>OZ018329.1:31184986-32480259 GCA_963969495.1 Ceratothoa steindachneri
AGAGATAGTATCACACGTGAAGTCAATAGACTTAAGGAAAATCACAAATTAATCAAAAAAGTTGTTCAATCAATGCGATCAAAGGCGCACTTGTGCTTGTAAAGAAATGGAGGACATGTGGAAGGAAACGGTGCTTAGAAAATTAAAAAAATGAATTTTTATTACCCATATGAAGAGGTGTTTTTTGTTGAAAATGGATTTAAATATATTTGTTTATTTTAAACTTCGAAGTTTCCTTATTTTACTTCATTGCGCAAACATAATTTTGATAGCCTTCACTAAACAAATTAGTGTATCAATATTGTAAAAGGGAATTTAATGAAATTTCCAGAATCGACAGATAAATATTTGGTAAATTTGTTTGGGTTTTCAAGACTCAAAAATCTCTAATAGGTTCTGAGTTATACTAATTCAAAGTACGGTTAACTTTTTTTCTGGGACACCTTGTATATACACAATTTTTTCTTTATTTTTCTTTAGAAACCATTAATAACAAAAATAACAATCAGAGGCATGGTCGGTTGTCTTATGGTGTTGGAATCACATTATAGAATCGCATCTGACTCAAACCACCTCAAAGATGAGCATTTTGAAGTCTTATAAAATTCTATAATTGGTTCATAGTAAACCAAGATGACATTCCATAAAATGGTAAATTAATAACTGTTATGACGGGAGCAATGAGATAGTAAACCCTTATTTAATTATTGACTTTTAGAATAAATTTGTAGTATTAATATAAATTTGTAATATTATCTCTTTATAGAGTGTGAATAAAAATTCACCGTTAGACTGTCATCTTTAGTTAGCGGTGCTCAGAGTTCGTCCAAGAGTTCCGAGGAATCGAATAATAAATACCGAGAATGTTGATGTGTCGCCAATTCACATACTCGAAATGTATTATTCTCTGTTGATTCCCGGTTGGGAAAAATGAAAAAGGTTTCACGTTTCTGAATGCGCTTACCCTGTCCTGTGCTTCCTTTATCGAGTGGCAACTTTCCTTTGAATTTGGATTGTTTCTTCAATGGTGTCTGAGCAGTCAATAAGGAAATTTTTTTTTTAAATTTCCGGGAAGAAAAAGTACAGCTCGTGGTTTCTAATCTCCTCTGTACACTTCCCACGATCGGGGGGCCACAGAAGAGGAGGAGGCCCGCAGTCAACTTGCTCCTGAGGAAACTCCCCACGCTTCTGACTCTCAGTTCAAATGAACCGATAGTGAAGTGCTTGATGGGAAGTCCGGAACAACCTTTAGAAGAGGGTTTATAGCTGTGGGAGACGGAAATTTTTGAGTTAAAAGAGGACAGATTGGTGAGGAGGCAGATTGAGCAACCTCGGTAGTCAAAGGTGGAAAGGGTGGAATACCCTTGCCCGAGGGACAAGGGGGACCTGCTGATTAACGTGGATTCCGAACCACCGTCATGCATTTACTCATTATTCTTGCTTCCTTTCTCCCACTTTTAGCACCTATGTTCCTCATACAGAAGCGGGAAGAGCGCCTAATCTCTGTTTCCTTATTCTCTTCATCTTTCATTCATGTGTTTATTGTAGCATTCATGCCGTTTTGAGTCATCTTAGCTCTGAGCTTTGTTTATATATTGTTATGTTACTTGTTTTTACTTTCCTTACTTTGTTTCACTTTCTCTTGTTGTTATCATTTTTGACGCTATTGGACATTGGACATATTAAGACAGAAAATATATAGATTAGTAGGAGAAAAGTGAGAGGGTATAGTGGTGAAAGGGGTTTTGAAAATTATAGTAAAATAAGTTTAGTATGAGTTTGAAAGATTTTTGTTCCCTAGTGGAAGGGTATCTCCAGCAAAAAATAGGTATAGCGTATAGAGTAGCATAGTAAGTTAGTTGTTATGATCCATGGTCATAGGGTATCACTGGCATTATATAAATGTATACTTAGAGTTTTTAATGTCAAAGTTGGTTGGCATTCAAGCCTTTGTAGTGGTTGAGTGTGATCCCGTCACTACGGTAAGTCAAATTTCGGATTTTTGTTCATAATTTTGGTTGTTACTTTTGGGTTTGTTATGTCTATATGGGTTGGTGTTATGTTTCAGTGAGATTTTCTTCGCTTTACGGCCTGCCTTAGATACTACGCTCGCACTGTAGCGTAGTTGTATTTGGTAGGTGCGTGTTTTATTCTCTCTTAAATTTTGCTCCGAGATGGAAATCTGGTTGGGTTCTTCCCTTGCCGGATCTTTTCTTTCGATACTCTGAGTGCGAGAGAACAATGATGATTTGATGAGTCCTCGGAAAAGAGCCTGTTTAACTAGATCTTCTGGGATGTCGGCCGTGTAGTCCCATTTGTAGTGTCCGGCCCTTAGGCCATCAACAATATCATCTGGGCCCGCTTCGTCCGGAAACTGGTTCCCTTCGGCAGCATATACCTTGAGGTTAATCATCCTCGAGTAGTACATGTACCTGGGTTTCCGAGTTTTCGATGACGAGGACCTCCTTTGTCGACGTGACTGCGAGGCCTTTTGAGGGCGAGTTGTATGCTCCACTTTCTTGGGCCTTACAACCTGGGCTTCCTCCCGTTAGACTCACGGAACTGTTTGAGTTTTCTCTGTTGTGTGTGTGCCCGTGTGTTTGTTTGGAGCATTCTGCCGGGCAGCCATACCCTGGACTCGAGGATCTCGTTCAAGGGCAATACTCGAACCCTTGGCTTTTTGACCGCTCTTCTCGTTCTGTGGTTGGGGATTTATTCTAAGGACTTATTCGACGGATGGTTTGGAGGAAACCACATTTCCTCCATGCCGTTTTTTACGAGCATGGTATTCAACTTCTTCGCGAAGGTACCAGGCAGGTTAGATTGGCAATGTGTGCATAGTAGATGCAACACATTATTTTGGTTGATTTTTCGTTTTCGATTTGCAGTATAGTAGGTTGTGGGCCACACTACTTTCTGCGACAGCTGCCTTAGCAACCATCACGTAGGTGGCGTTTACTTTCCTCTCTTCCTCTTTTTTGCTCGTTTCTTTTGCTACTTTGATTTGTTCTTTTTGACGGGACACACCATAGCCATAGTCTTATGTGGGCCACCACAATTAAGGCATTTCTGGATTGTACTGTCGCAATCACGCCAATAATGGCCTTGTTGGACGCATACATAGCAGACTACAATGTCAGAGTTAGGGCAAGTGGCAGTGGTGTGTTCGTTGTACCTGTAGCACCAGAAGCACATTTGCAGGTCAACGAATTCCTCCCGTTCAATCTGCTCGGGGCAGACACGGCCGTTAAAAAGGAGGAGGCCAGTTTCTTTTGCTTTGATCGCCATAGTTGTTTCTGTGAAGACTACTTTAAATACCTGGGTGTAGCTTTTAAATTTTACCACTTCGGCTACTTTCGCCCAGGAGTGATTCCGAAGAATCTCCTCCGTTATCTCGTCTGTAGAGTGTTCTCTAACCCAGAGATCGAGGCAGCGGCAGATAATACTCCCATTTGAGCGTATATGTGATGGTGTTTGTGGCTTTAGGTTGATTTTGAGTAGGGCTTCCATGGCACGCGGGGAAGTGAGGACTTAAGTGTCCACCTCCCTTGGACAAATAGCTAAATATTCATTGAGGATGTCGATGATGCGTACGATAGCAATATTTAGCTCAGCGTAAATCTTTTCGAAAACCTTACACCTGTCCAGTTTTGGCCGGTGAGGTAAGGTTCTCAAGGCTATGGACCTGGTCTCCTTCATTACTCCTTCATATCACCAAAGGGTGTAATTAGGAAGGGAATCGGGAGGACCGAGTTTCTGTGAGGATGTGTGTTTAGGGATCCGTTATGAAAATGGAAAAAATATGTGGGGAAGCTGGAAAAAACTCCAATGAACAATACAAGCACTTAACTTGAGGCAGCGAAGAAGGGCTCACTTCCTTTTCCTCAACTAGACTTCAATGAGGCCAGTCAAAGAGAAAATAGTCACTTTCGAACGTATCACCACTTATAATATTTCTGGTCACACACAGCAATGCGGTTTGCGAAAACAAAACTCCTCATTCGAATGGAAAATTCAGATCAAATTTCCCCTAAATTCGACTTTACCGCACAACGAACATGTAAGAGAGCAATCCAAGCAACCCCATCTCGGGTACTTGCGCCATAACTGCATCCAACTACATAGAGACGGGTGTTACTTCCCTCTATGATTCTGGCCGAGCCCCTGGGCGATGAGGATCTCTCCTCCGTCCGGGACTAGCAGTTATGCCCTAGTTTCGAGATAATTTCTGACTTATGCTTCCGCTGTGGGCTAGTTCTCAAACCAGTTTTCACATAAGTCTTTAATTATGTCAGTCCAAGTGGCCGGCATAGTTAAGACGAAATCAATGAATGGCAGACATCCTAGCCCTCGGTGAAAAAAATGGTATTCTCTCTTTCTGAAGGGTGAAGGGAAGTTCACCAAAAGACTTCCAGAATAGGCTCTTTTCTATGTAGGCGGTGTTAAAAGTCCGTTACTAAGCAAGTAAATATGCTTTATCCGTAGGTAGTCAGCAGAGCGTATGAGTCGAATATTCGGCTGTCAGTTACACGCTATGATGATGTAACAAGTGGGGAAATGTGTTGTAGGTATAGATAGTGGTGAAGAATGTTTATAGTTTCCCTTGGTGTAGAGGGCATCTCAAGCTTCTTTCTTTTCTACTTCCTTTTTTTCTTCTTCTTTCGATGGTGTCAGTCTTAGAAGCTGACTCTGTTGTTGCTGTTTTCTCATTTATTTTACCTTGCTGTTACTTGTTCACTTATTTATTGTAGCGCTTTCTTTCGTATATATATATATATATATATATATATATATATATATATATATATATATATATATATATATATATATATATATATATAATATATAAATATATATATATATATATATATATATATATATATATATATATATATATATATATATATATATATATATATATATATATATATATATATATATATATATATATATATATATATATATATATATATATATATGATGAAAATTAATGCAATATCGCAAGAAAAGATGAGGAATTAAACCACATTCTCCGACGACAATTTAATTCAGAACAGTTTCGGTGTATCTCACACCCTTTTTCAACTGACACTGGGCAGAAAATATAAGAGAAAAGCATAACACAAGATCCCCTCTTTTCCCCCCCAATCTCCTACTTGTGGCTAATCTGGGGGGGGGGGGGTTAGGCCTAAACATATTGAAGGGCTGATATTTTACTATTTTATTTATTTGCGATCTTATTACAGGATTAAAAGAAAATTGACCCTCAGATAGATTTATATTAGGAACTGACGATATCAAGCTCGATTCTACGATTCTTCTCTTAACATAGTTAGCTGATTTAAATACCATTTTACTTCCATTGAAATCGATCGTATGATTCTTGTCTCTAACATGGCAGAAAATTCCACTGCTTTCGCTGCCCACTCTAATATCTCTTTTGTGTTCGTACAATCTCTTGTCTAGATTTCTTCCCGTTCCCCCTATATAAACTTAATGGCAATCGTTGCATGGTATTGCATATACTCCTATGTTATGATGTTCTTTGGGTTTCCTGGCCATCATCAATTGGTTTAAGGAATTATTATATTTAAAGGCTAGATTAATACGCGCTTTTCCAAATATGTCCTTTAAATTATTTAATTTATTATTAAATGGCAATGTTATACATTTGTTGAAGTCATTAGTGCGAGAAGGCTTATTACCATATAATGTTTTCCTAGCGGCAAAATGGGCAGACGATATGAACCAATCGGGGTAATACAAATTAGAAAAAATGGTCCTGATAATGACAATTTCTTCATCTAAATAGGAAGGGTGACATATTTTGTATGCTCTAAGGAAAAGGTTAGAAATTACCGATTTTTTAACAGTATTATCGTGAAATGAAAAATAATGTATATAGGCATTCGAGTGGGTTGGTTTCCTATACACGTTAAGTGTTAATTCATGGTGATCTTTATTAATGAGGACATCTAAAAAGGGTAATCTATTATCATATTCCCATTCATATTTAAATTTGATGGAGACATGCAAATTATTCAAATTATTAAAAAAGGTATCAAAATCATGGCCATTAGGCCATACAGAAAATACATCGTCAATGTACCTTAACCATATAAAGTTAGGGGGAGAAATTGTGGGAAGGAGTTCAGTCTCCAAATATTCCATGAAGAGACATGCCAATATCGGAGATAAACTATTTCCCATGCTAAGGCCAAATATTTGTCTATAAAACTCATTATTTACTCGAAACACATTGTCAGAGAGACATAATTCAACTAAATCGATAAATTTACTCGTAGAAATGGGAAGATCCAAATTAAGTCTAGGCATGATTTCCCGCAGAAGGCCCATGGTTTGGTCAACCGGAACTTTATATTTTTTCTGCCCAGTGTCAGTTGAAAAAGGGTGTGAGATACACCGAAACTGTTCTGAATTAAATTGTCTTCGTAGAATGTGGTTTAATTCCTCATATATATATATATATATATATATATATATATATATATATATATATATATATATATATATATATATATATATATATACAGTGATGGGCGTGTCAGTAAATTTCGCCGTACCGTCATTTGTTATTTGCCAGCGGCCGGCCCGCCAGTACGTCATTATTTCAGGCGGGCCCAGTCCGTCAGTCGTCAGTCGTCAGTCCGTCAGTCTGTCATCGTTATTTTAACCACGCTTCCGTCATCGCAAAATTTCAGTTGGTCACCGCTTTTTATGACGGTCAGTAAAAAACTGTTTACAAGGGTAACAGCACACAATTTTATTCATTGAGAAACAGTTTGGACCACTTTACACAAAAAATATAAATTCTTATACTATTACTGCCTCTCCCCCTGCTTCTCCTCCCCAAACTGCCCCTTGTATCTGGGGTACCCTAACAGGGACATGTTCCCCCTGAGGAACACCAGCTTCTGGAAGTTGGCGCTGGCCAGGGCGGCCCTCTTTGGCCTGAGAATGTCGCTGGCTGTGAAGAACATCCTCTCCACGGTAGCGGAGCTAGGGAGGGGTGTGTTGTACTTGATGAACAAGTCTACCCACTCCTCCCTGTGCTGCTTGGGGAAGAGGACCCAGGAGAGGGTTTCCTTCCTTACATGTCGCAGTTCTGGAGGTAGCCTTTGAGTTTTCCTATGGCGTTGTCCTGGTCCCTGGCGTCACCTGTCTCCTCCACCTCCTCAGGCTCCTCCAGGGGCTGGGTCTCACACAGAGACTCGGCACCAAGCGACATGCTGGCGTCACTGTGCTGGCTCTGGTCCATTTCACTGTCTCTGTCACTCAAAGGTGTGCTGGCAGTGAAGCTCACGCTACTTAGCATACTATCAAGTTTATTACTATCAGTAGACAAACTCATGTATCTCCTAAGATATGTATCCAAGATCTATAAAAGTGGAAAATGCGATGAAAAACAATTTAAACAATGTTACTTCACTTATCAAACGAGGGTTGGAATGCTAAAGCCCCGTCCACACTACAGAAATGTCTTTTGTAACCAGTTGAAACTTTTGAAACAAGTTATAACTGCACCGCAGAAGCGGAGAGCTCGCGACAGACAACCTTTCATTACGAAAGCCAGCGGGCTACTGATATGACGCACTAGGGTTGCCAGATTTTTTCAGCAAAAGTAGCATAAAAATTGCATAAAAGTAGCAGATTTCGATAAAAAGGAGGGCAATTCATATATATATATACAGAGCCGGCCCTAGCCATTTTGGCGCCCTAGGCAGAATAACGATGTGGCGCCCCCCCCCATCAATAAGTTATTGCACAAAATATATTGTTTAATCCAGTTCAAACAGAATTAGATAAAAATAGGGTATATATACAAAAACAAACCAGCGACACATGAACAAAATTCAACAAAGTTTTACACCACACATGAAAAAGTTCAACTCCACTTTAGATGCAACAAAATGCGCCAACGCGCCAACGTGCCAATGTGTGCCACAAAACAGTATTTTCCGGAGGTCGTCTTTGCTTTTCGGATTTGTGATGGTTCGGGTGACGGCCGAAAATCGCTTCCGTCGGCGCTTATTCCGTCAGTGTTTCAAAGTTTCCGTCAGTCGTCAGTCCGCCAGCGAAACGGGAGTCCGTTACTGACGGACTGCCCACCACTGAATATATATATATATATATATATATATATATATATATATATATATATATATATATATATATATATATATATATATATATATATATATAAATCTATATCCTTCGTCTTTAGGTTTTCAAGCCTTTCAATGTCTCGTTAGCTTTCATTTTTATTTTTAATTAGGTTTAGCTTTCTTTTTTGTTTCGCCTGTTGTGGGCACTTTGCCTCTTTTTGTTATATAATTTCTGTTTAATTATTTGTTTAGTTATTTTACTTATTTCGTCTTATTTTTTCTTGATTATGTTGGGCACTTTTGGTTTATTCATTTTTCTCTTTGTGATTAGTTGTCTCGTATCGTGAAGTCATTTCGGTAAGTCTCTTTTGGTAAGTAGGATCGTTTTGTCCTGGTTATGTATACATAACGGCTTGGTCTTCCAGGGAGCACAGTCTTCCACTTGGGAATAGGGCTTTGGAGGACCATATTCAGTGGCTCAAGTCATGCACTTGCTTGCAGTTCCGTCTGTCGAATATGGTCCATTCTGTGCGCGCCAGCTATAAGCAGAGTAGTACTGTTCTGGACTCTCTGTATTAGTCTGTGAGAGGTTGAACTAGCTGCCTGAATTAATACTGCTGGGTACACCAGTGTCGAGCGCACCAGGGAAGTGGACAGCTTTTTGAAATTGTTGGCGCTGAGGTTTCTGAACCTGTACAGTTTTCCATGTTCTCTTTTGGCTAGGGAGAATGGGTTGTTGATGTGCGTCTTATACCCTGTTGTGGTGATGCGCAGACCCAGGATTTACCCTCGTCGGAGTACGGGTAAATTTCACCTTTGACTATGACGTCATCTTGTTTCTGACGGTTCACTCGAAGGATCTGGAACTTTCCGCGGTTGGTCTTGATTTTCCACCCTCTTTCGAAACGATTGATATTTTCGATTTCGGCAGCTGTCTCCCTTGCTTGTACTCTAGCGTTCCTATAGGAACTGGGAATGATCTGAGTGACGTCGTCTGCAAAATGCAGGTAAATCACATCCTCCCCGACTGGAACAAGTAAGTTCAAAGTGTACACAAGGTAAAACAGCGGACTCATACAGCTACCTTGTGGAACACCCACCTCTAGCTCGAACTCGGTTCCTCTGTTGCCCTTGATTGAAATTTAGGCTGTTATTTCCATGATGCAATCACAGAGGAACCTTTCCAGGATTGGGTTTAGCTGAAGGCCCAAGATCTTGAATTGTAGACCTCTCAGCCAAACTTTATCGAAGGCCTTCTGAACATCTCGCATCACCACGTCTACGTATTTCCCCTCAGCTTTACAGTGGGCAAGCTTTTTGGTGAGAAGGGTGAGGGCTGTATCAGACCCACTTCTCTTGCGGAACACGTGCTGCTGAGGGTTGTGAGCTTCGAGCTCGGACAGCTGGTCTTGTAGCCTAATAGCTAGAAGCTTATCATAGAGTTTGCCTACAAACTCAAAGAGGGATATTGGCCTGTCGTCCACTAGTTGATGGGGGGGGGCTTATTCCCTTTAGGGCTAAAAATGATTTTTGCCATTTTTAAACCACCGGGGAAGTAGCCCGTATTCGAAGAAGCGTGGTAAATGTTAGTGATTCCCTAAATAATCTGCCGGGGGGCATGCACTAAATTGTTTTTAGTGATGCCCGTCCAGCCTGGTGCCTTTTGTTTAAAGGTTTTTACGACTGTCATGACCTCTTCAGTTGTAATTGGTCGGCCATGGTCCGCCATCTTCCTCCCTTCGTCGACGTAGGCTCGTGGGTGTGTTATAAGTATGATCTGATTAAGTTCTTCAATCAAATGGTCTTCGAATTCTTGGTCGAATTCCGTATCGTCCTCATATGTTATTGAGAAGATTTACTTCCAAAACGTGCGGAAGATTTCCTCCAAGGCCGCCGGATCCTCCAAGTAGTCATCGCCCTCCTTAATGCGGGTCGTTCCTCTACTTGGTAGTCCTATTAATTTCCTCACTAGTAGCCAGAATTTATCAGGGGTCACCTCGCTGTCTACCCTGGCTATTAGGCCTTCGCAGATTTCAGCCTGTTGTTGGTTAATAGCCAGCTTTAGCTCATCATGCAAATGTTGTAGCAGCGAGCTTCGTTCCCGATTCGTACCTGCTCTTTTGATTTCTTCATACACCTCCCTGTGATCCCTAGCGATCTCTTTCATCTACTCAGTCCATCTGCATTGTGGAGGAATCTTGTACCCTGTCATAGGTACACACTCGCGGTAAGCCTCGATGATGAGGGCTGTTATCCTACCCATCTGCCCGTTAATCTCTTCTAGAGTTGCTTCGCTTAGGTCGGCTGGTTTGAATCCGCCTAGGATTTCTCTGTATCGTTCCCAGTTGGCCAAGGCGTAGCTTTTGCGGAGAAGGACCGGAAGCTGGATCGGAGCGAGTGAGATGGTGGTCAAGATCGCTATAGGGTCGCTAGGAATTGTTGGTCCTGGCTCGCTATGGCAGTTGAATGGGAAGCCGTCACTTATCATGATTATGTTGGGCTTTGTTGCTGCCCGAGAGGTGATATAGGTCGAGAAATCCGGTCCTATCCTCTGGATGTTTTTCCGTCGCATAATCATTTCCAAGTTATGGCTTCTGTTGTTCGTGTTAGCATAGCCAGCCGTTCGGCATCTGTCGTTGAGGTCTCCCCCCAAGGAATGCCATTTCTGCCGTGGCCGAACAGGGTGTAGAAGTTGTTGAAAAGCAGATACGTTCTTCGAGGAGGTTGATATGCCGCCGCGATCACGAGGATGCCCGTTAATATGGGCAGCTCTATCGCCATGAATGACTCGTCCAGTTCTGGAAAGTGCCTGAACGAAAAATTTCTTTTGATTGCAACGGCAGCACCGTCAAACCTCTCTTGAGAATGATTCTTTGTGATAACCCTGTAGCCCCGTATCTATATTTGACAAGATGTTGTGTCGATACCGTGCTCTGTAATTAAGATGATGTCGGGGTCGAGCACACGGAATATGTTACCATACGCAGTTACTTTTTCCTCCCATCCATTTACGTTGAGCGTCACAATTTTCAATCTGTTGTTCGGATTATCCATTCTCTTTTCTGCTTCTAGTGTTTCCTGGCGGTGGGACACTTTTTCCGCTTCCTTTTTTCTTGTACTCTGCCGTGGAAAGCTCTTCAAATGTTTCCCTGTAGAGTTTAACATTATGATTGAAGAGGGCCTCCTCGACTATTTCCTCTTCGCACTGAGCACCATATTCCCACTTGTAATACTTCTGTTTGATATCGACCAATATTTGGTTGGAATCTCTGTCCTTTGTGAAGGGGAATTGCTCTGATTCGTAAATTGAGAGGTTAATCTCGTCCGCATCTACATAGAGGTCTTTTGGCCTCCAGCTTTCTTTTTTCTCGGTGTCCATTTTTGGGCATGACCTCTGAGTCCGAGGTGTCTGTGGAATCCAAATCTTCCGTATCTTCATTCTTCTTTAGGTTTTTATTATTTGTTTTTGGCGTATTTAGCGATCTGGCGGCAGCCTCCCTTTCCTTTCTTACTTCTATTCTTGGATCGGGTCACGGCTTCAAACTTGAACTGAAGCGTTACAACCGCAATCTGTGTGGAAATCTTTTCCCCTACAGTATCTGCGGTAAGTGGAACGCACTTCCAGTGGAAGTTGTCAACAGTGAATCTGTTGACCAGTTCAAGTCAAGACTAGACAAAGTCTTGAAAAGTGGCCGTTTAGGGACGCAAAACAATTGAGCAGCCATGTGCCCGCTCGATTGCTAGTCCAAAGGTACCCTCTTTGAATGGACCGTAAGGTCTCCTAGGGTACTTTCTTTCCTTGTAACTCCTTGTAACTCCTTAGGTTTCTTCTCTTGTTTTTTCTCTTTCTGAGTCTGTTTTGAGATCATTTGTAGTTGGAGGACATCCCCTGATTGGTGTCATCCAGGAACCACATCTGGTTCATGCCGTTTTTGGTGAGCATTCGGTTTAACTCTTTTGCGAATGTCCTAGGCTGAGTTAGATTTCTGACGTGGGCATACAAGATGAACGTTTTTGTCGATTCTTCGTTTTGGATTTTAGGTAAGATTTCTTACTCTCTGTTACGGAGTAGCTGCCTTTGCGACCTGAGCGTACATTGTATTTGATTTTTTAATCGCCTCTTCTTTACTTTGTTGTTGTTTTCTCCTGATCAATTATTTTTTCATGGGGCAGGCCATTGCCATAGATCGGTAGCCTTGCCCGCAGTTCGCACACTTTTTGTGAAGGCTCTGGCAGTTCTACCAATGGTAACCAGGTTCGCTGCACCTAGAGCATACCTCTTGGGGCGCCTGGCATTCGCGAGTAGTGTATGTCTTCATTTTGTAACAACGGAAACAGCATTTGATTGGGTGGAACTCCTTCCGCTCGATCTGCTCCCCGCTGATCCTGGCGTTAAAAAGCAGAAGCCCAGACTCCTTCGCCTTCTTGGCCATGGATGTATATCCAAAGATGATCCTGAAGACATGAGTATAGTCCGTAGGAAAAAGGGAATAAAAATTCACGTCTATAGGCAGGTTACTTTATCGGCGAATAACGTCTTTCGAGTATGCTTGCTTTATCCAAAGTATGACTAACAAGTCTTTTCACACGCTATGTTTTTTGTTTTTTGTTTTTTAGGGAAGTGGTGAGTATGTGAGTGTGAGAGATAGTGGTGTATTAGAATAATGGGGTTTGGGAATAGCGGTGAAATAAGGAAGTCTGAGGGTTGCAACATTTGCAAAGGTGCCTGGAGATCAGGCCAATCTCTTTCATTGTTTGTTATGTTTAGGGAAGTGGTGAGTATGTGAGCGTGAGAGATAGTGGTGTATTAGAATAATGGGGTTTGAGAATAGCGGTGAAATAATGAAGTCTGGGGGTTGCAACATTTGCAAAGGTGCCTGGAGATCAGGCCAATGTCTTTCATTGTTTGTTGTTATTATTGTTATTTATATATGTATATATATATATGTAGACAAGTATGTATGTATATATATATATATATATATATATATATATATATATATATATATATATATATAATATATATATATATATATATATATATATATATATATATATATATATATATATATATATATATATATATATATATATATATATAACGGGTGTTCTAATAACTTGGACTGATTTTAAATGTGAGTTAAGTTTAAGCGTCTAATGATTTTGTTCTTTTTCTTTCAGATTTAACAACTTCAGTCTTTGGCAATTTCAACCATGGAAAGATTAATAATCGAACAACGTATTAAAGTTATCGAAGCCTATTACGAAAATGGACGTTCAAACAGAAACGCATTTCGGGCACTTCGCGTTTTTTTTGGTCAACATAATCGACCAACCGAGAGTGCAATTGGGAAAATTGTTCGTAAATTCAAACAGATGGGGTCGGTGGCAGATATGAAAACGCCATTGCGTGCTCGTTTACGCCGTTCAGCTGAGAACATTGATGCAGTGCGCGAGAATGTGGCCGAAGATCCAGACACCTCTATTCGTCTTCGCGCCCAGGAATTGAACCTCTCCACAACAACGTTACATTGAATTTTGACAAAAGATTTGTCTCTACACGCTTACAAAATTCAATTGACACAAGAACTGAAGACTGCTGATCATTTGAAGCGCCGTACATTCGTCAATTGAGTGCATGAGCAAAGATAAGCCGATGAAGATTTTTCGCAAAAAAATCATCTTTAGTGATGAAGCCCATTTTCATCTTGGTGGATTCGTTATTTAACAGAATTGTCGCATTTGGGCTGATGAAAATCTCAGGAAGATTGTTGAAAAGCCACTGCATCCACAAAAGGTAATTTTTTAGTGTGTATATTTTGCTAGCGGAATCATTGGGCCGTATTTCTTCGAAAATGATGCCGGGAATTTTGTTACGGTGACAGGTTAGCGATACCGTGCCACGATAACCAACTTTTTATGGCCTGAATTGAATTCTATGGATGTCGAAGATTTGTGGTTTCAACAGGACGGCGTCACATGCTACACAGCCAATGCAACAATTTATTGAAAGAGAAGTTCCCAGGTCGCATTATCTCTCGAAACAGCGAGGTCAATTGGCCACCACGATCGTGTGACTTGACGCCTTTAGATTTCTTCTTTTGGGGTCATCTCAAAAGTTAGGTCTATGCTAACAAGCCAACAACAATTCAACAGCTGAAGGATGAGATAATAAGGCATATTGATGAGATCGAGGAGCAACTATGCAGAGACGTCATCAAAAATTTTGACCATCGAGTGGAGGTGTGCCGCCGAGGCCTTGGCGGACATTTAGGCGATATTATTTTTCACACATAACAACCATGACTCAAATAACATGGTCCAATAGTGAAATCAATAAATTTTCACCAATAACAGTTTTATTTACTGCTAACCTTTATCCGTTTTAATGGAACACCCTTTATTATTATTATAAGGCGTTCAAAACTTTGGATTCTTGTACTATTTTAGCTTTTTTAATGTTAACTTGACGGGTAGATTTGTTGTTTAGATTCATTTTATGTTTTTTGTCTCTACATTAATTCTTACGTGTGTCTTATTTGGTTTTAGAAATGTTTTGCTATATTCATCTTTGGTTGTTAGTATTTGTGTTTTTTGTGTTCTGTTATTTGTACTTACCTATTTTCTTCATTTTTTTATTCATCATTGTCTTAACTAGGTTGTTGTGGTCTTCTTTGGTCCTGAGGTAAAATCGGTTTGGTTCGTCATTATCGGTTGCTTTTCATCATCGGTTTTGGTCGATAGTTTATTCCTATGCAGCAAATGGGACAATTGCGTCTCCAATCTTGCTGACGCTGCTTGGGAATCTTGCCCGATTTGGATCTTGTTGATTTTCTGCGATGAGTGCTCTTATTTCCTTGTTGCTATACATTGTAATTTTCTCTTTCATATCTGACGCTCTTTCCTTTAAGATCGTATTGAGCGGTTGGATGTCCACCGATCTATGCGGAGCCACTTGCTTCCTCCTCTCTCTCTTTCGTGTATTGGTAATGAGATACATACATTTATTTTGTATCTTCTGCATTTCTTTTTGTGCTGTTTTAGAGACTCCGAACAGAGATGCTGAGAGATAGATGAGGGTGGGTCTGACTAGCGTCAGATACACTTTCATTTTGTTCTTTTGACTGAGGTTTCTGAAGCTGTAGAGGATTCTGACTGCTGAAGATGTTTTTTGGGTCCATTCTGTAAAGGTACTTCTTGTACCCGTTAGAAGTGACCTTCATCCCGAGTATATTGCACTCGTTCGTGTAGGGATAACGCGTATCTCGCACTCTCACATCTGCTGTTTTTTCTTCTTCCCAATGGGACGATCTTGAATTTGTCGCCATTAGTTCGGATTTTCCATTTTGATTCATAAGCTTTAATTTTTCTTATTTCATTAGCAATCATTCGAGCTTGACAAGGCGCGTTTCTATATCCACTAACTATGATTTGACTTATGTCATCGGCGAACTGGATATTCAGGCTAGAGGGGTGGGTTGGCTCTGTCATGTCGGCTGTATATATCGAGTATAAGGTTGGACTGAGGCACCCGCCCTAAGGCAATCCTGCCTGTAGATTAAAGGCGGGACCGTCCGTGTGCCCTAGACTGATGTAGGCGGACCTCTCCATGACATAATTACAGAGGATTTTTTCAAGTTTTGCGCTCAAACCAAGCTGAAAGATCTTGTATTGCATCCCCCTTAGCCATACTTTATCGAATGCCTTTGAGACGTCCCTGGATACTATGTCGATATAGCTCCTGTTTTTATTCGCTTGAGCAATCTTTTCCGTGATGACATTTATTGCCATCTCGGTGCTTCTCTTATTTCTGAAGCCGTAGTGGTGTTCGTTGTAGAGCGAATTTTCCTTCAAGTGCTCGACGAGTCTTCTGTTCAGTATTTTCTCTAAAAGTTTCCCCCTAATTTCTAGAAGGGATATTGGGCGATAACTCTCCTTCCTCGTCGTTGGCTTTCCAGGTTTGGCAATAGAGATCATTTATCCGTTTTGTATGCGTCGGGAAAGTAGCCTACATTTAAGAAGGCGTTAAAGATGTTGAATTAACCTTCTCGCATACATCTCGGTGCTTTGACGAAGTTTAACTTTGTCAAGCCTGACCGTCCTGGAGCTTTTTGCTTAAAGGAGTGGAACGCGCTTTCTAGTTCTTTTAGCGTCACTCTTTCTTCTTCTCCTCCCTGCCTGTTCACTTGTTGGTTAGGATGCGTCCTCTCAATGATCTCATTCAGCTCGTCTATAATCTGCTTTTCAAAGTCTATGTCAAAGTCTTCATTTTCTTCACTGATTATAAAAATCTGTTCCTAGTATAGCCTGAGAATATCTTCCATTTAATTCTCCTCTTATTTAATTTCACCTTGGTCATCTTCTAATTCCATCTTTTTCTTCTGATGCTTTACTCTCATTCTCTTGATTTTCGCCCAGAATTCTTTCGGTGTTGCTCCGCTATCTATTTCTTCGATAGCTTCATTCCATTTCTCCTCTTGTTGTTTGGAAATTAGAATTTTTTGTTCTTCCTTTATCACTCTCATACGGTACATTATATCACTGGATGTTCCCGTGTTGATGCTCACCTTATACAATCCTTTCATTTCACGGTGTAAACCTTTCATACGATCGGTCCATTTGTATGTTGAGATCGTTCCGTATATACTTTTGTGAATCAACTCTCTGTCAACCTCGATCATCTGGGTCTCTGCCGCTCCATTTCTTCGTATAATTCCTCGAGCGTTGCTTCGTCCATGTTTGCTGGGATGTAATTTCTTAGCATTCGCTCGTAATTATCCCAATTCGCCCTGCTGTAATTGTTCCTTCTATGCGATGGTATCAATATAGGGTTAACGTTGATATGAAGCTTAATCCCTATATGGTAGCTACAAGGTATCACTTCAGGGCTCATGTGATAGTTAAAGAGAAAGAGGAAGTTGGCCAAGCAGATGTCCGGCTTGGTGGCGCTTCTTCCCGTGATGAAGGTCAGAAAGTCGGAGCCCAGTCTCTGGACGATGCTCCTGTCCAGGAGAGTATTCAAGCATCTGCCTATACCGTTGCTTCGAGTATACCCGGACTCGGCACATCGTGCGTTCAGGTCCCCCATAAATATCGTATTAACTCTTCGCCCTTGTATACTCGCGATAGTGTGGTTCGGCAAATATTCACGTCTTGGGGGTTGGTATCCCGTGGCAACGACCATCATTCCCAGGCTTATCTCTACCTCTATGGCGAGGTAGGGTTCTTCTAAGTTCCTGAGTTGCTTGAATTTGATTCCCTTCTTAATGGCTGTTCCGTCGTATAAGTTCTTAAGAATAGTTCACTGTCAACACGTCATAGTTCCATATCTTGATTATGTCCCTATCCGTGTTAACTCCGTGCTCCAAAATGAGTATTATGTCAGCATCGATTAGTTGGAAAATATTATTTTAGTGCACTCTTTTTGTGGTCCATCCGTCGGTGTTGATACTCAAGATTCTTAAGTTATCTCTTTGCATTATGAGGACTAATCTACCGCTTGTTCAGTCTAGGTCCCCTGTTAGGGACCTTTTGAGGGGCAGGGGGTGGAATTTAATTCCATTCTTCGTGGATTACTTCTTTACCCTTGTTCCTTTTTGGTAATTGTTTTCTGGGTGGTCTGGAAGTCTTCGATTTACTCCTGGAGGCCCTCTGAGATCTCTTTCTTGGTTCTTTCTCTTCTATTTCGGGTTGCAAGTCGCTTGATGATCTTCTTCAGAATCATCTGAATCTTCCTCAGATATTGCCTGCTTTTCTTCTTTTCGTGGTCATATAGATGAGGCTGTGCTCATATTTAGTATTTTTAGTGAGTCCGGCAATTTGGTTACTTTGATTGTAGGCAGGTTGTTTGCCTGTAGTAGTGAATTGAGTTCACTCTCGTAGCTTTCTGGGGTTCCCATGTTAGCGATATGGACGTAGATGACGCATGTGAGAATCTTCGAGCTCAATTTGAAGTTGAGCTGCATCGTAGGTTAGTTTATGACTGTTTGATTGGTTCTTAATGCTGCGGTCGCATAGCGCTGGGTACTACGGGCTCAAGCTTCTTCTTCCTTCTTTTTTTATTATTTCTTTTCTTCTGGGGCAATTTAGTGCCAATGTTCGGTGGTCACCGTTGTAATTTATGTACGTTTTGGTTATTGAGGCACATTCTTTAAACCGATGTCCATTTTGCCCGCATTCTGAGCATAGCTTCTTGTCCTTGTTGTGGCTAGAGTGGCTTGTATGACTCTCCAGTTTGTAACAGGAAAAACACATTTGGATATTATGGAATTTTTCCTGTTCGATGTTTTCCGATGGGATCCTCATGCTAAAAACTAGGAGCCCATCTCTTTTTGTTTTGTTTTTTGCCATTTTAGTGGTCTGGAAGGTGGTTTTGAACACATGGGCGTGGTTATTAAACTTGATTAATTCCTTAATCTTAGCTCATGTTTTTTGTGCCTTAATTTCTTTCTTAAATTCTTCGGTAGTTCTTTTCCCAATCCAGCCTTCAATTTTGCGGCAGATGACGCTCCTATTGGCCACTACATGAAGGGGGGGGATTTTTACCTCAAGCCCGATCTTCCTTATGGCTTCCGCTAGAAATAATAAAAATAAACATAAAAGAATAAACAAGAAACGGGTATAATAAAATAGAAAGGAGAGAACTTTATACCAGTGAAGGAAAACAACTAAATCAACGGTTTGAACGCCACATCACAGCAAAAATAACACAGATTCAAAAACATGACATAAAACGAACATAAAAGGATAAACCTGATACTCGGGTAACTATTTCTATTCATTTGAATTCTAAATTATAAAATTTCTAAATGCCAGAGATTAGCGTGACATCCACGTATACTTTGCATTCAACTGCACATCTTCTACTTCCTTCTTTTCCATCTACATTTTCTTCTATCTTTCACACTGGGCTTAACACAGCATACGTGGGACAGGGGCACTAGAGATTGAATGAATAGACAAGATATAGTAAAAACCGTGGTTCAGATTCCACGTAAAGCTGTAGGTCCGCCGACCACCTTGGTCTCCTTTTAATCTTCCAGACTACTTCAAACTTTGCTACTCCCCTTTCCCTTTCTTCTTCCTCTTCCTCTTCCTGTCCTTCTCGCTGTCTCCATCTCTCCAATCCAGAAGTCCAACAGGACTCTGGACGGAAAGGGAAGACTGGTAGGGCCTAGTGCCCCCCCTCCCCCTCTGGTTATCTTAGGATGACCGGAGGGGGAGGGCGAGGGGCTTGACGATCTATTCTATCTCACTTTCCACACCTTTTCTACTTTACTTTACTTGAACATAAATTTGACTGCGAAAAACTCCTGGCATAATGACTCCTGGCATCTATCTTCGAATTCGATGAAGGAGGAAAATATTTGGGTAAAATCTTTTTCACAAGACTCCTCCGAGAAATTGAGGTGCTCGGACGCACGGATATTCTGCACTCGTAAGACAGCTTACGCTACTTTCGCTTTCCAACGCCTGACCTTTTGGAGAAGAAAGAAGATCAGAGTATTACAAGAGAAGTTCCCACATAGGTCTTTACAGAAGAAACTTTCCTCTCCAACGCCATTTTTTCCATTACGGAGGACTTAAAAAAGAGATTTACTACCAGGTGCTCATAATTAACTCTATGGCTACCTAAACTCATCACCCCCTCCGCTCTCGCCTTCTAAGGCCTAGCCGTGTATACTGCCATTCATAACCTAGTTCAAACTATGCCCATTGTGAGACGAGGCATAATTAGAGGCGGTTCGGAAAGCAGGTTTGTGGACTAGCCCACTGTACAACCTTCCGTCATAGAGACTCCCAGACAATAGGTGATGCTGCAACCGTTGGGGAAGAGTTCTCTCTATCCCTGATGGCCCGGCATGATCATAGATGGACAAAAACCCGTCTCTATGTGAGCTGGAAGCAGTTTCGATACCCAAACCCCAGTAGAGGCCGCACCCTGGGTGGTGTATTTGATTCAATCACCACCCATCATAAAGTCCTCCATGAGTCATCCTTCTGGAGGGCCTCCCCGGGTCCATCATATCATTCATCCATCATCTTCACCCAGGCAGATATACAGGCTATGCTAAAGATTATTGAGGCGGGGGGATCATTCTCATTTTTCATTTCAAAACTTTAACATATTTTTATCCCAGTCAAATTAATAGGTACAAAGAAGAGAAGAAAAAAACACAAAGAAGGAGGCTTTAACGAGCAAAAAATGGACGACCGTGAAGGACCGAAGAGGATCCCCCTTCGCATCCTTCCTGGCCGGGAGAAACCAACTCGCGAATTGGCACTAAGGACTATCTACGCTGATATTTGGGTAATACTCCTCAGACTAAAAGGCCAGCACAACGGTTATGTGGCACTATGCGACACAGAAAAGGATCTAGCCAAAAAGCTGGAAAAGATCGGACTCGCACCTCGAATCCCTCCGGACGTACAAACGAAAAGATCTGTGATCTGCAGACGACTCGACCCCTGGATCGGTGAGCACACTTCAAATGAAATCAAGGAAGAGCTAGAAAAACGTCAGGATTGGGCAAAGGTCGAGGAAATAATCAAATTCAAAAAACAAAATGGAGAAGAGCATAACAGCGTATTCAAAGTGGTATTTAGATCGACAGAAATGTCCAAAAAAGCCGCGGAACATGGACTGCTTGCCTTCTACAATAAGATCTCACCCGACCAAATCGAGAGGGAGATATTTGTCTCCGTGCAAGTATGCTTCACATGCTATGCCCTCGACAAACACCTGACCAAAGACTGCACTTACAAAGGGAATGCATATTCGAATGCGCAAGACAAGACTACAGGTGGCACCAATGCAGGAGCACGATAAAGAAATGCTTAAACTGTGGTAATGCCCACAGAACACTGTCTATGTCTTGCCCAATAAAGAAGCAGCTCATACAGAATAAAAAATGGAAATAAGCGCAGAAAAAGAAAGAAGAAAAACTACCTCCTACGCTGCAGTAACTGCAAATGGTGGAAAACCTGTGACACCACCAACATAAACCACAACGGTGAATATAGAGGGAAGCATGAGGCCAGACTTAATTCTCTGCATAATGCACGCACACTTCGTAAACATGGCGACACCAGGCTCATATGAAAACGAATTAAACACCATGCTAGAAAAGAACGGGCTTAACAAAATATGGTTCCCGGAAAACCCTCCTTCGAGCGAGCTATAGAGAATTAACATGACCCAAGAAGAGACTCCGAAAAATACGAGCCCGGAAGAAGACGAAGCCGGTATGGATGCCGATTTTGAAGAAGAATCCACCGATGATTAAACCTCGAAGATGACCCCAGAAAGCTCAAAACCAAAACCAAAACTCAATACCCAAGATTTGAACATTAAAATTTACGGTTCCCACGCATACCCGTTACCTAAACAAATCAAACAAAAAGAAATCGTGGACGGACTAGCTAAGGGAAAGTACAGGTGAGAATATGAGGCAGACGCCGATGAGACAGAGGTTCACAATGCTTTAAAGCAAGGCATGATACACATCATCCCTGAATCGTGTCAAAACATCTCAAACGGCGAATTTAAGAAAATACGAAATGGACGCACTGGTTCCTCAGGCCGTCCGGAAAAAACGAAGACAGGAAGAGACCTTAACAAATAAATAAAAATGGAGACGTACCAACGAAAAATTAAAATCTTTACACAAAATGTTAATAGCTGGCAAGAAAAAAGTTCATCATACTCAAACATAATAAGAAAAGAAGACGCAGACATAATTATTCTAACCGAACATGGACTAATCACAGATATCAACACCATAAGAATTCCAAACTTTAAATTTATTACCACGAATTACACATAAACAAGGTACGATGATGTAGCAATTGGCGTCAAAACCGGAATCCGCTTTACAGAGGTAAAGGATCTAGAAGAGTCATATCTGGACATAAAAAATAAAAATGACCACAGGAGATCTAGTCATAGCTGGGGCATATCAGCCCCCAAGACGCTCGTATTTACCAACTCTAAATTTCCTCAAACTCTTTCGTAGACAGGCCTCAACCATACTACCAGGAGACCTCATTGCAAGATGAAGATAGGCAGGCTACACAAGCCAACCAAACGGAGCAGGAAGAACCCTTCAAGTATTAATACAAAAGAACCAGCTAAGCAGAGAAGGACCAGACTTCCCAACTTACTTAACAGCCCAAACCTATACAACTCCTGACATAGTACTGATGAACCCAAACTTATCACCACACAGACCAGGCCCGGCAACCCCATCCGACCATCTAAGTATGATAACGACCATTTCAACTTCACCCATTCAAATTAAAATTCCACAAAGAAGAGTCATCAGCAGAACAAACTGGAATGGTTACAAAGAACACTTAAGTACACTAGAAACTGTTTCCCTAAACAACCAAGGAACACAAGAAATAGAAAACCAATTAAAACTAATCACCGAAAATATCATTGAAGCAGACAGAATTCATACCCCAGTAATAGAATATAGAACCGTACCTGCTCCCAGATGGAACAACGAAATAAAGGAAATGATGGAAGAATTTCAAAACTTAATTAAAGAAATCACAGAAACGGGCACTAATATGGAGAGATACAGAAGGCTAATTGCTATCAGAAGAGAGATAGATAATCTTATTAAAGAACAGTCAAGCCAAGTTTGGAATAATATAAGTAAAATGGATGTCGAAGCAGACCCGAGGAAATTCTGGAGAAACTACAGAAAATTACGAGGATCTCAACCAAAAGGAAAATACAGGACAGGAAAGTGCAAAATAACGAAGAACTCCAAGAGCACTTCCAAAATCACTGGAAAAAAATATTCTCGATAACACCAGAGGAAAACCAAGAATATGATATGGATCACGAAGAGGAAGTCATACAAGCCCTAGAGGCCAACAAGAACACACTGCACCATACATACACGTCAACGAAGAGAGAAACCACCCCTTGGGGGAGGGAATGCCCTTCTCAATGGCTGAATACAAAACACTCCTACAATATTTCAAACAAAAAGCACCAGGTCAAAGCGGGATAACGAAGGAACACTTAATAAATTCTCCAGAAAATGTGCATGAATCGATAATGAAGATCTTCAATGCCTGCCTTAATATTGAATACTTTCCCCACACCTTTAAGCAGGCAAAGATGATCTTCCTACCGAAGCCGAGCAAACCAAAACATCAAGTCGGAAGATACCGCCCGATCTCACTCTTGGAATTTCTGGGTAAAGTCCTAGAAAAACTCCTAAACAACAGGTTAATTAAACACTTTACGGATAATAACCTGTACAACTCAGAACAACACGGGTTCAGGAGCAAGCGAGGAACGGACACCGCGCTGGCGATAATAACCGAAAAAATTGCCACAGAAAGAGCGCGAGAAAACAGAGTAGACATAGTACTCCGTGACGTTGCTAAAGCCTTCGACAAGGTGTAGTTGCCCGACATAAAAGCCAAGATCGGCAGCCTTAACCTGCAAATAAATGTTTGCAAAACATTATGCAACTACCTGGATGAAAGAAAAGCCATACTTCAAATAAACGGTCAAACAGGCGACATATTGACCTGAAAACGGGAGTCCCCCAAGGAGGATGCCTCTCTCCGACGCTGTATACTGTTTACACCAGATACCTTCCCCAACCAACTCACGAATGTGCGATGTACATCCAACTGGCGGATGACATCACATAAATAATCACCAGCGACAGGAAGAACCCCCGAGACGTAACTCAAAGAACAGCGAGGGAGATAAATAACATCAATGACTACGAACGAAGAAACAAAATAAAAACAAAGAAAGACAAATTCAAAATAATACCCGTAAACAGATGGAAAACAGCTGCAGTAAGAGTCGATGGAGAAACATATCCATACTCCATGGAAGGACGCGTCCTCGGTCTAAAGTTAACAAAAACAGGGTACAGCGGCCACATAACACAAAAAATTAACAAACAAAAATGACCATGTCGGCGCTGTACAGATTCAAATACCTAAGTAATAAAAACAAAAGAAAATTATATATGGCTCTAGTTCGTCCCAAGCTCCTTTACCCAAGAGTACCGATGAATACAGTAAATAATACAGAATTAAAAAAGGTCCAACGCATTCAAAATCAAGCCACAAGGTTCATCACTAACACAAAAAGACAGGACGGCATAACATCTGAGGAACTCCATCAAAGATCTGCACTGGAACCCATAAATTTAACCCTACAAAAACGTTCAACGAAACTGTGGGATAATATAAAAAACATAATTTCCCCAAACGAAATCAACCAAATAGTAGTACCGGAAAACGAAATCCGGCAAATACACTACAAAAATCGTTTTTACGGCAGCCTAAAAAAAACCCTAAACAACGTCACCCCGATATTTAGGTAAAAAAACAAGATTACCGAAGAAGACAACTGACCATGCAAACAATATGTGAAACCGAATAAGACAACCGATTATAAGAAACCCGATAAGTCAAAATATTAACGAGATTAACAAAGAAGATTACCACTAAAAAGTTAATAAATAAATAAATATATATATAAATAAAAGATGCGAAAGTAGCACAAAAAACAACAAAAATAATAAATACAAAAAATAAAGATGCTCGATTGAGCAAAAAGAAAACAAAGGCTCGAATACTAAATTTTTATATCTAATAAACTTAAACTCACATCAAAAAGCAAAAGAAAAACAAAAAGGAAAGCGTTAGCCAGGCAACCTGGTACAAGCCACTATCATACTCATCACATCGTTCATCCTACACTCATTCTCATCCCATCAACACATACTCTTTACACAATAATTTCTCTCTATCCTATCATTCTCTCCACATTCTAACTTTATACTATCTTGAATCTTGAAACATAAATTTGTTATTAAAATCTGCTTAATTCTGATCGGCTAAATTTTGTATAGCTAATGTTTACGTATAATAACTATATATAGAGCGGCATTTTGTGAAAAATGGGTGAGTTATCGGCAGTTAATTTTCCTCTACATGCTTCAAGACCAAGCCACGCTCTTACCAGATAAAGCTTCAGTCAATCCAGCTCAAAATTTCCTTTACCTTTAAAAGAAGCAACGATCACCTGATTACCCAGCATACCAAACGACCAGAAGATGCCCTTTTTCCATCTGGCTACTTAAACCCCATAAGCTCACGCCATACCATTAATGCAACAAAAAGCATTCTCTTCCGTTCCACATTCAGTCACTGAGCAACACACGGTGGATCATTTATGAGGGATCCCATTTTTCTATTGGTCCCTAACTTTACACCCGAAATAATATTTATAGGGAGTTTTATTTTGATGGCAATGTTCTTTCGCTGGTTACACGGAGCAAATTGTCCATAGACATAACAAAAGTTGTCTGGGTGATTAACAAAGTCTCTCCTATTCATGATCTAACAAATGAACACAGTTAAAGCAGTAATCATATAGAGAAAGAGCTACACTTGACGGCAACGCAAACGACATCGAGAGTTATCCAAGAATAAACTGACTAGTATTTGGAGCTTTCAAAATAATACCCGTGCCATCTGTTGCTAAAAGAAATAATGAATTTTCTCGTCGTTTGTTGTACTCCTGGCGACCCAAAAACATATAGTTTATAATCTTGTTTATAAATATAGTTTATATTACATTTTAATATAATTATAAAAATGTACATAATATATAGTTTATAATCATGTGAATGCGCATAACTCAAAATTCTTAAGTGCTAGAACAATTGTGAGTTCGGATTCGGAATCAGCATAGTCGATTTCGTTAAAAACACATGCTTTTGCCCCAGAAGTAATCTTTGTTGTGGATTGTTATTACCAGAAATATCACCCCTACATCCCCTCAGTCCAAGCTCTATTTTCTTATCTATTACAAAAAATAGGAAAACATCCAACTTTCCTATGAAAAGTAATTGCCTTCCCCGGTCTGACACCCTTCAGGAAGTTAATGTCATTTACCAATATAACTGCAGCGTTGGTGCTTGTGAGCAACACATTTCCTGGTACTTTGGCGTGACTACCACTCTGCTATCAAGACGGTTAACTGCACACCTACAGAGTGGCACCATCAAGCGCTATACCATGGCATTTAGCTCCCAAGTTTTATGCTCAATAACAACACGACCACCATCCTTCACTGTGAAAATGATCCAACCCGACTACGCATGGCTGAAATATACACACTATTCTCAAACAAACTCGCTATGAACATTCAAATCATCCCCGAAACACTACTTCCCACAACTGGCTAGAATTTTCTTAACTGCTTGCCTACTTTGTCCTTACCATTGCCTCCATTATTTTTTTTTGCTCTGAAATGCATTAATCTCTTTGGTTTTATTTTTAATGTGACATCTTCCATAACATTTGGCAGAAAAAATTCAAGGTTTCCAAAGTTGGCGTACATTAAACTATAGGTATGAAACATGTATTGGTAAAGGTTATACACATTTTGATGAATAAAACGAATATCAGCAAATAAGCAATTTAGTGTAAAAGTTGAAGTGTGTAAAATGATCCGAACGACAGAGGCAATACATTACTATTGGAATATAACGATTAAATTTATTATCAGTGGAGAAATAACGTACGATTTAAAGTAATTAGTATTTAGTGGGTAGAAATTAATTCGTTACGATGCTTTAACATATCCTGCCACAATGACTAAACAATTGTTGACCCCTTTACACAGTAATCTTGCTACATTCATCTTGAAAAAATTACCATAGATAGTTCTTGTACTATTTTCTGATTCCTCGCTTTAGACCTATTATCTGCGAGTGTCTTCTAAACCCGTTCATTGTGATTCATTTCCGGACTCTGTGCATGCCAGCTCATAACAGCGATGCGCTCGTTGTCGAGGAAAGTCTGCACCGACTTACCCGTGTGGCAGGGCGCGTTAACCTGCATAAGAATTGCAGCTTGTGCTTTGGAGGCTCGCAGATGGTATAAAGCATGCTTTTGCAGCAATTTCCTGTACACTTGGGCACTCACTGTGCCGCGCAAGCGCACAAATGGCCTAGTGCCTACTACCGAAATCACGCCCCTGGTTATCACACTTCCTTCGACAAACTTTACACTCTCTTTGGTGCGACTGACAACAATCTTTCGCCTTCTCTGCGGCGAACGAACCTCCTGCCATCGGATCCGAACAAGTTGAACTTGGTTTCGTCCCTGAAGCGGACTTGGCTCCAGTTTTCATCTGGCCATGTAAGGAGATTAGTGGCGACCTCAATACCAGCCTGCTTGTTCTTCGGATTGATCAATGGTTTGATCGCAGTTGTGAGAGCGTGGAGACTTTCTTCTTCTGTCCGACGAGTGACAGTCCGCCTGGAGGCATTGATAGCCAAAATCTCACTAATCTCTCGAGAAACTGCTGCAGCCCTCTTGAAATTGTCCTGCTTCCCAATTTTGCTAAAGGTTCTGTCTTTCCTTTTTGAGGTGTAACATAAACGTGTTTTGTCATAGGTTGAAGAATGCCTATTTTCGGGTGTATCAAAATGAATCAACTGTTAATAAATATTCTAGAATGATCCTTAAAAAAATTGTATTATATATTATTTTTTTTTAATATTGAGGGAAGGCTTAAACATTTTAATTTATATTGATTCAAAAATACGGAACGAAATATTATTGTTGCAATGGGCTAGGTAAGATTTAAAAATTATCGGAAGTTTGCTAGTTCTATTGCTATTGCCTGAATAAGAACACATGCTTGACTACAAAGACCGAACGGTCCTATCTATGTACATACCTCGATCACAGCGAGGACAAGTGAAAAGATAGATTAGGCATCCTGTGATTTTCATAGAGTAAAGACATATTAGCCCAGCTCTCTATGAGAATGTGATAATTTTCCACCACTTACTTACTTGACCTGATAATAAACCTGAAGCCTCACTCCATTACTTGCCATTCATCCGTCTCTCCCCAGCTCCCCACAGTGTAAAATTTTGACTCAAAATTACAAAAGAAAATAAAAAGAAGCTCATTTATATCGTCTTGTTTAAACATTTCTCAATCGAACTCGTCACCAACTGCAACCTGCACCCGATGCCCGAATTTCCAAGAAGTTATAATTGAAATAGTACGAACCCTAAAAAATGAATTACCCCAGGTGATATCTTAAGAACTAACACAATCCCGCGACGCTCTCCAATTGGAAGTTGGAAAGAAATATGCAAAAGAGCTGGAAATTAAAAGAGACTGAGTCGATGCTGGCACTACTCAACTCAAAACTACTGCAGGTCCTTCATGAGAAAGATTCATGCTATGCGGCCCTCATAAAAGAAGTCAGCTCTTTAGGAAATTATCTCCAAAATACTCAGGTACAGGTGGTGGAGTGCCAAAAAAGATGAACCATCCATGTTCCAAGATATTCAGCGAGATGAACTAACATTTTCCGGGCCTGACCTACCGCCTTACATACATAATGCCAATACAAATAAAGTGGTACAGTGACGGCTAAGCCCCCTACCCCCACAAAATATCACGCTTTGCTTCGATAGTGATAATATCTCTCGTGACCTCATCAATGCTTTCATAAGTGTAAAACCTAAGTTGTATAAGAATTAGTTCTTGAGCCCATCTAACAAATCAGTGACTGTGCGAGTTCTAAATAAACAAAAAGAACACACGCAGTTTTTTGCCAAGTGTTTCTCAAGGGATGGTGTCTTACGTGTTAAAAAAGCCCTGAAAGCAGAGTAGTGAAGATTCTCATCAACCAAGATTTTGACTTATCTAAAGAGCACCACGAGTGGTAATATTAATAACTAAATTGCATAAGTAACCTTCTTTTTTTCCACTGTCATATGTCCCATCGGTTTTACTGTCATGTGTCCAATATTATTTATTATTATTATTAATTGTCGTTATTTACTATTATTATTTTGAAACAGGCTACTTGTAGATTCAATACTGTGCAAGATGTATATTGAGACAAGTAATTAATTGAGTTAAAATAATGAAATAAATGGGGACAACAAAATAGAAAAGACATGTGTGTATGTATGTATTCTCCCGTAAGTGTTAATGTACGCATGTATTATCACTCACAGAGTGTTCATTTACCACTCTCACTTTTTATTTGTACCTTCTTGTCTATTTTGGACTAAATTAAACTTGATAACATTGCTTATGGTCATAGGTCGCTTCTGTCATTTTCTCACAACCACATCCTTTACCGTATCTCGCCGTACCTAAATAACACTACTTCCTCAACCATTTCAAAGCTTACTATCCAACGTTTTCACTTCATACAAGATACAATTACCCCAAACTTTGCATGAAAATAATTATAATTATGATATAATAGAAGACATCAATCAAACACACTTTAACATTCTTAAACTTAATGTTCTAAATATCAATTACATGAGCCTTCCAGCGAATATCAATAAGATAACGACGTGCATTTCACTATTTAAACGATATATACAAAGCCGGCAAGGAAAATGTAAGGAAAATTCCGAGTACTTACGACCTCTATTTCAAGTTTCTTATGAAGGAATGACGGGAAACAAGAGAAAAAAAAGTACCCCTAATAGATTTATATATTCAACATATTTAATGAAACTTTTTAGATTCTATTTAATTATTCTTAAATATTTAATATAATAATCTATATTTTTGCTTATATTTTCGAATATTTTGATAAAATGTTTGAATTACTTAGTATTTTACTAAATGGTATGTAATTAATAGAATTGCATGTTCACCAAAGTCAGAATTTAACCAATATGGGAATGAGACAGTGAGAGTGCGAGAGTGTTAATGTATGAGAGTAAGTGTGGGCGAGTGAGAGAGAAAGTAAAGAGAGTGTGACAGAGTGAGCGCGAGAGAGTTAGAGGGAGTGAGAGACTGTATATGTGCCATAGTTTAGATATTCCTTGGCAGTAAGTAACCCTACCCTTGATGTTAATGATGGGATCAGCCCAATAGCTTGATATATATATATATATATATATATATATATATATATATATATATATATATATATATATATATATATATATATATATATATATTCAGTAAGAAGGACAAAACGAAGAAGGCGGGTCCCATCTTTAATTCCGACGTTTCGGGCTATTACAAAATCCATCTTCAGGAGCTAGAAACAAGTTCTAAATGAGTAATTTAAGCCTAAAAACATAAATAACAGCACAAGTTCAAAGTAAAAAAACACAGATCAGAGAAAATCACAAAAACGACGTTAAAAATATAAAATAAACGTTACGTTAATGAACAAACAAAATAGTGAGGTAAAGAACAACAGAAAAATATTTGTAAAGAGATACAATCAATTAAGGACAAACAAAGTAAACGTAATATTACAAAATTAAACAATTGAAATGGAAAAATAGAGAATTGTATACAAGCAAAAGGTAAAACTAAAATATAGACAAAAACATTACCTTACATGGTCGGATCACAATGACGAGTGAAAACAGGAAGGAATTCAAAGAATGAATACAGCTTGGTTGGTTGTTAAGTTATAAACGGAGGAAAGGATGACGTGTCCTCATTTAAATTTGGGTGGTTGTATTTAATACAGAGTGATTCTTTAATGAGGAGAGATGAAATAGATTTAGCAAATTTTAAGACAGAAAAATCATTTAAGGACACGTCTGTTTTACAATTAATAGCATGTTTCCTGATGGAAGAAAACTCTTTGTTACTTAATGTTTTACCGGTTCTATGGCTAATTCCTATGTGAAAAACAAAAACGCGATTGAAGAGTACGTACTGTGCTTCCTATATAGGTCCCCAACTTACAGCTAGGGCAAATGAATTTATATACAATGTACGAACTAAACGGCGTGGGAATACTGTTTCTCACTTTAAAGAAATTACCAATATTTTTGTTATTAATGAATATAAGTTTAAAATTAATTTGACAATAAAATTTCCTAAAAATGGAAATTAAACGTTTTCGGAGAAGGTCATTACAAGGGCTGATGTCTGGTAACAAGACATACCTAATTTCCTTTGGGACATTAAAAGAAGTGGAGGGGTTATAAAGCCTGAAGAGGAACTTCCTAATACAGCTTTCAACTAAAGATAAGAGGTAATCATTTTTTACATAGTATTCTTTTAAAAACTTGAATTTAAAATGCATACTAAAATAATTGGAAGACAAATTAAAACCTCTGAAGAGGAGTGTTTTAATGGCGCCAATTTTGCATGTTAAATCACAGAAACTAAATAAATTTAAACCCTGCCCTGTGAAAGTTGGTTTTCTAAAAACACACGTTTGAAAGCCAAAAGGGGTACGAGAGACATTAATATCTAGAAATGAAATGACAACATATTATTAATCTCATGTTCTTGAGTGAAAGTAATATTAGGGTGTGAATTGTTCATAAAATCGAAAAACCTTTTTGAACAAGAAACCGAAGAAAAAACCGCAAAGGTATCGTCAACGTATCTTTTGTAGAATAAGGGACGAAATTGAGAAGGGCAATCACGGAAGAGTCTATCTTAAAAATTACACATGAAAATATTTACAAAAATCGGACCTAGTGGGCTTCCCATCCCAACACTTTCAATTTGATGATAAACCAGGTCATTGAAAGTGAAATACTTGTCCTTGCCAGCTAGATGCAATAACCGCGAGAATTGTGAAAAACTGAAACCATTAAACAGGGCATTTCTATCCGGAAAGGCTTAAGTCAAAATAATCTAAATAGTTGCCTGAATGGGAATATTTGTAAATAAGAACGTGATGTCAAAGCTAGAAAAGAAAAAAATAATAGAAAAAATAATAGAACTAATCAAACGTTGTATTTTGTTTTTTGTATCATAGTTTGAAAGTGAAATATTAAGATAATAGAGTCCAAACCCATTTTGTTAATAAATACAGTTAATTGATGCGTGCAGTCGATATTTACAATGATATCTCTTGTTCTTCAGAACTACTTCAATTTGTTTTAGCATGCTGGAGACCAAATTTGTGCTGATATCTTGACTGATACTGCTTCATTTTTGTTCAATAAGTACCCGTGACTTCTTACAATTGGATGGCTTCTGTGTATCCACCGCCAGTTTGATCATCGCTCACGAATTCTTTATTCAATTCTAATTTGGTAAATTCCCTCACCAGAGTCCAAAGGTTTGATGTTATTTTTACCAAGAACTTTGTTCTTGCTTTTGCTTTGTAACAAGGTGCGCCATCATGCTGATAAATACAGTTATTATCCCCAAATTGGTCCTGAACTGTTAGAAAAAGCGACTGATCATCAATTTTTGGTACCATTGTGACTTCGTGGCACTGTTCTTGGGCAAAATTGTTAGTGCTCAAGTTCATTTAGATGAGAACCATCCCCAGACATAGAAAGTGTCCGAATGCTTCACCGTGAGCACGACACAGGACTCGTGAAAGCCGTCTCTTTTTCTCCTTCTAACGAGGGATCTTCCAGAAGCTTCAGACAAGCAGAAGAGAGCTTCATCAGGGAATATCACTTTGACACAGTCTTCAATTGTCCATTCATTATATTTCCTACAAAAGTGGAGCTTATCCGTAAGGTTCTTCTTGGTTAGATGAAGCTTCTTCACAGTCCTTGTCGGCATAAGACCTTTGTCGAAAACTATCTGCCTCACTGTGCCCGCTGAAGAGTTCACAGCTGCCTCTTTCCAATCGTCAGCAAGCTTGACACTCGAGGCAAGCCAATCTCTGAGCTGGTACCTTACCAGGAGGCGATCTTGGCGTTCATTTGAAGCTCTTGGGCGCCCAGAGTCTTCTTCATAGGAGTGTAACCAGTCTTGTTAAACTCATTAATCGTTGCACTTCAGGCCACTTCGTGCAGAACAACGATGGTTGCACGCTTTTATTTGAAAAGAACCATTTCTGTAGTTGAAAAGAATAAAAATTTTATGTGTACAAAAATATTACGAGATAGATTAAAATTCAATAACATTTAACGCATTTAATTTAACCTTTATTTACGATCATTTTACCCTCTTGATCGAATAGAAAAATACAGGTTCTGAAACTCACCTCCTACAGGAACAGGAACAGACCGCGTATGTATTTTATATGCATGTATTTATGTACATTTTATTATAAATCTACACATCTACCTCTCCATTTCAATTTTTCCTTACCTCCAATCTTTATTGCTTTTTTCATATCATTGCAATTTTTGGGGGGTCCTTTTCAATCCTTTAGCCAGTCTTTACATCTACCTGTAATTAATGAGTTCATTTTGCATTTACCTCTCTTCTTTGGCCTTTCAATTCCCCTTAATTTTAATCTAAATTACGCTAATTCATTTTATGATTGGTTAAATTTCTTGTTTTGGGCGTTCTCTCTTCTCGTCCTCTTACAGCTTTCTATCGATTTCCGTCATTCCTTGATAATGAACTTGGATAGAGTTCAAAAGTACTTGGATATATATATATATATATATATATATATATATATATATATATATATATATATATATATATATATATATATATATAGGGTGTCCACAAAGTCTGGGTACTTCCGGACTGGTTTCAGCCGGATGGAGGAGCCCCTGCCCATTTTGCTACAAATGTTAGAGATTGGCTGAATGGCACTTTTCCTCACTGGATTGGAAGAAGAGGTCATGTGGAGTGGTCCCCTCGTTCACCAGACCTTTCTCCCCTTGATTTCTTTTTCTGGGGTATGTTAAAAAAGAAAGTTTACTCAATGAAGATTGCAAATCTAAACCACTTGAGAGAACGCATTATCAGTCAGTGTGCTGAAATCGACGGCAATGTACACCTATTCAATCGAGTTCACTAGAATTTAGCAAGGCGCATCGAATTATGCATTGCAAATAATGGAAATCATATTGAAAATATAATTTCTTAACATTATAATTAAATAAAATTGTTTTGTTCTAAAGGTATGTATTTATCCCCTATGTACCCAGACTTTGTGGACACCCTGTATATATATATATATATATATATATATATATATATATATATATATATATATATATATATAACGGAGATGGAAAACAAACTGAAGATGGAGATGGAGGAGAACAAACTGAAAATGGAGATGGAGAAGAACAAAATGGAGATGGAAGAACGTGAACAAATTAGGCAGCATGAGCTGGAAATGAGCCAAAATCAAATGGATTCTCAGTCCATCGGTTGCTGGGCTGAAATTCCCCAAACTCCTTCAGTCCATCTTCCCGCTTTTAATGATGGAGAGGACTTTGGGTCATTTTTGACCCATTTTGAGAGAATCTTTCAGATTAATAGATGGGATCTTGAAAATGATGGCGTCGCTCGCTTACTTTCCCTCCTAAATGCCCAGTTAAGGGATATCTTCGTCTCCCTTCCCCCGGAAGCAACTTTTGACTATTCCACGTTAAAGTCCGAATTGTTAGCCGCTGTTCATATGAATTGCGAATTCTACCGCTCCAGATTCGGCCAGGAAAGGATCCGCCCTGGTCAAACATTTCGGCAACACGGGTACATCCTCCAAAGACACTTTCAGTGTTGGCTGGATGCGTGCAAAATTCCCCAGGTCTACGAGTCCCTTCTGGACTTCTTCCTTAGGGATTAGCTTTTAGCTGCCGTGACTCCCGAAATTCGAGCCTTCATTAAGGATAAACGTTGCGCCACTTTCAAGGAGTGCTTGGAAGAGGCCGATGTCTACGCGGGTAGTCACGATTTATACACTAAGGATGTTAAAAAGGCTCCCCAATCACCCTTAAAAACTAAATTTTATGGCCCTAAGACCCCCCCCCCCTAATTTAGTTACAAGATTTACCAAAGTTCCTAGTCCCTCGAAGCCAAATAACTTCCATCCATCTGAACACCGAGACGTTAAGCCTCTAGTTTCTTCTCCCCCGGTTGTGCCGTATCAAAAGAACCCGATCGTCTGCTACACCTGCGGAGTTCCCGGCCATTACTGCACGAACTGTTCTCAAAACTCCCAATTCGCAAACCCTCAGTCCCACCAAGTGCACCAAATCTGGGCCGCCCCTGATCCCCCTCCGTCGCATCAGGAGACCCCCGATCCTCCCTCGCCCGCCAAAGGTCCGGTCCATCAGGTAAACTTCCTCTTTAATGAGAACAACCCTGGTGGATTGAAGTTCGAGAACGGAACTGTGAACGGTCACCGAGTATCCACCCTCGTCCGTGACACCGGGTGCACTTGCATCATAGTGTCTGAGGACCTACTCCTCCCTGTTGGCCCCGACCACAAGATGTTTGCGGTGGTCCACGACTACCTTGGCCGGGCCAGTCTTTTCCCAGTAACTCGTTGTCACACCGAGTGTGACTATATGTCCGGTTGGGCCAGCCGAAGTGGTAGCGGCCCCAATCCAGTTCTGCCCCGTTTTGTTCGGTCAGAACCCCGCAATCCACTACCATCCCGTGATTACCCGTACACAGGCAGCCCTGGAATCCCATGCACCCGCTCCCCTGGAAACCCCTATCGACCCGGAGTTCCAAGCCCTCCGGAGCGACAAGTTTGCCCGGGCCCAGAAAGAGTGCGCAACTCTCCCCCCCCTTTGGGAGAAAACTAAAGCCCTCGAGTGTGAGTCCACCCGAGGTAACAAACGAGTGTCGCATCTCGTGAATGACTTATTGAGAGGTATAAGACCTACTTTGACCTTAAGTCACGAGAAGGAAAATTCAAGCCTGGCGCGGAGGTGCTTGTACTACTTCCCACGGGAAGCAACAAACTCCTTAGCCAGTGGAAGGGACCCTACCCCGTCCTCGAGGCTAGAGGACCCGTGGATTACCTCATCCGTACTCCGGTGGGAGCGAAGGTTTTCCACGTGAATATATATTATCTCATTAATGTTCTTAATTATGATTTTTTGGGGCGTTCTACTGTGATTTTTTTGTTTAAAATTGTGCTAGTTAAATTGTCTCTAGAATTGACCCGTTTAAGGCTTATGTCCGTAAATTCTTCGCTGAGCTCAGATTAACGTTTTTTGTGTGTATTTCTGTCGTAGCAGGTCAAAATTTCCCTAGACCCTTGATAATTCTAGTTTGACGTGTGTGATGATCCTTTCCTACGCAACTGCTCTGTAAAACATCATCTTTCGGTTGGGAGATGTGTGGGGAAATTCCACGTGGAATTTCTTTTCCAGCACGGATATGAAGTCATTGCGCTGGAGAAGATTCTAGAATTTGGTTAGGCTTAAATTGGTAAGCCTCCTCTCCCCCTTCCACAAGCGATAGCCTCGAGCCGCGTCCACCACGGACCACCTTTACGCGGGTTAGAATCCCCTCGGCGTGAAGATTCGAGGCCATTCGAGAGTAGCGCTTTTTGCCCCCACCCCTGCGGAGGGAGCCTCGGATATATATAGGGCTCATCTTCCATGTGAGAGACTCAGAGTTGAGGAGTCTCGCCCGGACCCAAGAAGATTCCACTAGTTCCAAGCCAGGTGCTAACAACAAAGCAAAGTGAGGGCTGAACTTTTTGTGTGTTGGAATTAGCCCCAGCCAGTGAGGTAATTCCATTTGACGATCGCTACCGAGCGATTTTTCCGACTTCACTCATCAACTCCTGTCGAAGCCCTCCTCGTTCGCCCCTCGTTTTCGGGTGGTCGAAATACTCTCACCTGGACCGGACGTTACCGCCTCCCCCCCTTTTGGAGAACCGTCATCACGTTAACTTCCCGCTCAGAAGCTCCGACCGCCCTCGCCTCACGTTTATTGCCTGCAAAAGACATCCGTGAAGCCATACCCTGACGTCTCACCCGGAATCCTCCTTAAGCCAACCCCTCTCCCCCTTCAGCAACCCATTTGAGTTAATCCTCCCCATTTGAATAGTCTCCTTCTATAATACATTAAATTTTAACTTCAGAGTCTGATGCATAACTACAATTCCCCCCTCGTTAACCGATGTGATTTTGCCCATTAATTCTCTTATTTTTTTGTAAATAAAATTATATTTTTGTACATGCCTCTTTAAATAACCTTGAGCTTTGCCATTGCCCAAATTTTACCTGACCTCGTTGCACTCTTATCTCGTTGTTCCGCGCGTCGAAACTCGTGGCGTTCCGTTCCTTGTCGGTTGGCCTTTAAGTTACTGGTACCTCCCCATAGATATAATATGGTATTGATATAATGTAATGTCATACCACGACAGATATATTAAAATTAGGTGAGGAATTAATGAATGAGCATTCAACAATATTTCTTTGAATAAAGTCATTAGATTTGTAAATAAATATAGCCAAATTCCAATTGATAGGGTGATTGTTTCCCGATAAATGGACAAAGAAAGCGCTGCTGCATTTTGCCCTCCTAATATTGTATTTATGTTGCGTCAAGCCTACACTTAATGATTTGCCGGTTTGCCCAAAGTATTGCTTAGGGCAAACTGAACAATTAACAGAATAACGCCCCCACCCCTATACTATTGTTATTATTATGAATCAACATTTTATACATGGCAGACTGATATTTGAATATAACAGAAATATTTAACTTATTCTAAAGGCGGGGAAGCAAGGAAAAGGACTCAGAAAACGGATAATTTTTTGAGATTCCAAATATTCGACAATTTTGTCTCTAATAATAGATTCGGGAGGTTTAACGGCTACTGACGTCAAGTCGTCTATGGTTATTTGGGTTAGGTCAGCTTCCTTGAAATCCTCCCGGTACGCTACCTTCGTTTGAAAATTGGTTGAAAATTTTGCATGGAAGCTTTACTATTTTTTTTATATCTTTTATGGAAGCGAATTGGGGTGATTTTGTTCGGTTACGGAGATTTATCAAGTTTCATTTCATTAATATAGTCCATTTTTTCGGATTCACTGATTAAAGCTCAGAAGGGAAATTTCCTGTAAATTAGACACACGAGATAGGATTGGCATCTTGGAGTTATCCCCTTTAGTCACAACGCTTGCAAAGTGATCATTTAGAAACATAATTATATTAAGAGTATTATTTACAATCAAACTATTATTTGAAGTTATTGAGTGTATAGACTCTTTAAATAAGCAATGCAACTACAACAAAAAACTTATTGCATGCCTTCATACAATCGTAAATACGTAATGAGGTTATATTGATGAGAATGTTCATGAGGAATTACTAATTAAAATTTGTTTTAACGATTTTTATAGATATCTACATCTATAATAATACTATATATCTTTGGATTTGCTCCCGGTGCTAAATTACTCTCGTAAATTCCTCTTTACTCTTACTTACAAAAAGACCTCGAAATTTTTTACTTATATTTAGAGAATAAAATCGAAACGAATAAATTTATGTTAATTATAATTACCCTAATACTAAATCATCTTAACTTAAAATGCAACATAAGATTTTTTGTGTTTAAAAAGAAAGTCTCCTACTGATGGAAAGAACAGTTTTGAAAAAAACGAGACCACTATATTTTTCTGGCTCTTCAATTTTCCTTTTGGTGGATCTCTGTTCACCAAAATATTTGGTGGCGGGTGTATATGCGATCAACCGAGAGTGTCTGTATGTCTGTTTGTGTATGAACTATCTAAAAAGAGTTATTGAGGGATTGCAAAGAGGTTATGTGGATGGGTAGTCCTTGGGCCAAAGAAAGATTCTTAAGATTTGAGGTCGGATCCTGATCCGGATTCTATATTGCTTATTTACTTTCTATTTGTGTAAAATATATCTAAAAGACATATATAGACAGATTTCAAAGAAACTTTATAGAAGGGCGGTTCTTGGGCCACGAAAGAATTGATTACACTTGGAGGGGGGGATCTGGATCCGGATCCGGTGGATGGCTTATTTACTTTTGTTAACATTGTGAGATAGGATATTTTCGGAGATTTGCTATTTATGAATGGTTCCTAGTTTAGTGTTGCTATTGGATTTAATTTAAGAGAGAACAATCTCCTTTGTCTCCTATTTCTATGTCATGTACTCCTTACTCTTTGGAACCCTGTACTTCGAAACCAGGCGAGTTGTCCCTCTCTGATAATAAATATAAGAAATTTATTTTCGTTAAAGCTTCCGTTTGATTCGCTCTGACAATCTTAATTATTGGGGATTTTTCGGTTGACATGACAAGGCCAGGAAGCGAAAGAGTGAGTGGAAGAAGGGGCGAGAGATGTGTGGTTGATGTAGACCTGAGCGAGCAAGGGTTTCAACCGCTCTTAAACGGAAGCAATCAGTGCGCCATCAGTCGCGTCCAACGTACTCACATTTGCCGCGGCGATCTGACTCGCCTCCTCGATAGGACTCAGCCATTTTCGTGCTCTTACGAGCCACTCATTTCAAAGGTTGGGTTGCCGCTTCTGTCCAGGGATCACTTAAAGACGACGGAATTGGATGTAACGATTTTTGCCACCCTTTTTCCTCTTCCTGTCTCATCTTCTGAGTCCTTTTACTCCTTTGCTCTTCCCCTTGGAATATAAGGATGCCTGCCACTTTGATCGTCCTTGATGTGGGGTTGACAAGTGCGGCTCTTGTTATTGTCGTTATTACTTTTTATTGATCGTGGCATAATTGTGCAGGTTACCTTTTAATCCTTTATTACTTTCACTCCATAAATGTGCGAAAACATCATCGTTACCTTCAAGAATGCAAGTATATTGATGGTTAGCCTGCATTTATGTTATGGGATAAAAAAGTGCGGAGAAGCCATGTTTAAACGGCTGCTATACTTCTCATCTTGCCCTTCACATTTTTGGGCAGCCTCATTGGCATGGCAACGATGACCAGAAGTTTCCTCATGCTTGAGGCTCGTCCTACGAATCATCATTATGTAGGTCTGCCATTCCATGTCGTCGTCTCCAAAAGCAGTTCTAATGCACGTCTTTCCCTGAATACGCAGGTGATATATTCCTTGCTCGTACACATTACTTCAGAGTTAATTCACCTTGTTCCGTACCCCTTCCCTACACACCCCTGCTTTGCCATTACGCACACAGCAACCACACTTCTTTATAGAAATTTGCATATTAATTTAACATGATTGCCATCTAAATTTCTAAAGATACATCTGATAATCCCTTTATTAATAAGCAATCTATTTGCCATTAGATGGAATTGTAAATTAATTATTAAACTGAAATATCAGATAATTCTATTATAACTGATATACTAACTAATTAATATTAGTGCATCCAATTCAACAAGTATTATTATTTTTACTTCTCTGTGAGCGGGAAATTATACCGTGGAATTTCCGCGACTTCAGTGAGTAATAATAATTATTTTTGAATCTTTTTGACTATTCGTTTACTAATTAGTAAGAACTGATCTTCCTCTGCTTTCAAGAGCTGAAGAAACTTAAATAGAAAGTTTTATGGATTTGACTCGAACTGCATTGCAATCCATGTAATATATAATAATTATACATTCTGATTTTACATGTTTTGTGAACTAGATTTTATAGGAATGTATACCAATTTAATTTTCGATGAATAACGTTTATTCAAGTAACCAAATATTAATCTCAGTGGTAGTGTCCCATAAGTGCAGTGCTTAGTCTACGCACAGCATTAAATGAAGTAAGCGAATTTTCGTAGCCATGGTTACCACATAACCTACAAATAGCGTTTTCATATATTAAATAATTCAACCGAATTCCGTAGCTATGGAGATCTCATTCTCATAAGAATATCTGCGTTTATTCCCCGCACAATTCTTGGTATGGAATTCTATATTGTTTTTATTTAAATTTTTGTCTCCTAATAAATTGGTTTAGCTCATGTGATAGATCCAATCCCTATGGGTAGATGCCTTCTTCTCCCGTTCCATTTTCATTTTATCCCTAATCCATTTTTCTGCATCTTTATTTCAATTTCTTTGCGTGTTATTCCAGCCACAACGCCCTACTACTTTCTGTATAAAACTCTCCTTATTTTCTCTAAGATATACTTTCTTTAGTTTTTGCTTTAAATTTATAAAAAAATATCCCTTTCTGGATAGAGTTAAAAATTTTCGTTCCGTCCCAATCATTATCTTGAATTTTATTGCTTCTTAGCGATTTTAAATGCGAAGCCTTCTTGGGGTGGAGAATTCCTTGTCGACCCATTTTAATCCTCTGTACAAATAAAACGCAAGCTACAAAGGCTGAACCTCATACTGTGAAGGCTTCTTTTCCGTTTTAGAGTTTAGCCTGATAATCAGTTAGAGGTGCTTATGGGTTTTCGCCAAGCAGGACTTTATGCAGACTGCCTTATACGCCTGTGGAATTCTACTCTCCCGGATCTCAAAGAATCGATAAAGGAGGTTATTAAACAGTTACAGCCTGTGCTTCACCTCTCTAACACATAGAAGTGCTACTTATTTTAAAGCTTTTATTGACTTCAACGAGAACTCGAAGTGAAAAACCGTAGTGACAAGAGGGCCGAAATAAAATAATTACGATATTGCTTAATACGGTAATAAAATACTCAGGGCAAAAGTGAATTAATATTAGATGAGTGCTCAGATGCTCGCCAAACTCTGGAAGTAGTATAAATAGTGAACACGTTAAATAAACATTAACAAACATTGTTCGCCTGGTACCTTAGAAACAAGTGATCAAATTAGTGAACTCCCCGCTTATTCTCCTCAATTGATTAAACTAATTCAATCGTTAGAATCAGTGCTCCCACCGGTACACATCAACAAACAAAGTGAAAACAAGAGTTTTTAATTACTTTAACTCACCACCGGAGACTTGTGTGTAAATAATTAACAATCTACTTACACCGACCCCTTTACCAAACCGCGTAAGTGAACAATCGGGAGAAATCTATATCCTAATCAAAGAAGAAAACGTGAACAAAGGCATATAAATTTTATTTATTCTATATCTTTCTCACCCCTCCTATCCAACTAGGTCTCTAAATATAATTACATACAAGTAGGCAAGTCATAATGACCCTCCTCCTTCCTTTGTCTTCTGTTAATACAATTGTAAGGGTATCATGCTTCACTAAATCCAGTACAAACATGCGGGAAACTACAAGGATTCCTCTCAAAGCCCTAACCAGGGAAAAGCCCAACAGAGAGAAAGTTTTCGCAGCAATATATTCCCAACTCAATATTGCTTTGGTTAGATTAATTGATAATCCCCAAGGCTATGTGGCACTGTGCTAAAATGAGATGGACGTCGAAGCCCTGACGGCACAAAAGTCAGTGGAGGTTCTGAAAAATATCGGACTAGCTCCCAAAATCCCTCCTCAAATACTATAGGCGTCTAGACCCTTGGGTCAGGTCTCATGGCTCGGAAGAACGAAAAAGAGAAATTGAATCCAACCAGAGCTGGGCGACAGTGATTGAAGTAAACAAATTTAGAGAACATACACATGTCTTTAAAGTCGTATTTAGTGATACAGGTATGGAGCTAAAAACCACTGATATAGGACTGTTGGTTTTCAATGTGAGAATCACTCCCGATCAAATAGAGAAGGAGGAGTTCGCAGAGATTCGGGTCTGTTTCAGATGCTACCGCATGAACGACCACCCCACAAGAGCATGCAAACAAGAGACAGAAAAATGCTCTGAATTCAGTGCGGATAACCATAATTGGAGGAGCTGCAATAGCGAGCGGAAAAAGGTGCCTGAATTGCGGCGGAGACCACCGCACCCTTGCAATGACATGTCCCTACAAGAAAAACATGATAAAAAAGAAAAAAAAGGAAAAAAGACAGGAAGAAGAACAGAAGAGGAAAAACACATACGCCCAGGTGGCGAAAGCATCCAAGGGAGAAACAACCAAGGACAATACTATGCTACACGTAGAAAACAAAAATTCAACGCAGATAAAGACCTGTATTTATTACGACCACATTTCGAACCTATCAAGACCAGGGACGTTCAAGACAGAACTAAATATAATGTTGAAAAAGAACGGAATGCCACAAATATCGTTCCTCGATAATCCACCATCAGAAGAAGTTCTGAAAGTTAAACTTATTGAACCCACACAAGGTTAACTACCAACTCAAGCAAGAGGAAACGCCTCCAACTGCAGGGATCCAAGAATTGCTGCACAGGAAGCAAGAAAGAACGCAGAAAAAGGCAAGAAACAAGAAAAACAATACCATAATGCAGAGGAGATGGAAACAGAGACATAGCAGGAACAAATAATAGACAAAAACTCAGAACGTTAAGCCAGAGAACAAAATAGGACCAACAGCCAACAGAAGAAAAGATCCCCAACATCTACCTCGAGAAAAAAAAACAGATAAATGAAAAAAGAATAAATCTCAAACTTTTCGCTACAGGGACACTCTCTATCCCAAGGAACACCATGCTGAGGCCATCACCAAGGGAATTAAAGGGTGTTTCATTAAGACGAATCGAAGTTAGCAGTAAATAAAACAGTTTTATTGGTGAAAATTTATTGATTTCACTATTTTATCATGTTATTTGAGTCATGGCAATTATGTGTGAAAAATAATATCACCAAAATGTGCGCCAAGGCTTCGGCGACACACCTCCACTCGATGGTCAAAATTTTTGATGACGTCTCTTCATAGTTGCTCCTCGATCTCACAAATATGCCTTATTATCTCATCCTTCAGCTGTTGAATTGTTGTTGGCTTGTTGGCATAGACCTTACTTTTGAGATGACCCCAAAATAAAAAATCTAAAGGCGTCAAGTCACGTGATCGTGGTAATCAATTGACCTCGCTGTTTCGAGACATGATGGGTCCTGGGAACTTCTCATTCAATAAAGCCATTGTTGCATTGGCTGTGTGGCATGTGGCACCGTCCTGTTGGAACCACAAACCTTCGACATCCATAGAATTCAATTCAGGCGATAAAAAGTTGGTTATCATGGCACGGTATCACTCGCCTGTCACTGTAACAGAATTTCCGGCATCATTTTCAAAGAAATACGGCCCAATGATTCCGCTAGCAAAAATTGCACACCGAAAAGTGGCCTTTTGTGGATGCAGTGGCTTTCCAACAATCTTCCTGGGATTTTCATCAGCTCAAATGCGACAAAGCAAGACAGAAGAGAAGACTAAAAAAAGTTACAACCAAGGTAAAGAAAAATAACAAGAAGAACAGAAGACACATTTTGCAAAATTGACACTGCAAATAGAAACCTAAAAATAATATACATGAACGTAAATGGTTGGATAGGAAAAAGTTCCGAGTATGCAAACATAATACAGAACATTGAGCCAGATATTATTCTAATATCCGAACATGGTATCAACACAAAAATAAACACATGAAAATATTTAGGTACCAAGTTTATATATACAACAAGCCATACAAATGAGGCTTTCGATGGTGCGGCGATAGCAATCCGAAATGGTCTCATGCACAAACTTCTACTTGCATTAGGTGAGTCATACGTAGCAATAGATGTCCAAACTACCATAGGGTTCCTAACTATAGCTGCTGGGTACCAACCCACAAGAAGGGGGTACATTTCTATCCACAATAAGAAAACGGTGATGTTTGCCGGTGAATTAAACGCGAGATGCAGGGCCGCTGAATATACCAGCACCAACGCGGCGGGATGAAACCTGGAACTTGTACTAGAGCGAAAGATAGCAGTGCGTATTGGACCAGAGTTCTCGACCTATTACTTAGCGAGAGGTGCAACTAAGCCCAACATAGTATTAGCAAGCTCAACGTTTCCTTACAACTATCACATCGCCCCCGAACCCGTGATACCCAGCGACCACGAAGCATTAACCATCACAATCTCATCAAGCCCAATCCAGATACCAATAAGGGAAAGGAAGTCATATGCGCGAGCAGACTTGGAGGCCTACCAGGCCGTTTGCCAGAACTACGTCCCAAAAAGCCTAGAGGAAGCTACACCAGAAGAAATAAATGAAGAACTAAAACACCTTACAACGAAAATATTGGAGGCAGAGAGAAATACTATCCCATAGATAAAATATAAAACCATACCAGCTCCAAAATTGACACCGGAAATGATTGCTATTGAAGAAGAATACAGTGGCTTAGTGGACGCAATCAAGAGATGAGGACCAAACAGGGACCTCCATCAGATGAGGCGTGAAACAAAAAGACACCTCCACCAACTGATCATACAGAAGCAATCAGAAATCTGGGACCGACTCAATGAAGAACTCGATGAGGGAAAGGTACCCCAGAACGTTCTGGCAAAAAGTGAAGAAGTTGGGAGGAAAGCCAGCAAACAAAATAACGAATATCAAGAATTTGAAAGGTGAAGTGATGACTGAACTAGAAAGGATAGAAGTAGAATTTAGAGAATACTGGTCAAATATATTTAAAATTTCTCCTGAAGAGGAAGAAAATTTCGACACAGAATTCGGGAACGGGATATTAGACCAGTTAAACGAAGTAATTACAACGAACATATCCATTTAATAACGCTACAGCGGAAAGACCCATGGTGGGCCTCGGGCAAAAGATCTCCCTACAAGAGTTAAACAAAACCCTAAAAATGTTTAAGCAGCGTACCCCAGGACACTCAGGCTTAACGAAAGCAAACTTTAGTAACGCTCCACCCAACATAAAACAAGTATTAATTAACATCATGGACGCGGCCCTCAATACGGGATACTTTCTCGATGTCTAGAAAATATAAAAAATTATATTCATTCCTAAGTTGGGGAAGTCCCCAATCTCCCCAGCAGACTACCGCCTGATCTCTCTCCTCGAATTTGGGGAAAAGGTTTTCGAAAAAATCATCGTGAACATAGTGAAATCCTACCTAGAAGCCAATAACTTGCATAACCATCAAAAACACAGATTTAGAAGGTAGATAGTTACGGACACAGCACTAGCGATGATTACAGAGAAATTAGCCCAAATAGAAAAAGAGAAGAAGCACGCTGATCTAATATTGAGGGACGTCAGGAAAGCATTCAATAAAGTGTGGTGCAGAGGACTACAGTTTATGATCCTCCAACTGGGGCTCAATTCCAGATTGAAGAAAATATCCTGTGATTACGTCATGGACAGAAAAGCATTCATCAAGATCGGGGAGTACCAAGGACCAGAATTTTAATTGGAAGAGGGCGTTCTCCAAGGTGGGTGTTTGAGTCCACTGCTCTACTCGATATTCACTAGAGACCTCCCTAGTCCTAGGCTAGAGGAATATTTGTATATCCAGTTCGCCGACGAAGTGACACAGATAGTGGTTTTCCCATATAAAAATGAAAGGACAATGGCAAGGATGACGGCATATGAAATAGAGAACCTAAATATACACGAACGCCGCTGGAAAATCGCAACTAATTTGAACAAGTTTACCATCATTCCAGTCCAAAGAAATAAAATAGCACCAATTTATGTAGGGGATGAGAGATATTTATACAAGAGAGCAGGCACAGTGTTAGGCTTAAAAATAAATGCCAGGGGATATAAGGACCAAATAAACGGCATAATTGTACGTACGAGTTAAGATATAAGAGAATTATTTTGATTTAGAAACCAAAGAAGAAACAATAAAAAGAAAATTTACTCTGACTACATCAGACCAAAAATATTTTATCCCTCCATGCCCCTAGCGGCCATTCCAAAGACTTGGATGACGGAAATGCAATAAGTGCAAAATAAATCACTCTTAATAATAAAAAACACTGGGAAAAGGGACAGAAAACGCCAGCAGACACTACATGAAGAAGCCAACATCAGGGCGATAAACAAAGACCTAGGTACCAGAGCCCTCAATATTTGGCAGAAGGTGGAGAGGAACTCTGACCCAGATTTCATCAGGAGTCACTTCGGAATTCTCGACCTACTACAGAACCAGGCTCGGAAAAGATTTCCCAGCAGCAGAAGAGCTGCGCGGCACGACCATGATCCGATCATAGCATAAACTACCGAATAAGCTATATATCCCAAAGATAACAAAAACAATCGACAAAGTCACAGAACACACGCAAAAAAGCTTGAAAGCTACTATGTACACATGTTTTTGTACAAACTAATAGTCATAGAATTTGATCAATTATATATATATATATATATATATATATATATATATATATATATATATATATATATATATATCAGACTAACACCAATGTTAGAAAACTTTAAAGTCTTCGAAGCTAAATTAACAAAGATGAAAGTAAAACAACAAATACACTAGCAAAAAGAAACACAGAGATACCCTTTCCCCAGGTACCTAACTATCTTATCTATTCTTTATTCCCAAATTTCACCACTAAACCTTTAACAACTAACTAACTATTTCTCTATCTATCTAATTTATCCACTTTTTATGTCCAATGTCCAATATCCAATGACTTTATGCAGTCTCCTCTCAAAACATAGGATTGTTACCGTCCAGTGGGTAATCAAATTTCAATTTTACTTGGAATTAATTCACATTCAATGCGAATTCACGCTGCAAAATATTTCATTAAGCATAAATCTCCATACGAATCTTAATTTCAATCCAGTAATCTACTCCAAATTTTAATTAAAAAAATTCTTGGCGTCATTAATTTTGTGCCCTTCTTTGTGCTGTTATGAGAAGGTGGTCAAGTCTTGTTTCAGTTCTAAAGTTCAAACATCCAAAGAAAAGAAAAGGAAATGTGCTACCATTTGTTCTTACCACTATTGGCACTTATCTGAATACAGATGAGACATTTTTTCTTTGATTCAGCGTCATCAAACTAAAGAAGGCATTGACTGCTCTGAGTGAATTTGGAAGACGTTTTAATTCTTTACTCTAGCAAGCTGATTGGACTTGTTGCTTTATTATAGTAAATGAATAATTTAACATAAAATGATAAGGTAACACGAAAAAATCGAATTATTATCTCCAATCTAAACCGCGATTGAAAATAATTTGAAATTATTATTTTACGCAGACTGAATTAAATGGTCTTTGAGTTCGGCGAAGTTATTCTAGAACACGAGCAATGAAAAAAGTAGGTTTCCAAATGCGGCGCGGATATAGGCGGAGCACGGTTAGTAGATGATCGTTACTATGAATAGCAGCGAGAGATGACGTTTCAGATGGCAGGTGTCTCCTCCTGGTCTTCTTGGCACGATGGATTAATGAGATGAACCCTGGCTCGACGAACTGACTGAATAATCATCTTCTCCACAACTGGTTTTATTCCTCCCAAATTGGGTTGGAGAAGAATTGCGTTCATAGGGGAATTTGGATGAGGAAGAAACGGAAAGAAATAGCAAGAATCTCATCAGCCTAACACGTAGAAGGATCGTTATGCTCTCTCTCGCTTTATATAAGCAGGCGAAACCTCGGTCATAGGGTTCCCTTGCACCCTGGAAGGCCCTTGTGAGTGTTTGCAAGTTTTGTGGGAAAAAAAGGGTCCTTTGCTCCACAGAATTTTCCACAAAAAAGATAAAACTCAGTTAAGGCTCCTTTAAAAAGTTTATTCGGTAACAATTTTAAGTCTATGAGGAAAGAATATTCGGTAACAATACGCTTTGAATACTTTCAATGATCTTTTGCAACATGTATTAATTCATTTTGTGAAAAACTCATCGAATTATTGCAACTAAATCATTAATTTTATTTAGATAGGCCTTTATTTGAAGTTTGAATAATTGATGTAGTTTTGTTATATTTTGAAACGTATACAAAATATGACTAATAAATTAGAACCAATAAATAACATTCAACGTACACGAAAAACCTTAATTTAGTTTACACTATTCCTTTTACCCTATAGGAGCATTTAGAAAGTACACCCTTGGCCAAAGGGATAAATCACGCTATGGAATCATACATATAATGTAATTGGCCATTTGTAGTAAATGAATTATACATATATATTATATTTATTTATTTTTTATTATTTTAACAATTAACTGGACCCTCTTTGCTTTAATTTTTCTTACAGTTCTGTTTTATTTGTACTTGTGATACTTCTTATTTTTTTTCCACGCACTCCCCGCAAGTGTCGATTGTATTTAAGTCTGGGCTCTGTGATGGCCACTTCATAGAGGTGATCCCAATTTCTCCCAACCAACTCTTGGTGTGGTTGGATGTATGGCAAGGAGCATTGTCGTGCTGAAATATACATTCATATTTTAGTGTTGAGAGATGAAATTTTGTGGATAAATGCCTCTAAAACTTGTGACAACATTGTAGTATAAGTTGTGAAGTTCATTCTTCCCTGGCATATAAAACAATTGTCGCTGCCTTAATGAAGACATACAGATTAATCCCAGGGTAAAAGGCATTTCTAGCTCTTCATCTCGCAAAAGTAGCCCCAGAATTGCTGAAAATCTGCAAAATCTTCCCCCAATATATATACAAAAGGAATTACATAAATTGTTTATAAAACAACACTACAATAGTCTTTCTTCCATACCTAATAATTCCTTTCATATGAGCAGTTAATTTTCGACCATTGCTCGTGTTTCCAATTTTTGTGAGCTTTGGCCCACTGAAGACAGTTCTTTTTCTGTTGACCTCAGATATTCTTGGCTTCTTACTCGCCTTGTATCCTTTAAGCTCTCGATCTTTTAATTTATTTTTAACTGTTTTTGAACTTGAAACATTATTGAACTTACCCCAAAAGTTCAGATGTGTCTCTATGATTCTGTAGTGAAACAATGATAGATCTCTCTTCTATCGGTGTTGTTAGACGTTTTCTACCTCTTCTCTTCCTTGATACAAAGCGTTTGATCTCTTGATATCGTTTTATAGTAGTTTAGAAATCAGATTTTGAACATTTTATTTTGGGGACAATTTCTAATTTCGATAACTCTTGGCTATGCAGAAGTTGGATTATGATCTCTACACTTTTGTAAGTCCTTTATTTTTTGTCATAGTACCTATTTAGTCGATATTGAATTCCGATTGCTATAAATTTAAGCTGAAACAAAAGAAAATTTGGATAAAATGTAACCATTTTATTAATTACACACCACTTAGTTAAATATTAAGTAATTTAAACATATTAACAAAATATTCAAACATATAAGCAAATTACACATTGTTATAATGTATATTTAAGAATAATATAATAAGATCCAAATTGTTTCATCAGATTTATTAATATATAAATCTATAAGGTGTGGTGCTTTATACCTTGAGGCCAAAGCTGTATGTTCTACATGTTTTCTAATTTAATTAATTTAATAACTTATTATCCCAACTTCTGACTACGTTGATGAGTAAATACCGAAGTGTGTGATTCATTAAGTCTTTCTCTCAATTTACGAGTACATGCTTTTAAATAACGCCATTAACATGACACGAGATTTGAGCAAGTGTTCTCAAATAAACAAATTGGCTGTGCGGTAATTTTCTTTCCCCATAAGACCACAAATTGTCTGTGGGCAATATTCTTCCCACATTAAGTGCACAAATTGGATATAAGGTAATATTCTTCACCATTATGAGCACAAATTGGCTTCTGGCCAATATTCTTCCACCAATAAGAACGCAAATTAGCTGCGGGGTAATATTCTTTCCCAAATAAGAGCACAAATTAGCTGTTGGGTAATTTTCTTCTCCCAATAAAAGCAAGAATTGGCTGTGGGGTAATATTCCTCCCACATTAAGACCACAAATTGGCTGTGGGGTAATATTCTTCCCCCAATGAGAGCACGAATTAGTAGTGGGGTAATATTCTTTCTCAATAATAGCATAAATTGGCTGCGGGGTAATATTATTTCCAAAATAAGATCACAAATTAGCTTTGGGTTATTTTCTTCACTCGATCAGAGCACAATGACTGCCAAACAGCGGAACGGAGCCGAAGTCTGTTTCAAAATTTAGCTCCGAATTCCGAAATTTGGGAAGGATTTTCCGATGATAAGTTCTTTCGTTTTTGATTATTTATAAAAGTATGAAGGCGATTATTCCACATGTTAAATGGCTTGAATTCTTATACAAGATGTGCCACCAGCCCGAAAGCTACACTGAGCTCTCGAAGGAGTTCCCTAGCTCTCAACCCAAGAGAATTAGGGTATGACTGGCGTCTTCCGGTGGCATAGGCCCCGTCGAAGTCGGCCGCGGAAACACTGAGAGCCGTTGGTAACTGGGCAAGGCGCCGTGCCCACGCGGACACGGCGCAGAGAAAGTGTCATCTCCCCAATATCAACATGTAGGCTCTCATTTGGGAAGGAGCGGAAGTCACCGGTTGCCAAACATAAACAGGTGTGGTAGATTGAGTTCACCTTCTACAACACACACTCGCCTACGGGTGCGTAAAATTCGCATCCGTAGTCAAGCTTCCAACGAACAAAGGATCGGTAGAAAAGTAAAGCACCCTATCAGCCCCCAAAGTGCTGAACGTCACGGAGCAAAGAATGCCCATGGCGAGGGTACAAGGAACCCTAAGGATGCAAATATGAGCGTCTCAGTTGAGGCCTCGATCGAAACCAGGAGCAAGAAAACTATGCAAATCCACCAATTCCAGTGGAGCCACCTTTATGAACAAGTCTGATGTAGGGTGGAGACGAAGGTGACATCAGAAATGCACCACCTTAGTTTAGGCCAAAGAAACCAGTGCGGTTCGGCATAGTGAGAGGTGCAGTTCAATGCGTGTTAGACATGACGTTTCAGAGTTGGCATTTGGGCCGCGGAAAAAGATATTAAAAGGTCGTCTACATCGAGCTTCTTACAAATCGGAGTTTCAATAGGAAGGTGAAAACCAAGCACGCTATTGATAAAAGCATCTTAATTTGTCTGGATTTGAACGTTGCGAGGTCCTATCTTCATCAGCGGCACTAAGAAAATAGATAGTAAAGGGTTAAAATTTCTAGTTTTCCTAAAATACTAAAATTGAATAGTGCAATTTAGGATAAGCTGCTTAATACAAGAATAAAACTTTCAATGATTCAATATAAAGATTGGATGGTTATCATCATCATCATCACTAACTCTATAATTTAAGTAGGGGATTTTTTGAGTAATTGAAAAATAATTTCATCTTAGTTTGGTTATGACTTATGTTTTTTATCAAAGTTATTTCTAATAATTCTTTTATAATATCAAAAAACAAAATGGTGATGTTCAAAAATGAATATATGTATCGACATTTTGTGAATTTTTTTAAACCCAAAGAATTACAAATGGTGAAGTTCAGAAAATTTATTTTTATATATCTTCTATAATAACTATATTTTAGCAAGGTAATATTTTGAAAGGGGGCAAATTTAGTTTAGAGTTCATTTTTTAAATTATTATAATTGGCGAAGTTCAGAAAATTTATAAAAATTTAACCATGGCTGATTTTTTTAGAATTTAAATTTTAATCTTAGTAGCGAAGCGCAAACTCCCCCCCCCGGGGGGGGGGGGGGATTGGCGAAGCTATTGACTGGTAAATTTAAAAAGGAACTCTAAACTAAATTTCTCCCCTTTCAAAATATTACGTTGCTAAAATATAGCTATAGAAGAAGATATATAGAAATAAAATTTTTGAACTTCACCATTTTTAATTCTTTGGGTTTTTAAAAATTCACGAAATTTTGATACTTATATTTATTTCTGAACTTCACATTTTGTTTTTTTGATATTATAAAATAATTATTATGAATAACTTTGATAAAAAACATAAGTCATAACCAAACTAAGATGAAATTCATATTCAAATACTAAAAAAAAAATCCCTTTCTTAAATTATAGAATTAGTGAGTAGCGAAGCGCAAGCTTCCTCTGTAGGGGAGAGTGGCGAAGCCATTGCCTGATATATATATATATATATATATATATATATATATATATCCATAACCCTATAATTTTAAGAACGAGATTTTTTGAAGGTGTTTGAATAAGATTTTTTCTTTTAGTTCGATTGTCACCTAAGAAAAAAAAGAAGAAAAAGTAGAAGAAGAAAAAGAAGAAAAGGGTGTTCAGGGTGTTAAAATAAAGTATATAAAGGGGATTAAAAAAGGCGGTTAAGATTAGCAAATAAGGCCGTAGGCCACACCCCGCAGGGGTGGCCATAAGTCACCTGCCAGTAAATAAAAATCTCATAAACACTTCATACTACAAATATGGTAATGCACAAAAAGTCCGTGAAAATGGATAAACGCTTAAGAAGGACTTCAGTTTGAACAATCTTTATTATTTTTCATATTCAGATGCTTTTATAAAATTTATTTAGTTGTTAAACCTAAAAAAATATTCGAATAAATGGTTTTAATTTACTACCGAGGGACTTTTGGCCACCCCTGTATATATATATTGATGAGGATTACTTATAGAAAGCCTAAATTTAATGATTAACAGGAATCCCAATGCGAGGGAAGAAATTAATTTCAGTTTTGAATAGGAGACTAGGGTTAAATATAATATTTTAGAAATGGAGCTTAAATTTACAGTAAAAAGAGTGGGAAGATTTAAAAATATTTAAATTAATTAGCGAGTGTAAAATCCCTATAATTTGATGAGTTAGGAGTGGTTTGATTTAGGAATCGAATCTTTGTATAAAGCATTTTTTAAAATTAATATTAACCGAAGAATTAAAGCACAATTATCCAAAACTCATTGTACCAAATTCACAAACCTACTAGCCAAACCAGAGGTTACACGATGTTCAAGGTTGACCCGACAAGCGCCAAACTGCGTGCCGCAGTCAATATACAAAACAATTCAGCAGGAGAACTTACGAAAAATCTCTATTTAAGTCTGGGGAGAGCTGTTTAATATATAGTATTTGCAAGATTTAAAGTGTAATCTGGAATTTGGGTGAATTTAAAATTTCAAAATCTTCTCTGGTCACTGAATTGGCTTTGGTTTGAAGTATCTTGCCTCTTCGATCACTTATGCGAATATGGGAGGAGAATCTTGGCTTCAGAGTTCTCCCGGAGCTTACATTGTTTGCCTTGGGAACGTCCAGGACATTTAGATAAGTATATAATCGAGCTCCTAAAAATCTGGAGCCGGATCCTTTATTGTGAAGAAAGATTTTATATTTATTTTTTTAACAAAGGCAATTTGAAATTTTATTTTGAAAAAAGTATTTCTTTAACAAAGTGTGTAATTTTCGGCGAAGGACTTTATTATAAATACCCATCTCTGGCATAATTAAGTAATGTCTGTCTTTTGCCACTGTTTTCTCAGGGTGACCTGATGGATACCCTCTACTAAAAAGTGTGCGGATTGACTTTTCAACAATATAGGATGGAAAACAATTGTGAACAAAGAAGGATTTGAGGTACTGAAATTCTTTGTCTATAAGAATGAAGATTAACAAAGATTGTATGCGGGGTGAAGAAGGGTTTAATGGACGAGATATCGTATTTTAAATCTAAGCAACTAAAAATGTTCAATCCTATCTTCGTATTAATGACCTTTCTCTATACTGATGTTTCTAGATTATTTTGATATTTCCTTTTTAATTTAATATATATATATATATATATATATATATATATATAGATATATATATATATATTTATTATATATATGTACAGGCCATGGCTTCGCTGCGCTTGCTAACTACGACCTATTTAATCTTTCAAGACAATTTTGATCATCTCTTACCCCTTCCCCATTCCTTCCCCTCCTAGTCCTACATATATTCCTTAACCATTTTACCCCTCTTAGTCCACCTCTCTCACCCTATTTTTCTAATAATAATCAGTAATTAAAGATTTTTTTTTAAGAATTTCAAACAATCCTCATCTCGATTTAATTACAATATGACTTTTTCTTCCAGGCAATGCCCTGGAATTGCATATTACTTTATTTCAGAACATATATTCTTTTCGGGGAAAGGACATGTATATCTGCTAGTGTATATATATATATATATATATATATATATATATATATATATATATATATATATATATATATATATATATTATGGAATGGAAGATATCACATTGGCGTGATGTATATCAGTGTATATATTGTGGTAAACCACAATATTGGAATCAAGATTTTATTTATAACTATCGGACTATTTTCGGCAAGATGCCATTTTCAACTAATAAATATAGTGTAACAAAATTTAACTTTTTGTCGACTACAAAGATTAGAATAACATTTTTTTTAATGTAGTTTTATGTATAGATCTTTTCCCAATAACTTCGAAATATCTTTTCAATTCTTCCTTCTTCCGTTTCGATGTTTCCATCTTCCTTTTGTAGCTCGATCTTCTGCTTCTTTTTACCAGTCTATACTTTGAGATTTCGGATCTTTTTCCAAAAATCTTTGGGAGTCGTTTCTTGATCAAGGCTATCGACCATATCCTCACATCTTCTATATTGTTGGTCGAGGATCAACTGGTTCAGTTCTTTTTGACTTCTTTACTTCCCTGCATTGAGTGAACTGAAGCATTCATGATGTTGATAATTCCTTCATGTATTCGGTTCATCTGTAGGTAGAGATGGTCCTATACTTGGATTTAGGGATACAAGCTCTATCTGCATTGATGAGATGGTTATTGAGGTCGTCGAGTGCCTCGTCAATCTCCTCGAGAATTGCCTCGTCCAAGTTGGGCGGATCGTAGGCCTCGAGAAAGTGCGCGTACCGTGTCCAGTCTGCTCTTTTGTAGTTCTTTCTGACTACAGCTGGAACTTGTATAGGGCTCCTGTTAATGGTGACTAGGATCCCTATATGGTCACTACATGGTACCTGGACTGGTTCTATGTAGTAATTGAACGGTAGCTCTGACAAAGGTGGGGACGTCGGGGCCCATTCGCTGGGCAATATTTCTGTCCAGAAATAGGTCCAGGCTTCTTCCTATACCGTTGAAGGTCCTGTAACCGGATTCTCGGCATCTAGCGTTCAGATTCCCCATTAATATAATGGGGGCTCTTCTGCCAAATAGTCGAGTGAGAGTGTGAATTGGTAACACATCTCTCCTTGGCGGTTGATATCCGGTAGCAATGACTAACTTTCCTAAGTCTGGTTCGACCTCAATCGCGAGGTAGGATCTTTTAGATTTCTTATTTGCTTGTATTCAATCCCTTTCCTTATTGCAATAGCTGCTCCATCGAACCGCTTCTGCAAATAATTTGCGATCAACACATAGTAATTCAAGATTTTCATTTCTGTACTACGCGTATCGATCCCGTGTTCTGAAATTAAGATGATGTCCGCATCAATTTCCCTGAATAAATTTCCGTAAAGAATTCCTTTCGTCGTCCAGTTGTTGGTATTAATTTCCTATATCTTTAGTTCGTTCTGTAACATGGTGAATTGTTTTTACCTATGCTTCTTCTTCTTTTTCTTCTTCTTCTTGGGGGCTGGCTGGGCGGTTTTACTTGGCCCAGGGTTTTCCTTTTTCGGAGGGGGACTCGGGGTTTTGGACCTGCTATTTGTACCTCGTGTAGGGGCGAGGGGCCTTCCTCGTTGTCAGAAGAGGAGGAACCCTCCTCAGTTTCAGCCTTTTCCTCTTCGTCGTCATCCTCGGATTCGATGGGGAAGCTTCAATGATCTCCTCCAGTCCAGACTTGACGGTATTATTCTTTATGACTGAGTCCTTGAATGCCTTGGAGCATTCGGGATCTTCAGGCATAATTACTGAAGGGAGATTATTCGCCTTCATGAGAGCATTCAGTACCTGGTTACAGCAAGCAGGTTTTATATAATAATTAAAATGGTCTAACAGTGTAAAATATAGAATAATAAATTAATGAATAAGCTAAAGGTGGCTAGATTAAAACGAACCATTAAAATTAATATATAACGGGAAAACTAAACATAAGCCAGTTAACAATTAATCACCATAATAATAAGTGAACTACGAGGGGCAGTCAATAAGTTTTGCAATTTGGATATAAGGAAACGAGATATGAGGAAAAGTGTTTTTCTTATTTTTCAATATAACTACCCTCGACTTCAATGCACTTGCGCCACTTGTCCCTGAGGCTTCGAAGTTCCGACAACCAGAAATCTCCCGACTGCTGTTCGATCCACTCCTGGACGGCGAGCTGGACATCTTCATCGTCCCCAAACCGGCGTCCACGCAGTGCAGCCTTGAGCTGGAGGAATAAAAAGTAGTCGCTAGGGGCCAGATCTGGACTGATGGGGAAATGGTTGAGCTCCTCGAATCCGCACCCGCGAAGGGCAGCTTGTGCAACTCTGGCCTTGTGGACTTTGATGACGTTGAAGTCGATCATGGGGCGTCAGGTTTCTAGGGACCCAACGAGCAGAGACCTTGGTCATGGCCAAATTGTCGTGGATGATGTTGATAAAACTTCCATGTGATATTCCAAGTTCTCGCTCGATTTCTTCGACCTTCACCCGTCGATTTTCGAAGATCATCCTCTCCACACAGGCCACATTGTCCTCGTTGGTCACGTCTGACGGGCTTTATGGACAGGGGTCATCTTCAAGGGACTCACGACCATGGCGGAACTCCCCATTCCAGCGAGCAATGGTTGCATAGGAAGGGGCGGTGTCGGTGTACACTGCAACCAGGCGTTCATGGATCTCTTTTGCATTCTTGCCTTCCTTGGTCAAAAATTTGATCACTGCGCGCTGCTCAACCTTCTCCATTGTTTTAAAATTTGTGACTGACGATCTGCCATCAGCTACTGCTTCTTAAATCAACGAAGCAGAAGCGTGCAGCTGCAGATCTTGACCTGCCATAACTTGTCCTAACATCCCCACAAACAGCCATGTCCCTTCCTCTGTTTTGTCTTACCAATTCGCAAAACTTATTGCCCGCCCCTCGTATGAGAATAAATATATCAATAGGACTAGTTAACAGATAAAATAATAATTTAACTCAAGTGTGTAAATAATAATAACATAAAGTGCTACCAAAATAAAGTGTTAAAAGAAAATAGAGGAAAAAAACAAAAAACAACAATTAATATATCTAAATATGACTAAAAGAACAACTCAAATAAAATTGTAAGTGCTAAAATAAATGAAATCTAATGTAATGTGATTATATCAAAAATTCACTTTAAAAATTTTTATGACAAAAAAAAAGCTCAACTAAAATTATAAGTGCTAAAATAAATTAAATCGCTTATGAATGTAATCTGTCTATATAAAAATTTTACTTTAATTTTTTTTTATTAGGACAAAAAAAAAACAACTAAAATTGTAAGCACTTAAATAAATTAAATCTCTTATGAATGTAATGTGTCTATATCAAAATTTTACTTTAATGAATTATTCCTAAAAATTTATATTAATTTTATATAACTAAAATTAAAAACATTTCATCGATTTTATCACAGCAATATATAATATTAATAAGATGACCTCCCAGTTGATTCCCCGAGAATCTGTTTTCCTACTCATACTTATAGATTACTCTTCTCCGCTGAATTTTCACAAAAATATAACTTCACCACTACACCTATTTATTCTTTCGGTTTAAATATATGTATTTATACTCTTTCGTTTTACATATCTGTATTTATTTTTCATTTTTAAGTTTAATATTTGTAAAATGGAAATACTCATTGTATATTTATCTCTTTAATACATCTTGATCTTGATCTTTCCGAAGAGACCACTCACCTTAAGCTTGGTAAAGCAGAATCGATCGAAGAAGATTTTTTTACGTCGAAGATTTTTTACGTATTACTTTTAGAAGAAATCGACGCGAGGATATTTCTTCGCATACGAGATTCAGAAGGAAGCCGCCCCTTACCTCATTTTCAACTTCATTTTCATCTATCGTCTCGATCACCTTTCTTCTCCCACACCCAAAATCCTCCCATACAGGGGGTTACTAAAAAAGAGAGAAATACTTTTCTAGGCGCTTCATACATTTCACCATGACTGCCTAAATCTAGATCCCCCGCACCCCACCCAAGGTCCCAAAGCCTTAGCTAAAGGACACTAATATTCGACCTCGTTCCAACTATGCAGAGCACTAGCATATGCATAATTGGGGGTACGGGAGGAGGAAGGTTTGAGGATTAGCCCACTACCAGATACCCGTACCAGAGGACCCCGGACAATGGGCCGGGCTGCAACCTCTGCAGAGGAGTATAACAACTACGCCTGTGGGGAGCCCCCAAGAACACTGAGGGACACGTAACCGTCTCGGTGTATGGTAGGACGCAGCCACGGTTTTTAATTCCCTCGGGGAGGAGGCACCCCGACTAGCGATGGTTGATTCTGCGCTAGCCAACAAAAAGTCCGTCACTTTTCACCCCTCGAGAGGAACCCACCCGAGTCCATCCTTTCATTCATTCATCACATCATATCAGCCATTTTAGCGAGGGCGCGTCTACGGAATAATTGGGGGGGAGGGACCCCTATAATACAAACATGAACCTGGAGTATAAAAGACTGCCACTAAGGACAGAGGCAGAAAAAACAAAACCAGAAAGAGGACTTCTCATCAGGACCATATATATTGATTTGAAAATCGCGCTGACTAAACTCATAGAAGTACCAAACGGGTACGTGGCACTCTGCCACAAACAGGATAATGTTCAAAAGATGGTGGCAACCAATATGCTAAAAGCTCTCAGGAAAATCGGCTTATCACCGAAACTGCCACCACAATTAATGGCGAACCGTTCATTTGTGACCGCAAAGTAGACCTATATGTCGGCTCGCACACAAAAGAAGAATTCAAAGAGTAATTGGAAAGGGAAATCGCAGAGATAATCAAATTCGACCACCATACTCATGTTTTCGAAGTAGTGTGTACATCATCGGAGATGGTCAATAAAGATACGAACAACTGAATTATGGCATTCGGGATGCGGATACCACCAGAAAACATCGACATAGAAAAATTGATTAATGTTCAGACCTGTTTCCAATGTTATGCGATCGGGGATCACGTCTCCAGGAACTGCCCTAACAAGGATAAAAAAATATGCTCGGAATGTGGAAGCACTAATCACACCTTCAGAGAATGCACGGAAACCATAAAAAAGGGCATGAACTGCCAGGGGCCACACAGGACCATGTCAGTAAACTGTCCAAAAAGAAAAAAAATCATAAACAAGAAAGAACAGGAACAAAAGAACCAAACCTACGCCAGCGTAGCAAAAGCTACGGTAAAAGAAATAAAGGAGACCCAAGAACCAAATTTCAACGAGGGAACGGGTCTGGATATTCTAGCCTGCCTTATGTACGCCCACATCCAAAATATCGTACAACCGGGGACTTTCTCAGAAACGCTCAATCTTCTCCTTGAGAAAAACGGAGTTAGAAAGATGTTGTTCTCCCCGAACCCCCCCTCGGCACTAGTATACGGAGTAACGGTGGGCAAAACCCTTCAGGTAAAAGATACGAGGGGCGGTCAATAAGTTTTACAATTCGGATATAAGAAACGAGATATGAGGAAAAGTGTTTTATTATTTTTCAATATAACTACCCTCGACTTCAATGCACTTGCGCCACTTGTCCCTGAGGCTTCGAATTCCCGCCAACCAAAAATCTCCCGACTGCTGTTCAATCCACTCCTGAACAGCGAGCTGGACATCTTAATCGTCCCCACCTGGCGTCCACGCAGTACAGCCTTGAGCTGGCAGAATAAAAAGTAGTTGCTAGGGGCCAGATCTGGACTGTAGGGGAATACTTGTGCTCCTCGAATCCGCACTCGTGCAGGGCAGCTTGTGCAACTCTGGCCTTGTGGACAGGGGCATTGTCGTGGAGGAGCAAGACACCGCGTGTGAACTTGCCTTACCGCTTCTGACGGTTGCACTTCTTCACCCCAGCCAGTTCCTCGGCGTAATATTGGCCTGTGATAGTTCTTCACCGAGGCGCATAGTCCACCATCAGTACTCCATCAGAATCCCAGAAGATGGTGGCCATGATCTTCCCGGTTGAGGGTTCGGTCCGGAACTTGATGGGGGTCGGAAAGCCTCTGTGCTTCCAGGCCATGCTTTCGAGCTTGGTCCCGGGATCCCAGTGATGGACCCAGGTTTCATCACCTGTCACTATGCGTAACTCGAATCCCGCCGGGTCTTTGTTGTACAGGAGCACCAGCTCCTCCGAACTTTGACGACGTTGAAGTCGATCATGGGGCGTGAGGTTTCTAGGGAGCCAACGGGCAAAGGACTTGGTCATGGTCAAATTGTCGTGGATGATGTTCATAACACTTCCATGTGATATTCCAAGTTCTCGCTCAATTTCTTCGATTTTCACCCGTCGATTTTCGAGGATCATCCTCTCCACACGGGCCACATTGTTCTCGTTGGTCACGTCTGACGGGCGTCCTGGACGGGGGTCATCTTCAAGGGACTCCCGACCATGGAGGAACTTATTATTCCAGCAAGCAATGGTCGCAAAGGAAGGGGTGGTGTCAATGTACACTGCAACCATGCGTCCATGGATCTCTTTTGCATTCTTGCCTTCCTTGGTCAAAAATTTGATCACTGCGCGGTGCTCAACCTTCTCCATTGTTGAAATATTTGTGACTTACGATCTGCGATCAGCTACTACTTCTTAAATAGACGAGGCAGGAGCAGGCGACTGCAGGTTCTGACTTGTCATAACTTGTCCTAACACTCCCACAAACAGCCATCCCCCTTCCTCTGTTTTGCCCTACCGATTCACAAAACTTATTGACCGCCCTTCGTATGCTGAACATACGAGCAAAGATGGAAGAAAATGAGGAAACAATTGAATCTGACGAACCTAATGAAACGGAAAAAGAAACGCAAACTTCAGAGAATGAACAAAAGAAGGGAAAGAAGAGCCAAAAGAAAACAAGAAAACACCCAACTAAAGAGGACCAAACCGAATGGGACACACAAACCGACATGGAAAGCGAAACGGAAAGAGAGGAAGGCTGTCGTTACGAAGCAAGAGATATTAAACTTAACATCTTCGTAAACGAGGCCAATTCCCTACCCAAAGGTACTAAATTGAATGATATAAATAAAGGTATTGAAAGAGGCGCCTGCAAATGGAATTACGAGTACATGACAGACCATAACGAGAAAGGATTAGACAAAGTCTAGTCGAACAAAATAAGATAAGGATTTTCCCCAACGACCTCAGAATCATCAAGAAGGATATATTTGAGACAATTAAAAACGGCAAGTGGAAAAACCCCAAAGCAAAGAAGTAATCAGATACAACATTATGGAAAACGAAACAACCAAATAAAGAGCAATACAATACGGAAATAAATAGCGAAATCAAGCAAAAAAAAACTATCACAAAGGCATGAAAGCTTAAAAACAAAGAACTAGGAAATAACTACATAAAATAAAGGAAATTTAGAACAACCTAACATAAAGCATAAAATGAACAGTATTAATACAGAATTTGAAATCGACTTCGAAGTACGTTATCGAAAGGTACCCCAAGAAACAAAATTAAGACTTTGACATCGATAATAAAAAAAGACAAAGAACAAAAAACTTAGAAGCAACCATTAAAAGACAATCCTTAAAGCAATTAGAAGATAATAGAGAAAAAAGAAACATAAGAAGAAAGAGATCAGCCAGTAACCTGGCTTTCTTTTATTTTCTACTCTCTCACACACACTAACACTCACCTCCCCCATCAATAATAATTCAAAAATAAATCAATAAAATTAAAAAAATCACTCATGGTATATTCTCACTATCCCCAATATTCTCACACTTTATATATTTTTCGAAGTTTTAGACTTGGAAGAAATCTCCAAGAAAATTAAGCATGTTTACTAGGTTCGACCTCCACAATACTACTCCCAAACCTTTATCACAACTTGATCTAGATGATGTTCTAAGATATCTAAACTTAACAAAGCAAGAGAATGAATTACTGGCCTCGAGACTGAAAGAAAGAAATTTAGTAGCAGAAATGTTCGAATTACTAAGTTTCGCATTCGATCAAACAATTTACAAGACAAATTTTCATTTGACAACAATTTATGCTACTGTAATAATATTCCACGTCTCTCTGAAGTAGTAGATATACATTATGAACCCAGTCAATGGAGACTTTTCATTGACGTTTTTTTTATATAGTAGTAAAACCTTGCTTCTACATAATGGAAATAAACTACTATCGATACCAGTAGTTCACTCTGTTGTGAACATAAATGGTTGATTTGTGCTGACCTTAAGTTTGTAGCCATTTTAAATGGCTTGCAGTCACGCTACACAAAATTCATGCATTTATGTGCCAGTGAGACAGTAGAGCTCGGGAAGAACATTACATACGCTCAAAAGGGACTTTAAGAGAAAAGACAAAAGTAGGTTTTCATAATGTCATACGTGAACCATTGGTTCCTAAGGAAAACATAATTTTGTCACCACTTCACATAAAATTAGGTTTAATGAAACAATTTGTGAAGGCCTTAAAGCATGACCAGCCATCCTTCTAATATTTAAAAACAAAATTTCCCAAGATTAGTGATGCTAAAATTAAAGAAGGAATCTTTGTTGGGCCTCAGATTCGACAACTTATGGTAGATAGTGAGTTTAAGGTAAAGTTGAGCAAACCAGAATTTGAGGCGTGGCATAGCTTCAGAGGTGTATATAATGGTTTCCTTGGAAGGCACAAAGCAGAAAATTACCACATTCTTGTTCAGAATTTGATTAGGTCTTATAATGAGTTTGGATGTAATATGTCACTAAAGGTAGATTTTCTGCATTCCCATCTGTCTTTCTTTCCAGAGAATCCAGCAGACGTCAGCGATGAGCATGATGAAAGATTCCAGCAAGATATTGCTACTATAGAAAATCGTTATAAAGGGAAATGGAGTCCTGCAATGCTTGCTGACTTCTGCCGGACCTTTCACAGAGACAGACACGATGTTGTATATATATATATATATATATATATATATATATATATATATATCGGTGTATGTTAGGAGCAACCTTTCATCTATACATGTTTTGTTAAAGACCTGGTTGTAATTTGATTTTATCAATTATATTTTGGAACGTTCCAGCTGGCGAATGCAATTTGTATGTCTGGTTGGAGATTAAAGATCAGTTGATGAAGAGCCCTTTTTTATACAACTATTTTTTGGGGGGGGCCGTGAGCTTTCGCCTTTCTTAAGGCATTTTAAGACAGAAGTCTTCGTAATTGTTGAGGCTGCATTGATTCGGTTTTTTCTTTAGTTTTGCCTCCTTTAAAGGTGAGGTAGCTCATTGCTGGTCGTGAGCAGCGAAGAATGAAATTGATGATATATTTGAGAGAAAAAATTATAGTACAAACTAGTGTTACAAAAAATAGTTAATAGTGGGGAAGAAAAGTTGAGCGGAGAAGAGAAAGTTATTATAACAATATGAAAAAAATGGGTTCTCCAGGTACAACCGGAGGCTATATTTTTGATATTTATAAAAAGTTGTTTTAATCTTTCATAATAAATTAAATTGAATTCTCCAGGACAAACTGGAGGTCAAATTGTTGAAATAATACAATCAGGAAAATTTTCCATGACAGAGAATTATATCTAAAAAAAAAACTGCATTTATTTTAATATATTGTCGTCTTATTTACAAATTTCATGAAATCCTTGTGCTTGCTACTAAATATTCATTATTAACTCCTCTTTATTAAATGTTTCACTGAACTATTATTATTATTAACCACGAAATATTCAATACTGACCACTGTTTATTAAATGTTTTATTATTAATTCGCTTAATCGTTGAAATTTCTTATTATTATTAAACACTAAATATTATATTCATTATTAACCACTGTTTATTAAATGTTTTTATTATTAATTCGCTTAATCATTGAACTACTATTATTATTAACCACTAAATATTCAATATTGACCATTGTTTATTAAATGTTTTATTATTAATTTGCTTAATCTTTGGACTTTATTATTAAAGATTACGCGACGTGCCCGATTCGGAGAACAGATTGTGATCTATAGCGACTCACAAAGCGCCCTGAGTGCTCTCGGGGCATTAGAATCCCTCATCCCCTGGTTCGCGAAATCCGTGACGCCTTTGATAGAGTAAATCATAATGGCTTGCTGAAGAAGTTAAGTGATATTGGTGTTGGTAGACAGATTTTATCTATTTTAGAGCAATTCCTGGTGGGTCGCACCCACAGGGTTGCGTTGATGCCAACTTCAGTGACTGGCATCCCGTCGACTCTGGCGTTCCGCAGGTCAGTGTTCACGGACCTTTACTCTTCAATATTTACACTGCTCACCTCTTTAGCATCACAAAAAATATTATGTATGGCTATGCAGACGATGTAACTCTGCTTGCGACTATTGACTCCCCTCACTCTTGCAGCATTACATCTAATTCCCTCAATGAAGATCTTCGATGCATTTCTATATGGTGCCACACATGGAACATGGCATCACTAAATCTAAATGTATTTCTTTCTCACGATCTAGTAGCCTTTTTCCTCAACATGAACTTCTTTATATTGATGGTTTAGCATTCAACGATGTGGACAAACTGGACATTTTTGGCGTTAAATTTGATTCCAAATTAACTTTTGAGTGTCACATCAGATCTCTTGTGACTGCTGCTTCGCAGAAATTGGGAATAATGAAAAAGGCCTATGCCACCTTCAATGATGCTTTCCTGTCCGCTACTTGCCTTCGAAGCTTTATTCTTCCAGCTTTGGAATATTGTGCCCCTGTCTGGTCGTCAGTTGCTACCTAACACTTGCATCTTATTGACAGAGTCTCTTATACTGCCAGCTTTCTTTGTGGCGGTAATGTCCAATGGAACCTTGCACATCGCCGGAAGATCAGCAATGTGTGCATGCTCTATAAGATACAATCCAATCCGCATCACTCGCTGTATATTTCCTTGCCAAATCGCTTTGTAGCAAGGAGAAACACTCGTCAGGCTTTGGCCCGGCATCCTCTTTGTTTTCAGTCTATCAGATGTCTTGTGCATCGAATAGTGTAGATGCCTTCAAAAAGAAAGCTAATAAGATCTTGTGTTCATCATGAGCCATTATCCTGTTATTTTGTTATGTTTTTTTTCTTGTTTGAATATTCTATATACAGTATATCTTGTTTTCTTTGAATGTTACTATATACTGTTTTTAAAATTTTTTATAAAATTTTATTACTCAATGTAATTTAATTGAATCCATAGATGACTGGAAGCATTGAGGTTTTTCTTTACCTATCTTTTCCCAATTTGTTATTCCATCCCACTTCCTTTTCTTCTTACCATCGTTCCCTCTTCGACGTTCAGGTGTGTGGGGATTGCTAATTGCAATCATTAATTAACCACTCTTCCCGTTCTACCTGTCTCATTTTGTGTATTAATAATAATAATATAACGACTAAATATTATATTATTTATTAACCACTGTTTTCATTATTGATTCCCTTATCCACTGTTTATTAAATGTTTTTATTATTAATTCGCTTAATCGTTGAACTTTATTATTATCATTAACCACTAAATATTATATTCATTATTAACTACTGTTTATTAAATGTTTTTATTATTAATTCGTTTAATCACTAAACTTTATTATTATTAACCACTAAATATTGATTATTGACCACTGTTTGTTGATTTTCGTTATTTGGTGTTTTTATAGGTCAAAGTCGGAGTACCATGTTCCTTTCGCAGAAAAGGTGAAGTACTCGCTCGGAACTGGTGTGTTAAGTTTGGGGCCAATCTTTTTAATGAGAAGAGCCTCCAGAATCTTTAGGCGGCGAAGGTCCGGGTTTCTTCTGAGTATCGTAGTGTTTTCGACCAGAGTTGCTCTTGTAATTTCTGCGTTATGCTTTTCTTTGTGATGTGTTTTTATTCCTCCTTCTTGCAAATGCATCGTTAGGCGCCGGTTGACGGTAGTAACGGTCATACCTATATATTGATTATTTGGGTGAGGTTTGCAGTCCTCATGGGGACATTGGAATTTGTATACCTCTGTTTCAGTAGCCATTATTGATCAGGAACTGTTTTGATCTTTAAAATTCTTCATCAAGTGCGGTCTACGTTGAGCGGTTCTTTATGGCTCTTCTTATTTATGAGCTCATTCCACCGATTTTTTATAGTTCTCGGTGCACTCACTTTTGGCGTTAAGGCATTGATCTAAGTCTGTACCTTTTCGATAGACAGTGTTGGTATATTTTCAAAAATACAATGGCCAAGGAAAACCTAAATATACTACAGATTAACGTCAACGGATTGAGGGACAAAAGACGAATGTTCGGAAACATTTTTAGAAGATTAAACCTGGACATCATCTTAATTTCTGCACACGGAGTAAACTTAGCAAACGATGAAATAAAAATATGGAATTACGAAGTAATAGCGGTAAACTCAACAGGACAAGCACACGACAGAGCTGCAATAACGATCAAAAAAGGCATCGAATACAGAACTTGCGACGAACTGGATGAATCATACATCGCAATAGAAGTGAAATTGGAACTATCGAGCATCGTAATAGTAACGGGATATTAATCGCCTAGGAGAGATAATTTGCCGATTAATAACTTCATTAACATCTTTAATAACAGAAATCCGGTACAACTAATGGGAAAACTCAATGTTCACTGCCGAGAGTGCGGCGACAGAAACAAAAACGGCATAGGAAGACACCTGGGGGCGCTATTTGCAAGAGGCATCTGCCAACGACTGGGCCCAGAATACCATACCTTTGTGACAAGAACCTCTGCCACAAAGCCGGATATCTGCTTAGGCAATAATTATCTACCATACAACTATTATATGAGGCCGGAGTATATGGCCTGTACAGATCATAGTGCAACTCTTTTCACAATTAACCAAAGGCCAATTCAAATCCCAGGTAGAGTATGAAAAGCCTTCCATAGAGCAGAAGTGGGAGAAATACAAAAAGATAACTAAACTCATTCGAACCTAATCCACTAAAGACGCAACTTTGGAAGAGTAGATACTGAACTAGAAAAAAAATAAGGAAATCTATCCAAGTAGCAGACGATAAAGCTGTCCCCCCAAACCGCTACGAGACTATCAAGACTTTCACATGGACACCCGGAATGGTACAGAAACACAGACGGTTGAAAGAAATATCAGAGGAAATAAGAAGGAATGGACCAACGAGGGAGCCTCATGCCGAATTGAGAAGGACTAAAAGGGAATTAAATACATAAATTATAGCAAAAAACAAAAAGAACACTGGAATGAAACAATCCAGAAAATCGACAATGATGCACCAGTGAAGAAACTTTGGAAAAAGCTAAAACAGATGAAAGGCAAAGCAGGAGCAAGTAAACTGGCAATCAAAGAAAACCAAGTAAGACGAGGGCATGATAAGAACATTACTCAAGGACCACTGGAAAAGGATATTTTGCATAAGCGAAGAATAAAATAAATAATTCGACACAGACTTAGAACGAGACATCACTGCAGCGCTCAACGAGGATGCAGAGTAAATTTACTCTCATCTAACTGTAAATGTAGAAAGAGACACTATTGAAGGTAACGACGCAAAAATCACAGTGTAAGAGGTTAAAAATACTACTTCGCAGTTTAAACAAAAGGCACCAGGAAGATCTGGACTCAATAAGAAGCACTGCGAAGAAATACCAGAAAGTATACTACAGGGTATTACTTTTTTTTAACGCCAGCCTGAACACCGGCTACTTCCCGAAGGAATTAAAGGTCGCCAAGATGATCTTTATCCCTAAAGAAGGAAAACCACAAACGAGAGTAGACAGCTATATACCAATCTCTCTACTCGACTTCATCGGGAAGGTGTTTGAGAAGATTATAAACAAACGACTAAGTGAGCGCCTGGAAGAAAACAATATATGAATAAGTTTCAATTTGTATTTAGAAAAAAAGGAGCACGGAAATGGCACTCACGCCATTACCGAAAAAATAGCCAAAGTGAAAAAAGAGAAGGCAAGCGTGGACATCGTCTGCAGGGACGTTTCAAAAGCATTCGACAGAGTTTGGTTTGGAGGAATGCAATTTAAAACACTATAACTACGTGTGAACACAAAATGATAAGACTCATTTGCAATTACGTAACGGATAGACGTGCATACATAAAGATTGGGAACCACCGAGGGGAAATATTTAAGAAGGGAGCGAGCTTGCCTCAAGAAGGGCGCCTGAGCCCATCACAATACTCAGTGTATACCTCAGACATCCCACCATCATTTACACACGGATGCCCGGATGCCTGAGCATGCAATTAGCAGATAACGTCACACAAATCGTCGTCTGTTACTACACGAACCCAGAAATGCAGGCAAGATTAACAGTAGAAGAAATAAGGAGGATTAATGTGTACAAACGAAAATGGAAAATAAGCACTAAGAGAAATTATTTCAAAATAGTGCCAATTTATAAGAGAAAACTCAGAGACATACCCAGTGAAGGACAGATATATGAGTATGCTAGCGAAGCCAAGGTACTAGGACTGACAATCACCAGGACAGGATGATTGAATTCACCAAAGATAATTTTCATCGAATAAAAAGGCTTGGCACTCTATAAACACATTTTCCTCTCTTTACTTCTACTTCATGCACAATTTCCTCTCTTAGATCGTCGTTGATCGTTGAACTGATCTTAATCTCCAACTAGACACAAAAAACTGCATTCGCCAGTTGGAACGCTCCAAAATGATATTGATAAAATCAAAATACAACCTGGTCTTTAACAAAACGTATATATATATATATATATATATATATATATATATATATAGTACACGAGAAAGAGAAATTTGATGCGAATATGCAATGAGACAAGAAACAGGAGTCTTTTTAGAGGTAAGAGAAAGGGACATTAGAAGAACACTAGAATCAAAGAGAGCAGAGGGCGCCGCAATGAAGGCAATCCTTCAATGAGAAGACGTCATCATTCTTTGAAATTCTTATAATAATATTCTTTGCACAGAAATATCTTTACTTGCTAATTATTAGATTTAAGGCAGATTCATGAGATGTGCGCATTTTCCCTATAAGTAATCGTTTCACCGCGCATGCTCGGCACTTTACACTCACGCGTGACTGACCTTTAGTTATGAGCAAACAATGTTGTGGCCACATAAATAGATCCAACATATTATCTTCTATAAATATATATTTTAAGAACAAGATATTTTGTAGGGTAGAGAGATGGGGGAGAAATTAAGAAAGAGAGTGGGAGTTATTAGGGAATATGGGATGAAATTGGGGAGCAAGATAGAGAGGGGGGTAGATATAAGTGGAAAAAAGGGGGAGAAAGGGAAGGAGCAGGGTAAGAGGGGGGGAAGGAAATGGCGGAGTTTGGGAAGTATGAGTAGGGGAGATTAACGGCTAAGATAGAGGAGGCAGAGAGAGGAGGAGAAGGACAGAGAATTGGCAAAGAGGGCCGAGAGAATTTGAGGGCTAGTACAAGAAAGACGCAGGATAGAGAGGAGGAAAGGGAGAGGGGGGAGGGAAAGGTGGGTATAAGGGTGAGGGAGCGAAATGGGGAAGAGAGCGTAGGGAAGAGGTAGGGACGTAGATGGAGAAGTGAAAGTGAGGGATGGGGAGGAGGAGAGGGGGAATAGGGAGAAGGAAAGAGTGAGTTGGGAAAGGAGGGAGAAAGAAAGGGAGAATGAAAGGAAAAGAGGGGAGAATGAGGGAAGGAAGGGGAAAGGTAACATGGGGGAGAGTTATGGTGTGGGAGGGAATGAAGGGGGGCGACAGATCCCCGTAAATAGAGGGAGAGGTGGGGAAAGCGATAGGGAGGGTTGAGGGAGTGGGGAAGAGGTAACGTGGTGCATAGGCAGAGGTGGAGAGGGACCGGATCAGAGGGAGGGAGGAGGAGAAAGGAGGAGGGAAGGAGAGGGGAGAGGGAGGGAGAGAGGGGGTGCTAATTAATGCACTGGAAATTCATACCAGTTTACTGGTTGACTTAAAACAATTAAAATATTTAAAAATCACGTAATTAAAATATATATATATATATATATATATATATATATATATATGTGTGTGTGTGTGTGTGTGTGTGTGAAAATATTAGTAAACTGCAGTATTTGAATAAAAAATTATTTATAACAACAGAACTAGTTTCGACAAAGTTATAATTGATGCCATTTTCAACTGAGGAATGAAAAAGTAAAGCAAGGAGCTCAGTATAAATAAGGCGAACAAAATACTGAAATAATGAAAACACAGGAAACAAACTGAAAAAAAATCTTTTTGGTGGGTGGGTGGGGGGTATATATACAATTGGAGACTTTATTTAAAATATATTTGTTGACTTTGCATTGCTATTCGGATGAATTCTTCTTCACAATATTGGTTTACCCAAATTGAGTTGTTATTCAAACTCAACCGTATTACCAGTGACGCCCACAAGCTAAAATCACTTATAAGGGCACTTCCATATACGGGGATAGATGGCATTTCACCTCTCTTAAAGAACCCTGCTACCCTCTCTTACCTTCCCCTCCCGGATACTATCCTCTAAAAATTACTTCACCCCTGCTCAAAAATGGAAATGTTAGCCCATACATCCGAACTCTCCCATCTTTCACCCGATGACCTATTGTGGAGATTACCTTGACACTCTGGGAGACAATGTGAGTCATGAATTTCTTCGGGAATCCTTTAACCGACAATTCCCACCCTACATTCAAGAGGCCCTCGAGATTCTGGCGCCTGATACCATTCTTGACCAACTTGCGACCGCGGCCACTCGAGCCCTCAACACTCAATCGTAGTTCGCAAGCACAAGTAACGGTCATTGCTAAGGCTCCCCCCCCCGACTTTCAGTCACAAATGGAAGCAGCACTTGCCTTTATAAAAGAGGATTTGGCAAACCTCTTCTTAGAACACCTTAAGGACCCATTAAGAGGACGAGCACAATCGTTTCAGCACAGCTCTCCTGCTTGCCCTCACTCCAATTACTCTTACAATTCTCCTACATTTGAAAACGGGAAAAAGGTTTTTAGTTGATACTGGTTCTATAATTAGCATTCTACTCGCTACCCTAGTGCAACAACAGAAAGCCGAAGAATTGCATATCCCTCTCACCACAGCTTCTGGCACCCCTATTAGTACTTTTGCCACTCAAACTTTAAACCTCTAACTAGGACTGAGGCGCACTTTTGTGTGAATTTTTTTTAATTTGTGATGTGCAATGTGCTATACTAAGTGCCAACTTCCTGGCACACTGTAATCTTTTAGTTAATTTAAGGGAATCGTGTTTAGCTGATGGTACCACGAATTTATCTGTTCAAGTCATAAAGAAAAGTTCAATTCTTCTCACCATTTCATTTATTTACAATGGCTCCCGGATAGACTAATTACTAAACAAATATAGTGCTATTTATAAACCGAGTAATAAAAATGTTAATCCCCAAAGCAGGAATAGCGTTTTCCCCTCATTTCATCATTTCATTCTTCCGGGGACCTCCCTGTTGCTGATGGGCCAAGATGCCTTTCTCCGAAAATGTTAAAAGTTCTCAAGGACAGCATACAAACTATGCTGTCAGAAGGTATAATTAAACTACACAAATCACCCTATTCTTCGCCAATTCATCTTATTAAAAAGTCAGCTACTGCTTTACTTTTGACTATAGGCGACTTAATTCTGTGACTGTTAGAGACAAATATCCCTTACCTTACTCTACCGACTTCACGGCAAAACTCCCAAACTGTACTAAATTCTATAAAATTGTTCCTAATGATGCATTTTTTTTCAAATCCCAGTAGACCCTGCATCCATTGAGAGACGGCTATGACGCCTCCCCTCAGACTTTATGAATTTTTTGTCGTACCCCAGGAACTGTCAAACTCATCACAAAGACTTCAAAGGTATATCAATCATGTTTTGGGTGATTTGGATTTCGTTTTTTCATATGCAGACCACTTGCTCACAACCAGTGAAGATCAAACTCAACATTTGCAACATCTCGAACAGTTCTTTTCAACATTAGAATCACACGGATTACAGATAAACCTTGCAAAGTGTATCTTTTCGGTAGACGTGCTCGACTTTCTTGGCTATCGAGTTGATTCAAGAAGGCTACAGGTATCTTCTCACAGTTATATGCCGTTTTTCAAAATGGATTGTGGCATATCCATTTTAGAACATGATATCAGAGTCTGGAGTTGACGCATTTTTCACTCATTACATCTCAAGATTTTGTGCCTCGGTTAAAATAATCACTGATAATGGCCTTCAATTCCATTCATGATTATTTTAGGAATTACTAAAGCTAACTGCCACAAGACACATATTTACATCGCCAGCGATCGCCTATGGCAACTCTGTGTTAGAAAGATGCCATCGTACCCTTAAAGCTCCCTGCTAGCCAAGTATATCCTAGTGATTGGCCCAAACATTTACCTGCAACTCCGCTCACTATACGCAACAATCCCTGTCAGGAACCAGGATATTCACCCCCTACAAATTGTTTTTGGCACTCCCTTACGACTCCCAGGTCACTTGTGTGTCACCAGAAACCAAGATCCTATACAACACAAAACAATACGACAATATCATAAAACCATGAACTCACTTGCCCCAATAACTTTCAGGCCTATCTTGAAACAAGATACTTTTATTCCCAAGGAGCTTGATACTTGCACTCATGTTTTCCTAAAGGACACACAGATTCGCCCCAGTTTTCGACACCATACAAGGGCCTATATAAAATAATAAAAAGAACATCATTCATATACTGTCTAAGGACCCACTGGTCCCTTGAAGGTATACATCCGCAATATCAAACCAGCACATTTCGATTCCTCCCCACAAATTTTCCCACTAAGATGGTGCGCGCAGCTGGAAAAAAGATGACCATTTGATAACGCACCGGGAGGCGACAGAAGCGCTCGTTTGATATTTCAATCCCTCGCTTATCGCAGAAAGCAGTTAGATATTCTGACTGTTCCCACGGTCCTCGCTCATATGGACTGACCTCGTGCCTGACTTCGTGGTTTCGACGGAGAACATGGCGGAAAGGAGCCTCCATTCTCGACATTTATTTAATAGATATTTTTAATAACGCGAGTGACAAACCATTCTCCTTTATGCTTAATTGTATGTGGGGAAGAAAGAATTACCGTATGATCTTCCTAGCATGTTTCGGAAAGAGGAAACTAAGCTCGTATATGGGTCAAACGTTTGGGATCCCGCGTACCTTAAAGTTTCGTTCCTGCGAGCGCAATACTTAATTGGAGCAATTGGCAAGCCTGTCGGGGAATCGGTCAGGTCATGCTGGCTAATTTATAATGGTGAACTAGCTTAAATATTTTGTCAATAAATCCCGGTTCTACTCCTGATAAATCACCATTCTCTCCCTCGTTATGGGCAAATCCCAAGTTATGGGAATTCATCTCTGAAGTTTTGTGTTTGTTTTGTGACGACGCTTCGAAACATTTCTCCCTGTTGTCAGTCAATTACCAGAAGCAAGAAGGGAACCGCCACATGTGACAGTTTCAACGTCGCAACAAGACAGGCGAAATTGGAGGCCATTCTTTCAAATTTGGTGTTATTTAAAAACTTGAAATGGTTGTAATTCAACTTGATTTTTTCATGCATTCTGTGAGTTTCTAGGTTACTATTTTATTTTTGAAGCTCTGTGTTATGATTCAATGAGTACTTTGCCGATATTGCAATAAATTTGCGCGGATAACGCGAAAATAAAGATTCCATATTTCGCAGAACTAAATTTGCAACTTTATCTTGCCGTCTAGGTGGACATACATGTGCAAATTGACCAGACACAGGCGGGGCTGAAGTATGAAGGGAGAGGATGTTAATTTAGAGGACAACTTGAAACAGGAGTCTGTTGCTAATACTTTTCCATTTCAAGCTGAATCAAAATTATGAGATTATTCAATTATAACTATTATTGAGTGACTTCATAAGATTTTTATCACTTAAACAATCTTAACAATATTTAGAGGTTAAAATAGATACCTGTGCAAGAACTGATTTCTTTATTAGTCACACCTCAGGTACAGTTCACTAATTTATATATAATAGTTCTCATGCGTAATAAGTTTAAATAAATAAACTATTAAGATACAAACTTTATGTTCAAAAGTATGTTCTCAATTACCTGTAAAACTTAAAAATGCTACAAATGTTTTTTTTTGTTATCCTCTTCACGTTTTAAAATCTGCATCAACTAAATGTATATGAAATGTTCACATTGTAAACAAAAATGCAAAAGCTTTCATTGAACTACAATTGTCTATAAAGTAAAAACACAATGCAAAGTTTTATCATATATTGCAAACTGCATTAAACGGCGCGAGGAGTTAGATGGTGTAACAGGTGTTTTGGGGGCTTTTTTTTTATAACATCCATCTGGCGACTGGCCACAAAGGCATAAATCGCCGTACTTAATATCAAGCCAAATACTAGGCGACATTAAAATAAAAAAAGTAAAAAATACAAAACCCCCAAAATCAGAGACAAACAAAAACCATAAAACCCAAACAAAATAAAAGAAACAAACCAAAAGATAGAAGAAGGAAGCACGTTCGGCATAGACCGACCAACAGCAAAGAGAGTAAATAAAGGGAGGAGGCTAGCCCGATAGTTAAGAAGTCTCTGCGCGAACCTGTTCTGAACACAAGGGAAAAGCGGCAACAAACCCCCTTGATCCAGTCCCGGGACAGGTGACGTGCGCGAAGATCACCCGGACTGGACATTCAACAAGAATGGGCTGAAAAGGCCGAGGTGCAATGGGCCCCGTCGCGGTAAGATGCAGGGGAGCGCTCCATCAAACGGCGGTGCGTCTAGCGAGTGTGCCCAATTAGAAGACGAAAGAAAGCGACCTGAAGCCGTCGCGGCATTGTCGAGTAGGTCCATAGAAACAATCGCGTCGCAATGGAACGAAACTTTTAGTTCGCCTCAACCGTCTCACATCTTCTTTTCTAGGTAGCTCGGAGAGTGTATCCTGATTCCTGATATGTAGTCGGTAGGAGAAAGAGCGAAACGCTGGTGTGGTCGTCCAGTCCTCGTGGACACTTTGGCGCTCTCATCGGTGCTCTCATTCCATGCAATCAATTCCTACATGTCCAAGACCACAGCAGAAGACAATTTCGACATCCTTCCAAATTGAGATAAACGTCGCGTCACGTATACCGCGAACTAGGGTGTGTCGAGATTCCAATTCTGGGAAACTCGAATGTTTGGACTCGTGACTAAAAATCACAATCAGGTCTCCGATCCTGGCATGACGCATTTTCCCCTGAACCGAGCAGAGTATTTCAACCTGCTCAGCCGTGAAGACAAACGCATCGCCTAGCAGAGCCCCACTGACTTCGAAAAGAGAGGCTATGACGTGGAAGTCGACCCACTGCTGAGAGCTAGAGCAATCCGTGTGTACACTAGCAGAGATCTAGCTAAACATGAAGTGTGGCTCAAAAGGAAAAAAAGAAATGGCGACAAATAGTCAAAGGTGGTAGGTACCCTTTAGGTTGGCGTCCTGGTCAGAAGCAGATGCGCAACTGGCCCGAGAGCTACAATGAGCTCTAGAATGAGTTTGATACCCCTAAACCCGAAAAGTTTAGGTTATGACTGGCGTCTCTCTCTGGTATAGGCACCGTCATTATCAGCAGCGGATGCAGTGAGAGCTATTGGCGACTGAAGAAGGCATTGGGCTATGCATGCCATCGCATAATGCACTGTGCACGGCGCAGAGTGAGTGGCATTACCTCGGTGTCTTCCATCCATCCCCTATTGAGAATAAGGGATGGATGGATGATACCGGTTGCCAGTCGGAAACTGGTCTTGTGAATCGAGTCTACCTCACGCAATATACGCTCTGTTGCGGATAAGTAAGACTTCCATTATTAGTTAAGCTTTGAAAGAACAATAACAATGGATGGTTGAAAAAGTAACTAAATATCTCTATCAGCCTCCCAATTGGTGAACGTCTCTGAACGAAGAATGTCCATGACGCAGGTACAAGAGATTCTAAGGCTGTGAATATGAGCCTCCCAGGTGTGGCGTTAGTCGAAAACAAGATCAAGGAAACGGTGCGAATGCACCACTTGCAGGAAAACCCCGTTTAGGAACACCATTTTACTGTTAGCTAAAGAAAAACGAAACCTGCGCGGTTTGACATAACGAAAGATGCTGTTCAATGCCTGATCGGGTCGACCATTCAAACTTGGTATCTGAGATACCACAACTAAAGAGATCGAAAGGTCGTCCAGGTCGATCGTAGCGAGAACATTTTCCGGCAACAGCGAGGTGATACCTTTTATGCCCATGAAAGTGTAACATTGAGGGCACTTCCAGCCTGGACGCCCTCTTTCTTTTCTATTTTGTTGTAGAGGGTTATTACTGCCCGTAGTCAGACTCGACGATCTCGCACGAATTAAAAATAAAGATTGATAGGCGTCCCCTTGCTCCCGTATTGTGAGTCTCCATAATACCGTATCGCTTTGGGGCAAAATTAGCTCATAAGCCAAGTGGCCTCCGCTGTCCATGAAAAAGGCTAATCTAACTTTTACTAATTACTCCACCAACTTTCACGCGAACGAAGTTAGAGAAATTGAGCGGAAACCAGTTAAGGTAGATTTTGCGATGAGCGAGCACAGTTGCCATTCTCAAAGAGTCTGGCAGGATACCTCCTGTTCAGATCCTGTCAAACAAATGTAGCAGAAATTCCATGCTTCCCTTATATAGTTGTCGAGGGGAAATGCAACATACTCAACGTAAATATGTCGTTGAAGAGTTTTCCGCCTCTGGAAGAAAGGTTCAGTCGGTGGCCTTTAGCAACATCACGACGTGAATTGAATGATGGAGGAGCAGCATCGCAGCTATAGAATTTCGAGAAAGTGGTCGCCCAAGGCTCCGGCCACGGACACGGGGACCGAGATTATGGTCCTGTTCTGCTGGAAAACGGGAAGGGGATCCTAAGAGAACTTTCCACGAATCCTTTTGACTCGCTTCCACACGTCTGGAAGAGGTTTTTTTTTCATTAAGTCAAGACACGTATGCAGTGGCTATTCTGGCACATGTGGCGCCCTGAGCGGACTACCTCTTTGCGCCCCCCCTCCTTACTAATGAACTGTTTCGTCCTTCCCTCAAACCACTCTCGGGCATCTCTTTAATATATATTTCCGAAAGTCTGTTTTATATATATATATATATATATATATATATATATATATATATATATGTGTGTGTGTGTGTGTGTAGTGTGTGTGTGGTTAATGTAGTAGTATTATTAAACAACTGATCTACTTTCTACTTCAGGTCCAGCGTGACATCCTTTCTTCCTCAACTGGGAGAACACATTTATGCTTCGTTTATCGTCATAGAAAACCGTTATTATTATTATTAATATATAAGAATGCCATTAAGGCTGTAATGAATTCTAGTATGTAAATATTTTTTAGAGTGAGGAATGTCCATACCTTCCACACAATTGAATTTTCCCCAAATCTAATAGTCATTCCTGTTAAGGAAGCGTCGCAGGATATTTTACATTTATGAATTCTGGTCCTTTTCCATGCAACCTTTCTGGTATGAATGAGGGAAGCAATATCTGGTATATTAGAGCTTTTTTACAAGGCACAGTTGAATCCAATAAAAGAGTAAGGTTATAAAATTGATCACAGAGTTAAGAGGTCCCGCTAATATAAGCCAGAACTTATTTTTAAACCTTTTGTCTAATACAAAGTTTAGTGCTGGCAGTATCTTATTTTTTTATCGAAATGGTAAGTTGGTTAGAACGTCTAGCTCAATTTATAATAATTCCTAATTATTCAACCTGTCTCGTGGGAGTTGATTTTTCAAAGTTTATAGCTAGGCTGGAGTCTAGAATTAAGACCAGCCAGTTTAAAATTCCATCTAGACCATCTGTAACTAGTATATAATTAAGGTATGTAAATGTTTTTGCTACCGAAATTTTTGCCCAATGATTAAAGATTGATGTAATAATATTTTGCATAATAAAAAGAGCCCTACAGAAACCAAATTGCCAGACTTCCTCGGGGGTGGTTTGAATCGCGAAATTTTGGCGGGCATCCGGATTCAAAAGTAAGTGATAAAACCCTCTAACCTAACCCCTTATGGTCGCTCTAAGTGGCCCTCTATAGCGAGCACACACACACACACACACACACATATATATATATATATATATATATATATATATATATATATATATATATATATATATATATATATATATATATATATATATATACAGACTTTCGGAAATATATATTAGATAGGGAAAGTGCGCAACTCTCCTGTATCTATCTTCACCCAACAAATAATAATAATAAACCACAATATAAGAATTTCAATCAACATCGGGTACCTATGCTAGTGATAAATAAGTATACAAACTATTTACAGTAACAACCATAAAAACAAAAACAAAAATAAAGTAAACAAGATAAAAAAGTATGGAAATAGAACTAAAAATAGTGATTCATTGTCCTAAATCACACAACTTCATTTTAAGGAATAAAATACAACCAACAGGAGCCGATCGCTGTCGGTACTAAGTAGTCGCATATTCCCTTCCTCCCTCGAGAATCCATGCCGCCCCTGGCACGATGACACCCTGGGGGGCTCCCTATATTGCCCATACCTAGATCCGCCCCTGCACGTCTATGCCCGATGAAAAAGAGGCGGGCTTGCTTAAAAAATAATGGAACCTTTCGTCACCTCGAAGAAATTCACCGAATGGGCGCGGAAACGATTGTGCTCCTAGGCCTGGAGGGGCCACAAGCACAGGGCTCCTTTTAAACATTGAAACATAAGATGTTTCAGGAAGCACCCGGCGCACCAAGAGCAAGTCCTAAGGCTTGCGGAAGTAGAAACGATCCGCACTCTGAACGGACCGGATTTCCTTTTCCAGGTGATACGCGCTACATTTCTTCGAGAAAGCAAGGTGCGGCTCTCCGAAATTGACACACTTAGTCATACACGATAAGTTTTCGTGCAATGCCTTGGGGCAAGTTACACGCACTTCGAATAAAGCCGACTTTGAACGTCTACACGAGCGAATCATATAGCCGAAGGGATAGCAGTAGTAACATCTCTACGGCATGGCACGAATATCTTAACGCTGTCAGAGGGATGTCTTGTTTACCTTCACCTGTAGTTGCCCACTATTTCCTCCACATGTAACCATAATATAAGTATATGAAAATAAAACGGTTGCATGGAAAGTAGATAGTATGAACTCCCATTGCCTTTGAGGTAAAGGGGAAACTTCTCCATAGTATCAGAAAATCCAAGTTGTGTTCATTTACACAGACTCGGCCTACAGTTTCGAGGTAAAATGAGCTGTTTCTACCTAGTTTACCATTCAGGCGAAATTTTCTTCGAGTTTTGACCATAAACGATGGTCCCGACGTAACCACCTCACATGTGTACTGGAAGGCAATGAACAGAGTAACGGCCCTGCACATATCGTGCCTTATAATTCCCTCAGCGAACGGGTTTTCAGCCCTCGCATCGGGTAGGGACCTCACAGTATTCATTGCCACTCGACTAAGGTCTGGTACGAAGACGAAGATGCACCCAGCAGCAAGGGAGGGGGTAGGCGGATACATAATAAAGAGATGTAGAGATAGGCGGGTCCAATAACGATTAGGATGGGTGGTCACCTATGTTATCCAGGGATGGCGTGGAATCCATCCAGACACCGTGCCTAGTGAACTTAACGGACCGTATACCCTCCCGAGTTGAATAGATAGTCATAGAGAAACAGTACTGTTGAGAGGGAGCGATGAGGAAGCGCACCATCAACTTACCACGGCCTCGTTAAAGAGTTCTATTTAACCTAGTGGCGGGGCGTCTCTAATTTGTACTCCGTCTGGGTAAGAACATGTCCTCCTGGTACCCAGTGCAGGTTGACAAAAGGTTGAACGGATAATCTTAGAGTAAAACAAAACTAAGAGAGCGCTGAGAGGGAGCTCGGAGGAAGCGTACAACAGCTTTCCGAGCCATCATCAGAGAGTCCACTAAGGTTGGGAGGAGGAATAGCGTCTCCTGGTAACTAGTATAACAGCCACACACATGGTACACCTTGCGGGCTGGTAGAGTATGGGCAATTATCCCTGGTACAACTGAAACCTGGAGTATCTGCACACCCTCCCGACTCTAGTGCCTCAAGAGAAAGTAGTGCTCTTTCTAGGGTTATCTTTTGCATTTCTTTTATATCTCCATCATCTTTCTCGCGCCTGTTTAGACCCAGTAAAGGGAGAAATAGGGCTGAAATAAATACATGAATTGAGAGTAACGTAAAACTTGAAATTTAGCAAAACCTTGGTATTTATATAGTTATTACATGCAGTTTTCTTATACTATAAGAGTACGTATGACGTTTTGACGCCACACATAAGACCTTAAATTTAGTTAATTCTTTATCAAGATTCAAATGTTACTGCATTTCGTCATTGTGATCAAAGGACTGCAAAACATGGTCCTAGTTTACAGGTATTTCTTGCTGAATATGCAACAATACAAGAATACTGAGTCAACCAGAGGTTATGGTAGACCGTTTGGTAGAATTTGAGCCGTTTAAGTTTAATGATAGTTGGCTCAGCAAATGAGAGGCTGACCATCATTATCAATAGAAATGAGAAAATCTTGTGCATCTTTGAATCAACTCTTTTAACTATGTAACAGCACCATTTCCACGCTTCCATTTCAAGCTCTCTGCTTTACAAGAATGGATTTACTCAAGTGCCTATTTGGAATACCCAATCACCTACTTCAATGAAATTTAATGACTCCATTTCTAGCTCCGCCTATTCGGGGGCAAAACGAGAAATAGAGCAATATAAAATACTTAGTCACTTTCCAAAGACAATTTAATGACTATCCATAACACCTAAGGGAGGAGAATGATATACTACATAGACCCACCTTCAAGGAAATAGACATATTATAGAATACAGTCGCCTGCCTAAATATAGCATAAAAAATTAACATTGGAGCTCCTAACGACGTCTGGCGACTGCATTTGAATTCGAACCCTATGGTTATTATTTTTTAAATGGTGAGAAGCACACATACCACTCTTTAATAGTGGTAGTTGCGCCCCCTCCCCACCACTATTTGTAATCAACTCATATTATACGCATTTCGAGTGCTTAGCATTAGTTTGGAATTCAAAAGCGGTCGATAGGCGTCGTTAGTCTCAATTCTTGACTACAGAAATTATATATCATATTTTTTAATATTGACTAATATAAAATATCCATATCCTATTTTAATTCATAAAAAGAATTGCCCTAAAACTTTTCTACCAACTCCTCACACTCTGGGGTATCCGAACACATATTATTTGTACGCCTTTGTTAAATTTAATTAATGGTTGACATTTATCCTTATGTTTATAAACTAAAAACAATGAATACTTCCAAGAAATCCACCTACCCTTGATTTATTGCAGTGTCAATGACTTTTTCATATTTTCAAGAAATACGCCAATTGTTTCCTCATTTCTTCACGCACTTGGTGGCACAAAACTCTTTTAATCGGTAAGTACTTGTATATATTCGTACATAAGAAGCCTCTAAACTGATGCATTAAAATTTAAAATATCCTCCTTAACAACAGAGAAAAGGTCTCAAATAGTAGAATCCTTTCATGTGTGAGCAATTTCCACGTTCAAACAATGACCCTCTTCAATTTGCCTATTTTTCCTTGCCTGCACCTTTAATTTTACGAAACACTTTGTAGGCTTCATCAAAGCATAAATGCCAAACTTTGGTCTTTTCAAGGTTGAATGATGTGTCTCAACGTTTTGCAGCTTAGGTCCTATAAGCTTTATCAGTCTATATCTATTGTCTCTTCAAAAAGAGAGAAATTCTAGGAGACATACGAGTAAATCACTTCAACTGCTACTTGCTCTGTTATGGAAATGTATAGTTTTTCATATAAAATCACACTATAGTACTGCGTATCCATGTATTGTGATAACAGTTTTCCATATATAGTTGCCCATTATTTTAATTAGTTCATTCTTAATTGGATGACTGATGTACTGTCAAAATGCAGTATCTAAAGGATATACAAATAATGCTTTGGCCGTCCACAGGCTTAAGATAGGCCGCCAGATTAACTGGTCATAAACAGATACCATAATGCATTTAAATGATTTTATTAACAGAAATATCTGTGAATCGTTCCTAATCTCCAGCACAAAGGAGAGAAATCTAAATATTATCCTCGGTTCGTTTTCTTTAGATCCAGTCCTATCTTTCTTCCTCAAATTAAACTTATCAGAGGTCCTAAAAGAAAATCTGACCTTATAGGGAAAACATTGCTTTGTATAAATACAGTCTCTCTCTATTTCATAATATTAAGATATTAAGATAACGAAATTACTAGCTCCAGTCAATCTTTCCTTTTTCCTACGTTGTACAACTATATATATATATATATATATATATATATATATATATATATATATATATATATATATATATGATAAACTAATTAGCATAATGCTGAAAAAAATAGTAATCAGCCAAATCTGGCAACAGGTTTTGGACCTGCGATTTTAATTGCATGATTAGAGTTGATGTTTAGTTGTTATTTAACCTTAAAACAATGCTGTCAATTAGTCTGTCAATTATAATATATATAAATGATATAATTTTATCGAAATAAATTAATTTGAAAATATTAGAAATTAATGAATTTGTTTTTGGTATTGTTTCAAAATAAAAATAAATATATGGTGACAAAAATAAAGTATGAGAACAAACATTAAAAATGTCAATTCCCTTTACAGTAATTTTCTCTATGACCTGCATGTACAGGCTTATGCATAGGACATAGCCATACACTAATGAAGCTGATGATCCCTGACTTCACTTAAGGCCCACACTGGACTCACACGCACTTGATCCGTCCCTCGGTATATCCTACGTCTTCATGCATCATCATTTTTTTAAAGTGGATGAAAATCCTCCATCGTTTGTTTCTTTTCATACAAATATATTGACTGTCCGCCATCATTTGGTGCCCAAAAGCGACACCTATTGCATTTTTAGCCTCCTTCTCCTGCGGATCCATGGTAATATAAATATGAATTATAACCAATTAATAAATATTGTCAATTAATCAATACCTTTGCTAGAAATTTTACATTGAATTATGCAAAAAAAACTTTTAACAATTAATTTAGCTATAGCATGAGTTCACACTTGACCTCTGGAACCAATGGAATAAAGGATTTGCTGAAATACGAATTAAGGAAAATATGACGATCCGGTTGAGATCACTCTTATACAAAAGGGAGGAGAGCTCGTGAGATGGTACAGAAGGGAATACTTACGAAATGTTTCACTAAGTTTGATTTTTTGAGGGTAGTTAACAAATTTACTTATTGCTCTGTTTAGTTTTGTTATATCATCTTTAATGCCCATGTTTCTATTTCGAGCAGATGTTGAGACACTTAGAATGTAAATATCAAGTGTAGATGTAATAAAGAAAGCTTCGCAAAACAAATCTGGGATCATATTTATAAGATGTTTCACTAATTATGGTAACATGAATATTTTCTGTATTTTTTCCCTTAAGTTTAAAACTACCCAATTAAGTTCTCACAATATATCTTCATTTGCTTTTTGTATGACTAGTTACGGCGTGAGTCTAGCCACTCCTCTCGTAAACTAGAAATACACTTCATGTATTGCTTGTTTCCTTAAAATTCTATTGTTATCTCCACTGTTGGAAAAATACGTGCAGATTCGCCACATAGAAAAAGAAAACTAATTGACTCACATAATTTAAAATATTATTCTGGATTGCATTTACAAGTATGCCCGTGAGAGGAATCAAACGATTGGTAGATTCTTTATTAATGACGTTTCTTCTCCTCTTTAAATATTGAAGGACTCTTGAAGGAAAGTTAGAGATTTGAGGAAATAGCATAAAAATGGCAATTTAAAGAGGAGGATTAAAAACACCCTAAGTTGGTATGAGGTGCTTTATTTAATGTTTCGTTCGTCCTGAGCTTTTTCAGAATGATAAGACATTTCAATTCATTTCATTTGTGGAAAAGTTACGATGTAAATATAAAGGAAAGTGTCTAGTTTAAGAATGGAGAAATGGGAAGAAAGTGTTAGATTGACAGAGAGTTGCTCGGTGCCAGGATTTTCTGGCGGTATTGGTGGGTTTAGTGTTTTATTTTGCATCGGTCTTATTCTGTTTGTTGTTTAATCTTCTCCTTTTTCGTTCTTACTCTTGGCTTTGCGGGCTTCTATTCATTTAACTTTCTCTTTTTTTTCTGTGCTTACTTTTCCCTTCCGATGTTCTATTAAGTTGTTTTGGTCTATTTATCCCGAGCTTACTGGCTGTTCTAATTCCTCGTATCGGTGCTTATCGTAATACCGGGTGTAGCTCCATTTGTTTTGCCTTTTATTATTCATTGGATGATTTCATCTTGATCGCAGCTCTTGGGATATTTATTTGTTCTTGTTGTATTCATATTCAGGTTTATTTTTCACCCGTCATTCGCTCTCTGTTTCTTATTTTTATCCTTTTTTTTCCATTTCTACCTGCTACAAACCCTTGTTTTTACTTTCCACTTGGGATTCATCTGAGCTTGTATCTTCCTCAGAGGGGTTCGTGTACTCTTCATTTCCTTTCTTTCCTATTTTATCCGTGATAATTTTCTCTTCTGCGACAACGAGAGGGGTTCAGTGCTCTTCCTTTGTTTCAGTTCTTTTCTTTTTCTTTGCTTTCGGGTTTTTTTTTGCCTTTATAAGTTTCTTTGTTTCCTCTCTCCTCTGATTTTCCTCTTTTTTGGATTTTTCCTTTTCTTCTGCTTTTTCATTAGCGCTCACCATTTTAATTTTGATTATCTTGCTCGAAGACGGATTATCTACAAGCCATAGCATATATTTTCAATTCGTTCCTCCTCACAAGTGAGGGGAATTTCTTTGTAAAGCATCCTGGTTTCGCTAAGTTTGCTAAGTGGACGTGCACCAGGTATGTCATCGCTTCGAATCCTGGTTATCCATCATGAAGTATGGCGGTTGGCCTTCTATTTCTGTCGAACCAGTCTTTGCTATAATGTAGGCATATAACTATTTTTTCCTATTATTCCTCTCTTCTAACGCTCTCCCTTTCTTCTACAGTGTTACTTCCTTTCCCTTTGGGCAACGCATTGCAAGTGCAGCTTGTAGGCCTTCTAAGTTCTCAAACTTCTTTTCAGGTTTCCTGCAGTCGGTATCTTTCAATTCCCAACTTCTAGCATATTGGTCTTTCCTCTTGCGCTAGTCTCTCGTCTTGTGCTCCTCTATTTTATAACATTTAATGGATATTTACATGTGGATGTATTCGGGTTTTTTTTCAATCTGGGTAGAAGAGGTCTTTAGATTTAATGCCAGCAGTCCAATTTCCTTCACTTTGTTCGGCATTATTGATTCCACAAAGTTGACTAATGATACCAGCCAGGTTTTACATTGACCCATTGTAATTTTTGCTCGATCTTCTCCTTGATTTCCTCTGTGATGTGTTCCACAACTCTCGGATCAAGTTGCCGACATATAATTGATCTGTGGGTCAAGGTGTTCGGGAGCACTACCTTTTCTAGGTGCTTCTTTGTTCTTATCCATGTGGCACATAATCACATAACCTTGAAGGTTACAGGAGAACTGTAATACTCCTACGTTCAGCTCTCCGTTCAGCAGCTCTTAAGCTTTCACCTGATATGTGAGTGTTCCTCCAATGATTAACTTAAATGGGAACCTCTTCCAGCCCTCTTTTTACATTTTATTGCTTCCTCTCATTTTTATAGAGCTTATGAGTTTACAGTGAGGGTCTCCTGACCCCCCGCTGTCCTTCAGTCTCGCGATTAAAACCATGCTAATCCACGGGATAGTTTGGCTGTGAGTGGTACTTTTTTCAATCACCTGGGCATAGGAGTTACGAGGAGGGCAAGAGTTTTAGGCAGTCATGAAAATGACTGTGACATATGTAGTAATTATCTCTCTTTGTAACATCTTGAGTACGATTTGTGTGACTGGAGAGAGGTAGAATAGAAATAAAAGCGGAAATGGTTCGCCATTGCTCTCAGTATCGCGTCCTTTAGCGATGCTAATATTCAGTTGTCAAACTGTTTCTATCTGAAGTTTCTGCCCCATCGATTTTAGGCCCGCCAATGTGGTGAAACAAGATGGTTTAGAAGGGTAGTATTTAAAGAGTACTGGAGCTAGAGGGAGGGATCAGGAAAAAAAGTTGGAGAATAAATAGGGTGCCAGTAGGTCTGACTAATTTCTGTTGATTCTTTATCTGCTTCTTTCTTAAGAACATAAGAAAAGAAGGAGACTGCAAAAGACCATGCATGCTTAGTTTTTAGTTTTGGGTATTTATGCGTTTTGGGATTCCTTCAAGGCTCTTGATTACTTTTGGTGTTTTTTCTTTCTTAAATGTTTTTTTTTTCATTCTATTTTTTAATCGGTAGTTTGTTTCTTTAAATTTGGGAAGTCAATCCGTGGCTCTGTTTGATTTCCTGTATTGGTTGTTACCTTCCATTTTACTTCTTTTTCGTCTTTTTTTCTGTTGGAGTCTTCCATTTATATTTTTTAGATTTTTCTATCTTCAGAATAGTACAATCTTCGGTGTAAACTAGAAGTTGTCCATTTAATAGTAATGATATTATGTCTTAGTCGTGGTTACATGCGTATTCCTATTTACATTTCCCTCCTAAGATTACTCTAATGATGTCTCTGAGCCAACTTCGTCTCGTAGGTGGTTTCGCCTCACTTGGCTAAACTTTGAGTTTAAGTTTCTTAGCTTCATAGCGTAAAGCTTTCTTTTTCTTGTGGGTCATTAGTATCCAGGGTCTCGTCTTCTGACTCTGATTGTTCGCTACTTCTGCTTTATTATTCTGTTTCTTGCGCTTCTTTCTGTTCATCTTTTGATTCGGTTTTCGGAGTGCTATCTTCTTTATTTTCAGTCTCTTCTTCGGAATCATCTTCTTATGTTTGGTCGCTCTTTTGTTCTCTTTGGTTAGTCCTTTCTTGGAGTTGCCATTTGAAGTTTATTCCCAGAATCTACGACGAATTTGTATTTTCCGGGATCCACATCTCTTCTATGCCGTTATTCTTCAAAATTAGGTTCAGCGTAGAGAAGAATGAACCGATAGGTCCAATATTATTCATATGTATATATACATTAAGCATGTTAAGATCTTAAGTCCGGTGTTTTTCAAAGATAGTAGCTTTCCCGATGGATTCTTTGATTTATTTTATTGTGGTCATGGCAATACCCACGTTTTATTTATTATTTTTTCTTCAGCAGTTTTAGCGTTATTCTATTCTTTTCTAATATATCCTTCTTCCTAGGGCAGAACATTGCAATAGTGCGGTGTGTCAGTCACTTTTTCTCTAACCGTGTCCGACTTTGCCACATTCCGATTACATTTTGACGTCTTTGTTAAGACAGTTCCAAGTCAAGTGAGTTTATATCTGTTAAAAGGACAAACAGCCTCTCACTTTCATATTTAGAAATATATATATATATATGTATATATATATATATATATATATATATATATATATATATATATATATATATATATATATATATATATATAATATTGAGGATAAATCCCAGAGCCACGAGAAACGGATGTAGCATCTTTTAATTTTTCACTACGTTTCGAAAACTACAAGTTTTCATCTTCAGGCTAGAATAAGTTTAGAAAGTTAATATGCATAAAGAAAACTTGAAAAGGCCAACAAGACATTATTTTACAGGTGACCAATTACAGAATATCAGTAGAAAGTACTACAAGTTAAATTTAATATGACTTGGCAACAGTTAAATTTGCTTTAAGACTGACTCAAAAATTAGTTCATAAATTTAAAGATTATTGCAGAAATTAATTACAAACTAAGAGAAATTGACTTGGCATTATTTAAAGATAATAAATTTAAACTTTTTTTTTTATTATTAAATTTTGTAAAGACTAACAGTTAAAAACATTTAATATAAAAACGGAAAATTTGGGTACTTACTAAAGCGGATCCATCCTAGAGAGTGAATGGTAGGTTTAACAAAGGGGCTAGTATATATATAGGTTACATTGACGGTTGGTTTATTAAAAGGCAAACCAACTAACAAACTGTAGTTAAAATTAGTTAATATATAAATGATATTGCACTTAAATCTTCATTGAGTGTAGGTTTGTAGTGTTTTATATATAGAGATTCGAGGGTTCTTAGGCAATGTTTGTTGTTGTTAAAGGCTAATACTTTAAAATTCTCAATAGAAATGTTAGTTTTACAGCTTATGGTGTGTTCCCTAATAGATGACTTTTCCTTTCTATTTAATATTTTGCTTGTACGCCAACTAATCCCCATATGAGCAGAGAACCTAGCTCCAAGAGACCTAACAGTGCTACCAATGTAAGAGGCTCCAGTACAACTGGGACATTTAAATAAATAGACATTATCACTGCGGAACTCCGAAGAAATAGGATCTTTACTGTTAAAGAAACTTCCTATCGATAGTTTGTTTATAAAAACTATTTTGGGGTTGATTTGGGGAAAATATCTTTTATAAATAAATAAGATTTTTCTTTTAAAAGTATCGTTCAAAAAACCCATCTCTGAAATTAGTAAATATATGGGCATTTTAGGAACTTTTATGCAGGGTTGAGGGGGGTCAATGAGATTATCAAATAGCTTTTTTAAAACTCTATCATATAGGTCAGAAGGAAATAAATTATTTATAAAATACTTCCTAAGAAAAATAAATTCATTATGGATTGATTGGTAAGTGGATGATAGCGAGAAACTTCTATGTATTAAAGTTTTTACTGTGGATATTTTATAATCAACCGAGATAATGACCAACGAAAAATTCAAACAACCATTTACAGAAAAAAAACATTCACAGGACTAGGTTTGAACTACTTTAGTTTTTGTGATTTCGGTTATAAAATATCCACAGTAAAAACTTTAATACATAGAAGTTTCTCGCTATCATCCACTTACCAATCAATCCATAATGAATTTATTTTTCTTAGGAAGTATTTTATAAATAATTTATTTCCTTCTGACCTATATGATAGAGTTTTAAAAAAGCTATTTGATAATCTCATTGACCCCCCTCAACCCTGCATAAAAGTTCCTAAAATGCCCATATATTTACTAATTTCAGAGATGGGTTTTTTGAACGATACTTTTAAAAGAAAAATCTTATTTATTTATAAAAGATATTTTCCCCAAATCAACCCCAAAATAGTTTTTATAAACAAACTATCGATAGGAAGTTTCTTTAACAGTAAAGATCCTATCTCTTCGGAGTTCCGCAGTGATAATGTCTATTTATTTAAATGTCCCAGTTGTACTGGAGCCTCTTACATTGGTAGCACTGTTAGGTCTCTTGGAGCTAGGTTCTCTGCTCATATGGGGATTAGTTGGCGTACAAGCAAAATATTAAATAGAAAGGAAAAGTCATCTATTAGGGAACACACCATAAGCTGTAAAACTAACATTTCTATTGAGAATTTTAAAGTATTAGCCTTTAACAACAACAAACATTGCCTAAGAACCCTCGAATCTCTATATATAAAACACCACAAACCTACACTCAATGAAGATTTAAGTGCAATATCATTATTAATTAACTAATTTTAACTACAGTTTGTTAGTTGGTTTGCCTTTTAATAAACCAACCGTCAATGTAACCTATATATATACTAGCCCCTTTGTTAAACCTACCATTCACTCTCTAGGATGGATCCGCTTTAGTAACTACCCAAATTTTCCGTTTTTATATTAAATGTTTTTAACTGTTAGTCTTTACAAAATTTAATAATAAAAAAAAAAGTTTAAATTTATTATCTTTAAATAATGCCAAGTCAATTTCTCTTAGTTTGTAATTAATTTCTGCAATAATCTTTAAATTTATGAACTAATTTTTGAGTCAGTCTTAAAGCAAATTTAACTGTTGCCAAGTCATATTAAATTTAACTTGTAGTACTTTCTACTGATATTCTGTAATTGGTCACCTGTAAAATAATGTCTTGTTGGCCTTTTCAAGTTTTCTTTATGCATATTAACTTTCTAAACTTATTCTAGCCTGAAGATGAAAACTTGTAGTTTTCGAAACGTAGTGAAAAATTAAAAGATGCTACATCCGTTTCTCGTGGCTCTGGGATTTATCCTCAATATTAAATGCAGGCTTCACGGCCGAGCTCCATATGGATATATATATATATATATATATATATATATATATATATATATATATATATATATATATATATATATATATATGCGGTTAAAAAAATATTTTTGGCAAAAACAGTCTTCCTCAAAGCCCTCGAAAGGAGCTCTTCTCTCATACACGAGAAAGTAACAATTAAAATAAGTTCCTTCTGAGGGCTTTGAGCAAGACTATTTTTGCCAAAATAGCCTTTTAACCGCATAATTAATTGCGTTACCTCAATGTTTTTCTATATATATATATATATATATATATATATATATATATATATATATATATATATATAACGTGTCATGTGATTTTCAATTTATTTATTTATATATATATATATATATATATATATATATATATATATATATATATATATATATATATACATATATCGTGGTAGGAGGATTTGGTATACATGATTGGTTGAAATCGACAGCGACGACCTTTTGAAGTAGTTTACGCTGCAGCTTTTTAAACTTTATATAAGCAACTTGCTCCTAAGCTTGCCAAGATATTCAGAAGCCTTCTGGCCTCTGGTAGTTTTTCATTGTCCTGGAGAACTGCCAATGTTTCCCCAATTCCCAAGAGAACCTCTCCTATACAACTTTAATTGGAATATAAGCCTATTTATATTACTCCAATTATTTCAAGTTTATAAGAAGTTATTAGCAAGAAGATTATACAAGTTTGTGAATTCCAAAACTTTTTGCCTGCTATGCAATTTAGTTTCAGAAAATGGTCTTAGCCCTACTGATGCCTTATTGGTATTAACCCATGATCTGCAATCCTCTTTGGATGCTTGCTTCGAGACGAGATTTATTTCCATCGATTTTAACTCTGCTTTTGATTTAGTAAATCATAAGTCTTTATTGTATAAGTTGCAAGTGATGGTTATTGGTGCTCCAATTATCAATGTATTCAGAGAATTTTTGTCTGGCTGTGAGCAGCGCGTTTTAGTTGATGAAAGTTCTAGCTCTTTTTAACCGGTTTTAGCTGGCGTTCTTCAGGATAGTGTTTTGGGTCCCTTATTTTTTATATCGTCACTGCCGACATGTGGTCAATTTTAGAAAATAAATTGACTGCTTATGTTGATAATAGTACCTTGTATGATTAAGTTAACTCATTTAGTGATGGTGCTTCTGTGACTGATTCCCTGAATAGAGACCTTTCTAGAAGAGGGTCGTGGTGTCTTAAATGGGGCATGAGGCTAAACTCAAGCAAGGCACAATCTATAATTGTTAGTAGATCGACGACTCATGACCCTCCTCATCTACTATTGTTTTTCTGTGGGTCTCCTTTATGGTCCTTTATCCCTTAAACTCTTATGTGTTTTGATAAATGATAAGCTTACTTTTGAGAAGCATCCGATAAGTCCAGTTGCAAAAAAACTGGACTTCTTCGTAAGTGTTTCAGGGGACTATGTAATGAAAACGCCAGTGGCGTAGCTAGGATTCCGTCGAAGGGGGGGGGGGGCATGTGAATCGCGGAGCCTGCGGCGGAGAGTCCGGGGGAGCCTCCTCAGATAAAACTTTGAAATTTGGTGTAGTTTTCCTCGCATCTGGGCATATCTCAGAACGTATCCCTACCATCAAAAGAAATCAACATCCATCCTAAATTTAACAAACTTCCAAACAAGATTTTCACACATCAGAATTACAATTCTTATTTTTTAGGCTTCTGAATGACACATTATTACATTTAAATCACTCAACGCATCAATTTCGTTTTTTTTTTCAATCAGTAGCGTAGAAGGGGAAGAGAATATTGGCCAAGACACTAGAGAGGCGAGCGCGTGACTAGAGGAGGGTCCGAGGGTTCTCCCACCGGAAATTTTGTAAAACTAGATTAGTTAGCAATAAACGATCTGGAGGTATTTTCGAATCAAAATCATATAGTGAAATAGTTTTTAATGAAATTTCACAGAAAAATGATAAATTTAATCAGGAAATACTATACGTATAAGCACAAAACCCTATAAACATTCGTTAACAATTGAAAACATCGTATATAGGTAAGTCTATAAAATGAAATATAATTTTTCATCAAAAAACTAAGCTTTTTCATGAACTACAACAAAGCACAGATTGCAAAAATGCTTTCGAACCATTAAAATCTAGTGAGATAGATCGTGCAGTACTATTCGGTACTGCATTTAGAAATCATTTAATAGCAATGTGTATTTAAACATAATATGTTTGTTGAAGGGAGAAGGCATGAAGCAAAGCTTATGCGAGGCCTTCTGGAGTTGGCATAATTTTAGTATCATTTTAGTTACCCAAATACATTTTAAATATAATATATCTGAAATTGATGACATCTTATCTACGGTCAGTTTCTTTGCGATCTTTTAATTTCACCCTGGGTGAACGGTGTTTTTTCACGCTTGTATTGTATCACTTGAAAACCAGTCGAAGGTTAGTTCGGCTGAATTCATCAATAACGTCACTATGAACTAGTGAAATGTCCTTGTTGATGGACAGATGGGCTAGGCCATTCAGTCGCTCTTCGTGCATGATGGACCGTAAGTAAGATTTTATCAATTTCAGAGCACTAAATGAGCGTTCACCTGTCGCATTGGTCACCGGCAAGGATGTGAAAATTTGCAAAAGCTATTCTATCATAATAATGGGTATTTATAATGCGCCCTTTAGGGCTGTTAGCCCTCACCGAGTGCAGGTTGTGTAGCGAGTGTAGAAAAAGTTTACAGGGAAAAGAAGGCAATTCTGAAGAGATGAATCTTCAGGAGACGTTTAAAATTAGCAAGGGAGGGAGAAGATCGGACTTCGACAGGAAGAGCATTCCAGCATCTAGGAGCACAAACTGAGAAGGGGCGGTCACCCATCGAGCAGAGGACAGAACGAGGAGTGTTCAGGATGGGAGCGAGGTTACACGGGAGTACCCGAGGAGTTTGACGACGGCAGAGGGCAGACGAGAGATAAGGTGGAGCCTCGAGGTTTAGGGCCTTGTAGGTGATGAGAAGAATTTTATAGTGTGTACGGAAGCGAATAGGTAACCCTTGTAGCTCCTGTAACAGAGGCATCGAAGGAGAGAACCGGGGACGGCGAAGGAGGAGCAGGGCAGCATAGTTTTGAACTAGTTGTAGGGGGCGAAGTGATGAAGAAGGGAGATTCACTAGAAGAGAATTGCAGTAGTCTAAGCGTGAGGTGACGAAGGCATGAATAGCAGTCTCAAGGCTTCGTCGATCAAAATGGGATCGAACGCGTGAAAAGTTGCGGAGGAAACAGAGGGAAGACTTACAGATACGATGGATGTGCTGTTTAAACGAGAGTTGCTCGTCGAAAATAACACCAAGATTACTGACGGTAACAGAGAAGGTGACATTGGTTTCCCTAAGGTTAAGGGGGGAAGGAAGAGAGCTTTAGATTTCTCCGCCATCGAAGCGGTACCAACAAGGAGAACTTCAGTTTTATCGTGGTTAAGTTTGAGATAGTTGGCAGACAGCCATTCGTTTATAGAGGTGTAGGTTGAAAGGAGCTTGGTAATTGATTGAGAGAAGGACACAGGGGATGAGGAAAGGTATATCTGAGTGTCAAGCATAGATGTGGAAGGACAGGCCCAAATCGCGAAGAAGGGAGCCAAGAGGAAGTAAGTAGATGCGAAAGAGGAGAGGACCAAGGACTAAGCCCTGAGGCACCTAAAAATGAATGGGCGCGGGCTCATAGGAGAGGTTATCGAGCGCGACCGAATGAGTGCGGGAGGAGAGGTATGAGCGGAACCAAGCAAGTTCAGTGCCCGAAAGACCAAGGAAAGTTTGAAGACGATTAAGGAAGAGGGTGTGGTCGATGATTTTGAAAGCAGAGGAGAGGTCTAGGAGGACTAGAATGGACGTACAACCTCTATCAGCAGCTCTACGAAAACTGCCTGAAACATTAAGAAAAAGAGTGGTTTTAGCAGAGTGCTTCGCTTTGAACCCTAATTGGTACGTTTCATCGATATTGCAGTTAAAAATATGGTCATTAAGGCGAAAGAAACCTACTCTCTCGAGGATCTTAGAAAGAAATAGAAGCTGTGAGATAGGAAGATAGCTAGATGGTTCAGAGGGGTTAAGGTGTGTTTTTTTAAGGATAGGACGAATTGAGGCATGTTTGAAGGAGGAGGGAACCACCCCTGTGCCAAGAGAAGTGTTAAAAAGATGAAGAATCAGTGGGAGGACAGCAGGGAGAATTTGGTGGAGGAGTTTGGGTGCAATGACATCCTTAGGGGATCCAGATTTGTTAAAGCGTGAGATCAGGGTAGTTACTTCCTCAGAGGACGCCCGAGTAAGGACATTAAGCGGCAATGGATTATGGTTAGGGAGAACAGCATGGGCTTGTTCAGACGACTGGGGTAGTTTGATGTGAAGGTTAATAATTTTATCAGAGAAAAATTTAGAAAGAGTAGACGGGTTGATGGGAGGAGAAGTGGGGGAAATGGGGCTAGGCGAGGAAAGACGAGAGAGGAGACGAAAGATAGTCCGAGGGTCATTCCCGCTCTCAGACAAAAGTTTGCGTGAATGAGCCTCACACGCTGATTTTAATTTGGAAGAATAAGTCGAAAGGCAAGTGAGAAGGAGGTCGTGTCCTACCCACGGGAGCGTGCTTTACGAAGGGCACGTTCATGGGCACGTAAGGACCTCCTTGAATAAGTACCGAGATTCAACGTAACCGCCACCTCATCCACGACTCTTTTTGGTGGTGTGCATGTCGTGGTCGCCTGTCACGCCCAGTACGCCTTTCAGCGCAGTAATTCAGCGTTCAGGCACTCTGGATGTCCTGGAACGAATTGGTGGTACAACTGGGCAGCTTCCATGAGGGCACTAGAATCGGCGGGATCCTGGCAGTATGCCGGGGGTAGCATACTGAGCACATATGCTTTCGCATTGTGCGATTTAAATCGCTCATTTAATTGGCTTGTACAGACGTCGATGTACGTGAGAAAAATAGAACGTCTGTAGTAAACTTCTGGTGTCTCGGCAGGATGATTGGACCTCTGCGTTTGCCTGTCATTCGTTCTTGGCATCCGGATTTCTTCACCAAACAATCCTTGAGCGCGCATGAAAATGTCCCTGAAAATTTATTCGTCTAATCGTATTTGTCTCAGGACCTTCCTACAGTCCTGGATACTGTCCACCGCGTTATGGATGTCCTGGGCTTCGGCCTGAAGCTTAACGGAAAGTGGCTTGGTGATCGCCAGAACCGATACAAGTACCTCTAGGGCAACCAAGAATGCACCATTGTCTATGGCTGAAGAGAATAGTAGCGCCTTACCGGCGCAATTTGGGTATGGCCATAGGCTAATTTTGTGTAGCGACACTTTAATGGCGGGTATTAGTTTTTTGAATATGCAAAATGCTTCCTGGCGCTCCACCCATTGAGTGGTGCAGTCGAGTTTCAGACGCAAATGGACGGCTTTATTACACTCTTCTTTGATAGCTTCTTCAAGATTGAGCAATCTTTTATTTGAGCCACAAAAAAGGGAAATCTCGTGCATCAACGTTACTGCCTTTCTAATATCTGGTACCTCGTCCACCTTCAGCAAACCTAGATTGAGCGAATGGGACACACAAGGCGTGTAGCTGGCTGACAAGCATTCCTTACGCACGTACTTTTGCACACCATTTTTGCTCCCCGACATAGCCGCGGCTCCGTCGTACCCCTGTCCAACCATATTTCTAATTTCAACTCCAGAATCTTTCAGAATCTGTAGCAGTTGTTTAGCCAACCATGCACCAGTCAGATCAGGGACCTCAGCAAAACCGAGAAACCGCTCACATATTTGGCCGCCTCGGAGGTACCGTAAACATACTAACTGTTCCTTTCTCGAGACATCTGTGGTCTCGTCCGCCAGAAAAGAGAAGAATCTGGCTTCTTTTGGTTCTTCAATGATTGATTTTTGAATCACTGTTGATTCTGGGCTAAGGGGGGGGGGGAATGTATGTGGCATTCCTACTAGTGGTCGTTAAATGTTCCCGTAACACTTTATCGTTGGAAACCGCCATCAGCTGTAGAGTTACTCTCAGATTGCCTTGTCCGTAATCTATATCGGCGCCGGTTCCTGCGGGAGGGAGTAACAGAGTTCCGGAATCGCAATGACTCCGAAACTCTATAGAAAAGAGTATCCACTGCAAAGCAGCTCGGTTTTTGTCACGCTGCTTGGCCTCTGCGGTATTCAGCTGCTGCTCTACATATTTCCCCAGTCTTCATCGTCGTTTTGATCGGTTCTGCGCGCGCGACACTGGAATTTGGTCGCTAGATGCGCTGACAAATAGCCATCTCTGTCGGTTGTCGGTTAGGGGTGGTTTGACCAGGCGATTTAATTGATTTCCTCGGATTGCTTCAGGAGCGAAAAACCTAGAAAGGCGACAGAATAGTCCAAGTTTCGACACAGACTATGAGAAGACTCTATACTGCCTGATTAGATGTTGTGGTCCGAGATATTTACGTCTGGTTCTGCCTCCATCTTGACGCTCGCTGTAAGGCCACTGAAAATCCAATGGCGCAGCCCAAGGTGTGTTGAGTACGCGCAGTTTCTCTGTATCAGTGAGCTCCAACCAGTTGATAACTCCTATATCATATTTACTGAAGTTGCCATTAGGTAACGCAGACGTGGACGGTGTTAAGGTCGGTGAAAAGGAAGAGGATTCCTGTGTCTGGGCTTGCATTTGGACGTCTAGAAGTTCCGGAGGTGACTCTAGGGAGCCTTTCGTTTAACTGCAGTCGCAGGCTCACGGTGCGTGAAGTAATCGACGATACTTCTCTTCATCTCGACTTCCTGAATCTGACCTGAAATAAAATAAAATAAAAATAAGATAAATAAAAAACAAGCGATGACTGTAGAATATTAGAAAAAACAACCCTATATGTATGTAGCTGTTACCAGCTTGAAAGGGAGAGTTGTATGGGCTCATCAGTTCAATACAATTCAAACAGAATCATGTTTATTTAAGGCTTAAAACTGTAAAAGAAAATAAATAAAAATACAGATTATACATATGGATATATACGCACAATGCACTAATCAGGGTCCATATGTAGGGCTCTCATGTAAGTTAGAACTAAAAGAAAACGACTACAAAAGTAGACGCGGTATTTAGTCCCTTAAGGTTAGACATAACCCTTTTTCTGGATTTTGCATTTCTATTTTCTACCAAGTCCAAAAGGCATTACTTTGCATTCAATAGCCCTCAAACAGGACTAGCACTACTTGAGCAGAAAAACTACGAAAGTTTGCAGCAATCGGCGACTTGTGAAACAGGAAGTTGACGAGAGTCGAAGCAAATCAGAAAGACAACCTGTGATTGGCTCAGAGAGCTCGAATTCAAAATCGGGGCGATATTTCAACCAATCAAGTGGTGTTATTTCATGAAATTGACCCTTCAGAATAGCGTTAAAGCTGATTCAACACTGATCATTTTGATACCAAATCTGCCAGATATTGGCAGCTAATCAGTAGTTGACAGCTGTTGATTAAAAGTTATTTTTTGTGCATTTTGAGGTACTAAACGTGAAAATTATTTAGGGATATTGAAGATGAATAATTAACGATACATTTGTTGACAAAAACAAAAACTGACAAAATTTGCAAAAAACGTCAAAAAATGGGTTATATCTAGCCTTAAAGCATTTCCAGCATCATTGTTATCGTCATCTCTATCAATGATAGGCAAATTTTCAAAGAACATTTGGCTTTCGTATGAGTAAAACTGTTTCAAAATTTGTAGGTCGGAATATTTTGCTGCTGCTTTGATAGGGAAATGCTCAGTGTATGCCTTCTTCAACATGACTTTTTTCCATGGTCCTTTATAATAGCAATGTTCACCAAAGTTTCAACATCATTGGAACACATTGACTCATATATCATTCCAAAGTGATTACAATACTGAGTTTAATACAAAAAGAATTTTGAGAAAAGACAAAGTGGTTTCTGAGATATCTGGCATTAAATTTCAACATCATTGGAACACATTGAGTCATATATCATTTGAAAGGGCTCAATTTTAGACATGATCAATACATACGCAAGCTGAATCTGAAATCAACAGTAGGACATGCATGCCAAATTAGCTCTGTATGTAGTTCTACTTCTAGATTTTATGCATTTTTTTAATCTTATTGTTCTGTATGGGTCTTAATTGATTTACTGATTTCTTACTATCTACCAACCATTATTAAATGTTGATACAGTGACAGCAAACTCTATACCCTCATAACCAACAGTTTGTCAGCTCCAAGTACATACTCCCTGCCTAAACTTACCAATCCAATGTCTATTCTGAATAGGCAGTGAATTACAAAATTTGGTGGTTGAAATAAATAGATACTATTCACTTCAACCACCAAATTTTGTAATTTTGCTCGACAGAAAATTGCTCCTAAATGATTTAAAGTCAGAGATAAATGATTTTGAATTCCCAGATACGACGCCATATTTGTTTACCATGGAGACAGCGATAGCCTTAATGATAACTCACAGAAAATCGAAAATGGGTTGAATGTGCTTACTGATGGGGCAAATATACAAGTACGAATAAAAAAATAACCGTTTTCTGCACTAGAAAATCCATGCCATACCATGTTATAGTGTTTTGGAAAAAAATATATTGGCCGCTTAATGTTAGATATAAGTCTAAATCTTACTCACCCAAGTTTGAAGAGAAATTTTCACCAATAAAGAGTGTTTTTTCAAGTCGAATTTCTTCTCAGGCGGATGGCAATCGTCTAAAATTTGTGTTTCTGCACGTGCGGACATGCGCAGACAGCTCACGTTCATAAATTATGGGAGAGAAAACGTCACAAGATGGCTGCGCCCTACGAGTCGTTTCCGGCTGATCATAAAAAAATGCCGGAAAAAATGTCATATTTTTTAATGACTATGCATATTTTTGTCTGAAATATGAAAGTACTTGAATATTAAACATATTTACTATTGAATTATGATGGTGAATAGGAGGAAATGATGTATGGAACAGTTTTTTTCCACCGTGACCTCCTGTACTAATTTTGTATGGTTTTGGTTTCCATTTCCTGATGGGAGGGGGGCATTAGGCGTACCTTAGGTCTAAATGACTATGCATTTTCCAATATTAACTTCAGAACTAATCAGTTTTCCAAATGATTTGTTTAATATTATAGCAAATTATGGAACGATCTTCCAAATGAAATTGTTCATTGTGCTGACCTGAATGCTTTTAAATCTGCTGTTAATGCTTTTTTTTTTTTCATAATTTACTTGCTTGTCTAAGGGATTAAATGGGAAAGGCATCCACATTATTATTATTTATATTTTTAGTTTAATTTTAAATAATTGTTTTTATTATATTTTAGTGGATTCTTGTGTCCTAACTTTGTGTATTCTAGTCATTTCTTATGCTACTAATGTTCCTCCACAGTGCCTTTGGGGGTTTTGTGTGGTTTCCATGGGTGACCTTCACCCTGTTCGGGAGCTTAAGTGTCTTCTATAATAATAATAATAATAATTATGATAATGATAATGATGATAATAATAATAATAATAATAACGTCGACTCTCTTTTCAGAAAGCGTAAGGTGAGGAAACAAGGTCCGCTGACCAAAAAAATCTCATGCCGTCACCTGTTCTGATTTATGACCTTACGACCTTCAAAGCTTTAAAATAATTCCCGGAGTAACCAATAGCCACATACCTTAGCATAGCATAGTAGAAAACAGCCAAGCCAGGCATAGCGTAGTATTGTCTAGCATAGTATAGCCTAAAAAAAGCCTAAACTTGCCTAGTATAGCATAGCATAGTATAACCTACACTGTATTAGCCTAGCATAGTCAAGCATAGCCAAACATAGGATAGCCTAGCCTAAAATAGAATAGACTAGCTGTGCCGGGCCTAACTTAGCCTAGCTTAGTATAATCTAGCTAGCTTGGTATAACTTAGCATAGTATAGCCTACTTTATCCTACCTTAGCTTAGTCTAGCCTAGCCTATCGTATCCTAGTATAGCCTAGCCTAGCTTAGTAGACCCTAGTCTAACGTAGAATATTATAGTATAGCATAGAGCAGCCTAGCCTAGTATAGCCTTGCCTAGCGAAACATTGCCTAACATAGCCTAGCTTACTACAGCCTAGCCTCGCCTAACCAGGTATGGCTTAGCATTGCATGCCAGAGCCTAGACTAGTATAGTCAAGCTAGAATAGGCTACAATAGCCTAGCCAATATATCCTTGCATACGATAGCCTAGCCTAGCATATCATACTATAGGCTAGCTTGGTATAGCCTATACTAGCATAACGACACCTAATGCAAAATAGCCAGGCGTATCATATTTTAACCTAGCCTAGTATATCGTAGAGTAGAATAGCATACCATACCCCAGAATAGAATAACCTTGCATGGCTTAGCCTATTATTGCATAACCACACCTAATACAATATAGCCAGGCGTATCATATTTTAGCCTAGCCTAGTATATCGTAGAATAGAATAGCATACCATACCCCAGACTAGAATAACCTTGTATAGCTAGCCTATCGTACCCTAACGTAGCCTAGCATAGCAGAGCATAGCCCTCCCTAACCTATTATACTTTATCCTACCCTAGCATAGAATAGTATAGCCCTATCTAACCTAGTATAGCTTGGCATAACATAGTATAACCTAGCCTACCATTAACTATCCTAGACAAGTATAACCTCTACTATCCTATTATACCCTAGTCAAACATAGCTTAGTATTGTCTAGCCTAACATACCATATGATATCCTAGCATAGCATTTTATAGCCTAAATTAGCATAGAATATCTTACCCTTATATTAGATTGAGGAATAAGTTCTTGCGTTTTTTATGTTGGGTTGATTTAAGTTTTGTTGACGTAAATTTTGCACATACTCGTATTAAGAAACAATAATAAATAATGAGAGCAAAATTTGCAAAGTTAGGCTACTTCTCTTAACAGCGTAGACTATTAGACTTTTGCTTAGGCTACGTCTTGAAGTTGAGTAATAAGTCATTGCGGTTTATTTAAAAGTTGAATTAATTTAATTTTTCTTCTGTACCCTCAAAATGGAATGTCAAGTTGAAAGAAAGGCGCATTTTCGACACTTGTTGTTATTCATTTTCAATCGAGACGGGAACAATACAAACGCAGCCAAAGCTCGTCGCGATATTTGTGCTGTGTACGGAGAAAATGCTTTATCGGAAAGGACAGCTCAATGGTGGTTTTCACGTTTCAAAAACGGTCATTTGAATCTTAATGACGAAGAACGTTCTGGTCGCCCCATTAAGTTGGATGAAGATCGATTGATCGACCTTCTTCATGAAAATCCTCGTCATTCAACTAGAGAATTGGCTGTACAATTGGCGTGTGATAAGAAAACTGTAATGAATCACCTTCATTCGATGAGGAAAGTTCAAAAACTCGGTGCATGGATTACGCACGCTTTGAGCGAAAGCAACAAGCTTCAACGCTCCACGATTGCCGCAGGTTTGCTTGCTCGTCATAAGGCTACTCGTGGATATAAGGACAGATTTCTTCACCGCATCATCACTGGCGATGAAAAGTGGTGTGTTTATGTCAACATGAACCATCGAAAACAATGGCTTAGCCCCAATAAAAAAAAACACTTTCGCGATTAAAGGAAGGACTTCATCCACGAAAGACAATGCTGTGTGTGGGAAGAAATTGTGAAGGCATCATTCTTTATGAGCTCCTTGCGAACAACAAGATTGTCAATGCAGAACTCTACGTTCAACAAACGTATCGACTCGTCGAAGCTATTCGTGAAAAGCGACCTCATCGACGTTATGGAGTCTTTCTGCACCACGACAATGCTCGTCCTCACATTGCTAATAGGACAAAAGACACCATCCTTTGGGAAATCGTGCCGCATCCTCCATATTCACCGAACTTGGCTCCATCGAATTTCCATCTGTTCCGATTGCTCTCCAACAATTTGCGCTGTGATAATGATGTGGAATTAAGAACCTGGTTAGACGAATTCTTCGAGTCAAAATCCAGAGATTTTTATTGCAGAGAAATCGATGTCGGGAAGAAGTCGTAAATAACAACGGAGAATACATTATTGATTAAATTGCATATTATTATCAATTAAAAATAAAGTTTTCTAATTGTTAATGGTAATGAATAAATTTGATAAAACCGCAAGAACTTATTCCTCAACCCAATACATTATATCTTAACATATATTAGCATAGTATAGCCTAGCATAGTATAGCCTACTATAGGCTTGCCTAGTGGGGTATAGCATAGTATAGCCTTGTCTCGTCTAGCAGAGTATTGCCCGCATAGTTATGATTTTATTGCCAAAACAGAATAATTCCCGGGCTATCTTCGGGAGGACTTTGGCAATTATATCATTCGAAAGAGAATGTAAAACAACATAAGGATTTTAAGTTTTGTTAGAATCAGCCAAATAGTGATGATGTTATTACCACCCAGAAAATAGCAAAATGGAGACCTACTGAACGACATAGTGAGATGTAGAGTCGCTCGCGATTAGACTCGCATGCGACTAAAATGCTGTCAAGTGGCATTTCTTTATTTGCTCAAACGTCTTTCAACCCTTTCATTGGCCATCTTCGGTGCAAACGGTGAAAATGAAAGGAAATGAAATTAAATGAAAATTAAAGTGGGAGACAAAGAACAGCTCACCCCCCCCATACCCACCTTCCCATTGACCCTCAAAAGAGCGGCCAAGGAAGTGTGGGGCCAGGCCCGGTCTCCTTTGTAGATCCCTGCAGCCACAGCCAGAGCAAAAGTAGGTTGCAGGCACTGTGGGTACGGTTGGTAGGAGTGAGAGGAAAGAGAAGAAGAAAGTTTAAGGCTAGGACAGTGAGGAAATATAGTAGGGGACGACAGAGTGAATTTAGGTAGTCATGGGATCTACATCTTAACGTGGAATCCGAACCATGATCTGTAGCTTGTATCTATTCTAGATCGTTGCTGTTTATCATAACCCATGTTCCACGTATCTAATGTGAGTCCCCTGCATAAATATGATAGTTAATCAAGAATAATTGGTAAAAACTGAAGGAAGTAAGAGGTTTGCAAAGAGATACTAGATATGTAAGGCGTTCAAGCTGTTATTAGTAATTATCGTTAATAAAACTAGCGTAGTTTTCTCTCTCTCTATTTATTCATTTCTATTCTGGTTATAATTGTATACAAGATATTCTCTGATGTTGCTTCACTTATCTAATTAATCTTACTAGATTTCTTCTTCTCCCTTTTCAGCTCTTTCATCAATCCTTGAGAAACTTGGGAATAATCTGTGTTTTCTGTCCTTCTCTGGGCAATTTGGTTTATTAAATCAATTTCTATTTCCTCCTGTGTCTTTTAATGAGTTCCCTGGATTTGTTCCAATTTTTCTGTTCAGCGGTTTTATCTTTACTTCCCTGTGAAGGTGTCGGTGTCTTTTAGGGTTCTTCTTCGAGTGCTTGTTATTATGTACATAGCTTTGTTCTGTACTGTTTTAAGATTTAGTAGGTTGCTACTCAAGATCGTGTACATCGCAATGGTTAGCCCAAACATCTTAAACCGTTTGTTGTATCTGTAGCCTTCTTCTTCTACATATATGTATATCTGAGAGGCTCCTCTGTACACATGTACTATCTTAAATCTATCCCTATTGGTTTTAACTTCCATTTTTCTTCGTATCTATTGATACTTCTTATCTCTTCTGTCGTCATTCTAGCTTGCATAGGTCCGTTCCTTACATAAGAATGGGTGCTATTTATGCATTATTATGTTAACAGAAGAATATTGATTTGGACCAATCAGATGAGATAAAAATAATCAGGATTGAATAATGCTAAAATTGGTGAAATATAAGGATATACAGTAATTAACTGATAACAAGGGGAATAAACTAAAACAAACAAACACAATACAAGTAAATGAACGCGAATACAAACAAAAATGAATCAAGCCAAAGCTTAAACACAGAAACATAACGGCATGAATGCTACAGATAACACTGAATGACAACAGTGAATAAATAAAAACAAAACAGAGATCAGACCAAACTATGAAAAGAATATAAAGAGGGAATATGAATAACAGACAGTGACCGAGAATGGCGGCTCTCCCCCAAACTAGGGAAAAGTTGTACAGAACGACTGATTAGATGAATGACGAGTGAAAAATATATAAAAAAAATGGAGCCGTGGTTCGGTTTCCACGTTAATCAATAGGTCTTAAAAATGTTATGTACCATTCTTAGTTTTCTATCCACCAACTTGAAGTAAGAAGGTCAATTTAGATAAGTTTTCTCCTATTGATTTCTTTTTTCATCCATGTTTCTTCTTCTCCTATTTCCCACGGAACCCCACCGTACATTCTCCCTAGGGCCCACCAAACACGGTTTGAACTGGGAAAGAGAGGCATTGGGGAGCCAAGAGGGGTCACCCGGAGGTTTTTTTTCCTCCATTCCCTGACGAGGAGGGAGTGGGAGAACCTGTGTAGGATACTCTATTCATCTTTCACAAAAAAAAACTGATCGGTAAATGAGGTAAGGTAAATGTAGGGCGAATTAGGATGAAATGCTGTTGATATTAAGACCGCGAGTGATGACTAAGTTGGTTTCTAGCTGGAGCTGGAAATCTGTGTTTCCGAAAGGGTAAGTTATAATCTGGAATATATCGTTTCCAAATTTAATGTACAGAGAGTCGTTCGAACTAGCTCGGGAATGTCAATAGTGTAGATACTGTATAAGAATGAACTAAGGCATCTCCCTTGAGGTACTCCAGCAGTCAATTCAAGCCTGGTCCAGAGTAATTCTTTATATGTGTGTACGCTTTCCAAGCCATTATATAGTCACATAGTATTTTATAGAGTGTTGGATTTAATCTTAGTCTTAGTATTTTGAATTTGAGCCCTGTTTTGCTTACCTTGTTTAATGCTTTTTGCACCTCTCTGAGCACCAGCTCTGCATACTTATATTCCCTTATGATTTTTGCTAGCTTCTGAGTGATGATTTCTAACGCTGTCTTTTCCTCTTCCCCTTCTGAGCCCGTGATGCTGATAATTATGCAGGTTGTTCTCGATTATGAATGAATGAACCCTGTTGGCAAGCACTTTTCGAAGATCTTGCCGGCAAACTCGAAGAGAGAGATGAGCCCGAGGTTTGTTGCCCTACCAGGCAGCTTCCTAGATTTTGGAATGAAAATCATTCGTCTAGTAGGTAAAAGTCATTTAATAATGTAGTCGACGTTTGATAGTGGATCAAAGGTGTTTAGGAGGATGTCGTTTACGAAGATCGTCTTGGACAATTCTTTTTTTCCTCCTACCATTTGTCGGAAGGAACGTATTGTCTCTATTAGTTCTCTGTTCGTTATTATTCTGACATATTCTTTGATTTATTTATCAGAAGATTCGTTATTGTATGATGAACATTATCTCTTTCTCATTGCCTATAGATATAGTCCTCCAAGTCAAGGTCATGGCGGTCCTTTTCTTCACGGTAATAGGGAAGCCGTTTTTTAAGGTGTTTCTGAAAGTCTCTCTAAATTCCATTTTGTCTTCCTCTGTCGTCGTTTGAGAGCTTTATTCTTCAGACCTGGGATTTACCCTTTCCTCTCTGTACCGTATGGCAGAACGCGTGAGGTTTGTTTCTGAGTCAACTTTGTAATTCCAGTTGTTCCACGTGTTCTCCTGTAATCGAGTGATATTGTGTAATTTGTTTTCTTAGTGTTCTTAGTCACCTTGTTTTGTTATGACTGTTCCTTTGAGTCTAATTCCGCACTCCCTTGTACTCATCAGCTAGGTTTTACATTTTTTATGTTCTCCACGCTGGTGCTGGTCGAGTCTTAAATTCTATTTTTGAAACGATTGCACGGTCCGCATCTCTTATTCTATTTGAAATTCCCGTAAATTCTTCTGTAATGCTGTACTTAGGGGGATTTGGTGGTGCAGAATTCAGAAAAGTCTTGTACTCCTTCTAGTTGGCTGCGTAGAAACACTTTCTCTGCCTCTCAGGAATTTTGAGAGGGATGGATGAGACGGAAATATTGATGGCTATGTTATCAGTTGTAATGAGAGGGCCGGTTTGGATGTAGAAATTTGGGTGGAATTTGGAACTGGTTGGCACTTGTCCGTTTTTTTTTTTTTTGCAAAGTTTTGTTTAATATATGTATGGAAGTATGGGCTAATGCAGACAACATTGTATATGTCTATTAATGTCTCTAGGTTCTTGACTTTCATCTTTATGTTCCTGGTGAGGTCAGAAGCTTACCATCTAGCGTTGAGATCTCTCGCGAAGATGCTTGTCGTGGAGTGGCAGCATTGTTGTATGAAGTTGTGGAGCGGTAAGTAGTCGCGTGGACTACTTACCGCCCCAACGTAATTTGAATCTCGATGACAAGGTAGGTTTCGTCAATTTTGTATCATTTTGTAGTCAATTCATCTTCTGATTGCAACTTCATCACTGCGAATACTTGACTATGGTTTGTAGCTAGTAGTGTGTATGGAAATATCTTTATTTGTCTTTGTGTCCTATTACTTCCATGTGCTGAAATTAATACATTGCCTAATTATGACCTTCGTTTCCCATCCGTCAACGTTCATGTGCAGGTTGCCGTCTTATTTAACCAGTCCATGGTTTTGTCTGTCGAGGTGGAATTTTTATTATTTGGGGGCTAAATGGGTTGGATTATTTTGTTCTGCACTTCATCGGTCTTTTTCATTAGAGTTCTGGGGCTGTCATAGCGAGAAAAGCGTCTGGGAGGAGTCTACTCATTCCGTGAAGGAGAGCCTCTTCGACTATCTTTTCCGTGAATTCTCCATTGTATTAGCATTTGTAAATTACGTTTTGTACTCCATCGCTCACTTCGCTGTCTTTTTGCATCAGGAAAGGGAGCTTTTTCCGAGCCTAAAGTTTTTGGATGAATCTTCCTAGCATGGTATATGTGCCATGTTCCTTTGTCGCTGAGGTTGATTGTACCCTTGCTGGCTCGGAGATATCTTGGAACCGACTAATTTTTCTGTGTGGAGCATCATTTCTCTTGATGGTCAGCGTCTCCCATTCTTCCTCATCCTTCTGTTCACTTTTTTATATTTTCGGGCTCGTTTTTTGACTGTGCGGTTTGGCTAGATTGTGGGGCATTCTCCGTGGGTGCAGGGGATGACGCAATATTGTGAGGTGTAAAAGGTTGCAAATTTATCTTTAGAAGTGAAGTTATCAGAGAACCACATCTCTTAACACGTTGGCTAACATGGGACTTACCGGTGAGTACCACGGCACAATTTAATCTATACCATTGGGCACACCGGTGAGTTCCTGCAGTACTGTTCTTCAATGGAGCCTCATAAATTCATAGTCTGGTTTATAACTACAATTTCCCCCTTCGTTTACTGATGTGATTTTGTCCGTTAATTCTCTGAGGTAATTTTACCCATGAATTCTCTCATTATTTTTATGTAAATAAAATTATATTTTTGTGCATGCCTCTTTAAATAACCTTGAGCTTTGCCATTGCCCATTTGTTACCTGACCTCGTTGCACTCTCATCTCGCATTTCAGCGCGTCTAAACTAGCGGTGTTCCATCCCTTTGTCGGTTCACCTGTAAGTTATCGGTCCCTCCCCCATAGATATAATATGGTATTCATGTAATATAATGTCATACCACGACAGAGTGTTGTCCTTTAAAATATGGAACTAAGAACAAAGAACACTTATTTAATAAAAAAATAAAGAGTACAATTTCACCATAAGATTTTCTTTCCTTGTATAAGATTTCACATCTTTTTATGCTCATTATAGCATTCAATCAAAACATAAATATGGCGAATCAGAGCAGCCAGAGCAGTATGTGCTGACTTGTTTCGATTTCTTTTTAGCTTCTGTTGAAGGCATGAATTTGCTATATTTCGCATAACATCCGGAACAACGCCTTCGCTTTCGCCTTTGATTTGAAAGCTTTTCAGAACTTACTTTTAATTTATGAACTATAGCGGGAACTCCCCCAGGTTGTCGTTGGTGTGGCTCTAATTCTAACAATCCCATAACAAGATCTTCCCTGAACTCTGCACTTTTATTTTTCTTGTTCGCAAGCTTATTGTAAATCAGAAGAGCGTTGACAACTAATGTTCCAAGAATTAGCTCAAAAGCAATCTTATTGTACCAAAATAAGCTCTTTCTAAGAATTGCCTTATGCTTTGTGGATAAAAATCTTACTGTGATAGAACGAGTTAATTTCAACTCCTATCCCATATTATTAAAAACCACGATGCTGCCCACGTGCATCTTCGATTCGAGGCTTGGAGTCTTATCTCAGCTACCGGATGCCAATGTTTAAACAAGGAGGTTATCGTCCCCCCGTTCACCCCCATACGCCGACCTCGCCAGATCGAGTTAGGCTTATGAACAGATAAGGCATTGTTCGCCGGCCCGGCTGTGCGTTCCCTCCAAGCTTTCACTCCATTTTCCCCCACGCCAAGGAGATGTCCTGGCTATTTATATGGAAACTTTACCACTAAGATTAGATTGGAGATCCAGATTTTCGTCGCGAAACATCACCACGACCCTCTCTCCCTTTGTGCGCCAAGGGACCTCGGCCTCGAGATTCACCATCACTTGTCCAGAAGGAGGACAATATTCCTTGAGTGCCAAAGGTTCGAGCCTTTTCCGACGCCAAGTCCCCAAGGCTTCCCCCCCCCCCCCCTGTTGTTCAAGGAGAACAGCATTAGAACAGCCATTGTTCGTTTTGAGCCCTTCGCCAAGAAACGGTTCTCATCCCCCCCTGTTGTTCAAGGAGAACAGCATTAGAACAGCCATTGTTCGTTGTGAGCCCTTCGCCAAGAAACGGTTCTCATCCCCCCCCCTTTTGTTCAAGGAGAACAGCATTAGAACAGCCAGTGTTCGTTTTGAGCCCTTCGCCAAGAAACGGTTCTCACTCCCCCCCCCCTGTTGTTCAGAGGCGAACAACATTAGAACAGCCATTGTTCTTGAGCCCGTAGACAAGAGACGGTTCTCATCCCCCCCCCTTTGTTCAGAAGAGAACAATCTAGAACAGCCATTGTTCGTTTTGAGCCCTTCGCCAAGAAACGGTTCTCACCCCCCCTGTTGTTCAAGGAGAACAACATTAGAACAGCCATTGTTCTTGAGCCCGTAGACAAGAGACGGTTCTCATCCCCCCCCTTTGTTCAGAAGAGAACAACCTAGAACAGCCATTGTTCTTCAAGCCGTTCGTCGAGAAACGGTTCTCCTTCCCAAGACGCCTCGTCAGGATCCTTTTATCCCCCCCCTTCGGCTGGAACTCGCCAGCGGACCGAATATTCCTTCAAGTACCTTCCACTGCACCCTAATGAAAAGTTACGTAAGCCAAACTTCACCTTTGAGTATTGATCCCTTTTGTCAATTCTATCCTGTGCTTTAAATTGTTTATCGAACCATCCCATCTCTTTAACTCTATATTTGTTTTACCTTTTTTTAATCCCTTAAATCCTTGGATTAGCCCGAGTCTCCACGACCCCTTTCCATTCTGTTTATGTCAATATTTTCCGTTTTTGTGTATTGTTTATAGTTATTATTAATAAAACTCTATTTTATTAATGATAGCAATATTATTATCCTTGAGCTCAGTTCCACTTCTTAAGCATTTTGAAGATACATAATATCGGCCGCCAGACAGTAAACGCACTCTAAAGATAATTAAGGAAGTTCCCTCAACGAATAGTGTTATATATAGTATCGTCGGGAGTCATTCTACGACATATATATATATATATATATATACTATTTAAATTTGGTATCAGGTGTGGGGTTTAACGCTATATCTTTGCAAACACTGGTCTCAGTCGAGTAAAGCATAGTGTTATTCGTTATAATAATAGAATATAGCAGTTCCCTTTTGTTTTAACAATTGCTATCCCCCCTTTTATTTTAAACTTAAGAAGCTGGAGTAGCTCAAGGAACGGTTATAATAATTTGTTTTTGTTTTTTTTGTGATTTTAATCAGTGGTTATTTAGATTGAGAAACCAAGTACGAATAGGTCAGTGCCCATATTTAGGTAGGCTAATTCTATAGAGGCATAATTCTTGTTGCAAGGAATTTTAGTTGGTTGACTAGTGCGCCCCCAAGTGCAAAGATGACTCAGTTTGAAATCTTTAAAGCGCAAGGAGAGTCCTGTGGACTTTCCGGAAAAGAACTAATTGAGTACATTCAAGAAGAAAAAGAAAGAGTAATCCGACAAGAGGAACGAGAAAAAGAAAGAGAAAGAGAGGAACGGATAAGACAAGCTGAGCTTCAGATTGAATTAGCTCGGATTAAAGCAGAAGTTCAAAGAAAAAAGGTAGAAAGAGAACGGGAAAGAGTAATCCCACGAGAAGAACGAGAAGGAAAAATACAACGAGAAGAACGAGAAAAAGAAATCCAACGAGAAGAAAGAAGGAAGGATTCGCGCCCCTTCCCAGGAAAGCTGACAAAGTTTCCGAGCCCCGTAAAACCCCCAAACTTATTTCCCCAAAACCAACAACGGGACTCCAAACCTCCCGTTAAGACTTCTCCTCCATCTCTCTTCCCGAAGCGACCAATAATATGCTTCACCTGTGTTGTAGAAAACCACATGAGCTGGAATTGCCCCAAAAATTCTAGGCTTAAAAGCGGACCAGCCCACCAAGTTCACCAGATTAATGCAACCCCGGCTCCCCCGGTGGTGCAGACCCAAGCAGAAACTTCTCCCCCTCCGTCAGGCCACCAGGTAAATTTTGTTTTTGGTAAAAGTTCATCGGGAACTTTGAAATATGAGGAGGGCAGCGTGGACAGCTGCCGAGTTTTGACTCTCATCAGGGACACAGGATGTACGTGCTTCATCGTGTCCGACGAACTCCTCCCAGTGGCCTCTAACCACGAAAAATTTGCGGTGGTACATGACCAACTTGGGCGGGCGAACAGATGTTACTTGCAGTGTCAATATTATAATGGCTGGGCTGAAGTCATTGTAGCACCCATAAAATTCTGTTCCGTACTTATAGGACAGAGCTCCCAAGTAAGTTTCGACCCTGTGTTTCAGGCCGCCCTTCCTCAAGGCCGAGATAAGAAAGAAGCCCAGGAGCCCGTCCCCATCAGAACCCCGATACCGTCCGATTTCTCGGAGACCCCTAACCAGGAATTTAGGACGGAAAATGAGGAGTGTGAATCACTAACAACACCCTTAGGTGATAAGGCCCAAGACAAGGACACGGAGACTGTCCCTGGACCCCAAGAAAAAAAGAACCCCAAACGCGCCCATGGAGATACCTTCGTAGAACTGGACGAAGCATCGGCGCTTGAAGAGGATTGCCCCGCGGAGTCCCTTAATGTAATCCAGACAGTGTGCATCCAACCTGATGCCGATTACCCTCCTCCTTCCCTACCAGGCGAGTCTTTGGAACCCTCTGACCTGGATAGTGACGCGCAGCTGACACCACGTCAGAAGAGTCAGCTACAAGAACTAATTAAATGGAATCACCATTTACCCACCCTATTAGCTCTTTTCGAGCAACTGCGTGAAAATGGCCTCACCATTGGCCCCAGCAAATGCCATTTTGCTCACGAAACCATCAAATATTTGGGTTTCAAAATAGGACGAAGCAAGTTAGGTCCCCACAAGAACAAGATTAAGGCAATCGCCGACATGCCCCTCCCGATTACAAAGAAGCCATTAAGATCGATCCTAGGATCAGCTTCTCCCTATCAGCGATTTGTTCCGAATTTCGCTGCAATTTCGGCCCCCCTATGCCCCCTTCAGGAAAAGAATTTCTCCGATCGTTTACGTTGGAATGATGTCGCTGTTTCCCATTTTAATCAGCTCAAAAGTAAGTTCATTTCTGCCCCCCTTTTTAAGTTGCCCAACCCGGAAAAATCCGTTGGGGTTAAGACCGACGTGATCAACGAGGGCATTGGAGGTGTACTCCTTCAATACGTGGATGACAGAACGAGTCATCCGGTTGCATATGCTAGTCGTCAATTATTACCACGCGGAAAGAGATATGCCACTAGAGAAAAGATAGCTCTATCAATTATCTGGGTCATAGACAAATTCAAGCTGTACTTGATATGTAAAGAATTTCAAATAGGAACCGACCACCGTCCGTTAGCCTATATTAGGAATGTGAGACACTCAAACGGCCGCATCATGCGCTGGAGTTTACTCTTGCAAGAGTATCAGTTTAAAATAAATTAGATAAAAGGTTCCGATAACCAGGTCGCTGACGCCCTCAGTAGAAATGCGTTACCGAATAGCGTAGAATAATTGTATTCATAGGATTAGTATCTCCATGTAGGTATATACCGTCTTGTACGACTTAATTTAAGATTCTTTTGTAATATTATTAATTAATGTATATGTCTGAATTTTGTAACGCTCAATGTCTAATTTTTTGTATGTATATATATTTGTTCTTATTAATTTACGTATAAATTATTTTGTCCCGTATGTCCTAAGTTTATATCATTTCATTGTTCCATGCCCATTTTTTTTCTCTGATTAAGTTGTATTAAAGGTTATTTTCCCCTGTAATCTAAAGATCAAAATGATCATATGTATTGAGGTAATACTAGTTAGGTGCAGGAAGGTACGGTTGGTACAAGAAAACGAGTTCCCTACAACGGAGCTCTATCGTTGTCCCTTCTCTCTTTTTTTTTTCGAATTGACAACTTCCCCTGGAATGGAGGGGTGTGATAGAACGAGTTAATTTCAACTACTATCCCATATTATTAAAAACCACGATGCTGCCCACGTGCATCTTCGATTCGAGGCTTGGAGTCTTATCAACAGCTACCGGACGCCAATGTTTAAACAAGGAGGTTATCGTCCCCCCCGTTCACCCCCATACGCCGACCTCGCCAGATCGAGTTAGGCTTATGAACAGATAAGGCATTGTTCGCCGGCCCGGCTGTGCGTTCCCTCCAAGCTTTCACTCCATTTTCCCCCACGCCAAGGAGATGTCCTGGCTATTTATATGGAAACTTTACCACTAAGATCAGATTGGAGATCCAGATTTTCGTCGCGAAACATCACCACGACCCTCTCTCCCTTTGTGCGCCAAGGGACCTCGGCCTCGAGATTCACCATCACTTGTCCAGAAGGAGGACAATATTCCTTGAGTGCCAAAGGTTCGAGCCTTTTCCGACGCCAAGTCCCCAAGGCTTCCCCCCCCCTGTTGTTCAAGGAGAACAGCATTAGAACAGCCATTGTTCGTTTTGAGCCCTTCGCCAAGAAACGGTTCTCATCCCCCCCTGTTGTTCAAGGAGAACAGCATTAGAACAGCCATTGTTCGTTTTGAGCCCTTCGCCAAGAAACGGTTCTCATCCCCCCCCCTTTTGTTCAAGGAGAACAGCATTAGAACAGCCAGTGTTCGTTTTGAGCCCTTCGCCAAGAAACGGTTCTCACCCCCCCCCCCCTGTTGTTCAGAGGAGAACAACATTAGAACAGCCATTGTTCTTGAGCCCGTAGACAAGAGACGGTTCTCATCCCCCCCCTTTGTTCAGAAGAGAACAATCTAGAACAGCCATTGTTCGTTTTGAGCCCTTCGCCAAGAAACGGTTCTCACCCCCCCCTGTTGTTCAAGGAGAACAACATTAGAACAGCCATTGTTCTTGAGCCCGTAGACAAGAGACGGTTCTCATCCCCCCCCTTTGTTCAGAAGAGAACAACCTAGAACAGCCATTGTTCTTCAAGCCGTTCGTCGAGAAACGGTTCTCCTTCCCAAGACGCCTCGTCAGGATCCTTTTATCCCCCCCTTCAGCTGGAACTCGCCAGCGGACCGAATATTCCTTCAAGTACCTTCCACTGCACCCTAATGAAAAGTTACGTAAGCCAAACTTCACCTTTGAGTATTGATCCCTTTTGTCAATTCTATCCTGTGCTTTAAATTGTTTATCGAACCATCCCATCTCTTTAACTCTATATTTGTTTTACCTTTTTTTAATCCCTTAAATCCTTGGATTAGCCCGAGTCTCCACGACCCCTTTCCATTCTGTTTATGTCAATATTTTCCGTTTTTGTGTATTGTTTATAGTTATTATTAATAAAACTCTATTTTATTAATGATAGCAATATTATTATCCTTGAGCTCAGTTCCACTTCTTAAGCATTTTGAAGATACATAATATCGGCCGCCAGACAGTAAACGCACTCTAAAGATAATTAAGGAAGTTCCCTCAACGAATAGTGTTATATATAGTATCGTCGGGAGTCATTCTACGACACTTACATCTCTTTTATCCTTCTAACAACCTACCACAATTCCATTTCTTTCATTGGAGACAATTTCACCATTTCCCAGCGATGGTTTTGGTTGCAGAATGGTTTTACGAATGCCCTTGATATTCTTTCTCAGTGTTCCAATCAAATGCGTCGTTTTCTGAAGAAGGCTTTGTGCTAGGTTTGTGTGGGTATAATAATTATCCACTGCTCAGGTTTTCCCTTCATCAAGATAAGCATTGATGAGTTTCAGAACTGCTTGATCGGAAACTCTTTTGCCATCACCAGTATTTTCACCTTCCTTTCCAGTGTAAACTATGGCCTTATATGTATAACCTGCAGGGTCACAAATTTTGAAAATTTTTATTTCCTATTTTGAACTTTTACCGGGGATATATGTATTGTCGGAAAATTATCAGGCCTCTAAAGTTCACAATAGTCTCATCAACAGCTAGGAACTCACCTGTTACTTGAAAGTCACTGACTTTTAGATACATTTTTTTAACTAGAGGCCTCATTTTATAAAGTCTATCACTTTTATCAGCTGTTTCATTATCAGCGAAGTGAATCATTCTAAGTAATAACTGAAATCTGTTTCTTGCCATTATTCTAGGAACTATGTTATTTTTATACAATATTTTTCGTGACCAATAGTCAGAAATCTTAGAAAGCTTCACAATACCCATGTAGCATACTATTCCTAAAAAGTATGTGACTTCACTAGGATTTGTTGCCTTCCAGTCATTTCCATGCTTTTGTTCACTAAATCGGTTGGTTTCAATGATTATATGGTCAATTATGTCATCATCTACTAGCTTTTTATAAATTGCCATTGGTGAGAGATCTCCAGAATAATTGATTGATAGGTTCCCAGTAAAAGAGAACGCCTGAAGGCTTTGTCCAGTTACATTACTCCATGCAGATGACTGGGTAGCCAAAGTTGTACTTTGAGATGCATTTTTATCAGAGTGAGATGCATTGTAACCAGATTGAGAATGCTCACTATCAACATCAGTTGATTCTTTTTTAGAATGAGTTACAATAAATTCATAATTAGAATTGGAAAGGTCAGAGATATCAGAAAGGAAAGATTCACTCATGTGAGCCTTGTTTTTTCCCAAAGAAATAATTTTTAGAAATAGATGCAGTTTAGTGTTATTAAATAGCTAATTTAATTCCCTGAATTATAAATAAATAGAAATGAATTTGACGATATATTTTTAGATATATTGGGCGTAATAAGCAAAATTTGCATGGGTATCACCGGTGAGTCCCATGGTACCGAGTGAATAAAAATTCACTCTGTACCATGCAACTCACCGGTGATACCCTCAGTAAATCTATCTAGTCTGATGATATATATCTTATAATCATAATCTTTAATTAAAAAAAACAGAAAAGAGTTGACTATTGGAAAAATACGTAGTTGGTATATAGGCAAGGTCTGCAGAAACTGGACTTGGTAGCCAACGTGTTAAATTTCATTTTTTTTTTGTCAGCATTTAATTTCACTCCCTAGTAAATGATCCTGAGTTGGTCAGGTTTGCATCTCATTAATTTTATGAGTGTTCGTTTTCATACGAAGGTATTTTGCCTCTATGTTTTGCTGATGATAATATTTTATTTGGCGTATTCTCCAGTACGGTTAATACACTTTCTGGTGTTATTGGTACATGCGAGGAATTCTTCGCTTTCGATCTTGTTAGGACAACTCCTGATGTAGAAAAGGAGCACACCATTCTCGAGCGCCTTTTGTTCCATACTTGTCTCACTAAACACTACTTTGTATACATGATTGTATTCCTCGAATTTGGTCACTTCTGAAACTGTGGCCCATGAGATGAGTGATTGTTCTTAATTTTCTTAGTAATTTCTTTCGTCGTATAGCCTCAGTGACCAACCCAGAAGTAAAAAACGCTGCATATTATGCTTTGGTGTGCCTGGATCCGTGGAAGGACCTTGTGAGACCGATCTATTTTTTTTAGGTATTGTGCCGATTTTTCAGTAGTGAGAATTTCGGCGTTAGCCGCTCTGGCATATTGGCGTGAATCCATCCTGGGAATCTATGAGCCTACCAAGCGAAAAGTTAAGATTCAATAAATTGTTAATGTTAAGATACTTGAAGTGTATCCGTCGTGTTTATTTGGGGTAAAGGAGGCAAAGAGATAAGAGAAGTGGCGTAAAACTACGTGTTGAGAAATTTAACGCCTTATTTTGAAGAAGCCTGATTTGGTGTCCATGTATTCAGACATGTCTAAGAATGCGATTTCCATTGCCTTCCTCCTTCCCTTCCTTCTTCTCCTCCTCCTAGTTGTAACATAAAACTCAGTCTCAATTCGACATTTGTCACGCGTTGTTATATACTTAGGGTTTTGCTCCTGGCCTAAGTTGGACTTATATATCATTGCATTTCCTTCCTTTTTTCAAGATCACAGTATCTTCTAACCTGAAGACAGACTTCATCACAATTAGATTCCATTTTATAAACTAACAATAAACCGTTGGCTTTTTTCAGAACGATTTAGACTCTATCCCCAATGGGCTTTGTTTTACGAAATAAGCCTCATCATCAGATAGGTGAGAGAGGAAGAGTCAAGGAATGAAGCTGGTAGAGTGCTGCTTAAGGTTCAAGACCTTCGTTTTCTTGTGCTCAAGACTACCAAAAGGTGTACGGACCAGCCATGGGGTCTTCCGTGTCCGCCTTCTCTCTCTCTTTCTTTCTCTCTCGGTCTCTCTCTCTCTCTCCATATATATATATATATATATATATATATATATATATATATATATATATATATATATTACCGAGACAGCCAGTTGAAAGCAGCCTATCATTAAAACTTTATTAGCCTGGTGGGTCGAATAATCTTGGGTTCCCTGGACGAATCTTAATAGAGTTTGTTTTCTCAGTAGGAATTTCAAGGGACATGAGGAATTTTGCCCCCAAAAAATAGAATTCATTACGGCCATTATTATCAGTAACCTTTTTCTCACGAAGTGAGGTGTACGAACATTAACACAACTAAAAACAACCCAAGCTCCTTTACCCACAAAACCACTCATCTTTTATATTGTGTGTCTTAAAAGCGGTTAATCTTTCTTGATAGGTAAATCTAATTCATCTCAAGTGCTTGGTTGGCCTTAAAGGGGTGAGACGACTACCAATGAAAAATATAAGAAGAGCTTAATTTATAGACGATATCGAAACCCTATGTACGAGGAGTAGTCACAATGGTCGAGAAAAACGTAAGATATAATCAATGTCTTTTAACTTAGTAGAAGTTTGGGGGTCATCGTCCCTAAGCCTTTTCCACAAAAATTGCACCCACTGAACACACTAACAGGGACATGCCCTTGCTACCAGGAATATTTCTGGTCGAACTGTTAACTTAAACTGGGAGTAGGATAGCGATCCCCACCTTAGTAGTTCACTAGCTAAGCAAAGATTAACAAGATCAATTACTTTGGTAATCTTGAAGAGCAAGATAAGATCACCAAAAAACTTATCTTGATCAAGATCAGATCACCATAAAAATGTGATCTTGAAGATTCAGATCAAGATCATGATTTTGAAGAGCATTTTTCAGGATCACTTTTTAAGATCGCTTTTATATGAATTGAAAAAGTTTTAGTTTTGTAGAGTAAGTAAAAACAAACTGTTTTGTTAATCACCCTTTTTACTCACATGAGGGCTGAAGCAAACCAAGCATCCCATCCTACCCATGTACTATCTACTAAAATAGATTTAGTTGATGAAAGTTATATGACTCAGAGCCTTTTGATGCAGTACTTAATAAGATGGAAAACCACAAATCAAACATGGTAGATAAAGTCGTGCCATTTTCCACGTTACACCATACTTTGAGTGACACTTTGAAGCATAGCATTGCTGCACAGTTACATGCTATTGAGAAACCAACAGCTCCAAAACAGTAAAGCCTCTATTTCAGAAAGTTACAGCTAAGTCCACCCTGGTTCAACCCATTGAACCAGAAATTATATCTACTGCTGTCACGTCTTGGCCACAGACTGAGGACTAAAAGTGGTGTTAAGATGATTAGAGACTTTAAAAATGTCCTAACAACAAATGCCAAGCAAAAGGATTATCTCGTGCAAACTGTGAGTTCAACAGACGCCGCTTTGACATCTTCAAGATAAAATTTCTCAACAACTGACTGTGTAAATGTTATTAGAAAATTTATCATCATGTAACGTTTTCAATTGTCGATCGATTGTACTAGTAAAAAAATGATAATCTCAAATTTGTTTCATGGATAAAGCGCCTTGTGATAAAACGAATTTTGTAATATTTCTGAAATCTTTCAATTTTCCAATGTAGCATTTATTGTTCCCAAACTATCATAATTGTATAAGTTAGAAAAGGGATTAAAAACAATTGAATTTGGTGCCTAGTTTGTTGTTGTATCTTATTTAGATAAGAAAAATTATCGCGCAAAACATGATTCAAGGGACCGATGAACTGGTACTTTTGATAGAGTTTAAGGCACATAATTTAAAACTCCATGCGTCAATGCTTCCAACATCTTAGGTCAAAACAGTTGTGATTTCGTCTTTGTCAAGTCAAAAACATGGGAAAATATACCTTATAAAAATAAGAAAAACTTGATTTCTGAAGAGGCTTACAGGGTCATAATGTCATTTACAGATTTCGTGACTAGTGGTGACATTCCATATACTGAATGTGCGCTGATGAACTTCTTGTAGTTAAATGGATATTTCGGTTGCAGCAGCAATATTGATCTCGATGCACTGAATGAACTGTATCATTCGCACTTCCAAGCTGGTGTCTTCTCACCTTCTGGTGAACCTCAACTAGCGTCCCCCAGCTTTTACTTGACGAAATTTACTAGCATGATGTTTATCACCGTACCCTCCCCTCCCCAAACTGGGTCCTATGTTAGAATTTTAATAGTCTGGGTTACTTATGGGACTTTGATCATGAAGTTTATAAATTATAAATGTACGTTGACTACCCCAGTAATTATGTTAGAGATTTTTACTATTTCCTATTATCTACTGGCCTCCACCAGCAATCAATCTCAACAAACACTTCATGTTTCTATCCCAACCATTATTAGCATTCTTATTTGGAGAAGATGCCCTCGATGGTTTTCATATAGTTTTTCCAAATAAATGCCCTGTTTATTTAAACTTTGTCATTTAACTCTATTTTCACTATTTCTCTTATCCCTAATTTATCTATACCTATTGCTTCATTTCTCCTCTCTTTTGAGTCAAAATGCCTTCATTGGTTATATTGTGACCTCATTCTAAATTTAAAGTGTCCATTTTGCTAACTACTCTCGTAATTTCGTTCCTTCCTCTCAATTCTTATCTTGTTTTGACCTTTCCTTCTTGAACCTCTGCCCTCGATGGTTCATTAGGTCTCTCCACCATCATTTGTCTATTCGTGGGATGCTAATTACCTTAAGTGAATAAAATATTTCTCAATACGTTTTTAAAGTAGCACTCAATCAAAAGGTGGCACTCATTCTTACAGGTGTCATTTGGCAATGCACCCTCTTTCGTTAGTGACCCCAGTGGAATGGAGCGAGGTCACAGTTTCTCGCGGAACGTGCGAAGGCGAAGTTGCCTCCGGCATTCGGTGAAGCCGTGAATGAGATCGACTCACTCGTGAGACAGCGTTAGATCGTGTCCCTTTCTGTGCCTAGAAGCAGGAAAAGAGGGAAGTTGAATGATCTTTCGCAATTATTAAGTCTATAAACAAGATATTAAAATCAACCATAGCAAATGATTCACATACTATAATCCCTCAATATGTTTTAAGTGCATGCAAAAAAAAAGTGTAGTAATAATAATATTTAGAGCTATGGGAGATGAATGGCTATCGTATTTAATTCGATGAATTATCAGATACTGTTGTGGTAATTATTGTACAAATGGTGTCAATATTGCTTGAATGCTGAATAAGTGAAAGGTAAGTGTATCTTTCTTCTCAACGTCCTGGTCAATGCAGTAGTTGGGAATCAAATCTTTATGCGGTTGTTATGATGAAAGGAACCAATTTCCACACCAGTCAAGGGATAATTAATAATTAAGACTGGCCATAGTCCTTCTATAAGGGAAATTTTCCTGAAAGGAAAGAGATAGATAAATAGATAGAGAGAGAAAGAGAGAGATAGAGAGAGAGAGAGAGAGAGAGAGAGAGAGAGAGAGAGAGAGAGAGAGAGAGAGAGAGAGAGAGAGAGAGAGAGAGAGAGAGAGAGAGAGAGAGAGAGAGAGAGAGAGAGAGAGAGTAATTCAAGGAGTTGCAAGAACCTTAGAAGACCTTTCGGTTCACGGCCTGTAGCTACTTGTGTAAGTTCCTTATCCTAATATATGTATACATAAAAATTAACTCTAAACAGGAAAAAAATGGACAGTAAGGTTGCAGCCTCTCCCACTCTCTTCTCCCACGGAAAACTGAAAAGATACTTGGCTCAGCTGAAATAGAGGGCTCAACCAGCAATTTTGTTAGTAAGCCTTTTTAACCCTACTTAGTTATAACAATATTAATTACAAAAACAGTATTAAACACATCAACAATGATAACAATATAATCATACAGGTTCCGTACAGGAAATTATAATAATACGAAACGATGCTTGGAATCTCGTTATTCATTTTTTATACAAATATTTATATTGATTCCATATTTTAATTTCATTATAAAATGTACATGTCGATGGTGAGAATCTTGTCATAATACTTTTTTTTCTATCTACACACATTATCGATTCCATTTTTATTTAACTTGAACCATGTTCCAGCTTCTACATTTTCAATCTTGTTTAATATCGCATTCTCCTTGTTTCCAAGCTAAAGAGATTTAGTTTTTTCAATCATGTTTGATAGTTATGTTTTCTTAACGATGGTATTAGTTTGGTTTCTCTTGCCTTCACATTCTCAAGCCTTTCAATATCCTTCCTTAAATATGGTGGCCAGAACTGTGCCCAATATTCCAAATGTCGGTGAACTAAAGTATTATATAGGAAAATTCACTAAGATGGTTTAATTTCTGCATTTAAATTTTTGCTTTACGTTTCCGAGGAGGTTGGAATTTTTTTTCTGCTTCAATTGATTGAAGAATAAACTTAAGATCAGTCAATATATATATATATATATATATATATATATATATATATATATATATATATATATATATATATATATATATATATATATAATATATATATATATATATATATATATATATATAATATATATATATATATATATATATATATATATATATATATATATATATATATATATATATATATATATATATATATACCTAAATCTTTCTTAACTTTTGTTTCTGTTATTTTCGAACGCAAAAAGGTGTCATAGCTTGTGGATTTCTGCTCCCGATATGCATTCCCTTACTCCTATCTAAATTTACAGGCAGTTTACATTCTCTTGACCATTTTTGTATACGATTTATATCTTTCTGAAGTTCGTCTGCATCTTCTTGACTAACCATTACTTTTCCAAATTTTGCAGCATCTGCAAATTTTAAAATTTTTTGACATGAGGCCTAGGTACGTTGAAATCATGAATGTAAATTATGAATAACAAAGGGCCAAAGAAAGAACTCTGAGGAACCCCACTTGATACTTTTGTTCAATCAGAAGCAGACCCATTGATTACTACTCTCTAGCCCTATTCGTAAGACAATCTTCAATCCAATCTCATATATTTTCTTTAATTCTTAGTCTCGAACGTTTTCTAAAAATCGAGGTATATAATATCAATCGACTTCTCGTCATCATATTGCTCGAATACATAATGGAAGATGTCCAACACATTCGTTAGACAAGATTTATTTCTTCTGAATCCATGTTGAGAATGAAATAGAATTTTCTTGAAAATGAATGATTCTAGAAATTTTCCAACTACTGAAGTTTAACTAATCAGTCGATAATTTTTAACTAGCTCTCTGCAATCCTTTTTAAAGATCAGCATTACATTTGCCTATTTGCTGTCATTACGGATAATTCCACTGTGGAAAGGTATATTAAAGATGCACTGTTTAACTCAATAACGAGTAAGTTAAATATACAAAAAAAACCCTGTTTTGGAGCATAAAGTTTAATAAAATGGCTGAAGATGATATAGGAATCGACATATCGAAATTAGTCTGGTTTTATTAAACTTTATGCTCCAAAAGTGTTTTTTATTGTACATATGTTAAAGATGTTTGCGAGATGCTTACTAACGGCAGTTTTAACTTCTTTCAGAACTCTGAAAAAAAACACAGCTGGTCCAGGTGATTTGTTCACATACATTTTATTACTTAAATTACTAACATCTTCGGTGGTAGAGCTACCATATTCTAATGAGTCATTGCTTTTATATACAATAATTAGTTCAGGTATATAAAAGATTTCTTCATTAATAAAAACACTCATGAAATAATTGTCCAATAAACAAGCTATGTCATAGTGAGTGAATTTTAAAATACCATCAATATCTCTCAGTGTCCCAATAATGTTCTTTATTGTTGGCTTCCTAATATTAACTAGAGCATAGACTTCCTTTTGGAATAACTTTACTACAATTTTGTGCCACTCTTATTGGCGACCTTATTCGAGATATATTTGTTGAATTTGTATTACCCTTCGTATGAATTGAAATTCAACAAATATATCTCGTATAAAGTCGCCAATTGTATTTATAAACCCCCGGAAGCAATTGTTCTTGGAGATTAGTAACTTCCTCCTGAATCGACCCAAATAGTTATCTTTTTTCCAGATTGTTTCTTCCGTTTTCATTTTGTTTAGTATTTTGCTCTTTTTTATATACCGGAGCTGCTTGATTTGCTTTTCATTACTCAGTTGAAAATGGCATAAATTATAATTTGCCGAAACTAGTTCTGTTGTTATAAATAAATTTGATTCAAATATTGTAGTTTACTATTAGTTTCTCTAGTATTAGCTCTAGAGAATATATAATATATATATATATATATATATATATATATATATATATATATATATATATATATATATATATATATATATATATATATATATATATATATATATATATGATAAATCCTAAGGCATATAATTCCTTTTGGATTAACTTTACAATTTTGTGCCACTCTCAAAATTTAGTTAATTAATAACGATATTGCACTTAACTCTTCATTAAGTGTAGGTTTGTAGTGTTAGATATAAAAATTTGTAGAGTTTAAGGGTCATTAAGAACAAGTGTATTAAAATATTTATTATAGAAGTTTAACAAAATTGTGAAACTATATATTATACACATATTTAGATATATCTAATTTATATCTTTCGTGAAAATTTCAAGTGAAAGGAATAAATATTTCGTAAGTTATGAAGAAAAAAACAAACGATCTTCCAAATTGCAACAGCCAAAAGTTAAAGGTCACTTAGAGAAACAATGTAAAATGGAACAAGAACAAAAAAACTCCTTACTATGAATATTTTGTGAACATCCCTTTACTAGCAATGACCTCCAGCCATCTGTTACCACTAGACTCAATTAATTTCTTGCAAAATGATGAGGAACATTATTCCATTCCTTTTTCAATAATTCCCATAGTTCATCTTGGTTCCATGGATTTCTCCTTCGCGCCCCATCTCCAATAATCATCCAAACCTTTTCTCTGGGGTTGAGATCTGAAATTTGAGGTGGCCAGTCCATGAGATAAACCCCTTTATCATTCAACAAATCTTTGACTCTCTTCGCAGTGTGGCAGGGAGCGTTGTCCTGCACGAACATAGGAGGTTGAACTGACGAAGATCGGAGATGTAGAAGAGCATGCTGTCTAAGAATCTGCTTGCAGATTTCAGCATTGATAGTCCCTTGTAGTTGAATACGTGGACCAGGATCAGCAACAGAGATCATTACCCATACCATTTCACTGCCTCCTCCATATTTCACTGTCTTCTTCACACATGCAAAAGATAACCTTATGCCACATCTTCGACGGCGTACATCTCGCCATCGGAACCAATCATATTTAACTTCGATTCATCGCTAAAATGAACCCACTGTTCTTCTGTCCAAGCGACATATTCGTGAGTGTAACGAAGACGGGCTCTTTGATTCTTCTTGGAGATCAGAGGTTCCTTTGCCGGTGCTTAAGCAAGCAACCCAGAACCTCGTAAGCTCCAGGAAACTGTTTTGCGCGATACGTTGACATCGGGGATGGAGTTGAACTCGCGAGATATCTCAGCAACACTATTAAACCTATCCATCAGTGACATTTTAACCATAATACGATCCTGTCTTGGAGACGTTTTACGAGGTCTACCAGTTTTGTGTTTAGCAGATCTGTCAATCCTGATGACTTGAAACGAGCTATAATTCACTGCACAACATTACTAGACCTTCCTACAGTAGTTGCTCTTACAGAATTTGACTTGCCCTTTTGGTGAAGGCACACAAGACACCGGTTGTTTCTCACAAGCTGCCCATCAGGACGTCTCTAAAACACAAATACCTCGGTTGGTAGTTCATTTTTTTTAAGTAACCCTTAACTTTTGGCCACTGCAATTTGGAAGATAGTTTTTTATTTCCACGTAAATTATAAAATATACTGTATAGTCTCAACGTTGTGTTAAACTTCTATAATAAATAGTTAAATACACTTGTTCTTACTGAGCCCTATATTATGCCGCCAGTGTATATATATATATATATATATATATATATATATATATATATATATATATATATATATATATATATATAGAGAGAGAGAGAGAGAGAGAGAGAGAGAGAGAGAAAGAAAGAGCATATACATGGTCTGCCGGTGGTCACACCACCATAGGGCTTTCGCCATACTTCCGTAATTTCTACCTTTCCCTAAACTTTTGAAAGGCTCTTTCTTTGGATGTGACATGAATAATGAATGAGCCTTCAAATTGTGAGCGGGTAAGAAGATATCGTATAAATATCCTTTTGAAGTTCCAACTTAAGGAGATACTGGGTTTGATAAGGTAACGCTTTAGGTGGAATTGAGTTACTGTGCTTGGTAGCTTAACTGTAGAGCATCTGACACGGGGTTCCAGTCCCGGCCAGGATTATTCAAACTTTTTTCCCTGGCATTATTTCTGCACATGTATTTTTACATTTTTATGCCTAACTAACAGTTTATTCTTCAATGCCAGTAGGCCAAGTGAAATCTTATCAGAAAGCTTCTTTAACACCTCGTCATGCAAGTGGTATGTTACCAGACAACCATTATTCCAGATGACTGATTCGTTTGCAGGCAGACAGACAGGAACAATAAACCGACATGATGTAATATATCCCTCAACCTATATTGATATAATACACCATGGGTTGACACGCAGTGGCGCATTTGTACGGTATAACCGACCTGAGGGAATTGCCGCCATTCCCCGATCCTTACCATCATAACGTAATGTTCGTAAGAGCATAACTCTGGGATAAACGGCTGCTTAAGTACATAATCCTCATTTAATAGTTTTGTTTTTCAATAGAATATCTAGAGAGAGCCACAAATAAAAAAAATTAACAAAGAAAACAGTTAAAAGAGGAAAATGAAAGAATAACAACGGTAGAGATAGAAATGAAAGAACCAGCAGAAGAATAATGCGCGAATGACAAGGTAGAGATCGGTAGAGAACAAACTGAAAAATGATCGAACCATAAAGGCTGGGTCTGAAATAATGACGCTTAAGGTTGCGCCTATATACAAAAGCTAACAAGGTCTGCTGACCAAAGGTCGAGTGCCACTAAAAACTCCTCCACATGTAAGCATATTATCTGAATAATAACATTGATAATAATATTAATAGAATGGATGTAAGGTAGGTAAGAGCAGAAGGATATAAGTCAGATCATGAAATGGGAACCCAGAAGGAGAAAAGTAAAGCAACCGGAAACGACGGGTAGATAAAAGAAACGGGTATGGCTCATTCTATCAGCAGACCGAAGAAGAAATGAAAAGGACCCGGTATCAATGGATAGAAGGAGACAGAAGAAGAAAAGAAAACTGGGCGAACACAAGGGTCAAACAAAATGAGAAATGGTAGCGCCACGTGTCTAGGGGCAGACGAAAGGAGAAAGAGGTATGACATGAGTCAAATGTCTGGCAGTAGTAGTTAAAAGAGCCTAGGGTCGTGGGTTAGACAAAGAAAGGAAGCGCGGTACCTTGGTAAGAGACGGACAAAGAAGTAAGAAAAAGACCGCTTCACACGAATTAGATATGAGTATAGCCCACAACAAGCAGTAGACCCAGGAAGAGGGAAAACGGGACTGTCATTAAGGATACATAGAAGAAATGGGTGGGCGATGAGAAAAAGCAGACTGAAGAAGAAGTGGAAACGACGCCGGCTAGAGACAACATGACAAGAAATGGGTTCGACGATAGGCAAGGTAAAGATCAAAGAAGGAGAAAAAAAAAAGTCTCTCGAAAATTTGCTTGAAGATTGCACTGCCGGATACTGGAACAGTAGGGCGGGGCGTAAATACGATGAGTTTGGGGCATATAGGGTATACTCGGAGACTACCAGATGCTCTTTAGTGATTATTAATATTATTATGGTAAATATTATTATTAAAATTATAATTGTGGTTCTCTCTAACGCGTCTTTTGGTCTATATAACGGTCTCTACACCTCGTATTACTGCCTGCGCTGTAAACGACGTAGCTCATATTGCGGAAAAAAATATTACAACTTAGCTTATCCGGCCCTGAAAAGTGAGACTCATCTAAAGATCCGAATGTCAACTGCACGCAAGACCATCCCCTCACCTAGCCTCTTTGTCCTTTTTTGTAGAGATCCTCGTGGTTGTTTTCATAATAAATTGGGTAATTGTTTACTTTAGTGGCGGAGGATTTTAGTAGCGATTCTCGCCACTTTTTTGCTATTTTGTTTAGTGTTTTTCAGCTATTCCACTGACCAATCAAAGATCAGTATTCAACTCCGTCATTGACCAATCAGAAGCGTTTAATTTTTCGTCTTGTTTTGTGCTTTTAAGCTTAATCAGTAAAAAGCAGGATTTTTTTGTTGTTTTTTTTCTAGGTTTTCTTCTAAAGTTAATATTCATTTCTGCTAAATAATTTATGCTAGAAAATATTTAGTATTTTTATTGAATATTCCTTTGTTTATTTTTCCATAAAATCATTTTTTAAGGTAATGTTTTGTTTATTTATTTAGTTTTACTACTCGTATAGTGTAAATTTTTCCAACTTTAATTGTCCCTCCACATTTCAATTCTTACGTTTTGTACCGTTACGCTTATTTTGTTGGCGTTTGATTGATATAATTTCGTTTCAAAAATTTTCTACTGTACTTACGAGTACCCCATAATTTTGGGCCGTTTTTGTTTTTTTCATTATCATAACGTCCATTTTACTATTTTACCACCGTTTGTGTTATTTTTTAATTATAACGAACTTGTACCGTAGTATCGATTTAATTTTCGATTTTAAATTTATTTGTTTTATAGCTACTGAAGGTGGGTTTTGAAACCCCTCTTCTTCGTTTTGTCCTTCTTAATTAATATATATATATATATATATATATATATATATCCAACACACCGTAAGAAAGAGAAATAATTCGTGCTGGGGTGGGATTCGAACCAAGCACACTGAGGCAGCGAGCAACTGCTTTGGTCTCAATAAAAGTGAGCCTTTAACCACTCAGCTACGCGGAAGGTCGATCAGGAGTGTGAAAGAGAGAGAAAAAAATAATTGATAATTCAAAGGACAAAGGAGAAATTAAGTTAAACAGGCAGCGAATACACAATGTATACCTCACATGAGCGCGAGAGAATGATGAAATAAATCCAACACCCCGCAAGAAAGAGAAAACGAAATAATTTTTCTTCGGAAATAGTTATTTCCTACTTCGAGAAAATCCGTGCTAGGTTGGGATTCAAACCTAGCACTTGGTCGGCTAACAGCACATCCGCAAAACGGAGCCATCAAAAGCCATACTACAAAGCATCGGACGACCCTCACCCGAGAAATGTTAAAGAGAAATACTACCATCATTCTGCGAGAGAGTGATCAAAGACGACTGCGCATTGCAGTCGTCGAAAACCACAAATAAACATCCAGCTCCAGCCAGAACCCAGTTTACCCACCATGCGAGGTTTCAATGCCGGCCGCATTACAACATAACCCGCCTCGGTTTACCTTGCCTCCTTTGCTGATCATTTAATTTTTGTATACACTTTCATTTCGTCGATCCAAACAGGGTTTAAATCTTAAAATTTCTCAAATTTGATTGGATAAAACAAATATTTTTTGGTCAAGATCGAATAATTTTTCTTTTTTGGTCTAAATATTATTTTAGGTTTATAATTTTTGTCTCTTCTGATTGGTCCTAAAGGACACCCACCCACCCACCCACACACACACACACACACACACATATATATATATATATATATATATATATATATATATATATATATATATATATATATATATTATAGTGAGAAATCATAAATAGTTGTTTAATATTTCAACAATTAACTATTTATGATTTTTTTATGGAAACTTGTAATTAGGACAGTGTTTTTTGTGGAGACTTGTACTTATGCCTTGTTCCTGGGGGAATTTGTACCTACAAACTTGTTCCTGGGTATACTTGAACTTACGACCCTGTTCTGGAGGAGACTTGTAATCCATCGCAGACCTAGTAATTAGGGCTAATTAGTTGTGTCGTTGTCTCCTTTGTCTTTCTTACTCTTTTCTCTATTATTTTCTCTATTTATAATTTAGCCCTTAATTGATTTTCCCACTTAGGCTCTGCCGAGTGAAAATACCTTCGTTGGTTTGACACTTTTTTTCCGTCTAAAAAAGAAATAATTAGAAGGGTCACTCCTATCTCTATTACATTTACATTGAGAGTTCAAAAACCGTGGTTAGAGGAAGTATAAATGTGAAAGTGGAATTTTGCCAAAGTAATATAATGAGGAGACTACTTGGGGCTCTTTGACATAGAAGTGGAATAACTCTACAGAACCTCACCAAAGAGGGTGATTGAAGCAGATCCCTCGCTATTTTGAGGCGTGGAGGGCACGCAATCTTCCGCGCAGCTTGTTCGCCCTTACAACGAGGAGGCGAGCCTCACTCGTCCATCGTTCTTCGAGTCCGCCGCCGCTCGTTTCGGGTCGGATTATCAAATCCCACCACTAAGAATAAATTTCCTCCCTTTTGCCTAAAGACGAGAACGGGTTTATCTTTGCAATTTCACTGCCAAAGTTTCCACGAGGACAAACTTTCTTCTAAAACGTTACCTCTCAAAGTCTGCCATTCTCACGCAACCAGTTAACATAATCTTTTAAACTCGGAAGATCTAAATATCTTTCTTTCACAAATTTGGCTCAACCTTTAGCGATTCTGATTTTATATTTAAATTTCAAGGGAACATTATTTTGGGAGAGGATGAATGGATATTTCGCCCTCCTCAAAAGTCTAAAATAATTATATATATATATATATATATATATATATATATATATATATATATATATATATATATATATATATATATATATACACGAGGGGCGGTCAATAAGTTTTGCAATTCGGATATAAGGAAACGAGATATGAGGAAAAGTGTTTTAGTATTTTTTCAATATAACTACCCTCGACTTCATTGCATTTGCGCCACTTGTCCCTGAGGCTTCGAATTCCCGACAACCAGAAATATGCCGACTGCTGTTCAATCCACTCCTGGACGGCGAGCTGGACATCTTTATCGTCCCCAAACCGATGTCCATGCAGTACAGTCTTGAGCTGGCGGAATAAAAAGTAGTCGCTAGGGGCCAGATCTGGACTGTAGGGGGGATGGTTGAGCTCTTCGAATCCGCACTCGCGCAGGGCAGCTTGTGCAATTCTGGCCTTGTGAACTATGACGACGTTGAAGTCGATCATGGGGCGTGAGGTTTCTAGGGACCCAACGAGCAGAGACCTTGGTCATGGCCAAATTGTCGTGGATGATGTTGATAACACTTCCATGTGATATTCCAAGTTCTCACTCGATTTCTTCGACCACATTGTCTTCGGTGGTCACGTCTGACGGGCGTCTTGGACGGAGGTCATCTTCAAGGGACTCACGACCATGGCGGAACTCCCTATTCCAGCGAGCAGTGCTGGCATAGGAAGGGGCGGTGTCGGTGTACACTGCAACCATGCGTTCATGGATTTCTTTTGCATTCTTGCCTTCCTTGGTCAAAAATTTGATCACTGCGCGGTGCTCAACCTTCTCCATTGTTGAAAAATTTGTGACTGACGATCTGCGATCAGCTACTGCTTCTTAAATCAACGAGGCAGAAGCGTGCGGCTGCAGATCCTGACCATAACTTGTCCTAACACCCCCACAAACAGCCATCCCCCTTCCTCTATTTTGCCCTACCGATTCTCAAAACTTATTGACCGCCCCTCGTATATATATATATATATATATATATAAATATCGATGAGGATTGCTTCTAGAGAGCCTAAATTTAATGTTTAACAGAAATCCCAAGGAGAGGAAAATAACTGGCATCATCCTTTTTATTTAGGCCTAAAATACAAATAAACGAACAAAATATTTTGCACCGTTAAGAGAGCACACTGCAAAATGTACATCTAGAACTTTACTAGCTAGTACTAGCTTTGAATTCCAAAGTTAGAGTTAAAGGGAATTTATTAGAAATGGGGCTCAAATATACAATAAAGAGACTAGGGAAGGATTTAAAATATTTAAATTAGTTAGCGATTGTATAATTGCTAAAATCTATTATGTTAGATGCTCTTTGATTTATGAATCTAATGATTATATAAAACTGTTTTAAAATGAATTTTAAACGAATAATTGAAGCCAAAACCTAATATACAAAATCACAAACCTTACCAACGAATGGGTTACGTGCTCCAGGCCGACCCCAAAACACCAAACTGCGCCCCGCAACCCACATCCAAAAGAATTCGGGTAACAAGGAGGGGAACCGACGAGAGATCACTATTTAAATTCGGGGAGAGCTGTTTTATATAGTGTTTCTAGGATGTGAAGGGTAATGGGACATTTGTGTGAATTTAGAATTTCAAAGTCCTCTAAGGAGATATCACTTTTACACTTTATTACGTGATCTCTTGTCGCTGAATTTTCTTTGGTTTCAAGTATCTTGCCAGTTCTATTACTTATACCCATATGGGAAGAGAATCTCCCTCTCTATATATATAGTCAAGTGTACACTGATCGTACTGCTAGTGGTTTTTTGGTCATCCAAACTAAAGTTTTAAAGTTAGCAGAAATCCAAAGTGCCCAACAGGTAGCTCACATAAATAAATACCTTTATTTTCTAAATACAGAACTTTGGAATATGTTTACCAGTTCAGATTTATGGTGTCATTTTTTTAAAAAGTGTTTTGTACGGATCGTGACCATGTAGGAAAATGCTTTGTTGACCCTTGGCACCATTTTTTGTAATTTTTTTTATATGTCACAACTGAAATTAAAGGATCTCCTAATACTAAATGACTCATAAATGTTATGAAAAGACATATAATATGAAAAATGGTTAGAATTGTTATATTACAACATTTGTACATAGATATAAAAAATAATCTAAAAAAATAATAAATTTCTTAATTTTATAGAACATTTTTGAGCAAAATATTTTAAAATATAAACACTCATCCTATTAGCTAATAGATTTAGTACATTACTGTATATAGTTATATCTTTCATCTAACGTAAAATAATGTTAGATAATGACACAAATAACATTATCTAACACTGATAAAAATGTTTAAATTTGCACTTTAATATCTTTTATTTTTATTCATTTTTTGGTCGCTTTTTCACATTTAAACCACAAAAATATGTTACGTGATCAACACAAGTTAGTTTCAAAACGAAATCGTCATTAGTATAATTTTCACGAATTTCCAAATTTCGTACGGACTGTGTACTACTCGCCATTTTATGTAAACTTTAAACACAGAAATCTCTACGCTGGTCACCGTTATGAAATAACACTCATTTTCCTTCACTAATCTCATATTTTCCATGGAAACCATAAATAGCAGAATCACGCGATATTCAATAACACTGTGTAACTCGTAAAAATTACATCAGACACGTAAAATTTCAAAAAACTTACTTAGTAAACAAAAATGGCGTCGGAGCTACACGGAAAGAAGAGGGAGGTAGCATCACATCAGACCCGATTTCTATACCAAAGCTAAACTGAATCAAACCCATATTTTGGTAAGAAGGCCTCAGGGTGCGTGGGGTATTTGAGGACATATGTTATTTGAACTATAGTAGCATATTAGTTGACTTTGTATTTGTTATATTTCAGAATTATTAATGGCAGACCATGTGCTTACACAAAAAATGAAGAGGCACGCAGTTATCGTGGCTATAAAGGCTGAATATAGCAATTTAGAAATAGCACGATTTTTAAAGTGGCTAGATCTTCCAACAAAGTTTGCAAGGAGTTAAAGGACAAAGATGGTTAAGCAATGGCTCGAAAATGTATGCAACGGGAGACCTAATGTGCTTCAACAAGACTCGGCACCATCATATAAGGCTCAAGCAACGCTGGAATGGATGGTGGAAAGTTTTCAGGATCAAATAACCTCGAACATTTGACCTCCTAGCTCCCCAGATCTCATTCTATTGGACTATTATGTATGTAGCGTAGATGAGAAAGAGGTTAATTAGCACCCTCATAACACTAAAGAATCAATAAAAACCTTCAAACTCCAATATGAACAAGAACCACTTGATCGTATCAGGTGAGCGATTCGGACATCACGCAAAAGCCGTTATCGAAGTTGAAGGAGACTTTATTGAATAAAATTACAAAACAATATGTTTATTCTTATCTTCGCAACTTTTTTAATACAAAACATTATTATCTGTTTCTAAGAGTCATTTTTGTCGAAGTATAAATCAGTCCTCAAATACGTTGCACACCCTGTATGTGTATATATATATATATATATATATATATATATATATATATATATATATATATATATATATATATAGTCATGGAATGGCCAGACTCTCTCTCTCTTTCTCTCTCTCAATATATATATATATATATATATATATATATATATATATATATATATATATATATATATATATATATATATATATATATATATATATATTATGCACTTTGGGAGTTTGGGGGTAGAAGTTGGCTTAAGGTTCGGATGGGGATGGTTTACTGTTAAATTTGCGAGTCCTTTTAAAACAAATAATTCAGAGTGCAAGTTTGCCAAAGATTAACAGGTAGCTGGTACACGTATAAGGTTGCAAAAGAAAGACAATAACGAAAATATACCTTTACTAGCAACAAAAGAAATAGAATTTGAATATACATAGATATAGAGTTTAAAGAGAATGATCACACAGGCGAAATTAAATGTCGGCACGAGACACAGGAGGGAAAATTATAGGTTTAGTGGTCAGGTTCAGGTAGGTGATTAAAAGAGGATTTTAAACCAGGGCTCGCACACAAAGGATCTGACGTTTCTGGTAGGTCAGATTATAGAATAATCTGTAGGCGTCAACGGTTGCAACAGCTTACGTGTTCGTTGAAAGGAAGAGCCAGTCGGGATACGATGACTGCAATGGGAAAGTTGGGTTACCTCACGGGGCAGATGAGGAAGCACACGTAGTTTGGCCATCGGCGATTGACTATGGCAGAGTTCACGAATGTCGATTTAGCCTTCGTTGTCGAATCAAAATCGTCGTTGTCTCCGATCGTGATGGGTGAGCGTTTCTTTAGCTCGTACGCGGTATTGCGGAAAATATTGAAGTGCTACACGCTAAAGCGAGTCGGGGGATTATATGTATAGACGGTCAGCGGGTTGGCTTTAATGGCTTAGTGGGAGCTTCCACAACTCGTGCGATCTTGGGGAAAAGGCCGCGACTCCTTTGGGGGAACCAAGATAAAGTTGGCGTAGAAAGTTCGAAGAACTTTGATATATGCCGGAGGGCAAGAAAGCTGGCTGGAAGGCCATGTGAAACGAAGAAAAGGTGTCCCGAAGCAAATACAGCTAGGGTACAATAAAATGGCGTGGACCGCCTCCTCGCTGTAGATAAGCCGCGCTTTCAAAGCTCCATGCGGTGATCTCGAGACCACGTGGATACAGAAGGGCGCGTGGTCGCTCTTTGTCCTTATTATTCTATTTCTATTTATATATATATATATATATATATATATATATATATATATATATATATATATATATATATATATATATATATATTTGTGTATACCACGTAGGGAGAAAGAAAGATTAATTGGAGTTATTACTTTCGTTGTGTTAACAATTTCCAAGTCACAATGGTTTATAAATAGAGAGACACCGTATTTATACAAGGCAATGTTTTCCCTATGAGGTCAGATTTTTTTAATGGTCTCAGAACGATCCCAAAAGATCAGCAGGCCTGTATGTCTATCACAACTTCTTCCCTTACTTGCTAGAGTAACTCCAAGCCCATCATCGCTCTTACGAGCGCTTTCTTCTTCAACTTGAACATTCTGCTGGGGGCTATTGATAGTAGCCGATTGGGTAGCGCCGTCTTCTGAAAAGCGAATAGCTTTCAATAATATAGGCTCGAGCTCCACCTAGCTTTTACTTTATTTAACTGTTCAAATAGTTTGTTATTTTATTCCGTTTGTTATTTATCCCTCTTGAACTTTGTAGTTATGAGTTATACACAACAAATGAACTTTCATAGATTCAAATATCCTTGTGAGGGAATGCCCTCGAAGGACCGCTGTGAGAGGAAGCCCCCTCAGAAATACCCCTCTATTCTTTCAAAAAGACGTGCGCCAGCGTGATAATTTTAGAAAGTTCGAGAAAGAATCGGTCCCTCACTTAATCACCCAGCACAACTGTGTTTGCTTACGGACGCCACACGCCCCCTCCCCTCCTTGCGATAATGCCGTGCGCAGCCACATTAACCCTATCCTCATATCGCAAGGCAAGTTTCATCGTCTGAAACGACGCATTATCATGAAATGTGCTTGCTTAGACTGGCATCAAGAATCCCTTAGGGACCGCAAGGCCCTGAGGCGTATATCGGATCAGCCAACCGGGTATTTATCCGAAGCTCATCATCTCTCGAAGTGATTGAAACCCCGCCATCCACTCCGTTCAGTCTGCCGTCTGTTTCCTGTGAACCCCCGTAACCCATCGTCGTACGTCGTCGAAGATCTCGTCCGCAGATGTACCTTCGTTAAACTTTGGCCCCTGTTCAGAGGAAAGCTATTGAGCACCCTTCTTCCCGCAGAGTTTTGTGGCCCTCTCATCTTCACAACTCCTTCAAGATTCTCGTTCTTTCGAGACTGAGACTCCCTCGCGATCTGCAGAATCGTCTTGAGTTGAGATTACGTCTCTCTGCAGTAGAGAAAATCTCATTCTTCATCACGAAGTTATCCAACCTCATCTTCGAGTTCGACTCATCAGGACTCCCCGAAGTATCTTCTTGAAGACCTGCGCCGTTCTCTCCCCTCCCCCCCCCCCCTCCAATTCGCCCGCGCTTTCACGTAAAGCGATCTTGTATGGTCATCCCCAGATTACCTCGTTAATCTTCACTTAATTCATTTAATTACCATAAGTAATTTGTTCACCCCTTTTATTATATATATATATATATATATATATATATATATATATATATATATATATATATATATATATATATATATTAAAATTATATTTGGGGCATTGCCTTTATATATCCTTTGAACTGCAACTTGGCAAGCCATTAGTCTAAACCCGGTTAACCGTAAATCGCACTCTTTAATAATCGCCCCAGACATATCTCAAGTCGCTTTTGGTCAGCTGTCTGCCCGTGCTTGTGTACGACTTGAGCGCCGAGCGAGTCTACACAGGCATACCTCGACAACCCTGTTACCACATTCACTGTTTAATATGCTAATGAATGATTAGAAGGAGGAAAACCGCGTTTGCTGAAAAGAGAAATAATGGTCTATGCATTTTAAATGTAAATTTTCACCCACATGACGTCTTTTAAGTCGGCTGGTTTTTAATAAATCTGATAAAATTTGGATTTAAGCCACCGAAATTGTTATTAAAAGGAACCCTAAAAATGATATTGGATTAGGTTAGGTTACGAGAAACTTTATATTTTAACGAATACATTGAAGGAGCATGCTTACTATTTGTCAGCTTCTCATTCCATTTACGGTGCTGTTTCGCATCATTTCAACATAAAATTAATGAACATCATTATTGCTATGGTTGTTTTTTTTTTCTTTTAAGCGATATTTATGAGAAAGAGTTTGAGTTTCGTTGTTAGTGGCGGTGCTTCTCTTGCTGCTTTTCTTCTTTTTCATCTTCTTTTTTTGGCAGAAAATATCCTTTATGATTTTCATTCGGGCGAAAAAGGGCGATTGATGAAAGATCAGAAGGGAAAATCTGATCGCAGCAATTGACCAAAGATTCCACTCACGCATTACACTTAGTAAGCGTGTGTGTAAATCTTTTCCTCTATCTATTTCACATTTTTTGCACCACTACATTTCACTTTACGGCCAAGCAGGAGGAGGTGGTCTGCGAGAGAGCGAAGATTTTTCCCATTCTTTTCGATTTTTTTATTTTAACCGACTGATTTTGGGGATGACATGCAAATAAATGTGGGCCGAGAGAGCGAAGGAGAATGATCGAGGAATTGCATGTTTATTCCATCACCTGCGGATTTTCTTTTCTCAAACTTTAAAGCGAAAACCAACGAGGGCGCCTCGAGCAGGAAGAGAATAAGAAAGAGATAGGAATTAGGGGGGGGGTTCGCAAACTCCTTGCATGGAGCTGTAGTGTAGTAGACCTTTTACTATTACAGGAAAAAAAGGAAGAATATGATGCAGAGTGGAAACCCTTTTCACCCGCCATGTGTAAGTACTGAGAGTTGTGAGTTTGTATATCAGAGCACATCATCCTTTGCTTCTTATACTATATTTTGCTTACTTATGCATTTTTCTTTTCAACTTCTACGCATTTTCATTGCCACTATATTTACCATTTCATGACGAAAATGTACTCGTCAGTTTTCATTTTTATTCTCGTAACATAATTTATTAAATATTGGAAAATATATTTAGTTTGCACTGTTTACCTAAAACATGAATTTTTTGCCCTCACTGTTGATATTGCTTAGAAAATATTTTCTTTTCAGCAAAAAATTATAATTTGTCTAATATTTATTATGTAAATAAAAGCAAATACCAAATAGGTAAAATCAACAAATGTTTTGCTGAATTTGCATAAATTTTGGTATATTCGCTGTTTTCTGCAGCTCTTATCACGTAATTATCCTTGTTTCTTCCTATCTTGTTCTTTCGCTACGATTTGAATTTAAGTAAGAATTAGCTTTAGATGGTAATTTAGATAATAAAAATAAGAAAATTAATATTAATAATTAAGTAATTTAAGGTATTTATTTCACATTTACCATGGAATTTGGTATAGCACTGAGTTTCCACTTTCACGCTACATCGGGCACGTCTTGGGGACGCTCTTCATCTACGCAGAGCAAGTGACTGTATCTAATAGAACAATTTAACAACCATAACAAGAACTGTATCAATTGAGTAATTTAACCTTTATTTTTGCCATCGCAGGAGAGGGCATCGTTTTCACTCACTCGTGGGGGCGCGTTATACATACCTTGCACTAGTGAGGAAAACTGCAATGTAAGCAGTGATTGTATGCGTGGATGAAAAGTGTCCTCCGGGGGGGAAGTAAGCTAATCATTTCTATACTAACCGCATGCCATCGCTGCATACAATACAGTTTTCCTTACTACGGGTCAGCTAGTTATTATTAGTGCTGCATATTACTACTATTGTTATTGAATCCAAAAAGTGTGGAATAAGAGAAGGCAGAGATTTGATCATTAGAGAAAGCCAAGTGCTGAATTGGACTGGGAAAACAAGCGACATTTAAGAATGGCAAATGAAGGATCCCACGGTGCCATTAAATTGAGCCTAAATGGGTAGTCATGGCAACAAAAACTACAGCAATGTTTTCCAGAAGGTAATTGGCTGACTGAAAGTCGTGAGTGGAAAACTAAATCAAGGGAGTATTTGGAGGTCAATGACAAGAGAAAAAAGACTATTATAGGCGTGTTCCCCCCTCTCCGCCCCCGACTCCACGTATGCGTCATCTTCGCGCTTGAATAAGTGACCCCCATCCCAGAGGCATGAATCACTTATTGAAGAGCCTTAATGGACTGATATCAGCTGAATTGAGCACTTCGAATGTTTGAGTGTTTCGTTGATGTTAGACGAAACAAAAACACACTTTAAGGCAATTTCAGTGCAAGACCTTTTAATATCTGTGGTTGTTTGATAATTTAGTCCGTCATTCGAAGGAATAGCGTGGAACGTAGTCGATTTTTGTTCTCTATTCAATCTTATTCTTCCTTTTCTGCTCGGTGTAACTTGATTTTTGTCGCTATGGGATCATTTAAGCCTTGTTCATGATAAGGAGTGATTCGAGAGAGTTCTGCGGTCTTCCTTTAAAGATTGTTACGACTATTTTTGGACTTCACATTTTAGGTTTTAGCATTTAGGGCTTTCCGCTGATTCCACCCCTACACTCCCGGAATGCCCAACGTCCATTTTATTCTAATTCCGCTCTGGCCTTCCCCTCTAACTACACAAGGGACAACTGAATGGCTTTACATTCTCTTACAGTCTATTATCTTATTCATCTCTAAACATGGAGATGAAATGAGTATTTCGAGCGTACGTCGTTCTTTTGTATAAGCTTGTTCCCGCAGGTTCAAAACCTCCCTTTGCCACTAGTAAGAGTTTACGAGCTGATGACTTAATTTGTTTCAAATTCAATTCCTTCTAAATTCATCCTTTTTACATTCTTCAACAGGTCCTACACCTTATCCTTCTCCCCCAAAATCTTTTCGCTTTGGACAGCGGATAGAAAGTATTTGGACAATCAGTGTTTTCACCGGCAGCTAACGGGCGCCTCAAGGGGATGCCGTTTCCATTGCAAAGAAGCAAATTCACAAACCTCTGCCTCCTTTCGTTTGGTATCGCTATAACTAATTTCCTCTTTTGTTTAATCCGGTATATATTAGCTATCCAAGACACTAATGTCGTTTTTAAAATATCAAAAAGATGTTACTTCGTTTTATTTAAATTGTTCCAAATTTGCTACAAGCTATTTAAAAATTGTAGTAATGTCTACGACTTTTTAAAACTGTAGCAATTCTTATGCCATTTTTATATTACAAAAATGGTGTTTGGGCTCAACCACAAGAACTATCTGAAGCCAACCTTTACAAATTGTGAATATTGCTTCAGCTCTAATCTAGCCCATATGTTCAACAACGTCTAAATCAAGCTTTTGAACAAAAACATCATTCATTGGTACTCCTACTTTATAGCAATACATACCAATACGTGGCCCGTTTGATGTAAAAAATGAACGCATCAGGTCAAGAAGTTCTTCTTCATCCCCCCCATTCAACGAACTTGAGCTACGTTATTACCATTTATTTAAATCATTACAGTGGCGCAGATAGCGACCAATGGCAACCTCATATGGTTATATCTGACAACCAAGCGCCATTCGTGGCCAATTTAACTGGCACGCGCGGAAAGGCGGATTATTGTCATTCACACAATTTTTTCATGGCCACCATATCTCCACCCTAAGTGCCAACCTTCGCATCCTCTTCCAACTGCAAGGACCTTACTTGAGGCAACCAAGAAGTAGTAAAACCATAGACCTTGACAATAAATATAAATTGTGAGTGTGTTTACTTAACCAACTGTCCGACAGCATTACATAAGGCCATAGTTTACTCCGATATTAAGGCGCTGGTAAAAGGAATCAATTCTTAAATTACCTAAAAAATTGAATGCCTTCTTCACTAAAAGTATTTATTCACTGTTTAGTTATATTATGGGGGAATTTTGTGAATAATGAAGAAAAGTACTTGGATGAATAAAATTATTTTTATATTAAATTTGAATTTAGTTTGCGTTGATAAAAGGAAATTAATTTTTTGACATCCGACTACATCTTTCTCCTCTTTTCACTTACTTTAACTTCACCGTTTCCTTGACAAGACTTTTTCAATAGGCCCATTTCGGTAAGGGAGAAAAGATGAATTGTGTCAGGTCGTCTGCCTATTGCATATTAAGCCTTCCCTCGTTTATAGGTGGAGGGATGTCCACGGTATAGATTGAATATATTATGCGTCCTCGTCGGTTTTCGCTTTTGAACTCAAAATGAATTGATGTAAAAAGCACTCAAATCGCTTCCACGACTCCATCTGTCACGTTCGCCACACATTACATACACCGCGAGCCACCAACGAGCGCATCTCCCACAAAGAGTTTGTAAAGAATGATGTGTGAAGGAAAGAGCGAAGATATAAGGAGTGCAATTATGTAGCAGATATGGCGGTTGATCATTATAGAGTCTTAGGGGAAAGGGGATACACAAGTCCCCAGGTGTTACCTAACATTCACTTATGGTTAGTGGCCGCGGGGTATTCCAAGTACCAGGGAGGGCAAGTTGCCCATGCATCTGACGTCTCCTTGTGGGGGCGTAAAAGAAAAGATGGGAAAAGGTAGGAAAAATACAGGTATGTTCAAATCCACACGCACACACACACACCCCTCCTTGCACAGACCGGAAAAAAATGGACCAAAGTTGGCCGGCGACTAGCCTGCGAAATCTGTCAGGCTCCAAGGAGATTGTAAAAAAGTGGAGAAAAAACGGAGGAAATAGAAATATCAATAAGGTATACATCCTAGGTAGTCTCAATCTAGTTTGAGATTCGTGAAGAAAATGGGGCCAGGTGGGGAGAGCCGCACCTCAAGGTACAATGAATAACAGTTTACATGGAATTCCCCTTAGGGGGGGAGCGAAAGTTAAGCCCCCAGAATAGTTGTTAGTTGCCGGGTGGAGTGCTGATTAGGGTTCATTTCATTGGTATGACGGGTATGTGGCGCTCCGTAGGTTTGATCTCACGTTAAACTACTCGTATGCACCCCTGTCCCGAGCCCTAAGAAAAGCTTAACGAGTTAAATGCAAATCGAAGTCAAAACCCGGGTTAAATTTAATCTCATCTCCCACACGTTCGTATTTTCCAATCAAATTCGTCTTCAACATTAGAAAATACCTTCATTCACAGCCTCGACTTTTCTTAGGATCTTCCAAACCAATTCAAGCTCGTTTATGGAGAGAAACTTTTCATTTTTAATTTCGAATGACAATTTTTTAATAATGAAATTTATATTTGTATCTTGAAACCTGCCATTTTTATAGCGAGTTTTCTTATATATACTGTAATTTACCATTTTACGGTTATATTTGCGAAGTTTGCCATTTTTATAGTGAATTTTTCAAATTTATAGTAAAATTTATCACTTTATTATTGAATATTTACAATTTGATATTTTAGGGTGAATTTATCTTGAAACCTGCCATTTTTATAGCGAGTTTTCTTATATATACTGTAATTTACCATTTTACGGTTATATTTGCGAAGTTTGCCATTTTTATAGTGAATTTTTCAAATTTATAGTAAAATTTCTCACTTTATTATTGAATATTTACAATTTGATATTTTAGGGTGAATTTAACACCAAAATAAACGAAATATACGTTCGTGGTAAATTTTGTGATATTTTATCTGTTTAAAGACACTATTATTGATATATACAGTATATAGGAGAATATATATGGATTGTTCGCACATTTATCTCTATGAACACTCATTTTAAATGATCAAGCGTTCGCGTTTTGCTAACAAGGCGTTCATTTCCCTATCCGCGTACCACCGAGAGCAAGACCAATTTCATGTACAGTCTGTCAATAGAGTAAAGAAGATCGTGGTTGGTTTCTATAACCAAGGCTACTAACGCAACAATAGTGATTTTGTCGTTGCGTGAAAACTAATTGAAATTCGGTGCGAAAAATATCTCGTCGCCATTATTACGAATCTGACGCTCAGTGAACGATAAATGAAACGCGTTGATCATGATAGTGAAGCGTACTCGCGATTTTTTACCCATTGTGTAAGCAAAAAAATTTAGAAAATGCATCGGAACTCAAACTTTCGACCAGCCAACTTCAAGCAACACTGCTGCACGCTGTGGCCCAATGAGAGAGAGAGAGAGAGAGAGAGAGAGAGAGAGAGAGAGAGAGAGAGAGAGAGAGAGAGAGAGAGAGTTTCAAACAGCAACTATAATGAAACCTTGGATTTTTAAAAAAATTTAGGAGCCCATCTAGCGACTGCCTACTTGGGCATAAGTCGTCGTATTCTGTAAAGCCTACGACTAGGTAATATTAAAAAAAAACAAATAACAAGTAAATAAAATATAACAAAGATAAAAAGATCATAGGCTAAAAACAAAAACAAAAAAGAAAACAAAACTAAAAGGTAACAAGAAGGAAGCGCGTTGCAGCAACGAGAGAAGGCCCGCCACCCCCCAGCGCAGGAGCATGTGACCCACAACAAACAGTCAAATGAAGTGAGGAGGTCAGCCTCCTCCCAAAACTCGTATAGTCCGCAAGTCCGTGTGAACGAACCAGTCCCGAGTACAAGGGACAAGCAGTAGCGATCCCGCAGTCGCAGTAGCAGTCCTCAGAGACTCCTTGGCGCCATCATCGACATGCTCATTCGTTCCCCGAAATTCCTACATGTCCAGGAACCCAGCAGAAGATAATCTCGACATCTGCCCAGCTTGCTGAAACCGTAATGTCCCGGATATCTCGAACCAGGGAGGCAGAGATTTCAATGCTCCAAGAGCACTCATGGCTCTTTATGAGTTGTATAAATCACAACCCGGTCTCCGAACCGAGCAGATCGCGTTATCTCCCGTACAGAGCAGTGTATTGTAACCAGTTGGGCCGTGAAGACAGACGCAGTGCCTGGCAGAGCTCGGCTGACTTCAAATAGAGTAGACACGGCGTGGAAACTGCCCCCCTCTTGGGAATTGGAGCCATCCGTATACACTGGCACAGTTACAGCGTGACACGAAGTGTACCCCGAAAAGGCTGAACGCAGTACTCCCGGCGCTGTAGAAGTTTGGGAGCAGAAGCATAGCGATAAATATTCAGAGGTGGTACCCTCCAGGGTGGCGTCCTGGGCGGAACCTGGGGCGCTACCAGCACGAGAGCAATACTGAGCTCTCGAAGGTGTTTCTTGGGCCTAAGCCCAAAGGGCTAAGGGATTGACTGACGTCTATCGGTGGCATAGGCGTCGTGATTAGTTTTGGATGCAGAGAGAGCTGTTAGACAGTGAGGGAGAGCCGGGCTTGCGCGTACAGGCGAATAATGCACTGTGCACGGTGCAGAGCGAATGACATCTTCTCAGCGTCGACCTGTAGGCTCTCAATGATGAACTTGCAGAAAGCATGTCGCAAGGCGAAGGTCAGTCTAGTGGATTGACTCCACCTTCCGCAATACTTGCTTGGCTGCGGATGCATAAAACTCGTATTCGTAGTTGAGCTTCGAGCGAATATGAGCTTCCCAGGTGAAGCGTCGGCCAAATACAAAACCAAGGAAGCAGTGCAATGCCACCACTTCCAGGCTAACCCTATTTAGAAACAAGCTTGAGTCAGATTGGATCTGACTACCCTAATCTTGACCAATGAAAACCGAAGCCTGTGCGCTTCGGAAAGCGAGAGACGCGGTTCAATGCCTGTTGGAGTCGATGCTCCAGAGTTCAAATGTAGGCCGGGCCAGAAAATATCAAAAGGTCGTCCACGTAGAGCGTAGCGAGAACATCTTCCGGCAGCACCAAGGTGATGCCGTTGATGCTGATTAGAGATCGTGTGACAGTGAGGACACTTTCTTGCGGGACAGCGTCTTCCTGCTGCATTGGGCCGGAGAGGGCTTCCCCCACCCGTAAGCGGAATCGATGACCTTGCAAAAATTCAGATATAAAGATTGGGAGGCTTCCCCTTTTCTCCATCGTGTGGAGAGTCTCCATGATATCTTATCACCATGCGGTAACATAGGCCTTCTCCAGATAGAAAAAATCCGTAGCGTAGTGCTGTCTACGAAGGAAAGCCTCCAAACGGCATTTTTCACTTGGAGCAAAGCATTCAACGTTGAGTGGAACTTTCGGAAGCTGCACTTTCCAGAATACAGATGGTCTCTGCTGTCCAGAAAAAAAGAATAATCTAACATTTACCAATTTCTTCATCAACTTGAGCACGCCGGAAGTTTAAGAGATTGGGCAGAAAACGGCCGGAGTAAAGTAATATCTACCCTGGTTGGGAAAAGCGAGCTCAGTAGCGATTCGCCAGGAATCTGAGAGGATACCCTCTACCAAAATTTTGTTGAACAAATCTAACATAGAGGCCATGCCACTCTCACCCAGTTGGCAAGCATGGCGTACGAGACTTCGCCCGGACCAGGGGCGGTATCCGCGCACGAAGCGAGAGCGGAACGCAACTCACTCACTCGCTTTTCTCTGATGGAACATGTTTCCCTTGGCCAACATGCTGCTAACAGTGGTTCGAATAATTAGAAAGCGCTTAAAGGCAGCGGGCTCGAAAATGCCAGGTAACCTCTGAATGAGGTGCTCCGACGAAATCGAGGCTCCGCTCTGCGCACTTTTTCTCTTTGTCAGGGACTCCCCATCCGGCAGATTACCGGGTCCGGACGTGCTAATCTTTGCTTGGTCAAACCGAAACGGCAGCAGCCCTGTCCGTCTCCGCGGCTGCCACGGAGGGAGAGGAGCCCAGTCTTTTTGTTCCTGATTATTTTCTTTTTAGGAGAGGAGGGCATGGAATGAACCCACTTCTTTCCTCTACCATCAGGAGCCCCTAGCCCAGATGGATCAGCCTCTGCAAGATCCTTCTTAGAAATATGGAAGGTCTTGGCTCTAAGAGGGGCACCTGCTGGGGGAGGAGATCCTTCCTCTTCTTGTAAGATCTCAGAGGCCAGAGCCGTCTGAGGAGGAGCTTGCGTCAGGGTGGACTCGGGTTTGCGCGCATGGAACATCCTACCGTCCGGAGCTGAGCACCTCTGGGACCATGTCTATCTCATGGCTCAGGGGGGGAAGGGATCCATGTCCTTTCCCCAAGACATCACGGATCCCATTCTAGGAACGTTTTGTCTTGTCTAGGGTTAGCGAACTGGCATCCGTCAGGTAAGAGAGGGGGGCAGGTACACTGACCCATTGCAATCTATTAACGCACGCTAGCAGGACATTAGGATGCATGGGCCGACAGGCCCTGCCATCCCTTGCTTCCCTTAGGGGTTTGGTCCTATTGAGCCGTTCCCATCGGGAGCGGTCAATTATGGGCTGCATGCCTGCTTTCTTGGCAGTTCCCTGGGAAAGTACAGGGTCAACTGCCGTTGAGAGAGGGAGTGAGGGGAAGTCTCCTGCACTCCTAAGTCAAGAAGAGGGGTAAGCCTCCTCTCCAGTCAGAATTTTGTAGGGTCCCTGCGAAAGCACAGGGGAAGAGGACCTCAATTTTTCGGTAGAGCTGCTCGAAGGTGACTTTGACGATGTTACAGGAGAACTAAAGTTTTTTATCATCATCGGGCATGGCGACCTTATAGTTTTCACGGGACGCAAACGCTAATCACCCCACGCAGTAGTACGCTCTGCGAGGATGAGCACGGGGCTGGCATAGTCAGCTGCCGCCATTTGTCGTCACGGTACTTGTAGGTGCCAAACTTCTCGCAGACCCCCCCTTGCCCCATTCAGAGTCAGAGGTTACACAGGACCTCCCTCTGCGGATTACCCTAGACGCAGCTAGGTAATCATTTTGGCTACTCACTCCAGGAGCCAATAATCGGAACGAACACTTCGATGAGGAGATTTCCGATTGGAGTCACAGTCTGACTCGTCTTCGCGATCTGGTCTAGGATCATTATATCAAGACGTGGGTCTAGGATTACCCACCATTCGGTAACCTCGGTTGACAGGGCTAAATGTGAACATCGTCAAAAGAAGAAGACATTTACCGTCACCCTCCAAAATACTTTCGAACTCAAAAGTATCGTTAAAGTGAATTATCCCCTCCCCTAACTTCACCAGTTTAACCGTTAACGTGCTTTACTCCATAATATTATTCAATTCATTTTGTTGGATGCAATTAAGACGCAAGCATCCTAGTACGTAGACTTACTTATTCAGTGCAAAGATTAATCCTATTTATACCTATATAAGCTGTTTCATATTTCTAATTCATGTATATTAAAGATTATTTTTGTATCTGTGTGTTTAACTATTTTCGACGATCCTTTGACAATTAATAAGCAATCCACTCGGCTTAAATCTCAATATTACACAAGTTCACCCATGACTGGCTTTTACTGAGTGAGGGCACACTCAGGGGATCATTATCTTAATTTTGATCAAAAGGGACGCACCGGGGTTATTCTTATTCACCGGAAGTGGCCATGGTAGGTGTATTGGCTTCACTTCACCTCCACTTCCCCTTGGTGCGGGATTATAATATATGCCTAGGAAGTGTGACTGGGATTACCCACTCACTAAACCTCGACCCAAATAATGAAACGATTACACAAGAATGCATTTGAGATGAAGTGGAGAATCATGATTGTCTACTTATAGCTGATTCTGAAATATTTTTAATGCTTATTTTAAATAAGTTTTAAGATTTTGTCGAAATGACTGACAAATAAATGAAGAATTTTCTTGCCGTTCATTTATTATTAAAATAAAAGTACGATGCAATAAAAAGGAATGCATAATATATATAAATAGTCATTACTTTTTAATGCACTTACCATACTTTGAAAGTAGTTTTATTTCTGTTCAAACTTCCTTTTGTTTAATTTCCTTCCACTTTCTGGCGGTTGTTTCTGACCCTCTTTAACGGTTAGCAATAATCCACTATTGAATTGGCCTTCCACCTTCACTTGTACTTACCCTCCATTTATTTTAATGTTGATAAAATCTCTTACCCTGATTTTCACTCTGATCGCCAATGTCTCCAGAAAATAGTCGAGATGTGATTGTAAAAAGTGCACGTCAAGACTCATGTTGAACTCCATTTAAGAGTGGATTTTAGGCTAAATTTCTGACCCAACCTTGATTTAAAAGGAGCCAATTTCAAAGACCCATTATCTCGATGCCTTATTCATGGCACACCCACTTTTTTGACTTCATGCGTAATTCTGACTGTGCGTGTTCACAGACTTGACTTACCAAGGGTAACAAACTTCATTTCCGCATGTTTACCACACATTTCACCCCAAATATGTAAAACTACTCGCGAATTTAACCTCACCCATCTGTGTGGGCAATCATTAAAACACAGTCAAACACTATATACATCCAACTAGTCTGCCTGTACACACTTATACGACTTCTTATCGCCTGTAAACCTGAAGGACTTTAGTGAAAAAATTCCAAAATGGAAAAATATAGTATTTTTAAACATTTTCGAACGACATGGGTGTCACGCCTGCACCTGTTTTCGAAGAAGGATAACACCCAGAGAGGTTTCATTAAATAGATGTCGAAATGCCAAACGAAATTATTTTAATGCCACTTTGTCTGAGATCCTCATTTCAAATGACTATGTGTTCCTAAATCGAAGACGTCGGTGACATTTTCCTTGTTTTCTCCTTTAGAGTTGACAGATTTTGGGGTTCTCTGGCCCTGAAAAATATTTCGTACCTAAAACAAGTCTTCGAGCGTTTACTTGATTAGTGCCTAAAATGAGTTGTGAAAAGGCTCGGCTTCTTCGGGCATCTAACCAACGAGAGCATCGCACCGCTTTAAAACAGAATTCAGGGAATTCAAAGATCCTCAATGCGACGACTTATAAATCTCTAATTGTAATTTTTGGCCTCTTTAATTTCTACCAAATCATGTCGAAGACGCTCCTACTATCTTGGATCATTTTAGTGAGTTCTTTAGTGGGCACAAACACGTAGTAAATCCTTTGTAAATTTATCCTAGAGTACGAACAACGCATCTTTCACGACCAAATCGCGATTGATAACGCAGCAGAACTGCATCACATCACCAATTAGAATCGTAACGGATGAAAGTGGCAAGGCATGGGAAGTGTTGTTGAACATCTACAAGAAATAGGTCCCATTGTTCTTTTAAATGAAAAAAAGATTTGGCTGTATTGCGAGCAGTAATAGAATTATCTGCCCTCACTTAAGGGTCTGTTGTTTCTCTGGTAACTGACCAAAAGGCGTCTGAACTGGCATTCTGCTCGTCTAGTTTGACCCCATCCTCCTGTTAATTGTCAAAGTATTCTTTTCATAGTGACACTGTATGGTTTTATGGTTAAGAGTATTAAAGTTATAAGAGCTTCTCAGTTTTCGCCTAATCTTGAATGAAATGAGATAAAAAGGAAAGTGTGATAAAAAGGAACAGATCAGCCGATCCCCCGCCCACACCCTACCCTGGCACTCCGTTGAGTGCCAGGGCAGGGGTAAGAGCACGGTACTCCCTTGTAGTCCTCCTAGTCCCCTCCACCAAAGGTTGAGACTCGAAGTGGAATTTCCTCTGGGGTGGGAGTCAGAAATATATTCTGGGACACTATAGGTGACCTAGATACCTTTTGGCCCTACAACTTAACGATGAATCCGAACTATGGTGTGTCTTTTTTTAATCTCATTGCATTCATTATTTTCTTCGGATCTCTGACCTTGCTATAATTTGTAGGTCGGGTGACTGTGAGTTTTGATATAGTGTGAAAGTTCTTATGTTGAAAATGAAGAAACTAAGAGGTTTGCATAGGGTTGTTAGGTTGCCTGGAGGTCAGGCTAATCTCTGCCAGTTTGAGTAGGTATATAAGTTATAATTAGTGTGAGTAGGTATTGGCTTATAGAGTTGTTTTTAAGTAAGCTAAAAGTTTTACGTTGTTCTTTTGTCTGATTGTAATGGCTTTCAAACTGTTTTCTGCTTTAATAAATTACTGGTGTTACCCATGCTGTCGTGAGTACTTACTTTTTTCTTGTATCTTTTATTTATGTTAATTTTTAATTTTGTTTAGATATTTATATATTATCTTTACTTTTTATGATCTACTTTACCTGTTTTTAGTCCTCTGTTTTTTTATGGATTTTCAATTTATGTGTATAAATGGCCTACACCAACTTAATCTTAATTCACCAACATCGTTTTAATTTCACAACACAGGATCGACACGCGTAATTCAGAAAGGAAGATCTGGAATTACGATGTGTTGATCTAAAATTATTTGAAGGAGCGGTACGACGGTGCGGCTCTTACAATAAAGAAGGGGATAAAAACAAAACAAATAAGAAATATGGATCAATCCTATCTCGCGATTGAGGTCGAACTCGACATAAGAAAGTTGGTCATAGCCATCGGATATCAACCGCCAAGTAGAGTTTTTTTACCTATACACTCTCCCAATGGCCTATTTGGCAGAAGAACCCCCACTATATTAATGGGGGGATCTGATAGCCAGATGCCGACAACCTGGCTGCAGGGCCCTAAACAGAATTAGAAGAAGCCTGGACATCTTCCTGGACAGAAATATTGTCCAGCGAATAGGCCCCGACTTCCCAACCTCTGTCAGAGGAGTGAATGGCAAAAAACCAGACATATGTCTAGCCAATCATCAGCTACCGTTTAATTACTACATGGAACCAGTCCAGGTACCATGTACCGACCATATTGGGATCCTGCTTACCATCAACAGGAACCCTATACAAGTCCCAACTGTAGTTAGAAAGAACTACAGAAAAGCAGACTGGGCACGGTACGCGCGCCTTCTCGAGGACTACCATCATCCCAACTTGGATGAAACAAACTTCGAGGAGATCATCGAGGCACTCGTCGACTTAAACAACCACCTTTTCAACGCGAATAGAGATTGTATCCCTGAATCCGAGTACAAGACCATCTCAACATATAGATGGATTGAGTACATGAAGGATTTATACCGTGAACTGAAGTTACTATATGAAATCAACATTAGGAACGCATCAATTGATTCATTACAGCGAAGTAAAGAGATTAAAGAAGAACTCAACCAGTTGAGACGATGGGACGATGCGATCGATAGTCTCGATCATGAAGCATCTCCCAAAGATTTTTGGAACAAAATCAGACGTCTCAAAGGAGCGACTAGAAGGAAGAAGAATATTAAAATACTAAAAGATGGAAACCTAGAAGCAGAAAAAGAAAAGATTGAAGAAATATTCCGAAATTATTGGAAAAGAATCTTCAGGATAACTGAAGAGGAACATCATAGACGAGCTCAACGAACAAATTTATAGGACGCACCCTCACCACCAGGTGAATAGACAACGCGACAGAGACGCCAAGATTACCGAAGAAGAACTACTCGAAGCCCCCCGCTCATTCCGTCAGAAAGCCCCACGATAATCGGGGCTTACCAAGTTACGACTTTGAAGAAGCACCAACCAATAACATCGAGGAAATGAGAAGGATTTTCAACCCCTGTCTGAATACGAGATACTTCCCAGATGCTTATAAAACGGCAAAAATGAATTTCTTGCCAAAGCATGGGAAGGGCCCGAGGTTGCGAGAGACATACCGGCCAATTGCACTCCTGGAATTTGGTGGGGAGAACTTCGAAAAGATATTCAACCAAAGACTGCTGTCTAACCTAGGGAAGAACTCCCTTTAAACCCCACACCAGTTTTGTTTTCGTAAAAAGCAAAGTACGGAGATGGCTTTAAATGTAATCACGGAAAAGCTAGCCCAAGCCAAACAGGAGAGGAGTTACTTGGACATTGTTTGTTGGACATTGTTTACGGCTGGCTCTTAGTGAAAACTTAGAAGAACTATCTGAGACTATGTCATGTAGAGGGCGTCGTATGTCAGTTTAGTGAACACGGACGGACCGAAGTTTCCTCTCATTGCGGAACTCCGCAGGGATGGGGGGGGGGGGTCTTTCCCTCATTCTCTAATCGATTTACAGGGCAGATGTCCCAGCCCTTGCGAATACCCACTTGCCTCAATAATCAATTCGCCGATGGTTTCAGCCAGATAATAATTTGTCATTGGAGGAATGCTCCTCTGCAAACTCACATGAACGCGGGAGAAATCGAAAGAATAAAGATCTTCGGGGTACAATGAAAGATTCGAACAAACCAAGAAAAGTTCAAAGTAGTCCCCATTGGCAGGAGACTACTATCTGATGTCAGGGTTGGGAATATACGCTATCCTTACACCACGGATTACAATGTACTCGAAAGGAAGATTACTTCATCCGGGTACAGGAATCAGATGGAATCTCCAAGACCTCAGCTGCAGCCAAGACTCTAAATATGTTCAGAAATCTCCAGCAAAGCAACAAAAAAAAGATCTACAATGCACTTGTAAGATCTACGCTGCTGTACCCCGCTTCCGCCCTCACTTCTGTCTCGAGGACCAAGAAGACAAAACTACCAGTAGTGCAGAAAAAATGCGTGTATCTAATCACAGGTACATTCAGGTGAGATAGAAAACGCCAAGAAGATCTGCTCTGGGAAGTGGAGTTACACGCAGAAGGATCGTCATAAACATCCCTCTGTTGGACAAAGACAGGATACTCTTCCTACCGCTGCACATCAATCTCGGCTTGATCAAAAGTTCACCAAAGCTTCAGTTACTTGTGCAACGCTTTTCTAGGATTGACCATGGAGAAGTTGAAAGCTGGCATCTTTGACAGACCTCAAATCCGTTAGATCATCAGAGACCCAGACTTTGAGAATTCAATGAACAAAGTGGACCTGGAAGTGTGAAAGGCCATGAACGACATATAACTTCTCACCAATATGCGGACTGTTTTCAGAAACCTCGGATGCAACAGCATCAAAATTATTAAGTATTCTCACATATGGATCGGTTTCTTGACAATCTGGGAACAATGAACGACGAGCAGGGGGAGAAATTCCATCAGTACATGAAAGAAATGGAGGCCAGGGATCAGTATCGCTGGTATGCAGTCATGATGGGTAATATTGTTGGACTCTGAAGAGAGACATCCCTGCGCTGAGTATTCTAGGAGTTCGAAGAAACGAAAGTTCATGTACCGACTTGTGAACAATGATGATCTAATATTGAATTTACATGTCTACTATTTTATGTACACCAATCGATTTTTGTAACATTTAATTAATAAATTGTGTTAGGAAACGATCTTTTTATCTTAAAAATCTATTTCAGATGAGAAATATTGAGAAGAACCAACCGAAAATATTACAAAAATGTAATCGATTTAGTTATTAGATCAAATTTTTTAAAGATCGACTTAGCACAAAAACCTAACCTGATCGGAGCAAACGAATGACATTTTCTGATTCAGGGGTTACAAAACCTTACTAAATCAGTTGAAAAATCCCTTTGACGACCTGGGAAATAGTGGAGTGGCTCTCCATCCGATCTAGTTGGTTGGAGAGTTCGTGTCCCATCTCCTCTTTGTTTTTTTCTTAGCATTTTCTTGACTCTTTTTTCTATTATTTTTTTCGATAAGAACAAGTTTTGCCTCTCTGTGTATTCTCGTTAATTTCTTAGCTCCCCCCGGTTAGAATTCGTTATTATGTAGACTGCTTTGCTCTGTATTTTCAGAATCTGCTGTAGGCTAATCTTTGAGTTCATGTATATTGCCACTGTAGGGTACATTAAAGCTCGGTATATTTTATTTTGTTCTTTGGGATAAGATTTCTTAATCTGAAGGGTAGTTTCAGTCACATTTTTTCTTTGTTAATTCTGTCTGTTACGTGTTTCTTGTAACCTGTTTTTGAGATAGTTAGGCCTAATTCTTTGCATTCATCGCTATATCTATATCTTTTCTATAATTACAATAAGTGCCCTTCGAGCCTCTATTCTTTTTGAACCTAAATTGCCAGGTGTTTATGCAATTCATTTATCTATTGGATATTATTTTTTCGAATACTCTCTCGATGAAATCTAGTAGGGAAATCGGAGTGTGATTCTCAACCTGCATGGGTGGTTTTCCAGGTTTGGCCAACTTTAGTTCATCTGGGAAGTATCCCGTATTTAGGCTTCTATTAAAAATCTCCGTAAGACCCTCAAATATGTTGTTATGGGCCTTGATATAGTGTATTTTCTTTAGCCCAGACTTTTCTCGGGATTTTTGTCTGAAACAAAAAATAGTTCTTCTCAGTTCTTCTGTTGTTATTACTGTATCGATCCACTCCTTGTTATTTTTCTCTTTCTACAATGTATTAATTAAGCTTGTGTTTTTTCTATTTCTGTATTTAATAAATCTATGATCCGATGTTCGAAATCTGTGTTGAAACTTGCAATTTCCTCTTCACTTATCCTGAAGACTTTTTCTCAATGTTCACGGAATAATTTCTCGATTTATTCTTTATCTTCTCTATAGTTTTTTTTCTATCTAAAATGAGTGTTAGTAGTTCTCCTTTCTTACTCATCAATCTAGTGTATTTTTCTTACGTAGTTTATTCATGTCTTATCCGGTCTGCTGTTATTCAAATTTATTCACTAATTCTTATCATTTCTGGCGTCTAGTCGAACTGTTTGATTGTTCCCGCTGTTCTTTTACTACTTGTTTCTTTGTGGTTTTCCTCGTTCTTGAGCCTCTCTCGACACTGTAACAATGTTGACAGTTATTCGGCTGACGTTGAACCACTTAACGATGTCAGACATTTGGTGGTTCGTCGGTAGGAGAGCAGAGATCTTGATTCTTTTCACTTTAATTTCACTTTCATTTAACACAATAGAAAAAAACGTTTTAATGGCATGAGCTGGAAAAGTAAAACTTTAACTTTGTTCGACGAAACCTTTTCTATCACACACGTAACCCCCTCGAAAGATTTTGCATAAACCGGTACTTTTATCTTTTACACTTTCTTCCTTCTACTGGTTGTTGATTTTTCTGTGTTCGTCAAAAATGATGGGATTGAGATATCTTCCTTTTAATGTATTTTATTTATCTTATGCGTGTGAATCCGGCATTTGACGCCTCTTATCCCTCATCGGTTCCTGTCTCAGACTCCCTGCCCAAAGGTGCCTCAAGGCCGGACGTGCTGATCTTGGCCTAGTTGCTTGACAAAGACTGCAGTCTCGCTTTTCCCTGAAGCGCCCGCGTATGGAAAGGAACGCCTATTCCTTTTTGTCACCTTTTTCTCGTTCTTTCTCTCTTTGGAAGAGAAGGGTGCGGAGTGAAACCGCTTCTCTCTAGCCTTGGAAATTGCCCCTAGGCCGGCCGGACCGTCCTCAGCAAGATTTTTCTCCAAGATGGAGAAGGTCTTCTTGGTAAGTGGGCACCAATCGGAGGAGGAGGTATCTCCTCGCCTCGTGAGTCCTCTAAGCCCGAACTGCTTGAGGAAAATTTTGTACAGGAGCAGCCTCAAGTTCGGTGTTTGGTACCTAACCCCACTTCGGAATCGCATGAATACCCATCTGCACCATTAGTAGAGCGGTTAACTAATTTACTTTGCGGGCCATAATGGACTGTTTCATCGTCCGGTTGAATATTTAACTCATACCATGGGCTAGGGCAGTGATTTCTAATGTGGCTGCTAGCACCGCCGTGTGGAACTTGTTGTGTTAGAAGGGTGCACTGCTAGTTTATATTTCACTTAGTGTGCGGTGAACATGCGCAAAGGAGCGGTGGGCCTTTTTCCACTTTGATTTCAAAATTTCAAAAAATATTCATATTAATGTTTCTAAAACGCTCATGTATTTGACAGATTAAATAACCTAACAAGTTAATTATGAAAAACTGAGTCTTAGCCAATTTTAGCCCTTCATTCCGTCACGCAAACTAGAACCGCTATATCTCCTAATTAACCTTTGTTAAATTATTTCTAAATAGATTAGGATTTTCCATTTTTCACTCATTATCCCAGATTTTTTAGGAATAATTATCACCTCTGATTTTTTAAACGAACCACTTTGTTGTAATATTATTTTCTAAAAAGATAAAGTGGACACCTGTACCTCAGTAGTTGTTAACGAGTTGGCGGTGGTGGTTGGCTTTATTTGTAAAACTTTTAGTATCGTTTTTTACTTAATTTACTTTTTTTTCAGTTTTTGAATTCACCAATAATAATGTTGGAAAACTCAAAAAAGCGAAAATGGAGACAGTATAGTGTTGAATATTTGATGTTGGGTTTATTATTCTAATAATGAACAACAGTAATGTCTTCTTTTCGAGAAAGTATTTTCGAATGAGAGCATAAAGTCAGCCAGGCTTTCTGTCATTTAAAGAAGATACATACGTCCTGATAAAGTGAACGAAAACAATTTAAATTTTAAAACTCTACGAGATAACTTTCACAACAGAAAATTATTCACTATAATCATCTCAAAGATGATTTCCAGATCAGAGAAACCAAATACAATTGGAGAACAACTCATTTTGCCAGCTATAGACGAAACCCTTCGTACAGTAGTACATCATCCATCCTCAACTGGAATTATCAAAGCGACCCCGCTTAGTAATAATTCTGTGCGAAGAGGAATTAATGAAATGCCCGAGGACATTGAAGAGACCTTATAAAACATACTTAAAAATCAACAATATTGTTTATAATTTGACTAATCTACCCTCCCAGGCAATGAAGGACTAATTTTAGGATATGTTCATTTCATTGAAGATAAGAAAACTGTGGAAGAATTAGTGTTTGCAAAGGAAATTGAAACAGACACTAAAGGTAAATCCATGTTTACTACTTTTTAGCATTTTGTCAAAGAAAAAGAAATCACTATAAACAATATAATTGGTTGTGTAACGGACGGTGCTCCAGCATTAACAGAGTGATATAACGGCTTTCTTGCACTTTAAAAGAAAGCTGTACCCACTGTCTTCACAATACATTGCGTAATTCATCGTCACCATCTAGTTATTATAAACGTCAGTGATCGGCCTTATAAACTCCTCAGTGTTGTTATCACAAGCAGTAAATAAAATAAAGTGATTATCCTTTAATTCTCGAATCCTTCAACAACTCTGATGATGAAGAATTTGATCGTTTCCTTTTCCATACTGAAGTGTGATGCTTATCTTGTAGATGGTTATTCTTTTCAACACTATCATACACCTTTTCCAGAAGAATAAAAGTGGTTATTTGAGTAACGAACTCTTATCTTGCAAATATGTTATTACCTATTTAACATTAAAAAAATCACCCCAAAATATACCAGCTTTAAATCTAAATAACTTTTACATTAATTTAGATAATTTGAATCTGTTTGTTTTGTGTAACGTATCCTCCAGATGAAATGGTATAGGAGTTTCACATATGACATTTCTACGAGGAATTCGTAGAGACTTGCAATTCTGTCCATTTAAACCCGTTATTAAACATCAACTACTTGAAAATGATTTTCCTCGCCGTCTCATATTTGTCCAATGGTTTCTCGGAGGACCAGGAAGATTCATTGAAGAGTTAGTTGTTAGAGATGAGGCTGCATTGAGACTGCTATATGAATGGTCAAGTATTCATACAAAACTCCCGGCACTATACACCAAGAAACCAATCGACCGAAGATCATGTCTACGAAAAGAGTATTGTTGTAGTTTACGGCCGAGTACGTATGTACGTTTGATTCGTACATGAGTTAATCCGTTCCACTTTTCTCTAAGAGTGTTCTTATTTAATTCTTTAACCAGGGAGGTTTCGTATTATGATATATCTATTGCCAATGCTGCTTTCGAGGATCTAATTAAACAACTCCGACAAAATCTACTTTTAATCACATAAAAGAACGAAATATTAAATCTTTAAATACACTAATTCTATAGCAAGAGGGCCTAATAAAAATTAACACTACAAATGAGTAATACAAGATGGTTGACGCAAAAATAGTTTCTAATACACGAGATTTAAGCTCAATTAAAGCTAGTTCTTAACTCTTTTTAAATTGAAATAGTCTGATTACGACTACCAAATTGAAATAGTTTTGTTACGAATACACTTTCGCACGGAATGGGAAATAACAAAAAATGAATAAATTTTGCATTCGTTTTACCTTTAACTCAGAGTGTGTCGACAGTTAGGTAACCTTGAAAGTGAGCCTCCTCGCTGAGGTGGTTTGGGGCGAGTTGGACTGGAGACTTCCTCGCTGAGATGAGGCGAGCGTGGTGAGGTGATGTTTCTCCCGGGGTTAGTTGAGGCGAGTGACGATGCTTCTCTCGACTTAAAGATGTAAGTGGGGGGATCTTGGATGAATGAAAGTTATCCCAATCTCTGCGTTACCAATTCTGGCTTCTCGACGATGAGACTTAACCAAGATGTGAATCTTTTCTCGAATGGGAATTCACTTTGACCTTCCTCAATGGTGAGGGGTATCTCTGCTTTTTCAGCAAACTGAGATACGTGATTTTCTTTGGATGAGAATGGTAGGAGAGTTGGTCTTGATACCAATGTTCTGCTCTTCTAAGCGACCCAAGGAACAGCCTCGGGAGGGTAAGTCCCGCTTGGTTCCAACTATCTTCTTGATTCCTGTTTGACTCAGGGACTCGCCTTCTTCTCTCGAAAGCTACACGGCTTCTTCCTAAATTTCTCAAGATCGAACTATATATACGTCGATTATCCTCCCAGGGGGGAGGGGAGATGAAGGAGTTTAGGAGAGGCAAACCCTCACTAACCTACAGTTAAGCCTCTCTCCTAGGGCATAAAACTTTCAACGCTGTGACATTTCGCCCCTTTTGAGGGTATGTAGGTTTGAAATAAACAATAAACAAAATGTTAACTGTTATTGGGGATTGATTATTTTGAGATTATTTTATTTTAATTACTAAATAAATATCACAGAGATTGTTGTCTCCTTGACCAAATTATAGGCAAATAAGCTTTTGTATACTCTTTAATTAAAATACATGCTGGTTAAATATTATGATATTTGCCTGAAAACATCATTTACAATGCGCAGTATGACTGATTTCTTAATAAAAAATAATAAATGGTTTAAAAATATCTCAATTTATGATAATTATTTAGATTTCAAGCTAATATACATTTTTTGTGATTCACTCTGTGTATCCAATGACCTGAATTTGCAATTGCAAGGGTGTGATGTAAATCGTATCAAAGTAGAATCTGTTAATTGCACATTCATGGACAAGCTCTCACTCTTTAGGCATAATATTGGTAATCGGGAGCTATCCCTATTTACAAATCTTAATCGACTAGAAAATGATTATGAGGGTGGTAATTCCATATTAGATTGCGATCATTTGAACGCTTTGCACGATGATATGGGCTGTAGATATCAGGATCTCATTAATATGGAAATACGTGACTGGCTGATAAACCTATTTATTGATGTTTGTCCAAATGAAACCAAGTCTGAAATGCAAGAGGGGTTAATTGCTTTGAAAAACGACTTCGAATTAAAGCCCGTCTTCAAATAATCATACTAGGAATTTTGGCTACAAAAGGAAAGTTCTGAAAGGTATCCAAAGCTGGGGAAAGCTATCAAACTTTTCCCCCTTACTTTTCCAACTTACTATATGGCTAAACGTAGTTTTAGTGCAGTTACTCAACTTCTTACCCAAGTGTTATCTTGAAATGAAAAATCAATTTAGTATATAATTTGAAATTTAATTTGACAGGTGGAACGATAACAAAAGTGTTTTTGAACAAAGGGGGCGCTAGTCCAAAAGAGGTTGAGAAAGACTGGGATAGGTGCAGTTATGGAGTAGTTTGTAGCCGGTGAAAAAAACTAATTTATAAAGTTCAGTGAATAACTCTCCTTCGAATTGAACTCCTCTATTGGTCTATGAATGCAGAGCTAACTGAGTCGTCTCTCATATATAAAAAAAAACAATACACACTCACACTTTTTAGCGCAGACTAATCACGTTAGAAGGTAGCGATAAAAACAAATGTATATCGAACCACGAAGGGGAAGGGGCCGTAGGTATTGGTCCTACGATGTCAAAATGGAGCCTTTTCTAATCAATCAGTGAGAAGGCGATGGGGATGACTAGACATTATATGTGGCGCAAGACTTTGCAATCTTGACAAGAAGTACACTTTGTTCCAGGCACGTAGTTGGACGTCAGCGTAAGGCTAAAGAAAGCTGTCCTTTATTAATTGAAATGTTGCTTTGACGTATCCTCACATGTGACGCAGATATACATAGTCGGTGATTGTAGACCAGTGTCGGTGCTAGCGCTCTGTCTTTGATCTGGTAGGAGACGAAAATGAAGAGACCAGAGATTTTTTGTCCACAAACAGCATGGTGATGTGGTATTAGATCAAGTGTTTGAAATGGAGAACTGCCAAGTGCGTAGTCAACAATTCTCCTTCATAGATGAAGTATGACCTTTGCAGCGTTGTAAATTACATTTAGAAAAATGCCACGGGTCTAGGATGACTGTGTACCTATTAATGAAGGCTAATACATGCAGCTAGAGTTGAAGCATCTGAAACCAGTTAATATTGCGAGTTAGATGGCGGAGGTGGCACAACGTTATGATATCCTACAGTGCAGTTTGTGGAGGGATACAATGTACCTCCCACACCTTTTTCACTAGGGTTTGAAACTCGAACTGTTGAGTAAGCAAAAGTCCACTTCTGGCAGCAGATTAGACATATACGCAACCTCCTACCTTACTAATTTATTTACCCAAAGAATTAACAATTATGTACGAGACGCGGTCAATAGGTTTTGCGAATCGGTAGGGCAAAACAGAGGAAGGGGCATGGGTGTTTGTGGGGGTGTTAGGAAAAGTTATGCCAAGTCAGGACCTGCAGCCGCACGTTTCTGCCTCGTCTATTTAAGAAGCAGTAGCTGATCGCAGATCGTCAGTCACAAATTTTTCAACAATGAAGAAGGTTAAGCACCGCGCAGTGATCAAATTTTTGACCAAGGAAGGCAAGAATGCAAAAGAGATCCATGAACGCATGGTTGCAGTGTACACCGACACCGCCCCTTCCTATGCAACCATTGCTCGCTGGAATAGGGAGTTCCACCATGGTCGTGAGTCCCTTGAATATGACACCCATCCAAGACGCCCGTCAGACGTGACCAACGAAAACAATGTGGCTCGTGTGGAGAGGATGATCCTCGAAATCGACGGGTGAAGGTCGAAGAAATCGAGCGAGAACTTGAAATATTACATGGAAGTGTTATCAACATCATCCACGACAATTTGGCCATGACCAAGGTCTCTGCCTGTTGGGTCCCTAGAAACCTCACGAAACCTCACGCCCCATGATCGACTTCAATTTCGTCAAAGTCCACAAGGACAGAGTTGCACAAGCTGCCCTGCGTGAGTGCGGATTCGAGGACCTCAACCATCCCCCCTATAGTCCAGATCTGGCCCCCAGCGACTACTTTTTAATTCCGCCACTCAAGGTTGCACTGCGTGGACGCCGGTTTGGAGACGAGGAAGATGCCCAGCTCTCCGTCCAGGAGTGGATTGAACAGCAGTCTGGAGATTTCTGGTTGTCGGGAATTCGAAGCCTCAGGGACAAGTGGCGCAAGTGCATTTAAGTCGAGGGTAGTTATATTGAAAAAATACTAAAACACTTTTCCTCATATCTCGTTTCCTTATATCCGAATTGCAAAACTTATTGACCGCCCCTCGTACAATGATATTTACAAATACAAAATAAAATAAGATAAAAATATACAAATATTGAGACAGTGCTTTCGGACTTATGACAAGGAAAAAAATATTGGAGCTCTTAGTCGCCACTTCAGCCTTACAATAACTCCAAGTTACAGACCCTACTCGGTACAAAAAATTATCTGTCTTTCTTCAATCCTCGGAATGGAGTGGGAAAGGGGAGGGGAAAGAAAGGATAAGATGTCTTTCGGACGAACTGCCAAACTGGCTCTGGCTCCGCTCGAGTGTATCGGGGTTTCCTCTTACAATATGCTTAAGAAGTGGAACTAAGCTCAAGGATAATAATATGGCTATCATTAATAAAAACTATCAACAACACACAAAACGGAAAATATTGACATAAACAGAGAATGGAAAGGGTCGTGGGAAATCTAGCTTTTTCGAAGATTAAGATTTGGAAGAGATTTAAAAAGGTAAAACAAATAAAAATTAAAGGGATGGGATGGTTCGCTAAACCATTTAAAGCACAGGATAGGGTTGACAAAAGGGTTAAATACTCAAAGGTAACGTTCAGCTTACGTAATTACACGTGTTGTGCAGAGGAAGGCGACGTGAAGGAATCTTCGGTCCGCTGGCGAGTTCCAGCCGAAGGAGATGGGGGGGGGAATTAAATGATCCTGACGTGGTGTCTTGAAATTAAAACCGTCTCTTGGCAAACGGGCTTGAAGAACAATGGCTGTTCTACGTTGTTCTTTTCTGAACAACAGGGGGGCGTGAGAACCGTCTCTTGTCTATAGGCTCAAATAACAATGACTGTTCTAATGTTGTTCTCTTTCTGAACAACAGGGAGGAAGGGTGAGAACCGTTTCTTGTCAACGGGCTCAAAGAACAATGGCTGTTCTAATGTTGTTTTCTTTCTGAACAACAAGAGGGAAAGGTGAGAACCGTTTCTTGTCAACGGGCTCAAAGAACAATGCTGTTCTAACGTTGTTCTCTTTCTGAACAACAGGGGAAGCCTTGTAAACTTGGCGTCTTGAAGGCTCGAACCTTGGCACTCAAGGGATATTGTCCTCTTCTGGACAATGATGGTGGATCTCGAGGTAGAGGGCCCTTGGTGCACAAGGTTAGACTGGATCGTAGTGATGTCTCGCGAAGAAAATCTGGATCTCGAATCTCCTCTTAGTGGTAAAGTTTTTCGTTATAAATAGTCGAGACATTCCCTTGGCGTAGGCGACAATGGAGTGGGGGCTTCGAGGGAATGCACAGCCACGCCTGAGAACAATACCTTATCTGCCCATAAGCCTAACTCAATCTGGCGTGATCGGCGCATGGGGCGAACGGGGGAGGAATAAACCTCCTTGGTTAAATATTGACTCAGGTGGCGCGATAATCGCGCCCGGCTTCAAGGCGAAGATGCACGTGGGTAGCATCGTGTTTCTAAACAACATGTGATAACAGTTGAAATTAAGAGGCCTCAAACCGTTCTATCACAATCATTTTTGTTTTTATAATTTATATACTTTTACCTACTAAAATTTTCAAGTTTATAAACTTTAGCTGTACGATACTGACTTATTTCCAAATATTAAAAATTATTACATTTTTCTTTAAATTAAAATTTATACTTTCTATAAATAAACATAAATTAGGATGAGTTTTTAATATTTTTATTTTAAACTTATAATAATACCTACGTATTAATTTACTTATAATTAATGAATCGTAGTCAGTTATTTTCTTTTTCTTAACTTTAATTCATATTAAAGATATTAGTTGCTATAAATATGATGCCATAAAAAAGTATTATATAGGCTCTTTTATAATTAACGATTTTGACACTAGTTTTTATGCAAAATTTGAAAATTTTCTGTGAAAAATCACAGATAAAGTTTTATGTATGTTAGATAAATGTATACCAGTGTATTTAGGACACCAAAATCGAAAAATATTTAAATCGAAAGATATTATTTATCCATTATTTAAGCGCTTATCAGACATCGCTGGGAATATGCGGTTACATCTTAGTTTCATCATTGTCCAAAAGATAACTTAACCTTGGAAGGCGACCACGGTAGAGGGACGAAATTCATTCCTAAACTTACACCTAAATTACATATATGAGATTAGACAGAAATATTGATTTGCTTTCGATTTAAAATCAAAGACTAAAATACTAAAATGTATGAGTTGCTAATTGAGTTAAATAACCGAATGGCTACTTAGAAATAATGACTTCAAGCTTGACCCAAGTTTAAATGCAAACTGGGTTGGGAAAAAACTGGAAACCCAAGACCTGGTTCTGGAATCGCATTCCTCATTCAAAACCGGCTAGAACCGGTTTTGAAAGGAAATTATATATTTTATTGACATATTATGTTAAAATCCTGATATATTTAAAAACTAAAGGAAACAATATTTCTTAAATATATGAAATAAGAAAAGTGACTTTACATGAAATTTTCATCCTATTAAATAAAAAATAATACCTTTTAACGAAACCAAATTACTTATTTGAAACTTTTTAATTTTTTTTATTTTAGAAAATAAGATATTACAAAATATAGAGCACTGGCGTTTTCGAAAGCCAACAATTCTGCCGTTATCCTAGTTAAATAAAGCCTTTAGCTGAAAAGGCACGTTCTGATTCCACACTAGTTGCTTTAATGGTCAGTAATAATTATAAATTCATGCTTTATTTTAGTAGATTCAAAAGTTTAAATTCACTCGTCACATTAAAGCTTACTAAATTCTTTTATGTGAGAATTTGCTCAACCTTTTCGTTTCGTTCATATATTCTTGCATAATGTCAATGCAGTCAAGTGAACTCATACCACTTGAGTGACTTGAATTTACTAAAATTTTCTATTTTGATTCGTTGATGTTGGAATAAATCTCAGGGAAAAGCCTAAAAAAATGCTTTCAATACATTTTTTTAGTAATGTAATAAAAAAACCGAAAAATATAGAGTAACATACGAGTATAATTGGAATACTGACTTCTGATTGGTTAAGAAATAATAATCAGGGAATCAGAATCGTGTGAAACAGTTATATGCAAAGCCGCACCAGCAACAGCCGAGTATAAAGGCTAAAATTATCCATTCCTTTAGAAAGTATCTAGAATGGCTACTTTTAACCACTATACCTGGTAAGGTTTGATTAAATTAAAATTTTCAAAACAAAGTTTAAGAACCGGTTGTGGAAATACCGGTTCTCGGTTCTAAAGGAAAAATTGAAAACCGGGTAAAACCCAGTTTTTGAGAACCGGTTTCCAACCCAACTGCAAATCTGTAGGTACGTAAAACACATACATACACAACATCCCGATAACTTTTTCTTTTTATAAACTTTCGCAGGATGATATTGACTTTTTCAGATATTGAAAATGATCACAGTTTGTTCTTTAAATCTAAATTTATATTTTGATTAGTCTTTAGAAATAAAAGTAAATTATTACATGAGTTTTATATATTTATTACTTCAACTTTAATATAACCAATTTACGTATCTTTATGATCCGTAGATTCAATTCTCTGCTTTTAATACTTTTAATTCATATTAAATATATTAATTGCTATATCAATACTTATTTTGTTTTTCTTAAATTATGGAATATAGGCCGTTCTAAAGAGAGAAATCTGTGATTACGATTGGCTATAGAACAATCTAAGAGATTTGGTCTATTGGATACTGCTACTTGCTTGGTGTGGATGACACCCCCTGATTCGCGGTATGCGTGACGCCAGCCACGGTTTCCGCGAGCCAGGTGGAGATTATCTTCTGCTGGGTTCCTGGACGTAAAAATTGCGGGGAATGAGCGCCGACGAGGTCCAAAATAGTCCGCGAGGACTGGGCGATCAGACCAGTGTTTTGTTTCTCCTCACACAGACTACATGCCAAGAATCGGGACAGCCTCCCCTCTCCCCCTCCCCCGGACTGCCTGGCAAAAAGATTTGAGTTGGCCAAAGGGAACTTAAAGTTACGTGCCATTACGCCACGACTGTTCCTATAGACCCTCCTCCTCCCCCTCCATGTCGCGACGGCTTCAGGTTGCTTTCTGTCGTCTCCGACAGAAAGCGACACTCGCTGGTCGCACCGCCATTTGATGGAGCGTCGCCTGCACCTTATTACGACAACTGCGTTGTGCTCCCCGACTGTTCGGCACATTCTTGTTGAATGTCCCAGGCGATCTTTGCGGATGTTACCTGTCCCCTATCGGGATTAGCGAGGTCGCGAACGCTTGTTCTTGGACGAGTTCGTGTACCGAGACTTGTGTATTTTCTGACTTTTTGGAAGAGGCTGGCCTCCTCCATTTTATTTTACTTTCTTTGTGGTTTGTCGCATGTTCCTGTGTCGGGGGAAAGCGGGCCTCTCCCCGATGGCGGAACGTGCTTCCTTCTTTCTTTTGATTTGTTCTCTCGTTTCTTTTAGTTGTTGTTTTTGTTTTGTGAATTTTAAAATAGCCAAATATTAGGCTAGAATTTAATTACGGTGACTTATGCCCTTGAAGGCGGTCGCCAGATGGGCGGATTAAAAAAAATGGTGTGGATGATAAGCATTCCCCGGTGTGCCCTAAGCAGAATCAATGGGGGCGTCAGTGCAGCTCATTTAAAAAGAATATAAAAGAAGTCTACCAATCACATATAAACACATATGTTGAATGGGTTTTCAATCAATCAAATATAAATGTCCGTAGATGCGTACTGTTTACGTTGACCAATCGACAAATAAAACATGCGACAACAAATTTTTAATCGTCAAATCGTACTTTGTTCTCGTATTGCTTTTGTTCACGACATAAAGTACTGAGTGGCCTATTTAATCTTTGTTATTCTTTTTCCTTTCTCTGCTATTCTTTTCTTATAATCGCCCGAATACTGACGCAGAAAACTGATTTGGCGGAATAAATCGTGGCTTCAAAGAGGATTCCACGATGGTTGTCTCATTATAATACCTGTATGTGGACAGATTCATTATTTTGCTTCGGGGTTTTGCCTAAGATTAATTATAAATCACAAAATAACATCACAATAAATGAAAAATTTGGTCAAAAATTACCTGACATTGTGAATTAGGTAAATACCTCGCAGGAAAGAGAGCGTTTTCTCCTAGGCGTAACGAGTTGAATCAAATCCTAAGTTTATTCCCATATACATACATACAAGGGAACATTAGCGTTAAATGAAAACTTTGAAGACAAAACCAAGTGACAGATTATAAGTTGAATAATTATGACAAAGCTGGAGATGATGAAGATGATAAAGATGAAGTTGATAAAAATCAAAATGGTGAAGATTGAGATGAGTATGCTGAACTTGGAGATTGGTGAAGATGTATGATGAAGATTGAGATGAGTATGCTGAACTTGAAGATTGAGGAAGATGTATGATGAAGATTGAGATGAGTATGCTGAACTTGGAGATTGGTGAAGATGTATGATGAAGATTGAGATGAGTATGCTGAAATTGAAGATTGGTGAAGATGTATGATGAAGATTGAGATGAGTATGCTGAACTTGGAGATTGGTAAAGATGTATGATGAAGATTGAGATGAGTATGCTGAACTTGAAGATTGGTGAAGATGTATGATGAAGATTGAGATGAGTATGCTGAACTTGAAGATTGGTGAAGATGTATGATGAAGATTGAGATGAGTATGCTGAACTTGGAGACTGGTGAAGATGTATGATGAAGATAGAGATTCTTAAAGGTCGAGAAAATGAAAGTAGGGGGTCATGAGGGTGAAGATGAAGGTGATCACGATTGAAATGGCGATGATAAATATAGAGATGAAGCTGGATATATTGAAGGTGAAAATGATGAAGATGGAGAGGATTAAGATGGTAAAGATGTAGGTGAGGAAGATTGAAAACCGTATAGCTGGAGATTAGTGAAGCTGTAGATGTTGTAGAAAGAGATAATGAAGATATAGATCAAGAAAGTGGAGATTATAAAGATATATATTATGAAAAGGAATATGAAGAAGCTTGAGATGATGAAGATGTAGATGAAGAAGATGGGGATTGGAGAAGATGGAGATACTGAAGATAGTAAAAATAGAGATTATTGTAGATGGAAATGATGAAGAGTAAGGTAATGAAGGTGGATATGATGAAGCAGATGGTAACATTTAAAATTGTGAATATATAGATTATGAAGATGGAGATGATAAAGATAAATATGGCGAAAATGGAGATTTTCAAAATAGCGAAGATCGGAGATGGGGATGATGGATATGGAGATGATGAATATTGAGATGAGAAAGATGGAGATGGGAAAGAAGGGATTCGTGAAGATGATGTTTAGTGAATATGGAGATGATGACGATAAAGATGGAGATGATTAAGATGTTAAAGATGAGATGCCGGAATTAGGTCAAGATGGAGAGTGATAAAGATAGAGATTAGTGTAGATGGGGATTGGTGAATATGGATATGATGAATATGTTGAAGATGGTGAATATGAACGTGATGATGGAGATTAAAGAAGATGAAGATGTGGATTATGAGGATGTAGATTATGTATATGAAGAGGGAGATGATGATGATAGTAAAGATTGTGATTGATAAAGGTGGAGGTTAATTTGAGAGGGAGATAATGAAAATGAAATGGTGAAGATGACTATTATGATGATTGATATTTTGAAGACGATACAGATTGAGATTGGTGAAGATAAAGTTTTATTCAAGAGGGAGATGATGAATATTGAACTTATGAAAATGGTGAAGATAAAAAATGTTGAAGATGGCAAAGATGTAGATGGTGAATATATACATATGAGGAAGATTGAGAGAAGGAGATTGTAAAGATGTATTTTAGTAAAGATGGACATGGTATAGATTGAAATAATGAAAAGGAGATGATGAACATGGTGGAAATGAGATGGTTAATATGTAAATTGGCGAAGATGGTGAAGGTGGAAATTTGAAAAGATTTTGAAGATAGAGATAATGAAAATGGAATTCAGGACATTTGAGATGGTGATTATAGAGAAGGGGAAGATAATAAATGGTGAAAATTGAGATGATGATGGTGAAGATGATTAAGATGGATTTGATAAATTTAGAGAACAAAATGATGTAGATAGTGTAGATGGAAATAGTTAAGGTGGGGATGTTGAAGATTGATATGATGAAAATGTGAATATAGATAAGATAGAGATGATGAATATGGTGAAAATGGAGAATAATAGAATGGAGATGATGAATATGGTGAAAATGAAGAATAGTGAAATGGAGATGATGAAGGTAATAAAGATTTTGAAGATGGAGATGAAGAAGATGGATATGATGAACATTTAGATAGTGAAATTAGAGATAGGGTATATGGTAAAAATAAGGATGGTGAAGATGGAGATTGGTAACCATTGAGATCAGTAAAGATGGAGATGATGAAGTATGAAGATGGTTAAGATGGGGATGAGTATGCAAAGGAAGATGGTAAAGATAGCGATAGTTAAGATTGAGATGGAGATGAAATGGAGATTAGTAAAGATAGAGATAGTAAAGTTTGATGTGAATATGGTGATAGTGAAGTTGATAAGTTAATCAAGATGGGCATGAAGATACTGAATATAGAAATTAAGAAGATATTGAATATGAATGTAGTAAATGATGAAGATTCACACGATGAAGATGGTGAATATGGTGAAGATGGAGATGTTTAAAATGAAAATGATGAAGATATAGATAAGGAAGATCGGGATGATGAAGATGGAGAAGAGGAAAATTAAGATGATTAAGAAGATCGTGATGAATAAGCTTGTGTAGATGAAGATGGAATAGTTAGATGTGATGAAGATGGTAAATATAAAGATGATGAGGGAAATGGTGATTTATGAAGATGCGGTTGATAATGATGGATATAGTGGAGATGGAGAATGAAGATAGAGATGATAAAGATGGTAATAAGTTAGTGGAATCATCATCTTGATATTGCTAAATAAAGTGGTCATGCCAATTATTTGCTATTAAAAACTTGATGGAATTTTGTCCCTCTAAGGTCCCTCATTAACTTACGCTATCTTTTCCTCCCGGTCATCTTTTTGGAAAAGTTTATCTTATCCACGGCTCAAAAATATTGAACATTTGGCTCGTTTGAAAGAGATTTCCCATCCATTCCAAAGGGTCTCCTATGGAGATTGTAGGACACACATGGGAATAGTGCGAGCCTGGATTTTTTTTCGGGAATCCTTCGTTCGGCGCCTTCAAGATGCACTTGAAATTCTAACTCTGGAGACTTCACTCGAGCAACTCCCTACGGTGGCCTCACGAGCTCTTAGTCACAGCGTTGAGATAAGGGTGACTTTTATTGTAAGTCACCTTTCTGCGAGCAAATAGAGACAGCATTGTTCTCTCTCAAGGAAGAGCTAGTAACTCTCTGGCGAAGGCTGGGCACTGTTGAGAAGTGGAGAGACGGTCAACATCCCGTTCGCACAATTTCTCGTTTGGTCGCGCAAGTCGCCCCCTGGATCGGGAAACTCTCTCACCGGATCGCAAAGCATTCCGGCTGGATCGAGCAACTCTACCTAGCTTTATAATGGTATCTTCTGGTACCACCGACACTACGGTAGCCAGACACACTGCTGTATATCTGGTTTCAAGGAGAATGGTAGCTCTGAAAACTACTGATAGAAACAAATGGAGGAAGTCGCATCCCTATTTCTTCACTGTCCGTGTTTGCATATAAGCAAAATTACCACCGGAACAATGCTCCTGGTCAACACCGAATCCGTGATCTCGATTCTCCCTGCTATATACTCGTATGATAATCCGCAATAACAAAAGAACAACATTTCCCTTCAGACCGCAATGTGATCTCTAGTTCGTACATTTGGTGAAGTAACAAATAAAGTATTTATTTGTAGCTTTACCTGTAACTTTTTATTGTGCGATAATAGTGGCCTTTCTTTTGAGCAAATTTTAATCGTTTAGGTAAACTTAAGCATTTACGCTTGCCAGATGGCACCACCAATCTATCAATAAGCGCTATCGGTGAAAGTGTCACTCCTCTATCACTCTATTTTGCAGTTTCAACAAGCTCTGCAGTAAACTCAGTCTTAAATATAAAGAGCTTTACAAAACCGGAATGACTGCATTAATATTCAAAAGGTGCTTATTGATCCCCCTTTATGTTCTTTTTATGATAATAATAATAACAATAATAATAATAATAAGAAGAAGAAGAAGAAGAAGAAGAAGAAGAAGAAGAAGAAGAAATGAAGAATTCCCGGTTGTTAAAAAAAAAGAAGTTGTTTGAAGAATGAAATTAGGAATGAAGTCATTTTTGTAGGGTTTGGGTTAATAAATAACAAATAAAGTATTTATTGTATTTGAAGGTGGTTTTGGTTTCCTTTTACTTTATAAGGGATTCAGGGGGCGTTTAGACAAATAGTAAAAAAAAACCGTAATAAAAGGGGGCAGAAAAAAGGGGTTTCAAAGGCCAAATTAGCGAGCGCAACGAGTAGCGAAGTCATGTCTTGTAATTTTGCTCTTGGTTTGGATGTGCTTTTGTAAGTGGGGATAGGGGGGAAGGATTTGAGAGATGGGGAGAGAGAAGGAGAGGGAGAAAGAGGGGGATTGAGAGGAGGGAAAGATTAGGAGAAAAGGGGTGAGAAGGGTAGATAATTTTTTTTTTGTTTTTATGTACTTTTGCAAGGGGGAGAGGGGAGAGAGAGGTAGAATTGAGAGAGATAGGGAGATAGTGGAGAGAAAGGGGAGGAGGGGAGAGAAGAGAATGGGGGTGGAATGGAAGAAAGAAAGGGTAGACGATGGGAAAGAGTAGATGAGATATAGGGGAGAAAGGGGGTAGAGGCGGGGGAGGGTTAGAACGGGATTTTTTTTATTCCTATAAATGAACAGACACACACACAGACAGACAGACTTCACTTTTATTATATATATATATATATATATATATATATATATATATATATATATATATATATATATATATATATATATATATTAAGGTAGGCCAAGCTTATAGGGTAAATTTTCATCTTTAACTTTCTCAAGGTATAACACCTGCTTATTGTGAAGCTTGCTTCATAAACCCTGTAGATAAATTTTTAGCTTGATTTATGAATATTTTGTTCTGCCACCAAGATGATTATTTTGGGGGGCATATAGTTTTTCGACACCACCTTTGAGGTAACTATTAAAGGCGCGTTTTTTTAATGTGGTTTCCCCAAGAGGCCTAATCCACGGATAAACACACCATTTTCTCTTTATTTAGAGGATAAACGTTTTCTTACTTGCATCTTATTGGCTTCAGGAATCTTCTCCCGATGCCTCTGTACCACCTGAAGCAAGTATTGTAACTGGTCTTGATTTTTCGTGAGATGGTTGTTAAAGCTTTGTTAAAGTGTAATAGCTCTTTCTGCATTGTCATCAACCACTTTTAATGTTTCTATAGACTCTTTAGCCTTCTCGCAATCTTCTCTCGACTGCCATTCCGAAGGATCTACTTCAAGAAATGATGATTCTATTGTCAGTTTTTGGAAGAGTAATCGAGGTTTTTCTGTAATAAAGTCTGCCAAAGTCATCTCCCTTATATGGACTTCACCGGACATCCTGCAGCGCTTTGATGGGTTATCTATTTAGATAGTTTTTTGCAATGCTTTCACCATTTGTTGCTTTACATCAAGCGTTACTCCATCATCAGCAAAAGTAAGCGCAACAAGTTCTTCACTTAAATCAACAGATGTCGAAAACGAGCCTTGCTAGCAACGGAAGAAAGCTGTGTATCTTCACAATCTCTAAGGCGTTGAGATATTCCAGGTATTTTCTTGGTATTGTAGCTGCATTTTGAGCTACAAACCAGTTAGGTACATACACAGGTTGGCACCCTTAATCAAAAAGTTAACTTCGTTAACCGTAAATCCATTAACCAAAAAGTTAACTTCGATAACCGTTAATCAGTTAATTCTTTAAAAATGTAACGGAAGTTATCGATAAATCGTTAACGTTAATTTTTATTATAGAAAAACAAAAACTCAGTTCTTGCTCTAAAACCACCTAAAAACACCTATAAAAAGTGCCAAAACTATAAAATCAGCTTTTGGGGGTCTTTTTAAAGGCTTTAGAATCCCCAAACTATATTTCCTTTGCTCTAGAGTTGAAGAAGGCTGATTTCATAGTTTTGGACATTTTTAAAGTTTTTAAAGGATTTTAGAGCCAGAAAAGGGTAAATAAAACTGAAATGAAATACAATATTAGTAATAAGCTAAAAAAAATCATTGCTAAAGTAAACGAAAAAAAAATGAAAAACACGATATGTACGAGTATATAATTTAACTTTTCCTCTTCTTCACATTCTCCCTTTTGTTCAATGGGATGCATGTTGCCCTTCATGAAAATTAGCATGTCAAAGTTTTCATCAGACAGGGATGATCTCTTGGCCCTCAAGATGTCCTCACCCATAGAGAACTAACGCTCCACTGTAGCACTGGAGGGAATGGCTGTATTGAACTTGATGAACAAGTCCAGCAACACTTGCTCACTCAAGAAGGCATTATCTGTCAGCAGGTCCTTGTAGTTGGTCTCCAACCAGATCTTAACCAAGTTCTGGGCCTTGTTCTTGAGTTATGTGTGGTTTCTACTGCTATCTTTAAGCTGGTTTACACCTCTGAAGAAGTCATGCTTCTCGCTGTTGCTGCCTCCACTGTTGCTGCTCACTTCGTAAGACTGCTGCCTCATGGCCTCATCGACCTTACCATTCATGCTTTTCTTCACCTTGGCGACCTTAGTGTTGTCATACTTATCCAAACAGATGAGGTGATACCTAAGGTGGAAGTTAGCAACTAGCTGGCATTCCTCACACTCCAAGAGGTCCTAAACCTTTTGTCTATGCCTGCCAAAAGCGCATCGAACAAGGGGCTGCAGTAGACGAGGCCCTTGGACTTCGACTCCTTGAGCCTGAAGATTGTCGCAGCAACTGTTGACTGCAGAGTCCCAAGGGAGGATTTTTCCTCCCCCTAGATCTTGTCGAGCGCTTTGGCCAAGGGTAAATGACCTGGAAATAAAACAATAGAGAATTAGTAAATTTTAGAAATTAAAAAAATAATATATATATTATAATAATATTATTTTATTATTTATTTATTACCTTGGCATACTCCTTCATTAAGTTGACATCCTGGTCGTTGAAGCTGTTGGATTTCAACTGGGTCATGACTCTGTCGAAAAAAGGCCTACTAGTCTCCAGATTGGTGTTGAGGACTGCCACAGAGTCATAGGTAGAGTTCCACCTCGTCGTGTTGAGAACAACCAGTCTCCTCCCCCACCTCGGCATAGATGCTGTCTGCTGCCACAGTGCTGCGATCCTGGTGGTTCCAGAGGCCACGCGCCTTGTCAATAGTAGCCCTGTAAGGCCTCTTGAACACCGCACTCTACAGTGAAGCATCTGCATCCTTACTGTTCACTTGGTTTAAGGTGTTGACAGCACATCTCATGTGGGCTGGTAGGTTGATGGAATTGCCAACGGCAGAGTTGACATCGTCAGGCTCAGCCTTAGAAGAAGACTAGAATCAAAGAGAGCAGAGGGCGGCACAATGAAGGCAATCCTTGTGCCGCCCTCTGCTCTCTTTGATTCTAGTCTTCTTCTAATGTCCCTTTCTTTTGCCTCTAAAAAAAACTCCTGTTACTTGTCTCATTGCTCATTCGCGTCCAATTTATCTTTCTTGTACTATATTGTTATATAGTCTGCAATGCAAGGTTTCTGTACCTTTATTTCTGTCTTCAAAATTGTTTTGAAAGGCAGAAAATAAATATGGCGAAAGCCCTGTGGTGGTTGTTATCACCCGCAAAACTTGCATTTGCTCCTTCTTCTTTGTATGTGACTTGGGGATGAGCCTTTAAATTGTGAGCGGGTAAGAAGATGTGGTATAAAACATTTAGATTTTAAATTTTAATCTTAGTAGCGAAGCCATTGGCTGGTAAATTTATAAATTTCTGATATTGTCTCTAAAAAATTCTTAGTTTTGTATACATATATAATGTCATAGCCTTGAGAATAGGTTCCTACCCGAACGTTGGTACCATGAAGTTATAATATAATAATGAACATCCTAAATTTAGCTTGCTTATTTATCCTAAAGATACGTATACGCCTGGCAACCCGCAACCCCTTTGCTCTCTTAATATATATATATATATATATATATATATATATACATATATATATATATATATATATATATATATATATATATATATATATATATATATATATATATATATATATATATATATATATATATATATATACCTATATATACACTAGTGGCAAAACCTAAGGGTTATTAAGAACAAGTGTATTTAGATATTTATTTTAGAAGTTTAACGAATATTGTGACTATATTATACACCTATTTAGATATATCTAATATCTATCTTTCGTGAAAATTTCAAGGTAATAAAATAAATATTTCGTAAGTTATGGGGAAAAAAACAACTATCTTATAAATTGTAGCGGCCAAAAGTTTATGGTACTTAGAAAAACAATGTAAAATGGAAGAAGAAGAAAAAGAAACCCTTACTAATAATATTTTGTGAATATCCCTTTACTAGCAATGACCTGCCTACATCTGTTACTACAGGAGTGAATTCATTTCTGGCAAAATGATGGAATATTATTGTTCTATTCGTTTTTCAATAGTTCCCAGAGTTCATCTTGGTTCTTTGGATTTCTCCTTCGCGCTCCATCGCCATTTATCTTCCAAACGTTTTCTATAGCGATGAGATCGGGACTTTGAGGTGGCCGGCCAGTCCATGAGATCAACCCCTTCATCACTCAAAAATTCTTCTAACTCTTTTTGCAGTGTATCAGGGAGCGTTGTTCTTCAGGAAGGTAGGAGTTTGAATTAAAGAGTATTCGAGATGTGGAAGGGCATGCTGTCTTAGAATCTGATTGTAGATTTCACCATTGACAGTCCATTGTAGGCGAATCAGTGGACTAGGACCATACCATTACACTGCCTCCTAAATATTTCACTGTCTTCTTTACATACGCAGGAGATAACCTTTCATTACAACTTTGTCGTACGTACATCCCGCCATCGGAACCAATCACATTAAACTTCGATTCAGTGCTAAAATGAGCCTGCGGCCACTGTTCTTCTTTCCAAACGGTTGTTCCTCGAGAGAAACGAAGACTGGTCTTCGTTTCTTTTTGGAGATCAGAGCTTTCCTTACAGGTGTCAGAGAAAGCAACCAAGAACTTCGTAATATCAGGAAAACTGTTTTGCGCGATACGTTGACTTCGGAGGTTGAGCTAAACTCGCGGGATATCTTAGCAGCATTCTAACCATAATACGATCCTGTCTTGGTGACGTTTTACGAGGTCTACCGGTTTTGGGTTTAGCTTCTGTCGATCATGATGACTTAAAACGAGCTACAATTCGTTGCACAACACTTCTAGACCTTCTACAGTACTTGCTATCACAGAATTTGACTTGCCTTCTTGGTGAAGGCACATAGTTCTTCGTTTTTAATCACAGGATACCGGTTGGCTCTCACAACCCGCCATGTTAAGAGGTGAATATTCCAATAATGTGTGATCATAAGAAGTAACTGTTAGCCCATCAACAGTCTCAAAGAAGTCAAACAGGTTGCAGTCAGGCGAGTTAGTAGGCTAATTTTGAGGTACTGTGAGATCGAAGAAATATTCCGATAACCAGGCCTGGGCCATTTGACAGTTGTGGCAGGGAGCAGTCATGCAGCTACACGTAAGGCGTTTCAGCAGCTATCCGCTCGATCCAGGGCTTTAACAATTCGCTCAGCAAACAGATGTAGCCGTCGGTGTTCAGCCTGAGGCCCTCAGGTAAGAAATTGGTTGCCATAACGTGACCTTCAATGATAACGACACCGAAGACCATGATTGTCGCTGAAAATTTCATCTGCATGGTACTGTGTACCTCTTTCGACGGAATAAAGAGCCACCTGTTGTGCTAGAAGTTTTCTTCTGGTCTTGGCAGAAATTCTCTTTGGAGAAGAACCACGGCCTGTCCGGCTTCAATGGGTGTTTCAACTTTTTAATCAGCTTCTTGGTGTGTTTGAGTCGCTTTTCCTGAATCACCTTGGGCAGAAATTATCACTTCCTCATCTTGTATGAAAAGTAGTGAATGTCTTCAAATACTACTGGCCTAATGAGCTTTTTATACAAAATTTCTCCCTTGCAATGGCACTCATCGTTTTTCTGGGATCATAGTCGTTGATCTCTTAGATTTGAGCAAAGAATCCCAGCGTTCTGATGGCGTCAGATCGTTGACCATGAGATTTCCTTACTGCTGTCTTCTCCTAGTCGAATCCTGAATCTTCTAGCTCCTCTCTGACCTTTACAACATTCTTCTGACGTTGAGGAAGTCCTTCTGACGAAGATTCCAAGGAGGACCCCGTGCCTCTTCCACAAATTCTGGGTTAAGAATTTTCCACATTCACTGTTTCTTAAAAAAATAAAACAATTATTTTGGGGGTTTTTAGAAGAAAAAGACTGATAACAAGGTGTCGCTTCCCAAATCCTCCTTAGGAGGACATTGGGGTTCGCAAGGAGACCTTTGATCTATGGCCTAAGATATATCTGCATCGGGACACGGGCTTATGGTCTAAAAATTTTAGAAGGGTTCCAGTAGATCTCATAAAAATTTACTCTTGGTCTATCTTTTTTTGCACATCGATGCTTATTTTCTAGGCATAATGACAAGTATTTTTTTCTTTTGAAATACGGAAAGAAACAATCTTCATGACTCTTCGCCCCCATATTTAAATTTGATTTAAATAATTTCATTTATTTTTACTCGTTTGGGGGGTACAGTTGCTATTTTCTCTTGCTCAAGATTAAAAGTGAAAATCTATTTTAGAAATAACCTTGATGAAACCTGCGACTATACAAAATAAACAAAAAGGCAGCCATACCTAAATTTTAATAAATTTTCTGAACTTCACCATTTGTAATTCCTTTTGTTTAAAGAAAATATTTTGCTTTACTCGTTTTTACGAGTTTGATAAGATTGAAAATCCATTTTAGAAACAACTTCGATAAAACCTTCGAATATGCAGAAAAAAAACACCCATGCCTAAATTTGAATATTTTTTCTGAAGTTTACCATTTGAAATTCTCTGTTTTTTTAAATCCTAAAACATTATTTAATCACCTTTATTTTTTCCTAAATTCACCATTTTGTTTCTAAAAAAGTCCAAAGTTAAAATATACTCTTATCAATAAACGAATGTGAAAACCTTTGTCCATGACTATATCCATATTCCGAAATTTGCCCTTAGTCTATTTTTAAATGCAAATTTTTTTTTGAAACGAAAAGAAATCCCGAAAAGTTCCTCGAGTTAAAATATAGTTTAATGAATATGGAATAAGTTATGCTTCAAAGAAACAAAAGATAAACAGAATAACTTTTCTTCGGAATTTTTTTTATTTCCTAGTTCCAAAAAATCCGTTCTAGAGCGAGGATTGAACCAATCACAATGAGGCAGCGAGCACAGATATGGTCTTAGTTAAAGCAAAGCCTTAGACCACTTATCTACGCGTGATAACAAATATTCTCACGAATAGACTTTCCTTTGAGACCTGCTTCACTAGCTCGATCGAAAGAACTATCAAAGAGAGATAAATTAATAGGGAATTTAAAGGACAAATGAGAAATGTGAGGAACGAGCGGCGAATATGAACTATATATCTCTTACGAACTCGGGTGAATGTTGAAATGAAATGAGTCGAGCGCAAAGAAACATGATAAGCAGAATAGATTTTCTTCGGAAAAATGTTATTTACTAAGTGTGAAAAAATCGGCGACTTGAGTATGATCCAACCTAGCACACAGAGGTAGCGAGCACAGCCTTGATCTCAGTAAAGCACAGCCTTAGGCAGAACTTAGTGTACTGTATGAGTTTGAGTAGGGTAGGTATTATCGCGTCAGCGTGTTAGGAACCTTTAGGGGAGTATATAACTGCATTTTAAGCAATATGTAGCTATTGTGTGTTTTTTGCACATAATTTGGTAAGCAGCTTCTTAATTTCACACCTTCAAGCAATGGGAACAGAGCAACAAACTAACTTGAAGTTTCTGGTCCGCCTGCGGAAAACTCTGTCAGAAGCACCCAGCATGCTGGAGCAAGTCTACGGAGATGAGACATTGTCACGCTTACGTTTTTTTGAGTGGCATAAGAGGTTCAACGAGGGACGTGTAGACATACGGACGACCACAGGAATGGAAAGATTTCAACGAACAGGACTAAGGCCGACATTGAACTCGTGAAAAGTTTGTTGGGTGGCAATAGTTGGCTGACTGCTCGACATGAACTGCAACAGCATTTGGAAGATTATCACCGAAGATTTGCACATGGGGAGCATTTGCACAAAGATGGTGTCGGAGGTGTTGAACAATGAACAGAATTAGCGGCGTGTCAGAGAGAGAGAGAGAGAGAGAGAGAGAGAGAGAGAGAGAGAGAGAGAGAGAGAGAGAGAGAGAGAGAGAGAGAGAGAGATGGGTAAGACGGAAAGAACCCACGATTGGCTTCTTTTTGTGGTAACTTCCGTTTGATAACACGCCCTATAGCGAGCCTAATTGTAACAACGAGAGGTTCCACGAGATGGTGTGAAGGTCTAAATTCACTCCCGGGGCCTCTATATAGATAAAGTAAAATCCATTTTCGGCGCCTCGGTAACATTCACTTTCGGCGGCTCTGTATAAATAGTAAAGCATTGGCCTGGGTAAATTAGTAATGTGCTGAGAGGAGACATCGCATAAGCTTTTTTCTCTCGGCTTCCCCATACCCCAAGAGCCCTAAGACAAGAAAAAAACAAAGAAACAAAAGAGAAAAGATCTATCGAGCCCAGCTTCCTCCCCGGCAAATACTCGCTCGATCACTACATTCGAGGCTGACTGTGATTACTAGAATACAGGTTGTATTTTCCGTCATAACTTCGAACAGGTCGAGTACTAATCGGCCTTAAGTGCAAACCCAACCCGTGCTGTTGGAAATTACTCGAGCTCAATGCTCCTACCCCTCGTGCTTCTCTCGAGCAGGCGAATCTTTGGGTGCCAGATCCACGCGGAATCGGAGTCCTCTTTTGTCAGTCGTGTACGGCCGGGTGTGTATACTTTGATTTATCTTTCGTGCCTATTATCTTATTTGGGATTTGTCTTTCATGTTCATTAATTTATTTTTGATTTATCGTTCATGTCCAGTATTTTATTTTCGTTTGTACAGTAATTAAGTATATTTTGTTTCGCCCAGTTTCATATACAGAACCCTCTATATAGTTGAATTAATTGTGCCAAGTATAACTAGCCACTCATAGAGGTTTATTGAAACCTAAAGTTCAATTGCATTATTCGAGGCAATGATCAACTGCAGAGTTGCCCTACTTGCTATCTGCCAACACCGTTCCGAGACACGGAAAGCAAATGGAGGTCAGAAAGATCCAACCTGACCTACGACATCATATATATATATATATATATATATATATATATATATATATATATATATATATATGTACTCATATTAACTGGCGTCAAGGTTTTATGGGGTTTGGTTCTGGCTATCAGAAAACTGTGGAGAAACTATTTACTTGCATAAGCTACTTACAATCAAATTTTGTTTACTTTATTTCCTGGACTTTTTGAATATATTTTAAAGATTTTTTTTAGGTTATTTCATTTTGTGACTGTGCTTCACTAATTTTCCCTAGCAGAATTTGTGTTTCTTTCAGGCTCCATATATTCTACCATATTTGAAAGATTCAGTAGGAATTGCATTTTTTTGTTTTTTTTTTGTTTTTGGCATACTTTTAAGGGTAAGAAGACGCCAAAGCTATATCGTCGTCAATCACAGTAAGGGTAAAATTACGAGATAGTGCTAGAATCTCGACTTCAGTAAAAGAAATTATTCCGTTTGGTTAAGCAAAGCCCTTTTACACTTCCGTTATTGCTTTTAAGAAATTATTCTAAGTGAATTACGATTAAATTGGGTTCGCCAATCTCGTTTCGTTGTGTATGTTTTTGTTTTTTTTGCAAAAAAGTTTTGTGAACACGTCATCATGTCGTCCTTTGAAATTTTCGAAACACAAGGTGAGTCTCTCGGATTGAATGGAAAGGATTTAATGGCGTACATCCAAGAGGAAGAGAGAGCAGTAAGAGCTAAAAGAGAAGAGAAATAACATGAAGAAAGAAGGGAAAGAGAAAAGAAAGAAAGAGAAAAGAAAGGAAGAGAAAAGAAAGAACGTGAAGAGAGAGAGAAAAATCTTTTGCATGAGCTGGAAATAATCAGGGCCAGAAGCGAAACGACTTCATTTCCGTCTAGGACCGAAGTGCAACAAAGTGCATCCATTAAGTGTCCTGTTTTCAATGAAGGAGAAGATTTCGAATCATACCTTACTCCGAGAAACTTTTTAGGTGAATAATTAGGATATTTAAACCGACGGTGTAGCCAACTTGTTGAGTTTACTTAGTACCTGGCTCAGGGACATTTTCATCTCTCTCCCATCAGAGGCAACCATCGATTATTTCACGTCAAAAGTCGAATTGGATGCTGCCTATAACATGACTCCGGACTTTTATCGTGCAAAGTTCCGGCAGTGTCGCATTCAACCTTACCAAATATTCCGACAGTTTGAATAATCCTTGCAGCGTATTTTTAATTTCTGGCTAGACGCGTCCAAAGTTACCCATAAATACTATGCTTTGGTTGACTTCGTCCTAAAAGGCCAACTCTTGGCGTCACTTCCCTAGGAGATCAGATCCTTTTTAAAAGACTAGAAGTGCCGTACATTTAAAGAGTGTATCGAGGAAGCAGATATATATGCGGCTAGTCATAATTGCTATCCAAAGGAAGGAAAGAAGACTGAACCGAACTCCCCCAGAGCTAAGGCTCATAAGGACAAATTCGTCCCCCACAACAGGCATAAGGTCATCGAAATGAGTGGCCCGTTTAAGCCTAAACCCTTTTTTATGTCAGACAAACGTGAGGTCAAACCCTTCTCCTCTAATCCGCCTGCTTCGTCGTTCCCCAGGACAACTGTCGTCTGTTACTCCTGTGGAATAGAGGGTCATGTGATAACTAATTGCCCTCAGAATTCTCAGTTTAGAATCGGCTATCGCCACCAAATGCACAATATAGGAGCCACACCTGTTCAACCGCCGTCGCATCCAGAAGCACCCATTTCTTCAAGCTAATCGAGTCCGGCCGGCCACCAGGTGAACTTTCTGTTAGACAAAAACACTCCTGGAGGTTTCAAATTCCAAAATAGAGTGGTGAATGGGTGCCTGATTTCAACTCTCCTGCGTGACAAAGGGTTCACGTGCATCGTGAGATCTGACAAGTTACTTCCACCTGTAGCCTCCGATCATGACAGTTTGTGAAAGTGCACGATTACTTGGGTCGCACTAACAGATTACCCATTGTGAAATGCTACACCGAGTGCGCCTACTTCACTGGCTGGGCTGAGTTCGTAGCAGCGCCCATCAAGTTCTGTTCTGCTTTAAGTGGCCAGAGTCCGCGGGTATCCACCCCTCCTATGGCTCAACCCGTGACCACCAGAGCTCAAGCAATTAAAGAATCGGAAGTGCCCGCCCCTTTGGAAACCCATGGCGCTTCAGATTGCCCAAATGTCCTGAACGAGGATTTTCGGAAAATTCAGAAAGATTGCGAATCCCTCTGCCATTTATGGACAAAAGCGCAAAACAAGACGCAAGATACCATTGAAGGCAACAATATAATCTCCTTCATTGTTAAGGATGAGCTTATTTTCTGCGTGTGCTCAGCAGACACTAACACAGAGTCCCAAGTATTATGTGTGCTCCGCTGCCACGTCAGATCCATCATTCGAACCGCCCACGATAGTCTCTTCTCGGGTCATTTTAGCCACACTAAGACGGCCCAATGGTTCTTTAAATATTTCTATTGGACAGGTGCATCAGACAAAATCCTGCGTTATTGTCGTTCGTGTAACATCTGCCAGAAAACCGCAATTAGAAGGCGAGTCCAGCTTGCACCCTTACAGAGAAGCCCATTAATCTCCAAACCCTTCTCCTGATTGATGATTGCTTTGATCGGGCCCCACCTTCAAGTGAGTGACATAATTATGTTTTAACTCTGGCCAATTTCCTTACTTCGAGGCAGTGCCAATTAAGAAGATTAACAGCATTTCTTGTGCCGATGCACTCATCACGATTTTCTCCCGTGTTGGGCTGCTAAAAGAGATATTGTCGGATCGTGGCCGCAAATTTACGTCAAAATTGACGGAATATGTAGGCAAGTTGCTCATGATAAAACTGCTGTTTACTACCGCGTTTCACCCACCCGGAAGTGGGATGTGCGAAAGGTTAAATGGCAGTCTCAAAGCCATTCTGAAGAAATTATGTGCCGAGCAGCCAAGAGAATGGCACAGATTTCTTCCGGCAGCTCTCTTTGCGTATATAGAAATTCCCCATCGCACCTTGGGTTTCGCTCCGTTTGACCTGCTATACTGAAAAAATGTACGAGGCTTCTTGAGCATATTGAAAGAATTATATGCGAACCAAAAACTGGATCAGGAAATCCAATTCTGGTACTCATAGCTGCTGAATAACGACAGATTTGCGAGAAATGTGCCGAAATAGCGTACCAAAATGCAGATGTTGACCTGGATAAATATAAAACTTACTTCGACTACAAATCTGAAGATAGAAAATTTAAGCCAGGGCATGAAGTCTTGTTGTTGTTCCCAACAGAAAACAACAAATTACTGAGCCAATGGAAGGGCCCTTATCAGGTGATCGAGAAACGCAGACCAATCGATTATTTGATTGAAATTCCAACAGGAAGGAAGCTTTTTCACGTAAATCTCTTCAAGAAATATCATCGGCGCGCATAGACTAAACAGATTGTGGCTTTACGTAGATGAATAAATCGCCTATGGAGTCTAATTATTCTATGGATCACCTAAGTGTATTGCAAGTCGCCTGCATAGAGCGAGACTACGAATATCCCCTACACGTCTTACCAGACGCACCCGAACTCTCGTTGGCCGAATTAAAGGTAAGTGACCAGCTGTTGCCTCTTTAGAAAACTCAACTGCAGTCCCTCCTGAAACAATTCGATGACGTCATCTCTGAAATTCCTGGTTGTAGAGCCCAATTCGAACACACAACATTCAATTGACCACTCAAGACCCTATCCGATCTAAGCCAAATCCACTGTTCATACACCTGAGAGAAGCATGTAATGCTGAGGTTGACAAGCTGTTAAATTTGAAAATAATTGAGCCGTCAAAATCAGATTATTTCTCCCCGGTTGTTATGGTTAAGAAATAAAATGGATTATACCGGATGTGCATCGAATTTAGGAAATTAAATTCGGTAACCGTATTCGACGCAGAGCCGATCCTTCTTATCAACCAGAATTTTTATCTTTTTGAGAAAGCCAAATTTATAAACGAGCTGGATTTGTGCACGGCTTATTATCAAATTCCACTACGACAAGAGGTCAATAAATACACAGATTTCCCACCTGAAAAAGGGCTGATGCAATTTCGACTACTCCGTTCTGGCCTCTTTACTGCATACAGTAATTATAATCGGATGATGAGAAGGATATTAGATGTGTTGCCATATATATACTTAAATTTTGATAATATGTATGTAGCTACGAATGAGTGGAATCAGCCCATGAATGTTCTTCAAGCACTTCTACAAAGACTCCAAGAACATGATTTAACCATTGGCCCCAGTAAGTGTCACTTCGCCTATAAACATCCAAAGAATTGTGCCGGATTTTCCGACCTATATCACTTCCATATCTGTAACCAAACCTGGCATAATCTTAACAAGTAAAGGCTTTCCCTTCAACTACCATAGTGAGCACGGCCCAACAGTCCCAACTGATCACATAACGATCCTCACCATAGTATCTCTCGCTTCGATCCAGCTTCCAGTCTCTATCCGAATAAACTACGCCTTGATCAACTGGGAACGTACAAGAGACGACTCAGTTAATACGCCTCAGCTGACCTAAGCGACGCAACCTTGGAGGAGATAGACGAAGATCTAGAGAGGATAACTATGTCCATACTAGAAGCAGACCACGAGTGCATACCCAGGTCTGTGTATAAAACACCTCCTCATCCCACATGGACAGAGGAGATGAGAGAGATCGATCGTGTTCACAGGGAAGTGTACAAAGAGATAAGACGGGAATGTCCTAACCGGGAAAGAAGCTCGCTCCTTCGGCGCCTAAGCACCGAGCTAAAAGAGGCTATCAACCTCCAACAAGAGGAAATATGGAACAGCCTGATAGCCAAATTCGATAGCGAGCTTAACTCGGCTAAATTCTGGCGTCAAGTTAAGAACCTAAAAGGCCTAATCAGAAGAACTAAGGCTCGAATAAAAGAGAACGGATATTATATAGAGGACCCGGCGGTTCTAGAAGACAGATTCAGGAATTTTGGGAAAAACGTCTTTAGAATAACATCAGAAGACAATTAAGAGTTCGACCAGGAATTCGAAGGCCAACTTATCGAAGATCTAAATCAGATTATGAACAGCACCTACCCACAACATCAAGTAGACGAAGGCAGGGAGATGGAGGACCATGGCCGTCCCATAACGCTAGAGGAGGTCATGGTCACCGTAAGAACCTTCGAACAAAGTGCATCAGGCTGGACGGGCATCACCAGAAACAACTTAGTAAATGCCCCACAGCAGACCATTCAGGGAATTACAAACGTTTACAACGCTTGCCTGAATACGGGTTACTTCCCTGAGGGTTTTAAGACTGTTAAAATAATCTTCATACGCAAGGGAGGTAAACCCCCTGATCAACTGGCCAATTATAGGCCAATCATCTTGCTAGAATTCATTGCGAAAGTCTATGAGAAGCTCCTGGCTGACAGGCTTCAAGAACAACTAGCCGAGCTAGGAGCTCACAATCCTCAGCAGCACGGGTTCCGCAGGGGACGAGGAACGGAAATCGCACTCGCCCTCCTAACGGAAAACTCGCATGCAGCAAAGCTGAGAGAAAATATGTACACGTGGTGCTGCGGGATGTAAAGAAGGCCTTCGATAAGGTCTGGCTGAGAGGGCTACAATTCAAGATCCTCAACCTCAAGCTAAATCCAATCCTGGAAAGGGTCCTTTGTAACTATGTCACGGATAGGAGAGACCAAATCGCGATCAAGGGCTGCAAAGGACCCGAATTCGAACTCGAGGCAGGAGTTCAACAAGGCAGCTGTCTGAGCCCTTTGTTGTACCTCGTCTACACAATTGACCTCCCTGCTCCAGTGAGGAACGATTCGATGTATCTGCAATACGCGGATGACATCACTCAAATCGTTTCAAGTCAATTCAGGAACGCTGGGAGCCAAGTAAGAGTGACAGCTGCCGAGATTGACAACATCAATGGTTATGAAAAAAAGTGGAAAATAAAGATCAAGCGCCAGAAGTTCACTATAATTCCAATCAACCGGCGGAAATTAGACGACCTCCTCGTTGACAATGAAATTTATCCGCACTCTAACGAGGAAAAGGTCCTGGGCGTACGTGTTTATAAATCAGGATACAAGGCACACGTAAACAACAGAGTCTCTTTAGCCAAAAGAGAGCTGAAGAAACTGAACAGTTTCCAAAGCCTCAACTTGCCAAATAAGAAAAAGACCTACATGTCCCTGGTACGCCCCGTCCTGGTGTACTCGGCTGTGATCACGCAGATGACAAGCTGTACCTCTCTCAGGACGATGCAGAGGGTACAGAATAAAGCCACACTGCTTATAACTGGCACGAAAAGGATCGACCATATTCGACAATTGTTTCAACATGATAGAATCGGACTAAAACTGATCAATATGGAAATCCAAAAGATAGAGAGAAAGAATTGGGACAAAGTAGACCAAGAAATACTCCCAACAATTAACAACAATTTAGATATACCGGAACAAAGAATACGCATAATAGAAAGGATATCTCTATTTCCCAGCGGAAGAACCTGTGCGAGAGAGAATATGACCTATTTACACCTAACAATATACAAAAGGAAATTAACTTTAATAAAAAGAGGCGAAGTGCCCAGATTCAAATAAAAATTTAACTAACACAAAAGTAGAGAAGAAGTATAAAAGCCAAAAATGTTTAACAAAAAGAGGCGAAGTGCCTGAATTTAACTGAAACAAAAAGAAGTAAAGAAAAATAAATAATCAACAAAAGTAACCAAATAATAATAAGAAAAGGAAGATAGATTAACATAAACGAAAAGAGGCGAAGTGCCCAAACTACGAGAAAGATTTAAACTGAAAATAATAAATGAATAACTAAATACAATAACGACAAGGTAACTATAATTTAAACAAAAGGAGACAATAAAGTAATAAATAACAGAGCAAGAATAAAAGAGGCAAAAATGGCCATACGAAACAAGAGATATTTAGAAAAATAAAAACCATTTGAAAGGCTTGAAAGCCACGACGCAGGAACTTATTAATGGAATCATATATATATATATATATATATATATATATATATATATATATAACAATGGAAGAACCTGACCGTCATCGACGGTCAGCAACATTATTGACGGAGGAAAAATAATTTTTTTAGACAAACAAGAAGAAAGCATGCGAGTGATGCCCAACACCACGGCAAGCTAGTAAACTTTCTCACACCTATGAAAACCTACCACACATTTCATCACTTGCATTAACTTTGAACTTTGAATATAACCATATACCGTTTTTGGTCGCATTCAATTACTATAGTATTTACATATTTCTAATTTGAGTTATTATTTAATTCGTTGTTATTTATTTTATTCATGTCTGGTTATTTATTGTAAACATATTTTAATCACTTTAGTGTCATCATTTAATCACTTATTGCTAATATTATTTACTTTTCTCACTTTAGATTATTTACCAATAATTTGCTTTAATCATTATTGATTTTAATCATTTTGTTATCATTATTTATTCGCTTTTCTACTTTATTTATTCACTTTTCGTTATTATCCAATAACTTGTTTTAACCACTAATTTATCACTTTATTATCGCTATTGATTCACTTATTATCGTTATTCACTTTCCGTTATTATTATTTATTCTTCGCTATAATTACTTTATTATCGTTATTTATTCGCTTTTTGCTATTTTCTACACTTTTTCGTACTTTAACTATTACTCAATGTCCGATGTTTTTTGAACACTTTTTAACTTCTTTTAGGTGGAATATTGACGGTGTGAATGCACGAGTCCGGGATGAACATCGCGCGCCCCATCACTAGTCTTCCTCTTTTCTTCGGCGAACAAGGCAAAATGGTGAATTTTGATTTGATTTGATGAGCTAAGTGGTGAAGTGTGTGGTAGGTGTGATAGGGGTGAAGAAGTTTATTAGTATTTGTTACCCTGGTTGCGAGGGCGTCGCCTTCGTTTTACTGCTATATTTTTCCTCTTTTGTTGCCTCCCCCCTCCTCCAATGTTCCCACTGTTGGTCTGAATCTTCATTTTAAATATATATATTTATTTAATTTTAATTTTTCCTCCGTCGTAGCTTTCTAGCCTTTCAAGTTTGTCTTTTGTTAACTTTAATTAGCCTAATATTACTTTTGTGGGTATTTTGCCTCTTTTGTTTTCATTTTTGTCTATTATTATTTATATTTTTTTTCTCTTTCTTTTTGTGAGCACTTAGCCTCTTTTGTTATTTTTTTATTTTATTCATAAATTAGTTTGTACTTTTTTATTTCGTTTTCTTTTGATTGGCTCTTTGCCTTTTTTATTTCGTTTTCTTTTGATTGGCTCTTCGCCTTTTTTATTTATTTTTATTTTATTATAAATTAGTTTGTTTAGGTTTGTTTTGTTTGTTTTTTGTTGTTTTTTAAATTGATGGGCTCTTCGCCTCTTTTTTTAGTCTTATTTTAATTTATTGCTCGTTTCTTTTCAACTTTTATGGGCATTTCGCCTTTTTTTATTGTTTGTTCTTTTATTTATTTATTTTATGTGGTCTTAATCGATATCTCTTCTTTGATCGGTTTCCTTTTTTGGTTTAAGTCTATATTGGTTGTTCTTTCTTGGTTTCTTCGGTTTTATGTTCGTATTTCTCGATCTTGGTTATTTAAAAATTGAGTTTATTGCCTTGCAACTTTGTGTCGCTTCTGCTGCAAGATTGCAATGTTGAGGTTGTCAAGTGTGGGTATAATAGTTTGCTCTATCTTTTCCCAAGTCTTTCTCCCTACCCTTTGAACTTCCGTATTAATTGTCTTAAGCCCTGATCTTGCATGCAGGTTTGTTTGCCTAATGCGGTCATTTCTTCTAGCTCCAGCTATTATTAGCAGGGTGGCTTTATTTTGTACTCTCTGCATCAACCCGAGAAAAGTACAACTTTCCATCTGCGTTATTACTGGACGGGTACACCAGGACGGAGTGTAACAAGGCAATGTATAGCTTCTTCTTGTTTGGAGCGTTAAGGTTCCGGAACCTGTATAGTTCCCGAAGTTGCATTTTGGCTAGGAAGACTGAGTTGACATGGGTTTTGTACCCAGACTTGGTGAACTGTAAACTCTGTACGTTACCCACTTCCGAGTACGGATATAGGCCGTCTTTCACGATGACGTCATCTATTTTCAGGCAATTCATTGGGATTATTGGGAATTTTTGGCGGTTGGTTTTAATTTTCCACATCCTTTCATATCTGTTAATGTTGTTTATTTCGGCAGCTGTACCCCTTTCTTTAACTCTAGCGTTCCTATAAGAGCTGGGGAAAATTTGTGTGATGTCATCTGCAATTTGCAGATACATCGTGTTGTCCCACACAGGAGCAGGAAGGTCTATTGTGCACACGAGGTACAGCAACGGAATTCAGAGAGATGCCTTGTCGAACTCCCGCCTTGAGTTCGAATTCGGGTCCTAAAAAAACCTCGATGGAGATTTGGGTTTTTCTCTCCATGATTAGCAACATAGGACCCTTTTCAGGACTGGGTTCAGCTGGAGGTTTCAGGATCTTGAATTGGAGCCTCCCCATCCAAACCCTATCGAAGACCTTCTGTACATCGCGCAGCACCGTGTCTACGTATTTTCCCTAGGCTTTGCAGTGGACTATTTTCTCCGTTAGGAGGGCGAGGGAAGTTTCCGTTCCTTGACCCTTTCGGTATCCGTGCTGGTGGGAGTTGTGAGATCCCAGTTTGGCTAGCTGTTGTTGAACCCAGTTTGCTAGGATTTTTTCGTAGATTTTACCCATGAACTTGATTAATCACCAGTTAATCTGGATGCTTGCAAGCCTTGGAAATAAATATGATTTGGCGGACTTTAGACCGTCCGGGAAGTAGCCCGTGTTCCGGGAAGCGTTAAAGATGTTGGTGATTCCCTGAATGATCTGATGCGGGGCATTTACCAGATTGTTTTGGTGATGCCTGTCCAGCCTGGTGCCTTTTGTGTGAGGGATTTCACAGTGGTCATGACGTCCTCTGTTGTTATTGGACGACCATAGTCAACCATCTCTCTTCCCATGTCCGCGTGGTGGTGTGGATGCGTGCGGTGTATTATCTTATTCAGATCGTCAATCAGACGGCCCTCGAATTTCTGGTCGAACCTTTCGTTGTCTTCTTCGGTAATAGAGAAGACTTTCTCCAGTATGCTCTAAATCTTCCCTCCAGATCCGCCGGATCCTCTATATATTCCCCGTCCTCTTCTTTGACCCGAGCCTTTTCCTTTCTTTGCAAACCTTTCAGTTTCCTGGTTTAGAGCCAAAATTTGGTCGGTCTCAGCTCACTGTCTACTCCGGCTATAAGGCTGTCCCAGATCTCAGCCTGTTGGATGTTTTTGCTTCCTTAGCCAGCGTAGTAGAGCGCTTCTTTCCCGACTTGAACCTTCCCGTTTGATCTCCTCGTACACTTCTCTATGCACATGTGCAATCCTTTTCATATCCTCTGATCATCTGGGCTGAGGTAGTGTTTTTTATCCATTTTGTGAACACACTCGCGTTCAGCTTCGATGATAGAAGTCGTTACTCTTTCTAGTTTTTCGTTAATCTCCTACAATGTAGACTCGCTCAGGTTGGCCGAGGCGTATTCTCGGAGAAGAGTTTTGTAACGTTCCAGGTCGGCGGCAGCGTAGTTCTTACGTGGTGTGACTGGCAGCTGGATCGGCGCGAGTGGAATTGTGGTTAATATTGCAATGTGGTCGTTGGGAGTTGTTAGGCCCGGCTCGCTATAGTAGTTAAATGGGAAGCTTCCGCTTGTCATGGTAATGTCAGGTTTGGTGGCTGATCTGCTAGTGATGTAGGTCGGAAAATCCGGCCCTATGGTATAGATGTTTTTCCTGTCGATTGTCATTTCTAAGTGTCGGCCTCTTTTGTTGGTTCTACCATAGTCCTACATTTGACATCTGGCATTGAAGTCGCTCCCTAAGAATGCCACTCTCTGGTGCCTGAAAAGTCTAGTGAAGCTTCTGACGGATAGATAAGCTCGGCTACGGGGTTGATAGGCTGCAGCTATCGTGAGGTTCCCCACTAATGTGAGTTGTATCGCCACAAAGGATTCTTCCAATTCTGGGAGACGTTTGAACGTGGGGTTACCTCTAACCTCTATTACAGCGACATCGAACCTTTCCTCTGAGTTATTCTTCATGAGCACTCTGTATCTCGGAATTTTGAGTTGACCCCTTGTGGTGACAATACTGTGCTCCGTTATCAGTATTATGTCGGGGTCAAGCACACGGAATATGTTTCCATATGCCGTTGCTTTTCCTTCCCATCCATTAACGTTGAGTTTCAGAATCCTCAATCTATTGTTCACGTTCTCCATGCTAGTCATTCTCTACTGGTGTTTCTGGATGAAGTTTCTTTCTCTTACGGTTCTCTTTTTTAAAAATTCTGTGTTATTTACTCCGTTTAGAATTTTTCTTTCGTCAATATTTTCTGGGAAAGGGAATTTTTCTGACGCATAAACGGTGAGATTAATCCTATCTGCGTCGTGCGTTTTTTCCCTTTTTTGCTTTTTTTTTGGTTTTATGGGCTTCTGTGTCAGACGAGTCCGAGGAGTCTATGGATTTCGTTGATGACTATTCCCCCGTTTCGCTTCTCTTCGTCAATTTTCTATTTAGTTGAACCTGTGTGGGTTCGGCTGCAGCAGCTTTATAGGTTGCTAGGTTTTGTTTTCTATTTTTTCCTTGTTGGTGTCCATCTCATTTGCAGTATTTTGAACCATTTGCAGATGGAGGAGGTGTCCTGATGGAAGTTTTTCCGAGAACCACATTTAGCTCATTCCGTTTTTGGCCAGCATTTGGTCGAGTTCTTTTGCGAAGCAGCCAGGTTGGTTTAGATTCCTAACGTGATCATAGAGGATGCACGTTAGGATTTTTGTCGACTCTTCGTTCTCTATCTTCAAATATGATTTCTTCATTTCTGTTTCGTTGCACGTGGCTTAGCTACCTGTGCATAAGTAGTGTTTGGTCTGCATACTTCTTCCTGTTTCTTGTCATTTTTATTTTTGTTTATTATTTCCTTTTTGACCGGGCATGCCATAGCCATTGAATTTTTCACCTTGCCCGCAGTTGGTGCATCTCTCGTAATTATTGCGGCAGTCTTTTCTGTGGTGTCCCTTCTCGCTGCACTTGGAGCACGTTTCCTCAGTCTCTTTACAGTCTCTGATGGCGTGCTGCTCCATTTTGTAGCAGCGAAAGCAAAACTGGACTGGAAAGAATTCTTTTCACTCTATATGGTCTCCACTCTCCTTCTTCGCGTTGAACATAAGCAAGCCTTGTTCTTTTGCCTTTTGGGCATCGAGGTTTCTGCAAAAAAACAACAATAAATACATGGGTGTTGTCGCTGTTGTCCCGTCTGTTCTTAAATTTGATAATATCTAAGTCTAAGCTCGATTTCTTCTTTAATTTCTTCTCTATTATTTTGTCCGATCCAAGGATCGAGTCTCCTGAAAACGACACTGTGATGAGCTTCTATTTGTGGAGGAATAGCAGGCTGTAGTCTAATAGTTCTTAGGATTTCCAGAGTTCCTTCTTTTGTAATAGCCTCTACGTCCTTTTCCCGTTCGCAGATCACGACCTACCCAGATGGGACGTCTAGAAGCCTTACAAGAGCGATGTTGAGTTTTCCGAACATTAGCTTAAATACCTTATCCCTGTTTAGCTTGCTCTGCCAGTTGATCACCCACAGGGGAATTCTTGTGGTGTTTTCTTAGGCCCTTTTGAACCCAGTAATCCCTACGGGGCCTTTCCGATTTTTGCCACTTCTCTTTTTCAGCTGGTGGTAAGACGATGGTTGAATGTCTTGAATCTTCTTCTTTGAGGCTGTGATTTCTCATTAAATGGGTTGAGTCAGTGACTAACCTCCTCCTCGTAGCAGCGCGGCGTTAATAAACATGGATTGCTGGATGGGGAGATGATGATGGGCGAACCGGGAGGTGGGGGAAAGGGGGGGAGGGGGGCAGGGGGGGGGGGCGCAGGAGGTGTTATTGTATGGCGGACCTTTCGTTGGTTAGCGCGGAATCAACAATCGCTAATCAGAGGTGCCGCCCCTCGAGGGTTTGGGTATCAGTGCTGAAGTTGCCATGCGTAGAGACGAGTGTTGTTTCCTCTATGGTCCTCGCTGGGCTCCCAACGTTGAAAGATGGGAAAGGGCCCCCACTTCTCCCTCCAGAAGGGTCAGTCCTGCCCTTTGTCCGGCTGCTTCAGACGCCAAGTTCCCCAGTAGGCTACTCCTCAAACCTACTTTCCTTGGCTCCCCCAATCATGTCTATCTCAGAGAACGACACAGTTGGGTCCAGACTAAATGAATGACAATCCAGTTCATGACCGCTTGGCTGCGCCTCAGAGTGGGTAGTAGGGCGGTTTAGGCAGACACATATCACTTATTCACAGTTCCAAATGTATTTTTCTCTTTTTAAATTACCGGTAGGGAAAAGAGTAAAAAATCCACGTTTTTAATTCGTTTTCATTTCATCTGCCTCTTTTATCGGGTATCAACTTTCTTCTGAGTTACCATTGTTAATTCAATGAAGTCGGAATCACCCAACTTTTTTTTAGGGGGAGAAATGGTACCGATCGCGGTCACTCCTCCCCTCTGTACCCCTCTCACGATAGGGGAGGCACAGAAGAGGAGGAGGCCCGCGACCGACATGCTCTTGGAGAAACTCCCCACACTTCTGACTCTTAGTTCAAGTTAACCGATAGTGAAGTGTATAATGGGTAGTCCGGAAGAAGCTTTAGAAGAGGGTTTATAGTGGGAGATGGAAAGTTTTAAGTTAAAAGAAGACAGATTGGTGAGGAGGCAGATGAATCACCTAACGTAATATTACAGGAAAATATATTGAATATGTTTAAACATTACCGTTAGAAAACGGACCAATCAAATAACCTCAAAAAATACATGGATAGATTTATGTTTAAAAATATTTTGAACATTATTGTAAGGAAACGGACCAATCAACTAACATGAAAATGCATGTATATGTTTAGAAAATATGCTCGAGAACAAAAAAAATAAAGTTGAGTATAAACAAAAGCAGATTCTGGCAGCGACTCGTTGGGAGGATAGTCTCTGGCTGAAGTTGTATATTGATTGAAGGTCTGCATTGGCAGATTATAACTTCCTCGGGCATTCAGAGTCTTCGGCAGGCAGGATCACGAAAGAGGATAGAGGTGTTTGGGTTGAGCGTTTCTATTGTAATTGACGTATGAATACTCGTACAATATCGGTGACTGCGTTGACTACAACTCTAAATACAAAGGAATGACTTCTATAACCTTGTCGCGCAGGTTGACAATTCACCTTCAGGACGGGGCTATCAAGCGACATATCGCAACGCATCATACGTCAATTTTGGAATAGCGAAACTAACGGGAGGTACAGGTGCTGAAACAGCAAAAACAGTTGTGGAATGTCTTAAAAATTTAAATATCAAGTACATTGTTAAAACCATGTGTTTTGACAGCACTGCATGTAGCACTGGTCCTAAGAAAGGTGCATGTGTGACAATAAAACAAAACTAAATAGACGTTTTCTTCCTTTTCCTTGCAGATATCATGTTCATGAAATAATTGTATTTAACGTATTTAAAAAAGTGTTTTGTTGCTGCATCCGAACCAGAAATTCTATTATTCAAGCGTTTCTGTGATTCTTAGAAGACTATCAATACTTCATCGTATGAAGCACATAATACATTTTTTTCTTGGAAAGAAGCTGTGCTTAGTTTTTGTCAAGAACAGTTGAAATATCATCAGCCTCAAGCAGAATACAAAGAACTTTTGCAACTATTATTTGCATATTTAAGGGGTGACACAGAAAGCTTTTCCTTCAAACAACCTGGAGAAGTGCATCGAGCACGTTGGATGGAAAATGTTATTTATTCAATTAAAGTTGAACGCTTCAAGTCACAATTTAAAATGACCAAGAAAGAAAAGACATCAGTCAAGCACTTTGCACAGTTTGTTGAACAGTAACACGTTTCCAACTATTTTACATCTTAAACTGCATCCACTGCTCCACAAAAGAACTTTGAGTACTTGTAAAGTTTCCAAGTATCTGAAGATAAGGAAATTGCCTCTGTAGCTAGCAAAGCACTTGGTCGTCACCTTTAGTATCTAAGCAAAGAACTTGTTTTCCTTGCCTTCATGGATACAGGCGTAACTCTATATTTGAAGAGAAAGATGGCTGCAGCATTGTAGAAGCCTGCCTCACAGCATCCAGAGAAACGATATAAACTGGAAAAAAGAGAGTATCTCAGGCAAAACTTTTGCTGACTTCGTGACTGAATCAAGTCGACTTTTCTTCACAAAATTGTCGTTCAATTCCTCTTTTTTAGAAGTAGACCCTTCAGAATGGGGTGGAAGAAATGAGTATTAAACAGTAAAACAATATACTCATACTATGAATGTCATCAATAACAATGCAGAGAGAGCTGTAGCCTTGATTGAGAGCTACAATAATCATCTTACCATAAATGAAGATCAGCTTTCAGATCTTTTACACAAATATTTTTGCTTATTCTAGATCTGAAAACTAAAAACAAGGGAAAATGTACCAATGTTGCTGTATATAATTACAAATTCAGAAAAAAATGAATTTTAATTATAAAACTTATAATTAAATTAAAAAATAATTTTAAATTATTATTTATTTTTATTAGAATTTTTTTAAATAATTTTTAATCATTAATTATTTACATAAAAAGTGCATAATTTTTCTATTAATATTGATTGTTAATTTAGTTACGGTGTTGAAGAACCTAATAAAAATGAAGCTACAGACAAATCTGCCAAGCAGAGTTTACTTATACTGTACTGCTCAAATATATATTGTAGTGTTTTCGTTCTTTACCATAACTTAATTCTAAATTTTGTATCAATATGACATAGATTTGTGGTTCTTTATAAATATAATTAATTCTAGCACTGTAAAATATATATATATATATATATATATATATATATATATATATATATATATATATATATATATATATATATGGGAAATATCACGAAAGTTAGCGCGTGATAATTATAAATATAAATATGTACCACGGAAGGAAAGTGAATAAAAGACGGATTAGAGTTAGTACTTTCGTCTATTCGACATTTTCAAACTCACAATGGTAAGAAAAAAAAGACACACAGTATTTATACTAAGCACTTTTCCCAATGAGGTCAACTTTTTAATGCTATCAGATAAGTCGGATTTTAGAAAAGTGATAAAATTGGATCTAAGTTCCATGGAGGAAAAAACAGCGGATTTTATATTTTGGGCATGACTTGAATAAAAATGGACATAAGATAAATTATTTGTCGGTTTCCTATAAACAGTAAATTTAAATCTATGTGGTTCTCTAATTATTAGGACATCCCAAAATGGAAGGCTCTTATTTACTTCCTTTTCTACGGTGAATTTAATTGACGGAACCAATGAGTTGATAATTAAAAGAAAACTATCGATGTCCAAATTGTTGTTTAAAATTACCAGGATGTCGTCAACATACCGGAACCAAAATTTGAGTAGACCAAAAAGGGGGGATCAACCTAGTTTCGAAAAATTCCATATATAAATTTGACAATAAGGGAGATAAGGGATTGATTACCCATAGCTATACCAAACACTTGTTCATAGAATTTGCCGTTGAAACTAAATTTACCTTTTTTAATACATAAACAAATAACCTCAATGATCGTATTGGTTGGTAAAGGAAGGTCATAAGCATTTTGAATAGAGGCTAGGAAGTCTAATAAGTCATCAATGGGCACTTTGGTGAATAATGAGGTGACATCAAAACTGACTAGTCTCAGATCTGATGTTACCCTCATATTGTTTAATTTATTGCAAAGATCAAGGGAATTTTTTATATGCGAGAGGGATATAGTCCCTAAGATAGGAGAAAGTAAATTTACTAAGTATTTGGAAAGTTTATATTGGATTGAACCAGTGGCACTTATGATTGGTCTTATTGGGTTTCCTGGTTTATGGGTTTTTATTAGGCCAAACAAATAGAGTAAAGAAGAGCCACTAGAAGAGACAGAGTCCATATTGATTAGTGTTTTTTAAAATGGTTTTTACGTCTCTATTAAAACACTTAATTACGTCATCTAAGGGATCCTTACTTAACGGAAGGTATGTAGACGTATCGGATAATAAGGTTGACTTTTTTTTCTAAATACGTTGTTTTGTTCATTATAACAAACGTGTTAGATTTATCAGCTTTTGTAATGTGCAAATCTTGGTCCATTTTTAAGGATTTAAGTGCAGATATAAATCTTTTCGGAAAATTGTGGAAATTTTTATACATATTACTCACTACTGAATAAACAATACCTTTTGCAATGTCTATGTGGTTTTGAGTTATGTTCTTATTTTTTTGCAATCTAGCAAAAGCAGCGGCAATGTCGACACTTTGAGGTGTTTTATTTATTGAAAACGACAATCCATATCCTAAGGCGCGCTTTACATCTGCATGAATTAGTTTATCCGATAAATTCACAACACAATTTTCTTGATAATTTTTGGTCCATACACTATCACTTATTAGGAGATTTAATTTTTCTGTTAGGTGGCAGTTAAGTTGATGTAGTTTTCCTTTGAGCCTGTTGTAGATGGCGTCTAGCAGTGGTATTTTCCAGACACATGGAACATTACGTAAGAAGTTATGTTTCAGACTGCGTAACTTTTTAAATTGGGAAAACTCATGCTACCCAAAGAACTTTCTAGAAAAATGTATGAATATAGCCAAAAAAACATTTTATAATTGTAAATTAGAGACAATAGAACCTCGTAAAAACCTATTAATTTTACCCTATCATGATAATTTTAGGTCCGTAGTGCCCATTCTAAAACAACTTAATATTAAGATAGCCTTTAAATACAATCATACATTAAAAAATCTCTTAATAAAGCATAGCCCCAATAATGATAATAATGTAATTTAATGAATTCCATGTTTAGACTGTAATTTATTCTATGTAGGCCAAACTTCCAAAAATGTTTCCATAAAGACCCAACAACACAAAAATGCAGTAATTAAGGGATATCTGAATAATGCCTTGGCAGTCCACAATTTCAAGATGAAACACGGAATTAAGGGGTCAAAAAATGATACTCTAATCCCTAGTAATGATTTATAAAGAGAAATATCCTGGAATCATTTTTAATCTCCCACACAAAGGAGAGTAATCTCAACATTAGCCCAGGGCTGTTTTCACTAGATCCAATTTTATCACTTTTTCTAAAATACGACTGATCCGATAGGATTAAAAAGTGGACCTCATTGGGAAACGTGCTTAGTATAAATACTGTGTCTTATTTTTCTCATCATTGTGAGTTTAAAAATGTCGAATAGACGAAAGTACTAACTTCAATCCGTCTTTTATTCAGTTTCCTTCCGTGATACATATTCATATATATATATATATATATATATATATATATATATATATATATATATATATATATATATATGCAGTTCAAAGGCTATATTAAACAGACACAGTCTTCATCAAAGCCCTCGGAAGGAGCTCTTCTCATATACACATGAGAGAACGCTTATTTTATGTGTTACCTAGTCGTGTATGTGAAAAGAGCTCCTTCCGAGGGCTTTGAGGAAGACTGTGTCTACCTAATTAATATAGCCTTTTAAACGCATAATTAATTGTGTTACTGCAATAATTTTTCTCATATATATATATATATATATATATATATATATATATATATATATATATATATATATATATTTTTTTACAAAAGTCGAAAAAATACAAAATTTGAAACTGAAAAAAAGTCCTTCGACTGCTTCCAAGCTGCAGTCATTGTTTTCAACCGAGTAAGGCTTGAAAAAGTAAAGACTGGCAACAATGTATACAATTCGCTAATTATGATTCTACTAAACGGTGCATTAAAAGATTATTATTTGTCCTGACAAAATAGAGTGAAAATTAAATGTATTCATTTGTATTCATAAATACAATAAATACTTTCAAATATATTTGAATACAATACGAATACTGTATTCATAATTTGGCATGAATACTTAAAAATACTGTATTCATGAATACTGAATAAAAATACCCCAACTCTGCCTTCAGCGCCTTTTAATGCCAACAACTCCCGAACTTCTAACTGCCAGAAGTCTACAAACCTTCCTGTGAGGTTCATCCCTTCAAATACAGCCCATCATTTCTTACGAGTTAGTTAGGCTTGGAGGACAATTTGATTCAATAGAATTACTGTGAATTCTTGGTCAACTGGAAACCGTTATGGAGGTTAGTCTCTTCCATTTTTTTGTTAGCTAATGTTTCTCAGGAGACCATCCTGGGCGCCTGATCCCTGTCCATCCTCCAGGTAAATAAGTCTTAAGCAGACCCAACCATTTCTTTATGCAGGTTCAGCGAAAGGATGCACGATTTATACCAGGAATGATGCCTTGTTCTTCTACTTGTTTTGAATACCTCCATTCAAGCAATGGAAATGGAGCTAAACCTGGATATAATGTATACCGTATTTATGTGTGCATTCCACTCTCAGCCTCTTTCTCTTAGTTGAGGATTTGATTGCAGTAGGGATTAAGATCAATCTCAAGGATCGGGTCCTTGCCGACCTGATCGAAGAGTTGAGATAAATGGGGATGAATTTATGCTTGATTGTACGGAACCGTTTCATTTTCTGATTTTAGTGTGAGGTGGTCAGTGATTTTCATGGTAGTGACCCTATTCCTATGCCTATATCATTTTCTGCGCTGTTGCCGCCTAAGAAACCATCACATTGGTGCTATGAGTAAGCTAGGTTGTCTTAATCTCAGGAAATGACCTTTTTTGTTCCATTCGAGAAGCTTAGGTCAGTTGATTAGGCCGTTGAGTTCTTTTCCGGCAACCTCATCGCCGTCGGCCTAACTACTATTTTAAGAACGCCTGGCCGTTGAGTTCTTTTCCGGCAACCTCATCGCCGTCGGCCTAACTACTATTTTAAGAACGCCTGGCCGTTTTGCACATTGTTAATTTCTTTGGTGATCGGGCCTCAGCCAGAAGTGATATCCTTATATACACTATACGCGCCGCTCGAACGATTTCACCCTAGGTGAGTTTCTTCAAGCTAAGGCTAAGTTCAGGGATGTTTTGAAGCATGCCTGCCCCTCTTCCTGGCGGGCATACGTGTATTCACTTAACGGGAGTCCCCTCTTGCAGAGGTGTGAAAGGAAGTCAAAAGGATTCTGGCAAGTTATCGCAGGACCCCCATCCCCCTTATTGCTTCCAGAAGAACAGGGTCCCGCATAAAAGGAGGTTTCTTTCGCGAATGTTTTCTCCATATTATCTACCCGGGATGTTGTCCGCCAGCATTCATTGCACTTCGTTATATCTTTGAAGGCAACCGACTGAACATTATCTCCAGAGGCGGAAACCTGTCAACATCATTTTTACAATGTGACTTGCGCTCAAGTCTCGTCTCATGTGTAGTATCCACTCCACCACCACGCTGTACAGATCATGTCCCGTAAGCCATGATTCGACACCTAGTTGAACGAGGCATTGCCTATTTGTTAAATTTGTTGGAGAAGATCTGAATTGATGGCATCCTCCAATATTCGTGTCGAATATCTACCCTGATCGCTTTCACAAAGTGGAGAGATGTGCCTCTTCCCCGGCTGTTTCCATCTAATTTCTCTAACCTCCTGCTATGTAAGTTAATGATGAAATTGGTAAATGTTAGACTAGTTTTTTCCTCCACAGCGGAGATTACCCGTCTTCTGCTCATTGCTGCTTCTGCAAGTTCCCCTTCACGTCGGATGCTCTACTTAGCTGGAAAAGGCTATCTGCGAGGCATACCTTTGTAGACAGCACTACGCTACGGTGCTTTTTTATCTAAATGATACCTATATTACCGCATGGAGATGGATATCATGGAGACCCTCAATTCCATGAAAATTGTCGATTCCGTGTACTAGAAGTGGGTGTGTGGGCTTTCTGGCCTAATAGGGTAAGAAAAGGGCGTCTTCTAGGGAAATGTCCTCAGTCTCACACTCTTTGTCTTGAGCATCAACAGTATCATCTTTGTGCTGCAGGAAGATGTTTCTGCTACTCCCACGTATATAACACATTTTCGATCTATTTTGATGCGACTCATATGCAAATTATGGATAGTCGACTCCAAAAGGCACTGGACAACATCTCGCGCTATGCCGAAGTGCATTGGTGTCAGTTTTCCCTTACCAAACCTAAGGCAATTCAATTCTGCAGCAATCCGGTGCGGACTTGTTCTTAGACGAAGTTTACTGGGAATTACTAGTTCGTACCTTTTCCTTGGTTTTGCTTTCGACCTACCCCTCTTTTATGAGGCCCATGTTCAACTACCGTAGGTCTCTTGTATTCGCCCCATGGACATTCTTAGTTCCCCTCACTGACTATGGGACAGGAAGTAGGACATCTCCTCGCACTGCCTGGCAAAGAAGATAGGAGATGGTGACTGGGACCTTAAACCTGCGCACCATCGCGTCGCGTCGCGACTGTTTCCATGGATGTACCCCCCCCCCAATGCCTTATGTGTTTCAGGTCACGTTCTGTTGTCTTCGAATAAGGCGCACTGTCTGGACGTACTGACATTTGATGGAACGCTCTCATGCACCTTACTGCGACCACTGCGTGGTCACCCAGATGGTTCGGCACAATTTTGTTGAATGTCTCACTCTCGGAGAGGGGGAAAAGCGGCGTCGCTAACGCTTCTCTAATGTAGTCGGAACGAGTTCGTGTACACAGACTTGCGTAGAGAGATGGACCTTCCTCCGACGCCAAAACATTCGTTTTCTTTTAGTTTGTTTTTTTAATTGCTTTATTTGCTGTTTTTATGGTTTTCTTCTTCTTGGTTTTTGTTTTTTCGTTGTTATTCAATAAATATCCTAAGATAAGGCTACAGTTTTTTTCCGGCAACTTATGTCCTTCGTACAAGATGGGCGCTATTAATTTTTTAAAAAATCTAATGTTTATATGTCCGAAAGTGTGTCTGTTTTCAGTATACGACTGAAGATGGTATTATAAACTATATGCCCTTACTGGTCTCGTGATTAAATATTACACTCCCACAGAGTGGCTTTGCTAACATTTATTTAACTCGTTAATGAGAGTATCTGAAAAAACAAAAAAAATACTAACCTTTAAATCAGAAGGATGGGGGTGGGGGAAGGAGAAGTAACTTTGCCACAATAATCAGGAAAAAGTGAAGCCTCTCATGAGTGGGAATATCACGCAAAATTAGATAACGAGCAAAGTATTTAGGATAAATATTCCTTTTGTTGCCACTGCAGAAAAATCAAGCTCCTTACGTCTTCTCACAACCCTTCAATGCTTTACATACGCGTCCTTGTGAGAGGATCCCAAATCCTTTACAAATGACTTGGTTAAGTGATTAGGATCATGTCAAGAAGAGGAGACCCAATTTTACCATGCCAAAAATAGCGACCCCAGTATAACTATAATGCAAAGGAAAAAACATACCTGGTATTCACTTTAATGAAAATGAATGGTACGAGGGGCGGTCAATAAGTTTTGCAATTCGGATAAAAGGAAACGAGATATGAGGAAAAATGTTTTATTATTTTTCAATATAACTACCCTCGACTTCAATGCACTTGCACCACCTGTCGCTGAGGCTTCGAATTCCCGACAACCAGAAATCTCCCGACTGTTGTTTAATCCACTCCTGGACGGTGAGCTGGACATCTTCATCGTCCCCAAACCGGCATACACGCAGTGCAGCCTTGAGCTGGCGGAATAAAAAGTAGTCGCTAGGGGCCAGTTCTATACTGTAGGGGGAATGGTTGAGCTCCTCGAATCCCCACTCGCGCAGAGCAGCTTGTGCAACTCTGGCCTTATGGACTTTGACGACGTTGAAGTCGATCATGGGGTGTGAGGTTTCTAGGGACTCAACGGGCAGAGACCTTGGTCATGGCCAAATTTTTGCGAATGATGTTGATAACACTTCCATGTGACATTCCAAGTTCTCGCTCGATTTCTTCGACCTTCACCCTTTGATTTTTGAGGATCATTCTCTCCACAGGGGCCACATTGTCCTCGTTGGCCACGTCTGACGGGCGTCCTGGACAGGGGTCATTTTCAAGGGACTCACGACCATGGAGGAACTCCCTATTCCAGCGAGCAATGATTGCATAGGAAGGGGCGGTGTCGCTGTACACTGCAACCATGCGTTCATGGATGTCTTTTGCATTCTTGCCTTCCTTGGTCGAAAATTTGATCACTGCGCGCTGCTCAACCTTCTCCATTGTTTAAAAATTTGTGACTGACGATCTGCGATCAGCTACTGCTTCTTAAATAGACGAGGCAGGAGCGTGCGGCTGCAGGTCCTGACTTGTCATAATTGTCCTAACACCCCCACAAACAGCAATCTCCCTTCCTCTGTTCTGCCCTACCGATTGGCAAAACTTATTGACTGCCCCTCGTATATTAATTGATTAAGAAAAGAAATTGAGTAAAAAAATGAATTGAACAGTTATTTCTTTTCATCCACATGAACTATTATAGATAAACTTAAGGTTAGTCGGTGGCCTAACGAAGTGCAAAGAGCGGTTTATGGTTCTGTCCTGGTAATTTGGATCATTGGCCAGATTTCTGTCAGCTCACCATTTAACACATGGATAATTGATCATTCAACACCTTTTTAATTATTGTCAAGCGTGTTTCTCGATATCTGTGCTAAACTACTTCCATATACCCAACTGTTATTGAATAGCTTTTATCTAATAAACCAAACACCCTAACTCGACTTCTAGAGCCTCGAACTCAATGGTCTTTTGTTTAAGTTAACTTAACATGGCCTAAAATAACCTAAACCTACCGTCTGAGGTTACGAAAACAGCTTTGAAGACTTCCCCTGTCAAGAATAGCGAATCTAATTTTTAACTGGTCGAGAACAGCAATCTCTGCATGAGTGGATTCCTTATTCTTGATATGAGCGGGTGATTATATATTAAATAATGTCTTCGCATGACGCATTTGCTTTTCACTCCTGACTAATTATAATAATAATAGACTTGGACAATTCATATTTTTAATTGAGAGGGCAAAAATGTCAGATTCCATTAAACCATTTTTGAATTTGTTTCAAGTTCCCCCAAAGGACCAAACTCCTTAAATAGAGCGCCGGCCTTTATTACATATATATAATTCGTTCTTCCAAATTTTGATTCGTCGATTTCGAGAAGATCAAACACCATATTGGAGGTTGCTTATCTAACAAATAGCTTCTTTTTTTTTAATCTATAGGACATTTTCTTTTAACAAATGCAAAAATAATCACCAGACGATGGGCATATATAAAAGAAATGTAGGACACCATGTTTTTGTAGAAAATAATCACGTTGCGATTATATTTATAAAATTAGGATATGTACTCATTATGACTAATTTCACAACTTTGACAATCCATTGTTAAAACAAAACGCAGCCATGATATTTTAAGAGACTTAAAGTTGCTTTCGTTAATACTTTGTTAAGCGGAATTACGAGACATTATGTGAAACTCTAAAAAATCGAGATTTTAAATTCACTTTATGTTTGTAAATAAACATTTACAGAAAAGATTGGGATGGAAAGTTGAATAAAGCAGAAAGGAAAGCATTTGCCGAAAAGAATGGAATGAAAAAGTGTATAAAGCATAAAGAAAAGTATTTGCAGAAAAGATTAGCATGACGAGTTGAATAAAGCATAAGGGAAGGCATAGGAATAGTGGTTTGTAAATTTTGGTTTGCTTTCCAACCGAACAATCATTTTATCCTCACTTTTCATGGTGTTATTTTTTATCCTTTAATCCTTCTCGGTGTGGCCTATTGGCACCCTTAAAAAATAAACCTATAGTCACCATCGCCATTTTATTTTCATAGGTTATTTTTTATAATAATTAATGTTATTTATCCATTACTGATATTTCTTTTGGGGGTCGGAAGCAAAAATACGGCAAAATCAAAGATGAATCCGCTTTGCCGCATATCACCTTTCGACCACCAAAAAAGAATGAGATTTGTGCAAATCGCACAAAATACTGCAAAAAGCAATACAATGTACTGAACTAGTGAGTACGTTTAAGTAAATAATAACCCACTAAATCTCAAAAGTAAGCTGATTAGGTTCTACTTTTGTAATATAAAACGAATTAGCGAAAGAAGCAGAAGTGAGGAAGCGCTGGGAGCTTCGGAAGAGGACGGCGCTGGACTGGGTTGAACCCCAGATACTCGTGTAGGCGAAGGTTATCAGACGCTTATTTTCCTGTTCTGGGTGTAAAGCCGGTGTGAAATTTGGGGGAGGGAGGGTAAAATCGTTGGTCAGGGAGATTCCGGAATTTAGTGTCAGGTCACTCCTGTGAAGAATCCTTGGAAAAACTTGAGCCTGTCTGAAATATTCACTTTTTATCTTCGGGTGAATTTTTTGGGGTTGGGGGGGTTCTAATATCTTCAAGATGAGGTTTAAAAAGTAGTGGAGAGTAAATTAACAGCGTTGAGGGAGGGTGGTCAAGAAAACGAATCGCTACCCTATGGGTAAGTTCCACGTAGCTCGGAAAAGGCTGAACATGCCCATCTCAGAGTATGCGGTTAGTGACCCTCTTCTTGAGGGGAAACCCAGGGGTTGATTTCACAAGGTCAGATGGGGTATTAAAGAGTTCATGAAAAGGGTAGAAAGGTGTTAGAAGATATAATGCAGCGTTTGCACATCTCCACATTCGTCATTGGGAAGCTAATGAAGTTGCTTGCAGTTAACAGCGCTTCTTTGACAGAAAAATCCCTAGGGTGATCTGGGAATAAGTGAATAATTTTGCGTGTTTAGGTTTAGTCAGTAAGGGATGATGGGAAAGTCCTTCTAAACTTTACCCGGGTCTCTTTTTGTGGGTACCACTTGAAGCGTCTCGGCTCTTATGCCGATGTCGCATGTCAGGGAGATATGGACTGGCTACCCCCAAAATTGAGGCAAGTATGTGAAAAGGTTTTTTGACTAATTTTGATATGCTTAATTCAAATTTCCAAACAGTTTTGCTCTATCATCTCTATTTTTTTACTTTTATATATCCTTTTTTTTATTATAATGCATATATTTATAATATGTGTTCATTTTATATATTAAATGGCATATTACAAAACGAAGCTAAATATAGACACAAAACACTAATAGAACTAAATATTACTATTACTTGAATATAAGCATATATGCGAATCATAGTACAGAAGTGACTTTTTAGAGCATCTATCGTACTTTGCGTCCGTAATGTTCATTGCCCGTATGTTACCCAGTTCATTCAAGGAGAGCTTCTCCTCGAATAACTCATACTTCAGCACCTTCCGGATCTGAGGTCCGACGAAGATGCCTTCCTTGAACTTAGCAGAATTGAGAACTGGAAATAGAGTGCACAGGTGTTGGAAGGCAAGCCCATCCTTTCCCGTGGCCTTTATAAAATTCTTTATGGGGTTAATTTGATATAAAGAGCGGAAAGAAGCACCTTGTTCATGTCTATCAGATAGTTTTCGTGGAGATTGTGTTCCCCAGACAAGAAAGAGCTCCTAGAGCCCCCAGTTCTTTTGCGTGTAGTGCTTAGACAGTCAGACTGTCCCAGTGACAGAGAAAGCAGCTCGCCTTCATAACCATAAGAATCACAATGACCTCGTGGTCCCCAGAGAGGTTCTAATCTTGCTGATGGAACTTGACAGCTTCCAAGATGAGCTCCTTATTATCATAAAATTCCTTTAAATGAACTGAGTGACCAATGTGAATATTGTAGTCTTTATTCTCACTATGTAGGAGAACGGCGTTCAGAGTTAGCTTGGAAGAGTTTTTGAAAAGACTACAACATAAGGGATTGTATGGAAAGCCAAGGTAAGTTACTTGAACTCCCATACCCATAATGCACATATTTAGTTTTTTTTTGTATGATGCAAATAGCGCTATCGGTCTGCCAAAGTGTTAATTTGAATTCAGTGTTCCTAAATTAGTCTAAATCACCTAGTGATGCAGTGTATTAATGAAAACTTGAACTATTTGTGGTCTAAGCCTATAATCTGACGCCCTCAAAATATTCGATCAGTTGTATAAACATATTTTATGGAAGGATTTGAAGTTTAATGAACATCTTAAGGTGCTCCTGTCTTGTAAGCATTGGCTTGCTTAGCTATAATCTATGTTACATCACATTCCTTAACAAACTGAATTTTGTAAAATCTGATAAACTTGAGAAATTAAAAGTTATGTATTTATTTTCAGCATTATATGCCTTTATTTGTTTAGTTTTTATTTAAATATATTATTTATAAATGCAATAGTAAAGAGATAAAGCTTAATTCATATTCTCAAAAATTTCATAAAACTGAATTTCTGATGCGATTTTCTTTACAATTGAAAGTCTTCAAAACGGCTTTTCTCAAACATTGCGGAATCTATGAACAGAATATTTCCGCTTTTCAAGACGAAACTCACACAATGAAACCATAAATATAACGTGAAATATTTTTTTTTTACATTTTATCATATGTATTTCAAAAGGTATAATAATTTAAAAAGGTGTAATACTGTAATAGTTCATAGGAATTATATAAAGTGTATTAAAATTAATTATATATTTTTTATTTTATTTAATTGAGCACATAATATTATCTTTGTAGTATTACCTGAAATTAATTTGTTGTAATTCCTTTGCTCGTAATCTTAGGACCAGCTGACCTACCAACGCTATATTTCTAAGTTGATAAAATTAAACAAAATAGAAACAATTATAAAACAGTTATAGTATATGGATAACTTTTATATAATTCTTTTGTTTTAGAATCGATTTAGCTTTGATTTTAAATAGGAAGCAGCCGCCGCGCTTACAGTATGAGGAGATCTAAGTTACGATGTATTGAAGATCTCCCCAAGCAATTTTATTACTTACATCGGTAAGAGAATGACAATTAAAAGAGCAGCTAGCAATAGTTTTGAAATATTGATGTTCTAAACCAAAACGAGAATCCCAAATAGAACCAAATAACATGTCATTAAAATCAATAAAGGTTTAATGCCACCTAGAAGCAGCCACGAATGAATAAAACTAGAAGTTCTACTACAGAAACAGAAAAGAGAAGAGTTTATCAGCACTTTCCCCAACTTATTTGATATAGATCACGCTGATTGGGCAAAACTGCTGCACGACCCTGAGGACCTTGAGTTCTTTTAAGCTCAACGAGGGACTTGGCGTCGTTAAACTAGGGCGAAAATAGACAAGGTAACAATGAAAAAGGAAAGATGACGTTTTGAAAGAATAACAAATGAAAAAAAAAGAAAACAAAGATGCAAGAAAAAAAATAGCAAGCATATAAAAAAATACGGATTCAACAAGTGATTATCCTAAATCAGATACAAATAGTTCTTCCTCTTCTCATAATTACTTAGCAACTGTTAGGGGTTCAAGTGAGAACTTCAATTGCCCCCCAAAAATTATCATGACTCCAAATCTATGCGCCACTCTAGCCAAAGCTTAATGAGTGATATGGAAGCTGTTCATCTCCTAACGTGACTAATTAAGAGTCGAGTTATTCAGCGTCTTGAGATCTCCGTCAACCACTCAACGGTATACAGAGCAGGAAAGAAGCACTGCCTAGAAACAGCAATACAGGATAAAAATAAAATCAAAGAATACTTGACAATAAAACTATTTTTTTCACTAGAATGGAAAATTATGATCGATTTGACTAATAAAGAGAAGGTAGATAGACTGCCAATTGTTGTATTTGGTGATGGTATTAAATAAATACTTGCCATTCTAAAAATATAATCTGCAACTGGTGTTTTTCAAGCTGATTGGATTGTTTTTCATTACAAAATTTCATTCTTCAAGATCGCTGAATGCCACGAACTTTGACACGACACTGTTAAATACAGGTGAACTTTGTGGTGGATGCAGATCGTCACCAAATATGTATTCAAAATTTAAGTCGAAACTGCTTACTACACTATCTTAATGGGACTATCTACAGGATCAGAAATCGTGTTGCGTAAAAAAAAAAGAAGGAAATCTCTTGATCTCTCATCTTTCACACCCATTCAAGGCAAAAATGAAAATTTCCCTCGGTTGATTTCATATGCTATAACAATACTTAAAGATAAGCATTGAGCAACCAAGAGAAGATTACCGGGAACTGTTGGATATGAGTATTATAGTTCAGGGTGAAACTTCACCAAGAGGTATTAAATTAATAAAAGCCTAAGGCCATGCAAAGAAGAAGATGGATGTCAAAGCACAACATTTATGCTAGCAAATTATTTCTTTTCCGACATCAAATGGATATAATACCAGTGAATTAAGAGAAATCACGATGTTTTTTTATTTATGTTCTTCATGTGTATCTGTTAGCTTGATTCAATGCTTCATTGAGAATATCCTTCCCTCCTCTAGATCTAAAAATCTCTGAGTACTGCAACGCTCATGAATTCCAAGTTCGTCAGCTTGCTGAAACAGTACTCAATGTTTTCAAAATATTCTTGGGGGGTACTTAAGAGAGGAGTTGGTTGCTCTCAGCTTCTTTTACGATATATATATATATATATATATATATATATATATATATATATATATATATATATATATATATATATATATAAATATATATATATATATATATATATATATATATATATATATATATATATATATATATATATATATATATATATATATATATATATATATATATATATATATATATATATATATATATATATATATATATATATATATATATATATATATATATATATATATTTATACATATATATATATATATATTTATACATATATATATATATATATATATATATATATATATATATATATATATATATATATATATATATATATATATATATATATATATATAGTTGTGACTGATTTGTTCCTTGGGAATCATCTGATACGTGGTAGTAATATGAAAACCCAGGAGATTACACTAATCATTTATTGGCCGGATGTTTTCGCTAAGACCATCTGCAGGGACTGAATCGACTAATGAGAAGGGGAAGAAATATTAACGATAACAGTTAAATAGTTAGAAACATGCATTATATAATGGCTAAGAAAGCGGGGGAAGGCAAGGTAAATCAATAAAATTGACAATTATTGAGATGGAAGTAAAAACAAATGAAGTTTTAACATAAACTGACTTGGGTATCAAAAATTAAAGGTAACTGGAATGAACAATAAAATAACTTATATTAAATTGTAAACAAAAACAAAAAACCGAAAACAAATGTGAACGAACTAAACAGAGGGACTAACCTTTATCGTAGGAGTTGTGAAATCAACTAACACTGAGTATCACCATCATCCTCTTAATTCTGATTCATTTACCATCTTATCTTCAGCCTTAACTTCTCTCGATTTTAAAATCTTAGAGTCACTGTACATCAATAAAATAAATCCAAACCTAAATATTACTCCTCCTCAATTAAACTATATAACCAACCAACACTTCAATACATTAACTAGCCAACCCACCAACCGAACAAATCTCGTTACTAGTTTTTCTATCGTTAGTTAGTTGATTTCACAACTCCTATGATAAAGGTTAGTCCCTCTGTTTTATTCGTTCACATTTGTCTTCGGTTTTTTGTTTACAATTTAATATAATAGGTTATTTTATTGTTAATTCCAGTTACCTTCAATTTTTGATACTTTTGTACTTTTATAGGTCAAAGTCGGAGTAGCTTTTTCCTTTAGCAGAAAAGAAAAAGTAATCACTCGGCACTGGTGCGTTGGGTGTTAAGTTTGGGGCCAATTTCTTTAATGAGAATAGCCTCCAGAATCTTTAAGCGGAGAAAGTCAGGGTTTCTTCTGAGTATGGTAGTGTTTTCGACCAGAGTTGCTCTTGTAATTTGTGCGTTATGCTTTTCTTTGTAATGTGTATTTATTCCTCCTTCTTGCAAATTCATCGTCAGGCGCTGGCTGATGGTAGTAGCGGTCATACAAATATATTGATTATTTGGATGAGATCTGCATTCCTCATGGGAACATTGGAATTTGTATACCACATTTGTAGACTTTAAGATCGATTGCTTGTGGCGGAGGTTGTTTTTCATTAATAAGTTGCTTACTTTTGTATTTTTATAATAAATTCGTAAAGATAACTTGTTATTTTCTTTGATAGTGTTATTTTTTATTATATATTGAAGTATACTTTCGTCTGTTTTGTAAGCATCCGTCATTTGTTTCTTGTGGTAGAGTGGTATTAGTTTTCATTTTATCTTTCCTTCTTTACTTCAAACTTAGAGTCGAGAATTTTCTTTTGTAATTTGTCGAATTCTCTATTTGTGTAGTTATCATTGATCATGGATCTGTTGTGATCTTCGAACTTCTTCATCAAGTGCGGTCCACGTTGAGCAGTTCTTGATGGCTCTTCTTATTTATGTATGAGCTCATTACCGATTTTTTTATAGTTCTCGGTGCACTCACTTTTGGCGTTAAGGCATCGACTGAAGTCTGTCCCTTTTCCATAGCAGGTGGTGGTTTATTTTCCGTCGCTGTTTTGTTTCACGTCTACGTCCAGCAAGGGAATACGGCCACTTACACTTAATTCATATGTAAATTTAAGAACGGAGTGAGGTTCTAAGGTCCTTTTGAGTTGTAGTAATTGGTGTTCATCATCATTAATTGTGAGGTATATGTCATCAACGAATCTAGTGTAAATTTTGGGTGGGTTCGTTATTTTAGTTAGGAGCCTACTTCTAAGTTTCCCTTGTAGACGTTCGCGAACGTAGGGCCTAGTGGTAATCTAGTCGCTACTCCGCCAATTTGATGGTAAAGTTTGCCATCTGGGCTTCGAAAGGAGCTTCAGTTGTGTATATTCTTAAAAGTTGTTATAATAATTGGGATTCCATTCGTGGTGGAGGCAGGTCGGGGTTTTCGTAAGCGCACTTTATAATTATTTTGATTGTTTCCTCTATTGGCACATTAGTGAAAAGGTTCTCGACTTTATGGAGAATTTTGACTGGATGAATGGCGTAATGATTGAATTCAACCGTTTAGCCATTTGTATGTCGGCGTTGGGACTTGAGAAATGATTGGTCGAAGGGGGTTATTTTGCTTATGTGATTTGACATTTCCGTAGATGTATCCATGGCTATATTCTCCTTTAATAGGAAAGAGTTAAGTTTGATTGGGGATACTGTTGTTTTTGGATATATATATATATATATATATATATATATATATATATATATATATATATATATATATATATATATATATATATATATATATATATATATATATATATATATATAATATATATATATATATATATATATATGTATATATATATATATATATATATATATATATATATATATATATATATATATATATATATATATATATATATATATATATTATATATATATAATTTTGGAATAAATTTAATGTCAGATATTTTCTTTCTTATCGTTTAGGAATGCTGCAATGAATTATTTATTCCTTTTTCTTTCAGATTATACAAAATTGTTCATAATATTATTCACCCCTATGTCATTATAGTTCGCACGTGTGTCGAGATGGAACTGAAAAGAATCGAAATATCTGCTATCCTGCGCGCGGGCCACAAGTCCGACATCGCAAAGCGGCTCAATGTTAGCCTGATGACCATCCAAAAAGTAGCGAAAAGACTTAAAAACTGGGAGGACCTCAAAAATCGAGCTCGTTCAAGCAGACCTCAAGTTGTCGATCCTTTGGTTGTGAGAAAAGACTTCAAAAGTGCTCCGAAAATCAAAATATCTTCGCTTGCGAAGAAAAAGAACACATCAGTGGCCAAAGTGTACAAGAACATCAAGGAGAAAGGCGGCAAGAGCTTTAGGTTTGTGGAAAGACTGATGCTCGCAGACTGTATGAGCGAACAACGTCGGGAGCGTTGTCGTTGCCTTCTCAATGACTTGAAGAGTCGTGGCAATCGACTTCTCATTTTTTCGGAGGAAGAAAGCTTCACGGTCGATTCGGTGATCAAAAAGCATAAGGAACGCGTGTTAAGATTCGGTGAGGACGTCTCTGAGGTCCTTTACGTATCCACGACCAAGCAACAACCGTCCGTGATGATGCTCTGCGTCATGCCTTCGAATGGCGAGAAGATGCCGCCAATTTGGTTCGCAACTTGTTACAGGCTCACTGCGGCTGATTACAGGAACATCTTGTCCACGAAGAGTCTGCCCTGGGTGAGAAATATCACTAATAAGGCAGAGTACATCTTTAAGCAGGATGGTGCCTCAACCACCAAGGCTAAATCCGTGTAAGAATGATTGGGGTCGAACAACAACTTCTGGTTGAAGGACTTTTGGCCACCACATTCGCCCGAACTAAATCCCCTCGATTACAGCGTGTAGCCACATGTCGAGGGCAAGGCGTACAAGATGTTGCCAGAGCAACTTCGACGACTTGAAGTCCTCCGTAAACCACGTGTGGGCCAGCATGAGGAAGAACTTCGTCCGCAACGTTGGCGCGGCATTCATGTTTAGCCTGGAGCGCGTGAATTGAATAATTCACCGTGTAACAGAATTTTACTTTTGTCTTGTCTTTGGGTTAAAAGTGTTATTTCTAAATTGTTTGTGGCTCTATTAAATAAAAAAAATTTAATTTTAATCAAAACACTTTGCTTTTGAGGCTAGGACATTGAATTTTTCAATTCGCCCATTTATGGTAAATAACATTATTTTGATGTAAATAGTAAAAATATATAAAAAAAAGTTTAAGGGTTATGTTTATTTTAAGTTATACTATAAACATGTGTAGGGCGAATTTATTAAGACAAGTGCGAAAAAGTACTCTGTAGAGAGATCTGCTAAAATGTGTGAGGCCTACAAGGCATATTTCGGCATGCCAGTCGGACATCAAGACAAACCTTGGGCATCTCATTTCACCTGCGAGCTCTGCCAAAGAATTCTGGAAGGTAATATATATACACTTCCCGCGAAAAGTATCCGATACCCCTCTAAATTTGTATTTTTAACATAAAAAACATGTTTAATATTGACCAACCTTATATTAGTATTTTGTCATCTTTCCTTTGGATTTGATGACTTGTTGTTGATGCTTCGACATGGATTTGGTCAAGTTTTGACAAGCTTTTACTGATATTTCGTTGCACCATACCTTTATGATGGCCTCCTTTAACTTTTCGACGGATCCAGTGTCTTGGCCTTCAACCTTTTATTTTATTATTAGCCGTGAATTTTCTATGGAATTGAGATCTGGTCTATTACCAGGCTAATCCAAAATATTAAATTTATTGCCAGTAAGCCATTTTAATACAATGTGACAAGGTTCCCCATCATGAATGAATGTTTCGGTCTTATGGATTGTCATTACCACTGAAAGTTTCTTCTATAACATTGCTAAATACCGTGTGCCATTCATAGTTGTATTCTTAGGAAAGAAATATATGCTTTCCCTCGCTTGGCAACGTGGACAACCCCAAATCATCACACTTGGCGGGTGTTTCATTGTCTGTTGAGCATATGAGGTCCATTCTATTTGAGCCAATGGGCCGCCGAACCTTTTTAGGACAGCTTCTGAATGTTAAAAATGTTGACTTATCCCTGAATAAAACTTTTAGCAACTCCTCAACAGTCAAATGAATGTATTTTTTACAAGATGCGAAACGTTTCTTACGCATTTTTTCATTAATGAATGGTTTCTTTACAGCATAGCAGATGGTAATCCGAGTTATTGTTGGAATATTCACTACTAAGCGTTTCATAAGTATTTCTGTTGGCAAATTTGTTTTTCTCGGTCTGCCAGATTGTTTTTAGGTACTAGCGTAGATAGGCTAACGTTATTTTTAGACGTGAAAGCCATAAATTAACAGTACTTTGGGCTATGATTAATTTATTAGCTATCTTTCTCTGAGATTTCCTAAAATCACTCTCTAGTTGTTTCTTATCACACCTGAAAAACAAATTTTATTTAAACCACTTTTTGTAAAAAAATCAAAAAATAATAACGAAATGGCAAAAAACATGAAATCGGACAAATTTGACGCACGCCCACACGCAAGGAAGGCTACTACAATACTAACTTAAGATTGCAATGGAAAGCTGTCATGTCTGAGCGTTATATGAAAGCTACCAGATGTCGATAGAACAAGTAGAAAGTAAATTATTCGTCTGTGAATATCATTGAAAATAATACAAATTTTGAGACTGATCGGATACTTTTCGCGGGCACTCTATTTTAATATAATGTCGTTTGTTTATTGGATACTGGATTATTGTGAACATTTCTAATAATACTAAGTGACAAGTATTTGTATATTCATACTTATGTTTTTATTTTGTTTCATTACAGGAAGGTACAGAGGAGAAAAAAACAGCTATGAATTTCGCAAAACCCATGAATTTGGAGGGAACCAACTAACCACTAAAGCATTTGGTTCTTCTGCATGGTGAACCATTCCAAACGTCGAGCACGCTAAAATGCGCCTGTTATCATGTATCCAGACCTTTAGTCATCTATTACGCCAGTGCAAACAGTTCTGAGCTCCCCGTACCCATTCCTCCAAAAAGAGAGCAGCAGTTTTTAGAGAGGAAAATCAGTGCAGAAGAGGATGAAGTCATTGATCCAGATTACGAGGTGCAACTGGGCAGAGAAACCCATACTACCCCAATTAAAAAGATCTCAACGACCTTGTCAGAGATCTTGATCTTATAAAGTACAATGCTGAGCTTTTAACTTCGAGACTCAGGTAGTGGGATTTTTTTTATGACAGTGTGCAAATATCAGGTCAGAGAAAGCGTCACCAGTGTTTTTCAAGCTTTTCGACACATCAAGATGAGCTTGGCTTTTGTCACAATGTGATCGGTCTGTGTGAGGCAATCGGAATCGCCTGTAACCCCAACGAATGGCGCCTCTTCATTGAGAGCTCGCCCAGGAACCTCAAAGCAGTGCTGCTTCATAACGGGAACATGTATCCATCTCTTCCCATTGCTCACTCAGTCCGGCTCAAAGAAGAATATAGCACTGTCAAGATCTTGCTAGATGCATTGAAATATGAAAAGTACGGTTGAGAGGTTATCCGAGACTTCAAAATGGAGGCTTTCTTGATGGGTCTCCGAGGCGGTTTTACCAAGTTTCCTTTATATCTTTGCCTTTGGAACAGCAGGGACACCGTAGCACACTACGATCCGCGGGATTGTCCACAACGGACCGAGTTTAGTGCAGGGAGAAACAACGTCAAATGGAAGCCTTGTTTGACTCCCGAAAAGTAATGTTTCTTCCTCTCCACTTAAAATTGGGCCTTATGAAACAATTCGTCCGAGCTCTAAATAAGGAGTCTTCAGCTCTTAAGTATCTCCAAGCTTTCTTTCCTATGGTATCTCTGGCAAAGGTAGAAGCCGGAGTCTTCGTCAGTCCGCAAATAAAAAAATATCATGGAGTGCAAGAAGTTTCCCGAGAAGCCCACTAGGACGGAAAAGTAGAGTGGGATAGCTTTATCGCAGTGGTTCTGGGCCTCCTAGGTAATCACAAACCAGAAAACTATGTAGAGCTTGTTGAGAACTTGGTGAGAAACTACGGCAAGATGGGTTGCAGGATGTCCCTGAAAGTCTATATTCTTGACGCTCATGTTAATAAATTTAAGGAGAACATGGGAGCATACTCCGAGGGGCATGGCGAGCGCTTTCATCAGGATCTACTGGACTTTGAACGCTGCTATCAAGGATCGTTTGATGAAAATCTGATGGGAGACTATATTTGGGAACTAATTCGTGAAAGTAATTTATAGTATAAGAGTAAATCACGGAAATATACTCATTTCCAATATGTTAATTTTCTCACTTATGTAATTCTAGAATAAATAAATGCTATTTTTCTATCATGTCGTTTAGTTTCTACTTTATGTAAATGAAAGTTCAAAGTCGTCACTTCCTTCCAAAGGAAATAGGTAAATTTCATATAAATATCATTATCCTGCGCACATAAGCAAGGTTTGAAATCAATAACAGTGTCTTTTCATGTATTCTAGACACAAGCGAATAGAAAATAACAGTTGCTACCCAAAGACCAAAATCATGTTACACAGTGATTTACAATTTAACCTTTTACCGGGCACTTATAGAAATGCTTAGGTAATCAATATTTTTACTCTAGATTATGAAAGTAGACCTAATTCTTGAACATTTTTAGAAATTTTTCATATTTACGTTGAAAATCAACATTAATGAAGTGATCATATATGGTAACTAGCCCGGTAAAGGTAACAAAACTCCATAATGTGGCAATATTAAAAATGTAAATAGAATGGTAAAAAAACACACAGGATGACAGTAGTATCATTGTATTACATAAAAAAGATATAAAAATAAAAATATTACAATATAAGGGGTTTTCATGATCCCACCAAATATACATCACCACACCTCCTTGTCCCTTCCAACACATACATCACTCACTATACATCACTTCTCCCTTCTCTTTTTGTCTGCCTATTTATGCCATAGCCTGATGGTATTTCTTGAAACAGATTTTTGATGCCTTGAGGCAGAGGTGCACCTTGCAGACAATGAGGGAGCAGATGATATTTCCCTGTCTACTGCAATGCTTGAAGGTCTTCCGGTCCTGGATGACTGGGATGTGAGCCAGTGACGTGTTGAATCTGAGACTCAGAGTTGGTGCCTGGCAGCGGTGCCCTCTGATGCTTGCTGGTCGATCAGGCGAGCCTACCAAGCCTCGTTAAGTCCGTGGACGGCGGCATATGTTAGGCTTCCTGCTGCTAGCAGACTGGAACAGCTCTAAACGGAAGTACATCAGCCCCAGTGTCTTCGTCTCCCCGAGAGACTCACAATCACGCATGTAGCACAGCCAGACGTTGCACACAGAGAGGTTAAGGCAGTAAGCAAAGAGTCTCATGTACCATTTTTTCTACTTCTTGGGGGTGAGGTAGAGTTGGACGAGCATATCACTCTTGTCTATTGTCTACCTCGCCCTCGCCTGTTTGCGTTGTAGTGTTTTAGTATATTTGGGCACCCAACTTCTTCCTTCTTCTTACTTACTTTTGAGTACTGCAAACATTTGCTCACAGGCTCAATCCCTAGGTTCGTGGACAGGAAAGTAACGACCTTCGTGTCCTTCCACCTCGGAGCCATGATGCCATCATCAGTGGTCATGTAGGTGTATGACCCCCGGGGAACTGTTGGCTTCATAAACTCCTTAACGGTCTTCAGTGGAGGATTGCCGATTCTGTTGTCCCTGGCCGTGCCTGTGTACCTGCAGTTCTTTGTTTGCAGGTACCGTATCAGCTCCAAGCTTGTAAAGTAATTGTCAGCAAAAAATTGCAGTATTGTAGGGGATGTCATGGTGCTGGCAAATACTGATACAATTTGGCTTGTGAGCCTAAGTGTTTCTTGCACCGGACTGAGAGGGACTCCGTGTGCTATCAATGTATGCTATCCCTGGTACATAATCATATCATGTATGAAGTCATCCTCAGATGCATAAGAGAACAGTTAATACCCCTACTTATGAGGTTTATTCTTGATATACTGCCTCAGATTTTCAGCAGTTTTTGCCTTATACCCCACCATAACCTCATCGATGGACTGCTTGGGAGTCGGAGGTTCTCGCAGGAAGGCTTTAGTGATGCTAGTTAAGAGTGAGTGTACCTTGAAAAACCTGTCCACACTGCCATGTATCTAGGAGTTATCATTGAAGTGCATAGTCTGCCGCAGAAGTCTGAATCTCTTGGATGACATCACTTCAGCCACTTGGTGGACTCTTGTAGATAGGGCCCAGTAGTCATCCAAAGACGGCAGATTGCACTCCCCAATGTATAGCAGGATGGCCACAAATTACAGGATCTCGTTCTCGTCTGTCTTTAAGGTGGTAGTGATATCTTTTCGAGTACAATATAGGTTTGTTTGCTATGTGATATGCTTGATCAAGTTCAAGGTAAATATTCTTGCGATGTAGTGGTAGGGACTCTCAACAAATAGAGGAGGCTGGTATTTGTACTTTGGCAAGGGTGGATTGTTCATGTGCTGTTTCTTTCACGTTGTAGGCCTTGTTCTAAACTCTCTCATGTGCTTTTTGGCAGTCCCTTTCCCTTTCTCGTTCTTCTGTTGCTGCTATTCTTCCTCATCTTCCTCTTCATATTCCTCATCCTCGTCATCATCATCATCACCAAATACTGTAGCTGTACGCCGTCTTTTGGTAGGGGGTTCATTGCTGGGGTCTGGGGTGTCACGGTCGTATTGTTGGTGCAGGTAGTCTGGGTCCTCTCCATCGTCATCATCGAATAAATCGTCCTCACTGAGTTCAGGATCTACTGGAACCAGCACCTTCTTGACCCTTTTCTTCATGTAGAAGAGATGACACGACACCTGAAACTAAAGAGAATAAATTAGAAAAAAAATATATAAGCTTTCAACAAATCTGGTCAGGACACTGAGTTAAAAAGAAAATTGGGCATAGGTTCACCATGGAAATAAGAATTTGAGCAAAGAATTCCAACAAAAACATATCAAATTCACTTATATTTCACTATGCACTCATGAAAAAATAATATAAGTGTGCAATAATTGTTTCAGGATGCTTCTAGAATCCTTACCTAAGGTGTGTTTTGAGTGTCACCAAAGTTATAAATGCTTATACAACTTTAAAATATATTATCACTTACACCCCTTACCGGGCATATGTACATGTTTGATCACTCAGGAATTTCTCGACTTTTACCCTTACCGGGCATATGTCCATATTTGATCACTCGGAAATTTCTTGACTTTTACCCTTACCGGGCGTATGTCCATATTTGATCAGTCACATTTTCGCTGCCCGAGTTCACCTAGTTATGCAGGTCCTACACAAATGACACCTATATAGGCTTATAGTACAACTATATAATATCAAGGCATCATCAACTTACAGACATTATGTGAAAGAGTAGAAGCGTGGACGCAGAGAAAAATCGGCCATAGATGTTGACTTTCTGGCGTCAGGGAAGCAGCTGATCTCCGAGGGGCTCTGAACCAATCCGTGGGCTGTGTATTCCATGACGTCATACTCACGCTGGTGGCATGAATTTGCTGAGTGGCTTAGGCACTATCTTCCCGCTTCAAACTTAAACTTGTTGGCGCCATATTGGACGCCCATTTAAGTGATCATATATGGTAACTTGCCCGGTAAAGGGTTAAACCATTATTTATATGCTAAAACAATAAAAACGTTTATAACTGAATCAAAACTATCATTGTGTCCTTTGGTGAGAGAGTAGTTACGAGTGTGACAGGACTTTTTCAATACCCGATAATATATATATATATATATATAAGCAAGGGTTATAAAAGAGATCTGTGAGGAAAGTGTCCATCTTTAATGCGTACTCCCTATTCCGTGAAAGTTTAGCTTTATTGTCTTTTACGTGGAACTGCATCCAAAGACTTTGCGAAATCGTGATAAATTAAGTCTGCTGTTCTTTCTTGGTCACACGCTGTGATAATTAGTTGAAAAATTAGAGCAAATTAATGCAGGAAGTTTAAATATGAATGTTCAACGACACATACCGATGATTATATGTACTATGGTACTCCCATAGTACTTGTATGAAGAAATTGGGAGAGGGTTCTAGAATGTGTATGGATTTTACGAAATTAAACTGAAAGATCAACATGAAATCATATCGGATGCCTCATATTAGGAATATTTTATATAAAAATAATGAAAAAAGGTGGTTTACACCCACAGAATCTGTATGCTTATATTTCTATTCCTCTCTCTCTCTCCGCAATGTCAAGTCAAGGGTGAATGCCAGTTTTATAATCTGAGAAAAATATAATTTTTTTTATTCTACTGCAAAGTATTGCATGTAGTTTTTTGCCTTTTAGTTAGCCATGCATAAGATAATGGTTCAATTGAAGAGGATTTGGGAAAAGTGACTAGTGTTGCATTGTGTTTGTGGGGATGCAAAGATTAGGATTAAATTGGATGAACATTCAGGTATAAGAAATTTAATGTTGAGTATGGTAAGTGTAAAGGCTCAAAGGTCAAATTGAGAAAAGATGAGAAGTGTAATAATGAGGTATCTTACCTAAAACATATTATTGGACGAAATTTCATTAAAAATGTCCAAAAATCTTCAAAAGGTGTGTAGCTTTAGTAGGCCGAGCATTGTGCGGCAAATACCATTTTGAGGTGTCATTTATTTTCATCGGAATTATATCGATGAAATTGGGGTCCCTTGTAGGATATAGAATCGGTGAACATCTGAGGAAAATAACTTAATAAATGATCCAAAGCAAGTCTTTTCCCGTGGACGCTCATAATTTACGAATTTGCTTGATTTGTTGACGAAATGATGACTACATTTGACCCAAATGATGCTGCAGATGTAGTTTATCTGACTTTGTTTAAAATTAATTCTTTATGTATTCCTTGAAAATAAACTGAATAAAGTTCGAAAGTACTTGAATTCCGCTTTTCATTTTTCCTGTGGGATTTTGTGCAATTATGGCTCTACTCACGCCCAAATTTGTGACTTTCTTATATATATATATATATATATATATATATATATATATATATATATATATATATATATATATATATATATATAGGGCGTCAGCATTTTGAAGTCATTTTTAGAAATGTAGAAAAAGAAACAACACATCAGAGAAAAGGCATTTAAATGGAAATCAGTACAAATAATCTTTAGAATCCTTGCAAACACCTATTCAATAAATCTATCTTTATTTTCAATGACTGTTTCAATTCTCGGTCTGAAGTGTTAACCTGCTCAAATCTGATGGTCATTATTGATTTCGGACATAGTCTTAGAAAAAGTGGAGTTGAGAGATTGAATGATGTTTTCGGGATGTTAATTTAGCTCTCACTCGAAGACTCTCCATATGTAATAGTCCAGTGGATTGTGGTCGATTAAACTAGGAAGCTATGTGCCTGGAAGAACCTAAACATGGTTGTGAAAATTGGGTTGTTCTAGCCTTATAAGCTGGTGGAAAATCTAAAGTCTTTCATTGCGTACTCTGTCTATCCTGGTACAATGCGTGCAGCTAGATCGGAACCGCCAGTGGCGCAAGGTGGTCCGCATTTCGGAAGACGCAATGGTTAATGTGGATGCTGGGCACCAACCCACCTAAATAAACAACCGTACAATTACTGAAACTAATGACATCCTCGACTCATTTAAGGCCAACTGGGACGCGGTACACACATACAACCCACCCAAACCACACTCACAAGCGAACTTCCAGGAAGTCCAAGAATGGTGCCGGCTCCACGCAGATGATCCCCCCCCTCCCTTGTTACGAATGGAGGTATGTACTCGATATTTCTACTACTACTATTTAATTAACACCACAACGCACCCCCGGCCACTCTGACCTTCCACCCACTATAATTCACCACCTCCCAGAAACCATCTTTACTACACTTTCCAAAACAATTCAAAATCTCACATAACATACTACTACACAGGAAAATAGGAGCACCAAACACTACAACAAATACAGGCCAATTTCTTTGTTAGATCACCTAGGGCAAGATACTAGAACTCACGGTCAACACCCGTCTCCGGAATTTTATGTGGGTGAGGGACTGGTTCTCTCCCTGCCAATATGGATTGAGGAATGGCCAGTCCACTCAAGCGGCTGTGACCATCATTCATGATAATAAAAAAGCCGCCAACACGACACAAAACACTCTCCATCAGTAAGGACGTAGAAAAGGCCTTCTACAAGGCTTGGCGCGAGGGACTCCGCTGGACCAGAAAGCTTCCTCTCACTACCTTACATACACGAGGTGCCACATAGACCACGACAACACAACATCACGCCCATTTACATTACGCGCAGACGTACCCCATGGTAGCATACTAACACTTATACTCTTTAAAATGTACACATATAAGACCCCATGTCCACCCAAAAACTGCAGACACACATACACCTGTGTTATGACGACGACGAGACAATTCTCACCCTCGGCCAGGGACCAAACAGAATCGCACGTCATACACATATAATCATGAACGAGAAACAGAGTATGAGGACAATGACTCATTCGACAAGCTACTAACGTTTCACACAGACCAACATAATACAAACAATGACCAAAAACATCAATAAGAATCTGCGTAGGTTCTATTCACCCAGCCGTAAACTACAACTCTATTTATACAAAACCATAGTTAGACCACTCATCATATATTCTACAATCAGACACGAGGCTGCGATTTATACAAGGCAGAGTGATGCACAGCGCGTTCAGAACTTTGCTCTGAAACCCGCCCGTCGCTCTTGCATGTAAACACTCCATGAAAACAACAAACCATCACCACTCAACACATACACCCACGCACGCTTAACGCGACCAATGTTGAAAGTAGCAAGAGAATCCACATAAATCCACATACACGCACCACTCCCAGTCAATACCTAACCATACATAAGTTAACGATAACATTAACAGCACGTTTCCATGAACGCGCGCCTCTCCTTCCACCCCTACCCTCTCGCCGCTCCTGTTGTACCCAATACTGCACTACCAATCCCTTCTACAGTTTTTTCCGTAACTTTTCCTCTTTTCCAACACGATATTCGGCGCTCCTCGACAGTAATCACCCATATGTTCTTTTTATGCATTTCGATTCAATTCGAAACTTATTTAAAACTGTTCTCGTCCTATCTAGAAGATATCTCCAGCATATCATCTCCTTCTTCATCTTCGTTTTCTTCTTCCAAAGAGAGAAAAAAAAGAGCTAGAGAATTGTATATATATATATATATATATATATATATATATATATATATATATATATATATATATATAAGAGAGAGGGACGAAGATAGAGAAACGGCGAAAGAGTACATGGGGGTGAGAGAGTGAATGATAGAGACAGCGAGTCTGTGAGAGAGTAAGCAGGTAAGTGAGTACCTGAGTGAGTGACTATGTCAGAAAGTGAGTGGGTAAGCCAGCGAGTTTGTGATAGAGTAAGTGGGTAATTGAGTGAGTGTGTGAGTTCTGTATAATTTTATTCCCGATAATTTCCTGGAAGATTTTGTTTCTGCCTCACTTAATTCTTTTTCACTTTATTTTTCCTCGCCTTTTCTTTAGTTTCTTTTGAAAATATAATTCTAAGTTCTAAGCCAGGTGCAGTTCGCTAACTCCATGCAAACTAGAAAAATACAAATAATTTTCTGTTTTGAAGGTTTGTTTTCTCATCGCCCTTTCTTTGTTTTATATATTTTTAGGATTTTAAAAAATTAATAAAATAAAAATTGAAGTAATGAGTTTGTTTGCGACAACAAACTAAAATCTATCTAAAAGTATTCGCCTTAGAAAGAAAGCATAAAATGACCAAAAATCCTAAAAAAGGTGAATGCAATTTTGTGATTAAGACTGAATATAAAATAGCTTAAGATAGAATACTCTAAAAGAGGAGACTACTAAGTGCATTGTGGAGAGATAAAGAAGACAATTTCTGTGAGCCAGAAAGGATGAATTGCGGAATTTTTTCCTTATGTATGACAGTTACCGAACTTGTCCTGAACCTTACACCTCGTATCCTATACTGCCTATCGACCAATATACTCTATACCCATTTTAGCCTTCCCTAACCTTACCACTTTCTTTTTTAAAACACTTCCTGGTTGCAGGTCTAACTGTGGTCTTAGTTTAATAATAATTTACAGGTTAAAAACCAATTAAAACCTCAAAGAAAACAATAAAACAAGTCACCTCCAAATTTAAAACAAGCTGTTTGCTACTCATTTATAATAGTAAAATTATGCTCGGGGATTGTGTTAAAACATGAATTTATGCAAGTATAATTACCACAGAAGTGAAATGTTTGTTTATATTCTGGAGGTTTGATGAAATAATGAGGTCATGAAAAAACTAAACCGGAATTAATACAATAATGGCGGATTTTTTGCGGGGGAAGTGAATTAGTTTGACGGCGCCAACATCACAGGAACGCTTGTCAAAGCAAATTTCGCGGCTAAAGTGGGATATATTTATCGTGTTTATGAGTTACTCTTTCAGCAACAGCGATCAACATCATATTATTTTCTCTTTTTTATTGTTCGTATTTGTAATCTTTTTACGTTGGGTTAGCCTTGTAATACGATGTCTGGCGCCGTTTATCTTTCGCGGGTTTCCGTGTTTTGTGACTTGCGTTTCTAGCCCCAGTGGAACAAGCTACCGTGTGCTGGCTTTCCGTCTGTTGTATGCGTCCATCTCATCCATATTGTGGCATTAGTAGGCTAACCTGTGATTTTACACATATTTCAGATTTATGCATATTCTATTCCTCATCGCGATGGTCCAATCGAGAAAACAAAGATATTCAAAGACTTGCTTCGACGAGCGTTTTGGATATATAATCTTTAAATCGACTGTTTAAAATACTAGTGCACACACCTCCCATGAAGATGAAATGATTCTAGCCTTAAACAATAATAAACATGTGGTATTTTATCAAGTTATATCACGAAATTAAGCTAGTTATAGAGATAATATAACAATCAAAATCATAAAAAGAAACAAATAGAGTTAATTAAAATCTTTTGTGCTATTTTCAAATTATTACGTAGACTAAAGACAGCGTTTCGAATAAATCGATATAAGTTTTAAACGAGAAACGAAAAGAACTTTGCGCCAAACGAAACAATAAATTCTCATGAGAATTTATACACGAACAGAAGGATAGATAGAGTTGTGGTAGCTAGACGGCCACAAGTTTAGGAATCAGTGGTGTGGGACGTTGTTGAACAACTGCGCTTTTTTGTCTTCCTTGCCTTGCGTGTTGGAGTAGAGTTCAGCTGGAAAACGTAAGGCCTTCCCGCGTCTACGTGGTCCATCCAAAGCTCGAGTGCAATCTCCAGCACCTTAATGTAAACGTCCCCATTGACATTGAGACCCTGTGAGAAGATGTGAGGAGGCATAACTTGGCCCTTCAATCCTGACTACGCCCAGCACCGTCAAAGAGGCGAGAAATTTACTACACATGACCGTGGCACTTTCTCCTTATTTTCAGTCTTGTTATATTGCCGTTTCATTTTATAAACGAAGTTCCTCGTGTAATTAAACTAATTTTAATGTTACTTCCCTCTTCTCTCGGTGCCACGAGTAAGGAGTACCGATTCATGGAAGCTAAACTCTAACTAAGCGTGACTAAGGTCAAATGACCTACACTTGTGCGGATATTAGCCTTTAGTAACACTTTCAACTTTGTATCGATTTTCCTGAAACACACTGTATAGTGTAAATGAATGATTAAAACAGGGGGAAATAAATACTTTCCAGTGAAAATGGGCAGGAGGAGGTTGATCAAAAAAACAACCTTATGATTGTGAACAAAGGGGAAATTGAAAAGGAAAAGGGGTGTTACCCTTTTACAAATATAAGACAAAGAGAGTGTGAAACTACACTGGAAATCGTAGTGCCTCGAATTTAGGAGAGATTGAAAATGCAGGTCATAATTAAGATGTAATTACGCGATAATCGATGCAATTTGAATGGTAGAAAAAGAGGTTCCGGTGATTACTTACAGAATATGTTTGTTTTTATTAAAAATAAAGAAGGAATAAGGGTATATAATTCCTTCTTTCTGTAATTCCTTGTTTTCTATTTCATTTTTCCTTACTTCCTTGTTTCATATATTCCATTTTTTCTTCACTCCTCACATTCACAGTCCCTTTTTCCTTCTTCTTTTCTTCATTATTTCATTTCTTCCCTTTTGTTTCTTTTCTCTTCTTTTATCTAATTCCGTCTGTCTTTCTAACTTTGTTTCCTTTTTTCTCTCTTTCATTTAGTCCATTCTTCCACATTCTTTCCTCCCTTCTTTTTTCTTCAATCCTTCTTTCTTTCTTTATTTTACCTTTCCTCCTTTCTTCCTGGAGGAACTCACACACTTCTTTACTAGAACCAGTTCCTTTTCCTCTTTCGATATGTCCCTGTGATTTCCTGACGCACAAGTGGTCTTTAGATGAACACTGGTCAATGCCATTGATGTAAGCGGCCACTTTCTTATCCAAATATCTTATTCCGGGAGGTCGAGGTTCGAGAGGCAACTTTGATGGCAGTCGGATCGACAGCAATAGGAACGCATTCCAGCAAATAACTCTCATTTCAATCTCAGTAGAGGAGTTTAGGTCAGTTGATGAGGTCGTTGAGTTCTTCTCCAGTAGTCTCATTGCCACGGATTTTACTTCTATTTATTGGATCTCTGGAAGTTTTGCACGCAGACCGCTTCCTTTGGTGGTCGGTCGAGTGTGAGACAGGCATCAGAGAGAGGCGAGACGCGCTATGCAACGTCCCTACAATTTCAACCAATGTGAAATTCGGCCGGAATCGGCCAGATTCCACTTTATTTCGAATTTCTGCAGTAACTATACCGATAATCTATGCATTTGATAGTTCTAGAGAAACTCTGCAGTTAATCTATTTATTAGGTAGCTCTAGAGTTGAAATATTGAGTTAATAGTTCTGAAGTTGAACTAACCTAATAGTTTTGCAGTTAATCAATTTAATTAATAGATCTGTACTTATTTTATTCAGTTAATAGCTCTGGTGCAAATGTATTTTGTTCATAGATTTGCAGCAGCTCTGTAATTGATCTATTCAATTAATAGTTTTGAGGCAGTTATACCATTATTCTATACTAAAGAAATATAAAGGAAAAAGCATGCAATAACAGACCATTTAATCCTTATGAAGTTGCATGCAGGCACGTATCTAAGCTAAGTTTAATAAACATTGCCGCCTTGATCATTGATCTTAGCTTATCTGATGGAAAGTGAAAACACACACATATATATATATATATATATATATATATATATATATATATATATATATATATATATATTACTAGTCCCTTATAAACGTAGTCAGTCTTGGGAAATACCTTGTATATTATATATTTATCTGAAAAAGCAAAATACAATACTTAGTTGAGTTTAAAGTGTGCAACAATAGAGTATCTGAAAAGTTAGTATGTAGTGGAAAAGGCCTAAGTAAAGTTTTGATATAATTAAATCAAATTTCACCAAAGGGTCAGTGTTGCAGACGCCCCCCGAACTGGTATGCTTTTAAAATCAGAATAAAAAGTTGTTGAGATCCTGGAAATTATTCTGAAAAGTCCAAAGAAGTGTACAGTTATCCCAGTAGGTCCGAAAAGCAAAGAGCACAACGCGCGAAATTCTCCGGAAGAAGTTGAAGTTCTACCCTATAAGGTATCCTTAGGGCACGAGATGAATTAGTGCAATTAGTTTTAGAACTTTTCACCTGAGAAGGGTGAATAATTGCTTGATGAAACCTTCTTCACCGATCAACCATGGTTTCATCTTTCCGGATACAAGAACCACCAGATCACTCGTCGATGGAGCATTGAAAACACCCATAACTAAAAGAAATTCCTCGTATCATAGAGAAATTGACACAGGATATTTGAAGGTAAACACGGAGCGATCAGAAACATGCCTGACTGCAATCAGAGCTGGGCATTATTTTTGTTGCTTATCCATTCAGTAAGAAAATATGCCTATGTTCATCAGTTAATAAAGGGTTAACCCCCAGAATAACGGGCCCAAACTTTCGATAGGCTTCATATCTTAATTTTTGGGTCAAATTAAGAAATGAAGCAAATCGAAAGTTGGGGCCCGTTTTTTGGGGGGAGGGGGAACCCTGTATATCTGCAGTAACCCTGCAGTTTGTCTATTTGGTTAGTAGCTGTACTGTTGATCCATTTAGTTATAATCTTTTCAAATATTTTTTTCAATTAATAGATCTGCATTAGCTCTGTGGCTATTCTATTCAGTAAATAGACAGGCTGTTGCCGTGCAGTTAATCTATTCAGTTAATAGTTCTGGATTATCTCTGAAGTTAATCTAATTAATTGAAGACCCTGCAGTATATCTGCAGTTAATCTCCTCAGCTAATCCCCTTGCAGTAACTCTATTCGGTTAATAGTACTGAAGTAACTACATTCAGTTATTTATTGTGTAGTAATTCTTCAATTAATTTATTCAGTCATAGCTCATCAGGAGCTTTGATATTAATCTAATGCGTTAATAGCTATCAGTTATATTTTTAATTAATAGATCTGCCGCTAATCTTTTAAAGTAATATCTCTGAAGTAGCTCTGCACTTAATCTAGTCCTGAGGCAACTAAACCGTTACCGTTAATTTATTTACTTAATACTTCTGTATTAGTTCTGCAGTTAAATTTATTCACTCCTTAGCTTTGTAAGTATTCTTTTCAGTTAATATGTATACAATAAGCCTTTCAGTTAATACTACTACTGCATCTCTATGATAATCTACTGAGTTAATAGTTGCGCAGTTAATATATTCAAGTAGGAGCTCTAAATTAACTCTAGCCTTAATCAATTCATTTGATAGCTCGCACTAGCCTTGGGATTAATCAATTCACGTAATAACTATGTAGGCAATCTATTTAGTTAATAGCTCTGCATTTAATCGATTCAGTTAATATATCTGCATTAACATTTTCATTAATCTATTGTATTGTTTACTCTGCAATAGCTTCTCAGTTAATATCCCTAACCTAGTTATGCAGCTATTATATTTAGTCAATAGCTTTGCAGTTAATCTTTTCGCTTAACAGCTCTGCCGTTAGTAAGGTTAGTTAATAACCTGATACTACATCTTCAGATAATTTATTGTTATCAGCTCTGAAGTTAATCTATTCAGTTAAGAGCACTGCAGTTATTATTTCCATTTATTAGCCCCCAAGTTAATCTATTCTGTTCATAGCTTTAAAATAGCTTTGACATTTTTTTTCAGTTAATTGCGCTGCTGTAGCTAAGCATTTATTCTTTTCAGTTAATAGTTCTAAAATTTATATTTAATGAATAGCTTTGTTGTTAATTTATTTACTTATTAGCTCCTAATTAAAATATTCATTTAATAGCTCTGCATTTAATATATTCAGTTAATAGCTCTGCATTTATTCTATTCAGTTAATAGTTCTGCATTTAATCTATTCAGTTAATAGCTCTGCATTTAATCTATTTAGTTAAAATCTTGGCAGCAATAAAATTTCTCACCTCTGCTCATCTCCTGCATCGAATATTTGTATTGTTTAAAAGAAGCAAAATGGGAGAATTCATATGGAAATTGTTGGAAAGAGTTTCTTAATTTGGTGAAGTTAGGAGAAGGTAAATAATTGGGGTGAGAGTAGCTTAGATTACTGTCATCTATGTTTAGTCTACCTCTAAGCTATTCAAGCAGGTCGGATGAATTCATTCGATGTATCTGGTAATCCAGCCAAGAAATCCCGACAGGAAATTTGATAGTCTTTTAGCCAATACAGAAGGCGCGCTCCCTACTTGTGTCTGCCCTGCTTGCGGTGGGATTTCATTGCTGCATTAGCGTGTCACATTTGGGGAATTTAAATAGCCCACTCAAACGGTTTAGAATTACAATAATTAGAGAGAAAAAATTGATAAGATTTGACTTTGTTCCCCCCCCCTCCAAGTCAAGGAACCAATAGCGGCAGTCAAACAGATCATTCAGAGGAATGGACGCCTCACTCTCACACGCAAAGTTTTTCTCCGATTGGTAGAGTTGTGATTTATCAACTTCGCTTCCCAGGGGAAGGAATTTCGACACGTTTACGGTAATACTATGTGATGTCTGCTATCTCTTGTGATGCCAAAAATATTTATGGATAAACTGGAGAAAGCTCTGGCCACAATTCATTTCCCAAAGGCTCGGCCCTATACATCCCCCCATCAAATTCAACCTGAAAAGAGAAAGCGAGGGCGTGACGATGCTCTTTCTAGTCGTGAAAATACACAGTACGAAGTAGGGAGAGAAATTCTCGGTCCATGAAGCCCACTAGCAAGTAGGATTATATCCATATTTATTCCGCATATGACAGGCGTACATAAATGGGCGTCATCATGAGCTTCTTCTTGAGGACATGCCGTATCTTTAGCCAAGAATTTTCGAATCGAGAAAAAGACACATATAGGAGGCACTTAAAAGGATTTAATAATCAAAGGCCTTCATGCAAAGGGCGAGGCAGAAAACCCTAGCCACCAAGGAGTGCGCCATTGATTCAAACAGGCAGCAGGAATGATCCTGTAGTGGCATAATCAAGGGATCTACTAGACGACTGGCAGGCGTGGACTAAGTTACTTCATGGACCTGCAAACGAATTGCGCTAAAGCTGGCCTAAAATCAGGGATCTATGCCGCAGTAAGAGAGCGAATAATAAATAATCTTTGTATACTAAATCGCCTGTAGCTAATGTCCCAAGGTGTATTACACGTGGGCAAACATACAGTGGTGTGGCGACAACAGGGTGAGGGCGTACAATCTGGACATCAGAACTGGAAAGTTTCTCAATGCCTTCACCGAAGATTACCGCAAAGCAGATCACGCCATAATATTGCGAGCAACGCAAGGAGTAAGTAATCCAAGTCCGTGACAAACGAAGGAGTAAAAGCAATGGCAGCTGCTATGTTTGCCTTCAAAGGGTGCCTGAACAACAACAACCCATGCTTGATTGCCATAGGGTAAGAGTGTTGCGAACTGGGTCACCGGAGTGTTGGCTTTAACCTGACACATCCCTAGTCGACGCGAACATGAAAACAAAGGCATGAGAGTCAATTAAAAATAATATCGCTTATAGTTGTAAAATGTGGACACTCTACTTTTACTATCACTTTTTTATGTTGGCTTTATCAAGACGTAAGACGCTCTGATACTTTTGATAGGAATGGAGGATGACATAATTTTAAAAGTATAACCCTTAGTCAACAGCCATTCATAAGAAAAGTTGTTTATTTATTAGCCTCTCAGGCATTCATTTATATTTTAGTTAGCCTATGATTTAGCCTCTAAGAATGTAGAGTAGCAAAGTAATAATGTTGCGCTTCAATGTAATTTAATCAACTAAATTTGTTCGAAAATTTGATCTCATTCTAAAGAATATTAAATTAATTATTATAAATGGATAAATTCAACTTCAGTTCATAAGTAGGTCAATTTCAGTCCGTGAATAATTATTCAAGTGAAGAATGAATCTAACGAATAATACCATCCATACACTGTAAACCTTTAAAATCTGCAATAAAAATTAATGATAATACAATTAATAATGTAAAATTATAACAGGCGCGAAAGCCAAATTGTGTCTGTTCTACATATATGTTGCAATTGTACAATGTATTTGGCTAAGAATGAAGAGATAGGTTCGCTAAACAGGTAAACTTTTCTTTAATGTCAATCACTCCTTTCCCTTTGAGATGACTTTTCTTGACATAACTATACATTGTTCTAGAACTTTCGTATATGCTTTTCCGTCACTTAGGAAGGATTTTTTTAAAAAGACGATGAAAGAAGAATAGAAGGCTACAAAAGTCTCTAAACTACCTGTGATTTGCATCTAAGGTTAATAAATAGGTCCCTGGCTAAGATCAAACTAACAGGAAAAGTAATATAGGCCAGAAATGTCTTTCTTTTCTGCTATAGCGAACTGCGGTAGCCTACCTCTAGTCAACTAGACTTGTCTCCCACTTAGCATTCTTTTTTTAATCTCATTTCCCCTACCATTACCCCTCCCCTGCTTGTTTGACTAACTCGTTCAAGGTGAGAGAAGAAGGGATGATACAAGGATGGCATGAGAGGTGGGTTTGTTTTTTGTTGTTTTTTTTTTGGGGGGGGGGAGTACGTATGATGAGTGATGAATATATGCCAGGAGACTGGTTGTTCTTTCTTAAGTTATTTTAATTATTCTTTCTTCTATATTTTTGAAAGTTTCAACTAAGTTGGACCTTTTACAGGTACGAAAGTTCTATTTTTTATACGAATATATATATAATTGGGCATCTATATGCTGCTTCTAATTCATATTTTCTTTGTTTATTATTCTTTATTGTTTATTTAGGGCTTTCATGCCTTTGTATTTTTGTCTAGTGCTTGGGTATACTTGTCTTGATTCATTATCTGTTTCGGATTATGATTTCATGTATAGATTAGTAGTTCATCCTGCCGTAGGTGGATCCTATTGCTGGGGAACCTCTTAGCTGAGTTTTCATTTTGTATCCTCAGATCTCTAAATATCTGCAGATGTTTTTGTTCAATTTTATGCCATATTTTCTTCACTCTGTTCTCCAGGGTCAGGTTGATTGAGTCAATATCTGCTATTTCGATTAAGTCTCTGATGCACTTTCTTTCTGCTCTTCTAGTTTTAGTTATTAAGTAGGTTACTTTATTTTGGATTTTCTGAAGTTTCTTCTTATTTGACTTCGAGATAGTGTGCAACGGGATCTGGGGTATACTAGGACTGATTCAACAAAGGCTGTGTACATTGTTCTCAGTCGTTTTTTGCTCATTCTGCCTAGGGTGTGGATTAGCCTTAGGCCACCTCTGGCTTTGGCTATCCTTGCCTTCGTATGAGCGTGGTAGCCTCTTGTGCCAATGTGTAACTCTAGTACACTTCCTTCCGTCGTGTAACTGTAGTTGGTGACGTCAATCGATATTTGGTCTTTCTTAAACCTAGATAATGCTATTATTTTAAATTTGTGGATGTTAGTTTTAATTTTACATTTGTTTTCATAGTCATTAATATTCTTTATTACCCTTTCTATGGTTTTTGCCTGCCATCTTGGATTAGTGGACCGCGGTGGAATAATCTGACTGATGTCGTCCGCGTATTGAATATTTAGACATCCTGGTGTTATTGGGGGCGGAAGGTCAGCCGTGAAGATCGCGTATAGGATGGGGCTCAGAGCTTCCCCCTCCTTCCTGTGAGACCCCCGTCTGTAGATGGAAAGTCGGTCCAACGTGGCCCTCGATGGAGACGTAGGCTTTCCTATTGGTGAGATTCAGCCAACATTCTCTCCTTCTTGATGCCGAAATCGAGCTGGAGGAGCTTATATTTAAGCGATCAACCCAGACCTTATCGAAGGCCTTCTCGACATCGCGGAGGACCACGTTCACATATCCATTTTCGGTTTTGGCCTGTGCAATCTTTTCGGTTATTATGGCTATTGCTGAGGTAGAGTCCCTTTCCTTTCGGAAGCCGAATTGATGGTCATTATATTTTTGGTTTTCTCGTAGGTATTCGACCAGCCTATGATTCAAGATCGTTTCCAGGACCTTACCCAGAATGTTCAGTAGGGAAATTGGCCTAAAGCTTGAAACTAATTGGGTTGGTTTTCCTTGCTTCAGCATGAAGACAATTTTAGCTGTCTTAAATCTTTCCGGATAAGCTCTTATGTTCAGATATGCGTTGAAAAAGTCAGCAATTGCCTTAGTTATATTCTCTGGGACATTCTCCTAGTTATATTTTATGAGGCTTGTGCTCCCGGGAGCCTTCTGGTTAAACGATATTATAGCACTTTTCAGCTCTTCTCCTGTGATCTGCGCTCCTAGACCTGCTTTTTCTTTTGTGGTGTAGTCAACTCTTCTTTCTGAAGTAATTCTGTTCCTGTTTGTTATTAAGAATCTGTTTACTCTTTCCTCAGTTTCTGCGTCATACCTCCCATTATTTTCTTCTTCGATGGTATATATTCTGCTACAGTGCTCTCTAAATTTATCAACTGTTTCTTCGTTGCTGTTTATGATTTCTCCTTGTTCATAATTATTTGAATTTTCTTTCTGGGTGGTTTATTTATTATTAATTTTATAAATTTCCAGGCCTTTCTTGGTTCTTCCGTGTTTTCTATTTTGCTTATAAATTCATTCCATAGGTCTCTTTGCAGCTCTTCAATGATAAATATCATATCATTCTTTAGTTGCCTTAGCTCCTTAGCCTTTATCCAACTTGTGTCGGTTTTTATAATTTCAATGTATTTTTGCTCAATGTTTCTCTCTTTTCTTCTCACCTCCTCAGTCCATTTGTGCTGAGGGAGTGTTTTGTATTTAATTTTTGCAACGCATTTCTCATCTGCATTTGTGATGCCCTTTATTAATGCGTCTGACACCTCTTCTAACTCCTCGATGTTTTTGCCTTCCAGTGCTGGTTGAGCATAACACTCCAGCATAGTCCTCTATGCATCCCGGTTTGTCTCTCTGTAGGATTTTCTTGGTGGAATTTGGACCTGTATTGGGTTCTGGTTAATGGTCACCGGAATTCCAATATGGTCACTACATGGGACAGGAATTGGTTCCATATGCATGTTATAGGGGAATTTGTTACAAGTTAGTAATATATCTAGTTTCTTTGATGCTCTTATATTCAGGAAAGTCGGGAACTCTGGTCCAGCACATATTCGGATGTTTCTTTCAATCAGGAGTTCTAAATTTCGTCCTGCATTATTTTTTGTTCTGTATCCTGATTTCAGCAGTCTTTCATTTAGGTCTCCTAGTACATAGTATTGTTGGATTGTTCTTGTTAAATATTTCCATTATCGAGTAAATTGGTATGTATGAGCGGCGAGGTGGTTGGTAAGCTGCTACTATCGTGAGTGGAGAGAATTCCATATGCACAGTCACAGCAGCGTATGCCTCATCGACCTCTCTTTCTTGAGTAAAATATAACACTTTTTTAAAAGCAATTGCTGTTTCTTCATACCTTTCCCCGGTGATGTTTTTCTTAATGATGTCATAGTTGTGTATTTTTATTTGTTCGTCGTCTTTGATTCCGTGTTCGCAACTTGTTATTATGTCTGGATTTATTTGGCGAAAGAAGTTGCCGTATTGAATGTTTTTATTTTTCCACCCGTCTGTATTTAGGTGAAGGATTTTCAATTTTATGTTGGTGTGGTCCATGATCTATAGCGAAAAGTTTTCTATTCCATTTTGCTTGCTTCTTGTTTTGTTTTAGCGTTCTTCCACTTTCTGTTGGTTACCTTTTTGAAAGTCTCTTTTTTAAGAATTGTGACGTCATTGGGGTAAAATTTGATTTGGTTCTCTCCTATTAATTTTTTGATGGATGATTCCTCGTGATCAATGACGTAATTTCATTTGCATGTCCCTCTTTCTATGCCTCTTTTATGTCTGATTGATGGTTTGACACCTTTAAGCAGAGGATATGCCTCGTGTACGAAGACTTTTAGTTTAAAGTCTCTCGCTTCGTACTGGCATCACTCGTTATCGTTTTCTACTTCGGATTTTCGTTGTGGTTTCTGTCTCTATGTTTTTTTTTGTTTCTTCGTTTTCTTGTGAGTTTTCTTTTTGTCTTGGTTTTGGATTCCTTTTTTGTATCAACGATTTCCATTTCTTCCTCACTTTTTTCTCCAGATTCTTCGTGTTGTTCTTTTTCTGCTAGGCTGGCTCCAACTTCCAACATGTTCTTGACTTGCAGTTTACCCCGCACTAACGCCCCAAATGAGTGCCAAGAGAAGGTTGGGGGAACCAAATCTTACGAATGCCGTTTTTATCCAACAGAAGATTCGGAGTTTCTGCAGATGTTCCCGGTTGGGCTATATTGTGCACGTGAGCGAAAATTATGCACGCCAGTATGTCAAGGCCGGTGCCCTCATTTACGTTAATATTAATTTTTTGCTCTTGTGTCTCTTTTACTTTTTTCAGTGTAGCTTTTGCTACGCTGGCGTAGATTTGATTACCTTTCTTTTGAATTTCATCATTTTCCTGTTGTTCCTTCCTTCTTTTCTATTATGGCTTTTCTTTTGGGTCAATTGATGGCCATGGTCCTGTGCCAGCCCTGGTAGCAATTTATGCATTTTTTAAATTGTTCTGTGTATTCACGGAAGTTTTGGCCGGTATTGCTGCATTCATAGCAGATTTTAAGGTCTTTATGGGGACAGTTTTGGTCACGTGATCTTCGATTGCATAACACTGAAAGCAGGTTTTCACATTTGCGAACTTCCCCACTTCGAGATTTTCCGGTGGAATTCGTATGCCGAATGACAATACTCCGTTGGTTGTGGCTCTGTTGGCCATCTCAGTTGTGTGTGTGTGGTGACCGAATTTGATGAGCTCCGAGATTTTGAGAAACTGGTTTTCCCTCTCCAGCTTCTCTTTTAATTCCTCCTTAGTGTGCGATCCGACATACAGGTCCATTAGTTGTGAAGGTAGTTTTGGCACTAAGCCGATTTTGCTCAGGGCCATTAGCCCATTCGTTGCCACCTACCACTCGACGTCTTCTTGTTTATGACAGAGCGCGACTTAACCTTTTAGCACATCTATCAACTATGTAATGGCAATTTTAGGTCGGTATATTGGGTCTTAATCAATAATCCTCTTTCCGGTTTGGTTTTCCCTTGCTCCGTCCTTAGTGGCGATCATTTGTATTCCATGTTGATATTTGTGAAATGGGGGCCCTCCCCCTTTTTCCACAGGCCCGCCCTCGCTAACTTGGGAGAGTGGTTGGCTAGCGCGGAATCAACCATCACTAGCCGTGAGTGCCAACGCCTCGAGGGAATTAAAAACCGCAGTTGCTTCCTACCATACACTGAGACGGTTACGTGTCCATCAGTGGTCTTGGCGGTCCCTCACAGGCGGAGTGGTTAGACTCCCCTGCAAAGGTTGCAACCCGGCCCATTGTCCAGGGGCTCATCTGGTACGGGTATCTGGCAGTGGGCTAGTCCACAAACCTCCCTTGTCCCGTAGCCCCAATAATACAGTTGCCATTGCATTGTATAGTTGACACGAGGTCGAAATATCAGCTTCCATTAGCTAAGTCATTGGGCCTTGGGTGGGGGATGGGGGAGATGAATTAGGCAGTCAAAATGCTAATGCTGACTCACCTAAAAAAGTATTATTTTCTTTCTTTCTACTACCTCCTGAACGGGAGGATTTTGTTGTGAGAGTGGAAACGATAGATGAAAATGAAAAATGAAAAGTAAGGTGAGATTGATATGAACGGCTTCTTCTTTTCCAGATCTTACTGAACAGGCAGCTAATTTGCGCCTATTTTCTTTCAGATTTTAAGAGAAGTAAATTTCCTCCATTGAAAAGTATTGTATTTCCAATTTCCTGAGTGAGAAAATGAAGCTAAGGGACTTGCCAAAAGTTTGTTTGTTGTGTGTAGTCGAGCCTTGTTGGGTTTAGGTGGTTCATGTCTGGTGTGTTTGAAGAGATTTGTAGGTTATGCCTGAAGTGATCTCTTGCGCCGAAGAGTGTCATCTGTGTCTTCTGAGGATTCGTGGCAATCAGTCATTTATCCTCGTATTCTGTCTTTACGTCTAGTATTATTTGTGCATATGCACGATCTCGTCTGGTCCATGGTCGCTGACGAGAATGGTCTTGTCATCGGCCTGAGATACTCTTTATGTGTGACAGCAGTTTTCGGTTTGGAGTGGGATGTCGTTTGTGTACATGATGTAAATTGTGGGTGCCAGTACACTTCCTTGTGGAACACCCGAGGTTGGTGTGAAGGGTTGTGAGAGGGTATTGTTGTATTTTATGTGGCATCTTCGTTCAGTGAGGTAGTGCGAGAGGAGCCTTCTAGTTCAGAGAGGTAACTCCGTATTGTTGACGTGTTTCCAACGGAGTCCCTCATGCCAGACTTTAGCAAAGGCCTTCTCCACGCCCTTGCTTAGGGAGAGTGTCTTTTGATGTACCTGGCGTTTTTTTGGATTCTGTCGTGAACGATGGTCACAGCCGCCTGAGTGAACCGGCCCCTCCTGAACCCATATTGGTAGGGGGAGAAAAATCCCTCTCTTCCAGGTAGTTCCGTAGGCGGCAGTTAATCATACGTTCGAGTAATTTGCCTAAGTGCTCTAATAGAGAAATAGGCCTGTAGTTGTTTTGGTGTTTGGGTTCTTTGTTCCTTTGGTGTAGAAGTATGTTGTGACAATCTTTGAATATTTTGGAGAAGTGTCCTGAGGCTAGTGAGGCGTTGAATAAGTGTGTAAGTGTAGGGTATATGTTTGGGGGGAGGTTGTGTATTAGTATGGATGGTAGCCCGGAGGGGCCGGGTGCACGTTTTGGTGTTATTTTAATGTAGTGTTTTGTTTGCTCGACGGTGAGAAGAGTGGTCAGTATAGATGTTTAGTCGAGCAGCTCCATTCGTATCAGGGGGGGCGGGCCTTAGCTCGTGAGCGTGGGCCAGACACCACTTCTAAACTTCCTGGAAGTGCTCTTGCGCCTGTGGTTTGGGTGGATTGTGTGTGTGTAGTGTCCCAGTAGGACCTAAATGCGTCTAGGATGACATTGGTATCAGTAAGTGTTTGGTTATTTACTTGGAGGGTGATATGTTTCGGTGGATAAGTGCCTAGCATCCTTTTTATGGGCTGCCAGAAGAGGGAAGGGTAAGTGCAATGAGTGTCGTTCGCAATGCGGATGACCTCTCGCCCCTGCCGGTTCCTATCTAGTTGCACACACTGTAAGGTGCGGGCACTTAAGTGATTGATGTTGTGTTATCGTGGGCCTCTAGTATAGTGATTGTTGTACTGTGTAATGAGTCTCTGCTTGTGTATGGAATATGTGAAATGTTTTATGCATATGTAGGTTTTGTGTGGTGTGTGTAGGTCGCATGCTGTGGTTATAGTGTTTAAGATTGAGCACCAGTGGTCGTCTAACAGATCTGGATTGGTGTGGTCCAGGTCGAGGTTTTGTCGAGTGTTATCTGCTATGTGTCTCTTGAACTCTTCCCATTTCGTGTTTTTGTAGTCAAAAAGAGGTGGTGTGGGTATGAGTATGGGAGATGTGAATATGATAAGGCATATCGGTATGTGGTCAGAGAGTAAGTGGGGACCCGGTGAGATGTAAGTGTAGAAGCGTGTAGCGTGGTCGTTGCGGAAGACCACTTCCCGGGACGTGCTTCCTCCGCGAGGACCAAAAAATGTGGGAAAGGCCGGGCCAATGTACTCGCAGCGATAACTTGGCAGGGCACCGGCCAGGTACCTTCCTGCATCATTCGTGGTGTTGGAAAGGAGTGTTGGGTGAAAGGTGTTGAGGTCCCCCGCAAAGAAGATAGGAAGGTTGTGGTTTGATAAAGCCCGGAGTGAGACTTCTATGTTTAATTGTAGGCGTGGTGGTCTGTAGTGCGTGGCCACTAGGATGGGGCGGGAGCTTGTCTGGAACTTGTAGGCTAGAAAAGTGTCATCGTGTGTTTGGATGAGGGAGTGGTGTATAGAGCGCTTTATTAGGATCGCTGATCATAGGTGCAGCGTTTGTGGAGTTAGATATGTGTGGTAGCATGCAATGCGGAGTCTGTTGTTGGGAGAGTGTACGGTGGTCGAGTTAAAGAGTATTATGTCAGGTCTTTGTGTGTTTAGGATCCAGTTGGCAACAGTATGGCGAATACCGTGCCAACTGCGTACGTTTATCTGTGTCACGTTGAAGCGTCCTATCAACGAGGGCGGAATGCGCGTGAGGCTGATTAAGCCGGCATCGTTCCCCTCTCCTTGATTATTGCCCAGGAGGCGTGAGGAGTAAGAACCTTTACGCGTGTCGGCTGTGGTTTCGAGGGAGTGGAGAGGTTGTCTGTTATTAGGTGGGCAGGCCGTGTTAGAGGGTTAGAGAAAGTGGGAGAGAGGGTGGTGGTCGTGGAAGGAGGGTTGGGGAGAGTAGAGTCTGGGAGGAGGGTGTTAGGAGTAGAGGAAGAGGGAGTAGAGCTAGTAGATGGACGGCTAGATATGGTAGGGAAGGTGCAGATTATGAGAGGGTGGGTGTCAGGAAAGGGAGGAGGTTGGGACAGCGGAGAAGGCGGGGTGGAAGGAGGAGAAGATGGAACAGCAGGGAGGGGGTTGGTTGGCTTTACGCTTGGTTGTATGTGGGAGATGGGTCGTGGTGAATTTTTTTGGTTTAATTCGGGGTGTTGTGGTGGGTGTGGTGGTCTTGGGGGAGGAAGAGGTGGCGATTGTGGTATCAGTGGGAGAGGGGTTGGAAGCTGTGAGGGTGGGTGGGGGCAGTAGGAGTGGGGTTGGTGGCAATAGGGAGGGGGAGAAGTTGATGCCGAAGGACTGCTGGTGTTAGTAGAGGGTTTAGTTATAGAGGAGAAAGGAGTGGTAGCAGTAGAGGGAAGAGAGGAGGTGGTTGGAAGAGAGGTGGAAGCATTGGGAAGAGGGGCAGGTAAGGAGGATGCAGTGGTGAGATGGGCAGTGATAGAAGGACGGGAGGAGCCGGGAGCGTTGTGAGGGTAGGGGGCGGAGTGTGAGGGGGCGGTGGGTCCAGGGGAAAAGGTGTTCGCGCCCATCGGGGTGGGTAGGAGTGCGGGTCTCCTGTGTGTGTGCTCGTCGATTCGAGAGAGGCGAAGAATGTGTTGAGTATCTTTGAGTATAATCGGGGGTCACCCCTCGACATGTCTTTTGCCACCGTTGAAAGCAAGGCGGCCAGGTGTAGCTTTGTGTGCGTGGTCTCGTTGGGTGTGTGGTGTGGAGTAAAGGTGGGTGTGTGGTATGGGGTAGGGGTGGGTGTGTGGTGTGGGGTAGGGGTGGATGTTGGGATTAGTTGATGTCTCTGGGTGTAAGGTGCTCGATTAGGGGGTGGGTGTCCGAATATATAGGTAAGTCTGGGTCGCTGCTGGGGTTGGGTGTGTCTTGGGTAGGACAGGGAGAGGTGTGTACACCGTTGCTCCGGCAGCAGCAGCGAATGTTCTTGTAAGGGGAGGAGGGTCGGGGGCGGAGTGTGTGGTTGTTTTGGTGGGTTGAGGACATCGTATATCCGCTATGGCGTCAGAGCGGGCCTTACTTAGGTAAGGGCATTTTGGGTTGACTACGACATGGTCGCCGCCTCAGTTTGTGTAGAGGGATGTGATGGCTTTGGAGGTGTTTAGTGTTTGCCCACTAGATTGCACTTGGATCAGACCAGGTCTGATTTGCAATCACATGTAGTGTCCGGTTTTGTAACACCGGTGGCAATGTGTAGGTCTTATGTTTAGCTGTGGCTCAAAGTAGTGTGAGTGCATTAGAGTGCCGCAGACCTTGATACCTTGGTCTAGCAGCAGTGTCTTGTTATGTCCGTCAGACAGTGTGATAAATGCCCATTGTTTCGTGCGGTTGTAATAGAGATCTGTGATGACTTCCTTCCCATACTTCTGTCTGAGGTGTGTGCGGAGGTCATCAGAGGAGAGAGCCAACCATAGGGGGTTGGTCTTAGTGATACGTCTTTGGTGTTTTTTCAATACACTGTTGGCTAGTTTTGTCTGGAGGTCTTGTGCGGCAAGTGTGTCCGATGCAAGTTCGTGAAATTTGAATGCGTCTTCCTGTGAGTGGAAGACGAGTTTCTGGCCTGTGTGTGTCTTTCCTATATTTGTGATGGGGATCTCGTGTGTAGCGGCTAGGTTGAGAAGTATGTGTTCATTGTTGGTGGTGTATTTGTCGCTACTGGGTGTTTTATCTGTTGTGTATGAGCGTGAGTGAGGATGTGTTGTATGCCATTGATTTCGATTTTAAATTACTTTTCTTTTTTCTGTATATGGGGTTTCCCTCCTCGCCGATAATGACCCCATGGAAATGAATCGGATGTGGTGATGAGTAATGAGTGAGTATGGACCTGGTTAGGCTCCTCAGAGGGTGTAAAAACATAGCGGACTTAATGATGACTGAAGCCCGAATCCACTGACTCCAGTCGGGGAGCCGTCCCCTCTATTGGATTTTGGGTATTTCTCAGTTACGTCCGACATCACACAGAGACGATAGTGTCTCCCTCTGTGGTCTTGGACGTTGCCGCGTTGGTAACTAAGTCCCAATCCAGGTTTGCTCCTTCCTTTGGGTTCCGAAGCGGGCTAAGCCTCAGACCTTCTTTCCCAAAAGTTTGCAATTATGCCTTTTCTAAGTAGAACGGCAGGGTTACAACGAAGCTCTATGTCTAGAGTCACATTTACAGAGTCAAGTCCTGCCGGTTAGTAATGAGGAGGGTTTAGCACGTTATACCACTATTACAAGCCAGGGAAATAAAGGAACCTTTATTTAGAGGGGGGGTAGCAGAGGGAGGGGGATACTGAATCTCGTAGTTGGCTCTTGAGAATATACCGTCCACGGTATAGCTTGTATAAAATCACTGTCCTCAGTGTGAGTCGTCAATGAAATTCTCTTGGCCTTGCCTCCTGTATCTGGAAAATAGCAGGGAATCGAAGCGAGATCGTCGAAAGACCAGAGTCTCGTGTTCGTAAAGTAATTAAAGTAGAAAAGGTGTAGAAGGTTAGATAGAATAGATCGCCAAGCCCCTCCCTCTCCCCCTCCAGTCATCCTAAGATGACCAGAGGGGGGGGAGGGCACTAGGCTCCCCCGGTCTGCCCTCTCCCTCAGAGTCCTGTTGGACTTCTGGATAGGAGAGGAGGAAACAGGGAGAAGGACAGGAAGAGGAAGAGGAAAGGGAAAGGGGGATAGCAAAGTTTGAAGTAGTGTGGAAAATTAAAGGGAGACCAAGGTAGTCGGCAGACCTACAGCTTTACGTGGAATCCGAACCACGGTGTGTACTATATCCTGTTTATTCATTTAATCTCTAGTGCCCCTGTCCCACGTATGCTGTGTTAAGTCCAGTGTGAAGGATAGAAGAAAATTACTTTATAAACTACAATGGATAAAACATATATTAAGATTATACAGCTCAACGTTAACGGATGGAAAAACAAAAGGATAATGTATGGAAACATTTTTAGAAAACTAAACCCTGACATAATTCTAATTACGAACAGGGCGTAAATCTTCGAGAAGACGAGATCAAAATCTGGAATTACAATGTTATAGTGGCTAACCAGACGAAAGAACTTCAAGATGGGGCAGCTATAGCAATCAAAAAGGATATTGAATATAGAACTTGCAACGAATTGGACGAAGCCTACATCGCAGTGGAGATCAAAATGGAATTGACGAACATCATTATAGCAACGGGATACCAACCGCCAAGAAGAAACCAACTGCCCATTTAGAACTTCATCAGAATTTTTAATAATAGGTCACCAGTGTTATTTTTAGGTGACCTGAACGCACACTGTCAAGAGAGCGGATATAGATAAAGAAGCGGGATAGGCAGAGACCTGGGAATTCTGTTTGCTAGAGGTATCTGTCAAAGACTTGTACCGGACTACCCCATCTACATGAAGGCAAACGCAGCCACTAAACCAGACATCTGCTTGGACAATAACTATCTTCCATATAATTACTATATGAAGCCAAAAGCTATCCCGTGTACGGACCACACAACGACTCTGCTCACCCTTAATCAAAGACCAATCCAGATCCAAGGGAAGTTAACAAAAGCCTTTCACAGAGCAGACTGGGAGACATACAAGAGAGAATTAAGCACATATCAGCCGAAAGAACTAGACATCGCATCGCAAGAAGATATAGACGAAGAACTATGTAGAAACTATTAGGAATTCGCTAAAAAGGCGGATAGAAAAGCCATCCCAAGAAACAGCTACTCGACGATTAAGACCTTTACCTGGTCTCCAGAGATGATAAGAAACCATCGATGACTAAGGGAAATTTCAGACAACATAAGGAGAAACGGACCAACGAGGAAGCTACTCGCAATGAAGAGAATAAAGAGAATTCTTAATACGGAAATAACAGAAAAACAAAATCAGCACTGGAATGAAACAATCCAGAAGATTGACGATGAGGCACCCGCAAAAGAATTTTGAAAAACAATAGAAAAAATGAAAGGAAAATCAGCGGACAAGTAGATGACCCTGAAGGATAATCAAGGCAATAAGATAGAAGATAATGACGCAATAGAACAATTATTTAAAGAACACTGAAAGAACATTTTTAACATTAGTGAAGAGGACAATCAAGACTTCGACAGGGACTTCGAACGAAACATAACAAGGCAACTCTGGTGCTCGTTGTGAGACCTACTTGATCTTTCATGAGGGTGGAGAGAAGAACTACTGGTGGTTCTGATGTGAGAAGGGAGGGGGTAGGGGGTGAGCATCTCTTTCTCTTTCAAAGACGCATAAACCATTTTCATCGGTGCGAAAAAAACTCATAAGGGATCCAAACGACGGCAAATAAAGCCTACGGTTTTTGCATGGTTTCTATTTCCTTTCTACATACTCTTTATTCTTGGTTGCAACCATCAATGTTCAGTGTCAGGCTCTAAATTTATTGGTGCAATTCTCACCTTTATGATTGAGTTTATAGGAAAGCCGCAGTTTCTGAGACCAAGGAGGAGTTGGAAATCTGACCATATTTTCCTCAGTTGAAAAAATTACAGTTTACCTCTTGATCACCGTGCCTTTTTATAGGTTGGGCAACGACGCTTCAATAGTGTTCAGATCATTTGCTAGCGCCATAGTTGGGTAAATTTACAACACCCGGAATCGAATTTGGGCTCGAGAATGTTACGTTCGACATCTGATTGTCGGCAACGGATAATGGAGAATGTCAAGGCTAAATGTTTAAATTTTGCAGTCCAGAGTAGGAATCGTAATCTAAAACCCCTCTAATATTGGTAATGAATTTGGACCTCATGGTGAATGACCTTTTTTTTCTTGATCCTACTATGATGCTTCGTTGTTTTTAAATATAGACATTCTTTTGCTTTTCTGGAGGGGTCAACACGAAATAACATGTCTCACTTTGACTTAGCCTGGAAACAAATGATCATAGACAACATTCAAATCAATAAAAAATGTGAGTAATTGTTTTAAATAAACAAAATCAGATATACAAAATGCAAGAGATCACAAATGTAAAGTAAAGTAATTAAAGAGACCATCGCTGGTAAACACGCGAGGGCAGGGTACGGAGAGGTGACCAAAAAATTGAAGATTATAGAAGGATAAGATTTCAATTTCGAGCAGTTATACAAATATAAGATTGCCAATTTTATAATATTTTATTAATTTTTCAATAAAATGCAATGAACATTCATTTTTTCCTAAATGCTTAAAAATTAGTGATAACAAATATCAGCGCAATGATTGTATTGATTGAGAAAGATTATCTTAAGAGTTAATTGAACTGCGAGCTGGTTTCTTAAATCCTGGATATGAGTTGAGGGAAAGGGGTTAAACGAGGGAGAGAACTGACCTGAAAAATTCGCTTAAGGCAACTTTCGGTTGCTTTGAAAGCAGATGAGTGAGCTTAAGTATCTTTTGGTTCCCTTGACACCAAAAGAGTGCGTTTAAGCCATCTTTCAGTTCCCTTGACATCAGAGGTGTGCGCTTAAGGGTCTCTTTCGGCTCCCAAGGCAACGGAGGAGTACGTTTATAGCATCTTTTGGTTTTCTGACAGCAGAGGAGTGCGTTTAAGATACCTTTCGGTTCCCCTGGTAATAAAGTAGTGTTCCTTAGGCAACTTTTTGTTCCCTTGACAGCAGTAAAGTTGGCTTAAGTCCACTTTCTGTTACCTTAGCAACATAGAAGTGCGCGTAAGGCAATGTACAATTTTCTTGACAGCAGAGGAGTGCTCTTAAGGCATCTTTCGTTTCCCTTGATAACAGAGAAGTGCGCTCAATATATCTTTTGGTCCTTTAGCAACAGGGGAGTGCAGTTAAGGTATCTTAGTTTTCTTTCACAATAGAGGAGTGCGTTTGAGGCATCTTTTGATTCCATTGGCAAAATATGTCGGCGCTTAAGGACTCTTTCAGTTCCTTTGATAACAATTGAGTGCACTTAAAGTTTCTTTCTGTTCCTTTGGCAACAGAGTAAGGCGCTTAAGGTATCATTTGGTTTCCTTGACAGCAGATATGTGCGCTTAAGGCATCTTTTGGGTATATTACAGCATAGGGTGGTTAAGGCATCTTTCGGTTGCCTTGACAGCAGTTTAGTGGGCATAAGCACTTTTTCTTCCTCGATAAAATTTGAATGCGGTTAAGGCATCTTTAAGTTCCCTTAACAGCAGAGGATGGCGCTTAAGCGATCATTCGGTTTCCTTGGTAAGAAAGGAGTGCGTTTAAGGCATCTTTCGGTTCCCCTAACAGAAGATCAGTGCGCTGAGGCATCTTTACGTTTTCTACCAAAAAAGGAGAGCGCATAAGGCATTATTTAGCTCCCATGACAGCAGAGGTATAAGCTTAAGGCATCTTTTGGCTCTCTTTACAACAAAGGGTGGTTAAGGCATCTTTCCGTTCTTTTTGCAGCAATTTAGTAGGCATAAGCTTTTTTTCGGTGGCCTTGAAAAAAGAATGCGCTTAAGGCATCTTTATCTCATTTTGCAGCAAAAGAGTGCGCATAAGGCATCTTTCAGTACCCTTGAGAGTAAACGGTGCTTAATTCAGCTCTCAGTTCCCTTTAAAGCAGTCCAGTGAACTTACGGCATCTTTTTCTTCCCTTAGCGAGAGAATAGTGCGCTTAAGAAATCTTTCAGTTCCCTTCATAGCAGATGAGTGCGCTTAAGGCATCTTTTTGTTTCCTTGGCAAAAGAGGAGTGCACTTAATGCACCTTTCACTTCCTTTGACACTAGAGAAGTGCGCATGAGTCATCTTTATGTTCCCTTGATAGCAGAGGAATGCGTTTAAGGCGTTTTGGGGTTTTCTTGGCAAAAGAGGAGTGCGCTTAAGGCATGTTCGGTTCCTTTGGCAGCATATGACTGCGCGTAAGGCGTCTTTCCGTTTCCTTTACAGCAGATGAGCGCGCTTAAGGCAGCCTTCGTTTACCTCGACAGCAGATGAGTGCGCTTAAGGCCATCTTCTGTTCCCTTGAAGGCAGAGGGGTGCGCCTAAGGCACCATTTTGTTTCCTTCGCAACAAATTAGTGCACTTAAGGCATCTTCTGCTCTCTTGTTAACAGAGGAGTGTGCTTAAGGCATCTCTCCGTTTCCATAACAGCAGATGAGCACGCTTTGGCAGCCTCCGGTTCCCTTGATAGCAGAGAATTGCGCTTAAGGCATATTTCGGTTCTCTTGACAACCCCATGGGGTTGCCGTGAAAGGGATTGCGAAGGATCCAACTATAAATTTAGGATTTTGACTTAGAGCTCGGACGCAAATTAGTCTAGTCAGCAGTGGTTTTCTTCCAATTATTAAAGGTAAGATCCTTTTATATAGTGTTTCCTAAACTCCCTATATCCCTAGCAATAAGTTTTGTGCAACCACTTGAATTTGCTGATGAGTGTGCTTAGTCCCCTCGAGCCCCGAGAAGGAACCTACTGTCCTAGAAGGGGTAGGTGGGAAGGTTACGGATCCTTCCCTTCCTTTATGCCCAAGTCTTCTCATCTTCCAAAGACTTGAGATAACTGTCGAATATTTTCAATCTACATAACTTAACCACTTTCATTAAAGCCCTCCTTGCATTAATTCCTTTCTTTTTTAACATACAAACAATGATCACAGAGATTTTGATTAAAAATAGCCTCTATGTGGTAATATTCGTGCGTCATAGAAGGCAGCCTGATTTACCCCACCCCAATATCGTGAAGTTGTATTGGGGGAGTGACTTTCAACTACATATTTACTAATTGCATCCTTTTCCTCTCCATCTTATGGGAGTGATGGGGATTATGATATATTTTGTATATATATGGACATTATATTTACAAAAAATAAAAGGTGCACATGTGGGTAAAACAGTTAAAGCTCTCTATATGCGTAGACTTTGTGTGTGGAATAAATTAAGATTTAAAATGGACGTAACTATGTGGGAAAGCAGTGGTGTACATTAATTATGCAAAAGAAGAAACCAGAACTCGGCGCCGAAGGAGAGTGCCAAAAAGGGTGACAGGCAGTGAGGAAAAGACGGGGTGACGGAAGGAATCTGGAAAGGCGGGTTACGAGCAATCGAGGAATCGCACGCCGTAAACCACCTATAGATGAGGTGTTGTAGCACTAAAAGGAGGGGAGGTTTGTGGTAATTAAAAGGGTTGTAACAATATAATGCTGTTATATTAGTGGAAGGAGTTGTAGAACTAAATGCAAGTTATGATAATGACTGGGGTTGTGGCACTGAAAAGGGGGTATGCTAATGGAAGATGTTGCAGAGCTTGTGAAGTTTATTACCCCGAAAGCAGGGCCGGGCTGAGCAAGAAGGTGACGCTTAGATAAGAGGCGCACGTATCACATTGATTCGGAAAGATAATTTGCCTCTCCAGAAATTATCTGAAACGATGTTTAGTTTAGAATGCCCTCGTTATTTAGAGTTTAGTCAAAGGTACGAAATAGATAGAAAGGTATGTATGAATTTGAAGGACCGAAGGTAAGAATGAATTTAGGCGAGACAGAGGGCCAAATGAGTTTGAGAGTTTGAGATGAATTTCATGTGACTTTTGAGATGTGTTTGATGGTTTGATATGAATTCGAGGGAACAGGCAGAACCATTTCGAGAAAAAGGCGTAAGGTTACCTCGTTCAGAGAGAACAAAGGACGCGTAAATTCACATTAACTTTGGAGTCGGTTCTAAGTGCCGCGGGAAAGATGAGCCCTGAGTTCCCGCTTCTTCAAACTTCAGAAGTGTTCTGTCTCTGAGTCCAGGAGTTTGAAAGTTTGAAGGAGAGGTCTAGAGAGATGAGCTTGACAGTTTTTTCTTCTTCATACTTCGGAACTCTTCTCTCGGTTGAGTTCCTCCTAAAAAGGGATTTTAAGGAACAGGGGAGCAGAGGGGGATGATAAAGGTGGGAGAGGAGCGGGGGCGGTAGGCATCTTTACTTGCCCAAAAGATGCGGAAGCCACCTCTCAATTCTCATATAACCACGAACCGTTCCGATCCGTGTTCGATAGCCAAGGAATAGCGCGGCCAGAGAGGAGGTTGGGGCTAATCCACAAGGGAACGAACCCAATCCACGTTATCCTCCCTCGACGGACACGCGTTCACGCTCACACGGACATATGTGAAAGACGGTGCAAGAAGCTGCCATCTTAACAAACTAGAAGCGAATTCCGGTAATGGAATGTGTTTAAGAACAAAAATAAGTTTATGTTAATGGTAGGGGTTGTATGTAGAACTAAAATTGGGTTATGGGAATGGAAGATGTTGTAGAACTAAAGAAGGTAATGGTAATGAGAGTGGATGTAGCACTAAAAAGGGCTTATGGTAAAAGAAAGGGTTGTAGCACTGAATGGTGGTTGTGGTAATGGGACGAATATATTGAAGGCGACATAAGGGGGAGTTTATGGAAATTCATTAATAAAGCAAGTTATGTAGGGAGAGGGGGGATTTATAGCAAGAAGATGGAGCTATGTGTTTATATTAATAGAAGGGAGTTATGTTGTGGGGTATTCCAATAAAGGGTAGTTATTTTTTAGTAATATAAAGAAGTTATGAAGGTTATAGCAATACATAGATAATTACCAATGTTATTGATTATCTTCGACGGATTTCTCATAACTCCCTCTTATTGACTTCTAGCATTGATTCCTAACTAATAATGGTTAATAATGGTAATAAAACGTGGAAACCCAGATACCGTTTATTTTAAATAAGTTGATGATTTTTTGGCGCTCAAATGTCTTTCAACTTTACATGACAGGCTGGATGAAGCCGAGCTCCAGAAGATATTTCCATTGGAACAGCAGTAGAAATACTCCATTTTCATGAAAAATCAATACTAATAAGTTACATTAAGATTTTTTGTGGTAATGTAGCCACTATTATATCAAACAGGAGACTAAAGAGTGAAAAATTTCTTTCATACAAACGAATGTCAACGAAAGAGGCGAACAAGTCACATCTTAAGCTACGTATCACAGGCACAAATATGTGGGTTTATAGATTTGGTCTCACTGAAAGTATAAAAGTGAGCGAAGTTTGATTTCACCAGCTGTCATCACTACAGTTGTAATTTCGGTTCAAAACGAGTATGTATCTCTACATGTCTTTTATCAGCTGAATTTCTGTCTGAAGCTGAAAATTCAAGTTGTTTAAATGCAAGACATCTAGAATATAATTCATTAGCATTCACACTTTTATTCGAATAAGTGTATGATTATACTATTTCTAGAATAGGTCTTTAATTGAAAAAATTAATGTTGCAAAAATAAAGCAAGTCGTTTTACAGATTCTCTCATTGCAACAAATGATGTCTAAAACTAACTATGGTTCAATCTCAGAGACCAGATCACGCCTAATTATTTCACCACTGCGTCCACAACTCCCTTTAAATTTGATATCTTAGCACAGTGTTTCTTGATGGGTTCATATAGTGAATTTTTATGATGTGTTGTTTAATGCAGAAGCTTTCATGTCGTCAGTATTGACCTCCACCGATGTTAGAGGAGCTAGCTAGTCTGTACTTGATAATAAAGATTTTAAAGATAGACAACAAACTCTGATTGAAAGTTCTGGAAAATTGAAATGTCTTCCGAGAGATGCTTTGAGACGAGTTGACTCCCAAATTATCTTATCATTTTGTAGTTAGTTGTTGAAAGCGATAAAAAAACTAATTGAATATTTGAAAATAAAGGCTGAACGTTGCAGCCGGAAAATAATTTGATTGGTTTGACAGTACTTGCAAGGGAACCAAAGTTTCCTGTCACGTATTTATTTTCAGAGTACAAGGTTAAACCACAATAAAATAAAGAAGCTAAACATTTACCTTATTCCTCTAAAGAGCCTATATTAACTTACCTTTAATTCAAAAACACTTAGCAAATATTATATCAAGAAGAAAAAAAGTTAATCTGAAAAGGTGATATGAGATGCTAAATGAAATGGACGCTTCTATTCCTTTCCTGTGTGTTTGTATAAGGGAACGCGACCGAACACGTGTGTGCCCTTTTAATCGTGGTACTCTAAACTGCTCTAGTTTTTGAAAATTTGTAACTGACCTCAGGTGCTAACTTAACCCCAAAAGAGTGAGGGGAGCAAGATTGAATGAACACCCCTCCAGATCCCACGCTTCAAAAATACACATCCATCCTACCTCTAACTCAAATTATGGGGACGGGGGGGGGTAGCTTCATTAATCATCTCTCCATCAACGGAGAACGAGAATGTGTAGGTGCACTGAGCACCCTCCGCCGACCATCTAACCATTGCATTTCAACAACACAACTCCACCACTGATTTCAGATTCTTAGACATAAAGGAGATACACAGACAGGTGAAGAACATGACCGTCAATGGCGGTCATCAAAACTAGAGAAGGATGAGACGTAAAAAACTAAAAGTAAAAAAATGGAGAAATGCTAGTAATGCCCTCAACACAAGGGTAAACTAGTAAACAATTTCACACCTATAAAAAGTTACCACACATTTCATTACTTTCATTAACTTGAACTTGATCAAGAATTTTATCGCTTGGATTGTTCTCTTCCATACTTGTGTATCGGTAGGGTCAAATTCTTGAAATTTGGATTGGATTTCATTCGAATGAGGGTTGATAGGATACCGCTTTGTTGTGAATGATCGGATATTCCACTAGCAGTGATACGTTTGGAAGTAGCTATTTTCTCCTTGACTGGCATTGTTGGAGGGTAGTTGAGGGAAAGGAAGAAGGACTCCTCTGCGCTGCTTGAGGGTAAAGTTGCCTTTTGTTCATTGGGCATTTTTTTACCTTCTCCATACCACTCTTCCTTATTTTCATAACGGATCCCTAAAACTACAAATACACACAGTTACACTCACTTACAGACTTGGGTCCCCCCAGACTCCCTCCCAAATTGTACCCTTAGGTGCAATGAGAGATGAGGGAGAAATGGCGTATTTTCCTGAGGATCTTGCCAGGCCGGCAAAAAACGGAAAATATCAAGGTCTTATAGAGAAATTACGGCGAGCTCAATATTGCCTTCGTACGGCTAATTGAATTGCCAAATGGCTACGAGGCCATCGTGCAAGGGACGCTGACATCGAAGCCCTCTCCTCCCAGCGTGCCTTAGACACTCTTCGAAAAATTTATCTCGTACCTCAGACACCGCCATGAATAGGCAAACATAGAAGTGTGATCTGCCAACGCCCCCATCTGCCCCGATTAGATAGAGCGTGAGGAGTTCGTTGACCTGCCAATGTGCTTCAGGTGCTACAGGTTCAACGAACACACCACCACCACTTGCCTCAACTCTACACTCACAGTTTGCTCTGTATGCGCTGGTCAAGACCATTCCTGGCACAAATGTAAAAGTTCGTTCCAGAGATGCCTCAATTGTGGTGGCCCACACAGCACCATGGCAATGACCTGTCCAATAAAGAAAGAGCAAATACAAAAACAAAGGACAAAGACAGAAAAGGCAACGGTCGCAGAGAATAGTGTCGCCACTGCACCTACGTACCTGCAAATTGAAAACGAAAAATCGACAAAAATAATGTGTTCCACCCATATATTATGCACACATTGCTAACCTGACCAACCCTGGCACCTTCGCGAAGGAACTAAACACCATACTCGTGAATAACGGCATGGAAAAAATGTGGTTCTCGGAAAACCCTCTGTCAAACGAGGTTCTTCGAGTGAATCTCCAACCGCAGACCGAGAATAAAACACTCTTCACCATAACACTACGCTACATTGCGAGCTTAGTATCAAAAGCTAGCCGTAAAGTTGAAGAAGACCTTACCCGAACGGTAACATCAACCCAATTTACGACAACTTTTCAGAGAAATTTGACTTACCGTAGTAACAAGTTTTACTAGTTACTGCAAAGGCTTGAATGCCAACCTATTTCGACTCCTAAAACAGCACAACATGAGATTAACATTGCCAGAGCTAACCTTTGACCAAAGATCTATTTAACCCTGCTTTCATGTACTATTTTACTATACTCTACTTTTACTGGAGATACCCTTCCACCAGGGAACAAAATCCCTTCAAACTTATACTAAACTTACCTTTAACTATCTTTTTCCAAACTCTTTCATCACCATACTCTCTTATTTTTGCTATACTAATCTATACTTCCTAATTTCTTATGTCCAATGTCCAATGTCAAGATTTTTACTGAGACGGCCGAACATTCGACTTGAACGAATTGCTGTACCCAAAGGATAAAGCACTCTTTAGATTTTGCTTTGATTAGGAAAGAACGTTGAGCAAAGCTGACAGAAAACAGACTATTCTGAAAGCCTTTTGGTGAATCTCTTTTTACCCTTCAGAAAGAGATAATACTTTTTTCGAATTTGTAGATATATAATTTAATAAGGGATTAAGCACCTCACCGCTCCAGTCCATCGTCCTGCGTGGAAACCTTCCTCGGATGTCTGTCATTCTTTAATTTCGTCTTAACTATGTCGGCCATTTGGACTGACATAATTAAGGACTTATGTGAAAACTGGTTTGAGGATTAGCCCAGAGTGGAAGCAGGAGTCAGAAATTCTTCAAACTTGAAGCTAAACTACAAATTCCTGACGGGGGAGAGATCCTCATCGCCCGGGGGACCCGGCCAGAATCATAGAGGGAAGTAACACCTGTCTCTATGCAGTTGGAAGCGGTTATGGCGTAAGTAACCGAAGGCGGTTGCAATTTTTTAGCGTTCGTTGATTCGGCCACTATTGCCATCAAGTCCACCATGAGTCATTCCTTCTGAGGTTCCCATTCGAGATCCATCCCATCCATCCATCATCACCCATCATCCTGGTAGCATCTGAAGCGATCGACTCAAACCCTTCTCCCTTTTTCCATCTCACAACCTCATTACATTTCAGCCATCATACCCAAAATTCGTTAATTACACTTTTATAACAGAAAGAAGAGAGAAAAATCAAGAGAGAAGAAGGAAGAGGACAGAAGGACACCATGGAGACCATCACGAAAAGGGTCCCTTTGAGGACTATCCCTGGCCAGAAGCCCCCTGAAAAGAACAAGCTCTGCGAATCTCGGAGGACATACGGCAGAACAACTAAAGAACGAAAGAGAAAAGAAAACACCCATTGGGCGAAAGTTCGAGAAATGATCAAGTTCTGGCAACACGCATAAGTGTTCAAAATAACTTTCGCAACCACGGAAATGGCGAGAAAGTCAACGCCCGAAGGACTCTTGGTATTCAGTATGAGAATACCAGGACCTCAACGACCATCTTATTAAGATGGATAGAGTTTGTATCCCCAAATCCGAGTATAGGACCATTTCAACTTACAGATGGACCGAATACATGAAGGATTTGTACAGTGCACTGAAGATATTATACGAAATCAACGTCAGAAACGCATCAGATGACTCAATACAAAGAAGCAGAGAAATAAAAGAGGAGCTCAATCAGCTGGTCCTTGAATAGCATTCGAGACGCTATGATGATGCAATCAAAAGCCTCGATCAAGATGCATCTCCCAAAGGTTTTGGCAAAAAATCAGGCGCCTCAAAGGATCGACTGAAAAAAGGAAGAAAATAGAAATAAGGAAAGAAGATGGAACTATGGAGACAGAAGAAAAAAACATAGAACAATTTTTCCGCAGTTATTGGGAAAAAATCTTCAGTATAACTGAAAAGAAGAATGAAGATTACGACATAAAGTTCGAAACTGACATTATCGACGAGCTAAACACACAAATTCACAGGGTGCACCCTCACCACCAGGTGGATAGACAGCGCGACGGAGACGCAGATATCACAGATATCCGCTCATTCCACCAGAGAGCCCTAGGACAAACAGGGAGGGCTCACAAAGTTACACTTTGAAAAGGCACCAGCGAACATCATCAAAGGAATGAGAAGAATTTTTAATTCGTGTCTAAATACGGGATACTTCCCAGATGCTTATAAAACGACGAAAATTATTTTCTTGCCAAAACATGGGAAGGAACCTACGTTGAAAGCGAGCTACCGGCCGATTTCACTTTTAGAATTTGACGAGAAACTCTTCAAAAAGATCCTCAACCAAAGACTGGTGTCACACATAGAAGAGAACTCCCTATACAACTCCCCCCAGTTTGAGTTGAGAAAAAAAGCGAAGTACGGAGATGGCGATAATTTAATGTCATCACGGAAAAGCTCGCCCCAACAAAAAGGGCAGGAAGTTATGTTGATATTGTTTGTCGTGATGTGTCAAAGGCGTTTTATATGGTGTGCCAGCGGAATATTCAGTACAAGATCCTTCGGCTGGGTCTGAGTGAAAACTTAGAAAGAACTCTCTATGACTACGTCATGGAGATAGCGGTGTACGTCATTTTAGGGTGCACGGACAGACTGAAATTTCCGTTCAGCGCGAGCCTCCCACAGGGGGGGGCTGTCTGTCCCGCACTCTCTTCTCGCTTTACACTGCAGATGTCCGAGCCCCTGTGAATCCCTCTAGCCTCCATATTTAATACACCGATAATTTCAGTCAAATAATAACATGTACTTGGAGGAACGCACCTATGTAATCTCGCATGACCGCAGCAGAAATCGAAAGGTTAAACACGTATGAGGCACAATGGAAGAGGCGGATGAACCAAGATAAATTCAAAGTAGTCCCCATCGGCAGGAGACTACTCGCTGATGTCAAAGTAGGGGATAGACGCTATCCCTGCACCACGGAGTGCAATGTACGCGGAATGAAAATTACTTCAACCGGGTACAAGAAGCACGTTAATCATCAAATCTCCAAAGCCTCAGCTGAGGTCAGGAATTTGAACATGTTCAGAAATCTTCGAGAAAGCAACAAGAAAAAGATCTACAATGTAGTTGTAAAATCCACGTTGTTGTACCCCGCTTCCGCCCATTCTTGTGTCTCGAATACACAAAAGAGGAGATTACGGTTACACGCAGGTAAGACAGAAGACGCCAAAAATAACTGCACCGCGAAGCGGGACTAAGACCTATTAACATCGTCATAGAAAAACGGACGAGGAAAATGTAAGAACTGATTAATCAAGAATTGAATGAAAAAATCATTCAAGCTCTGCCAGCCAGATAGCCGGCAGAGACGAAGTGCCGCTCTATGTGTGAAAAAGTAGTAAATTAACATCAAACTAAAAGAGCAAAACCATAAAAATACCTTTAACCCCGAAATGAAACCAAAAACCTGAATAAGACCATTAGTACCGAAATGGAACCAAACACCAATTTTGAGAAAAATCAACCGAACAAGACTCATTTAAACCAAACTGACTAGAGTAAAGAAGAACGGAAGAAATAATAAAAAAACATAAAGACAAATTACACACACTACAAAAAAATTTAAACAAAATAACTAATCACTAAAATATAAATTAATAATAACAGAACAACAGAAAATGCACGTTCATTTACATACAAGTATATTAAGAAATTGAAAACAAACGGCTTGAACGCCATAAACTTTAAACTATCTTAACAACAATCAAAATACAAATTACGGAAACAAAATGCGAGCAATAAGCCTGACCGCACTTCTTTCTCTTTACATCACTTATCTATTTTTAACTATCTACATACACACCCTTTTTCGCCCCTCAACACATACATACTCTTAAAACAAATGGTAAATCGTAAATCAAGATTTTTACGACTGAACGGATTTCTTGTGCATAAGTAAGCAACCAGCAAAGGCGGCAATTCCTGGCCAACATCTGCCAGCAAACGTATCTATAATGACTTCCTCTCGACGACGAGGATGTTTCAAGAAATAGAAGAAGAAGAAAGAGAAACAACACGAGAGATTATACCCTATCACTCCTACACCATTTCACCCCTTTTTATCATCATTTTCATCTTCTTTTTTTTAGGCTACGCATTTTAGAAAATGACCGGGTAAAGCTATCACCCCCTCACCCGCGCTTCACAGCGGCTCCACGGTGGGAAATCGCCATACACAGCCTCTGCCTAACTATGTCGCTCACTAGAGAAGACATAATTGAGGGCATGGAGAAAACGGGTTTGAGGATTAACCCACAAAGGATAACAATGTCAAGAGGCACGAATGGACAAGTGACGGACTGCAACCTCCGTTGCTAATTACTGCGGAGGCCCATCCCAGGACCCCAGAGGGAAACATAACCGTCTATGTGTATGGTGGGAGCAATCGCGATTCAAACACCCCCAGGGAGTTGCGTTGTCAATGAGTCCGTCAGTAGTCATCCCCCGGGAGGATCCCACCCAGTCTAACACCTACTCAATCATCCTTCATCAAATCATAATGCGCCAATATCACATTCATCCCAACATTCACCAAGGCGAATACCTCTGGAGCATAAGGTTGCTCAAAAGGCGTTGGGGGGGGGGGGTCACCTCAGGAAAATAATACTTTCAATACACACTCACTGCTCATCAAATTATACACCACATAACAGAAGTCTGCTTACCCTACGAGCTTGCCTCACAAGGACCACGAGGAAGTTACCCTCAACAACATGGCAATGGATCTGGCCTCACGAATATCCCTCAGGGTAACCAATAGCCAGTGTCGTAGAATGACCCTGACATATACGTCACTTCTACCCAATAGGCGTGGTCGCTCAAGATCAACGCATGACTTTGATTCTACTCTGGTCACGACAGAGATGGGAGATATAAGTGATGGGGGAGGGGGGACGAGGGGGGACGAGTGCGAACGATTTTAACTTCCAAAGATAAAGTCGAGTTGGCTGATATTAACTAATGATAGCTCCGGCTATGAGACATATGAAAAAGTAGGTAAAAAAATAAACTTTTATATATACACAGTTATACAGAGCTCCCCAAAATATAAATCAAATAAATAACACAAAAAGATAAAAAAATACAATACAAAAAGATACAAAAGGAAAATATAAAATACAGGGAATTAGTTGATCCGAAAGATACAAGAGTTTACCGGATCGTTCTTGATTTGTGAACAGAGAGACTTATTGTCCAAATATATACAGTTTAAACAAGAGGAGGAACAAACTTAAACATAACAGGTACAGGGATAAAATTTATCCGACATTAGTTTGGGTAGGCTCTAAGGAGTTCCTACTCAAGCTATCCGCAATACAATTCTCAGATTCTTCTATATAATTTATTTTAAATTGATACTCCTGGAAGTATAAACTCCAGCGCATAAGGCGCCCATTGTTACTTTTTACACCTCGCAAATATGCTAGGGGCTTGTAATCTGTCTCTACAACGAACTCTTAACCTAATAAATACATCCTAAACTTCTTTATAGCCCATATAATGGCCAAAGCCTCCTTTGCAATGACGGCATATTTTTTGCGGGTTCGGGAGAAGCTTAGGGCTCGCGTAAGCGACAGGGTAACTATCGCAATCATCACTATACTGTAATAAAACGCATCCTAACCCTTCATTACTGTAATCGGTTATGATACAAAACGTCTTCTTAGGGTTGGGGAGCCGGAGAATAGGGGCGGAAGCTAATTTTCCCTTCAACAGTTCTAAGTGGGAGAGAGCTAATAGGGGCCAGACAAGGTGTTCCGGGGACTTCTTTTTCAGCAAGTCACGCAAATGGGCCGAGAAAGAGGGGAAATGGGGGACGAAGCGGCGGCAGAAAGGAGCAGACCCGATGAAGGATCTCAGCTGCTTTTTATTGGACAAGCGGGGTATTTCCACAATGGCACGAATTTTGCCCTCCTGGGGGCCCAAACGGTTGTTGTCAATGTGAAAGCCAAGGTAGTCGATCGTACTATAAGCAAAATGGCACTTGCTCGTGCCGATTGTGAGTCCATGCTCGCGCAGGCGATACAGCAGGGCCTGGAGGGCGATCACGTGAGGGTCCCACTCGCGAGTTGCAACGTAAATCTTATCGAAATAGAAAGTCACGTTTGCCAACCAGTCTAAAGGGAGTCGGCGGAACTGCATTAAGCCTTTGTCCGTGGGAAGGGCCGTGTATCTCCTTACACCTTCTGTAATAGGAATTTGATAATAAGCCTTACATAGGTCCAATTCGATAATGTAATTGGCCTCTTCAAAAGATGGAAGTTTTGATCAATCAAAGAGATAGGCCCAGCATCGAACAAGGTAACTGAATTAAGTTTCCGAAAATCGACGCACAACCTATATGACCCACCAGACTTCTTTACCAAAACAGTATGAGAGCAGTAATTAGACTGGGAGGGTTCTATAAGCTTTAAATTTAACACTTTAGTAACTTCTGCATTGAAGGCCTCTCTTAAATGGATGAGAAGGGGGTACGGCTTAGAACGAATAGGCTCCAGGGTAGTTAAAATAATATTATGCTCGAACTGAGAGGCGCAGCCGGGAATCTCGAAAATAACGTCTCCAAAGTGACTCAATAACTGCTGAAGCTGACTGTGAGGGTATGGAACGTATATACTCGCATGCCTCCAGACAATCGTGGGAACAAAAGAAATTTGTCGTTTGAGTTGACCTTCGTCTCCTCTTTCTCCTCCCCCACCCTCCCCCGACATTCTACCGCCCTCTTCTGCCTTCCCATTGACCTAAGTCGTTATCCGTGTAAACTTCCCCAACAGGCGACAGGAAGTCTGACGAAAGAAGGCCTATCTCACAGAGAAGCCTAAATTCTATTTGTCTTCCTTATGAAACCATGGAGATTGTCCAGAAGGCGCTGCGATAAGCGAATTGTCGTAAATGGAATCTCTCTCTCTATTTCACACAGTCCGCGGTATAAATGACAACGCCGTTCATCCCTCTGGAGAAGTGCTCCAAACCTACTCGCGTAACCCTCACGTTGAACGAGAGTCGTTGCCGTAACGTATCGACTGACAACGCGCCGCTGAGTTAACTTGGTCGCTGTCTCAAAGTGTTCCTGAGGCAAATCCCGCCCTGCAGAGTCTGTGACTTGAAGAATACTCTCTGTTGCTCAACGTAACTTGAGAAAGGAAAAGGAACATCCAAATAGTTACTGGAAGTTACTAGTGTCACATCCAGTTAGGAGTGAACTAACCGGAACTGCAGTCAGCAGCCCCGAACCCGTCGTCTTTTTCCCCCTCTCCACGAGAACTCGTGTTAACGCCACTCGACCGAACCATCCCGTCTGTACCTGAGTAGTTATCTCTCCAATCCATCACAATTAATGGTAATCTGTAAACCCAGTGTCCCTCTATTCTTAAATTACCTTTTTAATTAACAGTGATTGATACTTCCATTGAGTCATTATAAATCTAGGCGCTTAACGTCAGTGTTATCCTGTCCTCCTTTTTTATTATTATTTATAATTGCTGTCAACCCGGACTAATCCGGTTTAATATTTAATCCTTATTTACCTAAATGCCCGCTTAACTATAGCTACTAATTATTATTTTGGTGTAAATTAAAGTTTATTTTTGTACGTGTGTTTATTTGTGGCTCCTCCTTTTTGACATACCCGTGGCAAAACTTTAATTAAGAATCCCTTCGGCTAATTTATTTAACCTATATTATGCACTCTCAGAATTTAACAATCACAAACCTCCCCCCAGTAACAAGTGGGACTTTCATAGTGAGAATCCTGGCCGCGGCGCAACCTGCCTCTAACCAGCTTTCGCACGTTTAGTAAGAATTAAAGCCTATATATATTATATATATATAATGATCGTAGATTGAGTCATAGGGTCTCAATACCATCGACTTAAACAAAAGCGGTGTTTCCAGATCAAGGACTAGAATAATTATTGGACCAGACTATAAGCAATTCTACGACACTGACTTTTCGGCTCGGGGGTCAGTTGGGCGTTAACGTCTAAGTCAGATCACTCGGCTTCGGTACAGCCTGGCTAGGCGAGCAAGGGGTACTCCTTGTCCTGTTTAATGCAAGCCACTTGAACCACATTTAGCATATCCAGGGGGTAGTCTGCTTCCATGGATGACTCCTCGACGATGGCCACGATATTATTGATGCACGCTCGAAGGTGGTACTTCTTGAGCATATTTACCTGATGACAGGGAAGGGGCATTCCCATTGAGTTAGGAGTTTATTATGCTTGGTGGAAAGTAATAATAAAACTTCCTCGGCGGGTTTGAATCTACGATCCTTATATTTTTGGTCAAATCCGTTTTGTATTTATCTAATTCACGTCTGCCTCGTGAAAAGCGATTTCAGCACATTTTTTTAACCTCTGCTGAAGTTCTAAGAGGTAGGCGTATGAACATTGAATTTCCTGGTCCAATTCTTGGCTAGAAAACAACTCTTTTGAAATGTTCAGCGGGTCTCGGACGTTCCAACCATACAACAATTCAAAAGGGGCAAATCCTAATGTGCGATGCAGGATTTCCCGGTAAACAAACAAAGCTACCGGCAAATATCTATGCTACTCCTGGGGGTGTTATGCGCACAACTTCTTAAGGGTGGATTTCAGGGAAGCGTTGAATCTTTCACACATTCCATTTGCGGCGGGGTGATAGGATGGGAGGGGGGGGGAAAGGGGTTATACTATTAGGAGCTTGCCGACGTAGTCCATTTATTCCGAGATAAATTGACGACCTCGATCGGAGAATACCTCAATAGGTACTCCGACTCAGCAGAAGATAGAAATGAGCACCTCGTCGCAAGTTATACTGTCTATCTTCTTCCAAAGGACTGCTTCAGGGAAACGGGTGGCGAAATCGACGAGGGTAAGCACGAAGCTGTGCCCTTCACTGGACGGAAGATGAATGGGGATAATCAGGTCGATTGACAATCGGGCGAAGTGTTTAGATATGAGGGGTCCCTTCTGCACCGGAGCGGGTCTGACGCGTCCTTTTCCGGCTGTCCTTTGATAGATATCACACAAACGGCAATAATTAAGGATGCCATTTGCTGCACCGGGCCAATAAAAATACTTAAAAATTCTCTGAGACGTTTTGGTGTGGCTGAAATGACCAAAGAAAAGTCTATCCTGAACCGTCTTTAATATGAGGGGGACCTACAAACGAGGGATGCATATGCATGTGCCTCGGAACTATTGCATTCCAAGCAGGCACGGTACAGGAGGTTATTCTTCATGAAGTAGGAAACGACTTTATTTCCGCGGGAGGACTCCTGAATCTTATTATGAGCTTTGGTCCAAAGGGGGCAGAGTGAATCACAGTCCTTTTGCTCTTTAGCAAATTCCTTATACAGAATGCCGCTAAACTCGGAGTCGCAGGGGGCTTCAAGGGGAGCAGGTGCCTCTACTTCCTTTTTCGCCTGGGAACGCCTGAGGATGGGTTGAACCACCGGAGTGGAAGTAACCGGTGAGCACTGCCCGACCAGAACAGCCGTTAAACTTCAACCCAACCGGTATAATACGGGAATTCAATAAAGCATTTCACGATGGGAAATAGACTTGCACGCCCAAGGTAGGCACGTACTACCGCAAACCTATCATAGTTAGAAGCGATCGGGGGAGCAGCTCGTTCAACAGCAAAATACATGTACACCATGTATTCCGAACAAGGGTGGAGACCTGGCACCGTTTATTGATCTGGTCTCAAACTTCATGCTACCTGGGGAGCTCTTCTCGAACAAGAAGTTCACCTGATGGCCAGCGGCAGGTGGAGCAGATGGAGAGGGAGGTGGTTCAACTTGCGATGGTGGTGGTGCGGGAGAAACACAAATTTGGTGCACTTGATTGAGAGAACTAGGACGGAATTTGGAGTTCTGAGGGCAGTTTGTCCTCAAATGTCCTTCTATATCGCAGGAGAAACACACGATGGGCCTCCTGGGGAAGTATGACGAAGGGGGATTTAACGAGAATGGCTTGACATCAGATGGTATTGATGAAGAAAGTTTGGGGGCTTGTAGGGGCCAGTTCTTTTGACAAACTTACTAGGGTCACGGGGTGTTAATTTTTGTTTGTCACTTAGACCTTTAAGGGACGATGGATCAGACTTTCTTCATTCCTTAGGGTAGCAATTGTGGCTCGCGGCGAATACATCGGCTTATTCGATGCATACATTGAAGGTAGAGCACTTCCGGTCCTTCACATAAGATCGAATCTCCGAAGAAAGCGAAGTGATAAGCTGGTCCTTCAGAATGAAGTCGACTAATGATTCATACTCGTGGGGAACTTTCAAAGAATCGAGCCAGAAGTTGACAAGTCTCTGAAGCGTATACCCGAACTGTCGAAAAGTTTGGTTGGGCTCTATACGGGCGTGACGAAATTTAACACGGTAGAAATCGGGCGTCATGTTACATGCGGCTAACAATTCCGATTTCAACGTCGAATAGTCGATCGTTGCTTCCGACGGGAAGGACATAAAAATTTCTCGGAGCTTAGAACATAACAACGGCAGAAGTTTAGCGAAACCGTCTGCTTCAATGATCCAGTGGTTTAGCTCAGAGATGTTTTCAAAATGTGTCAAATAGGACTCGAAATCTTCTCCTTCCTTGTAAACGGGGAGCTTCACTGATGCAGTTTGAGGGGCGTCATTCGCGAGTTGATGGAGAGCGTCTCGATCTTCGCTCTATTAATTTCCAGTTCATGTTGTCGTATGCGTTCTCGTTCTTCTCGTTCTTCTCTTTCTTTTCTTTCCACTCTCTCTCTCTCTCGTTCTTCTCTTTCTTTTTTTCGTTCTTCTCCTTATTTTTCTCGTTTTTCTCTGTCCCTTTCCGCTCTCTCTCTTTCTTGTATATAAGAAAGAAGGTCCTTTCCAGATAACCAAAGAGATTCACATTATAATTTAAATTAGTCGAATGAAGACATGACGTTTGCGAATTTGAATTAACTTTTTTTTAAATAAAAACCTAAAAGGATTGTCGACCGAAATTAGCTCGGTATACCCAGGGCGCAATAAATAATTTCCGTCTGAGCACTTGGATATGAAAAGGGTAAAACGCCCCTGGAGGGTAATAAATGAGAAGCACCGCCTTAAAAATTACATACGGTATGTATAGTGTCGAGGAATAGGTCACTCCCCAGACAATACGTCTATGTATACATATATGTATCTATTGGTTGGGCGGAAAGAGATAAAAGCCACGAGAATATGTATATATACAGTTACATACACATATATCCTATAATGTACGTACGCATCCTTCACTACGTACAAGTACGTACACTTCGTAAAAGTAATCCGTTAATTACGAGCTATAAGAGTGCGATTTTAATACAGGGACCGATAACGTTTAATGAGTTTACCAAGTTACAGTTCAAGAGTATATTTAAAGAGTGAAAACCCCAAATATAATTTTTAATAAGTCACTAGTTAACATATATATACATACGGGAAATATAGGAAATGTAAATAAGGATAATACTGATAGAATGTAGATAATTGACAATCGGGTAAAGTTAATTACTTGTTAATTAGCTTTCAAATGGGATAGTATAAACCAGTTATACAGAAGGAATATTTAAAAGTCGAAAAGCGGGTCGATTAACGGGAGATGCAATAGTTTTACCTTAAGGAAGTCCTCGAGGAAGAGGACTCCTTTAGCGAGTCGGCGCGGGGGAATGGAGACGGATGTGGGTGGGAAGTTTCGGCTATCCTTTTCCAGACTACGGAGATTAGCATTTCATAGGCGAGGGGAAAGCTTTTAGCGGCCAGCTTAACTGATATTCAAATTCTTTCTTCTTTTATTTTTCTCCTTGAATACAGAGCTTTTCACTCCACGTGGAGTTAAAGTTAGAAGAGATAGGGAGGGAAGGAATTCGAGAAACAAAAGAAGGGGGTATTCTTCTTGGCGTCCGCTTCCCCTTACATATAGTTTGCAAGAATATTTCTGCTTACCTTCTTAATAGCCAAGCCTTCAGCCTCAAAACCTTTAAAAGACCTTAAAAGTAACCTTTTAAAGATCCTATAAACCTGACGCTAGTTAATAAATATATATTATGTCGTAGAATGACCCTGAGATATACGTCGCTTCTTCCCATTAGGCATAGTCGCTCAAGGTCAATGTGTGACCTTGATTCTACTCTAGTCACGACAGAGATGGGTGATAGAAGTGAGGGGGGAGAGGAACGAGGGTGAAAGATTTTAAATTCCAAAGATTGAGTGCAGTTGGCCGATATTAACTAATGATGGCTCCAGTTATGAGGAATATGAAAAAGGAAGTACAAAATTAACTTTAATATATACAAAGTTATATACAATAAATAGATTAAATGAAATAATGTCAATAGATACTCTAAGTATCTAAGGACCGAACGTATCAGCGCTACTCAGTGCGAACTCCACGAACTCTGTTTCGTTGTAAAAGCAGTCAGATACTGTCGATGCCCTATTGTGACCAACAATATATAAGGAACAGCCAGATCCGTTACTGACTCAGCCAAGGGGGGGGGAGGGGAATCTCTCCACGAACCAACACTCTGCATGAGGGATGGGAGACACCCCCGTGTGGCTTTCTTGATAAGACCCTGGGAGATGACAGAAGCGCGCGTTTGAGATTCCAACCTGTCGCTTATCACGGTAAGCAGTTCGATATTTTGATCTTCTCACGGCCCTCGTTCACGTGTACCGACCTCTAGCCTGACTCATGGTTTTGACGGGCGCCAGGAGCCTCTGTTCTTGATAGCCAGGTCAAACCGGCAGGCGGCAAAATTTTCGAAACGATCTTCGGAAAACTCAACGTCGCAGTGATTCGCTTAATAGACACCCTAACCGGTTACTTGACGATCTGCGAGAGGAAAAAGGACATCGAGACGATCATCAAGGAAGATCGCCTTCTCTCAATCCAGGAGATAAACATCCAGCCCACAGTACTACCCTAAATTCAAGCCCACCGCAGCGTGATTTGCCATCGACTCGATCCCTGGATAGGTGATCGCACGAAGTAGGAAATAGCAGAAGAGATAGAAGCCAATCAGAGCTGGCCGAAAGATTCTGAAATAATAAAGTTAAGAAACCAAAGAGAAAACCAAGAATACACTCATGTAATCAAGGTGATCTTAAAGGAGAAGGAGATGGCCCTGAAGGACAAATAAAAGGGTCTGCTACTCTTCCACGCAAAGATCAGTGGGGACCAGATCAAGCGTAAAGAATTCACGTCGGTGCAAATGTGTTTCCGCTTCTACAAAATGGAGAAGCACTCCACCAAAGATTTCAAAGAAGCAAAAGAGACATACTCCAGGTGAAGTGAAAGGGATCATGGGTGGAAAGACTGCATGAAGAACAAGAAGTGTGTCAACTGCGGGCATAGCCACATAGCACTATCCATGGCTTGCCCCACGAAAAGGAACATAATCAAAAGAAAACAAGCTACACAGAAAGAGGAAGAATTGATGAGGAGGACAACTTCGTATGCACAATCAGCAAAAATGTCCCCCATAACACAAGCCCTGACAAAAACCTACATCAAACTTGAGAATGAGGAGTCAACTAAAATTCTTACCTAAAATTTGTACATACTTTATGCGCACGTGAGAAATCTCACGAAGTGAGGCACGTTCTCATGTGAGCTTAACATGATGCTCAAGAAAAACAATCTGAGTGAGATGGGGTTTCCAGAGAACCCTCCCTCAGTAGATGTCCTGCAATTGCAATTCTCCCCAAAGGTGAATGAAGAGGTAGTTGCAGCCACGTCTCCCAACCCTACTGAAATAACGGACTCACACCACAAGGATCAAGGGAAAGAAACACAGGAACCCATCAGGAGACCTGATCCCAGGATTGTAGCAAGAAAGGGAAGATAAAGCGAGGAAAGCTACCGTGGCATTGAAAGCTGCCACGAGCGAAACCCATATAAAGGAACTCCAAACTACAACTGACACAGACTCAGACAGCGACGGTGCCCAGACCGAACCCCCAAGAGAAAATAACACTAAAGGAACAAAAAGTAAGAAAAACAAGCACAGGTACGATAGTAGGGAACTAGGTTTGAAGTTCTCCACTATTGACAAAACCCCTTTCCCTGAACAAATATCCCTCGCAGACATCATCAAAGGCATTAAGAACCAGAAACTCAAATGGACTTTAACAGAATCGGAAGATGAAACTGAAGTTGGGGCAGCACTCTACGCGGGTAAAGTGAAACTCAACAACGCCACCTTATTTACGATCCTGGCAATGGAATACAAGAAGACAAAGTGCTGAAAGGTCGAAAGCACAATGAATAAGCAACATACTCTAGAAGTAGATACAAAACATAGAGAACATAAACAACACCTTCAAAACTTTAACGCTAAACACGGATGGATGGTTGGGGAAAGCGAATGAATATGTCAACATATTCAGAAGGGGTGGACCCCAACATTATCCTAATATCTCAACACGGTGTCAACGCGAATAACACTCGGATGAAAATACCGAGCTACCACGTCCTGGCAAAGAACTCATCGCAATATAGATTCGACGGTGCTGCAATCGCAATAAGAAGGAACATCACCTTCAAAAAGCTACCAGAACTACATGAGTCCTTCGTAGCTGTCGAAATTCCTACACTTGTTGGGGGACTCACGATTGCAGCAACATACCAACCACCACGCCATCTATATTTGCCCAGCAATAATCTACTATCCCTAACTGCCCACCGCAGGAATATATTCATAGGGGGCAACCTTAATGCTAGACTGAGGGCCTCGGGCTACACCAGAAAAAAACCTATAGGACAGAAACCTGCAGCTGCCATTGATCGGGATAGGCTCGAAAGAGCCGGGCCAGAATTTTCGACCTACATAACTGAAAGATCAGCTACAGTCCAAGATATAATATTGACAAGAACCAACTTTCTTTTCAATCTGGTCAGTATGCCTGGCCCCACGGTTCGAAGTGACCATATCTCCATCATGACTACCATCTCCCTCGCACCTATTCTGCTTCCTATTGCACCCATGAAAAGCTTTGCAAAAGCAAGCTGGGAGCTGTACAAGCGAATGCTCAACAGGTTTGAACTAGCCAACCTAAGCGAAGCTAGCCTGGAAGATATTGAGGAAAAAATAAACTGAATAACATAAGCCCTGGACAAGAGATGTATTCCATACATCACGCAAAAAATCTCTCCGCAATTTAGGTGGACAAGGGAGATACGAGATATTGCCTCAGAACAGAGTGAGATCTACGAAGAAGTCAGGTAATTTAGCCGGAACAGAGATCGCACCAGAAGATTACGAAAACTCAGAGAGGAACTCAAAGCGCGGATTAACGAACAGCAATCGGCAATATTGGACGGTATTATCGATAAGTTCGTCCCAGAGCAGAATCCCCAGAAATTCGAGAAGAATATAAAAAAACTGAGAGGTATGCCCTCGAAGGAGAGAATTAGCCTGGAAGAACATGGGGAAATCATAGAAGATCCAGCGTGACTTGAAAGAAGGTTCAGGAGGTACTGGGGACAAATATTTTCCATTACGCCAGAAGAGAATGAGGATTTCGAAATCAATTTCGAAGGCCAGATGATTGACAAATTAAATAATATAATCCACTGCACTCATCCCCACCCTCATGTTTCCGAGGAGAGGAGAATGGAGGGCATGGCCGACCGATCACTGCTGAGGAGTTCCTGAGTACGCTCAAATCCTTCAAGAAGAGAGTTCCTGGCTGGACAGGGATTACCAAAAAATATCTGATAAACGCTCACCCACGCCTGCTTTAGGGCATCACTAGCATAATAAATGTGACTTTGAACACTGGCTACTTTCCTGACGGATACAAGATGGCAAAAATCATCTTTAGCCCAAAGAGGAAAAAGTTGCCAGAACAACCGATAGACTACAGGCACATCTCCCTCTTGGGAATCATCGGTAATATTCTGGAATCGCCATAAGAAGGAACATCAGAATCAACTTGACGAGAAAGGGGCCCACAACCCACAACAACACGGGTTCCGGACGAAGCGTGAAAAGGACACCGCACTCGCGCTCCTAACCGAGAAAATTGCCAAGTTCCGAGCAAAAGGCCTTCGATAAGGTCTGGCTGAGGGGCCTTCAACATAAGATCCTGAACCTTCAGCTAGATCACTTCATAATGCGGGAAACTCTGGTGAAGTTAGAATTCAACAAGCTTCACAGATTTAGAAATCTGAGCTCTAACAACATCAGAAAAATATATCTCATATATTCGAGCAACGCTCATATATCCCGCGGTTGTGACCCAAACGCTAAGTACGTCTCGCTTGAAGCGCCTGCAAATAGTCCAGAACAAAGCGACTCTCTCTCTCTCTCTCTCTCTCTCTCTCTCTCTCTCTCTCTCTATATATATATATATATATATATATATATATATATATATATATATATATATATATATATATATATACAAACGCCGAAGGAGAGGTCGAATCTCCCAAAGAGAGCTCCACTGGAAAATCGCCTTGACACCAATCAATCTGGCGACCCAAAGTCTGGCCAAAATAATGAGGTGGCACCCGAATTGGTTGAGGAACTAAACATCCCAGCGAACAAAAGGGAGAAAGTGGCCAGAACAAGGCAATTTTCCTGCTCGAGACAATGCTCCAAGGGACAGTTTTCACCGTTGTTCACATAGAGTTCAGACTGCACAAACAACTACACATACTATATATTAACAAATACACTCACAAACATGAATGAATGTGTTTGAATGAAAGCAAAATAAATGTATATAAGTGTATATAACTAGTAATTAAGAAAAAAAAGACAAAACAAAAACAAGTTCTTAAATTAGTATAGAAGAATTAGAATAGGTGATTAACTATATTATTACCTGTCAAAATCTTATCTCTCTTAAAATAATTATAGTACTAAGGAGATAAATATATGTTATAAAAAAAATAATAAATAAATTAAAATAGGCAGAGAAGAAAGATACTCTACACAAAACAAATAATAATAAATAAACTTTTGAAAAAAATAAAAAAATAAAATAAATATAAATATATATAATATTTTTTTAAAATAGTTCAAAATTAAGGAAAATAAAAATAAGGTTGCAAAATAAGTCTAAAAGAAAAGCTTGAATGCGTCATAACACAAACTCAGGTTCACACATCAGTACAAATTACAGGATTTAAGATCATTGACTACTAAACACAAATCTAAGAAAAATGAAAAGCATAGCCCTCACTACCAGGGCAAACCCTACACACTGTCTTCACCCCCAATCTATCATCTTATCTACCACACCAATTTTTTTCTTAACTAATATTCATCAATTCAATTAAAGACTTTTACAAGGAAAAAAAGAAGACCCAAAAGAAGAAGGAAGAAACGGAATCCTCGGATTCTACGGACACCTCGGACTCCTCGGACACAGAGGTCACGCCCAAAGATGGACACTGGGAGGTCAACAGACCACTCGACGCAAACAAGATGAAGCTCAAAATATATGCATCATCGCAGGTACCCTTACCCAAAGACGTGAATACCAACAAAATATACGTAGAAATCAAAAAGAAATATTATAAGTGGGAGTTCGACGCACAGTGCGAAGAAGAAACTGTCGAGGAAGTACTCTTCAATCATAACACTAGCCAACAAATTTTAACTTTGTTTCTGCTACTTGAGTAAATATTGTAGTAATGTAAGGTTCCTAAGTTATGCAACTAAGCTATATGGCTCACTTTGTCACCTTGGATCAATTAATGATATAATTATTACGAGTTTGAGAAGAATAAGACGTTTCTAGGAAAAGGTTTGGAATCGAGGTACCCTATTTGGCATTATGTACTTCCTTTTGCGGACCCAAACAAGATATGTGTTACATATAAAAGAGGTAGTACTTACCTAACTATAAATTTCTTCAAAAATATTTGAGACTCTTGCTCTTGCGCTTGCACGTGAATATAGGATCCTCCCGTTGTTGGAACCAGCAGTAGTCACCCATCATGCTTTCTTTGAAGCGGCCTTGATACGTGCTTTCCATCATTGCGATATCTCGGTGGAACCTTTCCCCATGTTCGTCACTAATATCACCCATATTAGATGGAATGAAATCTAGATGCGAATGCAAGAAATGCATCTTAAGAGACATCCGACATCCCGTTCGTTGATAGGCCTTTAGCATGTTATCCGCTAGTTCTTCATAATTTTCAGCCCTATGATTACTAAGAAAGTTCTGCACTAGATGGAAAAAATGAATCCCATGCTGCCAACTCAAGTGGAGTTAATTTATTTCTGAACTTCCTGTCACGTATCAGTTCTCTGATCTCCAGCCCTACAAAAATACCAGCTTTAAGTTTAGCATCCGTTTTATTTGCACCAAATTTCTCTTTGAGATACTGGAATCCATCAGAATCATGGGCCATTGATTTAACAAAATTCGTGATGAGGCCAAGTTTGATATGAAGTGGTGGAAGGTAGATCTTCTGTGGATGTACTAAAGGCATTTGGTTCACATTGTATCGGTAAACTATGTGTTCGTCTCTTTCGGGCCACTTTTTGACTATACAGTAATGATTCCTGTCATCACAGCTGTTCCATAGGCATGATAAGCACATATTCTTTGTATATCTTAGCTGCAGTCCAAGAAGTAAAGAAATTACCTTTATATGACCACAGATATTCCACTTATGATGCGAGTAATGAACACTTTCCAAAATAAATTTCATTGAGTCATGTCTCTATCATCCCAACAATAAGTGCAACAGGAATTGAAGTTTTTTTGTTACCATTGTGTAGCAACACAGCTTTGAGGCTAGCATTGCTTGCATCGCTGAATAGTCTTCATTCATCAGGTAAATGCTCATTTCCTAACTGATTCATGAGGCCATTAACATCAGTACAGAAACAAGCACCATTTTCTTCTTTCTAGAAGGCAGCTACGGCCTTATGGCGTTTACGGAAAGTAGATATTTTTTAACCGTCCTCTAGAAGATTCCATTGCTGTAGTCTGGAGCCCAACAGTTCTGCGTTCTTCTGTAACAATGAAAAATCCCTCACCAAATCATTCAATCTTTCTTCTTTTCCTTAGAATCATCCTCATACATTTCATCGTCATTGTTATCCTCCTCTTCAGGCGATGAATCATCTGCTTTAACTGCACTAGCTGATGGAGGAACTGGGATTGGCATCTCAATATCATGGGGAACAGGTTTTATAGCTGACTTACAATCTGGATATAAAATCTTTGACTTGTTCTTATTTCAGAATCTCGCAATATTTGTCATACAAAAGTAGCAATCAAAAACATGATTTATTGGCTCACGCCACAGCATTGGTACAGCAAATGGCATACCCTTCCGTTTGCCATTTAACCGCTGTTTGACCCCGTATAACACAAAGTATAAGAATTGTGAGGTGCCCAGAGCTTGTCTTGGTCACCAACTTTACAACCAAAATAATAATTGTACATATGCAGTTTTCACTCTTTTAGCTAAATTTTTCCGCTGGTTGCTTTGAGTATATCTTCCACAGATATAACAAATAACAAAAGTTGTCTGGGCTATTTATACATCCTCGCCGATTCATGTTTTCAACTTAGTTTGTATATACTGTTATATACTTTTGTACAATCTTATTTTATTTACAAATTAATTCAGAGATAAATCTGAAAGAAAAAATGCAACTAATCATTGTATGTAAATACGGTTTCAACACGACTACTATAATGGCTAAATTTGACAACGTGATAAAGCAGGAATGTAACGCAGGAACCAAACACACACAACACATCGTCTCACTACGATAGACGAAGCAACACTGCCCATATGTTTAACTAAAGAGTATGTGTGTTACTCAGGAACCTTACGTGCTAGAACAATTCTGATTACATATTCAGAATCAACATACTCGATTTAGTATGAATCACAAGCTAATATCCAAGTAGCAAAATCATTGTTGAATGTTGTAATGTATTATTCACAGAGATAAATTCGAAGAACTAGCCTTGGCAGAATTAAAAAAGAGAAGGAACGGGTAAAAACGCCTTACAACAAGGAAACACAAGTAACCAGAAACAAGAATGGAGGACCCGAATAGCCCACTGAGAATAGTAACGCTCAACGTAAATGTATGGGAGGAAAAAGCCACCGCATATGGAAACATATTCCATGTGCTCCACCTCGACATCATAAAGATGGTTGGGAAACCTGTGCCAAAGATTTTAAATAAGTTGTGCAGGGGAAGGTAATTTTTCCTTGGTGCTTGATATCCCGTGGCTACTATTATTGGCGTTAATTCCGTTTCAATTTTTACGACCAATTATGCCTCATCCAAATTATTAACTTCTTCGAACTTCAGCCCTCTTCTTATTGCTATGGCCGCCCCGTTATGACACTCGCCTGAAGGGTTCGCGTTTCTTACGGTGTAATCGAACAATTTCATTGTTTGTTCTGATATTAATATTATGTCTGGATCGATCTCTCTGAAGTTATTTCCTAATGTCGATGTTTTGCCGATCCACCCTTGAGTGTTGATTTGCAAAATGAGCTTTCTTCTCCTCTCTGGTTCCATTGTATATTAAGTTTGGTCATCTAGAGATCTCTGGACTTCTGGCGGGTCGATCTCTTGTTGGGTTCTGTTTCGTTGCCTTTAAACCTACCATTCTTTATACTTTGAAATGTAGAATGGCAGAGAGTAACGCAGTTGGCGAGTATATTCGAATTTTATCCTCCATTAAGAGTTTCTGTACTTCTTCCTCGTCTTCTTCTCCTGTCTTTCCTTTGAATGCCCACTTGCATATTCCTTTTTTAATTGCCTTAATGATGTCTTCCTGTTTCTTGCCTTTCGGGAGGGGGGGAGCATTCATCGCTGTAGACTTTAAGTTTTATTTCCTGTGCTTCCATGCGTACTATTTAGTCTCTTTCATTGCTTTGCACTGACATGTTTGAAATTGCGTTCTCTTCAGTAGTATGTCCCTCGTTGCTCGTTGGTGTCGACGCTGAGGCGACGTTGATTTTAAGGATTTCAGATGAGGGGGGAGGGGGTTATCAAGGAATCAAATTTTCTTAATCCATTTTTTTACAGCATTGTATTGAGTGTCGTAGCAAAGGTGCCCGGTTTCCCAATATTCATCACATAAGCATATAATACTCGTATGCATGTGAGCACTTCTGTTGATGCCCCTTGTGGCACAGGTAGATAGGTATGTGCTTCCTTCCTTTGCTTTACAGTTGCTTTAGCCACTCCTGCGCATGTTGCATTTTTCTAGTTTCTTCGTTTCTCGCTTCTCTTTCCTTTCGTTCTATTATCTCCTTTCTTTGGAGGCATGCCATTACCATAGTCATATGTGGCCCATGATAGTTCACGCATTTCTTAGTACTTTCCTTGCACTGTCTCCATTCGTGGTTCTTCTGTCCGCACTCAGAACATACTGTATCTTTCTCAGTTTTTCTCGCTCTCCATGTTCTCTGGTGGAATTCTCATGTTAAACATGAGCAGCCCTTGTTGGAATAGCTTTGCTCCCATATCTATTGTTGCACACATAATTTTAAAGAAATTTAATTTATTTTTAGGCCTTCCTGATTTTTTTCTATTTCTTTTTTCATTTCCTCTTTTTCATGGGAACCCACCCAAAAGTCGACTTTCCTGCATATGATGCTTCTGTTTGCAGTTATTTTGGGCGGGATTTTGAGCGTTAGTCCTATTCTCTTTAGTCTTTCTATTCCTTCCTGGGACACTAATTTTTCTACTTCTTTTTCCTTACTTGCAATTACCACGTAGCCATTTGGGATGTCGATAATTTTGACGAGGGCCACTTTTATCTCTCCAAATAAAGTCTCGCAGAGTTTCCCTTTGCCCGGCTTGATCCCCTGGTGAATTGTTCGTAGAGGTACTCGTAGGCCTTCTAGGCTCCCTCCTTTCCCTAGAGGGGGATGATCCCCCATCCTTTTGCTAGTTAAGCGCCTAGGCGCTCTTTTCATTGTTCTTCCTCCGAAGCCTATGTTTGTTTTCTTCCTTCCTCTCTAAATCGCGAACTCCAGGAGACTAACGTCCTGTACGAATATTCATGTAAAGTCGGTGACTGCGAACACCGCAATTCAAAGTACATTGGTGTAACCTTCACAACCCTGTCAAGGCGGCTGGCAGCTCACCTTCAAGATGGTGCGATTAAAAAACACGACCACTCTCATGGCACTACCTTAACCCGTGAAAAACTGAATAAGGACACCTCCATCATCCTGAGACTCCAAAACCGATAAGATTGCGGATGGCCGAAGCCACCCAAAATCACTGGTGATTTCTTGTCTTTGAGGTGGTCTTTTATCTTTTACTAGCTTATATATACCTTTATTATATTATTTTCTATTTTAGTTACCCTTGAGAATGAACTGAATAAAGTTCGAAAGTATTTGGAAGCACCTTTTCATTTTTCCTGCCGAACATTGCATTTATTGCGAACCTCACGTGCTACTTTGTGAGTTATTCATTTCATATATATATATATATATATATATATATATATATATATATATATATATATATATATATATATAATATATAAGGCACATAACAAGAGAGTATCAAGAGAAAGCCTGGTCATTTTGCTTTGGAGGAGTATTTAACCTTTGCATAGCTCTGAGCTATGAAAATCGCTGGCAGATAGAAAATAATTAAACAAGGTGACGCCTCCACGATTTGGGAGCAAAACTACAACCATACACTTCACTGTCTTAATTCATTTGCATAGGTATTTCAACAAGAGTCTTGTTTCAAGTAATAGTTCATTTCTTTAGTGAATTCAAAACAACCTCCTTTGACTCCGCCTTCTGACCAGTGTAATAGATTACTAATCCGAAGCTATTTGTGACATTTCATATACTCTCTACCTCACAAGAAAAGCGAACGCAGTTGTATTGGCAAAAGTAGAAAATTTGTGTTCATTCTTTTTTCAAATTAATTTTCATGTTTCACTTGTAGACTTTTTTATTTTGTTGTAAATATACCATTGAACGTTGTAATACAGGGTCACCCCCCAAACGGGCATGCACACACTTTTTGTGATATATTATTCATTCATTCATATATTCATATCCTAATCACCCTTATTTTGCAGAACATGACAGAAGCAACGCCTGTGAAAAAAACTTGATCTTAATGGGAGCTCCAGTAAAGAATATACTGCGTCAAACATTGCTACAGGACTGGCTCGTTTAAGAAAGTGCAGGACACTTTTGTGCATCAGTTCGAATGTCAAAAAGCCCCCTCCAAGAGCAAAATTCAGGAGTGGGTGGATCACTTCAAGAACTATGGGACAGTGGAGAATCTCAATGCAGCCAGTGACAACCGTCCAAGCCCATTCAGGATGCCCAAGGAAGCGTACAGCTGAGCTGGTCGAGAGCGTGAGAGAGTCAGTTCAACAGAGTCCAAAGAGCTTTGTGCGCAAGCGAAGTCAGTCTCTTGGTATATCGCGTGAGATTTGCAAGAGAGTGCTAGTAATAGATGTAAAGGCCTACCTATACAGAATACAGATAAAGCAGACCAGTACAGCCTCAGACAAGAAGCAGAGAAAGGCTATGCCAGTCAAGATACTGGAGAAGATTCAGCAGACCCCAACTTTCCTTAACCTCATTTGGACCTCAGATGAAGCTCACTTCCATCTTGAAGGAAAGGTAAACCCGAAGACAAATGTCTTCGGTGGGACCTCCAGAACAAATGAGGTAGCTACAAAGCTACTAAACTCTCCTAAGTGCACGGTATGGACTGCAATCTCAGCCAGAGTCACCATCGGACCATTCTTCTTCGAAGAATCTGGCGCGGCAGTGACAGTCACCAAGGAGCGGTATGTTAAGGTCCTCAAAGCCTTCAACAGGGAGCTGCAGACCATGTTCCCGTCGCATATGGGGAAGTTCTGGTTCCAGCAAGATGGAGCTAGCTCTTACACCTCAAACCTGTCCAAGGATTGGCTGAAAGAGTACTTTAATGGCCGTGTGATCAGTCCCGAGACTGATTTTGAGTGGGCACCTCACAGCCCAGACCTTAGCCCCCCAGATTTCTTTCTATGGGGCTAGCTTAAGGACAGAGTGTACGCAAAGAGAACCAGGACCATAACGAAACTCAAGAAAGAAAGCCATCAGGGAGGAGATCAGAGCCGTTAGTCGGTTGGTATGTAAGAACGTCATGGACAACTTTGTGCTGCGCCTCAAGAAATGCACAGAGATAAATAGAGGTCATGTTGAACACGTCCTCTAGAATAAAGAAGAAAAATATAAAGAGTCTCATGTTTTGATAGGATGTTTTTAAACAAAATAAACTAGTTATCACCAAAGTTTCATTTAATCTTTGCAGAAAATTAATAAATGAGGCCTATCGAAATTTGGGGCCCGTTTTTTGGGGGTGACTCAGTATGTTCGTCTGGGAGAGAGCAATTAAATTCACATGCGCTACTTTCTCTAAACAGAATAATTGAATCGCTAAGGGAGATAAAATCGTAAGACTATTAATGATTTCAAATAGGATATTGAAACAGTAAGAATGGGGGAGGGGGCGGATTTGAGAGAAGAAATGGAGTTTAGGAAATAGGTTGATTCTAGTACCACAAATCAGTTTTGAATTCAAAGTAAAAGCTTTCTTTCTTCTTTCCAGCAGCTGAACGGATGACCTTATCTAGAGCAGGAAAAAAATAAATCCCAACTCACGTAAGTACCACAGACTGAGCCCACTCGTAGTACGAATCCGCCCGCATTGCATTTGTAGCGACAATGACGATTTCAGAAGAATTTCATTCTACAATTTATTTCTTCTTGTCAAAGGCTTTTATTGTTTGACGACTTTATATTCGAGTTTGAACCGCACCACCCCTTAAAGGGAAGTCTAACTCTCTCTGATTGGCGAGAAACTCCGGTTTTGAGTGTTGAGGTGTAAGGAAGACATAATGAGCACGAGGTCGCGTAACTTCTTTTAACGTTTAACGCCATCTTTTGCCCTTTGTTGGGTCTATACAAGTACAAAAAAAGAGGGAAATAGAGCACCACTTTCTCTTGGAGCCAATGGTATCGAGATAGCGTGTCGCTACTTCAGTTTTAAGTTGTAAGAGGGCCATTTCCCCTCCTACACCATCCTTTTCGGGGGTGAGGGACAGTTGCTTATCTAGTATATATATATATATATATATATATATATATATATATATATATATATATATATATGATTTAAAAAGCTCACAAAGTATACCTGAGTCAAAGTTATGCAGATAGACCGACAAAGGAAAAGTGAAAAACGATTCCGAGTGCTTTCGTCTTTATTCTTAAAGACAGGATGAAGGACAAACATTGCCTTAAATAGTGGAAGGGAGGATTAGACTACTCACCTCTGAACCCTAATTAGGGGGTACAAAATCCTGAAACAACTTTATTTGAAATTTTATGTATGTAGTGATGATAGTGGCGTCTAGCATGAACAAACGAGGGCTAAGGTTGAAATTTGGGAACACGTTAATGGAGACACATTTTAATAGATTTCTCGAAATATAATTACTGCATTTTATGACTGGTTTGACACTGTGCTAGTTAATGGTATGGTTAAGATTGTACATATTGTCGCACCAAAGTACCTAGACAAAGAAGTCGATAGAATATATAAAATAGGGATAAATTTGTGCTACCCTCTGTACTTTCTCGACATTTGTTATTTGTACGCTAATCGTTCCTATTATCAAACTAATGTTAATATCTCTAAGTTTCAGACCAAAAACTTATTAGTTTTACCCTATAACCATATTTTCATTAAATTACCTCGTTTACCTAGGCCTCTGACCTCAATGTTATTTTTAAGTACGAGACTACAATTTAGCGCATCCTTGTCAAAAACTCACCTCCCGACCTGGCATTATTTATTCGATAGGCTGCAACCCCTGCCAATAATGTAACTATAGACGAACCGGCAAAGAACTAGATGTCCGGATTAAGCAACATTAAAAGCCAATGTACGTAATTACAGTGAACAATCTGAGCTTTTTCTACATAGGTACAATCTTAACTATAGCATTAACTGGAACAATGCCAAACCAGTCATAAAATGCAGTAATTATATTTCGAGAAATCTATTAAAATGTGTCTCCATTAACGCGTTCCCAAATTTCAACCTTAGCCCTCGTTTGTTCATGCTAGACGCCACTATCATCACTACATACATAAAATTCAAATAAAGTTGTTTCAGGATTTTGTACCCCCTAATTAGGGTTCAGAGGTGAGTAGTCTAATCCCCCCTTCCACTATTTAAGGCAATGTATGTCCTGCCTCCTGTTCATTCCTTGAAAAGGTCTTTAAGAATAACTACGAGAGCGCTCGGAATCATCGTTTTTCACTTTTCTTTTGTGGGTGTATCTGCATATATATATATATATATATATATATATATATATATATATATATATATATATATGGTGAGTGAGAGAGAGAATTCTCCTATGTGTTTGCTCTAAAACTCAATTATTCCATACTATTTTTTTTATTACAAAGTCAATAATAATGATATTAATAATAATATACCACTTATTACTTAAAACGTGTTGTCAGTTTGGATATAATCGGTACAATATTTAATAGATAATTGTGTTACGATCTCCTCTAACTCCATTATTTATTCATAGACCCACGTTTGTTTCCAAATAGATGAAGACACCCTGCCTTTCATAATCTCTTTCATGATTACTTGAGCTTATGTATTATATTCTATTCCTTTAGGACAGTTTCATAGTTAGATATGTAAATGTCTATTTACATTGATTTCAACTGTCTTCCCTTAATCCTAAATCCGGATCCAATAAAATTAGTATTTTGTCTATTTTCCTAAATGAATAATCACTTATGTGTTTACGTATCGCTGGAATCAATTCGGGTTTAGTGAAGAAATGGATGTAATCAGAAGATAACGTCATGATTTTTTTTTAAGTTAACGAAGATGTCTACAGTTTAATGGGTAAAGATAGGGGTTGACGATAGGAAAGGAAAGGAATTGAATACGAAACAGAGGTAAAAAAGAACAGAGAAGTAAATATAAAGGATTATGATTTAGAAAATAATAATAGGAACACTTTGAAATTTAATAAATACTACTACTACCTATAGTAATAATAAGAGGAAGAAGAGACGAGAAGGATTTTCCATCGTGGCGCTCTTGTGCCTCCTTGGATCGACGCTATGCAATTCGGGATCTCAAAATCACGATACAGATATGTGCGAGAGATTTCTCCCAAGCGCCGCAATCAAATTATTTACATCGTACTGTTTCTCTTCCTTTCTCTCTCGATGAATGTTCTGTTTGTATGTGTGCGTGTTGCTGTGAGATTGAGAACAGCACAGGCATGCAGCCTTTCATTACTGTTTTTCTCCAATGTGTATTCAGCGTTTCTATATTAAGAGTGGAATTTGCTCTCAGGTCATTCTTTCTAACCACATCATAATAAGGATGTGAGCCTTTTAAGGGACTTCCTTGCACTGCCTCAGTGCTTCCTACCTCACCAAGATCTGGATTGAGCTTCCTAGTGAGCGTTTCTTACGCCTTTATGCTGAGAGCGCTGTATAGATTTTTTTAGCACGTCTGGGTAAAGTATTTTTTTCTGCATCATCGTTTGGCGAGGGAGAGGGGGGGGGGGGCATTTCATCGGTCTGAAAGAAAAATCAGGAAAGGGTACAAATGCAAGTCAATTGGAGACGGTCTAGGTCCCTGGCACCGACATGAAAACTTAGCTTATGGTTACTTGGCTTATAGCTTTAACATATTTGGATATTTGTACACGATTAGAAGGGAGCGGATGTGCACGCGATGAGATCGCCTGAGCGTGTGAGCCACTATACATGTTAATCACAAACCCGGCAGACTAGTTACATAAATGACTTCAAAAAGAACTCATTCTTTTAGTCAAGCACTCGTAACTATACATCCAAACACTCTCTCTCTCTCTCTCTCTCTCTCTCTCTCTCTCTCTCTCTCTCTCTCTCTCTCTCTCTCTCTCTTTCTCTCTTTCTCTCTCTACATTATATATATATTATATATATTCACCATGGCCAATATGGAGTAATTAAGAAATCAGATAAACAACAATGACCCGTAAGTTATCTGTAAGGTCAGCCTTATTTAATAGATGTATTTACATTATATATCTTCAAATGATCATTCAATCTGTTTTTGAATCTTTATACAAATTTTTTTTTATATTTTTGAAATTTTCCACGTGATATTAAAGAAAATATCATATATTTGGGATAATTTTGACAAAGGCATCCTAAAAATAAAATTAAATGATTCCAGTGAAGATAAATTCCTTTCGGAAAGTAAAGTGAAGCACTTTGACACGAAGAAAGAGATAGAACGAATCTTAATTATTTATTTAAAGAATTTAAATAAATTTTTTAATATTAAATAAGTTGTTTAATTATATATGGTAATGAATAAGTGAATTATTATTCATTTATGATTGACTAAATACTAGGTATAGACTGTCATTTTCGAGTTTTCAATAAGATTTTCATTGGTCACTGTGTACATTGGTTGTTCCCGGACAGACAGACTGTTTTCTCGCTTATTGGCAAGAGCGTCGCTGCATTGTGTAAGTCATCATTCTCAATTTAACTCGACGATGGGGTGGTCGAAGAATCAACAATTTCAAAATTCGGAATCGTTGTTAAATGTGTTTTGATGAATGCATTAAATTTGTGACTACAAATGTACCAGATTTGACACCAAAAGTACCAAATTTAAAATTAACTATAAAATTAAGGTTAATATAAAAATATTGTATTTATAATAAACATATTGTTTTCTATAGGAATAAAGAAAATAACAAAATAAATGTTACTTTGGAATTAGATGGTTGTTTCATCTATTCGATCCTCTCTTTTGTACCGATTACTTTATTTTGAGTTGGGTGCAAAGTTCCGGATTAGGGGTATATTTTGTGGAACTGTACCATGCAAAATACTTTTTAGAATGTAACAGGGCATTGACAGTGGTAGTACTATGCACAAGACTTGGAATATAACAGCATTGACAGTGGTAATTTCGAGTTTAGACCTATTTTTAACTTTGTTGTTATTTAGTAATGGAAATATTCTCTCAGCTGCAACTGAAGAATGTGGTAACCACAGAAGATGGATCATAAACTACGATGATACTGGAAAGCGAGGTTTATCAGCACATGTTTCTTTAGAAATTTTATACCAGTATTTTTCTGGCTCAGTTTTTTCAGTAATTTCATTATTATGTTGAAGTGAAATTTCTTTCCATTATTTATTTACTCACTCAATTTGACTGTCTTGGACATGGGCAGATTTAAGTATGGGCAATATGGGGTAACCGCCCAGGGCAGAAACTTGTCAGGGACATAATGGATTGCAGGGATTGGAAGGGGGCGAGCACCCATTACCGGATTCCCAAGAGCGGCCGCTATACTGTATCTGAGAATGCTACGAGCATCGCATCGTGGCGACACAAACCCCCACCCCCTACCACAGGTGTTCACCGGAAGTAGAAATCATACAAACCAACTTTGTGAGTATGTATGCGTGTGTGTGTGGTTTGTTCATGGTGAGAATGTGACAACTCACAGCTCGTGGTAACAAACCCAGAAAATTTCATTGAGATTCGTTCATTACTTTTTCTGCAATCCGGTGGACAGACAGACAGACAAACGTTATTTCGTCTTTTTATTTATTTATTTATATAACCTACTTTTTTCTATTTATGTATATTTTGTTGCATAATTATTGATTTATTGTAGGTATTTATTGCACAGATATGCACAATATGTTTAGTTTTAAGTGATAACACCATACGCTCAATAAACAAGTTGGTTTGTATATAGTTCTTGTAGTGTTTAATTAAAATTTTTTATTTCTATATGTTGGAAGGTAGGTCTAATTCCTTAGAGGAACGCTGAAAGGGGGGTTTATGACCAGGGCACAATATAAGCTAGAACCGCTTCTAGTCTTGGATGAAGTTTAGAATTTGAAATGCTAGAGGAACAATCATACTTGGATTGCCTTTACAAACACTCATTGGATCTTCTAGTAGCCTCTAGTTGCTGGAAATTAGAAGAAATCGAAACGAGTCGCTTGCAAAATTATTTCACAATGCGAATATTAAAGAAGTTTAATGTTTTCACATGAAATGGTGAAAGTTAATCTCTGGTAATTGATAAAGCTTTCTTAATATATATACTATCAATTTTTGTCTTGATAGACTTCATTAATAAGAAGATAGATTGATGGATTATTGATGTTAATTTGTCTTAGATCTTTATTTTTCAATATTTCTATTTTAATGAAAGTGGCAAGGATGCTCTTAAAACTAGAACTGAGGAATTTATTAAATGTATGCATCCTATGATTTTCTGTTTGAAACTCCAAGTTTAGTCTGATAACATCAGGCAAAACATATAATAAAAACACATAATTCATTTCAGTTATTGGATTTTATAATGTTGCAGTACATTTGAAACTACAAAGTTAATATCTTTGGGAGCAGGAGAAGTAAAGAATTACACTAGAACAGTCCACTGATCTAGTATTATTTTATCAACCTGTTCTCAATGACAGACACATTGAACAAATTACATGGAAAAGGATTTGAAAGTGCATTTGCGTGAATTGCCTGAACTTATTTGTAGTCTTGTAGTGCTAAATTTCAAGGTAGATTAGGACCAACAATGAAGCCTCACAAATGAGTGTCATGGGAGTCCTATGAAGTCTCAAAATAGGCATGCAGTTAATTTTGCACATGCAATTAATCTACTAAAATTGTATAACATTTTGTATAACACGCATACACGGTCACACTCATAATAGGCGCTTCTCGCCCTATATATTTTCTGACCATTTAGGGCCACGCCAAAAATTCTGGGAGACGCTGAGACAGCTGTGCAGACATATTTCTCAAAATACACCAAGCTGAGATACAGGGAAGAGGCTGTGCCTTTGTTTATTGTCACAGAGACGTGAAACCCGAAATCTTATTTCGTAAAATTCTCTGTCGCCAAGATAAAATTATCTAGCAGAGATCTGAATAAAAACTCCCTACTCATTTTTTCTCTATCTCCTTGTAAGCAAGAACAAATTTTAAATTTAAGTAAGCTCCGTTCAAACTGAATGATTGGCCAACACTGGGCAGGACTCGCCCAAGTCCAGTGTTGCCACCCTTTTAATACTTACTGAATTATATTTTTCAGTCTCGTATTTATTTATTTACGTTCCAAAATTTGATATTTAAAAAAACACGTTAGAGTAAGAAAAAGTACAAGGTTTTCGGGGAGTAGTATTAAAAGTAATAAATTTGATAGAGAAGAACCAGGTTTGGAAACCTTGTTCCGAATACCCACAATTGTAACTAGGACCACCAAGTTTGGAGGGGCTGTCATTAAAATGGTTAGTACTGGCTCAGCCAGCTACCACTAGTTACCAAAGAATAACGACACCTGACAACTCATCTCACCATGGTCTTTTTATCTTTTACGCACGGGAAAGGCGGAATATTGTCTTTCTCACAACTGTCTCGCTGCCACTATCGCTACACGCCAAGTGCCTGCCTTCACATCAACCTCCAAGAGAGCTCCCCATCCATTCGAACTGCAAGGCCCATGAGTTGATCCAATCAAGAAGAATTTCAACCATAGTCCTTGTAAATAAAGACAAATTGTGAGTGTGTTTACTTAACCAGCTGCTACGGTACGAATTTTCCTAAAAAAGGCTAAATATTTCAATCACAGTCACTTATAAAGGTAAAATACCGATACAATTTTCCCTTATGACTCCAAACTTAAACAACATAAAGTAAAGATGATCCTTCCCCAAAATGTTAAAATAAAGATAATCCGCCTACACAAAAAGGGAGGGGTTGTATGTACTCGAACTAATTACAGATACCACTGCTGCTCTGTGCTAATAATACTGCAAACAAGTATGTTCGTTTTTATCAAATTATCATTCATTTACTTTTCCGTGATAGAAATGTATTTCATTTAAGGTCATAACCTAATCCATATGATGAATTTTAGATTCCGACTCTTAAGGCTGGACCAATGGGAGTGGCCACCTTTGGAGTTTATAACTATACGACAAATTATTTTGGTTACGTCCGTGTTAAACTTTGTCTTACCCAGTATACACCAATTACGGCTTGTTTTGTGTATAGTGACGTTGTGAAATATGGTCTTCGCCTAAATATTAAACCCCTTCCTAAATTTAAAAGCTTCCTATCTGTCCTGTTTCGAACAAATTTAAATTCATTTTCTTCGATCGTTCTTCGAATGATTTGTGTAGCAAGATAGGTCCCCATCATGATATCTTAATACTGTACTCATTCTGATCATATTAAACACTGTGGTAAGTAACATGACCAGAAATGAACGTCATAGTCCAAATGAAAACGAACCCAAGGTGTTTGTCGATGTATAGTTATGTTCTTATATTAAAATAAGTTCTGTGAATATATTTATATATTTTGTTAGCTTTCTTTGCTGCATCGATACACCGTTTTCTATACTCTCTGGCTTTACTTACAATGAATCTAAGGTCGTGTTCTTGCTAAACTTCCCGTTCCTAATTCCGATGTTCAGGACTTGCCATTTTAACATGTTTAACTTCATTTGATAATTAACTGACCACTAACCTTATATCCTTTGGTTTGGAAATTTATTCTTTTCACATCATATAGTACTCTTCCACCTAAATTCATTTTGTGTGAAAATTTAGATAGAGTGGTTCAAAGTGAATAAGTGAATTATTTACACATGATATAGAGAATATTAGTGGTAGAATAGAACACCAGAGACCAGACGTTGCGTATCGTCTTCCTGACGTAACACCATAATTATTATATTACAGTTTTTATTTTTTATCATTTCAACCACACTTCCATAAAATTTAGTGCCTTTCCATGGAGTCCTTAAGCTCAATCTTTATTTACTAATCGTCTCTGCGATGCTGTGCCAAATCTCATCTTAAACTGGAAGAAAAATACATTAATGCATTTACGGAATCGATTTCTTGGATCATTTCTTCAAGGAATTCGAGCAGATTTGTCAAACTCAGCTTAAGTTTCTAAAATGTATACTAACTGTTATATATCATCTTATAGGAGTCAAAATGTTCAAATCTTTGGCTTTGATAAATGTATTAATATTTATTCAAGTAATTATACCAGAGTGATTGGTGAGCCATTTCTAGGTGAAAAGCGATTCTTCTGCTTTAGAAAATGGTGCATCATTTTTTATTATAAAATCGGTTCGGTTCTTTAAGTGACTTACTAAGAAATATATTTATTAAACGAGTAATGAAGTCTATCTTAGGGGTTGCAATGGAAGAAGAATGTGATCATGATCTCCTAGGTTAAATCTAGTAAAAAAATGTGCATAAAAAATTGACATCTAAAGAACTGTCAACCATTAACTCGGGTAACCTCACTTTTCCATAAGCGCATATAACCACATTATCAGTATCATTGCTGATCCAAACTGATATTTCTATCAGGTTTAACATTCGTTTAATATGCATTCTAACACCTTGACCTCTCACGATTAGGTCACGGTGGTTCATCATACATATAGAAATTCTTTTATCATAATTTTTGTCTGCAATTAATATCTTAATACCTTTTATTTTATTTTCGTGCTGTGTTGGCAATGCCGAATTTGGGTGTTGTTCATCAACCGAGAATTTTACAGTTAATTGTCGAAAAAAGCAACCGTGTTATCTAAGTCCCCCTGAGTTTCGCTGCTTTAATGGTGTTACGAGATGTCCATTATACGCAAGAAGACTTTGCCTTTCACAAGGATCGTTGCTAGATCCATCTAAATGCACTCTCTCTTTCCAAAAAGATCTTCACAGAATTGATGATATAAGTAACTTTGGTACTTGAAGAACATAAAAAAAAAATGCTGCTGTTTTCCTTCAGCAAGGATAGACTTTGCAATACGTATTTCAATATAATTAGTAAAGCTGTATATAATATATTTGTTCTTAACTTCAATCTTATCATCAATGTTTTACATATGAATTAAAGGGCTTGAAGAGAGCGCACCTCATTTAATATCAATCTTAGTAAAATGATTTCTTCAATCTTTGCGCAAGATCATGTACACACCGGGGTAGCGGTTTGTGTGATGAGATCTGCTTAACCATTTTCCTACCCTATTCTCATATTGAAATGGTATCTTAATGTTATTATTATTAGCTTAATTGGTGTTGTGGACAATTATAATATCTCCGAAGGACACTACAAATTGAATATATATAGATCGAATATAGTCGCCAAAACCCGCAACAAACTGCCATAACTCGCTAATCTGAGGGATTAATAGCGGTCTATTATAATCATCTAACCCGTGTCCAACAGTTAAATTCTCTTAATGTTCTCATATTTTGGGGTTGTATTGTACCCATTTTATCTATTTTAGTTTGCTCACGGCCTTTATAAAGGTTGTTCGCATTTCATTGTTTGGTTACCATACAGCTGACGATGGAGCAAGCCGAAACTAGTTCTGTTTATTTATAATATATATATATATATATATATATATATATATATATATATATATATATATATATATATATATATATATATATATAATTAGGTAAAATTCCATGTTGTATGCATGTACTATGAAGTCCACAGCTGTGGCAGCGTTATTAATTTTAACTTGTATTTTCTTAATATTTCTTACAAGTTTTTTAACGGAGTCTTCGAGGTGAGAAAAAACATCCACGAATGAGATTCTTTATTCCTAGACGACTTTCGACCGTGTTAGGTCATCTTCAGGGAATGAAGAGAAATGGAATAAAGACACCTCCATCATCCTGAGACTCCAAAACCGCAGAAGATTGCCGATGGACGAAGCTGTCATTATTCAAGTGAAGAAACTGGCAATTAACGTGCAACTTCAGCCGGAAACCATATTCTCGACATCTCAGTGTCTCCGAATTGACCGCCGTTAAAAGAAGCACGTTTTCAAACTTACATGTTCCTTTGCCTCCTTTGCCAGAGAACTAGATCGGAGCAACAAGTAGTCAGATTTTTTTATTTAATTTGATAAGTTAGGTGGTGAAATGTGTGGTAAGTGTGATAGGGTTGAAGAAGTTTATTAGTTTTTGTTACCCTAGTTGCGAGGGCATCGCCTTCGTTTTACTACCATATTTTTTCTCTTTTGTTGTCTCTTTTATTTTTTTGCCTCTAGTGTTCCCACTGTTGGCATTTTAGACCTGCTCTGCCGGTCTAAATCTTCCTTTTAAATATATATATTTATTTACTTTTAATTTTTCCTCAGTCGTAGCTTTCGAGCCTTCAAGTTTGTCTTTTGTTAACTTTAATTAGCCTAATATTATTTTTGTGGGTATTTTGCCTCTTTTGTTTTCATTGTCGTCTATTATTAGTTTTATTTTGTTTCTCTTTCTTTTTATGGGCACTTCGCATCTTTTGTTCATTTTTTATTTTATTCATAAATTAGTTTGTACTTTTTTTATTTCGTTTTCTTTTGATGGGCTCTTCGCCTCTTTTATTTAATTTTATTTTATTTTAAATTAGTTTGTTTGGTTTGGTTTGGTTGTCTTGTTTTCTTGTTGTTTTTTCCCATTGATGGGTTCTTCGTCTCTTTTGTTTAGTTTATTTTAAAAAGAGGTATTTCGCCTCTTTTTATTGTTTGCCCTTTTATTTCTTTATTTTTTTATGTTCTTATTCGTTATGTCTTCTTTGTTCGGTTTTCGTTTTGGTTGTTCTTCTGTCTTTATGTTCGTATTTCTTGATCTTGGTTATTTATATAATGGGTTTATTGCCTCTCTAGTGCAGTTTCTTCCGCTTGGGAATAATGCTGTCCTTGCAACTTTGTGTCGCTTCTGCTGTGGGATTGCGAAGTTGTGGTTGTCGACTGTGGGTATAATAGTTTGCTCTATCTTACCCAAGTCTTTCTCCCCAGCCTTTGAGCTTCCCTATTAATTAGCTTAAGCCCTGCTCTTGCGTGCAGGTATATTTGCCTAATACGGTCGCTTCTTCTAGCTCCAGCTATTAGCAGAGTTGCTTTATTTTGTACTCTCTGCATCATCCTGAGAAAAGTACAACTTTCCATCTGCGTTATTACTGGCCGGGTATACCAGGACGGAGCGTACCAAGGCAGTGTATAACTTCTTCTTGTTTGGAGCGTTAAGGTTCCGGAGACTCTGGTGTTGATGTGGGTTTTGTAACCAGACTTGGTGAACCGTAAGCCCAGAACGTTATCCTTCTTCCGAGTATGGGTATAGGTCGTCGTTCACGATGACGTCATTTATTTTTCGGCGGTTCATTGGGATTACTTTGAATTTTTGGTGGTTTGTTGTTATTTTACACTTCCTTTCATATCTAATAATGTTGTTTATTTCGGTAGCTGTCTCCCATGTTGAACTCCGGCGTTGCCATAGGAGCTGGGAACGATTTGTGTAAAGTCATCTGTAAATTGCAGATACAACGTGTCATACAGCACAGGAGCAGGAAGGTCTATTGTCTGTACAAAGTACAGCAACGGACTCACACAGCTTCCTTGTGGAACTCCCACCATGAGTTCGAATTCGGGTCCTGAAAAGCCCTCGATGGAGATTTGGGATTTTCTCTCGATAACATAGTCACAGAGGACCCTCTCCAGGAGTGAGTTCAGCTGAAGGTTCTGGGTCTTGAATTGGAGACCCGTCAGCCAAACCTTATCGAAGGCCTTTTGTACATCGCGCAGCACCACATCTACGTATTTCCCTTCTGCTTTGCAGTGAGCTATTTTGTCCGTTAGGGGGGCGAAGGCAATTCCGTTCCTCGCCCCTTTCGGAACCCGTGTGCAGGGGGTTGTAAGCTCCCAATTTGGCTAGTTGTTGTTGAAGCCGGTTTGCTAGGATTTTTTCGTAGATTTAACCTACGAACTTGAGAAGGGAGATTAGTCCGTAATTCACCAGTTGATCTGGGAGCTTACCATCCTTGGGTATAAAGATGATTTGGGCCACTTTTAGACCGTCGGAGAAGTAGCCCGAGTTCAGGAAGGCGTTAAAGATGTTGGTGATTCCCTAACTGATCTGCTGTGGGTGATTTTCCAGATTGCTTTTGGTGATGCCCCTCCAGCCTAGTGCCTTTTGTTTGAAGGATTTTACAGTGGCATGACGTCCTCTGTTGTTATTGGACGACCATGACCTAACACGGTCGAAAGACGTCTAGGAATAAAAAATGTCATTCACGGATGTTTTTTCTCGCTTCGAAGACCCCGTTAAAAAACTTGTAAGAAATATTAAGAAAATACAAGTTAAAATTAATGACGCTGCCACAGCTGTGAACTTCAATAATATATATATATATATATATATATATATATATATATATATATATATATATATATATATATATATATATATATTTATATATATATTTATATATATATATATATATATATATATATATATATATATATATATATATATATATATATATATATATATTATATTGCACCTGCAGGAGAGACGTTTTAATTGATTACTTGAGAAAAGGGAAGTATTAATATATTACAAAAATTAATATAGTAATTATTTCTTCGGATACCGAGTGGCTGGAGGAGGCGTGAAGATGACATCTAAATCAAATCTCGTTACTTTTTATGAAAGGCGAGAATCTTATGAAGAAAAATGTCGTGCAGTGAAGTATATAATTCCCCAATCATAACAGGCAAAACCGATTTAACTCAGTACAATACTGTAGCGCCATTTATCGCCAAAGGACCACTCACTTAAATAAAGAAAAATCATTCTTGTAAAATTGCTAAAGAGGAATAATAAAGAAGAAAAAAAAAAGCAAGAAAAATATCAAATGAATGAAACAGATAATTGGCTTAAGAAAAGACTAAAATGACCAGTTATTTAGCCGGGGAAAATAAAAAATATATGCTGATATCCCTTGGTAGGAGCCTACTATTCAAAACTAAAGAACAAAATACCAAAGTCTGTAATTACTTGAAATTATTAGTTTAATTACCATGAAAAATACATATGATATTCATTAAAATTTATCTTTGATATTTTCCAAGTTATTTTTGATAGATCTTCGGATAAAAAAGTAATGAGGTAAAAAGGATACTTTAAAACTAGAAAATGGTAAGTACCATACCAATGGAGCTTTGTTATATGACGAAAAATAACATAATTATCTCTTAGAAATTGAAAAAATATTAATAGGAAATATGAAAACTATAGTTCTGACTGAGTTGAGCACATCTTCAACCGCAGGACTTCACCTATTTGTCGAATTATTCGGTCGAGACTTTGTTCTATTCTTATTTCAATTTTTTTCAGAGATCCTCTGCATTCGTCCATTTCTGAGCCAAAACCTTCTCACCGATCATCTTGATAGGTTTTTATATTGAGCTTAAATCAGGACACAGATTTATCCTGCAGAAAAACGGGCTTACGCACTCTTGATGTTCAAAGAGAGAGCATCATATGTTCCTGAAGCAGAGGCTTGTATTCCTGCAGTGTTTACTTTTCCACCTAAACGGACGAGTGGACAGACTACGACGCCTCCGACCTTTACCTGCCCTATATCACTATCACCTCAAATTTAACCGTATTTTTCGCACATATAGTTTTTAATCTTTTACTTGTACAACGCCCTACAGGTTGTTTTCCATTCGACCGGAACAAATTAAATTTGCTTTCGTCCCTGGAAAATCCCCCTTCCCCTCTCTCACTTATCACAGGCCAACCTGGCCGTTTTATTCTTTTTACTTACGAGTGATTTATATACAGGGGGGGGGGGGTGATATGAGTCCTACCTGTCTCTAGTGTCATAAGATAATCTGATGAGAAACATTCAGTGTTTCATAGAAATCAGTTACTCCGTGCAAACTTCGCTGGTAGGTTTTTATTATGCATGAAATCACACCTTTGGACCATTGAAAATGCACCGACATGTCAGACAGTTTTATTACTTCACTCTCCATCTGGATAACCTGCTATACAATACACGCAATGTAGTGTTCAAATACATACATACCTTAGGAATTTTAGAGTGTAAACTGAAAGTCATCGTTTTTTAATTTTGAAAGCACCATATCTTCAAATAATCATTCATTACTTTCCACATGACATTTTTATCCACTGTTCTATAAAACAAAACTTGTCTACAAGGAGAAGCTAACTTTATTGTTTATTTTTTGCAATTTCCATCGAAATTAAACGAGTATTTTCAACAAAGTGAAGATTGTAATATTTAGTTCTCTAGTTTAGGACCAATGGAAATTAATTAGCACCCATGGCGTCACAATTTTTAATGTTTTGTGTATAAAATCTCAATAACCACCACGAAAAATAGTACATAGGATACTACATTAACAATTCACTATTGGGCAATAAAATTGAGCTCACAAAACTAGAGCAAAAAACGAAAAAAAATCTTGGGGAAAATTCTGAGGTTATTCCGATGGTCACCTTAAGACACTGAGCGCCCGTGTGGCGGCCGAATTGATTCCTTGTTTTCGTTGGTTTATTGGTACAAGGTAAATTTTAACGTTGTATATTTGTTTTTAAGAACACTTAGGATATGTGACCCTTGCTTTCTAGAAGACGAGATTACATATATAACCTGCAGTTTCATTGAATTAAATTATCCCCTTCACGTGATCAATGAAAGTTTATCTAAAGCAAAACTACTCATTACCGTCTCAAGGATAAAAACAAATTTAGTAATACGAAGTGTCTATCCCTTTCCCTTTCCCCCCTCCTTAAAGGAGTGAACAAAGTTATTTCCACAGGCCTAACCACATTTAAATACCCTATTTCTATCCTTAAATCTTCCCCTTCGACCAAACCCGTGGATCAGCCAAATGAAGCAGGTGTATATTCAATGTCGTGTGGCTCTACAAACTGCCCCTCATTTTAAATAGGAGAGACCGGAAGAACCTTAACAAAACGAATTTATGAACATAAGGTGATGTCAGACGAGGCAGTATGACTGTCGAGGTTTAGTGAGTGGGTAATCCCAGTCCCACTTCCTGGACATATATTTTATTACCGCACCAAAGTGAAGCTGAGGTGAAGTGTATTCAATACACCTACCTTAGCCACTTCCGGTGAATAAGAATAACCTCGGTGCGTACCTTTTGATCAAAACTAAGATGATGATCCGCTGAGTGTGTCCCCACTCAGTGAAAGCTAATCATGGATGGATCGGTGTAATATTGAGATTTAAGCCGAGTGGATTGCTTAATAATTGCCAAGGGATCGTCCAAATTAGTTAAACACACATATACAAACATAATCTTTATGTACATGAATTTGAAATAAGCAACAGCGTATATAAATATAAATAGAATTAATCTTGCATTGAATAAATGAGTCTACAAAAATGTCGTGGGAAATACTTGAAAATTACTCATTAGGATGCTTGCGTTTTAATGGCACCCGACAGAACGAATGGAATATGATTATTGAGTTAAACACTGAATTAACACTTCTAGTACTCGAAGTTATGGGCCCGGGATGGGAATTCTAGTTCACAAATAAACTGGTGAAGTTAGGGGGAGGGGATAGTTCACTTTAACGATACCTTTGAATTCATAAGTGTATTTGAGAATGACGATGAAGTTCTTCTTCTGGTGACGATGGTCACCAGATGGTACCGAATGAGAAGGTAATCCTAGACCGGCGATATAATGATCCTATGCCGGATCACAAAGGTGAGCCAAACGGTGACTCAAATCGGACTTCTTCCTCGAAGTACCTGTCCGATTCTTTGGCTCCTTGAGTGAGTAGCCAAAACCGATTACCTAGCTACGTCTAGAGTAATCTGCAGAGGGAGGTCTTGTTTAACCTCAGACTCTGAAGGGAACGGGGGTTGCGAGAAGTTTGGCACCTCCAAGTACCATGATGGCAACAATCAATTTCCCGAGAAGTTCCTTCTTTGCAGAAGGCCAACGGTTTCCTTTGTGGATCGGGGTCCACACAGTCGACGTAGGTACAAAATCTTCTGCCTGAATCTAGGGAGAAGTCTTCCTTTTATTTTCCTCGCGAGCAGAAATCGAGAGAGAGCACCGAATTCTCGTAAAATCCGTATCAAAAACTTACATAGCTATAATACCGATTATTTACAAAGACTCACTGGGTTCGTCTACCGGGTTCCTAGTCAAACTATCCTCGAGTACATTAAGAGATCTCTTTAGATATCGGATATCCTATTGATATTCGGATAATAAAAGGGCCCAACGCATGAGTTTATCATTCTGACCCTTACAACTTTTTAAATATGCTAGGGGTTTGTGATCCGTTTCTATGGAGAACGGTCTACCTATTAAATATACATGAAACCTTTGTATCCCAAACACGATAGCCAAGGCTTCCAGCTCCACAGTGGCATACTTCTTCTCCCGATCGGAAGGTTTCCGACTTGCAAAAGCCACCGGGAACGGCACTTCTGCCTCGTATTGCAACAAGGCGTATACAAGTTCAAGGTGAGGGGTGCTGATCCGAACGCCGATTTTCCTCTCGGAATTAGATAAGTGCAGGATAGGGGCAGTCACTGGTTTCCGTTTGAGTCTGCCGAAGATGGCAATATCCCTTGGGTTCCACTTAATAGGGTCTGGAGATTTCTTAATATGCAGGTCATTTAAGGGGGAGGTGACAGGTGCGAAATGAAGGACAATACGCCGATAGGAGGATGTTGCTTCTAAAAGGGCTTGGGGTTGTTTCTTCGAGACTGGGGGCGGCCTATCGGGTATTAGGTTTACCATATCCTTCTTTGGGGATAGGCGGTTCTCGCGAAACTTGAACGCTAAATGGGTAATAGTGCTATTAGGTTGAGGAATAATTTCTTGCATTTTTTTAATGTTATGTTAATTTAAGTTTTGTTGACGTACATTGTGCACATACTCGTATTAAGAAACAATGATAAATAATGAGAGCAAAATTTGCAAAGGTTAGGCTACGTCTCTTAACAGCGTAGACTATTAGGCTTTTGCTTAGGCTACGTCTTGAAGTTGAGTAATAAGTCATTGCGGTTTATTTAAAAGTTGTGTTAATTTCATTTTTGTTCTGTACCCTCAAAATAGAATGTCAAGTTGAAAGAAAGGCGCATTTTCGACACTTGTTATTATTGATTTTCAATCGAGACGGGAACAATGCAAACGCAACCAAACTCGTCGCGATATTTGTGCTGTGTACAGAGAAAATGCTTTATTAGAAATGACAGCTCAATGGTGGTTTTTACGTTTCAAAAACGGTCATTTCAATCTTAATGACGAAGAACGTTCTGGTCGCCCCATTAAGTTGGATGAAAATCAATTGAACGACCTTCTTCATGAAAATCCTCGTCAATCGACTAGAGAATTGACTGTACAATTGGCGTGTGATAAAAAAACTGTAGTGAATCACCTTTATTCGATGGGGAAAGTTAAAAAACTCGGTGCCTGGGTTCCGCACGCTTTGAGCGAAAGCAACAAACTTCAACGCTCCACGATTGCCGCAGGTTTGCTTGCTCATCACAAGGCTACTCGTGGATATAGGGACAGAGTTCTTCACTGTATCATCACTGGCGACGAAAAGTGGTGTGTTTATGTCAACATGAACCATCGAAAACAATGGCTTAGCCCCAATAAAAAAAACACTTCGTCGATTAAAACAAGGACTTCATCCACGAAAGACGATGCTGTGTATGTGGTGGGATTGTAAAGGCATCATTCTTTATAAGCTCCTTTGGAACAACGAGATTATCAATGAAGAACTCTACGTTCTACAAATGTATGGACTCGCCGAAGCTATTCGTGAAAAGCGACCTCATCGACGTTATGGAGTCCTTTTGCAACACGATAATGCTCGTTCTCACATTGCCAATATGACAAAAGGCGCCATCTAAACGCTTAATTGGGAAATCCTGCCACATCCTCCATATTCACCAAACTTGGCTCCATCGGATTTCCATCTGTTCCGATCGCTCTCCAACAATTTGCGCGGCGTTTCGTTCAATACTGATGTGGAATTAAGAACCTGGTTAAACGAATTCTCCGAGTCAAAATCCAGAGATTTTTATTTTAGAGGCATCGAAAAACTAGTTGAACGTTGGGAAGAAGTAAATAACAACGGAGAATACATTATTGATTAAATTGCCTATTGTTATCAATTAAAAATGAAGTTTTTCTAAAATTGTTAATGGTAATGAATAAATTTGCTGAAACCGCAAGAACTTATTCCTAAACCCAATATAATGAAAATAGCACTTGGAGGGCTTACTTGTTAAGCTGTGAGACCTTAGTGGGTCGAAGAGAGGGCGAAGACTGTAGTATTCTCTTTAGAACGAGACCATTTGGGCGATCTTAACGGGCCCGAGTTAGGGGTTCACAACTAACTCGGGGGAGGGTTCTTCCTGGGGAAGCGGGGTAGAAGGAAGAGCGGAAAGCTAGAAGTCCTCGTCTCTCTGTCTTCTCTTTTCATCTTCTTCTATTTTTATCTTTATTCTTCTTTCTTCTTCTTTTCCTTTTATCTTTATTCTTCTTTCTTTTGCTCTTATTTCTATTTGTATTCTTTCCTCTTCTTCTATTTTGATCTTTATTCTTCATTCTTTTGCTCCTATTTCTTTTTGTATTCTTTCCTCTTCTTCTATTTTGATCTTTATTCTTCTTTCTTCTTCTTCTTCTTTTTCTATCTTTATTATTCTTTCTTCATCTTCTATGTCTATCTTTATTCTGCTTTCTTTGGCTTCTACTTCCATCTGTCTTCTTTCCCCGTCTTCTTCTTTTATCTTTATTCTTCTTTCTTCATCTTTATTTTCTATTTTTATTCTTCTTTTTCATCTTCTATTTCTATCTTGAGGTCACCTCTCATGGCTTTTTGCCACAGGGGCTGTAGGGAAGGGCAGTCCTTTTGGGCCCTGTCGAACTCTGCGTTATTCGGCTTTTTGAACTCAGGGCCGCACGGGAGTTTGAGCGGTGCAAGGGTACGGTTTTCTCGGCCCGCCTGCGCTCGGGTGGTGACGGTTTGGGTAACCTTGTTCAAGGAGAGTTGCGCGCTCTGTCCGACCAGCACTGAACAGAATTTCATTGGGGCCGCGACCACGTCAGCCCAACCAGTGAAGTAGCGGCACTCTACATGGCACCGGATGACAGGGAACCTGTTGGTGCGTCCCAAAGGGTCGTGCACTCCCGCAAATCTTTGATGCTGTGGTTTTACTGGGGGAAGTAGCTTTTCTGACACTACGATACAGGTACAACCGGTGTCTCTAACTAAAGTGGACACTTTGCATTAATCGAGCCAGTTTCAAACTTGAGTTCACCAGGAGAACTCTTATTGAATACGAAGTTGACCTGGTAGTCCTGATCTGACAGAGCTGCAAGTTCCTGTGTATCTATGGCGGTTTGCTCTGGAGAAAGGGCAGCAGTCACTTGATGTACCTGCTGCCTTGCAGAAGGATATAACCTTGAATTTTTCGGACACTCGGATTTTATGTGCCCCGGGGCTCCGCAAGAGTAATACATGATCGGACTACTCCTGAAGGTGTTGTTTGGGTGAACGTTAAAACCAGGTGGTTTTTGGTCTTCTGGGGTCTCCTGGAATTTGTTCCTGGGCTTAAATGGGGGAGCATCTTTTACAAACTGAGAGGGTTTCTCATGCGGGTGTCTTCCGTACCCAAACTTGTTCCTGGGAAAAGGGGGATTACCTTTTCTGCTTTCCTTCGGGTATAAATTATAGTTTGAAGCGTGAAGGTTCGCTTCATCGAGGCAACCCTTGAATGTGGAGGCCCTTCGGTCTTTAACGAAGGCTCTACTCTCTTGAGGAAGTGTACTTCGTAGTTAATCTTTCAAAATAAAATCGATCAATGCCTCATAATCTCTTTCGACTTTAGCCTAGTCCAGCCAAAATTGCAGATTTGCTTTTCATGATGAATCTGAATTGTCTGTATGTCTGTCCTGCTTGGAGATTAGCTATTTTAACTTCGATCTATATAACTAGGGGTTAAGGTTAATAGCAGATAGAAGTTCTGTTTTTAAGGTAGAATAATCGATTGTCGCTTCATGCGGCAATGCGATCAAAATCTCTCTCAGACGAGGGGAGAGTAAGGGGAGAAGGCGACTTACTCCATCGGCTTCAATATCCCATCCATTTACTTCGAATATTTTTTCGAAATGTGTTAGGTACGTAATGAAGTCCTCATTTTCGCGATGGAGGGGAGGGAGTTAGTTTGAGAGCAGGGGCTTGAGGCTGTTGGCCCCGGGAACCAATTGAACTTACTTCCACTTGGTCCCTACTTAATTCCCGTTCATAGTGACGAATTCTTTCCCTTTCTTGGTGTTATAGTTTCTGTCCTTCCCTCTTTGCTTCTTTTTCATTCCTTTCTTCATTTTGGACGTACTCAGCGAGTTCCCGACCTTCAACTCCGAATGCTTGCCCTTGCTTGAGGAATATTTGGAACGATGTGGACACCATCTTATCGATGCAAAGATAAGAATATGCACTGGGAGAATTGCTCTTTGGCGTAACATGTTTAAGGAAAAAGGGGTTATTGTAGTTCCCTACCAAAACGTGTTAGACAAGAGAAAACAATTAAAAAAACAAAACAAAAACAAAACAAGAATAGATAATCACCCTAACCTAACTAATTTTTGGAGCCAAAACAAGAATTGCTGTTAATGTTTGAGTATTTGTACTAATTTGGACGTTGGCAATGTTTGATTAAAGTTTTGAGATGCACGCAAGTTTATAGATGTTGCTTTTAGTGACAACCTCACACACCTGATATCACTTATATAGGTCGAGAAGTTTTATGATAACTCAACACCTGGCACCACTTATATATGTCGATGTTTAGTGAGTGGGTAATCCCAGTCCCACTTCCTGGACTTATATTTTATTACCGCACCGAGGTGAAGCGGAGGTGAAGCGTATCCAATACACCTACCTTAGCCACTTCCGATGATGATGATCCGCTGAGTGTGTTCTCTACTAAGTAAAATAATCATGGATGGATCGGTGTAATATTGAGATTTAAGCCGAGTGGATTGCTTAATAATTGCCAAAAGATCGTGTAAAATAATTAAACCCCCAGATACACAAATAATCTTTAATGTATACAAATTTGAAATAAGCAACAGCTTATATAAATATAAATATAATTAATCTGGCACTGAATAAATAAGTCTACAATAATGTCGTGGTGATTACTTGAAAATTTACTCATTAGGATGCTTGCGTCTTAATCGCACCCGACAGAACGAATGGAATCATATAATTGAGTTAAACACTGAATTAAGTAAGCACTTCTATTACTCGAGGCTATGGGTTTAAGAAGGAAATTCTAATTCACAAATAAACTGGTAAAGTTAGGGGGAGGGGATAGTTCACTTTAATGATACCTTTGAGTTCATAAGTGTGTTTGAGAATGACGATGAAGTTCTTCTTCTGGTGACGATGGTCACACTTAGTCCGGCCGCCCGAGGTTACCGAATGAGAGGGTAATCATAGACCGGCGATATAATGATCCTATGCCGGATCACGAAGGTGAGCCAAACGGTGACTCGAATCGGACCTCTTCCTCGAAGTACCTGTCCGATTCTTTGGCTCCTTGAGTGAGTAGCCAAAACCGATTATCTAGCTACGTCTAGGGTAATCCGCAGAGGGAGGTCCTGTTTAACCTCAGACTCTGAAGGGAGGGGAAGTTCTGCGATAAGTTTGGCAACAACCAATTCCCCGAGAAGTTCCTTCTTGCAGAGGGCGAACGGTTTCCTTTGTGGATCAGGGTCCACACATTCGACATAGGTCCAAGATCTTCTGCCTGAATCCAGGGAGAAGTTTTCCTTTTATTTTCCTCGCGAGCAGAAATTGAGAGAGAGAGCACCGAATTCTCGTAAAATCCGTATCGCCGCGCGAAAGAGCCTTTTTTCATCTGTGGGCAGAGAGTATGTCTTTCGCACCTTTAAGCCATCTCGGAGTTTACGATAGCGCGAAAAAGGGGGACAGAGAATTCGAGGCGACTGGGACATTTAGAAATACGGGATGGGCACGCAGGTTGTCTTGGAGTATTTCTGCGTACACTTATGTACGCGGTATTTAGACTTCTACAACCACATCCAGTATTTTTAATCATATTCTCAATTTCAACCACCAAATTGACTATTCAAAGGCACAAATCATATATAATTGTAAAGATTTCTGTAAAAAAAAATAGTAGAATCTATATTAATAGGATAAATTTCCAATTTTAATTTGTCAGATGGTCAATTGAAATGCAGCTCCCATCCCGTAACCTCATCGTAAACAGCTTAGTCAACGATCATAGACTCGCATCCCCTGATCAATGACCATTTTCCCCCGCTTTGTATTTCTTTCTGTTTATTTATTTTTGTTTTTTTTCATTTGTAGGGTATTTATAGACTTTTTAACAATTGCATTCTCAGTATATGACTGAAGAGTGTATGATAAACTACATACAGAAACTAGTCTCGTAAATTAAACTTTAGGCTCCTATACAGTGGTTTCACTCTCATATATATATATATATATATATATATATATATATATATATATATATATATATATATATATATATATATATTGTCGTAGAATTCTTTCTGCTAAGAACCCTACTGACCTACCTCTGACACCTCTTTTATTTAGTTAGTGTCGTAGAATGCCCCTCCTTTTTTGTTCTATTCTAAGAGTGCTAAGAGTGTCTAATATATTGATATTATAAGAATATCTTAATGAACTGAGCCTTTACCAAACACGTCAGGATATAAAAGAAACGCCCACTAATTCACAAAATAAACTTATATTTTATCTTTAACCATTGAATACACAACCTTTCTACTTTAACTACAGCAATACTCTAAATATTATTATAAACAAGAATTAATTAAATTAGTTGACCCACAAAATTAAGTTCACGTTTTCTCTAGACAAAACAATAATATTAGAATTAGGCTTACGGACTCGTGGAGTTTAAAGGGCCTCAGAAATATTTACACTTGACGCGTGTAGATGGGCGGAATTCCACGGTCGTCTTGGCGAGGGTAGCCGCTGGGGGGTCCACACGTTCTTCCGGGGGGGGGGGGATTCTTCAAGGACGAGAATCAATACGGTGCTCTATGCAACACCCAGGTAGTCGTGGTCTCTCTGGCGAGAGTGAGTTGAACTTGGTTCTTGAATCAAGCTTACTTGGAGTGCGGTGTGATCACCGAGTAACGAGCTCGAGGAGGAGCTTTTTCTTCGTTACTAATTTCCTTATGGACGAGGACTGAACTCGGGGAGGGTCTTCTTCACGGGCGTGGATGACGGAGGGGGGTTTCTCTGGCGAGAATAAGTTACTTACAGTTTGGTGTGGCCACCGAATAACGGGCTCGAGGGGGAGCCTTTTCCTTCTTCTTCTTAATTCCTCAAGGACGAGGAATACCACTGGTTTTTAAGGTACACCAGGATATGAGGAATCTCTCTGGCGAGAGTAAGTCGAACTTACCAAAGTTCACTTATTGTTTGGTTTGACAACCAGGGACTTAGCTCAAGGATGAGCTTTTTCTTAGCCCCTTAAGGTAGGTAGCCCTGCCTCTCTTGCAGGGTGCTTCTTGGTCTGGCGACACAAGTAAACTACCTCTCCAGTCTCGGTAGCTCGGTGTGGATCCGAGGACTTCGTCACCTAGAGACTGACGTATACTACCTATCCAGTCTAAGGTAGCCCGGTTTTGGATCCGAGGACTTCGTCACCTGGCCTGACGTATACTACCTATCCAGTCTAAGGTAGCCCGGTTTTGGAACCGAGGACTTCGTCACCTGGCCTGACGTATACTACCTATCCAGTCTAAGGTAGCCCGGTTTTGGAACCGAGGACTTCGTCACCTGGCCTGACGTATACTACCCCGATTTTCCTCAGAGTTCCTCATTTATACCTCGCACCCCCACTGGGGGTGGTAAGGGGGGGAGAGGGGCTTGAGGACGGCCCCAAGGAGAGTTCTTTTTTTCAAACGGTCTTTCCCACGAAGTCAAACATCGGCTCCTCGTTAACCATCGAGGTTGGGAGAAAACCGTCTCCAATTTCTTTGTTCGACCTGAAACTGGATCTCACTCTCCTGGGGGAAGATCTTACCTTTTTGACCTTTAGGGTCTTACATGGCAACGAGTTATGCCACCCTCTGGTCAAACTTTCGACTCGCCGATGCCTGGGGCGGATGTCCTTGCGGTAACCACCGCCTTGGGACTGCATCACGAGTGAACGATGGGGGGGGGGGTGACCTCTTTCATGGCACGGTCTGGGGCAGTGCTGCGGTCACGCGGGACCCGCCGATGCCTTCGGCCGGATGTCTTTGCGGTGACCGCCTTGGAACTGCACCAAGAGTGAACGAGGGGGGGGGGGAAGTGACCATTCCCTTACACACCTCCCACCGAAGAAAATAATGGGGGGGCGGGGGATGCTCCCGGGAACTCAAAACAACTTACTCAACCTAGTCGAGCTTAGCAAAGTTGTATTTCTTTGAGCCCTCCCTTACATTAAGTTTCCTTACATATGAGCGCCCACGCGCGCGTTTACACAGGCAATGTGTCGAGCTAGACACTCGATTTACAATTTTACATGAACATAACAAAACCTTAATTCATCGATTACCCATAAAAAAAAACAACAAAACAAGCTACTTCCTTACATTTCTAAGTTTTTGAGAACTTAATTCCTACCGATAAATATTTACACGAACAACAACTGAAAACATGGTTTCACGCTCATTAGGTGCTGAAATAACCCTCAATGGTATTTCGTCTCCGCCTATAGAGCAGCTGTCCTTTATCGGCTCCTTTGAGGTAGCTAATACTAAAATGGTGCTCTGTGACCATTATTCTACCGCGCCTGAGTCGGCCGTCCTGGTTATTGAGTCTACCCAAGTATGTTACTAAATGGTAGTGGTATTTCAACCTACTCGACTTACTCATATTATGGTACTTGACTACCTTTAAATTGAACATTAAGGCTTGAGCGGCCTGTTGTAGCGGGGCATAATTGATGGGAGCGTAGGTCCCATAGCTTTCCTTTAACCAGGTACACGGGAAGATCGTGTCTGGGTTCGATCTTTGGGGATCGAGAAAATTTTTCCCCGCGAGGTCGTTAATGGGCTTGGCGCTCACTATGACTTGGCGATTTAGCGGTAACTCCGTGGACGTTCCGTTCGGGGAGGAGACTACTAGGGGTAGGGGATACTCATCCGCGTCTACCATTTGATTAGTCTTACCTGGGTGCATAGCCATAGCACCTCTTTCCTCCTTCCTTGTCAACTCATTTGACTCGCTTCTCTTCGCCGGTAGTTCCTCAGATACACCTGCTCGTACCTCTACCCTACCTTCTTCTTCTTCCCTGATAACCCCATTTGGCTGGGTTCTCCTCGTAGGTTTTTCCTTAGGTACTCCTGCTGGTACCTCATTCCTACTTCCTATTTCTTCCATCGTTACCCCATTTGGCTGGGTTTCCCTCGATGGTCCTTTCTTAGGTCCAGGCCGGGCTCCAACTTCCTCGGCCTCTAGGAGATTCTCGATAGGTGCTCTTTCGAGTGCGAGCAATCTTTCCTTTTCTTCTCTCTCTTCTCTTTCCGCTTGAGCACGTTCTATTTCCCTCTTCATTCTCCTTTCATCTATTTCTTTTTTAATCTTTATTCTCCTCTCTTTTGACTCTTTTTCCATCTTCATTCTCCTTTCCTCGGCTTCTTGTTCTGCTTTCGCTATTTCGTTTTCCCGTTGAGTTCTTCTTTCTTCATCTTCCAGCTTTATCTTTAGTCTTCTTTCTTCATCTTCCATTTCTATCCTTATTTTGAATTCTTGTGCTTCTCTTTTCAACAATATTATTCTTTCGCTTGTTTTACCTCCTCTCAGCATTCTTCTTTCCTCTGTTTCTATTTTCCGCTGTATTCGGGATTCTTCACTATTTCGGTTCATCCATATTTCCATTAATTCACGTTCTCTTGTATCCTCTCTTATTATATCCTCTTTTTCTCTCTCAAACTTTATTAATTCTTGTTCCTTTTCTATATCCCAAATTCTTTCTTCTTCTACACAATCTATTCTTAATTCTGCCATGACGTAGTCATGCATTTCTGTGCCTTCAAGTCCCAGACTTTGGGCTTGTTGGTAAAATCTTTTGACTGGATCCATTTCGTGTTGGTCCGTCGATTTTTCCTTTCTGTATTTTCAGATAATTATGCCGCCACTCACCAGGTAGCGCTCAGCATAACTTACCCTTAATCCCACTACTATGCTGATTGAAATATCACTCCCGACAACAAATTTACCACTTGACCTGCCAATTACCTTTAGATTGTTACCACCCCTAACTCTACCAATTTTCCTCTCGTCAATTATTCTCTTGTTCCTGATCTGATATTCCTTTACGTGTTGGCTCTTTCTTAATTAGACACTGCTGGGTTCTTTCTAATAATAACCTACAAAACCTGACACCACTTTAATTATGTCGTAGAATTCTTTCTGCTAAGAACCCTACTGACCTACCTCTGACACCTCTTTTATTTAGTTAGTGTCGTAGAATGCCCCTCCTTTTTTGTTCTATTCTAAGAGTGCTAAGAGTGTCTAATATATTGATATTATAAGAATATCTTAATGAACTGAGCCTTTACCAAACACGTCAGGATATAAAAGAAACGCCCACTAATTCACAAAATAAACTTATATTTTATCTTTAACCATTGAATACACAACCTTTCTACTTTAACTACAGCAATACTCTAAATATTATTATAAACAAGAATTAATTAAATTAGTTGACCCACAAAATTAAGTTCACGTTTTCTCTAGACAAAACAATAATATTAGAATTAGGCTTACGGACTCGTGGAGTTTAAAGGGCCTCAGAAATATTTACACTTGACGCGTGTAGATGGGCGGAATTCCACGGTCGTCTTGGCGAGGGTAGCCGCTGGGGGGTCCACACGTTCTTCCGGGGGGGGGGGGGGATTCTTCAAGGACGAGAATCAATACGGTGCTCTATGCAACACCCAGGTAGTCGTGGTCTCTCTGGCGAGAGTGAGTTGAACTTGGTTCTTGAATCAAGCTTACTTGGAGTGCGGTGTGATCACCGAGTAACGAGCTCGAGGAGGAGCTTTTTCTTCGTTACTAATTTCCTTATGGACGAGGACTGAACTCGGGGAGGGTCTTCTTCACGGGCGTGGATGACGGAGGGGGGTTTCTCTGGCGAGAATAAGTTACTTACAGTTTGGTGTGGCCACCGAATAACGGGCTCGAGGGGGAGCCTTTTCCTTCTTCTTCTTAATTCCTCAAGGACGAGGAATACCACTGGTTTTTAAGGTACACCAGGATATGAGGAATCTCTCTGGCGAGAGTAAGTCGAACTTACCAAAGTTCACTTATTGTTTGGTTTGACAACCAGGGACTTAGCTCAAGGATGAGCTTTTTCTTAGCCCCTTAAGGTAGGTAGCCCTGCCTCTCTTGCAGGGTGCTTCTTGGTCTGGCGACACAAGTAAACTACCTCTCCAGTCTCGGTAGCTCGGTGTGGATCCGAGGACTTCGTCACCTAGAGACTGACGTATACTACCTATCCAGTCTAAGGTAGCCCGGTTTTGGATCCGAGGACTTCGTCACCTGGCCTGACGTATACTACCTATCCAGTCTAAGGTAGCCCGGTTTTGGAACCGAGGACTTCGTCACCTGGCCTGACGTATACTACCTATCCAGTCTAAGGTAGCCCGGTTTTGGAACCGAGGACTTCGTCACCTGGCCTGACGTATACTACCCCGATTTTCCTCAGAGTTCCTCATTTATACCTCGCACCCCCACTGGGGGTGGTAAGGGGGGGAGAGGGGCTTGAGGACGGCCCCAAGGAGAGTTCTTTTTTTCAAACGGTCTTTCCCACGAAGTCAAACATCGGCTCCTCGTTAACCATCGAGGTTGGGAGAAAACCGTCTCCAATTTCTTTGTTTGACCTGAAACTGGATCTCACTCTCCTGGGGGAAGATCTTACCTTTTTGACCTTTAGGGTCTTACATGGCAACGAGTTATGCCACCCTCTGGTCAAACTTTCGACTCGCCGATGCCTGGGGCGGATGTCCTTGCGGTAACCACCGCCTTGGGACTGCATCACGAGTGAACGATGGGGGGGGGGGGGGTGACCTCTTTCATGGCACGGTCTGGGGCAGTGCTGCGGTCACGCGGGACCCGCCGATGCCTTCGGCCGGATGTCTTTGCGGTGACCGCCTTGGAACTGCACCAAGAGTGAACGAGGGGGGGGGGGGAAGTGACCATTCCCTTACATATATATATATATATATAAAGGGTATTCCATAAAGACGGATCGAAGTTAGCAGTAAATATAAGTGTTATTGGTGAAAATTTATTGATTTCACTACCGGATCATGTTATTTGAGTCATGGCAATTATGTGTGAAAAATACTATCGCCTAAATGTCCGCCAAGGATTCGGCGGCACACCTCCACTCGATGGTCAAACTTTTGATGACGTCTCTGCATAGTTGCTCCTCGATCTCACCAAAATGCATTATTATCTCATCCTTCAGCTGTTGAATTGTTGTTTGCTTGTTGGCATAGACATTACTTTTGAGATGACCCCAAAGAAAAAAATCAAAAGGCGTCAAGTCACACGATCGTGGTGATCAATTGACCTCGCTGTTTCGAGAGATGAGGCGACCTGGGAAATTCTCATTCAATAAAGCCATTGTTGCATTGGCTGTGTGGCATGTGGCTACGTCCAATGGAAACCACAAATCTTCGGCATCTATAGAATTCAATTCAGGCCATAAAAAGTTGGTTATCATGGCACGGTATCGATCGCCTGTCACCGTAACAGAATTCCCGGCATCATTTTCGAAGAAATACGGCCCAATGATTCCGCTAGCAAAAATTGCACACCGAAAAGTGGCCTTTTGTGGATGCAGTTACTTTTCAACAATCTTCCTGGGATTTTCATCATCCCAAATGCGACAATTCTGCTTATTAACGAATCCACCAAGATGAAAATGGGCTTCATCACTATAGATGATTTTTTTGCGAAAAACCATCATCGGCTTTTCTTCGCTCGTGCACCCAATTGACGAATGTACGCCGCTTCAAATGGTCAGCAGTCTTTAGTTCTTGTGTCAATTGAATTTTGTAAGCGTGTAAAGACAAATCTTTTGTCAAAATACGATGTAACGTTGTTGTGGAGAGGTTCAATTCCTGCGCGCGATGACGAATAGAGGTGTCTGGATCTTCGGCCACATTATCGCGCACTGCAGCAATGTTTTCGACTAAACGGCGTAAACGAGCACGCATTGGCGTTTTCATATCTGCCACCGACCCCGTTTGTTTGAATTTACGAACAATTTTCCCAATTGCACTCTCGATTGGTCGATTATGTTGACCAAAAAAATCGCAAAGTGCCCGAAATGCGTTTCTGTTTGAAAGTCCATTTTCGTAATAGGCTTCGATAACTTTAACACGTCATTCGTTTGTTTAGATTTCCATGGTTGAAATTGACAAATACTGAAGTTGTTAAATCTGAAAGAAAAAGAAAAAAATCATTAGACGCTTAAACTGAACTTACATTTAAAATCGGTCCAAGTTATTGGAACACCCTTTATATATATATATATATATATATATATATATATATATATATATATATATATATATATATATATATATATATATATAATAAATTTCACGGTGAAATTACGGTACCTGTTAGTTATTTATGGAACAACGTTTCGGGCGTATCACCCATCTTCAGGTTCTAAAATCATAAATTAATCTAATACAGTTAAAGAATATTAAAAATATTAAAACTGATCAGGTTAAGACTAGGTAAATCAAAAATTTAAAAATACCTCAGCCTCTATGTGTCCTTACCTTCACCGTGAAATTGAAGATTAGACTGGTCAGCAGCAACTCATACGATTATATATATATATATATAAATATATATATATATATATATATATATATATATATATATATATATATATATATATATATATATATATATATACACGAGGGGTGGTCAATAAGTTTTGCAATTTGGATATAAGGAAACGAGATATGAGGAAAAGTGTTTTATTATTTTTCAATAGAACTACCTTTGACTTCAATGCACTTGCGCCACTTGTCCCTGAGGCTTCGACTTCCCGACAACCAGAAGTCTCCCGACTGCTGTTCAATGCACTTTTGGACAGCGAGCTGGGCATCTTCATCTCCCCCAAACCGGCATCCACGCAGTGCAGCCTTGAGCTGGCGGACTAAAATGTAGTCGCTGGGGGCCAGATCTGGACTGTAGGGAGGATGGTTAAGCTCCTTGAATCTGCACTCACGCAGGGTAGCTTGGGCAACTCTGGCCTTGTGAACTTTGATGACGTTGAAGTCGATCATAGGGCGTGAGACCTTGGTCATGGCCAAATTGTCGTGGATGATGTTGATAACACTTCCATGTGATATTCCAAGTTCTCAATCGATTTCTTCGACTACATCGTCTTCGTTGGTCACGCCTGACGGGCGTCTTGGACGGAGGTCATCTTCAAGGGACTCACGACCATGGCGGAACTCCCTATTCCAGCGATCAATGGTTACATAGGAAGGGGCGGTGTCGGTGTACACTGCAACCATGCGTTCATGGATCTCTTTTGCATTCTTGCCTTCCTTGGTCACAAATTTGATCACTGCGCGGTGCTCAACCTTCTCCATTGTTTAAAAATTTGTGACTGATGATCTGCGTTCAGCTACTGCTTCTTAAATAGACGAGGCAGGAGAGTGCGGCTGCAGGTCCCGACTTGTCATAACTTGTCCTAACACCTCCACAAACAGCCATCCGCCTTCCTCTGTTTTGCCCTTCTGATTCGCAAAACTTATTGACCATCCTTCGTGTATATATATATATATATATATATATATATATATATATATGCTTTTCCTTAGTTTCGTGCTTATACGTCTCTTCCTTTTAAACGAACTTGTTCCTTGTGATATCTAATGCGCCCTTTAGGCAAGGCTAGTTATGATTCAGTAGTTTTATTTTAATACTGAAAACCCCTAGAAGGGCAAGAGAGGCAAATATCAAGCTCAGGCTCAGAAAACCCCCAAAATGGAGCAAGAAAAGCAGGAAAAACAAAAAAGAGAAATAGTAATGGACTGGTCTTAAGCGTGTTGCTACACCTGCCTCTTAAAGAGAGAGAGGCAGGTCATAAGAATCAGGAAAAGCTGGTTGGAGGGCAAAGAGCTCCATATTCTAGCTTTAAAGGGAAGGAAGAAATTTTCAACTTTATTTTTCCTGGTGCTCACTGTGTGCAAACAGTTTATGTGAATGGGAAACAAGGAGGTTCTTACATGCACGAGAGAGTAAAGGTGCCATATACTCATGCAATTCAGTAGAACAATGACCAAACTAATATCTCTACAAAAGGGAGAATGTAGCAAACTTACAGTTGAGTGCGAGTGAATACAAGTTTCAAATGAGAAATGGGTTGTTGAAGAGACAGTTCTTTGATTAAACTCCATCAAGGAGAGAAGTGAAAGATTAGCCACTCTACACATGGGAAAATTATTCAATACAAGAACAAATAAGATCCACTTAGATCCGAAGAATCCGACCCCTAAACAATACACCCCGATTTATATGGGCAGAGTTAGCCCCCCGTCCAGTATGATCCATCCAAGACATTCTACTACTAATTTCTGAACTTAAAATGTCAACAGAATTAAGAGGTTGGATTTCATTCTTATCAAACATTATCGGAAAGTCATGAGGATTATTAGGTAGAGAGATAGGAAGGAAGTTTGTCTTAGAAGCATTGAAGCGCACCAAGTCCTCTCTGACCCAACTAGATACAGCGAGATGCAAAAGAAAGTATAGATTGAAATGGTGTTATATTCAGATAAGTCGATGAGCTAGAGCTTAAAGGTCTACAAATGGCCATCAACACTACATAAATCGAGTCATAGGATTCTTCGCTTTGGAATTAAAAATGAAAACCGGAAAATATAGAAAAGAGTAAAAAGGTTTTGAACGTCAGGTTTCAATTTATTGCTCCTTAGAGTAATTATAAATTAAAGATTTTAATTTTAGAATTTATCAGTGCTTCATTTGGGATTAGAAATTTGCATCTAGAATTTTGTACTTGGGGTTAAGGATTTCTTCATATTAAAAACTTACATAAGAGGCGTCTCCTGTCTTCCTGAAGTATATATTAAAGTAGCTTTTTTCACGTTCTACACTTTAAAGAAATTTTATGTAATCCATTTTATGTAATATTTTTATATTTCTTTTTACACACGGCGTTAAAAAAGGACATTAGTCGCGGAAGGAATCCAAAAGAAAATTATATTATTCGAGGAAACGGCTTCGCCACTCCCCCCTACGGGAGGAGCTTGCACTTCGCTACTAAGATTAAAATTTAAAATGTCAGAAAAAGCAGCCATGGTTAAATTTTTATAAATTTTCTGAACTTCGCCAATTATAATAATTTTAAAAAGGAACTCTAAACTAAATTTTACCCCTTTCAAAAATTCACGTTGCTTAAAATATAGAGTTATAGAAGATAAAATAAAAAAGCAGCCTTGCCTAAATTTTAATAAATTTTCTTAACTTCACCAATTGTAATTCATTTTCTTTTAAAAGATACTAAAGCATTGGATAATCATATTCTTTTTTCTGAACTTAACCATTTTGTATTTTCACACTCTAAAGAAATTTATAGAAATTACCTTGATAAAAATTTAAAATATACTTACATAAGTCATAACCAAACTAAGATGAAATTATTATTCAAATACTCAAAGAAATCCCCTTCTTAAATTATAGTTAATCATGATAATGATGATGAATTCTGTCCTTATCATGTAAACCAAGCTTAATGATGCAAATTTTCAAAAACTTCCTTCCTTTGCAGCATCTCAAAATGTAAAAAAATTCGACTAAAATACATTAATGAATAGGAGGAATATATGCGTGAATGAGAGATGGAGAATATAGATCAACTGCTTCTTGTCACGTATATTCTGTATTTCTAATTATTGTTGAGATGAGAGTTGGAAATTGGGATTCGTCTAGCGCGAGAAATAGAACTACGTTTGGCATCACAGAAGGAGTATTTCGTTTAAGTATATTCTGTTCGCTCTATTTAACGTTTTTTTTATATAAAACTCTATACTCTTTCCGTTTTCATCCTTTCGTAACTATAATATTCTAACTTATTTCAATTTCATTCTTTTAACTTCTTTTTAGGCATCAGAAATTGTGAACCTTCACTTCCAATATAAGTAGGTTCTCTGTGTGTGTATATCTGTCTGTGTGTGTATATCTGTCTGTGTCATTTTGTCCTCTCGAATCGCCATCATTATGTAGACTTTTCCTCTCCCAGTAGACGCATCTTTACCCTATGACGCTTCGAAAGTGATGGAGAGGGATGAAACCATTTTATTGAAGTATCACTAACTAAAAAGAAAATACTAAAAGAAAAATGTAACCCACGAGCGCAATTGTAATAACTCACTACAAGAAGAATGAGGTCTATTATAAACAAGAATGAATCGGTTGGGATGAAAAAAGTAAGCACACCAGTACAAACTCGTGCCCGATTGCGGTGTGAATGAACACAACAGGTGACAGAAAAAGAGGCGCCGTCGCCTCTGTAACAACTGGCCTTCTTGGAACAGACTCGAGTACATAAGTTGGATAAAGCTTTCATTTAAGAAGTGATGGATTTTTTAATTAATATCCTCATCTTTAGTGACCAAAAGGCATTCATTATGTGCAAATGTTATAAATTTCGATTCAATGTTTATTAATATCAGCTGTTTTTGCCATGGCTCGCAAAATCTCTGAAAAAGGCTGCCATGCCATCCTTGTTCTGTAGCTTTATTCCAAATGTGTAAAAGAGCGTAAGAGAACGTCATAAAATCAATTCGGACCTTGTGAAGATGAGGCATACCAAAGTTTTTCGACTTTAACCTAAACTAATCTAGAATAGTGTTGGTTAGTTGAGGTTATATTATGGTCGAAAACCCTAGGGATGCCTCATCTTTACAAGATCCTCAATTCGTTCAAGAATTTAAAGACTGTGCTAGACATCCAAATGCAGCAGAATATCATAGTATTTTCATATGATTTGCACCTTCTGATTCCTATCTCAGTGTCATCTGGTGCTAACTCTTTACTAAAGTTAGTAGATGTAACGTAGCGCTACTTAGAAATAATCATACAACCATACAGAGATGAAAAGTGTAACTCATATTGTGCTTGGTATGTTTGGCCTAAAACATGAGCTTTATTGCTAGACAATCTATTACCCCTGACGATGAGGAGATCTTAGAAGCATTGCTGAGATTCTTTCTAAAACGTTGACTCAATGGTATTTACCCCTATTCAGTCCACATTGCAGCCTTCTGGCGAGGATCAAAACATCTAGGAGTTTATAACTACTTTTTCCCCTTGTTTTTAGGCCTATCCCACTGTGGCCGTAAAATTTGAGTAATGATCCGAACCACTATGGCATATTTCAGCTGTGGTGGATCCAGGATAAAAATTGGGGTGGGGAGCTAACCTGAATTCCTCCCTCTGAGTAGTCTGAGAAAATGGCATTGAACTTTAATAATGATTATCTTACACAGCGTCGATAATAAATAACAGCATCTCATAAAGGATTGAGCACTAACTCAATCAGATCCAATTTTTTTTTCCACACAGAAAATTAGGAATTGTGGTTTATTGTAGTTTTTTTGACGTCACCTAAAGTATAATAGTGAATTTAATAATTATTTTTGAGATTTCCCTGCAATTTATACATGTATCATATAAGCTACATGTGAGCGCAACCGTTTAAAAGCTGTTTGTTTATATATATATATATATATATATATATATATATATATATATATATATATATATATATTAAGAAAAATTATTGCAGTAACACAATTAATTATGCGGTTAAAAGGTTATTTTGGGGCAGACACAGTCCTCCTCAAAGCCCTCGGAAAGAGCTCCTCTCACATACTCGAGAAAGTAACACTTAAAATAAGCTCCTTCCGAGGGCTTTGAGGAAGACTGTGTCTGCCCCAAAATAACCTTTTAACCGCATAATTAATTGTGTTACTGCAATAATTTTTCTTAGAAATATATACAAAAAATATACAAAAAATAATCACAAATCAGTACATGATCTTCGAATGTGTGAAATTCCAAAGGAACCCCCCCCCCAAAAAAAAAAATAAATTCCTCGGGCATTTCACTTGTATTCTTATATTCAGAAAGTTATGTAATATATATATATATATATATATATATATATATATATATATATATATATATATATATATATATATATATATATATATATTACATAACTTTCTGAATATAAGAATACAAGTATGGCTCATAAAAGAAATATAAACATAAAAAGGTCTGAAATTTGCGGAGGCTTTAGCCCCCTACCCCTATCCTCATGGATCTGCGCCTGTATGTCAGCTATCACAATGACTACCTTACTCTTACGATGTGGCTTAACTTTGCTCCACATAAAGTATTGTTTCATTCTGTTAGAACATGCATAGCCTGTTTGAAACTACAGCAAATAGGTCTCACATACAAGCTACAGTACCGTGAAAAAAGATCACACCGACTGTATTATTTCTATCACAAGATCTTCCATAACTTTTGCCAGAGATAATCAAAGGTATCCAAAATTTCGATGTAATACCCTACATGTATGGGTAAAGAAGTATAAAATTTAAATGAATATACTTAAAGTTATCTTTAGATGAGATAGTTACCAGAAGAATTAATTTCAATTCAATCTCGTATACGTTAGGTCATTCTGATGCCAGCTGTCGTTTGGGTAACACGCCTAAGAAATCTGTCACGCTCCCCTCTGTCACCAAGCTGATTGTGAAGCTGCCCTGCAATGGCTCTAGGCAGATTGTGTCACGTCGACCAAGGAAGACATTCTTAATGTTCGCACACACGTGGTCAAGCCAATTGATCAGTCCAAAGAATAAGAAGGTTCATTTTGCATTCGACACCTTACTACCTTACATGGATGGATGACCGAAATGGAGCCAAGTTCACTTCAGCGACGGATCTAAGTTCAATTTGCTCGGATCAAGTGGCCGGGGATTAATTCGTCATGGTCTAGGGCATGAATGTGGTAGAAGGCACTCATTCACTCGTGGCTTATGTGGCAATGCACATGTGTACAAGGAATTGTTGCGACAGCATGTTTTGCTGTCTATACTTGTAAATTATCGGACACCAATTCTGGAAACCTTGGATTTTTTTCTGGCAATGGTTATGGAAGATGGTGTGAGAGAAATGCAGGCGCTCCGATATTTTGGACGGTATTTTATAGGATAAACAATACATGTATTGATTAAATTTATTTAGTGTTTAATAAAAGACAGGTTACGATATTTTGCCAAAACCTCAGAGAATCTTAAAACCCATTGGAAGATTAAATGAATTCTGGGAAAAGCTGATTTAAGAGATTTTTTTAATTTAAAGAACATATTACACAGAAAGGAGTAAAGGACAAACTTTTGGGGAGGTAAAGTTAATGCACCCCGTTAAAAAAAATGTAGCTCAATCTAATTAAAATGTTATATATGAGCTGTCATATTTTAAATTGGTACAGAGAATGTGCATTACTTATTTTAAAATTTCCCCTTTCCTAATGGATACTCAAATTATTGAAGCATATACTACACAATTTTCACATTAAGTCAAGGTATCGATAAAATCTATTGATAGCTTTGTGCTAGAGCTATTAAAGATACCGCATTAATAGTTAATTTAGGAACTATTATTAGTGATTACCATAGATCTGAACAACTTACAACACGACAGAAAATACTACCGGGATTTGTAAAAGTTCTGTTACACTCGGTTTTTAATCTTTCGAGAGGCTTTCGTGTTTGATAGAAAAAGTTCCGTCAAACACACTTAAACTTCTACTTTTCAAGCATGTGTCATTAAAATGTGTTATCCTTTGTGTGTAGTTGTGTCGAGCTGGATGTGAAAATAATCGAGATCTCTGCTCCTCCTGCGCGGGTGTCACAACAAGTCCCACATCACCAGCGGCTCAATGTCAGCCAGATGACCGTACGCAGAGTCGAGGAGAAACTCAAGAAGGAGAAAGACCTCTAAGATCGACCTGGTTCAGGTAGGTTTCAATTTTTCAACCGTTTGGCTGTGAGAAAGCCCTTGAAAGTGGTCCGAAGAACAAAATGACTGTGCTCGCGAAGAAGATAATCTCGGTGGCCACCGTGTCCAGGTCCTCCAGTAGGGTGGCAAGAGCTTGAGGTGCGTGGAAAGGCTTCTGCTCACCGATGGTATGCGAGAAAAACGTCGGCAGCGCAGTCGTCACCTTCTCAACGACTTGATGATTCGTGAAAATCGAAATCGAAATTTTTCCCATAAAAAACCCCCTTCACATTCGATTTGTCATCAACAACCAGAACGACCGCGTTTTAAGCTTAAGCCAAGAATTCTCTAAGGTCTGATCCGTGCCCAGGACCAATCTTCTGGCCTTTGTGATGATGCTCGGCGTCGTGGCTTCGAATGGCGAGAAGATGGCGCCACTGTGGTTACAGGCCCATCGCAGCCGATTACAGGGATATCTTGGCCATGAAATTCCTGCTCTGGGTGAGAAATATCACAAAGAAAGCGGAGTACGTCTTTAAGCAAGACACTTCCTCGGTACACACGGCCAAGACAGTCCAAGAGTGATTGGGGTCGAACATGAACTTCTGGTTTGACTTTTGTCCACCGCATTAGACCAACTTCAAACCCATCCACTACTCCGTGTTGACCTGTATCGAGTGCAAGGCCTGCACTCGATGGAGTGCAAGGTCTTTTCACATCTACGGGTATTTTATATTTATAAGTTACAAAAATCTTTATATTTCTTTAAATAAACGAATTCTCAAGAGTTTGCACGCGGCAATATTTTTACTAACTTGTATTTTTCTTAATAGGTGCATGAAATGGATTCGGCCAAAAGATCTTGCAAAAACAAGCCCGATGTATTCTGCTGCGTCTGCAGTAAATACACCGTTGTTCCTAACAGGAATCCAGTTTCAAGTTTTGTAAAGCGTGTTTAACATGATATTTTGGTATGAAACTTGGTGACCAGGATAAAGCTTGGGCGCCACACATGGTATACAAGACATACATTGAGTATCTGCGTTATTGGACCATTGGCAAGAAGAGTTGTCTAAAGTTTGGAATTCCCGTGGTTTGGGGGAAGCCGACAAACCATGGTACTGACTGCTACATCAGCGCTATTGATTTGATTAAGATTAACAGAAAGAACAGGAGCAGCATCAAGTATCCTGATCTTCAATCAGCATGTCGTCCTGTAGCTCATTGTGATGAAATTCCAGTACTTGTCTTTGGATAACTTGCTGACATTAGTGATGAAGAAAATTAAAAAAAAATCAATAATATTCTACATCATTTTGCTTAAAAGGAGCTAAATAATCGAGTTCGTGATCTCAGCTTGTAAAATTCCTTTGTCGAACTGTTAGCCTCCAGATTAAAGAAAAAAACCTCCTCTCTGACAGTGCTCGCATCACCTCCGTTTTTTTCTCTGAAGAGAAGGACTTGGCGTGCTGTACATATATTGTGCAGCTTTTTGAACAAGCTTGGAACGCCACAGTACCAACCGGAAGATTTTAGACTGTTTATTGACAACAGCAAGCGATCGCTAATATGTGTTTTGCTGCACAACGGCAAACAGTTTGCATCTACACCCTTCGCCTACTCGACTACGCTGAAAGAGAAGTATGAAGCGTTGGAGTACATGCTTGAGAATTTTTGTTAGGATCAGCAGGACTAGTTGATTTGCGTTGACCTGAAGATGGAGAACCTTTTGTTGGGACATCAGTCCGGGTTAAACATGTACCCGTGCTCTCTGTAGGTGTGGGACAATAGGGACAGAGCTCAACATTTCATGAATAAGGACTGACCTGTACGGTAGTAATTGGTGGCTTAGAAAGTACTCAAAGATTTGAGTACTTTCACTTCTACTTGCCTATCTTTTCTTAGGTTACTTTTACTTCATTATATTTGAAAAATATAGAAGTATTCGTTACTTCTTAGTAAGTTTTGGCTAATCATAGAGGTAGAAGCAAAAGTCAGACGATGACTAATCACAAGCGTGTACTCTGATTTGAATCAATCATAACCGCTTGTTCATCTTTGGACCAATAACATGCATCCCTTCATACCCAATAGACAATTGTTTGTCTTTCCCGCTTCCCTGCCTGATAGAGTTCATCATGAGTTCCACTCCTAGCATTGAATATAAAAATAGTGGCGATTCCCACTTATGGCCATACTTAGAATCATTTTTCACATACAAGAAGAATGTGGGAAACTCGCTAAATCTGCAATGTTTCTTGTGTTTGCCGAAAAATGCCGAGGTGACTGCATATATCAATTCGCCTTCAAATCAAAAGAAATACATTGAGGTGAGTATTCCTGCTTTTAAATATGCAGTGTATAGGCTATTTGGTAAAAATACTTATCATATAAACTAGACTTTCTGATCAATAGAGGGATATTTACACCTTGATTATTAAGTCCAGTTTAACTGAATTCCAATATATGTGTAAATACAGCGGGTATAAAAGGGTTTACCTCACAGTATACTGAATAGTGTCTGAATAGTTTCTACTTTAACTACTTGAGTACTTCCCGAAGAAGATACTTTCTTACTTTTACTTAAGTACATTTAAGTTTGGGTACTTTTACTTGTACTTTGATTACAATTTTCTAACGGTATCAAAGCAGGGTTCCTTTACAACACTGCTTTCGCATTGTTGTAAAGGAATGACCATGGAGAATATGCAAATAGAATATTTGACGGTCCTCAACTCCGTCAGCTCACCAGAGATCCAGAATTTTGAACTCAATGAAAGAAGTGGTGTTGAAGGCTTGGAAGACTTTTATCCTGGTCGTAAAAAACTTTCTTAGCAACAAAAAGGAGATGAACTACACAGCACCTGTCACTAATATGTTGAACTCCTTTCAGAAACCTGAGATGCAAAATGAGCATCAAAATGCATTACTTACTCTCACATATGGATCGGTTTCCTCAGAATCTCGGATCAGTGAGTGACCAGCGAAGGGAAGGTTTCAATTAGGGCATGAAAGAGATAGAGACCAGCTATCAGGGACGTTGAGATGCACTCATGATGTCAAATTACTGTTCGACTCTAAAGTTCAAAGAATAATGATGACCTAATATTCAACTTACATGTGCTTACCTTTATCACTGTCTACTATTACATGTACACTAATCAATTTTTGTAACATTTAATTGATAAATTGTGTCATAAAATGATGTGTTTTTACTTAAAATCCTATTTTGAATGAGAAATATTAACAAAAATGTAATCGATTTAGCTATAAGATCGGATTTAACCTGACCTGATCGCAGGAAACAGATGTCATTTTCGGATTCAGTGATTTAAAATTGTCTTAAATCAGTTTATGATTTTATTTGTAACCCAGTGTAATAAAGGGTATAAATATATGTATATAAAGACACGGATATATGGCTGCTCAAATTGAGATAAATGGGTCAGAAATTACTCTCATTGTTATCTACAGGTTTCCATCACAAATAGAAAATGCCGACAGTAATCTCTTTTACACACTTTCGACGCTAGTTAGAAAAAAACAACAGTCTTATTTAGGGATGTAATTTTTCCAAAGTAAATTTCTATTTCAAAATAGCAGAGGCTGAAAGAAAAGGTGTAGATTTTATACCCAATAACTTTCGGATCTTGTAAAGGGAGACATCCCACGATTTTTTAACTTAATATAACCTAACCTAACCTAACCTATTGTAGATTAAGTAGGTTATGTTTAGTTAGGTTAAGTTATATAAGGGTCGAAAAACCTTTGAGATGCCTGATCTTAACAAGATCCTAATTTTCTTCATCAGAGAGATGACGAGCCGACGCGCGACCACAACCCTTTGGATTTGATTTTGATCATTGATGAAACTTTAGTCTAAATGTGCCTTTTATCAAATTGATAAGAAATAGGAATTAGTTTCAATTTAAATATGTCTACTATAAATGAAGAAATTTTAAGTTATTTCCAGACTTTAAATTTAGTTATCTGGCTGTCTTCTGCTATCACTTAAAACATGCAAATTAGGATAAATTTTTAAACGCTGGTAACACATTCAGAATGTATGCAGCATTTCAGTATTCATCTTTTTCTAAAAACCATAACTTGTGCGGTAGAAACCAAGAAGTCTTACTAGATTTTTAAAAGCACTATGGTTAAATAGAGAATTTAAAGAATGCATACGAAAACGCCACGTGCGTTATACATCCTGAACTACGTTAATAGTTTGGTAAGGAGAGTTAGGATTTCTCGGTTCTCTGTGAACTAAGTTTGCTGAAACTTTTCTCAGCTGGTCTGGACAATATGGCAACATAATATGTTTTCATTATGCTGTGGTATGTCTTTCAATTTTTATTTTAGATTCGTCGTTTTGGGGGTGAGCCGCTAATAACTTTTGAATGAAAGAAGCCCTTCTAGACATATTTTGGAGAAAACGAAGGATAATTATACGCATTAGGCATATTTTGCATTTATATTTAACATATAACCATAATTATAATACAAGTTGATAAACATAATGAATTATTTCGACGGATTAACTTCAAAACCCTATCATGCATGGAATTTGTCAATTTCTTAATAGTAGTAGGTTGGACTGCATCTGCTACAAGAGATTGCAGTACGTGGCTGCGGTCACTTTAACTCCATCGGACACCATGACTGGGCCAACAAGTTTGTGTCCACAACATGACTCCTCCTCACTGCTGTTGAAGTCACAAATGTTAGTAACACTCATCTCCAAAAAAGACGCAACCATCAGATCAGTCAAGAATCCCACCGGTCTCTTTAGCGAAGAGAACGTAACTTATGTCCAACGTCATGTAGTTTCGGGCCCATTTAGACCTCAAAGTCTTGTGACGTAGCGTTAAAGAAGGCAGTTTCAACGGAGTTCGCAAGGAAGGAATGGTCCTAAGGTGGTCTTCGGTACATGGGGACGACAAGCGGCAGGGAAAATGACTTTGCTTATTTGGCCGGGTGTGCCGTTTAACTGGCGCCCAATATTCGTCAAATCACTAGCTGTCATTGCTTAGGAGATCCTACAATTGGATGGCTTATTCCGTAGCAAAAGGTCCTCCAGAAATCGTCTAACCGTGGCCACATGGCGAACTAACTTCTCCTCAATTACATGAACAGATATGTCTTCAGCATTTTCCTTGAAGATGAAAGACCTTTCTTCATCGTTGACATCGCTGCGATTTCCCATTTTTCCTAAAGAAGAGAGACGCTATTTGCGTGGTTTATCCCCAAAACAACGAATCTGAAATAAAAATTGAAGGACCACTTTGGAAAAGTTTCATCGAAATTGATTCCCAGATAACCGAGAAATTCTAACCTTCCCTACCGAGATATTAACGGGGTTCAGGGTGTTAAATGTGACAGACTAGTTGAAAACTAGAGCTAATAGCAACCAAGAAAAGGATCTAGCATCGACATCGATTTCAAAACTAAGATATTTTATAGATAAGTTTAGTTGCCAATCAGTGAATGTATACACCCTCTGGAGGGTTCTAATAAAACCAGGCTCATGCGGCGAAGGCATTAAATGAACATTTTACAAACTTCTATACCGTTGAATCCATAAATTTACTTTTATTTGCCTAAGTAGTTAATTTGATTACGAGGATATTCATTCGAATATTAATATAAGGAAAGAAAATCGTGTCTAAAGAAAATAAAAATGACCAAAACGCCAAGTCCTTATGGCGTCCATCCAACTAATCGCGGAAATTTTATGCCCAATTCCTCCAGTACAGTTGTTAGCAAGCTCTTAGAGTCTATTATTATAGACAACTGTGAATCATTTGGAGAAATAATCTCAAATTTGACCATCATAAAACTGTCGATATATTTTATCTTGATTTTCAGATGTCATTCGATATTTTTGCTCCTCAGACAATGCTGTCCTAGGATCGCAGGCGAGAGCCCTTCTCTTAAATCTCTCTCCATTTCATCCTGAAAAATCTCGCCTTTCATCTCGCTCTTGCGAAAAATATTCCTGCCTTCGTTGCGAAATGGCTGAGGTGTGGGAGAGTTATCAACCGTCATTACTCATAAAACCATAAATATTTAAACAAACAATTTATTGGCACATACAGTGAACATAAAGGCTTATACATGGTAGGCCCTATTAAGAACAAGGATAATTTGGGCGAAACCCCCTCTAATCTTTGTAAACTATTTCTAACTTTATTTTCATTTAATTATGTATCAAAGTTGGTCTTCATAATTTCTCTGTGGAGCGTTGACTACTTCCTGTGGTAGATGGTTCCAGACCTGAACGATGCTGTTGCTGAAGACAAATTTAAGCGTTGATGTTTTGATTTCCCACCTCTTTAACCTTTCGTCGTGTCCTCGTGTCCTGTGAGGCCTGTCGAATTAAAAGGTTTATGGGGCCCATTCATTAATAATTTATACTGGTATTTTTCTATTTTTTTCTCCTTTTCCTTTTATGTTCGAGAGAAAAAGAGATTGAGGTTCTTAAGCCTATCATAGCGAGGCTGTAGTTCTCCTATTATATCTACATCTCTAGCTAATTGTGGAGACCAGAAGGAAGCAGCATAAGCTAATATAGGTGTGACTAATGACGTGTATAGCTTTAACATCGTCTCTGAATTACGCGTTGAGGCGGATTGCTGATAAATGACGCGACTCTTGTTGCTGAGAGCTCTTGCTAGCCGAGTGTATACGGTTTTGGTCTGCTAACGTCGCGGTACCGGGTTCGATCTCGTCATGAGCTGACACCAACGTCAGCGCACGTAGAGATCTGCCCTGTATTGGGGCGGGTAGATCTTACACTTCTCATCAAACACTTAGGCAATTGCAACACTGCTTTCTTTCCTCTCTGTTCTTCGCAGTACAACACACAGACTCTCTCTGTTTCATGGGATCATGCCGATTGGTATCTATATCCACATACCTCTGACGCTGAATTGGTCCATCTGCCCCTCGGCGACGAAGGTTCCACCTCAACGCTCTTTGGTGTACACCCCAAAAAAGACTGGCACCCTGGTGCTCCCGTGATTACCAGCGATTGCAACGCATTTACTAGAGAAAGGTAAATCCTGTATTTTAACTCCTATATCGACCTGCTCCTTTACTTCTATAATCTCGGTATCTTGTAGATAGTATTTAAATTTAGAACTATTTTTACCAGAATGTAAAAAGCCCATTTGGAATCATTAAGCCAGATTCATTGGTCCATTTAATTATCATTCAGGCAATTTTGGAACAGTTTAAGTCGTCCTTATGCTCCATTATCTGCCCAAGTTTAATATCGTCAGCAAATAAATTTACTTGCCAGTTCATTTCAGACTCTAAGGTATTTACGAAAATTATAAAGAGTATGGGTCACAAAAACGGAACCTTGAGGAGCTCTACTAGTTTTCGGCAGCTAGTTGAATGTCGCTTGATTTAAAATTGCTCTCTGCTTACGATCCGTCAACCAATTTTTAATCCAAATTATCGTTTCCTCGTGGATATGCATATTTTTTTAACTTTGAAAGAAGGATGTTGGAAGGGAGTTTATCAAAGGCTTTACAAAAATCTAAATACATCACTTCGTAACTAGAATCTGAATCGACAGCTTTTGCTGCAGGCTCATAAAATGTGATCAGACTATTGACACAAGACTTCCATTTCCTGAAACCATGTTGGCTATTTATTAAAAGTTGATTTCTCTCCAAATGATTGCGTAATTTTTTTTATTAATAATTGACTCCATTATTTTACATATAAGCGAAGTTAAGGGAATTTAATTCTGCTTTTCCTCACGTCTTCTCTTTTTGAATATGGGAGCAACATTGGCCAGTTTACAAGCCCTGGCAACATATTTTGCCTTCAGAAAGTAATTAAACAGAAACATGAGTAAGCGGAAATTGGGTTTTTAACTTCCTTAATACTTCGCGCGTACATTTCGTCAAAGTTTAACTATTATTTCATTTATTTTGGGGATGTTATTATTGAAAGTTTCTAGGATTTCTTAATTTTAATTCAGAATATCCGTGTTTAAAACTGAATAAAATAAATATTCAAGATAGTCGCCTTTTCGAGATCATTTTGAATAATCGGTCATTATCTTTTAGCATGAACTGACTCTGTTTTTGCTTCTTTAGTACGTATAGAATGCTTTCAAATTATCGCATGACCTTTCTACTAATCTATTTTCGTAATTGTATTTAGTAGCATTCACTTCTCACTTTATCTGCCTTTGGAGGTCGATAAATCCTTGCCCTAATGACTGGTTGGCTTTTAATCGCTTATAAAGGGGAATTTCTGTCCTATCAAAGTCTTAAGAAATTGTTTAATCTAAAGTTTATCCCTTGAATATTTTAAGCTGTTTTTGTGAGAAATATATCTCGTTTAAAAATCCTTAATGCGAATAATGATGACGCTATAAACCAAAGCAGGTGTTTTATTACTGAGTTTTCCATGCCAATCCCATTCTTTTAATTCATCACTAATTTCTTGGAAGTTTGATAATTTATATACGGTTACCTTTTGCACCTTTCTCTGATTATTGAAATTATATTTGATGTTAAATATCAGTGAGTTGTGACCAAATTTCCGTGTGGCTTCTGAACCTTAGGCTCATCAATTAAAGTTTCCTCGTTACTTAAAACTGAATCAAGTGTCTTGTTTCCTCTTGTAGTCTGGTCGACAAATTGATGCGGAAAATGATCTAAAAATGCGTTTAACATATGGTTATCCGAATCTAAACTCAGCGTATTCCAATCAACTTCTGGAAAATTGAAATCCACTATAATGCATACATTTTTGTAATTATTATTTAAATTTATATCTTTAATTAGTGTAAGGTCCTTTTCATATGAACTACTCGGCATTCTGTATACTAGTTTCTTAACTAAAGAAAAAGCTTTATTTTAGGTTGAGAAGCTTCTATACTATTTTACCCATACAATAAGAAAAATATCTCAAATCATTCTGATTAGAAAGAATCTAAATATTAAATCTCCTCCCTTTTCCTAGAATCTTTATTAACCCCTTTTCCTCTAGCCAAGTTAGAGCTTTCTTTCTTCTTATTAATCCTTAGTTTGTAGCAAAAGAGACGTAGATGCACGCAGATTACATCCGATAATAAACATATTTAAGGAATGTTAATTTCTACAGTACTTAATTCGTAAGTTTATGTTTCGGTGTTTGTTTGCTTCTTGATCAAGGATCTTGCCTCTGTGTTATACATGTATGTGACCCCTTTCCCCTAGAATAAATTTCGACTTACATTCTTATTTACTTGTTTACTTTATTAAGCTTCAAATCATATGTAACGCTATGATTTGAGACAAATTGTAGTATGCTGTACTTCGAAATGAACTCTTTGGAAAACGATGATCGCATTGACATTTGAAGTATACCGATGGTGCCAACATTTCAATTAGGGAGCGGTCATGAACGCCCATTATGGAGAACCTTCTTTTCCGAACAATTCTCCCACAGAAAGAAGTAATAGCATTGAACCAAAGGGGTTAGTTAATGCGTTTTTTAAAACAAATATTGCAAGAAATTTATTATCCAATATGAATAGTTTCGTGGAACAGGTTTCTATATACCATACATATATCTATTATATTCGATTATAGAGTGAAGGGGGTTTCTTTTTAATACCTTTTGGTCGGCCGGGTCAGATTACGAGGTCAGATTCTCGTAAGAGAGGGCTGATCCAATAGAGCTACTTTGATTCCCTATTGGCTAAGTGTTTAAGTCTTACTTAGTTACAGGGCTACTACACGGCCATGATGAGCTCAAAGGTTGAATCAATGGAGTCGACAAAAATAGACTTTAATAATTATAAATAATTTAGGTTCAAATGGTATACAGATAATAAAACATACAATAAGACAAATAGTTAAAGTGGTCGACGGGCAATTAATGAAATTAGGTATTTAAATGAAATAAAATGGGTCGGCAGGACGGGATTAAAATTGGGCTTTACTCGGTGACTTAGTAAACACACAATGATAAGGGGGAAACGGTAGGCGGCAATTATAAAATTGGGGGAGCTGAAATATTTAGTACGATACCTAGTACAAATGGAGGGGAAAGACGATGGTCGTGTCTTGCGAAGAGGGGAATAGAGGTTGAGTTCACTTCGACGGGGCCCAGGATCAACTTGCTCGGTGTTGAAATATTCCTTCGAGATGACGGGGGGGGGGGGCAGAGCTGGAAAGGGGGAAGGTCGTGAGGGAGTCTCCTTGGGTAAATACCCGGGTTGATAAGGGTTGCATTCCTTAGCCCGCTCCTGTTGTTTCTCACGCTTTTAAACTTGGAAAAATGCTTCTAAGCGGCAATGAGGTCCATCACGTGGAGGCAATGCTTAAAAGCAAAACGTTATTTTTTTTTGGCCATCACGTGCTTCTTCCCTCACAAATAGTTTCCACTTATTTTAGAAATTTTCCCCAACAGAATAAAAGTATATCTATAGTTCTTGAATAAGGCTTTGTATCCTATTCGCAGAATTCATCATTGTGAACCTAAGGATAAAAGAGTGGCAATCCAAAGGAGTCGAACTGTTAAAAGAGTATGACGGATGAGGCAGGAACTTCGAACCTAGGTGATTAAGTGTATCTCGTACTATGGCTGCGATATGTAGTAGTGCATGGTTTTGCAAATACCAAAACCCTTTCGGTCGACCAGCGTTGGAAAATATCTTGTAGAATTATTCTATTGTTTGACTTAGGTTTTCATTTAACTACGTTAATAAAACAAAAAACAAAGAGAGAACTTTCTTAGAAAACTCGTAAACCATGAGACGACCTTCAATTAAGACATGTTCACAACGGACTCCGGTGATCCTGTTACCCTGCCTGTCCTTTATGTAGCCACGGCAATACAGGGTTCATCTCTCTCTCGTCTCACTTATTTGTTCATATTGCAAGCTTAGGACCCTCTTTTATGATCTATATAGTTTACCTTACATTTAAATGGGATAAGAAAATCTTCATTTTATAGGTAAAAACAAAAAAAATGTTTAACCTACATGAATCAATATTTATATTTACCAATATTTAAAAATTTACAAATAATCTGGATTATATGTTTTTCCCTTGAAAAATATGTGTGGTTCCTAATTCTGTGATTTACAAATGACTACATATCGCCCATCGTTACATACATAAGAATGCTTGTTGACCATTCTTATGTAATATATGTTTTTTAATAGTAGGTCGGCCATAATGCGTACCGTAAGAGTATGAGATCGTTCACGAGGAAGAGAAGGGCGTCTGGCTCCCTAAAGTAAAATATGAAAATACCCTTCCTCCGCGAGTTTGAAGCGCAATAGCAACGAGGCGTCTCACAAAGAATAAGAGCCCTGCTCATCCCCTAATGCAAAATTGCAAACTTCACCCTGGAATTTAAGCGCAATAGCCTCGAAGCCGTGTCACGCAGAAGAAAGGTTCGTATCATCCCCTAATGTAAAATTAGGAAATTTACCCATGGAACTTAAGGCGCAATAGCAACGAGGCTGCGAAGCAGAATAAAAGCTCGTCTCATCCACTAATGTAAATATAATTAATTTGCCCATTAGAATTTAAAGCGCAATAGCAACGAAGCCGTGTCACTAGCAGCAAAAGCTCATCTTATTCACTAATGTAAAATTGGCAATTTCCACCTCGAGTTTAATTAAAGAGAAATATCAACGAGAATGTGTCACACAGAATAAGAAAACGGGTCTTTTCCTTCCGTAAAATTGGTAAATTTCTTCCTTGAATTAAAATGGCAATAGCAAGGAGGCCACGTCAAGCAGAATAAGAGCTTGTCTCATCCATTAATGTACAATTGGGAAAATCCTTCTCAAGTCTAAAGAGAAATAGCACCGAGGCCGTGACGGAAAATGAGGTCGAACTTCATCCCTTAATGTATTTATTGACAAATTTCACTCTCGCATTTAAAGGGCGGTAGTATCGAGGCCATCGCACTCAGAATAAGAGGTCGATTCATTTCGTAATGTAAAATGGGGAAATTTCCCCCTCGAATTTAAAGCGCAATAGCACCTAGACTAGCCTAGCAACATAGCGTGTTGTTAGGCTAAGGATTACCCTGTCCCGCTTTCCTAGTCTAACAAAATAATCAACTAAAGATTACCTTACCCCACTATCTTAGCCGAACAACATAATCTACTAAGGATTACGCTGCTCCAGTTTCCTAGCCTAACAACAGTGTCAACCAAAGATTACTCGGCCCCGCTTTCCTCGCCTAACAACATAACCTTCTAAGGATTATCCACCCCTCCTTTCATAACCTAACAACATAACCTACTAAGGATTACGCTGCCCCGGTTTCCTAGCCTTAAAATATAGCCAAATAAAGATTACTCTGCGCCGCTTTCCTAGGCTAAAACCATAGCCAAATACAAATTAACCTGCCCCGCTTCCCTAGCTGAACAACATAACCTACTAAGGATTACCCTTGCCCGCCTACCTAGCCTAACAACATAGCCAGCTAGAGAGCACATTGCCCCACTTTACACGTCTAACAATATAGCATACTAAGGATTACCCTGCCCCGCTTTCTAGGCCTAACAACATAACCTACTAACGATTACCCTACTCCGCTTTCCTAGCATAAGAACATAGCCAGCTAAAGATTACTTTATCCCGCTTTCCTAGCCTAACGACATAAACTACTAAGGATTACTCTTCCCTGCCTAACTAGCCTAACAACATAAATAACTAAATATTACCCTACTCCACTTTCCTAGCTTAAAACGTAACCTACTAAGGATTACCATGCCCCGCTTTCCTAGCCTGAGAACATAGCCAGCCAAAGATTACCCTGCATTGCTTTATTAGCCTAACAATATAAATTACTTAGGATTGACCTGCCCTGCTATCCTAGCCTAACAACATAGCCAACTGAAGATTACCCCACGCTGCTTTCCTAGCCTAACAACATAATCTACTAAAGATTACCCAGCTCCGCTTTCCTAGCCTAACAAGATAACCTACTAAGGATTACCCTGCCTCACTTTCCTAGCCTAACAACTTAATTTACTAATGATTACCCTGCCCCGTTTTCCTAAAATAAAATAACACAACATATCATAACTTACAAACGTTTCCCAGTTCCTACTCTCCATTAATGAATCCTCATCTTCCTTTTGTGTAATTTCGTAAAGTGACGTAATTATGGACTAAAACAAACATCAAAGATTCATGCCACGATTTGGAACTATAAACAGTCGTAGCGTCATTTTTGAAGGCTCCATATATGCTTGCATGTGTCGGCCTTATTTACCTAATGGCGGCTTTCCATGCTGTTCGATCTGTGGCGCTTTCTCTATTCAAACTCATGTCTCTGAGGTCCCTCTGTATGACCTCATTCCACGTCTTCCTCAATCTCCCTCTGGCAGCTACACCCCCAACCTCCAAACACCTAACTCCCTTCACCCAATTATTATCGCTCCATCCTCTCTATATGACTGAACCACCCCAATCTGCCTTTTCTCACTGCTAAACTAATGCATTCTATCCCCAATCTATCCCTTAATTCACAGTTGGCATCTCTGTCACCTCCAGGCCTCAAATTCAGAGAGAGATGCTTTGCACATCTATCTCACTATTCTCATCTCAGTACGCTTGAGCCTCTGGATGTCCTCTTCCTTAGGTTAATTATTCTTATCCTAAACACGAAAAATGAAGCAGCAAAGAACCGCACTGCCTTTGTAATTACCAATGAAAAGTGAAATAGCAGACCAATCCTTTGTAACCTGGACCCAAATTTTGCTAACAACTACGAAACCATCGAAAAATCACGGCCGAAAAAATAAATGCGAGATTGTATATAGGGGTTCCTCCATATCGAACCCCAATCGGTTTGATTCAATGATGTTACTTGTAAATTAAATTATTTTCGTATAAAAGGGTATTCAATGTTCCAGCTCTTCAGACAAGGGCTTAATTCACTTCTTCAAAACACAATGTTCGAATAAGAAATGTAATTTAATAGTTCATCCAAAAAGTTTGTTGGGTTTTGGAGAGAAAAAATGTCAATAAATTTAATCAATTATATAGTTACCATTTTGACCTAGAATCTTTTTCCATCGTGATAATAATTTTACCTTCCTTCGTAGTAGGAACTTTTGGTCTCAATTTTTGAAGGAGGGAATTAAATGATGCTCTACGTCGTTAATATTATTGAAGGCTTTTTCAGAGATTGAATTTTTGAGACTTCTGAAAAAGCTAAAAAAACGAGTTTCATATCTGGGAAGTGTGGGAGATGTTTATTATATCCAAATTCAAAATCGGCATATTTTCTTGAGTAATCATCGCTTTTAAAAATATTTCCCCAATTTTTTTTTCCATAATGCGTTTCTAATTTTCCGAACGACCATATAGGAGATCTCATGCCTGCCAAAAAGGTTACACAATTCCAGCATTTCAAACGCTCGGAGGGAATTTGGGGCAGTTGAATAGATACTCTTTACTCTGGAAGGTTGCAAGAAAAGAGATATATTTTTGTTCTATTACATACAATAATTAAGTTAACGATATTATTAAGTGAAATAATACGGTAACATAAAAGATGAAATTATTCACTTCAATGAAAATTGCTACTGAGAATCAAATCTCTTTATTCAACTGAATTTATTCCATTCACTTTAGGTACGGTGAAAACATTAATTAGTATACATATATAAGTTAATAATAATGTTTTTTACAGAATGATAAGGTTTGTGAGTGCACGAAGTGAATTAAATCTTTTTCGAGAAACGCGAGTCAAAACCTGCTGAACAATGGAGCAAGTAGGTTTGATTGCGGCAAGAAAGAGTTACCATACATACCAGCGAGAGATGAGACGTCTCGGATGAGCCTAGCGAAATTTTTAGTCTTCTATGTTTCCTTCTAATAAAGGAGTTATTTTGCTCATAAAATTGGAGCACGTTGTCTTGCCTCGTGCCTAGAGAAGAATTGTGTTCCCAGATAAAATAGTTACAGATGAAATCCAAAAGAAGATAACAAGAATATTATTTGTAAAACGAGCAGGAGGAACACTTCTCTCTCCCACATGCTTAGAGACGAAGGCTAAAGCTGGTCCAGAAGTTTCCTTTAGTCATATAGTAAAAACCGCGTCAGAGTGTGCAAGTTCATCAATTCTCTCGTTGATTTACTTTTAACGTAACCTTAACTTCCGTAGGCTTATTAGCTCAGATGAAAAACTATGCTCAAAGTTTACTGGAGACTGTAATTGCTAAGAAAAATATTTTTTTAGATAATACAAGCTTAGAAAAGTTATAGTGCAATAACTCAAGATTTGCTTGGGGAAAATAAAAACTAAAGATTTGGTTTACGAGCTAAAGAACACATTGTTTTATAGCTCATGATCTGTTACACAGACTGATATCGACTCTTACGTTTTTAACACTTATCGCCGTACTTTCTAACCAGGCTTATTAAGCTCGGGATGAAAGATCACAGGCTCTAATAGATCCAATGAACATAGTGTGAAAGTGACACGACAGCTCAATCTGTTATAAATTTTCCAAGCTGAACGAAGAATTTGATCACCAGTAAAGGCGGAAAGCATCCTCGGAAATTAGGACGAAAACGCCTCAGCTTTTTGCTATTCTTCTCCCTACAAGGAATTAAATAAGAAGAGACATTTTATTCGGTATATAAGCGACTTTGTGTCTGCCTAAACTCTCCACAGACCCCTCTCCGTCGTGATTTCGCACTCGTGAGACGTGATTGCCTATTTCATCACCTCCTCGCAACTATACAATTCGATGTTAAAGGAATAATTGGGGGAGGCAGGAAAGCAGGTTTTAGGATTAGCCCACTGTGGAACCTAGTGTCAGAGACTCCTGGACAATGGTTAGAATGCAACCTCCCTCACTCTTGTCACTCAGCAAAGAATACAGAAGGAAGTATCACCCGTGTCTGTGCACATCGACAGCAGTTCTGATACCCAAACTCACGAGGGACGGCACCTCCAGTCAGTAATGGTTGATTCCGCGCAAACCAACAAAAAATACGTGACACCTTGAGAGTCTCCCCCCCCCCTTAGTTCCATCCCTCATCACATCACCCCTCCCAAGGCAACTCACAATTACCTAGGAGGGATCATCCTAGAGAGGGAGTTGCCAACCACGAGATAACTGGTCAAACTTAAGATCTGTACACCGAAATAAAGACTGCAATCAACTCCACGTGGCCCATGGTCTCAAACTGGGAGCTGAATTCAACCACAAGAATACCTCTCAGTGGAAGGTGTTTGATCTAGAATATTTATCGCTAAACGTTGATTTAGGACGATTCCTTGCCGTCGTGACGGGCTACATCGTTGGTCATTATCTCGGTTGATTAAAAGGTCAAGAAAGGGCATCTTATCATTTGACTCGACTTCCATGGTGAATTTGATGTTAGGGTGTAAAGTGTTCAAAAAATTAAAGAAAAGTTGGCTATGTGCAGGATTATTAAAAACTGCCCTTTCTTGACCTTTTAATCAACCGAGATAATGACCAACGAAAGATTCAAACAACCATTTACAGAAAAAAAACATTCACAGGACTAGGTTTGAACTACTTTAGTTTTTGTGATTTCAGTTATAAAATATCCACAGTAAAAACTTTAATACATAGAAGTTTCTCGCTATCATCCACTTACCAATCAATCCATAATGAATTTATTTTTCTTAGGAAGTATTTTATAAATAATTTATTTCCTTCTGACCTATATGATAGAGTTTTAAAAAAGCTATTTGATAATCTCATTGACCCCCCCTCAACCCTGCATAAAAGTTCCTAAAATGCCCATATATTTACTAATTTCAGAGATGGTTTTTTTGAACGATACTTTTAAAAGAAAAATCTTATTTATTTATAAAAGATATTTTCCCCAAATCAACCCCAAAATAGTTTTTATAAACAAACTATCGATAGGAAGTTTCTTTAACAGTAAAGATCCTATCTCTTTGGAGTTCCGCAGTGATAATGTCTATTTATTTAAATGTCCCAGTTGTACTGGAGCCTCTTACATTGGCAGCACTGTCAGGTCTCTTGGAGCTAGGTTCTCTGCTCATATGGGGATTAGTTGGCGTACAAGCAAAATATTAAATAGAAAGGAAAAGTCATCTATTAGGGAACACACCATAAGCTGTAAAACTAACATTTCTATTGAGAATTTTAAAGTATTAGCCTTTAACAACAACAAACATTGCCTAAGAACCCTCGAATCTCTATATATAAAACACTACAAACCTACACTCAATGAAGATTTAAGTGCAATATCATTATTAATTAACTAATTTTAACTACAGTTTGTTAGTTGGTTTGCCTTTTAATAAACCAACCGTCAATGTAACCTATATATATACTAGCCCCTTTGTTAAACCTACCATTCACTCTCTAGGATGGATCCGCTTTAGTAAGTACCCAAATTTTCCGTTTTTATATTAAATGTTTTTAACTGTTAGTCTTTACAAAATTTAATAATAATAAAAAAAAAAAGTTTAAATTTATCATCTTTAAATAATGCCAAGTCAATTTCTCTTAGTTTGTAATTAATTTCTGCAATAATCTTTAAATTTATGAACTAATTTTTGAGTCGGTCTTAAAGTAAATTTAACTGTTGCCAAGTCATATTTAATTTAACTTGTAGTACTTTCTACTGATATTCTGTAATTGGTCACCTGTAAAATAATGTCTTGTTGGCCTTTTCAAGTTTTCTTTATGCATATTAACTTTGTAAACTTATTCTAGCCTGAAGATGAAAACTTGTAGTTTTCGAAACGTAGTGAAAAATTAAAAGATGCTACATCCGTTTCTCGTGGCTCTGGGATTTATCCTCAATATTAAATGCAGGCTTCACGGCCGAGCTCCATATGGATATATATATATATATATATATATATATATATATATATATATATATATATATATATATATATATATATATATATATATATAGGTAGCAAATGAATTGATGGACGGAAACGTCAAGCGAAGTATAAACAGGATAACCAGGATAGAGCCATAGATGCCTCGTAACATTTATTTCAAACGTTTCAGTATTATAACTAATCCCATCATCAGCGTTAAAGGAAGAATACAAAATACAGAGTTAAATGAATACATAAAAAAGTTAACACATGTAAGAAAATTGTGAAACATGAATATTAAATTTGAGATTAATTATTTACATTAGAAATATGGAGGAAAAAACAAACTAAACTAACGAGAGAATTTCTAAATATAGGAAGGAAAATAATTTAGTGGATTTTATTCATGCACCCCCTAAAAAAAAAAACAATGTGAAATTTAACAAATTAGCATGTTTTTTTAATGAGTCACTATATTTAATGTGACAGATAATGAGTTATTATTTAGAATGGGTTGGGTTTTAATAAAATAAATTGACTCTAGCAGGAAAAGGTCCGAGATGTTTCTTACCGCATTAAGTATCAGGTTTTGAAAGGTGTAGTCCAGTTCTTTCAGATCTACCTATATGCTGCATGAAGCGGGAGTAAAGCGTACGCCTTTTTGTCCCCACATATGATACAGTGCTACTGCACATACAACGAAAAACGTATATAATTTTAGATTGTATATTGGTGGGTGGTTGAACTTTGAACTTAAATAATGATATCAGTCTGAAGTCATTAATAAGAACAATAGATTGTAATAATTGAGGATAGGATGAATTTAAAAGTTTTAACAACTCTTTTTTAAGTTTTTCGGATTGGTAACCAAAGTATGGTAAGGAAAGGAAGATCTTTAATTTATTGACAGTTTGTAGTGGAGGCAGAGTCGAGTATTTCTTATTGAGAAACAGACTAATTTGTCTCAGAAATAGTGATTTAGGATAGCCATTGGAGGTAAAGAATTTTGTTAAGAATTCGAATTCTAGATGTTGGGTTGAAAAAGTTGAAGACAAGTTATATGCCCTATGGAGGAGAGTAAGAATGGCATTAATTTTAAAATCTAAAATCACAGAAGCTAAAAAAACTTAAACCAAGGTTTGAAAAAGTGGGTTTTCGGTAAACATTTGACGTGAATTGATTGTCCGTTCGGGTAATCTTAACGTCAAGAAACGATATGCTTTTATTTTTTTCGAGCTCACAGGAAAATTTAATATTTGCATGTTTAGAATTTAAATAATTGAGGAAAAGTGTACAATGTGACTTATGCCTAAATAATAAAAAACTGTCGTCTACATAGCGCTTATATAAAACCGGACGAAAATTAATGGGGCAATCATCAAGCCAAAGTGTTTCATAATAACACAAAAACATTTGCCAACGAGGGGCCTAGAGGAAGTCCCATTCCAACCCCATCGAGTTGTTCATACAAAATCTCATTTGACAAAAAGAATGAATTACAAACAGCAAGTTCAAGGAGAGTTCTGAATAAGGTCTTAGTTAAACCTATTACGCAGGTGGAGTTACGGAAGAGGGAATTTACACAAATTCGAATCGTTTCAGCAGAGGAATATTAGTGAATAAACTCTCAACATCAAAGTTGGACATGAAGTATTTGTCTGCATGAGGAATGTTCGTAATATCTTTCACAAACAAATGCGAATTATTAAGAGTAAACTCATTAAAGGTTAGAGGGGCTAAAATGGGGACTAGAAACTTGCCTAGTGCAAATGAAGGGGTCTAATATGCTGCAAAAATAAGCCTTATGGGCAAATTAGTTTTATGGGTCTTACGAGGGGCGGTCAATAAGTTTTGCAATTCGATATTAGGAAACGAGATAAGAGGAAAAGTGTTTTATTATTTTTCAATATAACTACCCTTGACTTCAATGCACTTGCGCCACTTGTCCCTGAGGCTTCGAATTGCCGACATCCAGAAATTTCCCGACTGCTGTTCAATCCACTCCTGGACGGCGAGCTGGACATCTTCATCGTCCCCAAACCGGCGTCCACGCAGTGCAGCCTTGAGCTGGCGGAATAAAAAATAGTCGCTAGGGAATCCCAGTGATGGACCCACGTTTCATCACCTGTCACTATGCGTGACTCGAATCCCGCCGGGTCTTAGTTTTACAGGTGCACCAGCTCCTCCAAACTTTGACGACGTTGAAGTCGATCATGGGGCGTGAGGTTTCTAGGGACCCAACGGGCAGAGACCTTGGTCATGGCAAAACTGTCGTGGATGATGTTGATAACACTTCCATGTGATATTCCAAGTTCTCGCTCGATTTCTTCGACCTTGACCCGTCGATTTTCGAAGGTCATCCTCTCCACACGGTTAACATTGTCCTCGTTGGTCACGTCTGACGGGCATCCTGGACGGGGGTTATCTTCAAGGGCCTTACGACCATGGAGGAACTCCCTATTCCAACCAGCAATGGTTGCATAGGCAGGGGCGGTATCGGTGTATCCTGCAACCATGCGTTCATGGATCTCTTTTGCATTCTTGACTTCCTTGGTAAAAAAATTGATCACTGCGCGGTGCTCAACCTTCTCCATTGTTGGAAAACTTGTGACTGACGATCTGCGATCAGCTACTGCTTTTTAAATAGAAGAAGCAGGAACGTGCGGCTGCAGGTCCTGACTTGTAATACCTTGTCCTAACACCCCCACAAACAGCCATCCCCCTTCCTCTGTTTTGCCTTACCCATTCGCAAAACTTATTGACCACCTCTCGTAGGAAGTCCATAAAGAACTCCAGGTGAAGATCCAGTAGCACTGTATCTTATGTGGGAGCAACAAGGCGTACGCTTTACTCCCGCTTCATGCAACATATGGGTAGATCTGAAAGAACTGGACTGTACCTTTGAAAAACCTGATCCATCCCCAATTCGAAACCATCTGTCACAATGTGGCTCTAGGGCTACACTCGAGAACTTCACGATACTTAATGCGGTAAGAAACATCTCGGACCTTTACCTGCTAGAGTTAATTTATATTATAAAACTACAACCCATTCTAAATAATAACTTATTATCTGTCCCATTAAATATAGTGACTCATTAAAAAAACATGCTAATTTGGTAAATTTCACATTGGGTTTTTTTTTTTTAGGGGGTGCAAGAATAAAATCCACTAAATTATTTTCCTTCCTATTTTTTAGAAATTCACTCGTTGGTTTAGTTTGTTTTTTCCTCCATATTTCTAATGTAAATAATTAATCTCAAATTTAATATTCATGTTTCACAATTTTATTACACGTGTTAACTATTTATGTATTCATTTAACTCTGTATTTTGTATTCTTTCTTTAGCACTGATGATGGGATTAGTTATAATACTGAAACGTTTGAAATAAATGTTACGAGGCTCTATGGCTCTGTCCTAGTTATCCTGTTTATATATATATATATATATATATATATATACAAGGTGTCCCAGAAAAAAAGTTAACCGTAATTTGAATTTGTATAACTCAAAACCTATTGGAGATTTTAGAGTCCTGCCAAACAAAACAAATTTAACAACTATTTATCTGTTGATTCTAAAAAATTTAGTAAATTCCCTTTTATGATATTAATACATTAATGGGTTTAGTGGAGGCTATCAAAAATATGTTTGCGCAAGGAAGTAACATAATGAAACTTCGAAGTTTAAAATCAACAAATATATTTAAATCCATTTTTAACAAAAACACCTCTTCATATGGGTAATACAAATTCATTTTTCAATTTTCTAAGTATCGTTTCCTTCCACATGTTCTCCATTTCTTTCCAATCACAGTTGCGCCTTTGATCGCATTGATTGAACAACTTTTAGGATTAACTTGTGATTTTCCTTAAGTCTATTGACTCCACGTGTGATACTATCTCTTAACTGGTTGATGATTGGTGGTGGAGTAGAATGCACTTTATTCTTTAGATATCCCAATAAGAAATAATCGCACGGTGTTAAGTCAGGGGATCTTGGGGGCCTTCAATTGCATGATTTAGTGCGACAATGCGGTTGTCAAACGTTTCTCTTAGTTTTGTTCTTACATCAAGCTGTCTATGAGATGGTGCGCCGTCCTGAATCCACCCAAGTCTATTGAATTGATTGCCGTAAATTTGGCGGAGTTCCGGGAAGATCCTTTCATGGATCATGCTCAGGTAGGCAGCACCATTCAAGTTATTCTCGTAAAACAATGGGCCGACTAGGTAGCCATTCTCGCATATTCCGATCCACAGAGAGACAAATACGTGTGTCAAAGTTGAATGCTGGGGGGAAAGGGGGAAGGGGGGGCAGCGGTGCATACTGCCGAATGTTATGGCTATTTACCTTTCCATTCATGAAAAAGGCTGCCTCATCACCAATCCCAATGTTTTCCAAAAACGAGCAGGTTTAAGGAGAAGCCATTCAACAAATTGTCTACGACGAGGAAAATTAGTTTTAAGAAGCTGGGGTCTTGCATGCATATCATAGGGATGCCATTTTAAGTCATGTTTAATAATGTAGTTTAATGATGAGTTTGACAATTGCAACCCATTCTATCTGACTGATACATGTGGATTTTGAAGAAGTGTCATCGGAACATTTTCGATATTTTCTGTTATTCTCATACGACCAGAACGACCTTTGTTTAAATTTAAGCATGTTCCTTCATGTTGGTATTTGTGAACATTTTTCCCGATTGTGGGCTTGCTTGGTGGTGCCTACCTGGAAAACGTTATTCCAATGAATCTTGTACTTGTTTAATACTGCCAGTCTTAGTGAAGTTTTTAAATGCGCGTTGATCTTTTGCATGTTTAAAAAGGTTCTATGGAAGTAAACTTTTACACAGAAACGCTTTGATTTGCTTAGTAAGGAATAATGACGAGACCAAACCATAGCATGGCTAAAAACCGCTCTAAAATGGCCTAGGCTTTGCTTGAAGAATTGCAAGGTAACCTAGGCTACCTAGGCCTAGACTCTGAAATTAGAAATTAATGCGTTACAGAAGGAGACTATTCCAATTTGGAGGATTAACTCAAATAGGTTGCTGAATGGAGGAAGAGGTTGGCTTACGGAGGATTCCGGGTGGGGTGTCAGGGTAAGGTTTCACGGATGTCTTCTCTAGGCAATAAACGTGAGGGCGAGGGCACTCGGAGAGCTTCTGAGCGGGAAGTTGACGTGATGACGGTTCTCCAAGGAAGGGGGGCGGTAACGTCCGGTCCAGGGGAGAGTATTTCGGCCACCCGAAAACGAGGAGGGAGCGAGGAGGGCTTCTACAGTAGTTGATGAATGGAGTCGGAAAAATCGCTCAGGGACGATCGTCAAATGGAAATACCTCACTAGCTGTACTAATTCCAACGACACGAAAAGTTCAGCCATCACTTTTCTTCGTTGTTAAGCACCTGACTTGGAACTAGGGGGAATGCTTCTTGGATCCTGGCTGGACTCCTCAACTCTGTATCTCCCACCTGGAAGACGAGCCCTATATATCCGAGGCTCTCCCCGCATGGGTGGGGGAAACATGGAATGTTTGGCCAGCGTTACTCTCGAATGGCCTCGAACCTTCACGCCCAGACGATTCCAACCCGCGTAAAGGTGGTTCAGGGTGGACGCGGTTCGAGGCTACCGCTTGTGGATGGGAGGGGTGGAGGCTTACCAATTTAAGCCCAATCAAATTCTAGAATTTTCTTTAACGCATGGACGTCACTTCCGTGCTGGAAAAGAAATTCCACGTGGAATTCCCCCACAGCTACATTATATATAGTATTTCTACGCGAACCTAAGTAATACAAAAAATGGCTAATCATGGCGATGGAAATTTTTAATGGGAAACTAAGTGTTACAAGAAACATATAAAATTGGAAGGCTCAGATTGTCTGACTATTGACTGCGTTAAAAGAAGACTTTACCTCTACTTACAAGCAAAGTCCTACTTCTACAAATTTGGGAATTCTCCACTGTTTCAGTAGGTGAAGATTTTTACGTCTTTTGGAGAAACGCCCGCTTGGGTTAAACGCAAACCGTCTGGTTTTACCAAGAACATACACGTGCCTGCGCGCGCGTGCACAACCGCAAGGTTAGAAACCCTGCCAACGAGTTAATTTTGGATGAACTGGAGTTTCTCGCCTGCATCTTGTCTGTTCCCACAACAGCAGCACAAATTTAGTTCTAATAACCTTTCTGCTATTAAGGTCTATAGAAGTCGTCTGCCTCTGACGTGTCCGAACCCCGGAAGGAATCCTCGCCTGGGGCGCAAAGAAGGGGGCCCCATTCTAAGACGGAGTGGTCAGGGCAGATAGGAGGACCTTGTTAGACATTTTAGACAGGTAGGCCAGAAAGGGTGACCCAAAGTCTATTTAGGTACTCGATCCCGCGATAAGGTCCTGGTAGGTTCAAGAAGCTCTTGCTGTTGGGGCCGTCATGGACGACCCTAACGGCGAGAAAAGGGTCCCACTCAATGCCAAATAGCGATGCCAAAAGCCTTTGCGAGAGAAGGTTTTTTAAACTGTCTTCTCAACGCTTGCGATTGCTCTCTGTCGACTTAAAGACCAGTATTATGGATACATGGCCTGTTGTGACCCTAATCAAGATTTAGACAACCTTCTGAGCGCAAACTCGAGGAAGAAATTAGAAGAGATTGGCCTCATACTACGTGTTCCTTCACATGTATCGGCCAAGATAGCGATTATTTGCCGACGTATTGACCCCTACGTTGATACCCACTCTGCTGAGGAGATAAAACAAGAAGTTGAGGCTAAGCAAGCTTGGGCAAAAATCGATGATGTAATAAAGTTTAAGAACCGTGAAGGAGAAGAACACACCCATGTGTTTAAAATAATCTTTCAAACTACTGAGAAGGCCGCGAAGGCGGCGGAAAATGGACTGGTCCTATTTAATTCAAAAGTCTCCGCCAGCTCCATTGAGCGAGAGGTTTTTGTGCCGTAGCAAATTTGCTTCTCCTGCTATGACCTCGAAAAGCATGCCACTAAGGACTGTCAGTCTACAGGCAAAATCTATTCTGAGTGCTCAGAATCTGGCCACACGTGGAGAGAGTGTACTAGCGCCAATTCTCACCGTACTTTATCAATGGCTTGCCTAATGAAGATGGCCTTGATAACGGATAAAAAGAAGACCTTGATCGAGGAGAGAAATAGAAGAAAAACTACTACATATGCACAAGCGAAAAAAGTTTGCGAACGGAAGACCACGATTCAATAGACCAGAAAATGAGACCAGATCTTAGTATGTGTATATTACATGCACACTTCGTGAATATAACGAACCCTGGCAGTTATGCGACGAAATTAAATAAGGTGCTGGGACAAAATGGACTGAAGACGATGTGGTTTCCGGACAACCCGCCATCAGGAGACCTATTTCAAGCTCAATTAAAGGATCTCAAACAACCTGAGACAAGGCCTCGTTCTATTTCTCGCGACCCGCGTTTACGCAAGAAAGAACGTGCAGAGAATGATGAATTCCAGATGGAGACTAATAATCAACCAGAAGAGACTACCAAAAAATGATGTGGTTGAACCTGTTGCACCAATATCCGCCTCGACTACGCCAATCTATCGGACTATCCACGGTGTGTTAATGAGAATCTACGGCTCCCCATCTGCTGCCGTACCGAAGAAAGCCAATGTTAATAAACTGATAGAAGAAGTTACTAAAGGCACGTATAAATGGCACTTTGATGCGGACGTTACGGAAGAAGAGCTCCTAAACGCCTTCAAACAAGAAAGGATAGAAATATGTCCCAAATCCTGCTTTAATCTTAACCAGGATCAATACAGGGAGAAGAGATCTGGTAGTGTAAGGTCACCAGCCAGGGATAAAGGGACTAAGGTTAAACAACCGAATATCAATTAACCATGGCTATCTCTACCAAACTCATCAGGAACCCTAAGATCTTCTTGCTGAATGTTAACGGATGGAAGAACAAAGGCAGAATATACAATGACATCAATAGAAACGCTGATCCTGACATCGTGCTTATTTCTGAGCATGGATTAGATGACAACATCGAGCGTATAAAAATATATAACTACGAAGTATTGATGGCTAGCCACACAAATGAAAGATACGACGGGGTTGCAATTGCCATTAGAAAAGGCATTAGATTTGAAGAGATACGGGATTTAGAGGAATCGTATTTGGCGGTAAAGATCCCTATGACATATGACGACCTAGTGGTTGCAGTCGGGTATCAACCACCCAGGCGCCCGTATCTCTCGATTCCCAACTTTATGCGACTTTTTAGGAGAGAGGCCTCAACGATAATAATTGGAGATTTGAATGCCCGGTGCAGACAATCCGGCTATACGAGGGCTTTTAACGGAGCTGGTAATTCACTGAGCCTCCTAATCGATAGAAGTGTTGTGCAAAGATAAGGGCTAGATTTCTCTGCATTCCAACGGCAAGATCATTGACCACACCGGACATTGTGTTAACAAATCGAAACTTTTCTCTTAAACATGCCACTCTCCCGAGCCCCTTCATACCGTCAGATCATATTATTATGATCACCCATATCTCTACTTCTCCAATACAAATACAAATTCATAAACGAAGATGCCTAGCAAGAGCTAACTGGGAAATATATCGAGAACATCTGCGCCAAGTGCATATTGAACAACTCGATGGTGCTTCCCTAGAAGAGATGGCCGAGAAACTCGATCATCTCACCTCGAAAATCTTGGAAGCTGACCGCCTGGCTATATCCTGGACGGAACATAAAGTTCTTCCATCTCCAAGGTGGGACGAAAACATTCAACAGAAAATGGATCAGCTAGAAGCAATCGTTTTCTTTATAAATATGCATGGGATCACAGTATAACGGTACCAGGAACTTCGAAAATTAAGGAACGAAATCAGGCAACTCATGCTTGAGAGATCGAGAGACCAGTGAGATGATATCATTACTAAGATTGACGAAGAAGGGGACCCCAAAAGATTTTGGAGTCAAATAAAAAGACTGAGAGGCACTCCTCCTAAGAACAGCATAAGCATCAAGGTCAACGGCATAGAATATACGGAGGACCATGATATCGAGAGGGAATTTAGGCTGTACTGGAAAAACCGCTTTCGTATTAGTGATGAAGATAACGAGTTCTTTGACGGAAGGTATGAAGAAGAAGTTCTACTTAGACTCCAAGACCTAGGTGCCGACCTTACGCCACATCACTTTGTGGACAGATCCCGCATTGCACGGGAAGAAGATAGAACATATGCCAGATGAGGTGCTGAACCCGATTAGAATACCTGATGTAAATGTACAGAACCTAAGATTCAGGCAAGCATTTAAAAGCAGTGAAATAATATCTCGACAAGAAATTCAACCGATCTATTGGGAAACTTACCAGAAGATTAAAACCTATATCAACTCAAATTGACAATACAATATTAAATGATGAGAATAATGAAAACCAGAAATGATTTATTTCATGTAAATAAAGATATTAAATTGATTATAAATGATCCCAAGTGGGCACCTAAAATTATTAAAAAAAAAGGAAAAAAAAAGATCCGAAGTGGACAAAAATAAATAAATAAAATAAATATATAAAATAAAAGATCCGAAATGGAAAAAAATAAATAAATAAAATAAAAGATCCGAAACGGACACGTAAAATTACAAGTAAAGTTAATCAACTGTCAAGAGGCCTGTAATATTTGAAAGGCTTGAATGCTGCTAACAAAAAACAATAACTACGAATAAATGCAAATGCAAATGACTGAGGTTGCTAGACAACCTGGCACAAACACTCTCTCTTTCTCTATTATACACCTATTCTACCTATTCTCTCTACTCTATTTAAACATTTTCTACCTTTTTTCGATCGTTGATCGTGTGATTATTTGTGACTGCGCTCTCTGGAAGACTTACGTTGCACTCTCAAAAGCAAAGTCTTACTTCTTCCCACCTCCGAATATCTCCACCAGGATTAGTAGGTGAAGAAGACTTACATATTTTGAAGAGCCCCGCTTTCGGATCCAGCAATCTCGTCTGGTCCTTCACAAGACCACCCGCGCGCGCCTACGTGTCAAATCAAGAGCTTCGGGAAACGACTCTACGCATTTGCTTTCTTTCCACTCCAGCAGCACATCTCTGGTTCTAATAACCTATCTTCCACTTAAGATCTCGAGAAGCTGCCTGACTCTGACGTGTCCGAACCCCGGAAGAAAGCCTCGTAGGGGGCGCGAAGAAGGAGACCCCGCTCTAGGGCGGATTGGTGAGGGCAGGTTTGCAGGCTCCAAGATGAAGATTACGGTTTTATGGCCTTTTAAGACTCTAACAAAGACCTAGATAACTTGCTCAGTGAAAAATCGCCTAATACCAAAAGTTCCTTCGCATGTCTTAGCAAAAAGGTCGATAATATGTCGACGTATTGACCCATACGTTGGCACTCACTCTGTCGATGAAATAAAAAATGAAATTGATAACAAACAAACCTGGGCTAAGATTGATGAAGCAATCAAGTTTAAAAACCGAGACAGAGAAGAGTACACACATGTGTTTAAAGTGACGTTTGAAACAACTGAGCTGGCCAAAAATGCTGCCGAGCAAAGGTTGGTACTGTTCAACTGTAAAGTCGCTGCCACCTGTATTGAACGAAAAGTGTTTGTTCCTCTACAGATTTGTTTCTCATGCTATGCCATGGAGAAACACGCCAGCAGGGACTGCCAACTGAATGCGCACAGTCCGGCCACACTTGGAAGGAATGCACAAATCCAAACAAAAAGTGCCTAAATTGCGGCAACTCCCACTGAACCTTGCCGATGGCTTGCCCAACTAAAAAAGCCTTGATTACGGATAAGAAGAAAGCTATGATTGAGGAAAGAAATAAAAGGGCTACCACTACTTACGTCCAGGTGACGAAGAAATGCGATCAGGAAAGTACCATGCTTCAAATTGACCAAAGTATGAGGCCCGACCTTTTGATGTATATCTTGCATGCCCACTTTAGGAATATAACACCACCAGGAAGCTATGCAACAGAGCTCAACAAGATGTTGGTATACAATGGTCTCAAACCGATGTGGTTACCTGACAACCCGCTGTCAGAAGATCTTCTTCATGCTTAAATAAAAAAGCGCGCAGCAGACGGAGCGAAGGTCTCGCTCGGCTTCTCGCGATCCTCACCTACGGAAACAGGAACCTACCGTAACTGAGGAAACTCAGATGAAGATTAGTAACCTGCCAGGTGAAATGACTGCGCCCAAAGACATCGAAATTGAACCAGTAGCAGTGGCTTATGCTACCCCCACTGCCTCTTTTCAAAATATCCAGACCTCTGCATAACGATTTATGTCTCCACATTCGCACCAATACCACAAAAGTCCAAGGTTGCTGACCTAATTGAAGGAGTCATTAAGGGCAAGTATAAGTTGGAATTCGACGCCACATCGCAGAAGAGGAGCTATTACAAGCCTTCACCCGAGGCCTGATCACCATCTGTCCCGAATCCTGCTTTAATTTGAATCAGAAAAAATTTAGAAAAAAAGAGGTCGGGAAGGGTAAGATCACTAGCCCGGGAAAAGGGAACTAAGGTCAAACTTGTGTTAGATACATCAGGAATCTAAAAATCTTCTCCCTAAACGTAAACGGTTAAAATCCGAATGTAGAGCTTATAACGAAATCATAAGATCCGTTGACCCACACATCGTTTTTATTTCTGAGCAAGGCTTGAATGGAGAAAACGAATTCATAAAGATATTTAACTACGAAGTACTGATGGCAAGCCACTCAAGAAGAGGTTCGATGGAGTAGTCATTGCCATCAAGAAGGGTATTAAGTTAAAAAAAATACAGGGTTTAGAAGAATCTTACCTGAAAATCAAAATCCCCATGACGTTCGATGACCTGGTAATCGCAGTCGGATATCAACCTCCTAGGCGCCTATACCTTCCGATCCCCAATTTCCTACAACTGTCTAGGAGAGAATACTCGGCAATTCTGATCGGTGATTTAAATGCCCGATGTAGGGAAGCCGGCTATACAACAGCTTTCAACGTAGCCGGTAACTCACTAATCCTTCTAATTGAGAGAGAAATAGTGCAGATAGAAGGAAAAAAACTTCGCCACCTTCCACACAGACAGCTCGGCGACCACCCCCGGATATTGTGCTGACTAACAGAAACTTCTCTCTAAATTAGGTGACTCTCCCTGACCCTTTCGCACCGTCAAACTATGTTAGTATGATAACCCACATCTCCACTTCCCCAATCTAGATGAAAGTCCCAAAACGCAGATGCCTAGCAAGAACCAACTGTGGGGCATATCGTGGGCATCTACAGCACGTGCATGTTGAACATTTGGAGGGTACCTCGCTAGAAGAAATTGATGCAAAACTTTACCATCTCACATCAAAATATTAGAGGCTGAGCGGTTGACAGTCCAATGGAAAGAACACAAAATACTGCCCGCTCCTAGATGGGACCACAACATTCAGGAGAAAATGGATCAATTAGAGGCAGCCATCTATTTCGTAAACTTATTTGGAATCACGGTACATCGACACCAAGAAATAAGAGATTTAAGGAACGACATCAGACATCTCATAATGGAAAAGTCAAGAGAGCAGTGGGTTGATTTTATCACTAACATTGACGCTGAAGGTGACCCTAAAAAATTCTGGGGCCAACTGAATAGACTGCGAGGCTCCCCACCCAAAAATCGTATAAAAATTCAAGCGAAGGGCATAAATACACGGAAGACCAGGACATCGAACGCGAATTTAGACATTATTGGCAAAACCGTTTTCGCATTAGTGAAGAAAAGAACGAAGTCTTCGATGAACGACATGAGGAGCATGTTATCTCAAATCTTCGAGAACTGGGGGCTGACCTCACACCCAATAATTTTGTTGACAGGACACGACTCGCAAGGAAAGAAGGTAAACCATTCTCAAACGAGGAATATGAAATAGCCCTGAAGAGTTTTAAACAAAAAGCGCCAGAGATAACTGGGATCACCAAAATGCATTTACTTAACCCCGCAAAAATAACTTCAATCAGGTCCTTCTCGAGGTATTTAATGCCTGCCTCAACGTTGGCTACTTTCTGGACCACTTGAACAAAATCCGGATGATATTTATATTAAAGCCTGGCAAGCCGAAGAAAGAGATCAGCAGTTACAGCCTTATCTCTTTGCTAGAATTCCTTTGCAAACTTCTGGAAAAGCTTCTTAACCACAGACTTAGAACTTTTCTGGAACTCAGCAACTTATATAATACTCAACAACACGGCTTCCGAGATAAACTTGGCACAGAATCGTCTCTGGCTCTGATCATAGAAAAGATAGCTATCGGAAAGGCCAGAAAAGGCAACGTCGACGTAGTACTTCGAGACGTGGCTTCAGCCTTCGACAAGGTATGACTACCGGGGCTGAAAAAGAAAATAAGTCAACTGTTTATGGAGCAAACCCTAACGAAGATACTCTGTGACTACCTGGAAGATCAGGAGGCAGTCGTGAGAGTTAATGACATCCAAGGGGAGCCTTTCAACCTGGAGGCAGGAGTGCCACAAAGGGGTTGCCTTGGCCCTACTCTATATGCGGTATATACCGGAGACCTGCCTTACCCTGACCAAGACCTCACTCAATACGTCCAGCTGGCAGATGACATAACACATTTTATACAAAAACCCTGTGGACATTTCGAACAGAAAAGCTAGGAGATCGGAATTATCAAAAAATTTCGAAAAAGTGAACAAGATTAGAACTAATGTTCAAAAATTCAAAATAATACCTATGGGCCGTCGGAAAACAGCGGACGTGTTAGTGCAAGACGAGCCTTACGATTATTCGAGAGAAGGTCAGGTACTTGGCTTGAAATTGACTTCAAATGATTACAACGCCCATTACGAAGATGAGGTTACCGAGGCCACAAGGAAATTACGGGACCTCTATAGCTTCAAACGACTCTCAATAAAGAACAAGAAGAAACTGTACATGCTATTAATAAGGCCAAACCTCCTGTATCCTGCCACCCCCTTCCATACTCTGAGCGAGTGCATCCTCAGGAAAGCCCAAAGTCGTACAGAACAAGGTAATTCGCTTTATAACTAATGTAACCCTGTTGCACCGCATCCCTTCAGAAGTCCTGCACGAAATGATGGATATTGAACCCATCAATGTCACCCTAAACAGACGAGCAAGAAACCCATAGGCAGAAGATATATCAAGTTATCCTTGCTGAAGTACTAAACCCTATCAGAATACCTAATGAAGAACTACCTCACTTGAACTTTAAACGATCCTTTGAATGTAGTCAACTGCTGGCATTGCAGGGGAATGACCCGATTTATGGATAAACCTAACAGATTAAACAATATATAATAAGCAAAACTAAAAGAAAAGCTAAAAACGAAAGATCCGAAGTGGAAACAATCTACAGAAAAGAATAACTTAAAAGTCTAAAAAGAACCGAAGTGCACAAATTTAGTAAAATAAAATAAACAATCTATGAACTAAAAGATCCAAAGTGGACAAAAAAAAAGATCCGAAGTGGACAAACTTATATTAAAAGTAAACAATAAGAGTAAAGATAAAAAAGTAATAAATTATAGTAAATATGAAAATAGCAACCGATCAAAATGAAGAAAGAAGACTGGAAAACAGCAAAAACGGAAGTACAACAACAAGTCTAAGACCTATTACGAATGATCATAAACCTTATGGCAAAAGGCTTGAATGCTGAATAACCAAAATACAGCAAATGTATTACAATAAAGGAACATTTATTGAGGTAGCCAGACAACCTGGCACACAAAACCTACTACTAAAAAACCACCTTCTATCTTTGACGATCGTTGATTGTCTGACTATTCGTCGCTCTGATCTAGTTCTCTGGCAAAGGGGGCAAAGTAAAATGGAGGTTTGAAAACATGCTTCTTTTAACGGCGGTCAACTCGGAGACCCCGATTTATATACGGATATAAATTATATACAAGACCAAGAAAACAAGTAGTTGCATCATGAAGAACAGCTGTCTCCCTCCGACGAGCGAACTTCAGGAGATTAACGTCGTGTACGAATATTCGAGCAAAGTTAGTGACTGCAAACACCGCAATTCAAAGTACATTGGCGTAACATCTACAACCCTGTCAAGGCGACTGCAACCGACAGCTTACCTTCAAGAGGGCGTGATTAAAAAACACGCACAGTCTTATGGCACTACCATAACCCATGAAAAACTGAATAAGGTCACCTCCATCACCCTGAGACTCCAAAACGTCAGAAGATTGCGGATGGCCGAAGGCGTCATTATTCAAAGGAAGAAACTGGCAATTAACGTGCATCTTTAGCCGGAAACCATACTCCAGACATCTCGGCGTCTCCGAGTTGACCGCCGTTTTTAAAAGAAGTACGTTTTTAAACTGTCATTTTCCTTAGCCTCCTTTGCCAGAGAACTAGATCGGAGCGACAAATAGTCAGACAATTACAATTACAATTTGATGTAAGTGTGTAGGTGTGGGTAGGGGATAAAGAAAGGGTGTGGGGACAGATAGCGGAAAATAGACAAGTGGTAAAAATAGAAAAAGTGTGGTAAGGCGCAAAGAGGTGCTAAGTGCCTGGAAATCAGGCCTATCGCTTTTAAATATTTTTTGTTTTGTAATTCCTTTGTTGTCTTTGAGTTAGTTTATATAATATGGCGTTCAAGCCATTTGTCTTCCAAAAATTTAATGTTCTTGGGTATTATATGAGCATTTGCTGTTGTGATAATAAATTACTTTAATCACTTTAGTGTTGTGTTTAGTGTCTTTGTTTTTGTATATCTTGTAGTGAGTGTAAATCGTGTCTTTTGTTTTTTCTTGGTTGTCTTCTTCGGTATTTTGGGCTCTTCATGGGTGAATCTTATAGAAATCGGTGAGGTTTCATAATTGGGTAATCTTTTTTTTTTTGTCGGTTTTTTGGGTCTGGGTAAAATCATTCGTATTTTCATGCTTAGAACGGCACTTCTGCTCATCCAGCTAAAACACAAGCGGGGATCTGAATTCTGGCGCGACTTATGCTTCTTCTGTTCTAGTTAATCATTTGGGCCGGACGGAGTGCTGGATCCCGTCAGCACGGCAGCCAGGATGGCAAATCACCATGCCCCTTACGGGGTTCTCCAAAGAAGCGTACTCCCACCCACACTTTACATCATGTACACAAACGACTCCCAAAGCCCACCCGAAAACTGCCGTCACCCTACATAGTATCCTACGCTGATGACCAGACCAATATCGTCAGCAGCTGCGGACCAGACGAGATCGCGCACCACGCACAAATAATACTAAACGAAAAGACCACCTAACCACCTAAACCCAACAAGGCTCGACTACACACAACAGACCAAACTCCTTTTGGTAACTGTTGAAAAGTCCCTTATGTGCAATATACACTAGCACATAATACAAGCAAGAGCCGCAAGTACAAAAAAATGCTGCGCAGGTTCTACCCTGCGGGCTAGAAACTACAGTTATACATATATAAAACAGTCATGCGGCCTCTTCTCACCAATGCCCCACTGTAACTCGTAGCTGCGAGTGTCACGTGACAGAAGAAGGCGGAGTGCATTTAAAACTCTGCTCTGAAGCGCGCCTGCCGCTCTCTGATGTACGGGAGAGTGTCCACACTACACGAAAACAACAAATTAGAAGCCTTCAACACATTTGCTCACACCAGACTCACAAAAAAACTCGGAATACTCGTTAGAGATCCCATATACAGCTCACTACACGCAAGACTGTATGTTGCGATGCAACTGCGCTACCCCGCAGCCCATGACCACTCGCAACCCATACCGTTCTACGCATAAGTTAAGAGCATCATTAATAACGTGTTTCCTACTATGCAGACACGATTTTCCTACTGACCACCCCCAACCATCGTTCAGTCATGAACACCCTGAGACACACCTAACTACATTACGCATCGGTTTCTAGCCACCGATCTATCAACTCTTCTTAACCCCTCTCAAGTTAGTTCCGTACCTTTTTCTTCTACGACTACTTGATTGCCTGTGTTACACAGTCATCCCTCTCTGTTCTTCCTATATACATCGATTCGATTCAATTCGAATAATTCCATTTCTGTTTACTCCCTGAAGATGACCTAACATGGTCAAAAGACGTCTAGGACTAAGCAATGTTGTCGTGGTATGAGGGTCGAGTTGGTGTACATAGGTATGTTACATACTTAAATAACTCCGTGATTTCGTTTTCTCTAAGAATGATATATTTCTTTTACTTTATTTAACCTTTTGCTTTACTTCTTTAATCAGGGAGGATTTCTATAGCCATGTGCAGCGTTTCGAGAATTGAGTTAAACACTTCTAACCAAAAATATATCTTTAATTGGAACATAAAAAAATGAAATACTAAAAACAAACTTTACCTCTATAAATGAAAGAGTATACTTGAAAATTACTAGTTTAAAAATGAATATTAAGTAATGGTTGACACCAAGCTCACTTTAATAAAGAGCGTTAATTAACACACAAAAATATATGAATTTCTTTACCTTTAAAAAATTAACGCAAGTGAATCCGCTGCTGGATGACTTTGCCTTTGGATCTTATGAAGACGGGGAAGTGGTTTGCGGTTGGATGCGTGGGCGTGGTCGCAGACGCCCAGCCGTTTGTTTGGCGAGGAGACTGACTAGGAGCCACAGGTGATTTCGGTGAGAGAGGTGGATGGCGTTAGGCACGTTGTCTTAGTCAGCTGATTTAAGCAACGGGACCGTGCAGGTAGAGTTTTTCCAATCTTCAGTTTAATCTTGAGATTCTTCGCACTGAAGAACGATGATCAAAAAGTGAATCCTTTGACGAATTGAGGGGGGTTGAGGGAGTTGACTTTGAGTATTCCTCACTGGTGAGGACTATCTGTTTTTTGTTGAAAACCAAGATAAGGGTTTCTCTGACGAGAGATATATGAGAGTGATTCACAATACAATAGTCTAATCTTCGGTGTGACCATCAGGAACTGACTCAGAATGAACTTCTTCTCTCATCTCTGTTCTGTTCCGTGAGTTGTGCCGGGCTCTGCCGCCGGACTTTGTCGCTTCCATATCTAACTCGATCTCCTCGTTCTTCTCCAGCTATCTGCATATATAGTTCACCGACCCACTGGTGGTAGGGGAAGGGGGATGGATGGGGGCTTATGTATTAAGCCTCTTCCCTATAGCGACGCTTCTCAGAGCGTCTTTCACTTAGCCCTAAAGGCATCTTCTGTCTTTCGCCTTGCCTCCTATAATTTCGTCTATTACGCGAAACTCGATCCCAAATCTTAGGGGAAATAGTGCCTGTTTAAACATTGTTATTTCACCTGCTATCCTCCCATTGGTATTGTTTCTGCATGCTGTGACAAAAATCTGTTGATTCGTACTTCTGGGGGTTGAATGTGGCGTCTGGCAGTCAGCGGCTCGAGGGGAGAGAGGAGGAGAGGTAAAGAATCGTGTTACACCGCTTAGCGTCTAGACGCTGTTGTACCCGAATAGGACATCTGTTATTAGAATGGGATATCGATTTTCCCACAAATGTCATTCGCGGATGGTTTTTCTCGCCTCGAAGACCCCGTTAAAAAACTTGTAAGAAATATTAAGAAAATACAAGTTAAAATTAATAACGCTGCCACAGCTGTGAACTTTAATATTACCTGCAGATATATATATATATATATATATATATATATATATATATATATATATATATATATATATATATATATATATATATATATTATGTGTGTGTGCGTGTGTTCGTGAAGAGATTTTAAGTGGTATTTTTTTGATCAAGCTTAAACGTAATGTAAAGGGAAACGGGCCAATCAGGTAGATGGAATTTTTAGAACAATTTTAATGTTCGATTCCAACTTGTAGTCTAATTGTTGAGGGTTAGCATTTCTTCGTTGATTATGATGGCTTAGAAGATGTTTAGTCTAGATTGGTTTCTCTCTTTTCTTTTTATATTGTGATCTCAACCAATATATCCCTTGCTAGTCTGGTCTTATGAATGCTCTCCATATGATTTTTAGGCGCCCCCAAAGGGTGGTGGTTGTCATATCAACATAATAAAGTTATTATGAAGCTTGCAGTCTTCATGTGTGCAATTAAACTCGTAAACTATGCTGGTAGACTTCACTTTGGAGGATTCTTGGCAAATGTTATTTTTCATGAGGAGATTGTTGACTTTTGTTATTTTATAATGTCGAAGTATGGCCCAGTGTACGGGAATATACGCACACAGGCTCTAAGTTGGGCTAAGCAAGGCAAAAACTGTTATTGTTCTAAGAGTGCGATTTGAATAGTTAGCTGCAGCTGCGTGACCAAGGAATATTCCAAACACAACGACAAAAATAGATTTTAATACACACTAAATAAAAGGCACAAAATAAATATGGATATATATATATATATATATATATATATATATATATATATATATATATATATATATATATATATATATATAGATCCATATGGAGCTCGGCCAATATATGAACATACACTTTACGGGTTGACTGGTCAAGAAACCACAATTGAGTCGCTGGAATCTGGCTTGTGGGTTGAGGCTTTATGAAATGACGCGGGGGATGGGTGATCGAACGAGTAAATTGTAATCGATGGAGTTTAACCTCAAGGAGTGAATTCGAGGGAATACTTGCGCCAGACGAGGTTAAAACCGACTCCAAGGATAGCAAATTGACTGGGGCTAAATTCCTTCTGTGAGAATTCTTGACTTCGAGCTCAAGAAGGGGGAACGGAGCTGAATCGAGAAACAACGTGTTTCGTGCAGAAAGGCGGGCCTATACTGCCTTTTCCAGGCTGTGTCTAGCATTATATATGTACCGGCTGGAATAGATAATGCCTCAGGCCAAGAAGGGACATCTCCTTAATCAAACACTCCACCCAGGGATAGGGATGAACTACAGCGGGGTCTCTTGATATCGCCCGGAAAGTCTGGCAGGGTCTTCTTGCGCTCGCGTGCTTATAATTTCGATTTTTTTTAATTGATATGTACATCTCTTGAAAATATATTAAAGACCAGAAAAGTAAAAACATTGAATACCCACCTTTAATATCAGTTATCAGAAGTAGCAATCCGTTTAATGTTCCTTTGGCTCCCTCCAGACCATTGGTACTCTAAACATGAGACCAGGCCCTTTGCTTTTTACCCAGGAAGAAAAGGAACTCGTACAACTGACACAACATATGTGAGGTGCTCAGCATTTGTCCTGGTCACCCACTCTACATCCAAAGTACAGCTCATGAAGTTCCTTCATATGTTTAGTCAACTGGCTTTTATATTGTCTTAATGTAACTGATCGACTTATAAAGGGTCTTCCAATAAATTCGCTCTATTTTTAAATGTAAATAAAACAAGTTGTGTGTGATATATGCTCTCAATTTATTTTAAATTTGAAAGTACATTTTATGGCATTAAGTGTGGAATATGACGCCGTTCAAATGTCGGCCGCGGCTTCCTTTGGTGGAACGTATTCGGGAAGCGCAATTTTCGATAACTTTGTCGCATAAATCTGGTTGAATTTGCTGGATGGTGTTTGTTATGTTGAATTTGGGGGCATAAACTGTTTGCGGATTATTCACATAGACCTGCGATTTCAGGTAGCCCCAAAGAAAGTAGTCTAATGGCGTTAAATCGCATGATCTCGGTGGCCAGTTGACGTTGATGCCGCGCGAGATGACCCTACCCTGAAATTGCTGGTACAAAATGTCTATCATGGCGTGCGAAGTGTGGTACGTAGCGCCGTCTTGTTGGCAACACATGTCGTCAGTATCCATTTTAGGCATATAATCCAGTTGAGGCTACAAGAAGTTGCTTATCATTGATCTGTAGGTCTCGCCATTGACCGTTATGGCAATCCCGTCTTCGTTCTCCAAAAAATACGGACCGATGATTCTGTTAGACGAAAATCCGCACCAAACAGTGACTTTGTTGGGATGCAATTGGTGCTGGTGTATCTCATGTCGATTGTTTTCGTCCTAAATCTGACAATTTTGCTTGTTCACAAATTGATTCATCCAAAAATGAGCCTAGTCGCTGAAGATGATTTTTGGGGGGAAATTGGGTGCAACTTTCAACTGCTCAAGAGCCTAATTAGCGAACACACAGCGTTGTCTATGGTCGTTTACCTTAAGTTCCTGGGTAAGTTGGATTTTGTACGGGTGCAGACCCAAGTCCCTACGCATAATTCGCCAAACTGAAGTCGCAGAAAGGCCAAGTTCTTGTAAACGACGAGAAATTGACTGCCTCGGATTTTCCCGTACACTTTAATTTACGGCAGCGATGTTTTCAGCAGACCTTTCATTTTGGCAACGTAAGGGTGTTAACTAATTTTTGATCGATTCTTTTGCCTCGACTTTGGCCATTAAGCTTCGAACAGTGGACTCGGCAGGACGATTGTGGCGAGGATAGAAATCACGTAATGCGCGGAACGTTTGTCGAACGGAGCACTGATTTTGATAATAAAATTTGATGATTTAAACACGCCTTTCAACATTTTAACCTTCCATCATACTTTGCCAAGTACTACTGAACAGTTCACAGCAAGGTTGTCAGATAACGCTTTGACAAAATGACCACTATCGCCTGACAAAGCTCGAGCGTCCTTGTTGAAAAACCCTATATAACAGAAATTGTCTGGGAATTTTTGCATTCTTTAGGCATTTTAATATCTTGTAAAGAAAAAACAATGTAGTATGTGAAAAATAATATAAATAGTAACAGAAATAAATTTTAAATAATTAAGTAAAAATAGGAAGCATCTATAGTAATTTACAAAATTATCAATCGTTACATAAAAGTTACCACGGATTTGGCTCCATATAACTACAAAAATATTGAGTATACTTTCCTAAATTTCATGATTAGGTTGACAAATACCTTAGGACCACCCGCATTAAAATTATATCAAAATCCGTTTATAATTTTTAGAGTGGTCAGTTTCGGCCCAATCCTGTTTACCTTCAATCCCTACGGAACCATTAGTGTATTTAAGGTAAGGTCATAATTTACGAGAAACTGGAGGCTCGCAGAAAGAGACGGATGTTATATTCGTGATTTACACAAAAAATATCCCAAGAAAAGATTATTCTCAGTAGGAATATGGCTACATAAAGCCCCCCGGAGGCCAAGGCAGGCATATTCCTTAAAGTCAACCCCCCCCTTGTGGAGAAAGCCGGAGAAGCGAGCCCCGTGGGGAGACTCCTGGGAACGGTAGTCGGCGAATAACAGTAACTGCCTACCCTGTTTGATCTCTTAGCAGCTTAGGTAGTTGGAGCGACCATCTGTGTTAAGGCAACCACCTAAGGCCCTTAAACGACGCTCTAACGATCAAATTACCTACGAGATCCATAAACCCGTGGTTATGTCACAAAAAAACAGTGCTAGTCAAAAGGCACGACAAGGAGTGTGACGGTTGAGGGTCTCACTACTTAACAAGCCGACTTAGGCACCTCAGTACCAACCTCTGCACTTCTCGTTCTCACTAGATGCGAACTCACCATTCGCGCTCCCCTCTGTAGCCTCGCCCCTTCCCCCTTATATGGGGCGGTGGTCCGCCTATAAATAAGCCCCGGAAACAAAGAGAAGGAATTAGAATTTGGTAAGAAAGACGAAGGTTCAGTTCGTGAAGATCGATCCTTCAGCCCGACAAGACGATTTCCGTGAGAAACGATAGGATCAGATTGAGAGGATCGATCATCCCTCCCCGGGCCGAATTAACATAAATCGTCAAGTTTGGTATCGGTGCCATACCGAAGAATCCTTTACAGACTTAGAAGAAGTCTGACTGGAGAAAATTAAACCCGCTCACACTCGAGTGACTCTCACATCTCAAGCTCCGTATGAGTGAGAGAAGAAGAACCCAGCCCCAACAGGGTTCCGTTCTTTAATTACGGTAAAAATCCCCCCGAATACCCCCAAATATAGTTTATTTGGGGATGATTCCTGTGTGTTTCCTTATATCTTTACGTGTTGAAGCGGCTCTTCCTTAAAACAACAAAATTCGCACTCTTAGATCAAAGCCTACTTCATCAAAGAAGTACATCACGACTACAAGGTATCTTACGACATCCTTATTTCTGGAGCTTTTACACTTTTGTATAGTGTAATTGAACAATATGTTATGTTAATGATCCGAAAAACGCAATTCTGAACCGTGAAAATTCTTAGTAACTTATTGAGATGAACGGAATGTTCATATCTAAGGGAAGTACTAACTTTCGAATAATTGGAGAAAGCGAACATTTTTCTTCACTCAATTGTCTCTTGAATTTACCAAGGGAATGAAAAAGAAATCTACTATCTAAACTAAAAGCTTTACGAAAATCAAAATGAAATTCCTGATTAATTTGTATCCAGAATTCTTAATTAATTATGTTAATATTGTATTAGTATGAACGACTCAAAGTGCTTAATTAATTTAATTAAAGATGTAAGCTTAGACTAATCCAAACTCAATATTCAAATAGAAAATCATAACCTAAAATACCCCTGGCCACAGGTTAGCAAAAATAACCAAAGAATTGGACCAACTAACTAGTCTCACATCTACAATGGATTTCATTCAATCAAAAACACTAAACGGAAGTTTCTAGGAGAGAAATTGGAATCAATTAAATAACAATACTAGTCAGGTTCTAGAAGAGAGCTTACACTCACTCAAAGACAATGAAAGGAAGCATCTAAGAGTGAAATTGCAATCAATCAAATTACAAACCTAGGCAAGTTCTAGTAGAGAGACAGCACTCAATCAAAGGGCAATGAAAGGAAGATTTTAGTAGAGAAATTGCGATCAATCACATGCCAATCGAAAGAAGTTTCTATAAGAGAGAGATTACGATCAATCAATGGGAGGTTTTAGTAGAGAATACAAGCAATCAAAGGACAATTAAAGTATAATTCTATATGAGAGATTGCAATCAATCAAAGTAAAATGAATGGAAGTTTCTAGTGTAAAAATTACAATCAATGAAATAAAAATCAAAGTAATGTTCTAGCATAGAAATTAAAATCAATCAAAGGGCAATGAAAGGAAAGTTCGAGGAGATCAATTATCATCAATCAAATGACAATCAAATCGAAGTTCTATGAGAGAAATTGCAATCAATCTAAAGACATATTACAATTAATCATAGGAAAATTAAAAAAGTTATAGGAAAGAGAGATTGCAATCATTCAAATGAAGGTTCTAGGAAAAAGTTGCATTCAAACACAATGAAAGGATCGAGTAGGAGAGGGATTGCAAACATCAAAGGACAATAAGAGGAAGGTTCTAGGAGAAAAGCTACAATCAATCAAAAATCGATCAAAGGAAAGCCATAGGAGAGGGAGAGATTACAATCAATCAATGGAAGGTTCTAGGAGAGATTATAAGCAAAAAATGACAATAAAAGGAAGTTTCTAAGAGATATATTAGCAAAAGATAATTCTAGGAGATAGATGCAATGAATCAAATAGCAATGTAAGGATCGTTCTAGGAGAGAGATTGCAATCAATCAAAGTAAAATGAAAGGAAGATTCTAATAGAGAAATTACAATCAAAAGCTGGTTCTAGGAGAAAGATCTAAGTCAACAAAGGACAACGAAAGGAAGGTTCTAGAGAAAAGTGCAACCAATCAAACGACAGTGAAAGAAAGGTTTCTAGCAAAGAAATTGCAATCAATCAAAGTCTAATTAAAGGATGGTTCTAGGAGAGAGATTGAACCAATTTAAAGGATTATCAAATTCAGGTTTTACGAGAGAAATTGCAAATTAATCTAATTACAATTAAAGAAAAGGTTCTAGTACAGAGAGATTGCAATCATTCGAAGGATATTTTTAAGAGAAAGATTGCACTCAAAGTCAATGAAAGATGGTTCTAGGAGAGGGATTGCAATCAATCACGGGGCATTTTTTTTTCTTTAGAGCCCATCCGGCGACTGCCCACTTGGGCATTAGTCGCCGGAAATACGACAGCCTAGAACTAGGATACTTTGAAAAAAAATATGAAAAAATAACAATGATGAATATTGGAAATACTTAACAATTAGGAAGCAATCTCCGGCATCGGGGGGAGGTCCCCCTCACCCCGGTGAGGAGCATGCAACCTACAAAGAGAACAAAAAAAAATAGAACCTACTTAAATGAAGGGGAGAAGCCCGGCCTCTCCCCAAAAGCCCCCAAGTGTACAAGTCAATGTGCACGAACTCGTCCCAAGTACAAGGAATAGGCGGTAGTGACCCCGCCCATCCCGGTACCGGGAGAGGTAACGTGCACGAAGATCACCCAGACTGGGAGATTCAACAAAAATGTGCTGAACAGTCTGGGGTGCAGGCGAGCGCTCCATCAAATAGCGATGCGTCACACGAGTGTGTCCGATTCGGAGACGACAGAAAGCGACCTGAAGCCTTCGTGGAATTGGGGGATAGGTCCATGGGAACAGTCGCGGCGCAATGGCACGCAACTTTAAGTTACCTTCGACCGTCTCCCATCTTCTTTGCCAAGCAGTCCGAAGAGCTGCCCGTATTCCTGCCATGTAGTCTGTGTGAGGAAGAGCAAAATGCTGGTCCGGTCGCAGAGTCCTCGCGGACTCTTTGGCGCCCTCATCAGCGCGCTCATTCCCCGCAATTCTTACATGTCCAGGAACCCAGCAGAAGATAATCTCGACATCCGCCCGGCTCGCCAAAACCATGGCGTCACGGATATCGCGAACCAGGGGATGCGGAGATTCCAATGCCCCGAGAGCACTCAGGGCGCTTTGTGAGTTGCTATAGATCACAATCCGGTCTCCGAACCGGGCACGTCGCGTGATTCCCCGTACCGAGTGTTGTATTGCCACCAGCTCGGCCGTGAAGACAGACGCATCGCCTCGCAGATCCCTGCTGACTTCAAACAGAGGGGACACGGCGTGGAAGCCGACTCCCTCTTGGGACTTGGAGCCATCCGTATACACTGGCACGGTTCAAGCATGAGACGATGTGTGCTCCAAAAAGGTGGAACGCAATACTTCCGGTGCCGTACAAGCTTTTGGAGCAGAAGCGTGGCAACAAATAGCCAAATGTGGTACCCTCCAGGTTGGCGTCCTGGGCAGAACCAGGGGCACCACCGGTCCGAGAGCTATATCTACCTCTCGAAGGAGTTTCCTGGCTTTAAACCCAAAGGGCTTAGTGTATGACTGGCGTCTCTCGGCGGCTTAGGCACCGTCGAGATCAGCTGCGGATGCAGTGAGAGCTATTGGCGAGTGAGGGAGACGCCGGGCTCGCGCGTACAGGCGAGTGATGCACTGCACGCGGCGCAAAGCGAGTGACATCTCCCCAGCATCGACCAACAGGCTCTCAATGGGGGAAGTTCGGAAGGCACCGGTCGTAAGGCGAAGGTCGGTGTGGTGGATCGAATCCACCTTCCGCAATAAACGCTCGGCTGCGGATGCATAAAACTCGCATCCGTAGTTGAGCTTCGAACGAACAAAGTATCGATAAAAAAGTAGGGCAGTAGCCCTAACATCACCACAAGCGCTGAACGTCACGGAACGAAGAATATCCATGGTGCGGGTATAAGAGATCCTAAGCCTGCGAATATGAGCCTCCAAGGTGAAGCGTCGGTCGAATACAAGGCCAAGGAAACGGTGCGATTCGACTACATCCACGCGCACCCCATTAATAAAGAAATCTGGGTCGGGCTGAAGCCGTGGATGGCGACAGAAGTTCACCACCTTAGTCTTGGCCAAAGAAAACCGAAACTTGTTCGCTTCGGCATAGCGAGAGACACGGTTCAATGCCTGTTGGAGTCGACGCTCCAGAGTTGGCATCTGGGCCGCGCCAAAAGAGATCAAAAGGTCGTCCAAGTAGAACGTAGCGAGAACATCTTCCGGCAGCACCGAGGCGATGCCGTTGATGCTCAGGGCAAAGAGTGTTACACTGAGGACACTTCCCTGTGGGATACCCTCTTCCTGCTCCTCTGGGCCGGAGAGGGTTCACCCCCACCCGTACGCGGAATCGACGATCTCGCAAAAATTCAGATATAAACATTGAGAGGCGTCCCCTCGACCCCATCGTGTGGAGATTCTCCATGATACCGTATCGCTATGCGGTATCATAGGCCTTCTCCAGATCGAAAAACACCGTGACGTACTGCTGTCTACGAAGGAAAGCCTCGCAGACGGCATTTTCTAGTCGGAGCAGAGCATCTGACGTGAAGTGGAACTTGCGGAAGCCACACTGTGCAGAAGACAGATGGCCTCCGCTGTCTAGGAAAAAGGCTAATCTAACACTTACCAATTTCTCCATCAACTTGCACACGCAAGAGGTTAGAGAGATTGGGCGGAAACCGGTCGGAGTAGAGTGATATCTCCCCGGTTTACGAAAGACGAGCACAGTAGCGATTCACCAGGAATCTGAGAGAAGATCCTCCACCCAGATCCTGTTGAACAAATCTAACAGAAAGGCCATGCCTCGCTCACCCAGGTGTCGAAGCATGGCGTACGCGACATCGTCTGGCCAATGGGCGGTGTCCGCGCACAAAGCGAGAGTGGAGCGCAACTCACTCATATGAAACTTGTAGTTGAAGTGTTCTCCGTCTCTGGAGGTAAAGTCCAGCCCGCAGCCTTCCGCGACATGACGTGCATTGAATGCTGGTGGAGAAGAATCCCGGCTAGAGAATGCGGAGAATGCGGTCGCTAAGGATTCCGCCACGGACGCGGGGTCCGGTATTGCGGTCCAATTCTCCTGAAGAACCAGAGGGAAGTCCTGCGAGAACTTTCCCCTAATCCTTTTGACTCGCTTTCACACCTGTGCTAAAGGGGTCTTCCCGTTAAATGAAGACACGTATGCCCGCCTAGAAGAGCGGCGGGCGTGCTTCGAAAAAAGCCGGAACCTAGCCCTAGCCCGACGAAATTCAGCGACAGTGAAATCGTTCGGGCGGCGCTTATAGCGCATGTAGGCATAACGCTTCTGTTTGAGGGCCGTCTCAAATAAGGTTACCAGAGAAGAACTCAACGGCCTTATCTTCTGACCTAAACTCCTCGACTGAAATAGAGAATTCAGTCATTTCCTGAAATGCAGGCCACCGCGCCCGCACCAAGCACCACTGAGGTGTGCTGTCAGGCGGCAGTTGCCCTGAAAATGATATTTGAATGGGAAAGTGATCACTACCATGGAGGTCATCGACCCCCCCCCCCCTTTAATAAAAATCAGGCTGTGCATCTGAAGAGCACAAAGATAAGTCAAGGCAAGAAAATGAAGCGGTTCTCGGACAGTGATGCGTAAACTCATCCACGTTTTAGACACCTATTTCAAGCTCTTCAATCAGATCGGAAAGGACTTGTCCCCTGGGAGTTTTTGAGTAATCTCACCAGAAAAGATGCCTGCTGTTCAGATTTCCAAGCAAGAGAAAGGGCCTCGGCAACCGTGCCACAACGCAGCGCAAGTCCCCCGTCGTCGAAGTCAGCTGACGGTGGAATGTATGCAGGAGTTACAATGAGTTACAAGGAAAGAGAGTACCCTAGAAGACCTTACGATCCATTCAAAGAAGGTCCCTTTGGACTAGCAAACGAAGCGGGCACATGGCTGCTCAATTGTTTTGCCTCCCTAGACGGCCACCTTTCAAGACTTTGTCTAGTCTTGACTTAAACTGGTCAACAGATTCACTGTTGACAACTTCCACTGGAAGTGCGTTCCACTTACCGCAGATACTGTAGGTGAAAAATTTCCACACAAATTGCGGTTGTAACGCTTCAGTTCAAGTTTGAAGCCGTGATTGCGCGTTCTGTTTTTCACTCAGTGTAAAAATATCCCAGTAGTCAACATTGTCGAACCCTCGAAGTATTTTGAAAACTTCGATGAGCTGACCACCCAGTCTACGGGTTTCCAGCGAGAACAGATTTAATTCCCTTAGCCTATCCTCATAACTTTTATGTCGGATAGAGGGAATCAGTTTGGTTGCCCTAGCTTGTACGCGTTTCAACCTTGCGATTTCCTTTTGAAACGAAGGACTCCAAAATTGTACGGCATACTCCAGGTGCGGCCGAACAAGGAAGTTGTACATACAAAGTACTATCTCCTTGTTACGGTATCCAAACTGGCGCTTTATGTAGCCTAACATCCTTTGGGCTTTCTTCTCTGCCTTGATGCACTGTTTCGAGAACTTGAGGTCGCTAGTGATAGTTACACCCAAGTCATTCTCAGTGTCACTCGATTCAAGAGCAGTGCCCTTAAGGATATACTGAGATTGGGGGTTTCTGTGGCCGATATGCATTACTTTGCATTTCCCCACGTTAAAAGGCATTTGCCACGTGTCCGACGACTCCCCAATCTTCCCAAGATCTTCCTGCAGGCGGGCAGTATTTCCATCCTTTGCAACGTTCATAACAAGCTTGGTATCGTCGGAAAATTTGGAAATCTTGGCAAACATGTCACCGTCCATGTCCTTGACGTAGATGATGAATAGTAGTGGTCCCAGGACAGTACCTTGAGGCACCCCGCTATTATCGGGCACCCACTCAGAAGCCTGTCCATTCACCACCACCCATTGCCGTCTGCCACTTAGCCAGTTCTCGATCCAGCCGGCTACCTTTCCGTCTATGCCCAGCGCTCGCACTTTCCGGAGAAGGCGGCGGTGTGGTACCTTATCAAAGGTTTTCTGAAAGTCTAAATAAACCACATCCACCGCCTTGTCCCGATCGTGCTCACTGAACACGAAGTGGAAGAATTCCACTAGGTTCGTCAGGCATGACCGTTGCCTTCGGAAGCCGTGCTGGAAACTCTTCAATAGCAGGTTTGACTCTAAATAAGACGTTATCTTGTCCATTATCATGCTTTCCATGAGTTTACCGACTATCGAAGTCAAACCGATGGGTCGGTAGTTTGACGGTTGGCTGGGGTCTCCTTTCTTGAAAATCGGGGTCACCTCCGCCTCACGCCAGTCTCTAGGAACGCATCCGGTCAGGATTGACATGTTAAAGATAGCGCACAGATATCGTGATACTTCATTGCACACTTCCTTGAACACCTTGGATAGAAACCCGTCCGGTCCAGGGGACTTATTCGTCTTTAGGTCACTGATCTTCTTTTTTTACTTCTCCTTCGGTGAAGTCCATTGCTTCCAGCTTTTCCCCCGAGTAGGAACTTGTGGGCTGAGGTATGATAGTATACCTCCTATCCAGGTGCAGCTGCACAGCCACTGCCTGAAAGGATGTATCTGAAGAGAAAGGAAGAACGGAGACATCATGCCGGGTGTAAACCGCGCATCCCCCAGCCAGGCCATCCCGTGGTGGTATAGTCGCCAGACCCTTATACCCCGGGAGGGTTGGCAGGGGGCACGCGCCTAGCATGGTCTCCTTTAAAACGATAGATAACGGGGAACAGGACGAGACGAGCCTCCGCAGCTCCTCCCAGTTGACCCGGAGTCCACGGCAATTCCATTGAAGGAATAATCCCTCTAGGCGTATCTCGGAGGAGACGCGGGGGCCCTCCTCGAAGAGAAGAACCTCATGGGACTGGCCGTTCGCTTCCCGGAGGCAGAAACCCAGGCGCTGTTGGCCGGACAAAGCGCTGAAGGCGCTGTCGCCTTCGAGGACTTATTGAAGGAGGTTGGGCTCGCCATGTGAGTCTTTTCCTCCTTCCGCCTCGAAACCTTAGGCAGGCGCTGCGGCTTCGGAGGTGAAGGGCCCTCTTTTCGAGGAACCTCCGTCTCCCAGCCACTCGATCCACCACTAGGCGTTGGCAAAGGAGCCGAAGCTCCATTGTAGACACCTTTAGGAACCCCGGAAGATGGCCTAGCGACCAACTTCAAGGGTGTTGCCTCCTGTGAGTCTAACGACTCGGTGGAGGCGCGTGGCCGTTTCGAGTTACGGGAAACGGTCACGCTGGGGGAGAGGGGGGAGCCCTGGTTTTTGCCGGGGCTGGGTATGAACCCTTTTTGCCGCCAGCTTTATAGGGGAGCGCCCGGGTTGAGTAGAGCCCGCAGAAGGGCTCCGAATGGGCGCGGAAACAACCGTGCTCGCTGGCCTGGATGGGCCAGGAGCAAAGGGTGCCTTTCTAACTATTGAGGCATATGACGTCCCAGGCAGAGCCTGGCGCGCCAGGACCAAGTCCTTAGCCTTGCGGAATGAGATTCGATCCTGGGCCTGAACGGCCAGGATTTCTTTCTCGAGGAGATATGCACCACATTGCTTCAAAGAAGCGTGGTGCTGCTCTTCGCAATTGACACAGTTGGCCACACATGATTTCCACTTATTGTGGGCGGCCTTGTAGCAATTTACACAGACTTTGTGTGACCATGACTTTGCACGTCTACAAGATCGATTTGTATGGCCGCTTCGGCAATACGACAGAAATAGCACCGCCGCGGCAGTGGCACGAATGCCTTCACGCGGTCGCGGTCCCAACAAGCACTCACCGACTCAGGAAGCTTTTTACAGTCGAACGTGACGAAGAGTGTAGGGGTGGGTCTCGAGGCCCCTCCCTGTTTTCTCATCACACGTTCGACCTTGACCGTTCCATGGTCACCCAGCTCTAAGGTGATGTCCTCAATGGAGTAGTCAACGAGTTCCCTCACATAAACTACTCCTTTCACAAAGTTCATGGTAGAGTGTGGCGTCACACTCACCGGGCGGCCATGAAGTGTCCGAAGAGCACTTATCTTGGCCACCTTGGCGGGATTCACCGCATTTGCCAGAAGGCTCCCGTCCGAGAAACGGGTCACCTTCGGCTCTCTACCAATTGCACTAGCTAATCCTCTCCTCTGATGCATCATGTTGCCCTTGGATAACATGGTGCCATCAGTGGAGCGAATAACGAGCAAGCGTTTGAATCCTGCAGGCTCGAAAACGCCAGGTAACCTCTGAATCAGGGGCCCTGATGTCATCGAGGCTCTGCCCTGTGCACTCTTGGTCTCAGTCAGGGGCTACGCAACCGGCGGGGCAGAGGGGCCGGATGTGCCGATCTCGGCTTGGTCGCTTGCCACAGTGGCAGCAGACCTATCCATCCCCGCAGTCCCCGCGAAAGGACAGGATCTCCGAGTTTTCTTTGTCTTCCTGGTCTTGGTCTTTTTATTTTTTGGAGAGGAGGGCGGGGAATGAACCCGCTTCTCACTCCCGCCGGTAGAAGCCCCTAGGCAGATGTACCGGCCTCAGCCAGGTCCTTCTCCGAAATGGAGAAGGGCCTGGTGGTCACAGGGGCATCATTCGGAGGAGATCCCTCCCCTCCTTGTACTGCCTGAGAATCCCCAGCCGTTTGAGGAGGACCTTGCATAGCGGCGGATTCGGGTTCGGTGCTTGGCGCCGAGCCCGGATTCCCCCCCATGGAAGGCCCTACCCTCTGAGGGTGGTTTTCCTCAAGGACCATGTCTATGACAGGAGGGGCCTCCAGTTTGCCATCCACTCCCAGGACATCGTAGGTCCCCTTGGCAGCGTCATGAGTCTTTTGTGGGGAGGCACAGGCCTTGACCCCGGCAAGGTTTAATATTCTTGCCAGCAGGTTTTTCGAGGGAAGCGACCAAAGGGGCCTGGCTTCCCTCTACCCCTTAGGGGGTTTTCCCTACAGAGCCGCTTACACAAGGGGCGTTCGGCAATGGGCTGCCTGCTAGCTTTCCTTGGCAGTTCCCTTAGAAAGCAAAAGAGGGACTGCCGCTGGAATTAGGGAGGTGCCCGAAAGCACCTCCAGAGAAGGGGGTGAGGGGAAATCCCCTACACCCGAAGGCGTAGGAGAGGAGTAAGCCTCCTCTCCGGTTAAAGAAGTATGGAGGGTCCCCTGCGAAAGCACAGGGGGAGACCTCCATTTTCTCGGTGGAGCTGCCCGAGGGTGGCTCCGTTGATGTTCTTGGGGAAGTTGGGGGTTGGGTTTTTTGTTTTTTCATCATTGGGCATGGTGACCCTATTTGTGCTACGGGACGCAATAGCTCATCACCTCTTGCAGTTGCCCGCACTGAAAGAGTTGCTTACAGGCCTAGCAGAGCCAGGCGCCGCCATTTGGAACCACCCCTCTCGCCTGGTGGCCTGGCAGTCCATCGGCATGGCGGCTCCACCTTAAACACGCCGTAAAACAGATAGATTTTGAAGACGAGAGGAAAAGGGTTGTGAGGAAGGTATGGATGGGGATGAAGCAGGTTGTAAAAACCAACCACCCTAGACCGGAGCTCAAGGGTTAGGCAACATTGTCCCCCTCCCCCCTCAGCCCCGATCCAGGACGGTTGGCCGAGAAGAAGGTCAGCATCTACCCTGTGAAATTAGAGGCTGACCAGAGAAAGTTGTGGGAGAGGTTGTAGGAAAAGTGAGGAAACAAGTGTTTTGAAGGAAGGAAGAGAGGCTAAGCTGGGGCCGGACGGGGTGCTGAGTCCCGTCAGCACGGCGCCAGGATGGCGAATCGCCGCGTCCCTTACGGGGCCAGGGGGCAGAGGGGCCGGATGTGCCGACATCGGCTTGGTCGCTTACCAAAGTGGCAGCTGACCCATCCTTCCCTGCAGAGGAGGGTGGGGAATGAACCCGCTTCTCACCTCCTCCGGCAGAAGCCCTTAGGCCAGATGGACGGGCCTCAGCCAGGTCCTCCTCCAAAATGTAGAAGGTCTTGGTGGTCGCAGGGGCACCGGTTGGAGGAGATCCCTCCCCTCCTTGTACTGCCTCAGAATCCCTACTCGTTTGAGGAGGACCTTGCATAAGGGCGGATTTGGATTCGGTGTTTGCCGCCGAGCCCGGATTTCCCCTCAAGGAAAGCCCTACCATCTGACGCTTGATTTCCTCAAGGACCATGTCTATCACAGGAGTGGCCTCCAGTTGGTCATCCCCTCCCAGGACATCGCAGGTCCCCTTGGCAGTGTCGCCAGTCTTGTGAGGGTAAGCACAGGCCTTGACCCCGGCAAAGTTTAAAATTCTTTTCTGCAGGTCTTTTGAGGAAAGCGACCGAAGGGGCCTGGCTTCCCTCTCCCCACTAAGGAGGTTTTCTCTACTGAGTCGCTTACACGAGGGGCGGATGGCAATAGGCTGCCTGCTGGCTTTCTTGGCAGTCCCCTTAGAAATAAAAGGAGGGACTGCCGCTGGAAATAGGGAGGTGCCCGAAGGCACCTCCAGATAAGGGGGTGAGGGGGAGTGCCCTTCACCCGTAGGCGTAGGAGAGGAGTATGCCTCCTCTCCGGTTAAAGAAATATGGAGGATCCCCTGCGCAAGCACAAGGGGGGGAGGGGACCTTCATTTTTTCGGTAGAGCTGCCCGAGGGCGCCTCCGTCGATGTACAAGGGGAAATGGGGAGAGATTTGGGTTTTGTTTTTTTCATACATGGGCATGGTGAAGCTCTTTTTCATACGGGACGCAATAGCTCATCACCTCTTGCAGTTGCCCGCACTGCAAGAGGTGCTTACAGGCCTAGCAGAGCCAGGCGCTGCCATTTGGGACCACCCCTCCCGCCTGGTGGCCTGGCAGTCCATCGGCATGGCGGCTCCACCTTAGACGCGCCGTAAAAAGATAGATTGTGAAGAGGAGATGAAAAGGAATGTGAGTAAGGTATGGGTGTGGATGAAGCAGGTTGTTAAAAAACCCATCCCGAACCGGAGCTCAGGGGTTAGGGAACGTTGTCTTTTCCCCCCTCAGCCCCGATCCGGGACGGTTGGCTTGAGAAGAAGGTCAGCATCTACCCTGTGAAATTAGAGGCTGACCAGAGAGAGTTGTGGGAGAGGTTGTATGAAAAGCGAGGAAACAAGTGTTTTGAAGGAAGGAGAAGAGGCTAAGCTGGGGCCGGATGGGGTGCTGAGTCCTGTCAGCACGGTGGCCAGGATGGCAAATTGCCGCGCCCCTTACGGGGCAATCACGGGACAATGCGAGGAATGTTCTACGTGAGAAATTTCAATCATTCAAAGGTCAATGAAAGAAAAGATCTAGAACACGATCTAGAATGTAAGGTTCTTGGAGAAAAATTACAATCAATAAAGTGAGAATCGAAGGAAGGTTCTAGGAGAGAAATTGCAATCAATCAAAGGACAATAAAAGAATGGTTCTATGAGAAATTATAATCAAATCTGAGGAAAATGTATAGCGTGCCTAGAAGTGCAAGCGAGCGGTTTAAAAACTTCGCCTGAATAAGTCTTTTTTTAAGACTCAGGATGGTAGAGTAGATTCGCCGCCTGCTAACAGTGGTCCGGCGAAGCAGCAATATGCTAAAAACTCGCCTACCCTACTTGCCTTCTGTTTTTTTTGGTTTTTTTCTTCGCTTCTTTTCCTAAACCCACCTATCTAAAAATGAAAGGGAGGTTCTAGGAAAGAAAGTACAATCATCAAATGGTAATCAAAGGAAGGTTCTAGGAGAGAGATCAGTCAATCAGAGGACAAAAATGCTCGACAGCAATAGCAGAAAAATTATGGGAAAACATTTCAGGATAAATTAATGAATATTTCCTCTAATTTCCAGTATAAATATAATAAAATAGAAAACTAAGGATCTATAACTTCATCCGTTACTACTTTACATGTGATTCTATAGAAATCAGATGAAGCCATTTTGCTACAAGCAAATAAACACAAGCTCTAAGAAAAATAACATTTCCATGAAACGTAAATATACAGAGGATCCTAAAGTCTGTTATCTGTAAATTTTCACAGCAGCTAAGTAATATTTTCAGCAGGGTTTGACAAGGCTCTTTACTATGTATTATTTTTGTATATTGAGTAATATTTTTTTAAAACAGTCCAAGGAATTTACGACTATCTTTGTATTTTTAGTATTTGCCAATATTCTCTTTACTGACAAACAGTATTACGAATAAAAGGAAATTTCCGTATTCCATCATTAATGGATCCATGACTTTGGTTCAATTTTTTATATTCGCTTCGCTGTTTGGATTCCAAATCTGTTCAGTTTTCTGCATTTGTGAAATGTCTCTTCGATTGAAAACATTAAAGTGTCATTAACTGAAACGCTTCGTTTAGCTGGCTACTGAATCCAGTTAGCGAAAACTCCTCGCGTATGTTGATTATTTTCTGGTATAATTTGGTCAATTAGAACTTGTCAAGTCGCATGGGCAATTTCACTCGAGTGGCTTCATGCACCGTAAATGGAAAATACAGTTTTAACACACTCACTATTTTCCCTATCAATTTGTCCCTCCTCATTATGAAATCGATGAAGGTTCAGAAAGAGTTACGTATCTTCCGAGCCCATATTGTACCAAGTTAGTTGCTTCTGGATATCCCTATGCCGCATATTTTCAACTGTTTCAAACTATATCTCTTCACATTAGATCAGTAATTTCCAGTGTGGGCGTTGTTGAGGTACAAGGGGGCGCTGTAAGATGGTGCTTCAATTAGGGGGCGTTGAATGCACACTGAGGGCGTTCGGTATTTATTCAATTTTAACCATATCAAGTTTAAATATTACTCAATTATTATAGCATACCTACTTGTTGGACATATAGAAATCTATAGAAATACTGCAATTCTATGGAGAGCAAAAAATCTGCAGAATTGCAGAAACTTTATAGAATTCTACAGAAAATTCTACTGCATGCCAGTGATGTGTGTTAGTGTGCTTGTTTTCTCGCTCAGTTGGTGTTACACTGCAAGGTGGCTAAATTATCAATCTCGTCGTCACAATTCGTGAAAATTGATTACCTTTTAACTCTGTGGCCATGAAAAAATTAATGTCCATACTTATGTAAGTGCAATTATAAACTTTACTGTTATACAGATTTAAAATTCTATGCATTATTTGCAGAGCTTAATATTGTAAACGTATTGTATTAACAATATTGTACGACTAGTTGTTGATACCTTTTCACGTGGCATTTGGTTTGTGGTGACGTGTTTGATGAAAACTGTTATTGAAAAGTTTTTTTGATGATGTTTTAATAAACCTCTGATAGTTGACTTATAGTTTGCTATAACTTCTTTAATTATGCCAAACATGCTTGAGGTTCGATCTGTACCTGTACAAAATAAGTACACAAAGCTTCCACTCGTTATTGTTGCTTTAAACTTGATCCGTTTAATTCTTGTATAAAACATGTACGTAACAGTCACACTCTCTTGGGTCCACGCGTTCTACGTAGCTATTTACAAAATAGACTTAAGAACACACTGCCAGACAGGTGACATCGCTAATTTTTATTTTCAATTGATGAACATAAATAAATCTTTCCTATATTAGATAGTGCCAAAAGGCGGGTACATGATGGGTAGCCAATAAAAATTTCACTAAATTCAATATTTAATAACATAAATTAAACCTTTCACAAACAATAGTTATGATTTATTATTGCTAAAAGTTTCCATAATTTAAATGTCTTAGTTCTATCACAGTAAAAGGATTTGAAACGTCTAAAAATTTCTTGCCTGTGTTATCTCGGAACATATACGTATAACAAATACTAACTTATGATAATATGTAAAAATAATGCAGATTTCTCATTTTCGCTATTGATTTAAAAAAAAAATAGGATATGAATAAGATTGTTTGTGTATTTCATGCTTATAAGTTAATAAGAAAAGAAAAGGTAATAGGAACAATATCTAGAAAATTAGGTAGTGGGAGAGCTGGAGCTGCTACAACAGAGAACATCCTTGCTGTGGAGGAAGTAATTCATTCAAATCGGATTGTCACAGAAACAGATCGATCCTACAGATGATTGAAACCAACCTTGATATAATTCCCTGGCATTCGAAAAAGAATGTAGAACAACATAAGGGTTTCAAATTTCGTTAGAATCGGCCGAATAGTTATGATGTTATTGATAAAACAAAATAGTTCCTGGGAGAACCTTGGGAGGACTTTGGTAATTATATCATTAGGAAGAGAATGTCAAAAAATATAAGGGTTTTAAATTGTGTCAGAATCGGCCGAATAGTTATAATGTTATTATAAAAACAAAAAAAAAGCGAACGAGAACCGACCGACCGATATAGTGAGAGGTAGTCTCCTGCGACTAGACTCGCGTGCGACTAAAAATATAACATGCAAATAAAACGTACATGATACGCAGATACGTCGGAACTGAAGATTCTGAAGAAACAGATACGTCGGAACTGAAGATTCTGAAGAAACAGATTGAGTCACTTTCTAGCTGCCTTGGCGCCTAGTACAAGTATTGGAACTGATCATACTCTGATATCTTTTGTTCTACCTTCATTTATCGTACTGTATTATTCACAACTATTTTCCTCTCCTAGTATGAATGACGATTTATATTTTACAAATATGATGTTAATAATTATGTGTGAGCCAATTTTACTTCTATTATTTATCTCTCTCTTTCACTTATTTATTTAATTTTATTTTTTGTGCCATCCCGCGACCCTCAGGAGCCCCCTTGAGACCCCGGGTTTTGGAACCAATACTCTAGAGGGATAAATAATAGCGGACTTAATGATGGATGGAGGTTTTATCAACAACCACAATACAGGGTTACCCGCCCCCCTCACAGGCTCGATTATCAGAGTTATGCCCAGCATACACAGGGAGTGTTGTATGCTCTTCTGTAGTTCGGCTACGCCCAAAGTGTAAAGTAATTACTATCCCTACAGGTTGTAACTCCGTCTCATTCTAGAGTTGCTCTGAATTTCGATTCCGCAGTGAGCTACATTTCAAATCTGTTTTCTCCGAAGTCTCCGATTTTGTCTTTCAAAAGAACGGCATGCTGTAGCGAAGGATTTTGTTGAGTCATCGTTTACAAGCCAAAATCACGACGAAGTAGTTGATAGCGAAGAAATTAGGCTATCATTGTTGATACCAAAACAGCCTAAAATAATATATTATATCTAAGTATACCTCCTGAGGAAGGTACGGGTGAAAGGGAAGATGAAGGAGAGAGGAGTGCAGCGACGGTAATCGGTCTCTTTGTAGCAAGCTGGATTAATAAAAAAAGGACGGTTTGAGGAGCTTTTTCGTCGAACTTGCAGTTGCCCTTACCTCTGGAATTTCGGGCGATGGAGAGAACTCTTCAGAGTTTACTCTACTGATGTCGTGATGAAATGGTGAATGCGCTTAGTTTTATAGCCGACGTGCAACTGGTAAACTAGCGCCACAGAACAGACAAGTTAAAAGAGGTAAGGGTGAAGGAGAACACGAAAAAATACATAAAAACAATACATGAAAAAATATGCAATATATGAATACAATTATTAATTCTAATAAAAAACAAACTAAGATATTATATCAGTTGAGGCTGTTGTAACGATTGGAAATGTCTATGTGCCTCTTAATGCATCGCTCTTTAGAAACCAAGCCGCGAGGAACTCTACTCTTCTGGTTGGTGGATCGTCCTAAAACCTTGGTGTTTTCCCAACTCATCAAATTTTGTTCATTGTCGTGATGCGATAAGATGTCTGAAAGTGGGCCATTCTTACGGATCGCTCTCTGGTATTCCTCGATCTTTGTGTGCAGCTGTTTCCACGTTTGTCTTATATACATCGGTGGGAAACCACTACAACCAATATCATATACTACACCAGCGTGTTCCTCTGGGCCCTTCCTATCTTGTACGTTGGTGAGTCGGCTTTTTGAGGAGTTCATAGGTTTATGGGATACATTGATGACGCATGGACGGTAGAGTATTGCCACTATCTTAGTCATCGTGGTTCCATAAGGGAGTGCCATCCTTTCTTTACTCTATTCGTTTCGTGGTCTTGGTCCTCTTGCTGATTTTACAAAATGATTAGGATAGTTGTTGACTCTAAATAATAGTTTCAGTTGTTTTACTTCACTAACTCGTGATTGGATGCTGATACACTGCATTCTGCGACCGGATGTACACTGTTGAAATCAAGTATACGGCCTGTGTGAGTCTTCTTCCTGGTTTGTAGGGCACCATTAACGTCTCTGCTCTACTTTAAGGACGGGTAGCTTGGTGGCTTGCTCTGTCTGAAAGGTAAAGTTTCTTTCGGGAAAAGGCTGCTGAAGTGCTTGTGAAAGTTTAGCGCTTTTTCCTTCGAATAATCACAAACGTGTCATCGACGTATCTCAGCTAGACAACACGAGTAAGCGTTCCCGTGAGCGAAAGCCTCTCAAACCCCTGCATGAAAAGTTCCGCGATGACGAACGAGATGGGGGATTCCATCAGGGTTCCCTTCTTTTGATGGTAAATCATTTTTTCATATATGAAAACAGTTGATGTATGTTGTCGTTGTTGTTCTTGCTTATTACTCCCGGAAGCAGATGGAATCTCTGCTCCTCAGAGCGCTTGAGAGCTTAAGTAAGGAAGCCTTTAATCCTATAGCTTGTGTTGAAGGCCCTAACAACGTTACCACAATTAGGTGGGGCCGCGTTTTCTGTGAGAGTGTCGTTAATGATCAGTTTAGAATAGGAGGTTGTTGGATGGTATAGGAATTATATACCACCACCATGTGCTAGCGGTCCATGCTAAAACTAGGAAGTGGGAGTTCTATTGCAAATTAACCTCACACATAATACATACAAGAGGGTTGTTCCCATTACAGGATTGAATCTAGTTATGGTGGTCGTGTTATATCGATTTGGCAATGACTGACCACTCTACTACTCTTTTTTTCTTACAGGGTGGATATAGTTAAACAATTCAAGTCTTGCATGCGGGGATAAAAATGGTTAAATCAAAACAGAAGTCAAGTAAACGTAGGTAGTAATTCTTTCTTCGCCTCTTGTCGTGAAACACCGGTGTGTCGTCTTCCATGGACACTAGTTAATGATGTTGTCCTGCTCATCTTTGATTTAATACCATGTTCATATCTATCCTACTGTGCCTTGCAAGAGAGATGGTTTCACTTGCTTGTAATAAAGGGGGTATTTCATCCCCCAGATGCTTGTATCTTCCGACTTCCACCTTCATCAGGATCTTTCGGCACCCATCATCAGCAGTTCTTGGAGAACTGGATGCAAGATGCAGAGAGGCGAGATACACAACCTACACCAACGGTACCGGAAAACCCTGGAACTACTCAGGAGGAGGAATATAGTGAAGAATGAAGGCTCTAACTTCCCAAGATTCTTAACCGAGAGGTCCCCAACTACACCAGATACTAATTAATAAACCAGAACCTCACGTTTAATCACCGTACAACTCTCAGCCCCGGAACAGCCTCAAAATGCATTAAGTTTATCACAAGAATCACCACCTCCCCTATCCAAATAAAAATAGAAAAAAATAAGTACTAGACAAAGCTATCTGGCGACTGCCCACTTGGGAATAAGTCGCCGTAAACAAACAGCCTAGTTCTATGCTACTTTAAAAATTTGAACCGAAAACAACAATAAAAAGAAATAACAATTAGGAAGCAATAACAATAACAAAAGAGCAAAAAAACAACAACTAAACCTAGTTAAATAAAAGGGAGAAGGCCGGCCTTCCCCCAAAAGTTAACAAGTCCACCAGTCAATGTGCACGCACTCGTCCTGAGTACAAAGGACAGGCGGTAGCGACCCCACCCATCCCGGTAGCGGGACAGGTAATGTGCGCTAAGATCACCCAGACTGGGACATTCGACAAGAATGTGCCGAACAGTCTGAGGGACGACGCAGTCGTCGCAATAGGGCGCAGGCGAGCGCTTCATAAAATAGCAGTGCGTCACACAAATGTGTCCGATTTGGAGACGACAGAAAGCGACCTGAAACCGTTGCGGCATTGGGGGATAGGTCCATGGAAACAGTCGCGGCGCAATGGCACGCAACTTTAAGTTCCCTTCGACCGTCTCCCAACTTCTTTGCCAAGCAGTCCGAAGAGCTGCCCTTATTCCTGACATGTAGTCGGTGTGAGGAAAGGCGAAACGCTGGGCCGGTCGCAGAGTCCTCACGGAGTCTTTGGCGCCCTCATCGGCGCGCTCATTTCCCGCAATTCCTACATGTCCAGGAACCCAGCAGAAGATAATCTCAAAATCTGCCCGGCTCGCCAAAACCGTGGCGTCACGGATATCGCGAACTAAGGGATGCGAAGATTCCAATGCCCCGAGAGCACTCAGGGCACTTTGTGAGTCGCTATAGATCACAATCCAGTCTCCAAACCTGGCACGTCGCGTAATCTCCCGTACCGAGTGGTGTATTGCCACCATCTCGGCCGTGTAGACAGACGCAGCGCCTGGTAGAACCTCGCTGACTTCAAACAGAGGGGATACGGCGTGGAAGCCGACCCCCTCTTGGGACTTGGAGCCATCCATATACACTTGCACGGTTCGAGCGTGACACGAGGTGTGCTCTAAAAAGGTCGAACGCAATACTCCCGATGCTGTACAAGCTTTGGGAGCAGAGGCGTGGCGATAAATAGCCAAATGTGGTACCTTCAAGGGTGGCGTCCTGGGCAGAACCAGGGTCGCCACCGGCTTGAGAGCTATATCTAGCTCTCGAAGAAGTTTCATGACCCTAAACCCAAAGGGCTGAGGGTATAACTGGCGTCTCTCGGTGGCATAGGCACCGTTGAGATCAGCTGCGGATGCAGTGAGAGCTGTTGGCGACTGAGGGAGGCGCCGGGCTCGCGTGGACAGGCGAGTGATGCACTGCACGCGGCGCAGAGTGAGTGGCATCTTCCCAGCATCGACCAACAGGCTCTCAATGGGGGAAGTGCGGAAGGCACCGGTCGCAAGGCGAAGGCCGGTGTGGTGGATCGAATTCACCTTCCGCAATAAACGCTCGGCTGCGGATGCATAAAACTCGCATCCGTAGTCGAGCTTCGAACGAACAAAGGATTGGTAAAAAAGTAAGGCATTAGCACTATCAGCACGCCAAGCGCTGAACGTCACGGAACTGAGAATATCCATGGCGCGGGTACAAGAGACCCTAAGGCTGCGAATATGAGCCTCTCAGGTGAGGCGTCGGTCGAATACAAGAACAAGGAAACGGTGCGATTCAACCACATCCAGGCTTACCCAATTAAGAAACAAGTCTGGGTCAGGGTGAAGCCGTGGATGGCGGCAGAAGTGCACCACCTTAGTCTTGGCCGGTGATTTTGTAATTTGGAGTTGTTTGGAGTGTTTGTTTTCAAGTGTTGGGTGCCAGGCCGAGGCAGCGTAGTTATGGATTTGGATTCGAATTCGATTCGAGTTTGATTCAGCCTGCATTTCAAATGCTTAAATCTATTATTTCAAAGTTCCATATTGTTTTTTCTCGTAAAATATAATTTGAACAAAGTCACCTTTAAAACATTTTCCCCCTCCTATTACACATTTTCCTTAAGTTAAGGTAAATTCGTTATTTACTGTGTTATTTCTTGTTTACTATAGCTATCCATATGCACTAGATACCCAAATTCACTGTGTACTTTTCTTTTGAAATTAATAGGTAAAATATTCGCAAAGTCCCAATGCACGGGAATCGTATGTAAACATGAATAAAAACGCAGTCAAATGGAAGTTTTCAATGGGATACAATATACTACATTTTTTTTCTCTATTTAAATATAATGCAACCAGGCAATGGCTTCGCTACTAAGATTAAAATTTAAAATCTATAAAAAATCAGCCATGGTTAAATTTTTATAAATTTTCTCAACTTCGCCAATTATAATAATTTTCAAAAGGAACTCTAAACTAAATTTCCCCCCTTTCAAGATATCACGTTGCTAAAATATAGTTATAGAAGATTTATAAAGATAAATTTTTTGAACTTCACCATTTGTAATTCTTTGGGTTTTAAAAAATTCACAAAATTTCGATACTTATATTTATTTCTAAGCATTGATAAAAAAAACATAAGTTTAACTAAACTGAGATGAAATTTAATTCAAATACTCAAAAAAAAACCCTTCTTAAATTATAGTGAGTGAATAAAAATACAGAACCGACGAAGCATTTTTAAACATTGTACATTAAAACATTGTGCAAAAAAACTGGTAAAGCATATATTAAAAATTTCATTAAAATATTGAAATATTATGCAATAAACATACAGAATACAAATAATATCTTATAAGAACAATTTAAGCTCTTTTAAAAACAAACTTGAGAGCCAAATGGGGAATATATTTGACATAAATTTAAATTCAAAATCTCTTAGGGATTTAAAAACTCGAAACAGAAGAAAGGTCATTCTGTGATTAGCAAAACAAGACTAGGACTACTATTAGTACGAAAAATTATAATATACATTTACCTACTATTCACAAGTTAAACTACTTATTTCTTGAAATACCTAAATTATTTTATTAATGATACTCGACGTTTTAGCTTCAAACTTATATTTATAATCGATTCAAGTTCAAAATCGAGTATTTAAATTCTTTTCAGTTCGAGTTTAAATTTCGATTCGAGTTTTCAAAAAAAATTTCAGTTCGATTTTTTTTTCGATTCGAGTTTGAAAATATATAGATTTTAAAAGTTTATCGATTCGAATTTGATTCGATTTCCCAGCACTGTATATAATTATATAACCATTCAACTTTTGTTGAATGAATGAGATCTATTTTTTTCGGGAAGTAAATATATAATAGAAATTGGTAAATGGAATCATATTTAATTCAATTTCTGCGGGGTTCACATGAAAAATGGATCATTTTTTTACGGGAATTCTACAGGCGAGATAAATGGAAAATAATAAATAGGTTGTAAATATAGGAATGTAATTATATGTTAAAATAAGATGGAATTGAAATAAAATAGCTTGTGATATCAAATGCTAAACAACAGTATGTAAAGCTTTAAAATAGTTAAATATAATGATAGAATATAAAATTAATAGGAATAGGATTAAGATCACGAAAATGGTATATACAAATGGGGAAACTTTTCGAACAAGTGCCAGGATTACAAGAACCTCGGTTGAACTAAATTTGGCTACCGCTTAATTAGGAGCGTCTGATTGTTGCTCTCTGATTGGTCGGTTTACGTCACGTGATGTGACGTAATAAAATTGGTGTTGGATTCTCTACACGAACAAAGAAATTTAGAATTACATTTTTAAAAGGGAAAAATATGAATGATAGTTCATTAAAAAAATGGAACAACTGAACAAAATCTCTATATGGGTCAGTTGGCTACAGTAACATGTTTGGCATAATATTTTTGAAGAGTTTCAAGACTTCATTGCAAGAGTTTTATACTGAGTGATTTAATACACTTAAGGATAATTAATTAAGGCCAAACATTGCAGGGGGGAGGGGAGGGGTATTAAAGTTGAGAATTGAAGTGATGCAAACACATTCAAGCATATCTCGAAATGTAATCGGTAGAATGCGTTAGTGCTATGGTAATTTCCCAATCATCATTCATCATCAGCCGCGTTACCAGAAAGTGAGGTTGTGTGCTTACTAAAGCCTTTAGTGTCATGGCTGGACGGGTGGCTCGCCTGTTACTGCTGTTACGTTTTGCGCTTGCAGGAACGAAACTTTATAAGGACGACTTACCAAGCTAAAATGCTGATGAAGCTGTGAAGGTGAAAATTTGTGGGATGTTTATAGCTCAAGTAGGCTAGTCGCTCGGGGACTGATAGGGTACTTAACTCCTCTGAAGTAAGCTCAGTTTCAAAGACATGGCAGTGCTCCGTTAGGTGATGTAGCGTAAGTTGACTAAGAAGGAGAGGGAGGGTAATAAGGCGTGGTTGAGTTCAAATAACGCCTCTCGTTACAGTGAGGTAAAGACGCACCAGGCGTGGTTAGAAAGCGGAATGATTCCGATTCGGGATGACCTTCTTGCGGGTGGCATTGACTGTAGCGACCCTGTTTCGCATCCCTCCTTCAACTCTCGATTTACACTGAGAAATGGTCAACGCGTTATTACACTTTGTTGCTCACATTTAGACAAAGGATTTCAAGGCTTTTTTTATGCATCCCTGTTGTCAAAAATGGTAGGGGACTTCAAGAAAGGGGACTTAATTAAATATTTAGCCCAAATTATTTTAACAAATTATTTATGCAAGGCAAAGGGTAAACTATTTAGCTCAAATTATATTTATATTATAATTAATATTATTATTATTTATTGAAGGCAAGGAGTAAACTATTTAGCCCAAATAATATTTATATTATTATTAATATTATTTATTGAAGGCAAAGAGCAAATAATTTAGTCCAAAGAAAATTTATATTATTATTATATTATTTATGCAAGGCAAAGAGTAAATAAACTATTTTGCTCAAAGTATATTAACATTATTATTATTATTATTATTATATTATTTATGCAAGGCAAAGAGTAAATATACTATTTTGCTCAACGTATATTAACATTATTATTATTATTATTATTATTATAATTATTATTATTATTATTATTTATTGAAGGCAAAGAGCAAACTATTTAGTCCAAAGAATATTTATATTATTATTATATTATTTATGCAAGGCAAAGAGTAAACTATTTAGCCCAGACTTATTCTTTTAAAGTTTCGCCAAAATTAATGTACACTTTAAAAGTAATTTTCAATCAGTAATTTTTCGAGGAAATAATATTTTTATATAATGTGCATATGGCAGGGTCGGGCAGGTGTTATCTTGGGTAGGAAAGGTGGGCACATTTTTAAGTGCTTACTTAATACGTTAAAAGTTTACTATTTTTTTTGTCCTTTATATTTTTAAAATAAAATGATGGATTTATAATAATATAATAGTTAAAGATAACGCTTTAGTGTTATCTTGCATTAGATTTTGGCCGGATTTACGATTAGCTGTGCCCATCTCTGTTAAGGCAGGCAAGCCTACTATTAGACGGGACATTTTTATTAAGCGAGCGAAAATTTTCCTAGCAAGAGTCTTAAAATTTGGGGGCTCTGTGAGAAGTTGCTTGATCTTTTGAAAGGTTACAATGACATTTCATAGAATGGCATCTACCTAGGTCATGATTTTCTACTTCAACTTCTCCAAATAAAAAAGTTGATTCATTTTAGATTTCTTGTAGAGAGAACCGATTTACTTGCATAGCAAATTATGTCAATTCAATTCCGTGTTCGTTAGCATTTGTCTAGGTAACATTCCTAAGAAATCTGTCACACCTCTTTTTCTCCACAAAATGACCTTGAAGCTCAGCCAGCAATGTGGTCTTTCACATAGAGCAATTGTTGAGACTGTTAAGCGCTTCAAATGTCTCCTTCTTAGTATTCTGTCACCGTATAACAAAAGAGATTTATGTATTGCTTGTAAATCAACCGCAAGGCCAAGGAAGACAGAGACGTTACTAAAATTGTTAAGAAGGCCATTTCACGACGGCTGCAGCACTGTCTCTAGAACTAAATAGTCAATTTAGCCTTTTTAGAGATAATAAACTTGTTTACAGTCTGGGGTAGCTGACAAAGTCATTTTCAGTCTGGGGCACCTAAAACTGTTATTTGCATCCCGGGACAGCTAGTAAAGTCATTTTCAATCCGGTGGAGCTAATATATTTGTTATCAGTCCGGGAGATCTAATAAAGTCATTTTCAATCTTTTTCAGCTAGGAGGATTTGATAAAGTCATTTTAAGGTTTATGGAGCTAATAAATTCATCTTAAGTTCCGGTGTGTTAGTTAAGTCATTTTCACTCCGGGGGAGTTAGCAAAGGCATTTTAAGTCTGGGAGTGCTAATATAGTAATTTTAAGTCCCGGGGATCTATTAGTGCCATTTTCAGTCATGGGTTAATAAAGTAATCTTCACTCAAGAGGTTAATAAAGTCATTTCCATTATGAAGTTGATAAAGTATTTTTTTACTCAGGGGTCAAAGAATGTCATCATTATCCTGGGGAGAACCAATAGTTATTTCAGTAAAAGAGAACTAATAAAGTAATTTTCAGTCCAGGTGAGCTATTTAAGTCACTTTCAGTCCGGTGTAGCTAATAAAGTTATTTAAAATCCTGGGTAGCTAATAAAGTCATTTTTAATTCGGTGGAAATAATAAAGTCATTTTCACTGCAGGAGAGCTGCTAATAAAGTCATTTTCAGTCTGCCTAGTTAAACAGCGAGACCATTACTAATGTGGAAGCATGAAACTAAATACGCCGTTATCACACATAATTTGTCTGGTCAAGACAAATCAACGTAGCTGTATTTAATTTGGGGTGATTTATCACCCCCCCCCCTCCCCCAGTTTGATAACGCTTTCCCGCTTCCTGGTAGCAGCCGTGTCCATCTTTCCTCTCCTGGGGTAGAAGGGAATCTCTCTTAATTCCCTTCGCCTCGTCAATGCCCAAGATTATCAAGGTTCGTGTTTGCTTAAGCCGTGTCCGATATCCCTTGGAAATCTCGTTTAATCGTCTCGTCTATACCCGAAACTATCAAGGTCCAGGTTTGCTTAAGCCGTGACCGTTATCCCCTCGCCCTTGTGATCTCGTCAACAGATCGTCTTCGTGTAATCCCCCCTGATCAGAGCAAGATTACGGAAACCCGTTTATGCCCTGAAAGATTGTCCTGGGTTTCTCTCGTCTCACTACATCGGTTGAGACTTCCTGCCGTCCGCAGACGAATCTCGATTCCGTGATTACTTCTACCTGGAGCCGAGGTAATCTCAACCCCTTCGGAGTCTCTCTGGACGCGTTCGCATCGAGACCACATCGAAGAAGACCTGACCATTGGTCTTCCACATCCCCAGGTCATCCTCCAGAAGTAACCAGGAGTCCTTTTCTCGTAAGTCCCACCTCTTCGTTACCAGTCCTAATAAGAATTATCCATTTGGTGTAACGCCAATAGACTTGCTAAATCTTTCATTCAATTCAACTTATTGGATCACTTAGTTTCCTGAATTTTTGTTTGTCATAATATTTTTTGTCGTACTGATTATTATTTAGATTTCCATATTGATCTGTGCCCTTGTTCTTATTAATTGTTTTTAAAGTTTATTTTTGTAGACGTGTTTATCTTTCGAATAACTCTTGAGACGAACCCGGCAAACGTATTCCCTTTAAAGAGCCAACCTATAAAATCGCACTCTAAGTATAAGGTCCTTACCTTATTTTTTTTAATTAAATTATACCCGAGCACTGCTCCGATAGTGGCTCTCTTGCGTACATCAGTGTGTAGCTTTAGAGACTTTCTGATCACACGCCTTTGTCCCTCGAAAACTAATAATAATGGAAATTGAATAATGGAAATTGCTGAATAATTAAACGACATTCATTTCTTGAGAATCTAATTATATCCCTTTGTCTCTTCTCTAAACTCATTTGTTACTTTTTTCATCCTTTTCGAATATATTTTCACTAAATACTTTCCTTTTAAGCCAATAATTTTTGCAATACTCCTTTTAAAATTAAGGCATTTTTTTATTTTTTTCGTATATAAAATCAAATTTGATGATAAAACCCTGTGAGGATTGTTTTTTTGCGTATATTAAAAGAATTCCGATATATGTTTTTTTCTTCCTTTAACCTCGAAACAAAATGCGAAGAATTTTAGTTAAATGGTTAAGCAAATAAATGATTTAAAAACTTGTTAGTAATGACCATCTAACCAAAGTTCACTATTTTATTTCCCACAAAATTGGAAAAAAAAATAATAATCTTTTTTCAGAAAGAGGATTTAGAAATTAGTGCATGATAGATTCTGCTGCTGTCTTCAACCTCGAAAATATTGAGTAATAAACTTTTAAGCCGCAAACACCCAATCACAACTGAAAAATAAGGTTTCAAACTTTGATTATTTTTAAATGGCCCTTGACGAGAGCTTTGATACGAGTATCATAGATACAACCCAAATGCTTGTTTTTATTCGTGAAATAAGTAACAAGTTTGAACTGACAGAGGAATTAGCATCAAGGAAAGATACAGCAAAATGCGAAGATTAATTTTTTGAAGTCGAAAAATGTTTTAGGAAATTAGATTTAAGCTGGAAAAACTCGTTAATGTATTAACAGATGGCTCTCCCAGTCTAACGAGCAAACATAATGAGCTTCTTAAAAATATTAATGATAAAGTTCACGGTTACAAAAGTTATGAATTCTATTAGAAAATAAAGTATGAATCATGTCAGTTTATACCTAAGCCTAGGAAAGGTATTAAAAAGAGTATGGGATTTAAGAATGGAAATTAAACTTTCCTTTTAGGCTCAAGAAAGATCGAACGATTTTCTACAACTGTTTGCTGAAAATTGTATATCAGATTTTGCTTTTGTTCTAGATTTCCTCAGCCATTTGAATCAACTAAATATAAACCAAAAGTTAATGGAAAATCTGCACATAACATGTTTAACTCTGTAAAAGCTTAGATGGGAGATTTAGAATTGTAAATCGTGGTTAGGAAACTGCGTTGAGCTGTAGCTATGATATACGTCTGGAAACAGTTTAAAAGGGGTGGCAAAACTTGCCAAATAATTACCCTCAGTAATTAATGTGTAACTATATCTATTACTACGTAGTATATGCAAATAAATGCACAGATGTAATTGAAGTTAACTTATATGTATTCAAAATTTGTATATAACCTTTTAATTACAGCTCACAAAGCTTTAAAGAAGCTTTGATGCGGCCCGCTGCTTAATATTAGTGCCCCTCCCTCTGCTTTCCTTGAAATCGCTAGAACGAGTGGATTAGGCGAAGGATTTTCAAGCCGAGTCGCTCGTCTGGAGCACGTAGAGTCTGAGGCATCCGTGTATCAGTTCCATCAACACACGTAGCAAATTACAATACCCATGCTGAGTTTCAACTTACTTTGCACACTATAACATCACTCTTCCATCTATTGAACCGGACATATGGGTTTCCATATTCACTCACTCCTAACCCAGAATGGTTAGCCCTCTATTGAGCCACGAAGGTTTCCTTTAGTCTGACTGAAGGCATACGCACTACTACCGCTTTCATTTACTGTACTGACCCTCTAATATGGACAGCCTCAGCTCCAATCAGGCTTACTAATAATTGTTATTCTGATCTTTATGTGAATTTCATTATTTCGATTCTAAATATGTATCAAATCATGATGAACTATGTTCATTAACTAAACAAAATAAGCAGAGAACCACGAGAAATTTGTGTATTCTTGTAAATCATTTTAGACCAAATACCCCCCCCCCCTCCTCCCTTTAAAATAAAGGCTGAGTAGCAGCAGCGATGTAATTTTTTGAGGTTGATGATCCCCAACCACAACACGTATCATTAACACCCATTTGTCTAGTTTGAATTTTATGAGCCATTTAAAATTTGTAAGCTTCTTAAGAGCAAACTTTTGGTCAAGACTCGAAAAGTTCCTGTGGCTTTCAGTTAAGTTCTATTAATAAAATAATGTTTGCGGCTCCATCCAAGTTTAAGCACTCCATTGTTCTTAATACGAGAGTAATTTTGCGTTCCAATTCGACTGCTCTGAAATAGGTACGAATCTGATTTCTAATCCAAAGTGAGGTTGAAGTTCCAGCTTTAATTTCAACATGAAGGTGGATGAATTTGTTTGTTCGTTATGTAATAATTTTAACTTCCTAAACTGTTTAGGTTTTACCACGTATTTTACTAGAAAATTGTAAAAGCCAAGAGAAAAGAAAGGCTTTGGAAGATCCTCTAAGAAAGATAGTCGAGAGGTAATCGTAAGGTAGATGAAAAATATAAAAAAATCAATTTATTTGTCATCGAGTATCCTTTTATATTTTGATTTTTATTTAGCTTAAATCATGCGAAAAAGTGTGAATTAATAGGTAGAGGGAAACTCACAATAGAACTGAGAGTAACTTACAGCTATAAACTAGGTATGAGTCAAGGTTATGCAAATTTCCGTGAATAAAACGGAAGCTATCGGCAGATAATCAATTATTGACTAGAAAAATTGAAATGTCCAAAATAATCTGAACGATAGTGGAAACAAATATGTATTGGAAGATAAATTATCCGTTGAAAACATTTTTACGGTTATAAGTAATTAGTATTTAGTGTGGAGGACTTTATTCGTTATGATGCTTCGAGATATCCTACCACAGGAATCAACTGTGGACATTTTTTTGCGCAGTAATCTTGTTCCATTCATCTTGAAGAATTTCCCAGAGTTCTTGAACTGTTTTTTGATTCCTCGCTTTAGACCACCTTTCGAGTGTCTTGGAAACAATTTCCTCGCTTTAGACCACTCTCCGAGTGTCTTTAAAAATACTTTTCTCGCTTTAGACCACCTTTTGAGTGTCTTAGAAACAATTTCCTCGATTTAGACCACTCTCTGTGTGTCTTACAAACAATTTTAATGGAATTCATATCTGGACTGTTCATGCCAGTTCAGCAGACCAGGGATGTGCGAGTCATACAAGAAGGTCTTAACCGTCTTACCCCCGTAGAAGGGGGAGGTTTGGGCTTTAGAGGTTTGAATATGGAAAAAAAGTGCCGCCGCAGAAGTTTCTTTTAAAATTGTGCAATTAAAGCGTCTCGTAAGTGCACAAGCGTCGTGTCTTCTACCAAATTCACACCTAGACAATGGCACTTCCTCCACCAAAGTTCACACTCTTTTTTGTGAAATTGACAGACAATCTTTCACCCGCTCTGCAACGAACGAACCTCCTGCCATTTGATCATAACAAATTGAAGTTAGATTCGTGATTAAAGAAGTAGACTTGGCTCCATTGGTCATATGTTAATATAACGTGCTTACTGGAGAATGCATGAGAAACCTTCTTGTTCTTTGAACTAACTGATTAATGGCTTGATATTTTTAAAATCGTTAACCATCACCCTGAGCAGAGATATTTTTTAAGCTATCAAAGAGCTTAAAGAGACAGGCAGTTATCTTCTAAGAGTAAGTACCGCCCTGCCCGGATCATTCAAGATTATTAAACAACATATGCTTTCGAACTCCACCAAAAAGAATAAAGCCGAAAGATCAAAGCTGCTTCTTGATGACTTGGAGCCTCAAGTTCTGTGGACGGATGAAAGGTTTTTGCTGTCAGGCCACCCACAACACACAGCATGATCGTGTTTGAGCACAAAATAAAAATGAGATTCCGGTTAGAGAGAGAACATCCTTTATGAGATAGAATCCAGCTTCGGTGTGGCCAAAAAACACTTCTCATCCTCATTGAAAGGGGGGCGGGGTAAAGATGAATCCAAATTTTTATTTAGAGATTTTGAAGTTGAAAATCATCTTCTAGGTAGATGTCTTTCTATGAAATACCTTTGTAACATTCCAAAAAGATAAAGAAACTTTTAACACAACCCCAAAATTTCAAGGCTAGTTCTAGGCAAATTTAATGGGTTTTGGTCAACGGAATTTGGCTTCTCAGCTCGCTAGGTTTGAACCTCATAGACTTTATAGTTTTGCCGATGCCTGAGCAGAAAACCAAGACAAAATCTCATTACAGTGTCGGAGTTCTGAAGTAAAAACTAGAAAAATGTTGGGAGAAAATATCAGCTAAAACCCTGCGTGCCACTTTCACTCAGACCATACCTAAACTTCGTCAAATCATCGAGCCAAAAGCGCTCCAGTTAAACATTAGATACATCATCTTGTAGCAAATCTTTTTATTCCATTTTAATATAATTAATTACTAATATTAAATATTATTCTGAAAATAATTGATTAAATATCAATCTACACTTCATGTTTCCACCTTATAATAGGGTTGAGAAATGGTGCCGTTATTTGTCATGGTCCGCACGATGCTTTCAAATAGAAGAGGAAACTGGCGAAAATTCGAGTGCGATAAAAGTGAATTATTCATTTTTTTAATTAAAAGAGGGACTAATTAAGGAGTGCATTATCATTAAAGGGAGCAACGCAGAAATGAAGCAAATGAGTGTGTAAATAAATAGAAGATCAAGAATAGGAAATAAAGTTACGAAAGAGAAAGGCGAAAATACCAAAGCCCGGCCAAACGTAGTTCTGTTGTGCGTTCGTACAAACAAGCCAGACAATCATAATTACGAGCGGAACTCCCTCGTGCGCTAACTTATAAAAGAGTTCCTGACGTCATTTGTAGGGTATCTGCAATGTAGTCTAAGTCATAATGAACCCGATAGAAACATTAAAGGGAACAGTATCGGACGGGAAAAGAAGCGCAGGCACAGATTTACATACAAAATCTTCCAATAATTGGCTGTGATATTGGATAATTCCGTGAAAGGATTAACGTCAACTCAAAAATAGCTCTGGTAGATTTATTAAAGTGAATTTTGTATAGCGGGTTTGGCTAGTTGTAAGAGGGGTAGTGGGAGACTGTGTGTGTGCATGTGTGTTTGAGAGAGAAAAAGAGGGAACGCGGAACAGAAGGTGGGAGGCAGTGAGGAGTGAGGGAGGGAGGGGTGAGAGAGTGAGGGAGAGAGAGAAAGGGAGGTGAGGGGAAGATGAGGGAAAGGAGAGAGAGATAAACAAATAAAGAGAGAGATGGAGAGATCAATTATTTTTTTAATATCGCTATCTGGCGACTGCCTCATAGTGCCCAACTCGGCGCAATCAATAGGTAGGCTAATACTAGGTTAAATCAAAAACAAAAAGAGATCAATAAAGTACAAACGTGAGCAAAACTAAAGTAAGCAAAAACCAATAAAATAAGAATAAAAAACAAAGCAAGAAGAAGAAAAAGGAATTATGCTCCGGTGGCAGGAGGAAGCGAACCTCCCCCGGCGCAGAAGATTGCGAATATAAACGAAGAGAGTAAAATAAAATGGAGGGACCGAGTATCTGCCAATATGTCAGATAGTCCACAGGTCGATGGGAAATAACCCGTCCCGAGTACAAAAAAATAGTGGCAGCGAACTCGCTCGTCAGGGTATTGGGATAGACAACGTGCGCGAAAATCACTGAAACTGGAACAATGAACAAAAATATGCCGAACTGTCTGAGAATAAGGCAGTGGTTGCAGTAAAGTGAAAGGATGCGTTCTATCAAAGGCGGTGGTGCATCCTGCCAGTGTCCCCAAGACGACAGAAAGAGACCTGAATCCGTCGCGGCATTGGGGGTATGTCCATGGGAGCATTCGTGGCGTGATGGTACGCAACTTCAAGTTCCCTTCAGCCATCTCCCATCGTCTTTGACAGGCAAGCCCGGAGGGCTGCCCTGATTTTTTCCCTATAGCCGGTGTGAGGAAGAGTGAAACGCTGATCTGGTCACCTAGTCCTTGCAGACCCTTTGGCGCCCTCATCGGCACGCTCATTCCCCGCAATTCACACCTGGCTAGAAAACAAACCACATAAAATGTCGAACTCCGCCCAGCTCGCGGCAGCCATTGCGTCACGGATACACCGCGAACAAGTGCCTGTAGAGATTCCAATGCCCTAAGACGAGTTAGTAAAGTTAGCAACGAGAAATCCCAGAATAGAACCCATAGCAGTTCCGTCAACTTGACCTTACATATCTAAGCTAAGTCCATCAAAAAAGGACTTCAGAAATGCAGACTTCTGAAGTCTGGATTCGTGAAGAGTGATTTTACATCAATGGAGGTTATTGTTTTTTTTTAGGGGTTGTAGATCGACACATATATATAAAGTCGGTCGTGGTTTGGAGGCTCTATTTGTTAGGTACGCAGCGGGTTAATATAGTGGTTAAGAATTTACTCAATTCATATTTAGGGGTAGAAATTTGACTAGTTTTGGGACTGAGAGATTTCCATCCTCGTGGGTCGTCCTGGATCCGTAGGCATATCCAGTGCTTATATGTTAGTCCCTTGACCCAAACCTTTTCGAATACTTTTTGAACGTAACAGAGTATGAAGTTGGTAGAATATTTTTCGGCTTTTGCCTTGGCATTTTTTTCTTATTATAGCTATGGCAAGGGTGGTGTCCCTACCTTTTCTGAGTGAGAATTTGAAGTCAATGGTTCTCATGCAGATGTTGTACCAATCTTTTGTTCAGGATTTTTTCCTCTGGTGCACCTGAGGGGTGAGGGGAACAGCCCAAGTCTGCGGCCCCACCACGGCTGCAGGTACTAACAATAGCGGTATCTAGCGCTAATATATTAAGAAATAAAGATTAGAGTATTTTAACTAATCTTTGAATTTATTGAATATTTAAATATCTTATTGTTTCAGCGCCCACACAGTCAATCTGTTGGCGACAACAGATTTTAGGGATATCCAAGGCTGGAGCAAGGGGGGTCCTTGCCCAGGCCCTGTGGAACATCCAGAACAGGTCCCCAGTGGCGGCCAACCAGATCAAGGAGGCTGCCAAAAGAAAACTGAAGACTCTAGTGGCGACTAGGTACTATTATAAAAGTTAAATTTAGCATAAGAAATTGTTGGCGATTATATAAAATTGGATTTTGTAAGTTTCTGATAGTTTATTTAAATAAAATGTTTTATTTCTACAGATGAAACTCCCTCTATGATTGCGTGGTGGTCCTGCTAGAGGTCCTGAGTGTTGGTGACCAGCTGGATGCCATCAACACAATCCTGATCAACCAGCCCAAGGGGGGTTCTCCCATCACAGAGGTGGACATCCAAGTAAGCATAAAGTAGCGCGCTAATAGCGATTGCTATTTTAATATTTTTACTTAGAAATTAAATTGTTCTAAGTTTAATTATATAAGCTTAGTTAACTAAACAATGTCAATATATTAATGTTCATTTTTCAGGTCCTCAAAAAATACAAGCTAGTGATGCAGCCTGTGGCGTAGTGCCTGGACATGCTTCAGGGGGAGGGAAAGGCCTACGTGGGCACCATCCTCCCCAGCCTCTGGTTAATGAAGGCCAGCTTTGAGGAGCAGAGCAAGAATGCCGACTTGGTGTATGCCAGGCCCTCCTCAGGGGCTATGAAAATAGGTTTGGCTACCTCTTTGAGGATAACGACCTCCTTAAGGCTACAGCCGTCCACCCCAACCTCACTCCCAAGGCCCTGGAGAGCATTGCCCCTTGCAAGGTGGAGGAGATCAGGGACACGATCATCAGGGAGCTAAGGGCTGTCATCAAGCCCAAGGAGGAGGAGCACCAGCCAGAAGTGCAGGAACCCCAGAACTTGGACGCCTGCCTATTCAACAAGTTGTTTGCTTTAGGCCCGGCCAACCAGCAGCAGGATGTGAGGAAGGTCCTAAGGAAGACCATATAGGAGTGGGTGCCCTCTAAAGGCGAGCTGGCCTGGTCCCTCTTCCCCCCCCCCCAACACAGACAGGTGTGGGTGGACTTATTCATTAAGTACAATACCCCCCTTCCCAGCTCTGTAGCTGTGGAGAGGCTATTCAGCACGGCTGGGGACGTCCTCAGGGCCAGAGGTCCTCCCTGGATGAGGTCAAGTTTGAGGGACTTGTGTTTCTCAAAGGGAACATGGACCTCCTGGAGGAGAAGATAAGCCAGGAGGACATGGAGGAGGAGGAGGAGGATGACCTGTAGATATTAATTTAGGCTGTGTTTATCTTTAAAAAAATAAAAAAATATGTGTTTTTATTATTATTATTATTAAAGTTCCAAGCCACAACCCCAACTGGAAGAGCAAATAGCTATAAGCCCAAGGGCCCCAGCGGGGAAAGAAACCTGGTATGGAAAAAACGAAACAAAGATTAAGAAAAACATAATAAATAAATAGAAAATCAAAAAAAAAAAAAAAAAAAAAAAAAAAAAAATTAAATGCTATAATGTTAAAAATATTATAATATTATATATGTGTGGATAATGAATAAAATATTAAAGTTATAAGTTTCTGTTAATTAAAAATGTATTAGCACCCACTTTAAATTTCTGAAGTTCCAAGGACTCAACAACAACACTAGGAAGTTCATTCCACAGTTTAGTTGTGTTAGGAATGAAACTTCTTGAAAACTGTGTTGTGTTGAATCTCATAGGCGTAAAGGCCCTACTATTGGCATTTAGTACACCTCTGGTAACTCGTTGAGGGGCATATAAATTGGGCAGATCGTGATGCAGTGGATGATCTGCATTGTTAAAAATTTTATATAAGATGCATAAGGAGCTTATTGCTCGCCTGTGCCACAGATCAACTTTGAGGTCAGGAATTAAAAATTTTATTGCTCTCAAATTTTTATCTAATAAATTAAGATAAGAGTTGGCTGCCGAACTCCAAACAGGGGCGCAATATTCAAAACACGGAAGAATAAAAGCATTAAAACAATTTTTAAGAACAGTCTGCTCTCCAAATACTTTGTAAGATTTCCTCAAAATGCCAATTTTTTGAGCAATAGAGGAGGAAATAGATCGAATGTGATTCTCAAAAGTAAACCTAGAGTCAAGCATAACTCCAAGCAACTTAAAAGAATCACATATGGAGATGGGAATGTTATTTATTAAAAGATCTGGATGGGGAGGATCTAGTGTTCTGGATCTGCTAACAATCATACTCTGGGTTTTCTTTGCATTTAACTTCATGCCCCATGAAGTGCACCAAACATTTATCTTAGCCAGATCTCTATTTAAAGACTCTGCAACCGATGCTCTCAACTCAGGAGATGGGACTGGGGCTATTAGAGTAGCATCATCAGCATAGGCTATAAGTCTATTTTCCAGTCCAAACCACATATCATGGGTATATAATATAAACAGTAGAGGACCAAGAACACTGCCTTGTGGTACACCAGATAGCACCTCTCTCTCATCACTAAAATTATTGTCAACATAAACCTTTTGATGTCGATTTGTTAAAAATTGTTCAATAATATTTAAAAATACACCACCTACTCCCAACTGCTTCAACTTAAATATCAGGGCCTTATGATTGACACGGTCAAATGCGGCACTGAAATCCAGGCCAACTAAGCGAACTTCTTGACCAGAGTCTAATGATTTTTGGACAATGGTGGAGACAGTGAGAAGTGCATCACAAGTGCTCAGACCCTTACGAAATCCAAACTGTAAAAAGGGAAACAGACGATTAAGCTCGGCAAATGTACTTAAACGTTTAGCTAGTAAACGTTCAAAAATCTTAGATAGAACAGGAGTTATAGAAATGGGCCTATATTCAGTAGGGTTAAAACTACCACTTGCACTTTTACATAGTGGAATGATGTTACCAATTCTCCAACATTCGCAAAAACTACCACTCCTCGCCAGCTTCCGAAGAATAACGGAAAGCTTGGGAGCCAAATACTCTGCAGTTTTCTTAAAGAATAAAGGGAATATACCATTTGGGTCAGTACCACCATAAGCATCCAGATCAAGAAGTAACTGTTTTACTTCACTTGAACGGAAAGCAATCTTGTTTAACCTTGGTTCAGGGAAACAAGTGTCAGGTAGAGTTAGATTCTCATTACTTTGTTTATTATCAAAAACATCAGCCAACAGTGTTGCCTTTTCTTCAGGACTATGGGTAATGGAACCATCAGGTTTAAGAAGGGGTGGCATAGATGAATCATTCCCAAAAAGAGCAGACTTGAGAGTGGTCCAGAATTTGTGGGAATTTGCTGTGCGCTGAAGAGTTCCCTTTGTGGTAGTATTGAATTCAACTTCAGCATTATTATATACCCTCTGAGCTGCTGTTCTGTAGTGCACATAATTATCCCATAGAAAGGCAGATCTACTCCCCTTCCACAGGTTGTAGGCTTCTTGTTTCTGCATATGAGCCCTCTTACAGTCATCATTAAACCAGGCTTTGTCCTTAGTGCGATATCTGATCATACGGAATGGAACATGTCTATCAATAATTGAAACAATTTTATCATTCAAAATACGAACTGCTTCAACCTCCTTATATATTAGTGGCCAGTTGATCCGGGAGATATCATTTAATATATTGCACCAGTCTACTTGAGATTTGATGAATACTTTGCTTGTATGAGCTATATTAGGAATAGATTGCTCAATACAGATAGTTATAGAAATTGCACAGTGGTCAGAAGTTCCCACAGGAGGATCAACAGCACTTGTAACGACTCCAGGGGAATCAGTGAAAACCAAGTCAAGGCAGTTCCCAGATGAATGGGTAGGCTCCCTAATGACTTGCTCACAACCCGACTCACACGCAAAATCATAAGCCCTGATACCATGACAGTCAGTAGGGGAGACAGAAGACAGCCATTGCCTATGATGAGCATTGAGGTCTCCCATAAATACAAAGCAGGCTTTCCGGTCATTTTCCTGTACCTTGGCCATGGCAAGGAGCAGACAATCAAAAGCATGTTTCTGTTATCGCGCTAAAGTTTACTTTATAATTTAGAGGAGTCACAGAGGGTAAAAAAAGTCGGAGTCGCAAAGTCGCAAGTAGAACTAGGGGGGACAAAAATAGAGTCGCAAAGTTGCAGTCGCACCAGATCCAGCGGCAAAGTCGCTAAGTCAAAGTCACACCTGAAAAAAATTAAAGTCGTGCCAAACTATGGAAATAGGTATATTATCTTCTACCTGAATGGGAGGTTTCTCAGGCTTTGAGATCAGGATAATTTGGGCTAGTTTGACTTATTTTAGATAGTAGCCTATGTCTAGGTACGCAGTGAATATTTTTCTAATTCCTAGTAGGATATTTATTGAAGCCGTATGATAATCAATTTTCGTTAACTCTGTAGTTCATGGATATATTTCTTTGAAGGACTCTATTGGACTTCTTAGTTCTTCGAGTAATATTACGGCTCCGTTAACTTTCTGTTCGACGCGCTTCTGGTCGCTAATATCTGCTTCAAATATACGGTGAATGTTTACCATCAGTTCCTACCACAACATTTCCTATTTTTCCTTGTCGAAATCAACGTTGTCTTTAGGCGTTTTTCAGAGTAGCTTCTTCCAATGCCTTCTGAATTATTTGGTTTACATTTCTGTTTTATCTAGTTTCTCGTTGCCGTGTTCGTCAATTATCTTTATTTTTTCATGGTGTAGGACAATTTAAGTTTATTATTGCTTCCATTCTCGTCGCGGACAGCTCTCCTCTTCTTAGCTTTTGATCACTGTTTCCAACTCTGCATTTTTCTGTTCTAGAATGCGAAAATTAATGTCACCTTTTCTGTTTGGATCCTTAGGTAAGCTTGATTGTTGGACCAGTTTCTTCTTATACTTTAATAGATGTCACTGATTTTTCCTACCTTTCTTATCATTTCCCCTATCCCCCTAGGGTGAGGTAGGGTTCGATAAGTTGTGTTGGACGTTCGCAATGTCTGCTTCTTTTATTGAGTTTATGATGATTAGCTAATGATCGATCGTTTTTTTTTGTCCCTTCTCACAAGTGGTATAGGGCTGCAGGTCGTAATTCTTTCTTGATACTTTTCCCAGTTGGCTTTCGTATACGTCTTTCTCCTTTGTATTGGTATTTGTATAGGATTCTAATTGATTTCTGCTATGATAACTATGTGAGAACTACACGACACGATGTCTGACTACATGTGTATGTTGAATGGCATGTTTTGGATGGTTAGTATTAAATCTGGTTTTGTTACTGAGGTCTTTGTAATGTATGTTGAAAATTTTGGTCAAGAGCTTTACTTAATATGTTTCTTTGTATAAGGAGTTCTAGGTTTGTTCTTATTGTTTTTTGTTTGCGTATCTTGTCTCCCACCATCGGGCATTTAAGTCAGCTAGTAGCATTACCGGATGTTTTTTGTTGAATATTTCCATTATTGTGTGTATTGGCCTCTACTCATTTCTTGGGAGTTGCTATCTGGCTGCTAAAGTAGTAAATTTTGTAGTTGAATTGTAATGGCAACGTAAGCCTCTTCCATGTTGCGTTCTTTCTTGTACTGTAGTTGTTTATCGCTATTGTGACCCCATCGTATCTGTCAATAGTCTTTTTTTACTATATTATAGCCAAATATTTTATTTTGTTGTTATCTGAGCTTATTCTGTGATCTAATATTACTACCACTTCCAAAACTAGCTCATAGAATGTATTGCTTAAGGTAAAATTATTTGTTAACAATCCGTTAGTGTTTATGCATAGTAATTTTGGTTTCTTCTCTGGTTTGCGTCCTATATATGACTTCTTTGCTTGTTAGTTTGGTTTGTTCTTTTTTTCTGTTTTTTTTTTATTTTCTTAGTTAGTTTCTATTATGGTCCATCTCCCATTATTTTTTTTAATTGATTTTACTGTTGTCACGTTTCTGGGATATATTAGAATCCGTTTTTTCGTTAGAATTTATTCCGCCTTTTTTCGTTAGTTTGTGCTCTTTTAATTCCTTTGATTATGTCTTCAAGTTTCAGGCTCATGGTAAAAGGTAACTTCGTCTGCGTAAATTTTCATATCTAAATCGTTGGCTTCATAGATACGTTCTTGTGTTCTTTTTATTCCTTTTGAGGTCATGAGTTATTGTACTACGTTAATTTCTTTTCAGTTTCGTTTTCTGATTCGGTGGTTTCGCTATTTGTTTTTTTGTCTTTCGGTTATTCTTCTTTTATTTGTTTTTCTTTGCTAACTTTGGTCTTCCTTTCTTTATTAGTGTTATGTCGCTGCTTTATGTGTCTTCTTCTTATTATGTTAATTTATTGTCTGTTTCTTCCTTGTCTGCTTCTTTGTCCTGTTCTCTTTCCTACTTTAAATGGTCCTAACATAGGCAAAGAGAAAGTGACTAATTACTTGCATGGAAAAATACAGATTTTAATTTTTATCTTGATTTTTTTCGTTTGGTCACTCCTGTTTGAGGTGACCAACTGGATCATGGGTCTCTTCCTTTATAAAAAAATTGTGTAAATATATTTTTCACTATCCTCCGTCGTGGCTTTCGAGCATTTCAAATTTTGTTTGTGTTAACTTTTAGGTTATCTTTTATTGTCTTTTAATATTTTTGTTCTCTATTTTTTGCGTCGTTTCGCCTTATTTGTATTATTATATTTAGGTTCTAATTTTCGCATTTTTTATTTCTTCTGGGCAGATATTTGCCTCTTTTATTATTAATGTTTTTATTTCTTTTTGCCATGTTGCTAGCGATTCATTAGTCATTATCTTATCAGTTTTGTAATTTCTTTTGCAGTTATTCTTTGTCGTTTTCAAGTATACTACGGGTTGGTTGGTTCCCTCGAGCAGTTTCTTCCGCCCAGAAACAGGGTTCGTCAGTGTTATGATGCGTTGCCTCCGCTGTGGGGTGTCGATATTATTTTTTTCCAGTGTCAGGACAATTTCTCCAACTTTTCTTATGTTTTATCCCGAACCTTTAGCCTTCCATATTGAGTGATTACAGTCCTGCTCTTTCGTGCAGGACTGTTTACCTAATATGGTCCATCCTTCCTTCGCCGGCTATTAGCAGGGTAGTATAATTCTATACTTTCTGCATTGTCCAGAGAGAACTATAGCTAACCGTATGCATTACTGCTTCCAGCTACACAAAAGTAGAGCGTACCAGTGTAATGCATAACCTTTTCTTGTTCTGATCTTTGATGCTTCCTAAGTTCTCTTCTGGCTAGGTAGACTCTGGAATTGATGTGGTCCCTCTACTATGTCGCGGTAATGCGTAGTCCCAGGAATTTTCCCTCGTTGGTGTGCGGGTAGCATTCGTCGCTGACGACGGTTTACGGAGAGGATTTAGAATTTCTGGCTGTAGCTCTTTATCTTCCACTTTTTTTCGTATCTGGGGTTATTGTCAATTTGGTACCTGTATCTCTTGCTTGTACGCAGGCGTTCCTATAGTAGCTGTGAATGATTTGTGTGATATCGTCGCGATTGAAAATACATCACATCCTCCCTTACTGAGGTAGATAAGTCCAGTGTGTACACGAGTTACAGCAGCGGACGTAGAGAGCTACCTCGCTAAACTCCCGCCTCGAATTCGAATTCCCTCAAACTCTAGTAGATATATTGCCTTTAGCTGTTATATTGTACCAGGTTGTTTTGGCTGATGCTCCTCCAGCCTGGTGCCCTTTATTACAGGTATTTAACAATTTCCATGATCTCCTCTGTTGTTATTTATCAGCCATGTTTTTCCATCTCCCTCTTTTCGTGTGCATGGGGTTGTAAGTGCGATCGTTGTATTATCTTATTGGGCTCTTCTATTAGTTGTCCCTCTAAATCTTGGTAAAATCTTTTATTGTCCTCTAGTGTAATTGAGAATATTTCTTTCCCGAATCTTCGGAGTCTTCCCTCTAAAACCGCCAGGTCCTCAATATACTTTCCATTCTCCTTTATTCGAGTCTTTTCCCTGCTTGGCAGACCTTTTATCTTGTTATCGTGCAGAACTTAACCGCACTTGAAACGCTGTCTACTCTGGCTATTGGGCTGTTCCATATTTCAGTCTGTTAGAGGTTTATTCCCTCCCTAAGTTCTTTACTTAGGCGTCGTAGCAGCATGCTTCTTTTCTAGTTGGGTCTTGCCTTTCTAACTTCCCCATACACCTTCCTCAATGCACGAGCAATCTCTTTCATCTTCTCGGTCCATCTGAGATGAGGGAAAGTTTTTATTCTCTTTTGACTAGGCATTTACGGTCTCCCTCTATGATAGAATCAGTTATCCTCTCAAGCTCCTTAACAATCTCCTTTAACGTTGCTTCACTTTGGTTCGCTAACATGTGTCGAATGAGTAATCATCTGTAACGTTCCAGTTGGTCAAGGTAGCTTTTGCGAAGAGTGACTAGAAGCTGGATTGGTGCGAGCCAGATGGTTATTGGGCTTGCTGTTTGGTCACTGGCTAATGCTGGCCGCAGTAATTGAAGGGGTTGTGTTTGTTTATCATGATCATGTTAGGCTTATGTAGTTGAGGGCCTAAAAGTGATATAGTTTAGAAAGTCTAGTGCTACCATTTGGAATTTCTTCTTTCCCTAATCATTTACACGTTTCAATCTATTTCATTCGTGTTAACATATGTTGTAAATTTCGGTACACACGAGCCTTTTTAATTAGTGTGTTGCTCAATGTATGTGTGGGGATTATCCAGTAAAGTGCAATTAGGAGCATTTTGGCTTCCGAAATTTTCTGTTAATTGGGAGGTATATCCTTTTATCGTTATTTTGAGTACTAAAACTCACCCTTCCATGGAATAAGGATGCACCTCTACATTTACTCGTACGGCAGCTGTTTTTCTCTGGTTTACGGGAATTAATTTGAAGTTGTTCTTGTTCGTTTTAATTTTTTTCGTTTTCCATAGTCGTTTATGTGCTTGATTTCTCTGGACGCCCTTTGTGTTATATCTCTGGGTTTTTTTTTCTATTGCTGTTGATACCTAATCTCTATGCTGTCATCTGTCAATTGTATATATATCACACTCTCGTGTGTCGTTTGAGCTAGGTCGATGGTGTATAGGGTATAAAAAGTTGATGAGAAACATCCTCCGTGAGGGACACCCGCTTGTAGGTTCAATGCCTATCCCGTTTGGGCGTTTAGGTCTAGGGTCGCTTTTCTTCCATTTAGGTACCCGCAAAATACTTTATATAGATGAATTTCTATGTTAAGGCTTCTTATCTTAACTTTCAGGCCGGGTATCCACACCTTATCGAAAGCTTTGGCAACATCGTGGGTATGATGTCTATTATGTTGCCTCGCACTGTCACTGTGGTGATTTTTTCTCTTATGATAACCAGCGCAGTTTCCATTCATAGCCTGCTCCTGAACCCGTGATGTTGTGGGTGATATACGGTTCTGTTTTCAAGATATTTTCTAACCTTTCATTTCGAGCAATTCAAGGAATTTACAAAGAAACTCCAATCGCGAGACTGGGCGCTAGCTTTTAATTTGGGGCTTCGGTTTGCCAGTTTTTGGTAGGACGATCGTCTTTTCCGTCTTGAACGCTTGGGAAAAATATCCAATGTTCAGACAGGCATGGAAGAGCCCAAGAATTGACTCATGCATATTGCTCGGTCCTTAGTTAGGTGTACCTTTTTCTTGAAAGAGATGACCGCTGCCAAGTACTCCTCCTTTGTGAAGGGCTTTCCTTCTTCTATCGATTTGCATCCTGCATCGTCGACAGGAAATTAGGGTGCAATGTTTCCCGTTGTTCTTGCTGTCTTCGTATGACCTTTTCTGTATGTTACCTATCGTATTCAAGGTTTTCCTCCAGTGAAGTGAAAAGTGTTTTTGGAGTTTCTCGTTCCGCTTCACTTCACTATTTTGTAATTTAATTTTTAGGTTGTAAGATTTAGTGTACACTACCCTTTGAAAGCGAAAGCCTGTGTTGTGTAGGAGAATATCCTAAAAGAGGAGATTGTTATTATTTGTTCCGTTTACATAAGTGAAGTTTAAGGAACATAAATTCTTTAAATCCTGCATGAGCTCCTGGATACTGTTGAAACTTGGTCTGGTGATGAAGTGTCGTTAACTTAGCATCCATACGTAAGTAGCTGGTTTTAGATTGGGCTTCCTTTTGAATGGTTTTTCCTCCAGCATGCCCATGTGAAAGTTGGCAAAAAGGACTCACAAAGGAGAACCCATTGCTACGCTGTGGATCTGGACGTACACTTTGCCATCATGTACATAAAAGGGGCTTCCTTGATGCATATTTGAATAAGTTAATACGAGGGGTCTTCACAGATATCAAGGGAATTTAGGTCAAGCGAAAGTTATATGCGTTGAAAGATGAGGGATATGGTTCCCTCTATAGCAGGGGTTCTTAAACTGGGGGCCGCGAAGGTTTCTCAGGGGAGGCGTGTCGCGATCCCGTGTGACGTCTTTTTTGCTGGTAAATCTTGAGAAGTGACTGAAAGTCAGATAACATTTCGAAGGTCAGTTTGTCAATTCATTTTTTCAATTTTCCAGGTGGTTCACCGATACATAGAGAATAATAAACTCTAATAATTTGGTTCCCAGAGTTTATCACGTGACACTGTATAAAAATGATCTTTTAGAAGTTTCTATGGAAAGTATATGTAATTACCATAACATCAACGACATTTAATAGGCTGGATTTTAACTTAGATTGCTGAATATATAATTTGCATAAGAAAAGCCCAAGACGTTCCGGAAGTATGTGAGACGTAATATTCAGACGAAGTGTTAATGGTAGCGTGCATCAACTGTGTCATCTTAAAGTACAAGGTGCAATAAAGTGATGCTATTTTAAGTGTATTATTTTGTGTGCCTCATTCATATATGTCATTTAGAAGTGCATGGTGCAGCAAGGTTATGCTATATAATGTGTATTGCTCATGCAATCCAATCCAAGAACCATATGATTAGGTAGTATGTTGAATGCTCTTGACAGTTTAGAAGACACAATACATAGTATACAGAAAAATGAAAATAATTAAGGTACCTAGAGTAAGTGAGGATGAAGAAAATATAATTATGATGCGTGAGCTAGGTATGCTGAGTAGATCATTACACAAAATCAAATAGTGTAGGTACCTAGTAATAGGTGTATCTTTTGGGAGAACTTTAAATTCACATGCTCTTTATGATTCTGTATGGGTGCGAAGATGTATAAGAGAAAAACTTCCTTCCAAAAGCGATAATATAAATAGTCCATTAAATTACCAAGTCAAGACGGACTTCACCGTAGCGTAATGGTAGATTGATCTTCTTTTTCTTGATGTATCTTCCTATTAACGACGATGTGATGATTCCTTCCAATTCTGATGACGTGATGACTTCTTGATGCTTCTTGACGATTTTAATGAGGTCCTGATGAGTTAAGATGAGTTGGCCCTTGAAGTCGTTTTCTTTCCGTTTCATTGACAGCGGTTTTCTCTTGAGTCGTTTTTCTGGAGTTGTCCATAAAGCGTTTTCCGTTTTCTTCTGAGATTTTCTCCGTAAAAAATTGTGGACTTTGGGGATCGATCGCAGGTCTTTTGAATCCCGAGGCTAGCACTCTACCATTACGCTACGGCGAAGTCCGTCTTGACTTGGTAATTTAATGAGTTATTTATATTCTCGCTTTTGGAAGGAAGTTTTTCTCTTATACATCTTCGCACCCCTACACAGGTCCCTTTCTAGAACGCGGAGTGAATTTGAGGATTGGGGAGAGACTAGTATTGGATTTCTTAATCGAGGATTACTAGTAGCTCTCCCTCCCCGGCCTCCGAGTCTGCGGGATGAGTGGAGCTAATAAAGTGGGATTGAGGAGAGCGACCTAAGTTTTCGACGCTAATCAGTAATATCCTTTACCGGGTCTCCGGTTCCCAGCAGCACTTTTTCTTAAACTCTAGTAGGAAAGCAGGTGCAGTTGTAACGAAGATCAGAAGATTGTTCGGCCTTTTGAGGGTCACCAGTTATGGGAGGAGGGGGTCATATTTTATCTTTTGGCATTATAACTTTCTTGACTGAAGTTGCCCCTCGAAACATTGTCTTGAATTCATTTATTTATCGGACTCTTGTAGGCTGAGATTCTTGCTTCTTTAGGCTGGGTTGGCTGGGTTAATTCTTGATCTTCTTTTTCTTGATGTATCTTCCTATTAACGACGATGTGATGATTCCTTCCAATTCTGATGACGTGATGACTTCTTGATGCTTCTTGACGATTTTAATGAGGTCCTGATGAGTTAAGATGAGTTGGCCCTTGAAGTCGTTTTCTTTCCGTTTCATTGACAGCGGTTTTCTCTTGAGTCGTTTTTCTGGAGTTGTCCATAAAGCGTTTTCCGTTTTATTCTGAGATTTTCTCCGTAAAAAATTGTGGACTTTGGGGATCGATCGCAGGTCTTTTGAATCCCGAGGCTAGCACTCTACCATTACGCTACGGCGAAGTCCGTCTTGACTTGGTAATTTAATGAGCTATTTATATTCTCGCTTTTGGAAGGAAGTTTTTCTCTTATACATCTTCGCACCCCTACACAGGTCCCTTTCTAGAACGCGGAGTGAATTTGAGGATTGGGGAGAGACTAGTATTGGATTTCTTAATCGAGGATTACTAGTAGCTCTCCCTCCCCGGCCTCCGAGTCTGCGGGATGAGTGGAGCTAATAAAGTGGGATTGAGGAGAGCGACCTAAGTTTTCGACGCTAATCAGTAATATCCTTTACCGGGTCTCCGGTTCCCAGCAGCACTTTTTCTTAAACTCTAGTAGGAAAGCAGGTGCAGTTGTAACGAAGATCAGAAGATTGTTCGGCCTTTTGAGGGTCACCAGTTATGGGAGGAGGGGGTCATATTTTATCTTTTGGCATTATAACTTTCTTGACTGGAGTTGCCCCTCGAAACATTGTCTTGAATTCATTTATTTATCGGACTCTTGTAGGCTGAGATTCTTGCTTCTTTAGGCTGGGTTGGCTGGGTTAATTCTTGATCTTCTTTTTCTTGATGTATCTTCCTATTAACGACGATGTGATGATTCCTTCCAATTCTGATGACGTGATGACTTCTTGATGCTTTTTGACGATTTTGATGAGGTCTTGATGAGTTAAGATGAGTTGGCCCTTGAAGTCGTTTTCTTTCCGTTTCCTTGACAGCGGTTTTCTTTTGAGTCGTTTTTCTTGAGTTGTCCATAAAGCGTTTTCCGTTTTCTTCTGAGATTTTCTCCGTAAAAAATTGTGGACTTTGGGGATCGATCGTAGGTCTTTTGAATCCCGAGGCTAGCACTCTAACATTACGCTACGGCGAAGTCCCTCTTGACTTGGTAATTTAATGGGCTATTTATATTCTCGCTTTTGGAAGGAAGTTTTTCTCTTATACATCTTCGCACCCCTACAATTCAACAACAAAGGAGAAAAGAGGGTTCATAGTGTTTGTTCACTGATAGCTAAAGAAGTTTCATTATGCACCATTCCCAATATATTATGCATGTATGATCTCTCGTTCTGGTTGTGGTTTTGATGTGCAATATACGATCTGATTTATTTGCTGTTTTACCATACAATAATTTGTATTGTTTTATCAGATATATTATAGTCAGATGCTCTTTAGCTGAAAACGACTTTACCTAGTTGGCACAGTGGATGAGTGAGTGCAGGTAGTCCAGTAAAAATTTAGTCTAAATATGATCAAAATTATCTGTGAATAGTGTAATTACATGTAAGGGTAATCTGAAGAGATTATATATCAATAATAATAAGCAATACATCAATATAAAATATTATTTAAGAAGAATATGGCCAAAATAAAATTCATACAAACAATAAGTGGCATATTTAGGTTACATTAAGTTCATGGCTGAATTTAGATAGCAGTCTTTGATAGGATGTGCTGAATAACCCTGATAATCTTTTAATAAACATCATTTCATCATATCATGTATTCACCCCAATGCACACACGAAATGATAGCATGAACCGAGGGAAGGAGCATAATGGCTTATTAATCCCCTATACCTACTGTACTTCTTCACAACTGAGTAAATCGAATCGAATGAGTAACTAAAACTGAATAAATAAAGAATCTATATAGCGATTTGTGCTAATTGTTTTCTCTTCCTTTCGCAGATTCTGATATATGATGAGTGGTAAGAAAAGGCAATACCTCGATGATTATTTTCAGTACGGGTTCACTTATACCACGATGAATGGTTAGAGCGTACCAAAATGCGTGATATGTTTCGAAACTCTGAGCAATGACGCCCTGAAGCCGAGTCGCTTGAAACGTCACCTGGAGGGGAAACACCCTGGCCTTCAGAACAAGCAATTGGCCTTCTTTCATATGAAGAATGAATCTTTCAAGAAAATGAAGATTGCGGGTGGAGAGAACTTTCGTCAACATCATCTACTGAAGTAGTGAAATCGTCTTTCGAAATCGCTCATATGATTGTTCATGCGAAAAAAAACCCACAACATTGGCGAAACACTGTTCGAACCATGCATGCTAAAAGCATGCAGTCTTATATTGGGAGAGGTCAAAAGCCGAAAGCTAGAGAAGATTCCCCTCTCTGATTCTACGATCAAAACGTGAATCGATGAACTAGCAAAGGATATTGAATTTCAAGTTCTTGAGAAGATTAGTGCATCACCATTTTTTGCAATTCAGTGTGATGAGACAACTGATGTTGCTCAACTGTCTTATTTGCTGGTCTACGTTCGTTTTGTGGGATCTACTTCAATTGAGGAGATGTTGTTCTGAGGGTCCCTTGAAACACCTCCCAAAGCCGAATATGTGTTCGAAGCTGTTTACTTGTACTTCGATGGAAATGGCATGGAGTGGGAGAGACTTGTAGGAGTCTATACAGATGGTGCTCATGCAATGATTGGGTCACGGAGTGGATTTATCCCCAGGATGAGTCAGAAGAGCCCAAACGAAATCGGGACTCACTGGTGATCCACAGAGAATCTCTGGCCTCCATGACTCTCCCTACTGCAATGAGTGATAAGCTGGTCATTACCATACGAGTCGTCAATTACGTCAAAGAAAGTGCTGTCAATTCCGGGCTGTTTGCCATGCTGTGTAAAGATATCGGTTCTAATCATGAGACTGTGGTTTCACACGGCTGTTCGTTGGCTGTCGAAGGGGAACATGTTGGCTCGTGTTTACGAGCTGAGAGAAGAAGTGAAGCTCTTTCTTGACGCTCATAGGAAACAGGATCTCTTGTTTTCATTCTCGTCAGAGGGTTTTCAACTAACATTTGCATACCTTGTCGATATTTTTGAAACGTTGAATGTTCTCAGTTGTCTCTTGCAAGGAAGGAATACGAGTCGCATGGATCATTATGATGCAATACGTTCTTTCTTACCGAAGCTGGGGTTGTGGCTTCGAAGAATTCAGAGGGGAAACGCGGCTTCTTTTCCTAACCTCAATGCAGCATTTGAGGAAAAGAAGCTTCTTCTAGAAGGCGAGTTGAAGTTGCAAGTGGAGGAACACCTCGAGCTCTTGAAACGAGAATTCGAGCGCTACTTCCCGGACCTGGAAAGCTCGGAACTCCTAGAGTGGAAGTTGACGAGAAACCCCTTTGGAGTCAACGAAGACATCCTACCGGATGATCTGCAGGAGGAATTTTGGGAACTGAAATTCAACTCTACCGCAAAAGACGATTTCCAAACGATGCCCTGAGCAATTTATGGACGAAATGCGTTTGCGTATACCAAAAAGTTTGAAATGTAGCACTGCGCACCTTGCTACCGTTCTCTGCCACTCACCTTTGTGAAACTGGGTTTTCTACACTCGTGAGACAGATTTGCCGTGCGCATTGTCGTCAACCAAACCTCGCATTCAATTATTGGTTAAAAAAAACGACTTCATCCTTCCTATTGATTTTACTGATTGTGATTACTCGCATAAAAAATGTTCAGCTGAAGCTGGTTGTGATTTGATGATGAGACATTGTAATAAAAATATAAACTGCCCTTTTTACACACTCAAAAAAACGAACTTGATTTTTATGAAAATGGAAATGGATGGGGAGGGGGGGCGAGATCTAATAAATGATGCTAAGGGGGTCGTGGCCGAAATAGTTTAAGAACGGCTGCTCTATAGAGACATTGGTGAAGAGTGACTCAACGTCGAATGATGCCAAGATAGCGGAAGGTTAAGAAACATTAATGATGTCGGCGAATTCTGTGGTGGACTTGAGGTTGTAAGCCAATGTAGGGTAATCACAGTGAACAATCTGCGCTTTCTCTACATATCTACAATCTTAACTATAGCATTATCTGGAACAGTGCCAAACCAGTCATAAAATGCAGTAATTATATTTCTAGAAATATATTAGAATGTATCTCCATTAACGCGTTCCCAAACTTCAATCTTAGCCCTGGTTTCTTCATGTTAGACCCCATTATCACTTCATACATAAAATTTTAAATAAAGTTGTTTCAGAGGTAAGTAGTCTAATCCCCCCGCCCCTTCCACTATTTAAGGCAATGTGTGTCCAGCCTCCTGTTCATTCCTTGAAAAGACCTTTAAGAATAAAGACTAAAGCGCTCGGAATCGTTTTTCACTTTTCCTTTGTGGGTGTATCTGCATATATATATATAAGAATAATTATAATTTTTTACAAATCATATACATAACAATGCATTTGATGATGTTTCATGTTATTTACTCAGGTTTTCAGTTCTCCTGGGGCGACTTTCGTCCGTTGAAGTGTTGGCGAAGCTTTTCAGCCTGAATGTCTCGTCCCAACAGTTAAACATGTTAAACATGGAGGCAGTTCTTCATGGCATGGGCTTGCATGTCTGCCGCAGGGCCCGGATAGATGTTTGATGCCAAAGCAGAATATGTCTCCATGATATAGGATGTGTTAGAGCTATCAATTGCTAAATTACATCGAGGCGTGTCAAAAGCTAATGTTATCTTTCAAAAGGATAATGCCATACAGCTAAGTACTATAGAGCCCAGAATAATCTTAATTAGTTAAAACACAAGATATTATTCCTATAGACTGGCCGGCTCATACTCCGGACTTAAACCACATTGAACACCTATGAGGAGTCCTTGGTAAAGCTATTAGGAGTACGACAGTGAAAAAATAAAGACGATTTGTACCAGAAACTGCGAGAAGAATGAGCTAAAATCACACCCGATGTTCGCAAGAATTTAGTTAACTCGAGGACTAGGTGTAGTGCAGCCGTAATTAGAGCTATAGGGGGGTAAACTAGGTTTTAGAGAAATATACCACGCAACAATAATATGTACGCGTTTTATAAACATTCCGACGGCAAACTAAAAAATTGAGGGGTGGCATCTTATTTATGACGTTTGGTATATACATATATATATAATATATATATATATATATATATATATATATATATATATATATATATATATATATATATATATGATTCACCTATTCTCCTGTAGCTCATATGGCAACATAGGGGTTTCCTTTTTCACATAGAGCGCATAAAGAACCAGCTTATTTCCATCTGCGACCGGTTGTTCTCTGCCTTTATGCCCGGGCGGGTTTTCTCCGCCTTTATTACTGGCCGGTGACCCTTTGTCTTCATTCCAAGTCTATGGCTCTCTACATATTTCATCGGTCAGTGTCTCTGTGAGGCAGCTATAGACATAACTTAATCACTTGAGTTTTAATTCATCCTGGGTGATCGCCTGCACCGATGCTCCCTTAAATAGCATCGCTTTAGTAAAGGAAGGATGGATGCATGTGCAGAATTGGGAGAGAGGTGTTAATTGCTGCCGCTATAAATAGTCACATTTTATTTGTGGACGAGTTCCTTCAACCGGTTCAGGAAAATTACATAACAATCAGAATGACAAACGTCGGAGAGCTAATGTTGAAAACAGACGAGTTGGTGCTGGAGAGGGGGCGCATAAAAAGCCGCAATATTGTTCTATATCACCAAACAGCAAACAGATAACACTACACGAGAGAGTGAGAGAAAAAGAGAGAGAGAATTGAAAGAATGAGAAAGAGAGAAAGATTAAGACTTTGAAAGAGAGAGAGAGAGATTTAGAGAGGCGGTTAATAGAAATTGGGAGATTGTGAGTTTGAAGGTGACAGATAGATATTGACAAAGAGAGAGCGAGAGATTGAGAAAAGAGAGAGAGGTTAATAAAGAGAGACCAAGAGTAGGAACAAGAGGGATTGCGAGATGAACCGGGGTACATAGATAGATTGAGAGAAAGAGAAATAAATTCATAGTAAGCAAAAGGGAACCTGAAATAGAGAGAAAGAGAGAGAGAGAGCAGGTTTTAATCGTGAGAGAAATCAAGAGAGAAAGAGAAGGGGAGAGGAGGAGAGGGGAAAGGAAGGGAGAAACGGAGTTAAATTTTGAGAGAATAAGATTGCAAGTTGAGAGATAAACATTGAGAAAGGGAGTGTGATAAAGAGAGAAAGAGGGAGAAGGATGAGAGGGAAAAGGGAGATAGGGAGGGAGGGAGGGAGAAACGCAATAAGAGTGAGAGAATAAGAGAGATTGAGAAGTTGATAGAGAGATAAATTGAGAAAGAGAGAGAAAATGAGAAAGAGAAAGAGAGGGATTGAGAAAAGAGAGATCGAGCAAGTAAAGGAGAGAGATTTACAAAGGAGATAGAGAAAAAATAGAGAGAGAGATTGATAGAGAGATAACGAGATCGCGAGAGAAATGATAGTCGAGAGATAGAGGGGGAGCGGCAGTGGGAAGTAGAGGGAGGTAGGAGGGGAGGAAGGGGAAAAGAAAGAAACGGTTTGAGAGAGAGAGACACACAAAGAAAAGAGCCAGGGAGAAAGCGAAAATGCGCACGAGAGAGAGTGAAAGGTAAAATGAGAGAGATAGCGCAGTCATGATGGATAGACTGAGCGAGAGAGATAACAAAAGAGTGAGACCGTGCAAGCTAGAACGATTTAGAGATCTCGAAAGAAAGTGCGCGTGGAAAAGAGCAATAAAATGAAGAGAGAGATATCACGAGGAAGAGAAAGAAAGCCCACGAGATAGAACGAGAGAGAGTGATAAAATAATGCGAGAGAGATATCCCAAGGGAGATGAAGAGAGCCAACGAGATATAGTTTTAGAGAGGCGAGAGAGCGAGAACGCACGAGGGATAGAAAGATAGAAAGAGAGTCAGAGAGCACACGCGTGTGAGAAAGTGAGAGAGAACGAGTAATCGAGAGCGATTAAGCAAGAGCGAGGATGAAAGAGAATATTGGTCAGTAAGTTTTTGATCCAACAAGGACATAATTATCTGACGGGCTGACAAGACTGCTTTATATGTTAGTATGAACAAAAGTGATTACCTCTCAAATTGAACAAACTATTGAGTGTCAATAGAAAACTCAAAGTCATACCTAGGAACCACACCAACGACCTTCAACAGAGTTAAACCGTCTCATCAAAGCCCAAAACAGTCAGATGAAAAGCAGTAAACTCCCTTTGATCGAAGTTTGACGTTAAACTTGGATACCTATATGACACTGTCATATTTCATAAACTCGGAAACTGCCTCAGTCCCATCGTCAGCTAAACACCAACCGTCACCCATAAACTAGGTTAGGAGCTCAACGCACTCATAACGCCACAGCTTACAACCTCAGGTCCACCACAGAATTCGCTCTCTTTGGCAAACACAGTCTTCCTCAAAGCCCTCGGAAGAAGCTCTTCTCACATACACGAGAAGGTAATACCTAAAATAGGTGTTCTGTGAGATAACTAAAAAACTATCTTTCGATTGGCGTTTTTAAGTGTCACCCTTGCTTTTCGGAGAGAATGAAAAATTTGTTTGATTCTCCATTTTCGCAACACCTTATAAATTAAGAAATATTATTGCAGTAACGCAACTAATTATGCGGTTAAAACGCTATTTTTTGGCAACACAAGTCTATAAAAAGCGTACAGATCAGAAAACCAAAAATAATAAACCACAAAGAAACATAAAACGGGGGAAAAGGTTATTAATCAGGGGGTATATGTAGATGGCATATCGATTTGGACTATAAATAGTATAAAACTATTTAACAATTTCCTTAAAAATCTTAACCTCCATCCCACTATCAATTTTAAAGTAAAGTGGGAAAAAGATAATTGTATATCCTTTCTGGATGTAAAAATTGTTAAAGTCACTCATTCTAACTCTTATATCCATTTCTTTTCTCATCATGATATTAACATTAAGCGAGCCGTTGCATCAGGTATGGTTTTAAGAGCACTTAGGATAGATATGTGACCCTTGCTTTCTAGAAGATGAGATTAAATATATAACCTGCAGTTTAATTGAATTAAATTATCCTCTCCACTTGATCAATGAAAGCTTATCTGAAGCAAAACTTACTCATTACTGTCCCAAAGATAAAAACAAATTTAGTAATACGAAGTGTCTATCCGTCCCTTTTACCCCGTCCTTAAAGGAGTGAACAAAGGTATTTCCACAGGCCTAACCACCTTTAAATACCCTTTTTCTATCCTTAAATCTTTCCCTTCGACCAAGCCCGTGGATCAGCCCATGAAACAGGTGTATATTTAATCCCGTATGGCTCTACAAATTGTCCCTCATTTTACATAGGAAAGACCGTAAGAACCTTAACAAAACGAATTTATGAACATAGAGGTGATGTAAGACGAGGCAGTACCACGTCCAGTATTTTTAATCATATTAGAAATTTCAACCACCAAATTGACTATTCCAAAGCAAAAATGTTATATAATTGTAAATATTTTCGTAAAAGAAAAATAGTAGAATCTATATTAATAAGAGAAATTTCCAATTTTAATTTGTCAGATGGGCAATTGAAATGCAGCCTACATTCCCGTAACCTCATCGTAAACAGCTTAGTCAACGATCTTAGACTTACACCCCCCTCATTAATGACCTTTTTCTCCCGTGTTGTGTTTCTTTGTTGTTTTCTTTTTGTTTTTTAACAATTGCATTCTCAGTATACGACCGAAGAGGGTATGATAAACTACATACTGCAAATAGTCTCGTAAATTAAGCTTTTGGCTCCTATACAGTAGTTTCACTATCATTTACCATAACTCGCCATTGAGTTCTTTCACTTATATATATATATATATATATATATATATATATATATATATATATATATATATATATATATATATATATATATATATATATATATATATATTTATATATATATATATATATATATATATATATATATATATATATATATATATATATATATATATATATATACACATATATATATATATATATATATATATATATATATATATATATATATATATATATATATATGTGAGAATGGATGGGGAGAAAGAAAAGTCCAGACACTGCACAGAGCTCTTTATTGACGTTTCGCCTCTTGGCTTCCTCAGAATGGAACTGACAAGAGAGATAGAAGATCGCCGCTCGACCATTCGTAAAGTTAGTCTGGGTCGGGGTCACTTGCTCTCCCCCGGCCGTTTCCCCCTCGTCTCGACCCTTCCGCCTCTTCATTAATGAGCCTTGCCGCACCTGTCGCTAGCTTGAAGAAACCGTCCCGGTGATTTGTCGACCTATAGGAGATAATATATGTAGCTTCAATAATCCTACGCTCACGTTTTGATAAACCTTTTTGAACTATACTCACCCCATCCCATTTGGGTAAATGCCCACATTCCTCTATATGCACCACTAACGAGTTTGAAGTTCTATGTGCCCGGACGTCCCTCTTATGCTCACTAACTTCGCAGATATCTTTATGTCCTGGTTCGAGGAACAACTATTCAGCCTGGAACTTGGAAGCATTGAACCCTTACTTTACCGCCGCTTTGTCGATGATACATACATTCTGTTCAATAAAGAGGAGTCCTGCGATAAATTCTTACAATATGCCAATCATATACATCCTAATATTAACTTTACATGCGAAAAGGAGCTCAATTCTTCCATCTCATTTTTGGATATCCACATTTTCCGTGTCCCAACTGGATTTGAAACAAAAGTTTTTCATAAGCCAACCTTTACTGGTCAAGGCCAAAACTTTTTCAGTTTTTGTGACCTTTCTTTCAAAATAAGTGCCATCAAAACACTAATATTCCGGGCTTTTAATATTTGTTCATCCTACTCTGGATTTCACCAAGAAGTCGCATTTCGGACTAATTTTTTCAAACAAAACGGCTTTCCTGTGTCTCTGATTGAAAATTTACGGCCCAATTTTTAAACAATATTTTCCACCCCAAATTTAAATTCCCGACTGTTTGCAAAGATATCCGTTACATAATCTTTCCGGATCTGGGTTTTTTAAACAAAAAATTTTCAAAAGAAATTACATCTGTATTAAATAAATTCTTTTTCCATAGCGACTTCAAGTTGATTTTCATAAATAGACACCACATAGGATTATACTTCAATTGTAAGGACAGCATCCCGCCTGAAGCGAAGTGCTCCGTTGTGTATGAGTTTACTTGCCCCAATTGTAAACTGGGGAGATACATCGGTAGTACAGTGCGCTCGCTGAGGGCGAGGTTCTGTTCACATTTGGGTGTTAGCCACAGGACAGGAAAGGTTCTCTCTACGAAAGAATTCTCACCTGTTAGGCTTCACTCTATTAATTGTTAAACGGAAATCACAACGGACGATTTTAAAATCTTGAAACCACCCCTGATCCCATATCACTAAGGATTCTTGAATCTATGTATATTAAATACCTTTCTCCTTCCTTAAATTCCAAATCTTTTTCTCACCCACTACTTCTACTCTAAACAAATATATTACCAACCTCCTAACCTCCTCTTTCTTCTTACGCTCCTCGCCCTTTCTCCCCAGTTATCCTCTAACGGCTGATTGTTTAAGGTTGGTTTATCCTGATGTGTTTTCTGTGTTTCCCCAATCGTTAATTTTTAACTCTTAACATAATAATCCAGAAATTATCAATTGCCTGTAAATTTATCGCTATCCCCCTCCTTAATTAACATTAAATACGTCCCATAAATTCGTCATTTTGATTATCTGTTTGGTTCTTAACTTAAATTATTTTCCACAAATTGTATTTCCAGTACCCGAAGATGGGTGAAGAGTTCACCCGAAACGTTGTAATAAGAAAATGAAATGAATTTCCCTTTATGCGTCCTTTCGTTCATCCTTCAAATTATATATATATATATATATATATATATATATATATATATATATATATATATATATATATATATATATATATATATATATATATATATATATATATATATATATATATATATATATATATATATATATATATATATATATTATCCCGTCCTTAAAAGCCACAAATTGAGCTGAAAAAAGGGTTTCCCTAAAACCTCAGAGGCAGCGTCATTTGCCATTCTCTTTTCTGAAGATATCTGGTATATTAGACTGTAAGAGTATTGTCACATGGCTGCTCTATTTTTTTGAAAAACCTCAGAGAATGACGAACAAGGAAAACAGTTCACTTTATTATCTCTTCCTAATGCATAACAGAAGACACATGCAAACATTATTAAGAAAATGACCTACATGTAGAATAAGTTTACATCCCGATGTCATTATACATCCCCCCACATATAATTCAAAAGCCAATCAAAGTATTTTGTATTAACTCCACCCACCAACTAATTAACATCTAAGACACTATTCTGTCTTATAAAAACACTCTGTTAACGCCCTCTGTTATCACTCTGTTTCAACTCCAGTGCATCAACTTCAGAATCCCTAAATATCAGCCATTCTTTCTTAACGTTTCATTTCATTCTGTGTTAAATTTCAAATATTCAATTACTTGACTATCTTTATGCGAACAACGCCTATATTTTGTTTAGTTAATCAGTTGATTTTATTATAGAATTGTTGCACGAATTTCATTCTCTCGACCTGTGTGTAATAAGGAAAGCTCGGTCAAATTTCAAGCAGACAAACTGTAAATTTGTTGGGCCAAAGTAAGTGAGAGGAAGGTGGAATTTCTGCCGCGAGCAGTCATCAACGAAGGTGTTGTAATAATCCTTTCGACTACAAAGTGTGACCTCGGAGTGACAATTGAATTTCATCACACAAAGAAATTATTTTTTATAACAATCTACGCACGAATAATTGCAACAATCATGGCCGAACAAAATACGCTTGCCAAGGTAAGCAAAATTTATGATCATTCTTTGCCCGAATTTCAAACTGGCTCTCCAAATTCGTGGTTCACCCAAATTGAACTGCTCTTTTTTATTGAAGAGATTTATTAGTGACTATCAAAAGTTCCCTTCACTATTAAGAGCACTACAACATGCAGGAATAAAGGATGTCCTTGCTTTTAATAGATCCCACAAACTTGAGCCACTAAACTATCAAATATTCCAGTTTCGAAAGGTTTATCCCATCCAGGGGACAAAAATTGGAATTGTTGGCTCGTTCTACAGAATTATCCCATCTTCCTCCGGAAGATTTACTAAGAAGTTGAAATATGCATTAGTAGATAGTGTAAGTCTAGAGTTTCTTCGAGAATCTTTGGTTTGGCATCTATCCTCCTACATTCAAGAGGCGCTGAAAAACCTAACTGTGAGGAGCCCCCTTGCCACTGCTGCCTCACGTACTCCAAGTCTCGGTATAAATAAAAGACTGACTTCGATCGCAAAGGATTCTTCCCAAACTATCCTTGAACAGATGGAATCAACATTGGCCCCCATCAAAGAACAGCTTGCAACCTGTTGCGAAGACTGACTACACATAAGAAGTAGAGAAATTACTTCAGGGGACGCTTCGCATTTCTTTCGCACAGCTTTTCCGTAGGAGTGCGCAACTCTTCAGCTGGATCACACAACTAGCCACGTTTTAGGCTGGAACTTGCTGGTATTATCGACAATATGGTAGTCAAGCTCTCTGTTAAGAACTTGGTTGCAAACAGAATAATATATCGGAAAACCTCAAGGGAAACAAAAATGAAGCACGTCGCATCTGTTTCCTAACTGTCCTTGCTTGCAAATAATCGACTCTACCACCAGAAGAAGGCACCTGCTCGACCCAGGATCTGCATGACACTGGTCTAGACGGGAGGCAGCATGACGTGACTTTGACTGGAGCCACGTTTGGTAAATTGATTTGACCTTGAAAATAAGATGAACCTTTACCTGAAACTTTTTTATTTGTGATGTGAAATGTGCGATTCAAGATAGTTATTTTATTTGGCAAATTATGACATTTTAGTATATCTTAAACATTCAAAATTAGTAGATGGCACCACCAATCGATCAGATAATGCTATCAAACAAAGGGTGATTTTCTCATCACTCTCCTTTGCAATTTCAGCTAACTCTGCAATAGATCAATTAGTTCTTAAATACAATGAGTTTTATAAACCCCATAACGAATACGATAAGAGTAAAGAAGCACCTCATATTACTACCACCAATCTAATTTCCTCTCTAGATTGTTAAAGAATGAAAATAAGCATACCCGATAATCAACATGGCAATGGAATGACCAGGCAGAATTTGCTTTTCACGCCATAAAAGACGATATAGTAAAGTTTTTTTTTTTTTTTTAGAGCTCATCTGGCGACTGCCTACTTGGGCATTAGTCGCCGTATTAAAACTGGCCTAGTTCTAGGCTACTTTAAAATAAAATTAAAGAGAGAAAAAAAAACACCCCAAATGGGGGAAAGGAAGCAAGCTGCTGCCTCGGGGGAAAGTCCCCCCGGCGCAGTAGCGTGCAACCTAAAGAAAAAAAAACCCAAAACAAATGCAAAAAACAAAACAAAACAAAAAAACAAAGCCTGCTTAAATAATAGGGAGAAGGCCGGCCTCCCCTTAAAAGTCAATAAGTCCACCAGTCGATGTGCACGCACTCATCCCGAGTACAAGGGACAGGCGGTAGCGACCCCGCCCTTCCCGGTACTGCGACAGGTGTCGTGCGCGAAGATCACCCAGACTGGGACATTCGACAAGAATGTGCCGAACAGTCTGGGGGACGACGCAGTCGTCGCAATAGGGCGCTGGCAAGCGCTCCACCAGATAGCGATGCGTCACACGAGTATGTCCGATTCGGAGACGACAGAAAGCGAACTGAAGCCGTCGCAGCATTGGATGATAGGTCCATGGGAACAGTCGCGGCGCAATGGCACGCAACTTTAAGTTCCCTTCGACCGTCTCCCATCTTCTTTGCCAAGCAGTCCGAAGAGCTGCCCGTATTCCTGCCATGTAGTCGGTGTGAGGAAGAGCGAAACACTGTTCCGGTCGCAGAGTCCTCGTGGACTCTTTGGCGCCCTCATCGGTGCGCTCATTCCCCGCAATTCTTACATGTCCAGGAACTCAGCAGAAGATAATCTCGACATCTGCCCCGCTCGCCAAAACCGTGGCGTCACGGATATCGCAAACCAGGGGATACGAAGATTCCAATGGCCCGAGAGCACTCAGGGCGCTTTGTGAGTCGCTATAGATCACAATCCGGTCTCCGAACCGGGCACGTCGCGTAATCTCCCGTAGCGAGTGGTGTATTGCCACCAGCTCGGCCGTGAAGACAGACGCAGCGCCTGGTAGAGCCCCGCTGACTTCAAACAGAGGGGATACGGCGTGGAAGCTGACCCCTTCTTGGGACTTGGAGCCATCCGTATACACTGGCACGGTTCCAGCGTGACACGAGGTGTGCTTCAAAAAGGTCGAACGCAATACTCCCGTGGCCGTACAAGCTTTGGAAGCAGAGGCGTAGCGACAAATAGCCAAATTTGGTACCCTCCAGGGTGGCGTCCTGGGCAGAACCAGGGGCGCCACCTGCCCGAGAGCTATATCTAGCTCTCGAAGGAGTTTCCTGGCCCTAAACCCAAAGGGCTTAGGGTATGACTGGCGTCTCTCGGCGGCATAGGCACCATCGAGATCAACTGCGGATGCAGTGAGAGCTGTTGGCGACTGAGGGAGGCGCCGGGCTCGCGTGTACAGGCGTGTGATGCACTGCCCGCAGCGCAGAGGGAGTGGCATCTCCCCAGAATCGACCAACAGGCTCTCAATGGGGGAAGTGCAGAAGGCAGCGGTCGCAAGTGGTGAAGGCTGGTATGATGGATCGAATCCACCTTCCGCAATAAACACTCGGCTGCGGATACATAAAACTCGCATCCGTAGGTGAGCTTTGAACACACAAAGGATCGAAAAAAAAGTAGGGCAGTAGCCTTATCAGCGCCTGAAGCGCTGAACGTCACGGAACAGAGAATGTCCATGGCGCGGGTACAAGAGACCCTGTGGCTGCGAATATGAGCCTCCCAGGTGGGTTGTCGGTCGAATACAAGACCAAGGAAACGGTTCGACTCACCTGCATCCAGGCGCACCCCATTAATAAACAAATCTGGGTCGGGGTGAAGCCAAGGATGGCGGCGGAAGGGCACCACCTTATCTTGGATAAAGATAACCAAAACCTGTGTGCTTCGGCATAGCGAGAGACGCGGTTCAATGCCTGTTGGAGTCGACGCCCGAGAGTTGGCATCTGGGCCGCGCCAAAAGAGATCGAAAGGTCGTCCCGGTAGAGCGTAGCGAGAACATCTTCCGGCAGCACCGAGGTGATGCCGTTGATGCTTAGAGCAAATAGTGTGACCCTGAGGACACTTCCCTGTGGGACACCCTCTTCTTGCTCGTTTGGGCCGGAGAAAGCTCCCCCCACCCGTACGCGGAATCGACGATCTCGCAAAAATTCAGATATAAACATTGGGAGGCGTCCCCTCGCCCCCATCGTGTGGAGAGTCTCCATGATACCGTATCGCCATGCGGTATCATAGGCCTTCTCCAGATCGAAAAACACCGTGGCATAGTGCTGTCTACGAAGGAAAGCCTCGCTGACGGCATTTTCCAGTCGGAGCAGAGCATCTGACGTGGAGTGGAACTTGCGAAAGCCGCGCTGTGTGGAAGATAGATGGCCTCCGCTGTCCAGAAAAAAAGCTAATCTAACATTTACTAATTTCTCCATCAACTTGCACACGCAAGAAGTTAGAGAGATTGGGTGGAAACCAGTCGGAGTAGAGTGATCTCTCCCCGGTTTGCGAAAGGCAAGCACAGTAGCGATTCGCCAGGAGTCTGGGAGAAGACCTTCCACCCAAATCCTGTTGAACAAATCTAAGTGAAAGGCCATGCCTCGCTCACCTAGGTATCGAAGCATGGCGTACGGGACATCGTCCGAACCATGGGTGGTGTCCGCGCACGAAGCGAGGGAGGAACGCAACTCGCTCACAGTAAACTTGTCGTTGAAGGGTTTTCCGCCCCTGGAGGTAAAGTCCAGCCGGCGGACTTCCGCGACATCACGATGTGCATTGAATGCTAGTGGAGCAGCATCACGGCTAGAGAATGCGGAAAAAGCGGTTGCTAAGGATTTCGCCACGGACGCGGGGTCCGAGATTGCGGTCCCATTCTCCTAGGGAACGGGAGGGGGTCCGGCGAGAACTTGCCCCGAATCCTTTTGACTCGCTTCCACACCTCAGCTAAAGGGGTCTTCTCGTTAGGTAAAGACACGTATGCCCACCAAGAAGAGCGGCGGGCGTGCTTCGAAATATACCGGAACCTAGCCCTAGCCCGACGAAATTCAGCGACAGTGAAATCGTTCGGGCAGCGCTTATAGCGCATGCAGGCATAACGCTTTTGTTTGAGGGCCGTCTCACACTCGGCCGACCACCATGGGAGTGGTCGGCGTGCAAAACGGCCAGACGTCCAAAGGAATAGTAGTCAGGCCCACGGCGATGAGGTTGCCGGCGAAGAACTCAACGGCCTGATCTACGACCTAAACTCCTCGACTGAGAAAGAGAATTCGGTCCTTTCCTGAAGTGAACGCCACCGCGACCGCGCCAAACACCACCGAGGTGGGCTCTCAGGTGGCAGTTGCCCTTAAACTGTTATTTGAATGGGAAAGTGATCGCTACCATGGAGGTCATCGACCATCCCCCCATCAAAATCAGGCTGTGCATCCGAAGAGCACAAAAATAGGGGCAAGGCAAGAAAATGAAGCGGTTCTCGGACAGTGATGCGTAAACTCATCCACGTTTAGGACACCCATCTCAAGCTTTTCGATCAGATCGGCAAGGACTTGTCCCCTGGGATTTATGGAGTAATATTCCCAGAGAGGATGCCTGCCGTTCAGATCTCCAAGCAAGAGATAGAGCCTCGGCAACCGTGCCACGACGCGGCGGAATTCCCCCGCGTCGAAGTCAGCTGACGGTGGAATGTACGCAGAAATGATACTATACCTCCTTTCCAGGTGCAGCTGCACAGCCAATGCCTGAAAGGAGGTATCTAAAGAGAAAGAAAGAGCGGAGACATCATGCCGGGTGTAAACCGCGCATCCCCCAGCCCAGCCATCCCGCGGTGGTGGGGTCGCAAGACCCTTATACCCCGGGAGGGCAGGCAGGGGGCACGCGCCTAGCATGGTCTGCTGCAAAAAGATAGCTAACGGGGAATGGGACAACACGAGCCTCCGCAGCTCCTCCCAGTTGGCCCGGAGTCCACGGCAACTCCATTGAACGAATATGCCCTCCAGGCCTAGCTCGGAGGAAACGCGGGGGCCCTCCTTGAACTGAAGACCCTCACGGGAATGGCCGTACGCTTCCTCAGGGCAGAACCTCGGGCGCTGTTGGCCGGACAGAGCGCTGAAGGCGCTGTCGCCTTCGAAGACTTATTGGAGGAGGTTGGGCTCGCCATGCGAGTCTTTTCCTTCCTCCGCCTCAAAACCTTAGGCGGGCGTTGCGGCTTCGGAGACGGGGGCCCCTCTTTTCGATGAACAACCGTCTTCGAGCCACCCGCTCCACCTCGAGTCGTGGGCGAAGGAGCCGAAGCTCCTTTCTTGCTGTCCTCCTTTCGGGGGGCAGCTTCAGGAACCCCGGAAGATGGCCTGGCGACCATCTTCAGGGGTGTTGCCTCCTGTGAGTCTAACGACTTGGTGGAGGCGCGTGGCCGTTTAGCCTTACGGGAAACGTTCACGCTTGGGGAAGAGGAGGGAGCCCTGGTTTTAGCCGGGGCTGGGTATGAACCCTTTTTTACCGAAAAGATTATGTAACGGATATCTTTGCAAACAGTAGGGAATTTAAATTTGGGGTGGAAAATATTGCTTAAAAATTGGGCCGTAATTTTTTCAGTCAGAGACACAGAAAAGCCGTTTTGTTTGAAAAAATTAGTCCGAAATGCAACTTCTTGGTGAAATCCAGAGTAGGATGAACAAATATTAAAAGCCCGGAATATTAGTGTTTTGATGGCACTTATTTTGAGAGAAAGGTCACAAAAACCGAAAAAGTTTTGGCCTTGACCAGTAAAGGTTGGCTTACGAAAAACTTTTGTTTTAAATCCAGTTGGGACATGGGAAATGTGGATATCCAAAAATGAGATGGAGGAATTGAGCTTCTTTTCGCATGTAAAGTTAATATTAGGATGTATATGATTGGCATATTGTAAGAATTTATCGCAGGACTCCTCTTTATTGAACAGAATGTATGTATCATCGACAAAGCGGCGGTAAAGTAAGGGTTCAATGCTTCCAAGTTCCAGGCTGAATAGTTGTTCCTCGAACCAGGACATAAAGATATCTGCGAAGACAGGGCCCAAAGGACTGCCCATGCCCACCCCATCTATTTGGCAGTAGGTTTGGTCGTTAAAAGTAAAGTAATTGTCCTTAACGGCTAGTTTCAGCGTTTCTTTTAATAGTGGAGGAGTAAATCCATGAAAATTGGAGTTGTCAAGGGAAAATGAACGTCGGACAATTATGTCAATAGTTTGGTCAAGAGGAACATTAGTAAAGAGAGATGAAACATCGAAACTACTCATAAAAGAGGGATAATCGAGCTTAAAATTTCGTAATTCTTTAACAAAGGTGAAGCTATTTTGAATTTTAAACTGGTTTGAGGAAAGAGGGGTTCTTAAAGGAGCCAAGAATTTAGCTAAGTTATGAGAGGGGAGATTATAAGATGCTAAAATGGGGCGAAGGGAGATACCCTCCTTGTGACATTTGGGAAGTCAGTATAGAGAGCCTAGGTAGGAACCTGAATTGTGCAGGTGGTTGTAAATAAATGAATCCAAAATATTAAGGTTTTTTAACTTGAGCAAAAGGCGGTTTATTCTGTCTTCTAACTTGATGGACAAAGATTGAGGAGGTTCAGAGATCTTTTAGAACTTAGAGTTATCGGACAAAACAACATTCCTTCCTTAAATTCCAATTCTTCTTCTCACCCACTACTTCTACTCTAAACAAAAATATTACCAACCTCCTAACCTTCTCTTTCTTTTTACGCTCCTCACCCTTTCTCCCCAGTTATCCTCTAACGGCTGATTGTTTAAGGTTGGTTTATCCTGATGTGTTTTCTGTGTTTCCCCAATCCTTAATTTTTAACTCTTAACATAATAATCCAGAATTTATCAATTGCCTGTAAATTTATCGCTATCCCCCTCCTTAATTAACATTAAATACGTCCCATAAATTCGTCATTTTGATTATCTGTTTGGTTCTTAACTTAAATTATTTTCCACAAATTGTATTTCCAGTACCCGAAGATGGGTGAAAAGTTCACCCGAAACAGTGTAATAAGGAAATGAAATGAATTTTCCTTTATGCGTCCTTTCGTTCATCCTTCAAATTAAATTGAAGCTCCATAGGAGAAGCCTTAACCAATATATATGTATATATATATATATATATATGTATATATATATATATGTATATATATATATATATATATATATGTATATATATATATATATATATATATATATGTATATATATATATATATATATATATATATATATATATATATATATATATATATATATATATATACATAGAGCCCGCAGAAGGGCTCCGAATGGGCGCGGAAACAACCGTGCTCGTTGGCCTGGATGGGCCAGGAGCAGAGGGTGCCTTTCTAGCTATTGAGGCATATGACGTCTCAGGCAGAGCCGGGCACGCCAGGACCAAGTCCTTAGCCTCGCGGAATGAGAGTCGATCCTGGGCCTGAATGGCTAGGATTTCTTTCTTAAGAAAATATGCACCACATTGCTTTGAAGAAGCAGGGTGCGGCTCTCCGCAATTGACACACTTAGCCACACAGGATTTGGACTTATTGTGTGTGACCTTGGAGCAATTTACACAGACTCCGGGTGACTCCGACTTTGCAGGTCTACATGAGCGATTCGTCTGGCCGAAGCGGTAACAGTAATAGCACCACCGCGGCAGTGGCACGAATGCCTTCATGCGGTAGCGGTAACAACCGGCACGCACCGACTCAGGGAGCTTATTACAGTCGAACGTGACAAAGAGTGTAAGAGGGGGTCTCGAGGCCCCTCCCTGTTTTCTCATCACACGTTCGACCTTGACCGCCCCATGGTCGGCCAGCTCTAGGGTGATGTCCTCAATGGGGTAGTCAACGAGTTCCCTCGCATAAACTATTCCTTTCACAAAGTTCATGGTAGAGTGCGGCGTCACACTCACCGGGGTGCCGTGAAGTATCCGAAGAGCACTTATCCTGGCTGCCTCAGCGGGATTCGCCGCATTCGCCAGAAGGCTCCTGTCCGAGAAACGGGTCACCTTCGGCTCTCTACCAATTGCACTAGCTAATCCTCTCATCTGATGGATCATGTTGCCCTTGAACAACATGGTGCCATCAGTGGAGCGATTAACGAGGAAGCGCTTGAAGCCAGCGGGCTCGAAAACGCCAGGTAACCTCTGAAGGAGGGGCCCCGATGTCATCGAGGCTCTGCCTCTGCACTCTTAGTCTTAGTCAGGGGTTCCGCCCCCCGGGGGGGTAGAGGGGCCGGATGTGCCGATCTTGGCTTGATCACCTACCAAAGTGGCAGCAGACCCATCCGTCCCCGCAGCCCGCGCGGATGGGTAGGAGCCCCAAGTCTTTTTGGTCTTTCTTGTCTTTTTATTCTTCTTTTTAGGAGAGAAGGGCGGGGAATGAACCCGCTTCTCACCTTCGCCGGCAGAAGCCCCCATGCCAGATGGACTGGCCTCAGCCAGGTCCCTCTACGAAATGGAGAAGGTCCCGGGAATCGTAGAGGCATCCTGTTGGAGGAGATCCCTCCCCTCCTTGTACTGCCTCGGATCCCTCAGCCGTTTGAGGAGGACCTTGCATAGGGGCAGATTCGGGTTCGGTGCTTGGCGCCGAGCCCGGATTCCCCCCCATGGAAGGCCCTACCGTCTGAGCCTGTGGTTCCTCAAGGACCATGTGTGTCACAGGAGGGGCCTCCAGTGGGCCATCCCCTCAAGACATCGCAGGTCCCGTTGGCTGTATTGTCACTAGTCTTGTGTGGGGAGTCACAGGCCTTGACCCCAGCAAGGTTCAATATTCGTGCCAGCAGGTCTTTTGAGGGAAGCGACCGAAGGGGCCTGTCTTCCTTCTCCCCCCTAAGGGGGTTTGCCCTACTGAGCCGCTTACACGAGGGGCGGTCGGCAGTGGGCTGCCTGCTGGATTTCTTGGCAGTCCCCTTGGAAAGAAAAGAGGGGACTGCCGCGGGAAAATGGGAGGTGCCCGAAATCACCTCCAGAGAAGGTGGTGAGGGGGAGCCCCCTGCAGCTATAAGCAAAGGAGAGGAGTAAGCCTTCTCTCCGGTTAAAGAAATATGGAGGGTCCCCTGCGCAAGCACAGGGGGGGGGACCTACATCTTTTCTGTGGAGCTGCACGAGGGCGGCTCCGTCGTTCTTATAGGGGGAATTAAGGGGAGATTTTTTTTTTGCATCATTGGGCCTGGTGACCCTCTTTGTTTTACGGGACACAATCGCTCACCACCTCTTGCAGTAGCCCGCACTGCAAGAGGTGCTTACAGGCCCGGCAGAGCCAGGCGCCTTGATTTGGGACCACCCCTCCCACCTGGTGGCCTGGCAGTCCCTCGGCATGGCGGCTCCACCTTGAACATGGCGTAAAAAAGATAGATTTTGAAGAGGAGAGGAAAATGGATGTGAGAAAGGTATGGGTGGGGATGAAGCAGGTTGTTAAAAACCAACCACCTCAGACTGGAGCTTAGGGGTTAGGGAACATTGTCCCCCCCCCCAGCCCCGATCCGGGACGGTTGGCTTAGAAGAAGGTCAGCTTCTACCCTGTGAAATTAGAGGCTGACCAGAGAAAGTTGTGGGAGATGTTGTATGAAAAGCGACGAGGTAGGATAGGAATACAGGCTATCTGAAGGAAGGAAGAGAGGCTAAGCTGGGGCCGGACGGGGCGCTAAATCCCGTCAGCACGGCGGCCACGATGGCAAATCGCCGCGTCCCTTACGGGGGATATAGTAAAGAACACACATTTGTGGAGCCCAAGAAGAGCCTCCACTTCGTCTAATTACGGAAGCCGGTGATTTTGGTGTCGGAAGCGTTTTGCAACACTAATGGAGACATTAAGATTCTTAAGTACAGTTTTCTAGGGTCCAGAATTACAACACCCTATGTTTACTAAAGTACTAATCCCTAAAGCCCTGTTTATAAAACACTTCAAACACTTACTTGAAGGCACTATATTCTTTGTCCTTACTTATTCCAAAGCGATCATTGGCGCTGCCAAATCTCTCATAAGCAGGTACTCCCCAAAAGAGGCCCCCGTATTTCAGTTCATTAGTCAGTACACTAATGACATTCATCCTATAGTCGGAAGAGATAATCCTAGTGATGCTCTCTCCCGGGAACCAATCAATGATTGATAACACGCAATTCATGCAACCTATTGAATCAACACTACCATCTATAGCACAAGTAGACAAATTAATCTCCTCATTTAATTTCTATTAACTCAACCATACCCTCTTTTACTAGTATCGACAATGAAAATTTAGCAAAAAGCCAAGAAGCTGATTCGCAATCGACAAATGTACAGGAGAACGCCTTCACCTCGCTTCAGTTTTATGATATTGGATTACCGTCTTTCTCATATTCAATTATTTGTGGTCTATCAAAGGGCTTTGTTTACATCACCCACGATTTCGACCGAATAATTTTTAATTACTATCACAATTTGCGTCATTTAGGAATAAGCCCTACCCTCAAATCTATCTTAGACAGACTTTTCTGGTGGGACATGAGAAAAGACTAACATGAGAAGGTTAAAACTTTCTACAATTTCAGAACTTCAAAGTTCATAAACATACATAGCCTTCCTTGACACAACATCCCTGTGGACATATTAAGTCGTTTTCCAACCACAAAAGAGGGTTACAAATACCTTATAACTATAATCTTCCGCTAATCTAAGTGACAAAGACATAACATCAGATTCTGTACTTGAGACATTCTTTGCCAACTATATATATTGTTTTGGTGCACCTGCCAGCATAGTCTCAGATAATGGATTGCAATTTCATTCGGGGCTATTTCAGGAGTTTTTACATCTCACCGCCACAGAACACATGTTCTCTCCATCGAAAGCGACTGGGAAAGTCATATTGGAAAGGTAACATCGAACTATTCGCGCAGCTCTCCTGTCAAAAGGACTTCGTGGAGAATGGTTACATAAACTTCCCTTCGTTCTACTTGCCATCCGAAGCCCAGTAAACCAAACAACAGGATTCTCCATGCGCAAATGGTTTATGGTGTGCCTTTACGCATTCCAAGTGATTTTCTGTCACCAAAGAGAGTGACCCTTTAAAACACAATGACATCAAACAGCAAATAATACAAATGCACCCCTATTTTCTAGGCTCTTGACTTATAACGAAATTTTCATTCCATATAATCTTAAGGAATGGCCACACGTGTTTGTAAGACAGACAAATACGCCCTACTATTTTCGCTCCATAAAAAGATGTTTATAAGTTTCTACAGAGGCGCAAACATGCGTACATTCTTTAGGGAAGTAGAGGAATTATCCGTATTCACAAACGAAACAAAGCCAACAAGCATGGAAAACAACGTAAAACTTAATGCAGATAAATAACACTCACATAATACAGTATACATATTCATCACACTCGACCAACAAGGAAACTCCGATTAAACTTAAGAGCAAACACGACAAAATACATCCCAACAGTCATATGAAATCTACATCATAAATGTTGTAATAATTTTGCTCGCAGTTTTACTGAATTTATATTAAGATCCAATGCTCTGACATGCAAAATAGGATACGCTGACAGGTTATAGAAACATGTGTATTTTGAGAAATAATTTACGCGTAATATATCATACGAATACAGGGCCACCTCCAAAAAACGGGCCTGCACAGACATTTTGTGATTACCTTCATCCATTCATTCATTAATCACCCTCCTTTACAGGAGATGAGAGAAGCAACGCCTGTGAACACAATTAGATCTCAATGGGAGCTCCAGCAAAGAATATACAGCGTCAAACATTACTACAAGACAGGCTGGTTCAAGAAAGTGCAGGACACTTTTGTGCATCAGTTCGAATGTGAAAAATCCCCATCTAAGAGCAGAATTCAGGACTGGGTGGATCACTTCGAGAACTATGGGACAGTGGAGAACCTCAATGCAGCCAGTTATAACTGTCCAAGTCATTCAGGATGCCCCGGGAAGCGTACAGCTGAGCTGGTCTAGAGCGTGAGAGAGTCAGTTCAGCAGAGTCCAAAACGCTATGTGCGCAAGCGAAGTCAGTCCCTCGGTATATCCCGTGAGACTTGCAGCAGAGTGCTAGTAATGGATGTAAAGGCTTATCCATACAGAATACAGAAGAAGCAGACCATTAGAGCCTCAGCCAAGGAGCAGAGAATGTCTATGGCAGTTAAGATACTGGAGAAGATTCAGGAAACCACAACTTTCCCTAACCTCATTTGGACCTCAGATGAAGTTCATTTCCATCCTGAAGGAAAGGTAAACTCGAAGACAATGTTTTCTGGGGGATCTTAGACCAAATGAGGTAGCCAACAAGCCCCTACACTTTCTTAAGTGCACGGTATGGACTGCAATCTCAGCCAGAGGCATCATCGGACCATTCTTCTTCGAGGAATCTGGCGCGACAGTGACAATCACCAAGGAGCGGTAGGTTAAGATCCTCAAAACCTTCAAGAGGAAGATGCCCACCCTGTTCCCGTCGCTTATGGGGAAGTTCTGGTTTCAACAAGATGGAGCAAGCTCTCACACCTCAAACCTGTCTCGAGATTGACTGAAAGAGAAATTTGGTGGCCGTGTGATCAGTCTCAAGACCGATTTTGATTTGGCACCTCACAGCCCAGGCCTTAGCCCCCCAGATTTCTTTCTCTGGACTACTTTAAAGACAGAGTTTCCACATGGAGACCCAGGACCATCACGGAGCTTAAGAAAGCCATCAGGGAGGAGATCAGAGACATTAGTCGGTCGGTTTGTAAGGACATCATGGAGAACTTTGTGCTTCGCCTCAAGAAATGCACAGAGCTACTCGTAAATGGAGGTCATATCGAACATGTACTCTAGTATAAAGAAGAAAAGTCCAAAGATTCTCATGTTATGATTGTATATGATTTTTTAAACACAAACTATTTATCACCAAAATTCCATTCAATCCTTGCAGAAAACTAAGAAATGAGGCTTATCGAAAGTTGGGGCGCGTTTTGGGGGGGTGACCCTGCATTACCATATTTTTAATTATTCACTTCATTGTTTTTTCAATTCAACAATATAATATTTTTGATGTACGAGATTCAATAAGATATATTACACTAGGTTACAAAAAAATATCTTAGTTTGCACCCTTAAATCCGAAAATTACGTCCACTTCCTTTGATCAGGTTTTTATGCTGTCTATTTTTAAAAAATCCAAAAATTATCAGTAGATCAATTATATTTTTGTGACATTTTTGGTTGATTTTTGTGACATTTTCGGTTGATTTTTAATATTTCTCATCCGAAATAGGTTTTTAAGATAAAAAAACACCGTTTTTTAATACAATTTATAAATTAAATGTTACAAAAATTTATTAGTACATATTGAATAGTAGACTTCGTGCATTGAGTTTTCAAACTCTAGATCTCTGATTAGCTAACGGTGTTGATAGTGGTCATAGAAGCCACCTTTTAACTTCTCCGTGGTCAATCCTGAAGAAGCGTAGCATAATTGAGTGAAGCAGCCAGTATCCCTGTCCATCGCTTTGGTGAACCGTTTGTTTGATCAAGCCGAGCTTGATGGGCAGCGGTGGGAAGAATATCCTCTGTCTGTCCACAAGAGGGTTGTTTATTTCGAAGAAGGGTTAGATCAGCACGTATAAAGATAGCGAATAAGCTTTTAACCCATCTCAAAGCTTCGAACGCAATTAATCCTTTTGAGTATGATACCATCAACGCCATTGGTTCGGGACTAGGACAGCTCTACGGTCTCCCGAAAAATAATAAACTTGATGTTCCTTTAAGACTTACTCGTATTTTTGCCTCGTATGCTTCTCTCCTATAAACTGGCTAAATTTCTAGTTACAATTGTTTCACTATACGCTAATAACCATTATTAAAATAAAACTAGCTACACGTTTTCTAAACAGCTCAAAATTTTAACCCCGTTTTACGAAGTTTTTTTTTAAGTTATGACGTAAACTCTCTTTTCACGAATGTATCTACTTCCGAAACCATTGATCATATCTTACACTGTATCTTCGAATCCTCTGAATAGTTTCAAAATATTAGCCGCCATTGTTTTAAACAACTTTTACAATAGTTTTTTACGGACTGCTTCTTTGTTTTTGATGATACTATTTACCAACAGAAGGATGGTGTTGCTCTGGGCTCGCCAATTGGCCCTTTAGCGGCAGATTGTTTGTTTACTATTGGAATATAAAATGATACGGGAATGTCCAAGCGAATTCCAGACCTCAATTTTATGGCCACTTCGTTGTCACCGATTGTTTCAATATTTTTAATGACACTATACAAGCAAATAGATTCTACCATTATATTAATTCACTCCACACAAATATAAAATTCACTATGGAAGTTGAAACAAATTCATCCCTCCCATTTTTAGACATAAATATTAAGAAAACGTCGGCTGTGATGTCCACGTAATTTATCGCAAACAAAACCTCAGTCAATTGAGAATCAATTTCTTCTCATTTTGTGACCTTTCTTTTAAAATAAGTGCTATTACCACTCTACTTTACAGAGGATACCATATCTCCTCCTCTTTTGAAAGTATATATAAATATTTTTGCTTCATAAACAACTTCCTTTTTAATTACAGCTTCGCTCCTTCCTTGAAAGAATTAAAGATTTCTAAGTTTCTAAGCACGGCATTAATTTTGACATGTACATTGTACATGTTACGTGAAAAAGAGAATTTTTATTGAAAAAAATATGTTGGTCAAAATGATCCGGACAGATAACAATGCAGGCTGTGGAGAAAGTACAGTTATATAAGTTACTCAACAAATAATTTTCGTTGTTATAATATATTTGTACTTGGTATGTAGACTCTTACCTACAATTTTGCACTGACATCTTCTTCCACAGGAGTGCACTAACTGAATGCATTCTTCTGGTGTTATCTTTCTCTCTTCCCCTTGTAATATTTCCCAAAGTTCATCGGCGGTGTTTGAGTTTCTCTTCTTTTTCTCTCTTGTAGCGTCTTCCACAAATTCTCAATCGGATTGAGATCTGGGCTCTGAGTAAGCTATTCCATGACACTTCCTCCAGATTCAGGAAATTCTTCACCATTTTTGCCATGTGGCAAGGTGCTATCCTACATTAGAATGGAGCGTTGGGCAGAGGCGGCTCTCATAAATAGGATAAAAGCATGTGCTTGCAGAGGTTCTTTATATACATAAGCATTCCTTCTGCCGAGCAAGCGGCCAGGTTTGCCAGTACCTTCCGCCGAAATTATGCCCCACACCATCAAACTTAAGGCTGCTCTTCTCGCAGTTCGCGGATAATATTTTGCCATATTTTCGAAGGACGAACCTTCTGACATCTGAATCACACAAATCGACCTTCGATTCATCGCTGAAGTGTACTTTCGATCATTGGTCTTCTGTCAATAGCACGTGCTTAATGGCGAAAGATAATCTAGCTTTCTTGATCTTAGGCCTGATCAATGTTTTCTAATCACTTGACTGCTCGTGTGCGAGATTTTAAAGATCTTTCCATTGAACACTAATGACCATAGTTTCATTAACTTGTCGGGAAATCCTGGCTGCTGTCTTGTATCGGTCCTTTGTTGAGATACGAACGATGGCTTAGTCATCTCTCTTTGAGGTTTTTCTAGGCCTACAACTTGAGCCGGTGGTATCGTTACGTGAACGACACTTTTAGGGTCGTTTAATCTGTTCAGCTATGGCTCTGATGGAGAGATGATCCTATTGACGTAGCTTAACAATTAGCTCCTGTATTTATGAATGTGTATTGGATCCACTAGGCATGTTTGCTGCTCTAAACTTGACTAGGTAATGGCTAAAATGATACAAATTCATATAAGAAATTTACTACCCTAAATTATTTGGTAATCTAAAAGATAAAAGTAATAGAATTACGCTGTCACGATCATTTTGACTACCTTAACTTTGGAATAAAAATCCTCTTTTGCAAATAACTTGCAGCAATGCTTAGTTTATATCTGAAATTCATCGTGCATTAACTACCATTATCTGGTTTGAAGCTACTGTATGTTTTGTGATGGAAACCTAAAGGGAGGGGAGGGGAAAGAGTGAGTGGGGGGGAAAAAGAGAAAATAATGAGGAAATGTATATAAATAAAGTGGTGAGTCTTTTTATAATATGGCAGGCGTCTTCGTACTCCAAAATTCGTGTGATATTATCACGTTGGATTTGAGTTTAAGGATAACTCTGTTGTACATTATTCAGAGAAATAAGTGGCCATTGGTTTAGAAGTGGCTTGGCCGAGGAAATTAAATTTCTTTAGAACGAAGTACACCCTGAATGGCGCCCTGTTACAAAGGTTGTATCACAAGGGTCTTTAGGGCGGGGACGGGGGGCGGTGTTAGTAACTATAGTTGTGAAAGTAATCCACGGCGGTTTCATATGAGGAGTTGCTCAATTCGCAGAGTGACTAAAAATTCGCTATAAAGCGATGAGCAGAAAATTAGACACGAAGAGGCTACAGTTTGATACAGATGTTTTACTGAATTTAAGACTAAGCTTAAATTATTTTAACGAATTGAGCTTAAAAACTCATCTAATAGATTTTAATAATCTACGTAAATAGTTTTAAGAACTAAACTAGTTAAAACTCCATATCGGGTAGCCCCCAAAAGGTTCTCATTTTTTAGCAACCTATAAACTCTCTAATTATAAAACAGCCAAATTCATTCCCCTGCCCCCCGTCCCTTATTACCCCTTGCTGCAAAAAATACATTGGCAAAAATTTGACGATAACGTCCATATACACCAGCGTCTCCCTTTTAGCAAAAATATTTTTATTTTGCGCGCCCTCCTTGCCCCCAACTCCCTCTTTCAAGGTTTTAATGAAAAACAAATAAGTAAATTACTACTTAAAGTCTCTCATGAAAACTATTTCTGATTTAATGGAAACATGTTTGACCAAATAGATGGCCTCGCAATGGGAAGTCCTATTACCGCCCCTCTCGAAAATCTGTTCATGTATAACTTAGAAGAGGAAGTCTATCTTCTACAGGAGATACGTAGACGACACAATCGCCTTTTTCCGATCCAAAAGTTCATCTGACGAATTTCTAGAGTACAAAAAACAATTACATCCAAATATTAAATTCACTCAGGAAAATAAAGACAATAACTCCAATCCTTTCCTAGATCTACTAATAACACGCACATTCGACGGTGTCTCCACTTAAATTCCCCCAAAACCTACGCATATGGGCTCTGTACTCCATTTTCTTAGTCTTTATGCATCCAAAATTAAACTAAACTATCAAAACTTTGCTTTCTCGTACTTACAACCTCGCCTCATCATACCTTAGTTTCCACAACGGTATCACTTTCCTCACTAACTATTTCCAACAAATGGATATCCTTCAAACTTATCCTACAAAACTGTTCGAAATTTTATCTATAAAATGTTCATCCCGAAAGACCCCTCGTACAACATCCCTAAAGAGAAGGTTTTTGTATCTATACCATATATAGGACCCCTCATTTCACTTATCTGTGCCAAACTCTTACCCATTCTTAAAAATTCCTTTCCTGCCACCCAATTTATACCAATTTTTCAAAAGGTACGCAAAGTACGGCATCTTTTCAACATTAAAGACAAATTGCCAACGCTGCTTCGATCATCGTTCATATATGAATTCACCCGTTCGAGATGCAATTCCGAGGTATATTTGGGATCAACACAGCTCACACTACATGCCTGTATTGCGCACATCTAGGCAACAACCACTGAGCTAGAGCCCCACTCAGTACTCCCGAATTCCTCCCTATCCGATTACATTAGGAAACCAGATATCAACACCATAAATCCAACTTAAACAATTTTTCAATTAAAGGCACAAAATCACATATTTCCCATTCCATAATGAATAGTTAAAACCGTTGCATTTTCATAATTGGAATACTGCCACCTGTGCTGATTCACATTCCCCATATGATTTATTTAATCTGGTAACTATTCTGAAAATTTCTTGTTTGTATATTGTAAATTTTATATCCCTGAAAATGGATTCCTATCCGAAACGTCGGTAGAATTATAATACTATATTGAACATCCTAAATGCAGTCTTCTTATTTATCCTAAAACTACGTATACGCCTGGCAACGCACAACCCCTCTGAATATATATATATATATATATATATATATATATATATATATATATATATATATATATATATATATATATATATATATATATATATATATATATGTAAGGAGGACATGTTGTATATAGGAATGGTTATATTTGACAGCAGAAAAGGCATTGTTCATCTTCTTGAGAACCTTTGCAAATTCCGTGACTCTCCTTATACTTATGGAAATTGAAAATGTTCTCAAGTAACTAAACAATGCCTCTTCTGCTGTCAAATATAACCATTCCTATATATACAACATGGGCTCCTTACAAAGTATACTTATTTATGCCAGCCCGATTCCAACGGTTAACTGACAAAGAACGACGGTACTCATATTTGAAAGATGAATTTAGAAGAAAAAAGAAATTTGAAAAGGAATTCACGTCTGAGGCTCGTCTTCTCCGTGAATAAATTAACTACAAGAAGTTTACGTCTGTTTACCAATTTTCATTTCTTCACGGTGACTGTACGCACCGCAACTTTAGGTACATAGCCGTGTCATCAAGAACTATTTCTGAAAGAGAGGTGTTAAATTTGCCGTTTGTTCCTATTGTTTTTCTATCATATGTGCGTCAAATATATTTTCATTTTAATCTTAAATTTATTTTTTATATTTCAATATTAAACAAGTTATTCAATGTTGCTCCTCTAGAAACTTGTATAACGTCTACACATATTTTGTATTTATATAACGGAATTTCTTTATATTTATCAGTGTAGCCCCCGAAGATGACCAGCATGGTCGAAATGTGCCTCGGGCCAATAATAAATAATGAGTTAAAATGATTTTTTAAAAGATCCCTTTCTCCTCATGGGATAGTCACTTATGAGAATTGAAAAAATCTCAAGAAGCTAAACAATGCTTCTTCTGCTGTATTTGGGATCGAGACAGTGCACACTACATACCCATATTTGCGCATAATTAGGCATCAGCAACAGAACTGGAGCTCCATTCACTACTCCCGAATTCTCCTCTATCCGAATACACTACGAAAACAAACATCTACACCTGTAGAGGAATTATAACCTATATGCTCCCAGACGGCTATGTGTACATATACGTTACAGTCCCCCTTCGGAGATAGCGAGAGAATCGAGACACATGAGGAGAGGCATGGGAACGTTAGCCGGCTGACTAACAGTCAAACGGCCTACCCTTTGATCTTCCCGCCGCATAGGTAGTCAGGAGCGAGCTGCTGGGCAAGGAAAACCACTAAAGGCCATTACGCCGCTCTCAAAAGTATTCGATTACCTACGAGGTCCGGAGGCCCGCGGTTAAAGTGCCACAAAAAGTGGTGGCAGTTCAAAAGAACACCAAGGATTGTGACGGTCGTCGGTGCGTCTGATGCAGAAGCCGACCTGGGCTCCGCGGTGCCACCCTCTCCTTCCCCCTCACTCTCCCTTCAGCGGCCTCGCCCTGTCCCCCTAAGGTGGGACGGGCGCCGGACTATAAATAAGCCTGCAAGGAAAGAAAAAAAATTATAATTCGGTGAGAGACGATAGAGGACCAGATCGAGGAGATCGGTCCTTCACCCAGTTGCGAAATCATTTTTCTACAACGTAGAAATGTCACGTTTTGTATCAGTGCCATACCGAAGTATCCTTCACAGGCTTAGTAAGAAGCCTGGCTCGACCACCATTCCTAGTGCCAAACAGGAATTTCGCAAGTAAGAGAAAAGAAGAACCGGTCACTCTCGAAGAGCACTATTGAGCCAGAGAGTGCAACTCCTCCCTCCGCTTTTTAACGTAGAACCGAAGAATTTGACTTCGCCCCCCCCCCCTCCATTCCCCAACTTATCTCGTGAAATAAAAAACTCCAGCCACTCGCCGTAGAAGAGGCAGCGTGGAAAAATCCAATATAGCGACATCCATCAACCCCTGATTATTTCGTTCATGTAAGTCAGAATGGCTATTTATATTTGTATTGATTTAGTAGGATTTTAATACGGTACTCAAATTAACTGAAGTAGAGACAATTTTTAGTAAACCCAGTCATATTTACAGTTAGAAGAGTGAAACTTAAATTGGATTTTAATGCTAATCTAAAAGGGTCATCATAAAATAACTAATCGGCAATTGGTTTGTTTACTTAGAGCCTATTTCGAGTTGGGCATGATTAGCTTCTGAAATAGGCCGCGTTTCAAGCATTGTTATGCCCCATAACCTTATTATGTGATTGTAAATATTTTATTTTGGTAGTTAATTGATAAATTTAAAAATACCAGGGAGGGTCAATAAGTTTTGCGAATCGGTAGGGCAAAACAGAGGAAGGGAGATGGCTGTTTATGGGGGTGTTAGGACAAATAATGACAAGTCAGGACCTGCAGCCGCACACTCCTGCCTCGTATATTTAAGAAGCAGTAGCTGATCGCGGATCGTCAGTCACAATTTTTTCAACAATGGAGAAGGTTGAGCACCGCGCAGTGATCAAATCTTTGACCAAGGAAGGCAAGAATGCAAAAGAGATCCATGAACGCATGGTTGCAGTGTACACCAACACCGCCCCTTCCTATGCAACAATTGCTCGCTGGAATAGGAAGTTCCGCCACGGTCGTAAGTCCCTTGAAGATGACCCCCATCCAGGACGCCCGTCAGACGTGACCAACGAGGATAATGTGCCCCATGTGGAGAGGATGGTCATCGAAAATCGACGGGTGAAGGTCGAAGAAATCGAGCAAGAACTTGGAATATCACATAGAAGTGTTATCAATATTATCCACGACAATTTGGCCATGACCAAGGTCTCTGGCCGTTCGGTCCCTAGAAACCTCACGCCCCATGATCGACTTCAACGTCGTCAAAGTCCACAAGGCCAGAGTTGCACAAGCTTCCCTGCGCGAGTGCGGATTCGAGGAGCTCAACCATCCTCCCTACAGTCCAGATCTGGCCCCTAGTGACTACTTTTTATTCCACCAGCTCAAGGCTGCACTGCGTTGACGGCGGTTTGGGGACGATGAAGATGTCCAGCTCGCTGTGCAGGAGTGGATTGAACAGCAGTCGGGAGATTTCTGGTTGTTGGGAATTCGAAGCTTCAGGGACAAGGTGGCGTAAGTGCATTGAAGTTGAGGGTAGTTATATTGAAAAATAATAAACCACTTTTCCTCCTATCTCGTTTCCTTATATCCGAATTACAGAACTTATTGACCGTCCCTCGATATATTTATTTTTGGATAATTCTGGTGCTTCAATAGATCCTTTACGTGTTTGACTGGCACTTTCCTTAAAACGGATTAAACGCGGTGGCACTCTTAATAATATAGGAGTTAAAAGTCCAGTCAGCCAATATAGAAGTATTATTGTCTTTTATTAGTAATAGGGTCAGAAGGGCGCGCTAAAGTCATTGAACATATAAATTCTCTGAAAGAAAATAAAAATAAAGCAACAACTATAATACTTTGAAAACACCATAAACACAACTTAAATATTTTTCCAATTAAAGATACAACAAACCCTGAAAACCAACTACGTACACTGGAATCTCTTTATATTAGATTTAAAAACAACACTTCAAATTCTGACAGAAGCTTATTTCCACTTTTACTACAAGTATAATCATCCACGAATTACGCACACCAAATCCACTCCCCCACAAAACAACCCATATTTTTAAAATATTTCTATTATCTTCCTTTTTATAATGAAGACACCCAGATCTAATTAATCTCAGTTTTATTCTAAAAACAAAAACATATTTGCTATTCCCTAATAGTTAAAAGACCTGCATTTTTCTAATTTGAATATTACCTCTGCTGCTTCCCATTTCCCATATAATTTATTTATAACTATCTGATAACTTCTCTAAAAACAAATTCTTAGGTTTGTATATATTTATAATCTCATATCCTTGAGAATGGGTTCCTACCCGAAACGTCGGTACCAAGAAGTTAATATATAATCATGAACTTCCTAAATTTAACCTGCTTCTTTATCCTAAAAATACGTATACGCTTGGCAACGCGCAACACTTCTGCTCTCTTAATATATATATATATATATATATATATATATATATATATATATATATATATATATATGTAAAGTTTAAAGGCCCAAACAAATGAAAACTGGTAACACAACCCGGAAAAACGCTAAGGAAATTAATTACGTGGCCCATTATAGCTTAAGAAAGAAAGTGTGAGAATTGTAGAAACGGACAATAGGGAAACTATTTTAACCGTTATATGAAAATGAATAAAGGAGTTGGATTTGAATCTGTGTCATCAAGCGCTCGTCCACAAAATGACCACGATGAGCGTCGTGCTCATTTTAGTGACGAGCGCTTGATGACACAGGTTTAAATCCAACTCTGTCGTGGTACAACCACTCTATACCATACACTACCGCTATATTATGTGGGGGATGACTTAATCGCCTAGTGCAACGCGAACCGTTGAAGGACTGTTCGCAGGAAAAAACGACCAACTGGGAGGTTACACTTGAGGCGTTGGGTTTCAAATCCCTTATAATCGAACAGAGTGCATAAATGGTTGGCGAGATTTACTTGAATAGGCCGAGAGTATCGTTCAAGCTTAGTTAAAGATGAAACAACAAAAATATAATTTTATTTACAAAAATTAAAATAAGAATAATAATAGACAAAGGGGAATTATTTGAATTGAGATAGTCTCTTGATAATTATTATGAGGAGGGATTCTTAAATGGAATTAATTTATTAATTTAACTAGGCTCAGATCAAAAGGGAAAACTTAACAATACTAATTATGGAGGAGGTTTCAGTGTAACGGGCCGATGACTTCGAGGAAGGTCCTTCTTGCGATGAGGCTAGTGGGGAATGATCCGATGAGGTAAGTGGAGGCACAATCCGAATGAGGCAGGTAGGGCACGATCCGCACCAACCTTCCGATGAAGATAGCCAAACTTCAAAGATAACGTTCGACGGGAAATGTGGGAATTCTCGTAATTCAACTGAAAGAGAAATCTTCTTTTCCTCAAAGGTAATCGATGGAGATTTTATTCGGTTCGATTAAACGAAGGGAGACTGTTGCGCAAATTCAAAGGCTTGCCGTTCACATAAGCTACCATTTGACTTAAGTAGAATCACGGCTGAAGAAGGCTGCTGCCTTACGAACGCTCACGGGACGAGAGGATAAGGACGGCCTTGAGGTGCGGGCTGGACTCAAGGAACTACAGAATAACCAGAGTATTTGTATGCCCGACCATGGAGGAGAAGGGGGAGTTTGGAGAAAGGAGTCACAAGCTCCAGACATCTTAATCCGGAGGCGAAGTTGATTCATCATTTAGCAGCAAGGGGCGAGACAGAGCGGCTCTTTTACATATCGTCACCGAGGGAGGGGGGGCTGGGGACGAGTTCGCAGGATTGGGAAATATTTTCCCAAGGTACTCAGGAGTCGAAAATTCGAGAATGTTCTAACAGGAAATGACGTCGTCCACAGCGGGATGCCATAGCACGTGGTCTCCGATAAATTGGGGATGGGAGGTCAGGGGTTGTTCTTTTACACCCCTACCTTCCATACGATGTGACTTTTCTGAGAGAGGAAAGAACAAGGGACATCGCAAATTTGGATAGAAGGAATTATTATTATGGCGACAGCCCAATAAAAAACGGTGACCTGACCCGTATTCGACAGGCTTACAAAAAGGCTATGATATTGATGTTATCAAAAATTAATGCAAATGGGTAGAAAAAAAATTACATTTAAATTAAGGAACAAAATTAGAACTTTGACTAAAAGGGCAGTAGAACAACAACAACAAAAAACCCACTATATTAAATAAGTATCTACAGGGACCATATATATATGTCCCAAGTTAAAAAAAGGAAAAATAATATATACATGATTAGCTGACGGGTTTACATCCGACCTATAATTTAGTCGATTAGCCAGAATTGTTGGCTAATGGATTCCGGCTAAGATTATCAGCTATACAATTTTCGGTACCACGTGTATACCAAACTTTAAACTGATATTGTTGGAGTATCAAAAGCCATCGCACTTTATGTCCGTTCTTTCTCTTAGTATTTCAGAGGTACGACAAAGGGCGATGGTCAGTCTCGACAATAAACTCTTTCCCTATTAAATACATGCTAAAGATGGTAATACTCCATACTATAGCTAAAGCTTCCCGTTCTATTACTGAGTGATTAATTATGTTCAGGGGGCAGTAGCTTTCGGCTCGCGTAAGTAACGGGTGGCTTTCACCTTCATCGGAGTATTCGAGCATCACGCATCCAATTCCTTCGTCACTCGCATCCGTCCAGATGACGAAGGGTTTAGAAGAATTAGTAAGCCTTAAAATGGGGTCGGACGCTAGCTTATCCTTGAGCACCTGGAATCTGGCAGTAGCTTCGGGATTCCATGAAAGGGATTCTGGGGATCTCCTCTGAAGGAGAGCACTTAAAGGGGCGGAAATAGATACGAAGTTAGGGATAAATCTAGGGTAAAAGGAAGCCAATCCCATTAAAGACCTCAGCTGTTTCTTCGTGCGGGGAAGGGGCATCTCGACAATGGATTTGACTTTTTCGTCCTGGAGGCCCATCTGATTTTTAGAGCGAACAGGATCTTGAGTAGTAGGAACAATGTTATGGTCAAATTGATTGGGGCAACAGTAGATCTCGGCAATACTCATAATGGAAGAGGTTTCAGTCTTACGGGGCGATGACTTCGAGGAAGGTCCTTCTTGCGATGAGGCGAGTGGGGAACAATCCAATGAGGCAAATGGAGGACGATCTAAACAAACCTTCTGATGAAGATAGCCAAACTACAAAGATAACGTTCGACGGGGAAGGTGGGAATTCTCGTAATTCCAAAAAAAGAGGAATCTTCTTTTCCTCAAAGGTAATCGATGGAGATTTTCTTCGTTTCGATTAAACGAAGGGAGACTGTTGAGCAAATTCAAAGGCTTGCCGTTCACAGAAGAAACCAATTGAATTGGGTAGAATCACGGCTGAAGAAGGCTGCTTTCTGACGAACGCTCACGGGACCAGACGATAAGGACGGCCTTGAGGTGCGGGCTGGACTCATGGAACTACAGAATAACCAGAGTATTTGTATGCCCGATTCTGTAGGGAAAGGGGGAGTTTGGAGAAAGGAGTCACAAGCTCCAGATATCTTAATCCAGAGGCAGAGTCGATTCATCATTTAGCTTCAAGGGGCGAGACAGAGCGGCACTGACACCTCGTCCCCGTTCGGGGGGTGGAGAGGAGGCTTGGGACAAGTTCGCAGGATTGGAAAATATTTTCCCAAGGTACTCAGGAGTCGAAAATTCGAGAATGTTCCAACAGGAAATGACGTCGTCCACAGCGAGATACCATACTACGTGGTCTCAGATAAATTGGATGGGGGGGGGGGTCAGAGGTTGTTTTTTTACACCCTCCTTTATTCGTTTTCATATAACGGTTAAAATAGTTTCCCTATTTTCCGTTTCTATAATTCTCCCATTTTCTTTCTTAAGCTTTAGGCCTTTAAATACATCTATTATATATCACGGTGTCATGTGATTTTCGATTATATATATTATTGAAGCTGACTGAGAGTTTAGCGTTAATTATTTTAATTTCAAATCTCTCTTGACTTGTTGTAAGAATAGGTGTGGGTAGTGGATAGAGATAGGGTGTGTGGACAAATAACGGAAAATAGACCAGTAGTGAAAAAGAGAAAGAAGTGTGAAAGGGTGCGAAAAGATGCTAGTGCCTGGTGATCATGCGTATCGCTTTTTAGTATTTTTTGTTCCTTTGTTGTCTTTGAGCTCTACTTAAATTACACCACTGGTGTTTTAGTTCCTGTAAGCCCCACTTGCCTCAGCATTCAATTCGCCTATGATTTCACCCGGATAATCACTTGTCCATGGAGGAATGCGCCTTGGCAAGCTCGTATGACAGCAGCAGAAATTGAAAATCTTAACACCTACAAGGCCCAGTGGAAGATCCGCACCAACCAGGAAAAGTTCAAAGTAGTCTCCATAGGCAGGAGACTACTTTACGACGTCAGGGTGGGGGATAGACGTTATCCCTACACCACGGAGTAAAATGTACATGGAATGAAGATTACCTCATTCGGGTACAAGAAGCACGTCCAAGAAAGAATCACCAAGGCCACTGCTGCAGTCAAAAATCTATACGGTCGTAAGTTAACCCATCGATAAGTTTGCCAAACTTCATCAGAAAAATATTAACGAACTAGGGCAGAAAACTAATTTACTGAGCAAAAGAAATAAATTTATTGGCCTGACGCGTTTCGATGCACACCTGTATCATTATCAAAGGTTTATATTTATAACAAGGAATTAAAGAACGGGGTTTATATACATCGTTATTTAGTAAACAAATATACTAACATTTTTATAGGGAATTGAAATTCTTAAATACAAAAGGTACATTGAAATTAAGTTTTTGAGACTGTTTAGACAAAAAGTTTAATCGAAATAAACATTTTGATACTGCTTCAAATGTTTAATCTATAATTGGCACAGGATTAATTTTGCTAGGGATTATTATTCTGGACATGGGGACGTGAGGAAGGCAGAGATGATTGTATGTTTGTTTGCATATATAATTTGGGCTGTTTTCTTCTTCCATGTTTTTCCATCGTGTGTGTTTTGGGGTCACTATTTTTTTAATGGTAACTCATTCTTCGTATTAACTTTGTTTCTGTCATTCCGATATATGAATTAAGTAGGAACTTACAGTCTCCCACTTTGCAATTACATTCATATATTAAATGACTTTTCTGCTTAGGTGTTCGGTGAGGTGCTGGGTTGTTCTTCATGTTAAGGTGCTATGTTTGTTTACTCTGATAGTAGATTATGAGTGATATATTATTTCATTATGTGTTGGTTTTACTCTTCTGTTTATGTCTTCCTTCATTATTCTTTCGTCCGTTTTGTACGCTGTGCTCATAATGTTCTTGTATTATAGTTTGATAGTGTCTGTTTCATCTCTTTGATTGTTACTGCTTGTAGGTGACGTATACAATTTTTCCCTCATCTTACGTATAGCGGTGTGTATGGCACCGTTTATTAAACCGTTATTTACGAGTACTTGTTTAACATAATCGAGTTCTTCGTGTTTCTTTCCGTGTGGATCAATGGGTGAAAGCACGGTTGATGTAAGAACTTATTACACTTTTTTTTTATAACTCAGGATATTTACTTTTTGCATCCATGCAAATACATGGATTTCTGTTTTTAACATAAACCTTGGTAGTTATATTATCCTTATTTTTAAGGTATCTAAAAATACCCTCACCGCTAAAACGGTAAAACCGGTAAAACGACTTTTTAGCTAACTCAAGTCATTTATCAAAAAAATAAAGAGGGTAGCAAAGATTATGGCCGATGTAAAAAATTGGGGAAACTTCGGAATCAAAGAAGTTAGGACAAACAACACGAAAGGCGCGGAAAAAAATTGAGATAAAAACTGAGCTTTTTAACTTTAATATGATGAAAGGAGTAAAAATGAATATAAGAGGAAGAATTGGTAGGTTTCCGATAGAGAGAGAATTGGAAGCCAGAAGGAGTGAGTGTATTAATAAATCAAGGAAAGGAATTGTTGCGTTCTGTTATATTTCCAGGGTAAATTTGATAGAAGGTACAAGTGAATTAAGTTGGTGAAAAGAAAAGTTGATATTTGTGAATTAGGACAGAAGCAAAGGATATCAGAAATATAAGGAAACTAAATAATAGGAAAATCTACAATTGAGGGCAGGTAAACACTTTCGAAAAATTCCAGTTGGAATTTCCGGAAGTAGACCTTATCTATTTGGTTTTATACTTCATATCCCTCCTTGATAATATTTATCTATGTTGTGCCCTTTTGTTGTACATGGGCCGGGCATTACTCTGCTGTCTCTCAAATATATACCAGCTTTGTAAAATCTTTTCGTTTTTCCTTGATAATCAACTGAACAAGTTCGAAAGTACTTGGAATCCGCCTTTCATTTCCCTGTGGGATATTTCGCTTATATATATATATATATATATATATATATATATATATATATATATATATATATATATATATATATATATATATATATATATATATATATATATATATATATATATATATATATATATATATATTTCTTAATACTCTCTATCAAACAAAATCGCCCCGAAAATATTCTAGAGAAATTATCCATTTTCTTTAGTCTCCCATACTTTGGTAAAAAAATCAAACGACTTTGTAAATGAAATTAAGAAGACTAAATAAATTCTATTCATATCTCGACCCAAAATTCATATAAAAAAATTGGCAGGATATTGGATCCTATTTCAGCTATAATTTATAAATATAGTTGTGAATCTTGCGATTCATCTTATATTGGTTCGGCCTTTATGTCAATCCAATGTGGAATCGAGCAGCATCGGAGAAGGTCGACCCGCATGCGGCTGATTCTAAACAAACCAGACCCCTCGCCCATACGAGATCTCATCAAAGTTTGCAAGTCTGAAATTAATATGGATTAATTTTAAAATACTTAGTCCTATCCCCCATCCCAAAGAACTACGGAGATTAGAATCACCTTACATCCTAAAACTTAAACCTAATTTAAATATTAATCAAACTGCTTCAAATCTTTATATTGTATCATGAATTATTTAAATTTGTATTATTGCATTAAGAGGCTTATCCTAAATTGCACTATTCAATATTAGTATTTTAGGAATATATATATATATATATATATATATATATATATATATATATATATATATATATATCGAGAGAGGTAGTTTATGTTACTTGTAGCAAGATGAGTTGGTTGATGCTTTGAATGTGGCGGGGGACACCTGTCCAATGTTGAAACAATATTCTTTCTCAGCTACATGCTTCGAGTTCGTTCTTGAGGGTGTCCACTAAATAAGTTCGTATTTGGATTTATAAACGACTTGATAATAAATAACTATGTTGAACTGGATATTTAATGGTGAAGGGCTAGAACATTTGTTAATCCTATCCACCAAAGGTGGATGGATCACAGTGATGAAGACAAAGCGATGGACTTTGTGGATTATGAAAAGATCTGTATCTGACTGAATCTGATTGAATCTTATTTGTATGAATTATGTGTGCTTATTTTATATCTGTAGATAAGGGGGGCATTACCAATGAGATACCTGAGGAGGAGTTTTTGAAGTCAATGTTTATTCGAGAGAGAGAGAGAGAGAGAGAGAGCAGAGTTTGTCTATCAAACGAGGAACCGACGCTGAGCTACCACCGGAACCTCACCCTCCGCCAACTTAACTTTAAGGAAACTTCGCTTATTGAATTACAAGTACAAATTAAAGATCCTCGGGTTAAGCCATGAACCAAAAGCGGAATATAAGAAAATCGAGAGACTCGAAAAGAAAACAATTAACAATAAGTTAGCAGTCGTCTTCAATAATATATATATATATATATATATATATATATATATATATATATATATATATATATATATATATATATATATATGTATATATATACTTTTCAGAATGAATGATATGACGAAAAACGGGAAGTTCATTTAGTTTACGTGATATGTACAAGGTTTCGATTAAATGTTTCACCCATCATCTGGTACTGGAAAAATTACAAAAATTATACGTTGATAAACATTCAAAAATTATGGGCGTATTAGATGCGACCTTTTAATATGGTTACTGAATTATTATTTCGAAGTTAGATAATTCAATTGATAATAAAGTTTAATAATAATAAATGGTGATACCACTGGAAAATATTTTAGGGAAAAACACTAACCTTTTGCGAACGGATGTTAAACGAAGACTGGCGGGAAAGTGTGAGGGGTGTATGAAGAAAGAACAATTTAGGGAGTTGGCTTATTTTAGAGAAGAAGTAATGGGTGGGAAGAAGAATAAGAATTTACAGTGGGAGAATTTTTTTTAGAAACATTGATTCTTGCATACGTAAGGGTAATGGGTCAGGGATGGTCTTTAGAATTTGGGAATCTTCAATGACCACATCAGTTTTACATTGGATAGAATGTAGCCGAAGAGGTGAAAACTCCTTTTTAATAGAACCCTTCTTATCCGATGGCTAATTCCAATATGAGAACAGAATCTCGCCTTCAGCGAGCGTACCATACATTCCTATGCATCCGGGACAAGTGAATTTGTAAATGACTGAGCAGTTGGCTTCTGGCGGGATTCTGTATTTACAATTAAAATATTGTCCAAGCAGATGTTTATTTTTAAAGATGATCTTAAATTCTGTGTGATAAAAGAATTTCTTTAGTATTGTAGTTATTTCTTTTGAGAATTTTTGGTTTAAGAAACTCATATCCTGGAAACCTTTGTAACTGGTGTCTTTAAATACACTAGGAAGTTTTATTTCGGTACTAGAGGTTGTTTAAAAATTAGTATTGGACATAATTTTCTCTACCAGCGACACGGGAAAGCCGATTTCCACAAAGAGGTTAAATTTCTGTGTAATTATTTCAAAGGAAACCGCTTTCCCGTGTCGCTAGTAGAGAAAATTACGTCCAATCCAAATTTTTAATCATATATATATATATTTATCACCCGCCTGATAGATAGTGCTTATCTGTCAGTTAGCGTACTCGTTGTGTGCGTCTGTGTAGGCCAAAATAATTGAAAATGGTAGAGCAATACCAGAAACTTAACAGCGTAAAATATAATATAAAAAACCCAACCAAATAATTAGAACGATTCTTCCCGCGAGGACGAGCAAGAATAGACTCTTTTGTTACCAACGTTTGTTATTTTCTATATCTAGTGAAACGGTGTTGCTAAGGGAGAAAGATTGTGCTTTAAATAATTTGCCCAATGCTTAAAGTAACCGCAGGAGATCTGCTGCGCAGGAACAAATCTGAATAGCATTAAAAACATTTAGGCCAACACGAATCGACTTGTTCAACGATAAGCAGTGGAAATTTAGCATTTAAATTCAATGAACATGTTAAGAGCAAAAAAAATTGCTCAACTTGCCTTTGTATCAAAATGAACACTCGCTTTTCACTATGTTAAGGAAGTTAAAATTTAATCAAGTTATGAAAAATATAGTTTCTAAGCCTTGCTGCTAATTTGATTAAAAATGCCCCCAAATTTAGAGATTTCATCCGCTTTATGTATCGGTTCTAAGAAAATAACAGACGAGATTGCAAGAGCACCACTTATTGCTATCGAAGGGATGAAACGACTCATACTTTAAATGCAGATAAGTTTTGAGCTAATTGGTACAAATTATGCAACAAAGTCTGATATTAAAGATGAATTAATAAGATTAGACGGATTTAATCCGATGGCACGATGGAAATAGGGCCACACATAAATATTCTTTAAAACAGTTGCTTTGACCGTTTTTTTTTTTGTTTTTTTTCGTTAGGAGCCCATCTGGCGACTGCCCTCTTGGGCATAAGTCGCCGGAATCACAACAGCCTAGCACTAGGCTAATTTAAAATAAGAATATGAAAACATAAGGATAAAAATGGGAAAAACGTAACAATTAGGAAGCAAACTCCTGCGACGTGGAAAGGTCCCCCTCAACCCGGCGCAGAAGCGTGAGCCCTACAAAGAAAACAATAAGAAACAAAAACAAATCCTAGATAAATAAAAGGGAGAGGCTGGCTTTCCCCAAAAGTCTATCAGTCCACCAGTCAAGGTACAAGAACTCGTCACGAGTACAAAGGACAGGCGGTAGCGACCCCACCCATCCCGGTATCGGGACAGGTAACGTGCGCAAAGATCACCCAGGACTAGGACATTTTACAAAAATGCGCCGAACAGTCTGGGGGACGACGCAGTCGTCGCAATAGGGCGCAGGCGAGCGCTCCATCAAATAGCGATGCGTCACACGAGTGTGTTCGATTCGGCGACGAAAGAAAGCGACCTGAAGCCGTCGATGCATTGGGGAATAGGTCCATGGGAACAGTCGCGGCGCAATGGGAGGCAACTCTAAGATTCCTTCGACCGTCTACCATCTTCTTTGCTAAGCAGTCCGAAGAGCTGCCCGTATTCCTGCCATGTAGTCGGTGTGAGGAAGAGTGAAACGCTGGTCCGGTTGCAGAGTCCTCGTGGACTCTTTGGCGCCCTCATCGGCGCGCTCATTTCCCGCATTTCCTACATGTCCAGGAACCCAGCAGAAGATAATCTCGACATCTGCCCGGCTCGCCAAAACCGCGGCGTCACGGATATCGCGAACCAGGGGATGCGGAGATTCCAATGCCCCGAGAGCACTCAGGGTTATTTGGGAGTCGCTATAGATCACAATACGGTATCCGAACCGGGCACGTCGCGTAATCTCCCGTACCGAGTGGTGTATTGCCACCAGCTCGGCCGTGAAGACAGACGCAGCACCCGGTAGAGCCCCGCTGACTTCAAACAGAGTGGATACGGCGTGGAAGCCGACCCCCTCTTGGGAGTTGGAGCCATCCGTATACACTGGCACGGTTCCAGTGTGACACGAGGTGTGCTCCAAAAAGGTCGAACGCAATACTCCCGGCGCTGTACAAGCTTTGGGAGCAGAGGCGTGGTGACAAATAGCCAAATTGTGGTACCCTCCAGGGTGGCGTCCTGGGCAGAACCAGGGGCACCACTGGCCCGAGAGCTATATCTAGCTCTCGAAGGAGATTCCTAGCCCTAAACCCAAAGGGCATAGGGTATGACTAGCGTCTCTCGGCGGCATAGGCACCGTTGAAATCAGCTGCGGATGCAGTGAAAGATGTTGGCGACTGAGGAAGACGCCAGGCTCGTGCGTACAGGCGAGTGATGCACTGCCCGCAGCGCAAAGCGAGTGGATTCTCCCCAGCATCGAACAACAGGCTCTTAATAGGGAAAGTGCGGAAGGCACTGGTCGAAAGGCAAACGCCGGAGGGTTGGATCGAATCCACCTCCTGCAATAAACACTCGGCTGCGGATGCATAAAACTCGCATCTGTAGTCGAGCTTCGAACGAACAAAGGATCGATAAAAAAGTAGGGCACTAGCCCTATCAGCGCCCCAAGCGCTGAACGCCACGGAAAGGAGAATGTCCATGGCGCGAGTACAAGAGACCCTAAGCCTGCAAATATGAGCCTCCCAGGTGAGGGGTTGGTAGAATACAAGACCAAGGCAACGGTGCGAATCAACCACATCCAGGCGCACCCAATTAAAAAACAAATCTGGGTCGAGGTGGAGCCGTTGATGGCGGCAGAAGTGCACCACCTTAGTCTTGACCAAAGAAAACCGAAACCTGTGCGCTTCAACATAGCGACAGACGCGGTTCAATGCCTGTTGGAGTCAGTCGAAGCTCTAGAGTTTGCATCTGAGCCGCGCCCAAAAGATCGAAAGGTCGTCCAAGTAGAGCGTAGCGAGAACATCTTTCCGAAGCACCGAGGTGATGCTGTTGATGCTCAGGCAAAGAGTGTAACACTGAGGACACTTTCCGGCGGGACACCTTCCTCCTGCTCCTTTTGGCTGGAAAGGGCTCCTTCTTACCCGTACGCAAAATCAACGACCTCGCAAAAATTCAGATATAAACATTGGGAGGCGTTCCCTCGCCCCCATCGTGTGGAGAGTCTCCATGATACCGTATGGCCATGCAGTATCAGAGGCCTTCTCCAGATCGCAAAACACCGTGGCGTAATGCTATCTACGAAGGAAAGCCTCGCAGACGGCATTTTACATTCGGAGCAGAGCATCCGACGTAGAGTGGAACCCTGCGGCAAAACATTGTGCAGAAGACAGATGGCCTTCGCTGTCCTGGAAAATGGCTAATCTAACATTTACCAATTTTTCCATCAACTTGCACACGCAAGAAGTTAGAGAGATTGGGCGGAAACCGGTCGGAGTAGAGTGAGCTCTCCCCGGCTTGCAAAAGGCGAGCACAGTAGCTATTCGCCAGAAATCCGGGAGAAGACCCTCCACCCAGATCCTGTTGAACAAATCTAAGTGAAAGGCCATGCCTTGCTCACCCAGGTGTCGAAGCATGGTGTACGGGACATTGTCTGGACCATGGGCGGTGTCCGTGCACGACGCGAGAGCGGAGGGCAACTAACTCACAAAAACCTGTCGTTGAAGGGTTCTCCGCCTCTGGAGGTAAAGTCCAGCCGGTGGCCTTCGGTGACATCAGGACGTGCATTGAATGCTGGCGGAGCAGCATCCCGGCTAGAGAATTCGGAAAAAGCGGTCGCTAAGGATTCCTCCACGGACGCGGGGGTTCCAGATTCCAGTCCCATTCTCCTGGAGCGCGGGAGAGGGGTCCTGCGAGAACTTCCCCTGAATCCTTTTGACTCTCCTCCACACCTCTACTAAATGGGTTTTCCCGTTAAGTGAAGACACGTATGCCCGCCAAGAAAAGCGACGGGCGTGCTTCGAAATATACCGGAACCTAGCCCTGGCCTGAAGTAATTCAGCGACAGTGAAATCGTTTGAGCGGCGCTTAGGGCGCACGTAGGCATAACGCTTCTGTTTGAGGGCCGTCTCCCACTCAGCCTACCACCATGGGAGTGGTCAGCGTGCAAAACGGCCAGACCTTCTAGGGAAAGTAGTCAGGCGCACAGCGATGAGGTTGCCGGAGAAGAACTCAACGGCCTGATCTACGACCTAAACTCCTCGACTGAGAAAGAGAATTCGGTCCTTTCCTGAAGTGAACGCCACCGCGACCGCGCCAAGCACCACCGAGGTGGGCTCTCAGGTGGCAGTTGCCCTTAAAATGTTATTTGAATGAGAAAGTGATCGCTACCATGGAGGTCATCGACCATCCACCCATCAAAATCAGGCTGTGCATCCGAAGAGCACAAAAATAGGGGCAAGGCAAGAAAATGAAGCGGTTCTCGGACAGTGATGCGTAAACTCATCCACGTTTAGGACACCCATCTCAAGCTTTTCGATCAGATCGGCAAGGACTTGTCCCCTGGGATTTATGGAGTAATATTCCCAGAGAGGATGCCTGCCGTTCAGATCTCCAAGCAAGAGAAAGGGCCTCGTCAACCGTGCCACGACGCAGTGGAAGTCCCCCACGTCAAAGTGGGCTGACGGTGGAATGTCCGAAGAAATGATAGTATACCTCCTATCCAGGTGCAGCTGCACAGCCACTGCCTGGAAGGAGGTATCTAAAGAGAAAGGAAGAACGGAGACTTCATGTTGGGTGTAAACCGCGCATCCCCCAGCCCGGCTATCTCGTGGTGGTGGGGTCGCAAGACCTTTATACCCCGGGAGGGCAGGCAAGGGGACGCGCCTAGCATGATCTCCTGCAGAAAGATAGCTAACGGGGAACCGGACGAGACGAGCCTCCGAAGATCCTCCCAGTTGGCCGCACAAAGCGCTGAAGGCGCTGACGCCTTCGAGGACTTATTGGGGGAGGTTTGGCTCGTCATGCGAGTCTTTTCCCCCCCCCCCGCCTCAAAACCTTAGGCGGGCGTTGTGGCTTCGGAGGAAGAGGGCCCTCTTTTCGATAAATCACCGTCTCCGATCCACTCGCTCCACTACTAGGCGGGGGAAAAAGAGCCAAAGCTCCTTTGTTGCTGTCATTCTTGCGGGGGACAGCTTCAGAAACCCAAGAAGATGGTATAGCGACCAATTTCAGGGGTTTTGCCTCCTGTGAGTCTAAGGGCTCGGTGCAGGTGCGTGGCCGTTTCGCCTTACGGGAAACGGTCACGCTGGGGAAAGAGGGGGAGCCCTGGTTTTAGCCGATGCTGAGTATGAACCAGTTTTGCCGCCAGCTTTACCAGGGGAGCGCCCGGGTTGAGTAAAGCCCGCAGAAGGGCTCCGAATGGGCACAGAATCAAACGTGCTCGTTGGCTTACTTGGCCAGGAGCACAGGGCGCCTTTCTAACTATTGAGGCATATGACGTCCCAGGCAGAGCCGGGCGCACCAGGACCAAGTCCATAGCCTCTCGAAATGAGAGTTGATCCTGGGCCTGAACGGCCAGCATTTCTTTCTCAAGGAGATATGCACCACATTGCTTCGAAGAAGCGGGGTGCGGCTCTCCGCAATTGACACACTTGGCCACACACGATTTATACTTATCATGTCCGGCCATGGTGCAATTTACACAGTCTTTGCACGTCTACGAGAACGATTCTTATGGCCGTAGTGGTGATAGCACCACTGCGGCAGTGGCACGAATGCCTTCACGCAGTAGCGGTACCAACCGACACGCACCGACTCAGGGAGCTTGTCACAGTCGAACGTGACGAAGAGTGTAGGGGTGCGTCTCGAGGTCCCTCCCTGTTTTCTCATCATACGTTCGACCTTGACTACCCCATTGTCGGCCAGCTCTAAGGTGATTTCCTCAATGGAGGAGTCAACGAGTTACCTCACATAAACTACTCCTTTCACAAAGTTCATGGTAGAGTGCGGCGTCACACTCACCGGGATGCCATGGAGTGTCCGAAGAGCACTTATCTTGGCCACCTTAGCGGGATTCGCCGCATTCGCCAGAAGGCTCCTGTCCGAGAAACGGGTCACCTTCGGCTCTCTACCAATTGCATTAGCTTATCCTCTCCTCTGATGGATCATGTTGCCTTTTGTGCAACATGGTGCCATCACTGGATCGAATAACGAAGAAGCGTTTGAAGCCAGCCGGCTCGAAAACGCCAGGCAACCTCTGAATGAGGGGCCCCGATGTCATCGATGCTCCGCCCTGTGCACTTTTCGTCTTTGTTATAGTCAGGGGCTCTGCACCCGGGAGTAAAGAGGGGCCGGATGTGCTGATCTTGGCTTGGTCGCTTGCCAAAGTGGCAACTGATTGATCCGTCCCCGCAGCCCCCGCTGATGGAGAGGAGCCCCGAGTCTTCTTAGTCTTTTTGTCTTAGTCTTTTTCTTTTTTGGAGAGGAGGTTGGGGAATGAACCGGCTTCTTACCTCCTCCAGAAGAAGCCCCTAGGCCAGATGGACCGGCCTCAGCCAGGTCCTTCTCCGAAATGGAGAAGGTCTTGGTGGTCGCAGGGGCACCGGTCGCAGGAGATCCCTTTCCTCCTTGTACTGGCTTAGAAACCCTAGCCGTTTAAAAAGGACCTTGCATAGGGGCGGATTCGGGTGGGTGTTTGCGGCCTAGTTCGGATTCCCCCCCATGTAAGGCCCTAACGTCTTACGCTGGGTTTCCTCAAGGACCATGTCTATCACAGGAGGGGCCTCCAGTTAGCTATCCCCTCCCATGGCATCGCAGGTCCCCTTGGCAGTGTCACCAGTCTTGTGTGGGGAGGCACAGGCCTTGACCCCGGCAAGGTTTAAAAATTCTTTGCCAGCAGGTTTTTTGAGGGAAGCGACCGAAGGGGTCTGGCTTCCCTCTCCTCCCTAAGTTGGTTTGCCCTACTGAGCCGCTTACACGAGGGGCGGACGGCAATGGGCTGCCTGCTGGCTTTCTTGGCAATCCCCTTAGAAAGAAAAGAAGGGACTGCCGCTGGAAATAGGGAGGTGCCCGAAAGCACCTCCAGAGAAGGGGGTGAGGGAGGGCCCCCTTCACCCATAGGCGTAGGAGAGGAGTATGCCTCCTCTTCGGTTAAAGAAATATGGAGGGTCCCCTGCGCAAGCACAGGGATGTGGACCTCCATTTTTTTGGTGGAGCTGTACGAGGGCGGCTCCGTCGATGTACAAGGGGAAATGGGGAGAGATTTGGTTGTTTTTTTCATACATGGGCATGGTGACCCTCTTTTTTATACGAGACGCAATAGCTCATCACCTCTTGCAGTTGCCCGCACTGCAAGAGGTGCTCACAGGCCTGGCAGAGCCAGGCGCCACTATTGGGGACTAACCCTCCCGCCTGGTGGCCTGGCAGTCCTTCGGCATGGCGGCTCCATGGCGGGGTAAAAAGATAGATTGTGAAGAGGATAGGAAAAGGGATGTGAGTAAGGTATGGGTGAGGATGAACAGGTTGTTAAAAAAACTCATCCCAAACCGGAGCTCAGGGGTTAGGGAACGTTGCCCCTACCCCCTCAGCCCCGATATGGGACGGTTGGCTTGAGAAGAAGGTCAGCATTTACCCTGTGAAATTAGAGGCTGACCATAGAAAATTGTGGGAGAGGTTGTATGAATAGCGACAGAGTAGGGGAGAAATACAGGTTATCTGAAGGAAGGAAGAGAAGCTAAGCTGGGGCCGGACGTAGCGCTGGATCCCGTCTGCATGGCGGCCAGGATGGCAAATTGCCGCGCCCCTTACGGGGGCTCGGAGCTCAAGCGTTTAACTTAAGGAAATACCAAGGAATAGTGACACGAAGCTTAGATTATATAATATATACACTACACGTTATTTACACCACAAACCTCTAATTGAGGAAGGTAGGTTCTTGTTTAGGTAGGAGAAATCGAAGTGGAATTATAGTGGAACAAATGAGTGAACAGAACAGGGTTGTGCTTCTGACAATAACAAATTAGGAAATGACATCGGCGCGCATCATTATTATGACATTTGAGATATAATGAGACAAAAAAGGGATAGATTGGCCAATTTATAGAAGCAATAATTAAGAATATTTTACATAGAAATATATGTCAATTTTGCTGTATGGCAGAATTACTTTTTTCGACAATGACCGTCCACAGAGTCATGGAGAGGCTCAAGAACGGAGAACACCTCAAAGATCGACCTCATTCAGCTAGACCTAAAGTTGTCAACCGTTTGGCTGTAAGAAAGGCCTTCGAAAGTGCGCCGAAGCTCAAAATAACGGCCGTCCAGGAGGAGGACCTCAAGAACTTGTATCGCGTGTAAAGGCCTCTGCTCACCTCCTGTATTTTGAGAATAACGTGAGTAGCGCTGTCGCCAGCTTCTTAACGACTTGAAAATTTAGTTGCAATCAAATTCTAATTTTGCTTTAATAAAAAAACCTTCACAATCAGAGAGACCATGTGGTAACCTTCGGCCAGGATGTCTCCGAGTTTCGCTAAGTGTCCATGACCAATACCCGTGATGATATTCGGTGCCGTAGTTTCTAATGTTAAGAAGTTGCCGCCGGTGTTGTTTGCTGCTTGTTACAGGCTCACCGCAGCCGATTACAAGGACAGCATGGCCACGAATGTCCTGGGTGAGAAAGATCACGAAGAAGGCGGATTACGTCTTTCAGCAGGATGGTACCCCAGCCCACAAGGCCATGACCGTACAATAGTGATAGGGTTGGAAGTTAAACTTCTGGTTGAAGGACTATGGGCCGCCGCAGTCACCCACCTCAATTTCCCCAACTACAGAGTGTAGGCACATGTCGAGGGTAGGGCTTGCAAGGTCTGCCGCAACAACGTCGACGAGCTGAAGTTCCCCGCAAACCGCGTGCGGGCCAGCATGACGAAGGACTTCGTCAGAAACGTGTGCGTGGCCTTAAATACATATTTATGTTAAAACAATAAAAATGGTGTCTAGCTGCATCAAAACTAGCATTGTGTGCTTGGTTGAGGGCGCATCATAAAGAGTGTGGCAGGAATTTTGAAATACCATATATATATATATATATATATATATATATATATATATATATATATATATATATATATATATATATATATATATATATATATATATATATATATATATATCACGCAGTTTTTTTCTCTTTCTATCTAAATTAGTTTAATACTAAGTGTATTACATCTGCCTCCTTCTTAGTGTGTTTGTTTGTCTATCGAGAAGTATAACAAGGAGGGTGAGTCACAGGGCCGATGTGTTAGAATAGAAACTATGGCGGAGGAGGGAATGACAATTTATGTCAAATCTTTAAATGGTCGCGGTCGATGTTAATAAAATCGACTTTGAATAGAATAAAATAGAGCACACAAATATTCATCTTTAATATTTTGGGTGATCATAGTGTTATTTTTTTTAATAATAGAGTAAGAGACATACATACTATATGATGATGTGAAAGGTGTACTAATTCTTTACTAGCTGCATGAGATTTACTCTTCTATTTCAACATATTCTTCTTTAGTTGTGTTCATTTTCCACTTGTTCTTCTTCTTCGACTCCTTGCGTATCTTCTCCTTTTCTCATTTAGTATTTCGTTCCCCCGTAATCGTACTTGATGTTGTCTCAGAATTCTTTTGTATTTCATAGTCTTTTTAATTTTCATCTCATTGTCTCTCACTCTATTCTGTATTGTACTTATCCATTATTGATCTGTCTGTCCTTCTCTACTGCTCAATTTTCTTCTAGGTGTGTTGATCCACATGGAAAAAAACGGTAGGTGATCGACATGCGCGCAGTGGGGAGGGGGGAGCGATGTCTGTATTCATAGAATATAATAAAGGCTAACTGCTGCGGATAGGGGTCGATGAGAGGTGTTGAGCTTGCAGGGCACGCTACCCTGGTCAAAGAGTTAAAGACCTGAGGGGAGACTCTTTGATTATCCATCCAGAGGAAGAAATCAACTGTATGTAGAGGAAGAGCCTTCTTTGTTTCCTGTAAAAACAAAGCATCAAAAAACGTGGCCGGAAATTCAAGTTTGGGCAAAGTAATGTTTTTTTCATAACTATCCATTGCATTTGAAATAACAAGGCACACCTTGGCATTAAATGCGGATTATATGTACAACAGTGCCATAAGCATAAGAGTTAGAATCATCAAATGAATGCAACTCGAACTTATCCGAGACTGGGAAATGATAAAGACAAGCATCCCTTTAATTGGGGGTATTAATTCAGCCCACTCAGACACGCTGTTCGTGTCTATAATTTTGTTTCATTCTATTTTTTTCTCCTAAAAAAGAATAAGAAAAACTGGTTCGAATAGTTATCGGTAGAAAATTCTTCAAGAATCATAGATAGAGGCGATAACCATTAAAACATGCTGTTTGGTATGGGCTACATGGTTAATATTCGGATTAGGGCAGTACAGAAAATCACTTCCGGTATGACATCTTAAACTTGGTATCTTAATAGGTACTTTGGTCAAGTTTTCTTTCCTAAAAGGTCAATAATACAGGCGAATTAACATAACAGTTTCTAAGAATAAATCCTGCCTTGATTAATATGTCCTTTGATGCAAAAAAAGCTGGGTTATATCTCTGTCGAAAAAGAGGAAGGTACCGTGATTTTCAACGTAAAGGCCCTTCGTTAGCGAGTCAGGGTAACCTTGGCCCATTTCTTCATTCAATTGAATGAGTGAAGCATTCAGTTTAAATTGGCTACCGATAAGTTAGATGAGAGTCTATTTGGATAATTGGGATATTTGGGATATTTCAATGATAGAAAAGAGTAGGAGTTCTCTATATTAACTATGTAGTCCAAAGAGAGGGGGAGGGGGGAGTGATTAAACATTTTTGGAATGTGAAATACATAGATTTTTAATGAGAGAAGGACCAAGATACAAGCAATGTTTGAAACATATCTTTCCTGCCAACTAATCAAGTACATCTCGCTGAGGAGTACTTGTCAGATTCCTTAATAACACCGTGATAATCATAGCAGTGACGGCGACAGTTTAGGCCTGTTCATAAATCAACTTTTCCAATTTTCATAGGTTTTGTACATTTTTTGTTGCTTTTTAATCTGAAAAAAGTTGGAAATCACAACTATTTGGACCCAAGATGTTGAGAAGCATTGAGGCATACAGCTTGAATTCATGTTTTACACAATAACTTTTGATTTAAGTAAGATAGAACAACAAAATAGGCACAAAATTAAAGTATTTTTATTCTCATTCTAAGATATACACTTATGAAAGCCTTATGACAAGAAATGGCTCATTGGTACAAAAATATTTCAGAAACATCAATCACAAAATATGTATTCTCACACTCAAGGCAGACAAGGCGCCTTATTTATTACATAAATTTGAGATTTACATTTTGTCGCAAGTCTAATCCATATATAAGTGAAAGCATTACATAATAATTTAGCTTATAATAACATTTACTCAGTCAGTAGTTGAGAGTTTGTTTCTGGAAGATTCCAAAGTGACGTCTGTTGAACTCCATAGCTTGTTGTTATAACATTTGCAAAGTCTCCCAGCATCTGGTCACCAAATTTAGCAATGTCATTCACAGCTTTAAGATACTTAACATAGTCCAGTCCAACGTTTTTCTGTAGTCATCATTCTGTTGCCAAAACCTAACAGGCTCCAGAAACCATTCGGATTCAATGTTCAGTATATCGAGTAGGAAATGTGATTTGAGTTAATAGGATCATCCAGGGCGGTCATAGCTGCGACTCTCTGGAATATAACTTTCCTCTTTTGGGGCTGTTGTCTTCTCAGTGGCATGCAACTGAGTGGCAATGTCGTGCTTTAATGGGTGGATCAATTTTCTGATGAACAGGGCAAATGACATGACTTTCTGTGCCAGGTACTATTTTTGATTTTCCATCTTAAATACTGCACCAGCAAGCTCCGAGTGAGTCTTCTTGTAATACAACACGTGCTAGATTAGACTTAGATCATTCATGGGAGCGTCTGCAGCATACATTGAAATCTTCCATACTGGAGTGCAGAACAGCGCAAGAAAGGTGTTGAGTCTTTCCAGCTTCGATAAAGTGTCTTCCTCTTGCTCAATTTGATCTGCAAAAATCAGTATTTCTTGGAGTACAGGTTTCTGGCCATCCATCTGGCCTGATAAATGGCGCCTGGTCGAAATTACTAAATAGCTAGAGGCGGCATTCCTCTAAGAATAATATATGCAGTTGGCTCTTGGAATCCTTTCTGCTCTTAAAATGTCTTGGAGTATTTCTTCACTTTTCTTCTTTTTTCCTTCAGCCACTTGATGTCAATGGTCAGCATCTTTGAGTTTTCCTTAGACATGTCCGTTTAAACATCCTTTAGATACTCTAAGCGGGAATAATCTGGCCCCTTACATCTTCCCAATCAAGTCTTCCAAACTTCTAGTAAGATTTCCAGGATGTGAGATCGACAGGCCCGATAAAACACCTTTTTATTTAACAGTTTCTCTAGCAGGTTGGCAACTTCTCTGTGAAAACACTGTTGCTTGTAGTGTCAAAAACAAGGGAAGGAACATTATCCGTAAGTTTCCATGTCTCCAGTAAATCCATTGAAGCCTCAGACAGAGCTGTGCCAGAAGAACTGTCGATGACAATTACTCCCAATTACTTTCCTTCAGTGTATGAAGGTAGACCAGAAGCTAGCACAGCTAAAGCCTCTGATGTACTTCAATATTCACTGCCCAAGACATATTGGAGCAACTTTCTATACAAGGGTAAGGCAGCGTACAGTGAGGGTTCTTCACAAAACTTGGACATGTGATTCTGGCTTAAATTATAATAAAGACCTGTTGTTGATATTGATATGAAGAAGTTATATAGATCAGCTCTTTAAGCTTTTAAGGTGGCAGAAACCATGGTGGCAACTTGATTATCCGGTATACCAAGATGACCGGCTGTATTGAAGATGACATAACATTCCATTACCTAATTCGGAAACGTCAGGGTCTCACTAGTCGCAGTGTCTTGATGGTGAGAACATCCAGGATGAGGCTGACGGTAATGTAATCTGTGTTAGCATCGTTGTCAGTTAAGTCACTCCAAGTAATGTGATACACATGAAGAACTGCCTCTTCTTCTGTTGCAGCTCTAAAATAGTACATGTTAAAACAGTAATTTGTATGCATCTTGCATGCTAAATATGGCAATGGAGTATAACTTAAAACCTTTTGGCGTTCAAACTAATCAGTTGTTTTACCTTGCTCTTGTTTATGCTGCAGTCTTTCATTCCTCGTTGCTTTCTGCATGGATCTTACCTCAAAAATATTGTTACGACCAGACATATTACCTTTCCTCTCAATCTATTGGTCTTCGTATAACCTTATCGTGTTTTTGCCCTCTTGGTCATCCCACATTTCTGAGGATTTCTTTGAACTCACCTAAGATTTAATACTTGTAATTCCCGCTCCAAAAATTCAAGAAAGTGGTCCAAGTACCAATTTTTAACGTGCTCATTCAGTGAACTTCTTATTTGGTTCCTTATAAACGATGAAATTTCATTATTAATATTATTACACTGAAAAATCTTGCACTGTTCATGTTTAAGACCATTGCCTATATACTACACAAGTATGTGGCGAGAGTCACCCAGAGACAGAATTTTCGACGGCTTACTTACAGTAAACTTCCGAAAGATCTTTACGCCTCTATTTCTATCACATCTTCCATAATTTTGGCAAGAGAAAATTCAAGGTTTCCAAGTGTATTACAATATAATCTACAAGTATAAACTACGTATGTGTAATTTTTAAGCAATTATCGATGAATAAAACGTAAGGTGACAACAAATAAGCAATATCTACACTTGGGCATTCACTGTACCGAAATCACGTCCCGGACCATACAACTTCCTTCGCCCAGCTAATTTTTAGCAAATTGAAATACCATTTTTCGCCTACTCGTCGATGAACGAACTTCCTGCCATCTCACCTGGAACAAATGAACTAAGATTCGTCACGGAAGTGGGCTGGCTCCATTGGATATATAACGTGTTCAGTAGTGAATGCAGGAAGAGCCTCCTTGTTCTTCAAACAGATCAATGGCTTGTTCGCAGCTGTGCGACTGTAAAGAATGTATTCCACCAGCTAACATGAGACAGTCTACCTGGAGACGTTGATTACCAAATTCACACTAAGCTCTCAGAAAACTGCTTCGGTGGTCTTGAAACGGTTCTTTTTTATAATTTTGGTAATGGCTCGGTCTTTTTTTTTTGGAGGTATCCTTTAGTCCACTGGTTGATTGAGAATATTAAGCACTTCCCTTTGGAGTGATAGCTAGTTTTAGTAATGGCTCCAAGTGAAAGAGTGCGTTGGTTGCGCGGCTTTACGATCAGCTCGCAGGCAGTGGCGTGACAGAATTCTTAGGTGTGTTACCTGGATGATGGCTGGCAAGAAAATTACCTAACGTACATGAAATTAATTGAAGTAAGTTCATGGTTCTCTCTACAGGTATCCTAAGTGTGCGAATCATTTTAATTGCTTCACTTTTTTCTAGTAAAATGCTTATCTTCTGATAACTTTTTTCTATTCATCCAAGTGTTCATAACCTTCTCCAATACGTAATTTATACCTGTAAGTTATCGTACGTCATTTTTGAAAACTTTGGATTTCTTCTGGCAAAAATTATGGAATGTAATGTGATCGAAATTTAAGTTTTCTAATTGGAAGAGGGGGTACTTTATGTAGATTGAAGATTGCATTTAGATGATATTATACAATTATTTTTTTGTTTCTGTGTGCCTTTTTTAATGACTCTTTGACCTCGAGGTATTTGTCAACATATTTTCCAATTCGTTCTAATAGTCTAAGGGCCGCGTCCTTCAGTTAACACACAAGGTACGCAAATTGGTTGCTTTTTGAATTCACAAAGATATGATAGTATTCAGTTTAAAAAAAAAATGTTTTCCATAGGATATTTTTGTAAACATATGGTATATTAATTTTGGACATGTTTACCTCTTTGGGGGAACTCGGAGGCCACTTAAGTAAATTTAAATCCATGGAGTGTATGAAATCTTTGGGCATCGTTATGGACCGCCTTGCTCCTTTTTCCTCCCACATGTATACTAATCTTCTTCCGTCATAGCATCCTGAATATCCATTTCTTATCAAATCAGGACATAAAAAAACGATTATGGTAAATGTTGATTAATGATTATTGACTCCATTTTAATGGTCTCCGACTCAAGAGCAACTTTTTTAGTTAACGAGTTGATATTTATAACTAATATGGAATCCAGGGCTCTATGAACATCGTAAACCTTATTCAGAGTTATAATCGCAGGTATTTGGTACCAAACGTAGGAAAATATCTGGTATGCTCAACATACCAAGCGAGTGATATGATTATCCTAAACACAACTGCTATCAAACACCAAAAACAAAACGGGTGCAGGGGTGTAAGAAACAGCAGACTTAAGATTATGGATATAATACGAAACGTTAGAATATTTATGTTTTAAAAATTATAGTTATAACTAAAACTATTTACAACTGCAAACTTTCAAAGAGGAAAAAGCGTTTCGAATGGGCAATGTTTGATAAGGTGAGACCTTACAAATGTGAACATTGGCAAAAAGCGAGAGATATCCAATGGGAAAAGAGCCAAACAGCTTCATTTATAATTATAGTCATAATTAAAACAATAATAATAACTCGGTTTAAGGTGCTTGCAAATCCACAAAATCATTTACACATGAACGAATAATAACGGTCAGTTGAATTAATCCGCGTCATACAACTCATCGAATGGGGCATGTAGACGGACGATTATTCGCTTGAAAATACATACAAGCCTGTCAATTATCATCGAGGGATATTTTCTGCGCTGAAAATAGAAGGAAAGTTAATATTTGGCCATTGAAGGAAGTTTAAAGGTGTTTAGTATACGATTTTTATAAACGAGATTATCATTATTTTTAATAGAGGAATAGAAAGGCGCCCATGACCGCCCCTCCAAGTTCTCCATTCTCGTAGCTGCGATGTCTCCGTCACCAAGTGTGCCTCATAACCTCGAATGATCTATGCCATCAACTGAAGTATCCATAATTGAAGGCACTCTATGGAAAGCCAGTCTAGGGGATAGCCCGCTGTGGAACTTAGTGTCATAGGGTGCCGGTAATAGACTCAAATACAACCCTTGGAGGGAGGAGGGAGTAAAAAACCCACAACCTGAAGACCCAGCCTAGCCTACAGAAAGACACGTGGGACACAGTATGTCCCACGGTCTAATATGGGTAATCATGGAGTCAGACAATGCAAACAAGGGAGTTAGTTTTATAAGCGCCGTTTTAACGAGGGAGACAACAGCGGCCAGACGGGCGGTCAACGCTATCAGAATGGGGGACGGTGGTCATAAATGAAATCAAACATAGTGAGTCCGTAAATTAAAAAAAAAATTAAAATATATATTATTCTCATAACTTTTAGCCATAAATATATAGAATATATATATATATATATATATATATATATATATATATATATATATATATATATATATATATATATATATTAAATAGGCTGCAATAAAACAGCTATAAAAGGCAGGTAAAATAAAAACTATTTGCCTCGTCTTTATTGCACTGGGTGCGTCTGGGAGTCGCTCCTCGTGCACGTCAATCGAGTGGCTGTATCAAATAGACCAATCTAACAGCCTTAAATAAAGCTGTATCATTTGTCTATTTCAGCAGTCACTCTGGCCATCGGAGGGCATGCGGTCGTTTTCACCCCACCCTGGAGCAGGGTATAATTTTTTTAAAAATAAACTGCAATGACGTATCTATGAAATACATTTAAATTAGCAATGGTTTATGTCGAAATCTCTTGGAGAGAGGCCTGGTACATACCAGGCCCCTGCCTAAATTCTGTTGAGTCCTCTTAATCCGTATTCCACGGCAGTGTCCACCCTTGGTTGGTGGTTGAAGAGCTAAGTAACTCCTATTTATAATCTGCGATACACCAGGAGTCCATATAATGTAGTGTTCCTCAGGGGCGTTAATGTTGAACAACGACGGCCATATACATTAGTCCCCTAGTAACCATAAAGCGAAAAGGGGCTGGTCGTAATGCCATTCAAATTTAATAAAGGTAATGACTAAACTATGTCACTATAAAGTTTAGGCTTTGATTCAAAACAGCTATAAATAAATAGCTACAGAAGTCATTAACGGCGCTAAGAACATGTATAAGTGACTCGGAGGCTGTTTCACTTTCACTAACTACACCAAATTTAAATAGTTCATATTACCACTCTGAAGTATCTATATTAGAGACACCGAGCGCACAAACTTCCTAAAACAAAAAAATGTTAACATAATAAATAATGTACTATGCCTTCGTCATGCAACATAATCCCATGGAAATTCTTATGAAAAAAAACTAATAGTCCTTCCTAACTACTTAGGATACACTAAGCTCAATTGCAAATATTCGAATTCGTGGAGCGGAAAATACTAAATTTAAGTGTTAATAACTCGGAAAATAGTGCTTTCCGCGCCGAATAAATAGTGTCGTAGAATGGACTCTCGACGATATACCATATATAACTATTCGTTGAGGGAACTTCTTTAATTATCTTTAGAGTGCGTGGATGTCTGGCGGGCCGATATTATGTATCTTCGATATGCTCAAGAAGTGGAACTGAGCTCAAGGATAACAATATTGCTATCATTAATAAAATAGAGTTATATTAATAATAACTATCAACAATACACAACGGAAAATATTGACATAAACAGAGAATGGAAAGGGTCGTGGGGGCTCGGGCTAATCCGAGGATTAAAAGATTTAAAAAGGTAAAACAAATATAAAGTTAAAGAGATGGGATGGTTCGCTAAACCATTTAAAGCACAGGATAGAATTGACAAAAGGGTTAAGTACTCCAAGGTAACGTTCGGCTTACGTAATTTTATACTAGTGGTGCAGAGGAAGTCGACGTGAAGGAATTTTCGGTCCGCTGGCGAGTTCCAGCCGAAGGGGGGGGGGATAAAAGGATCCTGACGTGGCGTCTTTGGAATGAGAACCGTTTCTCGACGAACTGCTTGAAGAACAATGGCTGTTCTACGCTGTTCTCTTCTGAACAACAGGGGGTGTGAGAACCGTCTCTTGTCTACAGGCTCAAGAACAATGGCTGTTCTAATGTTGTTCTCTTCTGAACAACAAGGGGGAAGGGTAAGAACCGTTTCTTGGCGAACGGACTCAAACGAACAATGGCTGTTCTACGTTGTTCTCTTCTGAACAACAGGGGAAGGGTGAGAACCGTTTCTTGTCAACGGGATCGAACGAACAATGGCTGTTCTAACGTTGTTCTCTTTCTGAACAACCAGGGGGAAGCCTTGTGGACTCGGCGTCACGAAGGCTTGAACCTTGGCACTCAAGGGATATTGTCCTCCTTCTGGACAAGTGATGGTGAATCTCGAGGTCGAGGTCCCTTGGCGCACAAAGTGAGAGAGGGTCGGGGTGATGTTTCGCGACGAAAATCTGGATCTCCAATCTGATCTTAGTGGTAAAGTTTCCATCTAAATAGTCGAGACACTCCCTTGGCTTAGGGGACAATGGAGTGGGAGCTTCGAGGGAATGCACAGCCGAGCCTGGGAACAATGCCTTATCTGCCCTTAAGCCTAACTCAATCTGGCGAGGTCGGCGTCTGAGGGCGAACGGGGGAAGATAAACCTCCTTGTTTAAACATTGACTCAGGTGGCTGCGATAAGGTGCCAAGCTTCAAAGCGAAGATGCACGTGGGAAGCATCGTGGTTTTAAATAACATGTGATAGGAGTTGAAATTAATGCGTCCTCAACCCGTTCTATCACAAATAGCAACACGCAATTCAGAGAAGCCTATGGAAGATAGTGAAAGCAAATTTTATGCAAAAGCTGTAAGGTAATTTTAAAACCAAAACAAACAACAAAATAAGAGCAAATAAGTAGTAAAGATCCTGATCTCCAGCCATCTACAATCCCATGGCAAATTTATTACTCTCTTTCCACTACCAATTATATTCAATCTACCCTCTACACCATATAACTCATACCAACCTCACAAAACAACACTCAGATACTCAGGACATGAAAATTAGGTTGTCAAGCTCACTAAAGTAGAAGAATAACCATGCAATAATTATTCCAAATAATGGTTGTAAATCATTATATTCCTACGACTAGTTGGTTATAAATCAATCGAAATATGTATCATATTTTATATGTGCGAAAGACATTTTTTCCAACCACTTTGAGAAGGGAGGCGTTGCGAAGCCGCGATATACTAATTATAATCGAATAAAATAAGTCAAAAGGGAAACTAAGGTGTACTAAACTTTCCAAATTTTATATTTGTACTTTGTTGTCCTATTTTTTGACATTGTTTTCCTTGAAAATAAGGTAAATAAAGTTGGAATTTACTTGTAAATATATCTACAATTTCTGGGGGATCACACGTGACCCTATGGTTAAAATAACAAGGGTTTGCTACTTCGATACTACATTGGGCATGACTTGTAGATGCTTTTCACCTACCCGTGGAAGCATGCCTCCACAGGTAGTTGAAAACGACCCCGAGTCCTGCGACGGCAAGAGTGACTGCTAAATTAGTCAATGGACACAGTTCTTTTTAAGGTTGTTAGAATGTTTTTTTGATATACACACTTGCTTTGCGTGGTATCGAGGAGGAAAACTGTAGGGATTTTTTGTATAATTAGGAATACAATCAAATAATTCAAATTTGTGAGCAGGAATTTAAATCTTCCCCTTTGCCTACGTAAAAGCACGGAGCAGCATTTGATATCATTTTCTTGCTTTCTGTTTCTATTATCCTATGGCCTCAAGCACAATAAGCAGGGGAAAGTATTAAGTTCTCTTGCTTTCTGTCGTTTAGAAGTTATCCGAAACATTGCGTTTTGCCGTTTTTATTTAAACCTCTGCCTGAGAAATCATTCTCTTGTTCACTACAGCTTAGAACAGACGCCATAAACAGTGCTTTTCATTTTTGCATTTGAGGTTCTGCTCCAGAAATTATTGTTTCACCTACACTTAGAAAGTTTTCATTCATGTGCGGATGGCAGGAATTATGCTTTTATCTTTCAAGTTGATTATTTCCCTTAAATTTAAGCTTTTAAAATGAGAAGTTGTCGTATTCATGGAAATATTAGACAGATTATATTTCTTGGTTACTTTAGGGTTACTTAAGCCTTTTTTTCTTATGTATGGCTTTCGTTTCATTAATAAATTCTTTTTTAGTTCTTCAAGAACGTTATTATAACCAGGACACGGAGGGACAGGTGTAGGTTTATTCCATGTAGTTAGTGGGGAAAGCGCTAAGCTCACCCAGGTGAGTCCGTGACCCTTAATTGCTCATAAGTCTTTGCGCTTTGCGTCTTTCTGACTAGGGGAGTAGCTGGCATATTATTGATGTTCAAGTTATATATTTATTTGTTTTGTGGTTATTAAACCTTTGAACCTTAAGCAATTTCTAAAGGAAATTTTTCTAGCTGATGACAAGCAGTGAGTTGACCAACTACCATCAGCTCCCCTAACTTCGCCTAAGATATTAGAGCATTTGACTTAGATTACGACCGGTCCACTAGTTTGCTTAAATTTCTTGGATCCATTCTTTAAAAATTAAGACCTTTGAGGATCTGATAAGCAATTAATCGAACACTTTTCAAATGTGCATATGGTGATTTTTATTAGTAGGGAATCACATTTAGTTTGGGTGTAGGGTTTAGGGTAAGATAAAGCTTACGGTAGTTTCATTCTGCCCCATTTAATTGCTAGAGAAAACTACATCTTTTGGAACAGACCAGTGCAATTTTTATTCTGATATTCACTGAATTGGGTAATTGAACGCGGCCATTCGCATTTATTATTTGTTAATTTTTAAAATATAAGAATTAGTTTTTAGTTTAGAGTAGGAATATTTATTTATAAATTTAGCCTTAGGTTTTCCAGTTCCTCTCGACCTCCCTTACTTCGCCACAAAAAGTTTTGAACGAACCTGTTTATTCCGGGTTCATTTAAATCTATCATCCAGAATTAGTTGGCTCTGGTTATACGGAAACTAGCATAGGTATCTGGCTTTGCGCGGGATAAAAAACCTTGTCGCAAGTAAATACAGACACATATTGTTTGAAATTCTTATATTGTGGCAGAAAAACTTATTTACTTGATGATTAATTATAGTATATAGTATCATATAATTTACTTACAATGATTAAACTTTTCACCGGGCATCCGGCAGTTTACGCGCATGCGTGAATGACCATTAGACGTAAGCTATTTGTCGTCCAGACGTTCTTACCTAGTGTTATAGTTTGTTTATCCGACTGAATTGTTTAATACATCAATCTTATCGATTAATTATTAGTGGATTTTGAATAAGGTGTGGGCAGGCCTGTTAGGCTACTAAGTCCTGTAATTCTTCCTCTCGTTGTAATAGTGTCCGAAGAGTAATAATATTTTGATGGTGGAGGAAGTGCACCATCGCTTATAAAGTCACAAAATGTCAATATTTCAACCCAATTCTGCAACGCAAGAATTCTTCAACAACATCACCTTTAAATGTATACAGAAGAAACGGTGAGTTTTACTTTTTTCTTTTTGTGGAAAGAAAAACGAAAATTCTGCTTACGCCAGTCTTTTTTCAAATTACCCTACAGCTTTTGCATAAAATTTGCTTTCACTATCTTCCATAGGCTTCTCTGAATTGCCTGTGGCTATTTATTCGGCGCGGAAAGCACTTTTTTCCGAGTTATTAACACTTAAATTTAGTATTTTCCGCTCCACGATATGCATATAAGGTTACGGGTTGTAGGTTATTTAAACATGTTTAGTGTGGGTAATTCTAATGAATAAGGCAAAAAAATCTTGTTACTCCAAGTGTGGGGTAGGGCCATTTCACTGGTTTATCATATTAGCGCAAGTTAGAAAAGACATGATAAAGAAACTGAGGGTTTTTTTCGCTGTTTTGGGTTGAAAAGAGTCAAGCACACAATTGCGCCCCTCTAATTACCAATTATAATTATTTGTCATTAGCTTAGCCCGAGCATTGTGTTCGATATATTTACATTGTTGTATTAGATTACTTTGCTTACTCCCCACCTCGAAACAAAAACGTTATTTAGTATTTGAATTTAATTGTATTAATATGCAAATTATATAATTTTCTGGCATCTATATTATCAATTCGGTACAATTAAATTTATAGCAAAAGATATTTCATAATTACTGAACTTATACCCATCGCATTGCGAGCATCACTTTTACAATTATTTAAGGCTTAAAAGGTTCTCATAGCGAACATTGCATTCACTTTACCTCAGTTAAATGAATGAAATGCTTTTTGCGTCCTATGAACATATGGGTTCGTCCTTACTTCGCCACCAAAACTACGCTTGTTCAGTTGACCAGATAAGTTCAGCTCGGCATTTTATGCTAAAAGTTGCATTACGATTGAAATCTAAATTTACCTTTCGAATTCGATTATTTGCAATTGAGCTTAGTGTATCCTAAGTAGTTAGGAGGGACTATTAGTTTTTTTTCATAAGAATTTCCATGGGATTATGTTGCATGACGAGGGCATGATACATTATTTATTCTGTTATCACTTTTTTGTTTTATGAAGTTTGTGCGCTCGGTGTCTCTCATATAGATACTTCCGAATGGTAATATGAACTATTTAAATTTGGTGTAGTTAGTGAAAGTGAAACAGCCTCCGAGTCACTTATACATGTTCTTAGCGCCGTTAATGACTTCTGTAGTTCTTTATTTATAGCCGTTTTGAATCAAAGCCTAAACTTTATAGTGACATAGTTTAGTCATTACCTTTATGAAATTTGGCTGGCATTACGACCAGCCCCTTTTCGCTTTATGGTTACTAGGGGACTAATGTATATGGCCGTCGTTGTTCAACATTAACGCCCCTGAGGAACACTACATTATATGGACTCCTGGTGTATCGCAGATTATAAATAGGAGTTACTTAGCTCTTCAACCACCAACCAAGGGTGGACACTGCCGTGGAATACGGATTAAGAGGACTCAACAGAATTTAGGCAGGGGCCTGGTATGTACCAGGCCTCTCTCCAAGAGATTTCGACATAAACCATTGCTAATTTAAATGTATTTCATAGATACGTCATTGCAGTTTATTTTTAAAAAAATTATACCCTGCTCCAGGGTGGGGTGAAAACGACCGCATGCCCTCCGATGGCAAGAGTGACTGCTGAAATAGACAAATGATACAGCTTTATTTAAGGCTGTTAGATTGGTCTATTTGATACAGCCACTCGATTGACGTGCACGAGGAGCGACTCCCAGACGCATCCAGTGCAATAAAGACGAGGCAAATAGTTTTATTTTACCTGCCTTTTATAGCTGTTTTATTGCAGCCTATTTAATATATATATATATATATATATATATATATATATATATATATATATATATATATATTGTATATATATATATATATATATATATATATATATTGTATATATTTATGGCTAAAAGTTATGAGAATAATATATATTTTAATTTTTTTTTATTTATGGAATAGGAATAATTATTATAATTTTAAATTATTGCAGATTTATTGAAAAGTCTGAATTTCAAAAATGGTGAGAAAACCTCATTCCTCCGCTGAAACCAAAGTCGCGCTCTGGTCCTATTCCTTTCAGAGGTGAGTTTAGTCCCTGGAGATTTGCTATTCGATCAATAGAGTTAACCGATCAGTTTGTCTGCAGTGCCAAGCTTGCTTACGATTACAAGGAAGCAGATGTGAACGGTTTAGCGCGCACAGTGAAGTGGAGACGTTTCGACAAAGGTCTCAATTCGATAAAGGGTGCGAAGAAGCCTGATCTCAACAAAAGGAACTTTAAGGATAGCCTCCACTTTCGCAAGAAGCGTAGAAAGTTGAGTGTTAAAGACTGGAGCAAAGTGTTATTCTCTGATGAAGCTCCCTTCCGCTTGGTAGGAGTTTCTGGAAGATTCCGCTTTAAGAGGAGAAAAGTGGGCTCTATCACAAGTCCTGTGTTGAACTCAAGGCAAAGCATCGGGAAACACTCCTCTCTGGGACTGCCTTTCATCTCAGCAAACTGGAGCACTATCATTTTGGCCCAAGATCACTGCCATGAATTCAAAATGGTAGCAAAACATACTTCATGAACTTCAACCGTTCAGAAGCAATTTGGGGATGATATCTAATTTAGTCTAATTCGGTTGGGAATTTTCATTACCTGTTGTCAATTTGGTCGTGATTGGATTCGTCTTATGCATAAAATGAGGCAACTTTGTTTTTAAGCTTGCTGGCGCTGCTTGGGAATCTTGCATGGCATGGATTTCGTTGATTTCCATCTAGGAGTGCTCTGATCTCGTCGGTAGTATTAGATGTTATCTTTTCTTTCATGGCTTCTGCTCCTCTTTTTAGTAGAATGTTGAGCGTTGTGATCTCAACCGCTCTGTGCAATTCTTCTACCTTCTTCCTTTCCCTTCTGCGTGTTTTTTGTGATAATATACACGCACTTATTCTGTATTCTTTGCAACTTTTTTCGTGCCATATTTGAGACACTGAAGAGAGTTGCTGAAGAGTAAGTCAGAGTTGATCTTACTAGAGCCATGTATATCTTACTTTTTTTCTTCATCTATAGATTTCTAAATGTGTAGAGGGTTGTGGCTGCCGATTTCGCCTTCTGAATCCGATCAAAGATGAGTTTCCTGTAACTGGTAGAAGTATTTTTCATCCCGAGTACATTGCACTTATCTGTTTCGAGATATCGTGTATCCCTCACTCTCACATCTGCTAGTTTCGTTCTTCTCAGCGGGATAATTTTAAATTTGACACTATTGGTTCAGATCTTCCATCTCTTCTCCTAGTCGTTGATATTTCTTATCTCTTGGGTAGTTATGCGAGCTTGCATAGGCGCATTACAATATCTACTACCGATGATTTGACTTATATAGTCGGCGAATTGAATGTTTAAATTCCAGGGGTTGCTTGGCTCGGGTATCTTGGCTGCATATATCGAGTATAGAGTTGGTGAGAGACACCCACCTTGGGGCAATCCTGACCGCAATGGAAAAGGTGGTTCGTCTGTGTTTCCTATACTTGATAGATGCTGATCTTTCCATGACGTAGTCACAGAGGATCTTCTCCAGCCTTGAGTTTAGACCCAGTTGTAGGATTTTGTATTGCATACCCCTTATCTAGACTTTATCAAATGCCTTGGATACATCTCAACATACGATGTCGATATAGCTCCGATCCTTTTTCACTTGTGCAATTTTATTGCCACCTCAGTGCTTCTTTTCTTCATTAAGCAGTATTGCTGGTTGTTGTAAAGAGAGTTCTCTTTCAAGTGGTCGACGAGCCTTCTATTCAAGATATTCTCGAAGAGTTTCCTCCCAATTTACAGAAAGGATATTGGGTAATAGCTCTCCTTTCTCGTCGATGTTTTTTCCAGGCTTGGCAATATAGATCATCTTCGCTGATTTATATCCGTCCGGAAAGTAGCCTACATTAAGACAGGCGTTGAAGATATTGAGCATACCTTTCCGTATGGATCTAGGTGCTTTAACGAAGTTGAGCTTCGTCTGGCACGATAATCCTGATGCTCTTTGCTTAAAGGAGTAAAGCGCGCTTTCTAGTTCTTCTAGCGTCACTTTATCCTCTTCTTCATATTCACCCATGATCACTTGGTGGTTCGAATGCGTCCTATCTATGATCTCGTTGAGCTCGTCTATTATTTGATTTCCATAATCAACGTCGAAATCTTCATTTTCATCTTCGCTGATTCTGAAAATATGTTCCTAGTGTTCTTTGATTATCTCCTCTAATTCATTTTCTTCCGCTTTTAGTTCACCGTTGGTATCTTCGAGCTCCATTTTTAGTAGTGTACGAGTCTAGTCGCGAGCGACTCTACATCTCGCTGTGTCGGTCGGTCCCCGTTTTGCATTTTCTATGTTTTTTTTGTATAACATTGTAACTATTAGGCCGATTCTAACGAAATGTGAAACACATGTTGTTTTACATGGTCTTTTGAATGATAGAATTGCCAAAGTCCTCCCAAGTTTACCCAGGAATTATTTTGTTTTGGCCGTAACATCATAACCGGCCGATTCTAACGAAATTTAAAACAGTTATGTTGTTTCGATCATAAAATTGCGAAGGTCCTCCCAAGGTTAGTCCAGGAATTATTGAAAGTTGTAAAGGTCAAAAGGTCATAAATCAGAATAAGTGAGAGCATGCGATTTTTTGGTCAGCAGATCTTGTTTCTTTGTGGGGCATTCCTTTGAGTCTTCTGATCTTTGCTTAGAATTCCTTAGGAGTTAGTTCGCTATCCACTTCTTCGATTATTTCACGGGAAGTTCCCGTGGTGATGCTTCTTTGATATAAATCTTTAAGTTCACGGTGCAAACCTTTCGTGTGAGCAGTCTATTTGTACGCACATATTACTCGGTACGCGGTTTTAGGAATGGACTGTCTGTCCGCCTCTATTAATTGGTCCTCCAACCATGCTATTTCCTCATATATCTCCTCAAGTGTTGATTCATCCAAATTTGTTGGGATATAGTTTTTGAGCAAGCACTCGTAATTATCTCAACTCACACTGTTGTAGATCTTCCTTGTGTGGGCTGGAATTAATATAGGGTTTACATTTATTTGTAGGCGAATCCCTATATGGTGGCTACAAGGAATAACCCCAAAGGACATGAAATAATTGAAGGGAAGGAGGAAAATGGCCAAGCAGATGTAAGGCTTGGTGACTGATTTTTCCGTGATAAAAGTTGGGAAGTCGGGGTCCAGTCACTGGACGATGTTGCTGTCCAAGCATCTACCTATTCCATTCGATTGAGTATACCCGGACTCTACACATGGCGCGTTCAGATATATACGTGATGGTATGGTTCGATAAATAGTCGCGTTTCGGGAGTTGGTATATATATATATATATATATATATATATATATATATATATATATATATATGATTGGAATAATTCTGTATTTTCATGCCTCATTAAGTGCTTCTAAATATTTGTGCCTGACATATAATCTTTGATTAATCCTCCTATAATTACTGATGTTTAATGAAGGGGACATTTGTCTGAAAACCAATGCCTAAGCATAATTAATTCATTAAAATAAGAAACATACTCATTAAATCCATCCAACGAAACTTTCCTCTGCATGAAAGTTTCCTAATGTCATTAAAATGGCGGAGTGAAAATTCAGATAGGCGAGTGGAGATATATTATGAACTGCTTTTCTAATGAAACCTATTAAGTTATTTTAAAAAATGTTTAGAAATATATATATCTATATATATATATATATATATATATATATATATATATATATATATATATATAAAATTAATGAAAGAATCATTATACACAATACTAACATATCAATTAGAAAGCCCACATATAATATTTTAACATGAGCTACTTGTTATCCATTTTTTAACTTTCATTCTTTATATCTACAGAGTGAATAAAAACTTTTAGCAGTTTTGGAGGTTCAGTATGCAAATGACCTAAATATTTGATATTGAAGACATAATGGACCTACTAGTGTGCGAAGTAGTCGATAGTAAAAACAAGGTCTGACGACCAAAAGTCGCCTGCACTAACTTTTTCTGCTTTATGGCATTATGACTTTCAAAACGTTCAAAAATTCCCATACTCACCTTGTGAGGTCCTTGACAATTATATCATTCAAAAGAGAATATAAAACAACATAAAGGTTTCAAATTTCGTTAGAATCGGCCGAATAGTTATAATGTTATTGTCAAATAATTGCCCGTTAACCTTAGGAAGACTTTGGCAATTATATAATTCGAAAGAGAATGTAAAACGACATAAGGGTTTCAAATTTCGTTAGAATCGTCCGAATATTTATAAATATATTGCCAAAAAAGTCATAATTACCGGGCTATCCTTGGGAGGACCTTGGCAATTATATCATTTGAAGGAGAATATAAAACAACATAAGTGTTTACAATTTCATTAGAATTGGCCGAATATTTATGATGCTATTGCCAAATAATTCCCCAGGGTGACGTTGGCAATTATATCGTTCAAAGGAAAATGAAAAACGACATAAGGTTTTTAAATTTATTTAAAATCGGCCGAATTGTTACAATGTTATTACGCCCCCCCCCCCCAAAAAAAAAAGCAAACGGGGACCGACCGACCGAATTACATAGTGAGATGTAGAGTCACCCGCCACTGAAGAGAATAAACATATATAACAGTGAAAATGAGTTTGAAGCCCGCTTCGTTTGCAATTTCGTACGGCTGACGGGGGTGGAAAAGGGGGCTTGAAACTCACTTCACTCGCAAGTGCGAACGTCTGAGGTGAAACTGTTTTGAAGTACGCTCGCAAGTTCGTACAAATGAGGAGTATTAACAAGAGAGTATGGGGAAAGGAGAGGGGGAAGGAGCAGGGTACAAGTGAGTTGGGTGGAGCCCTTTTAACGTAAAGACCAATCATCGACTTCACTCGAAACAAAAGCCACTGACCTAGCCAATCAGGGACACGGGGTGGGTTTTACAAAATGGCGGACTCGGGGTGGTTGTTACAATAATAATCATAACCTACCTAACCCAACCAAAGTAGCCAAACCTATCCTAACCTGATTTAATCTAACCCAACTTAACGTATTGCCATCTAACCTACCTAACCTAACCTCACTAAGGAAACATAACCTAATCTAACTCAACCTATACTACCTATCCCAATCCAGCCTACTTTCCCCAACCTAACCTACATAACTCATCTTAGCATACCTAATCCGTTCAATTTCCTTTATAAATGGGTTCAAAGGTTATTTATATGAACAATAAAATAGCCACAAACTCCGACTTTACATTACTAGTGTTGCTATTTCTACTATAAATAATAATAATGATATATATATACGAGGGGCGGTCAATAAGTTTTGCGAATCGGTAGGGCAAAACAGAGGAAGGGGGATGGCTGTTTCTGAGGGTGTTAGCACAAGTTATGAGAAGTCAGGACCTGCAGCCGCACGCTCCTGCCTCGTCTATTTAAGAAGCAGTAGCTGATCGCGAATCGTCAGTCACAAATTTTTCAACAATGGAGAAGGTTGAGCATCGCGCAGTTATCAAATTTTTGACCAAGGAAAGCAAGAATGCAAAAGAGATCCATGAACGCATGGTTGCAGTGTACACCGACACCGCACCTTCCTATGAAACCATTGCTCATTGGAATAAAGAGTTCCGCCATGGTCGTGAGTCCCTTGAAGATGACCTCCGTCCAGGACGCCCGTCAGACGTGACCAACGAGAACAATGTGGCCCTTGTAGAGAGGATGATCCTCGAAAATCGACGGGTGAAGGTCGAAGAAATCGAGCGAGAACTTGAAATATCACATGGAAGTGTTATCAACATCATCCACGACAATTTGGCCATGACCAAGGTCGCTGCCCGTTGGGTCCCTAGAAACCTCACACCCCATGATCGACTTCAACGTCGTCAAAATCCACAAGGCCAGAGTTGCACAAGCTGCCCTGCGCGAGTACGGATTCGAGTTGCTCAACCATCTCCCCTACAGTCCAGATCTGCCCCCTAGCGACTACTTTTTATTCCGCCAGCTCAAGGCTGCACTGCGTGGACGCCGGTTTGGGGACGATGAAGATGTCCAACTCGCCGTCGAGAAGTGGATTGAACAGCAGTCGGGAGATTTCTGGTTGTCTGGAATTCGAAGCCTCAGGGACAAGTGGCGCAAGTGCATTGAAGTCGAAGGTAGTTATATTGAAAAATAATAAAACACTTTTCCTCATATCTCGTTTCCTTATATCCGAATTGCAAAAGTTATTGACCGCCCCTCGTGTATATATATATATATATATATATATATATATATATATATATATATATATATATATATATATATATATATATATATATATATATATATCAGCTCTATTTATTTTGGCTCAATGCCGGGCACTTGGGTAATTGGATTATTAAGGAAAAAAGTCAGCTGTGGTGTGACATAAGCCTCTAAACTCTATAGAAAACCCAATTAAGAGAAAAAAGGGGGTTTATCTTAATATGTCTCTTTTCCACTAATTATAATTAACCGCACATGATTTCACTACGAAAGAGAAATATAAACATACAAAAAAGAAAATTATTCTATATCAGAGTCTTTTTGTACGCCAAAACTACTGTGGTATTACAATGTTAACTAAATCTTTGGTTAATAAGCTGGAAAGCGTCATTTCTAGTGGCTGCTCTTATCCAACTCAATACTTCGAAGCGTTTACCGCGAAAAGAACAATTTTTCCATGAAAGTGATTTTTTACATCTCTCACTCTAACTTCCAATGATTTATTTATAATTTCAGGAATTAAGATTTGTCAATGTGATTTCATCTGTTGTATTTCTAAATTCAGGATTTAAGATTTATAATTCTAACTACATGGATTTATTTCTGAGTTGAGGAATTAAAATTTGTAATTATACTTCATATGATTTATTTCTAAGTTTAGGAATTAAGATTTGTCAGTCTGAATTCATATGATTTATTTCTAAGTTTAGGAATTAAGATTATCACTGCCTTAATATGATTTATTCCTAATGCCAAGAATTAAGTCCTGCAGAGAAGCTGAAAGTCCTCCCGGCCTGAGTGCAAATTAGGAGAGCTTCGTCATTGGGTTGACATGAACATTCTGAATGGGCCTTGGAAAGTTGTTGGGGCACTTTCCCCTTCCTCCCTCTCAGCGGTACTATTGTTGTTGTTATTTCTATTGCTATTGTATTGATATGGGTATTGTTTTGTATTAGTATTATTACTATCAGTATTATTACTATTATTATTAGTACTAGTATTAATGCGAACGGAAGCTCCTCCTGTAAGGACGAGTGACAAAGCCACTCCTCTTTTCCCCTAATAATTTATTATCTTGCTCTGCGAGATCGTAGTGGAAAACGCCGCAGTAAATCCCTCGCGCCGATGAGTTGTAAAGACGTCCTTTTGATGAGGCGATGCAGAGACGACACCGTCTTTACATGAAGCAACTGCAACAAAACCTACCGTTCAAGAATCGGGCTGTACAGTCACAGCCTGCGCTGCAGTGAGGAAATAGTGTTTACACTGCACCACCAAGCTAGGCGTAGGAGCTGTCTCTAGCAGCCAACGGCTAGCCGGGTGAAGGAGATCTTTCACCGATCCAACAGCCAAGTGCTCACTGACTCCCGCAGCTCCTGCAGCCAACGGCTAGCCGGGTGAAGGAGATCTTTGACCGATCCAACAGCCAAGTGCTCACTGACTCCCGCAGCTCCTGCAGCCAAACTGGTGCCTAACGTATTGCTCTGCATTCCTTTGGACGACACCGGCCAGGAGAAGAGGAGGATCTTGACGACAGGGCAACCCAGGATCTCCATACACTTCGCCCAGGCCTGCGCCATGGCGCAATCTCCATTGTCTTCTGAAACAGAAGGATGCTAACGACATAGCATTAATAGTAGTAGTATTATTTATTTTTACTTATTATTAGTGTTTATTTATTATTATTATTGTTTTTCATAATTATTATTATTTATTATCCATTATATATTATTTATTTATTATTTTTTACGGCTATTCCTTCAACCATTTGTTTAGCCACACTTCGTAATGCAAGAAATTGTTCCCACCTGGACAATGTTAGGTTCGCTAGACATGGTGCCTGGATGGACTGCATGCCATCATGGGATCACTTAGCACCATGGTATGATCACTCGGCCTACTCGTTAGTGTCCCCATCTCTACTTCTCTTCATTACATGGCGGCCTACCGGTACCCTTTTAAACTTGCCTTTATATCTACAGAGGTTCTGGCTACTCGGCGCACTTTCGCCCTCTTATTGGGCCTTGACCGGATAGCACTGTATACCATGGTCTCACTACCTGCTGGGATAGCTGAAAGTCCGCTGGCTGAGGCAAGTTTTAGGGCTGGGGTGTGCTGGGCCTTCGACTCTGCTCACTGCCTCCCAGGAAACATTCGTCAACAACATACTTTATGATCAAAGACGAGGATAATTTCGCCTGAATGTCTGGGTGGGATGTCAAGGTCCATCTTAGCGGAACCCGTGGACCAATTATGTGTTAATGATCACATTCTGGGATATTTTGATTATATGGAGACTTTTCTTTTAACCTTCAGAGACATAAAGGGGGGATAGTATCTGTATGCCATACATTTACTTATCTTTTTCCTCTAATTATGACTACAACTGAAGGAAATTGTAGTTAACCTGAAATGCTTAGAGAGCCGCTCCCAAGCACTACCTCTCCTTCCCAAGGAGTCGGAGAGGATGAGATAAACGAGACACCACTTTGACCGGTGGAGGGGTCCCCTCTCACCATCCCTCAGGGCCCCCTCCAGATTTCTTTTAGTGGAGAGGGCACTACTCCCTCTCTTTTCTTGAAGGGTTCGTGGGTTTTCACATTACCCCCTGCAATTTCCCCTTTAAGATCACAGTGGATTAACAAGAGAGCGGGCAAGTATGACAACCCCCTAAGAGGATCAAGGGGTAGCAAGGCCCACCAGGTCAGACCCCTACTGTTCTGCAAGCATGTGTTTGAGCTTGCGTCAGTCTGACGCCCCCCTCCCCCACTCCTTTCTTCCCGATGGAGGTCGGTTCTTAAACGAATAATGGCACCACAAATGAAGAGACTTCGATAGGGATATATGATACCTTGAGAGAGGATGGCCAGATGGAAGCCCCAACCCTGAGCTGGATATGATCTCGGAAGTGACCCGGCCCAGATAGCAGGATCTTCCATGGGGGTAAACTGGGCTCGATGCCAAACACCGAACCTGAGTCCGACCCTGTAAAAGCTTCTCGTTAAGCTGTTCTGATCCCGGTAGACACTCAAGTAGAGTTAAACCATTCTCCATCTCATGGAAGGATCTTGCTGAGGCCCGTCCTTCCAACCTGGTGGCACCTTGCGGGGGTGAAGGGAAGCAGGTTTACTCCCATCTCTCCTCTCCTAAAAATAAATAGAACGAGAAGTGGAAGAGAAAAAAAGACTTAGGGTTCATCTCCTTCTGGATGGTCTCCTGAAAAGAGGGGGTCTTATGCTGCTTGCCAAGAGCCAGGCCAAGATTAGCACTTTCGGCCCCAAAGTGCCCTAGGTTAGGGAAGCCCAGACAACGACACAAAAACGTAAGTGCACTGAGTGGAGAAACTACCTGGCGTTTTCGATCCCACTGGTTTTAGACTCTTTGTCGTTATTATCTCCACAGATGGTATCATATTTACCAAAAGCAACATGATCCATCAAAGGAGAGCATTAGCTAGCTTAATTGGTAGTGAGCCGAAGGTGAACCGTTTCTTGGACGGAAGGCTTCTCGCTTATGAGTTGGACCTTTCTGAGGCGGCCATGATTAGTGCTCTACGGACAGTTAATTGCAGCCAGAGGTGGGAAATAAATACATTTAAAGTATTTAAATACTAAATATTAAATACATGAGAAAAATGTATTTAAATACTAAATACATTAAATGTATTTAAATACATTTAAAATACATGATGTATAATGACAATCGATTAGGACCATTGATTTTGACATAATGATATACAGGTATTGCTACTATAAAGATATATATCGTTATAGGAATTCATATAATAACTACAAATAATCAATCAATAATATCTTCAAGTAAATGATAGTGAGCTTTAAGAATATATATATATATATATATATATATATATATATATATATATATATATATATATATATATATATATATATGTGGATTCTCATGAAATTATTGCAATTTATTAACCTTTGTTGTTTGTATATGTCTTCCTTAATTTAATTTCGTTATATAGCCTACGTATTGACCAATGATCCGAAGGCTTTAGTATTTGGTCATTATAAGAGCTTAACTTGTACTACTAATACCATAATTGTAAACAACATTTGTAACTCAGAACTCACCTTTAATTAATCTCACAAAAGCTGGTTGCCCCCAAAACACTCCAGTTATGTCTTTACTTTAACACCGCTGCATGAAGGACCATCGTTTAATACTGAAAATTTTCTTTCGGAATCTTTTCTTTGAGCTGTCGCGTAGCTATCCACTTTTTGCACAAAAGCAAGATGCTTTCTCTGTTGATAAATGTACATGATCAGATAAATGAAGTACATTTGTTTCACGTTGCCATAATTCACGTTAAATTCAATCAGCATATACTATAAATAAAGATGTTGCAAAAGGAAGTAGGTAGGTTCGTCGATGATAATAAACCTACGCTAGTCAACATTATCGTTAGCTACTAGCAATTTGGCCATTTATCAAAATAAGAAATAATGAAACTTTTCAATTTAATTCATATAATTAGCTTTAATAAATTCTTACCTTTAAATGAATGCGTAGATTGAAAGTAGCATTGTTCGCCGCAGAGATTTCGCCATTGCAGGATGTACATACACACTTCACTTTTTTCTGTCGGAAGATTTCACTCTAAAGAATTTACCATCTATTAAAGAATGACTATAATTACATGATTCCTTATCTTCCTCGTCTTTATTATTTTCTAATCTCTCCATTTTCCACTCTTTCGAAGAAGCTGAAGTTGCCATGCAGCAGTTGAAATAACGCTGAGCGCTCTCACTATACAACCGAACACAACTGTGACCATTTGTTAACTGAATTTAAACTGATGCAAGCAATCTACCCTTACCGGATCACGCAGTTAACCGTTTGTGTCATGTAAGTTGCGACAAGCTAAAACACGTATTACACGTTCTTAACAGTAAAGTATTTGCAAAAAATATTTAAAACTTTGTATTTAAATACTTTCAAATGTATTTACAAATCCAGTTTTAAATACATAAACGTATTTAAATACTGCCCACCTCTGATTGCAGCCGGTAAGCTAGACACCGCACTCTATCATGAACTTTGTTAAAGGAGTGGTTTATGAGAGGGAACTCGTGGACTACTCCATAAATGACTTCACCTTAGAGCTCGCCAACCATGGAACCGTCAAGTTCGAACGTTTCATGAACTTCGTTAGAGGAGGAATTTATGCAAGGAAAATTGTGGACTACTTCTTAGAGGTAATCAGCTTATAGCTCGCTCATCATAGGACGATCAAGGTCGAACCTCTGATGAGAAAAATGGGATGGCCTGGAGACTCACCCCTACACTTTTCGTCAGGTGCAACGGTGACATGCCCCTTGAGTCGGTGTGTGCCGGTTGGTAACACTACCGGGTGAAGACATTCGTACAACTTGTGCAAGGGTGGTACTACTACTACCGCTTCGGCTATATGAATCATGTATATGTGCAAACTTGGGTTTACCCGGAATCTCTGTAAGTTGCTTCAGGGTTGTAAACGATTAGACCTTATCGTGTATGGCCAAGCGTTCCAATTGCAAAAAGCCGCACCCTGCTTCCTTAAAGGTTTATGGTCGTATCTCCTGGAGAAAGAATTTCTGACCGTTCAAGCTGAGGATCGTCTCTTATTTCGCATGGCTAAGGCCTTGGTATTGGCGGCTCGGTACTACATACCTGGGACGTCCTATGTTTCAATTTTTAAAAATGCACCCTCTCTTCCTGGCCCACTAGGCCTAAAAGCACGATCATTTCCATGCCTATTCGGAACCTTTCTGCAGGTTCAATACTCTCATCTCCAAGGCGGGTGCTCCCCTGGTATAGCTGTCGGAAGAAATGATTCACGCCCAGCCTCAGCTAACTTCAAACTCCCCCTCCCTTCCTCAGTGTGACCGTTTCCCGTAAGGCGAAACGGAAGCGCGCCTCTCCCGAGTCCTTTGACTCGCAGTAGGCAACACCCATAAAGGTGGTCGCGAGGCCGTCTTCCGGACTTCCTAAAGAAGCCTCCCAAAAGGAGGACAACATCTAAAGAGCTACCTCTTCTACTCCCCTCCCAAAGCTGGACTAGTTGTCTCGAAGACGGTGGATCCTCCAAAGAAGGGATCCCCGCCTTCGAAGCTTTCCCGATCGCAAAACGTTTCGAGGCGGATTGAGAAAAAAAATCGCATAGCGAGCCAATCTCCCTCGATAAGTCTTCGAATGCCACAGCATCTTTACGGCATAGTACGGAAGACAACGCTCTTATTTTTACCTCTCTGAAGGTCTTCTTTTGAATGTGGTCCCTGCATCTCTTCCAAGCTTTCTGAAGGGCATAGTCTTTCAATAGGATTGCTGCTAACTCCGGGCCAACTGGGTGGAACTGCAGAGGCTCATCTTCTCTCGTTAGTTATTTGTTTATAGGAGAGCATGGTGGGCACGTACCCATTTCTCACTTACTTGGGATATAAGGGTTTTGGCGACCATACCACTACAGGATGGGGGCGGACAGGAGGATGCTCGATTTACACCCGTCATGATATCTTCCTTACTCTATTTTCTATAAATACCTCCTTCCAGGCAGTATCAGTGATGGTACAGCTGAATAGTAGCTATACTGTTATTTCTGCTTAAATTCTAAAGTCAGACGACCTCGATGTGGGGGACCTCCGCCAAGTCATGGCACGGTTGCCGAGTCACTTTCCACTATTCGACGATTTAAAAAGCAAACATCCCATCTTGGGAGAATACTCGATCGATCCTAGGGGTCAAGTCCTTTCCTACCGAATGGATGTGCTATAGAAAGGGGTCTTAAATTGGATGAATGTACGCATCTCTTCCCTCCAAAACTGCTTCATTTTTCTGCCTTGATCTCTCCTTATGCTCCCGGATGCAGAGCCTGAATTTGGATGGGAAGTGGTTGATGACCTCCAGAGAGTGCTCACTTTTCCATCTAAATATCATTTACTGGAACGCTGCTAACTGAAAGACCATCCGGTGGTCCAAGACGAGGATATTAGGTCAGTAGATGAGGCCGTTGAGTTATTTTCCGGGAATTTCATCATCATGGGCCTAAATACTATTTCTAGAACGTCTGTTTGTTTTGCACGCCGATAGCTCTCTTTGTGGTCAGTTCAGTGTGAGACGGCCCTTAAACAGAAGCGTTCTGCTTACATGCACTCTAAGAGCCGCCAGAACGAATTTATTGTCTCAATTTTGTAAAGCTAGGCGTAGGTTCCGATATATTTCAAAGTACACCAACCGCTTTTCCTGGCGCACATATGCGTCTTCACTTAACGGAAAAAATGCTCCTTTCAGAGGTTGGAAGTGAACCAAAATATACGGCGCGCAATTTTAGCAGTACCCTCCTTCTGTTCTTCAAGAGAATGGGACCAATATTTCCTCGCCAAAAGGATTAATAGAGGTCAAAATTTGGGCCCCCTTCTCAGGTTTCAAAAACAAAAAGCACATAAATACTTTATTTTTCAAGGTGGACAATATTTATTTATTTTTGCAGGTGTTCATACTGTATATTAGTAACCAACTTCTTTACTTAAAAAATCATATAAAGTGCAGAACGAAAAATATCATTAGTAGCAATTATTTTAATAGTAGCGTGACTTCTGGGCCATCCTGTACAATGGACAATACAATATATTAAAAGATAATTATATACTAAATAGTGCTTTTCGAGCTTTCTTGGCAGCAAAAGTTTTTATCACATCATCAAATTGTATTTTTCGTGCAAGTTTAGATTCAATGCCAAGTCTTTCTAAATCCACAATCCGGTCTTGTGCCATAGTACTACGCAGATAGTTTTTGACAATTTTCAGTTTACTGAAAGATCGCTCAGCGTAAGCGGCAGTTGCAGTGATGGGCCGAAAAATACGAAGCACAATGCAAATATACGGGAATATGTTCTCAAGATGTAATTCGGTAATTTTGTTCAGAATATCTAAAGGTTTCAATGGATTGCTTCCAAAGTTGCTTTGGTGCACCATTTTGAGGTATTCCAGTTCATAAATGAGCTCACTGTTGATATCATCCTTGTATTTCTCTTCAAAATCAGAAGCTCTTTGTCGCCAGCTTTCTAATTCTTCCGGTTTAGAAGGTATCATGTAGTTTTACAGAAACGAAAAGGTTTCCGACAAGTTTCTTGAATCATCAAGCCAAAGAGTCCAGCCACCAATGACGTCGTCTAGGATTTTGTAAGACACACATTTCCTGAATATTGCCTCTTCTATACAATCATCATCTTCATTAATTTCTGTGAAATCAGCATCCGGGCTTTGTTCGTCATGGAATCACATTCTCTTTCCGTCTTCTCACATTCGGATTTACCTCAATCACCATGCTTGATGAAACATGTTTTGTTTCATTGTTTCATTCCCAATTATCTTCTAGTTATCACGAAGATCTTTCAAACTTGCTATCAACTCGTCGACATTTGTGACTTCAACATCACCTGTAGCATGTCTTGCTTGCAGAATCTTGTTGCAGATGTCAATTGGTGACAAAATCTTGAATCAAATTGCTGACATAATCACACAAGTAAACGATGAGACATACTTAATAGCGCCATGTATTTCAGTCCTTGTTTTAAGTGGCAATTCAATAATTACAGTTATTCAAGTGCAGCTCGAATGCTGGTAAGGTTTGTTGCAAATGGATTTACACAATCTATTCTCGAAGACCATCTTGTATCGGACTTGTTGTGAAGCGACTGATTTCTTGTCTTATTCAGAAGAATCTCCCAACGTCGTAGACTAGAGCTCAAGATGGTGTATTTTGTCTGTGCTGAATTGTTCCGAAAAAGGTAATGGCTTCAGGACAATATTTAGCAGAGTCTGTTCCAGCTAGATTTAAAGTATGGCATCCACAGGGGGAAAAGAGTGCCAAAGCATTTTCAAACAGAAGGCGTGCCTGTATCCCTTTGTATTTTCCCGCCATATTGTATCCATTATCATAGCTTTGCCCCCTGAAATCTGAGAAATGGATGTTGCTCTCTTTTAATGTTTCCAGTACCATTTTTGCAATAGCGTCTCCAGTTTTGTTACTGCAATCAACAAACTTAAAAAATCACTCCTCGATAACATATGCAAAATCGTCTTTCACAAGATATCGTAGTAAAAAGGCGGTTTGCACAACATGAGAGAAGTCTGGTGCTGCATCCACCATAATTGAAAAGTATTTCGAGCAGATTCTTTCAAAGAGAATTTGTTTTGAAACAAGTTCTGATTAAAGAGAAACAAATTCGTTTTGAGTCTCTCCTGAGAGTTAGTGTACCTGCAATCTCCCTCCTTTCTGCTGCAATTCATTTACCTTTAGAACATGTCCTTTCAGAACAGGATCCCACCGAGACAACAGTTCTACCAAGCCCCAAAAGTTTCCATTTCTTTCATCTCTAATTATTTGCGAAGATCCTCTAAATCATATACCTCTCCCCCAGAAAAAGAACAATGTCTATGATCCGCCTCAAAATATTGTGCCATCTTGCTACTTCAGATTCAATGGAAGTTTCGAAAAGATTTTTAATGCAGTTGTTTGATTTAAATCGTCTTTCTAAATCACGTCAGGCAAAATATCACTCCCTATGGACATTGCATATTTCGTGTTCAGGATTTCTGTTAGCCAGTTTTCTCCATTTTCCGCTTGTAGCGTATCCCTGTGATGTTACTAGACACGAATGTGATTTGGAAGTTTCGGTTTCTTTTTGAAAGAGACCCCACGGAAACAAATAGAGGGCCTGTTGTGATGGACTCCATACCAGCCAATCTCGTCTTAAAATTTAACCATTTTGATTTCGTACAGAGAGTATATATACTCTTAGGGAATGCCTGTTGATTACTGTCACGTGAAAATGAAGTTGGAAAAATGAGATGGCCCTTTCTGACACATTCTTCAACTCTCTCAGCGATTAATTTCTCATGAACGCCAATACTAATATCCACATCTGGCATACAGCCTGTCATTCTACTTGCAGCAGTAGAGATCGGTATTGATGTCAATAAGCTTTCTTACACCTACTTGAAAGAGAGTTTGCACTCCTCTTTTTTCATTCACTTCATTTAGCTTCCTTTCTTTTCTTTTTTCAGCCCCAGACTTCTGACTTGACATGGTTCGAACGCAAAACTGAAAAATATATGCACTTTAATAAGGCAACTGATTGATATATATTGTTTGTAGAATGAATGTTTCTTATCCACGGACTAAGTGTAACTAAGGCTCCTGTCTATATTTTGGCTTGAGGACCCTCTCACTTTTGGATATACTGAAGATAAAGAATTACAATTTATTATTTTATTCTTTGTTATTGTACTATACGCACGCAAAATTATTGTCTGAATCGGTTACATTATAGTGTAAAGATGAATAGTACATTAACTTGAACCTTTAATTGTGGAATTAAAATCTACCACGTAGATGGACATGGACATAAAAAGTGGAGAAAACTTATAAGTAAATTTAGATACATAGTAGGAGGGTTGAGTGGTGAAAACTTTGGAAATGGGGAAAGGGTATCTGTGTGTTTCTTTTTTTCTTGTGCATTCATTGTTTTCCTTTCTTCTTTCTTTGTTTTGGCCTCGAAGCTTTTAAACTTGCGCTACTACTGGTTGTAGACTGATTTCCTAAATTGTATTTTTTCAACTAAGTTATAATTGGGTTAAATTCTAGGTTAAATAGATTTGTACAAAAAATATCTATATTTTTTGTAACAATGTAGCTTTCAAGCCTTTTTTCGCGTGTTTTTGTGACTTATGTATTGTTTCAGTATCTTTGATTTCTTGTATTTTGTTCAATTTATGTGTACATTAGGTTCTGGCTCTGCCGTGCAGCAGTTCTGCTGCTGGGAACCTTCTCCTTGCTTTGCTCAGTGCACGGCTGAGAATCTCGAAATGATTTCTCACGAAATCGGGCTCCGAGTTTCTCTCTACTTTCCTCCAAATATTGAGGGCTCTAGTCCCTAGTTCTTTGTTGATTGCGATAATCTCAGTTTCTTTGTGGATAATCTGTTGGCACTTTTTGTCTCTTCTCCTTGCTTTATTAATCATTAGGAGTGTTTTATTTTGGATTCTATGTAGTTTTATCATCCATGAGTTTGTTATCACTGCCAGTGGCATGGGGGGATACAAAACCTTTGGTCGAATGTAGGCAGAGTATATCTTCTTTTTGTGTTTTTAAGGCGATTTAGTTCTCCAATATCTTTACTTGTGCGTGCAATTATGCTGTTTAGTTGGTCCGTTTATCCCATGCCATTTATTTTTAGACCTAACACTGTGACTGCTCGCTTGTATGGGTATCTTTGTTCCCCTACGTAAATTGGCGCTATTTTTTTTTTTTTGATGGGAATGATGGTGAACTTGCTTGTATTTGTCGCGATCTTCCAGCGTCGTTCGTATTCATTTATATTCTCAATTTTCTAACCTCCCTCAATCCTAGGTCTGCCTGCATCTTCTCTTCTTCTATTTGGGCTAATTTCTCCATGATCATTGCCAGTTCCGTCTCCGTACCCCTCTGCCTTCTAAATCTGTGTTGTTAAAAATTATGCAAATTATTGTCATCCAGGTAGGATTGCACTCTGTTGGCAATGATCTTTTCAAAAAAATTTCCACCAAACTCGAGAAGCAAGATTGGGCGATAGTCTGCTGGGAAGACTGGGGTCTTCCCCGAGTTAGGAATAAATATCATTTTTGATAATTTCCAGGCATCGGGAGAGTATCCCATATTGAAGGCCACGTTCATGATATTTAGTAGTCCTTTTTTGATGTTGAGTGGAGCATTCATGGTTAAATTAGAGTGGCCTGGCGCACGCTGCTTACAGGTCTTTAAAGTTTCGGTTAATTCTTGTAGGGAGATTTTTTTTCTAAGGCCCACCATGGGTCTTTCCACCGATGCATTATTGAACGGATATGTCCGCTCAATTTTCTCATTTAGCTGATCTATGATCTCATTTCCAAACTCTATGTCCAATTTCTCGTCCTCTTTAAGGGTAATTTTAAATATATTAGACCAGTGGTCCCTGAATTCGGTTTCTAGCTCTTCTGGTTGAGTGATTTCTTCACCTTGGCGATTCTTGATTTTCGTTTGCTTGTCTACTGGCTTTCTGCGGTACCTCTTTACTGTTTGCCAGCTTGTTCTAGGATCCATTTCCTGGTCCAGTGCTTCAATGAGTCGGTCCCAGATGTCCGCAAGTTGTCGTATAATCAGCTGGTGAAGATGTTCTTTTGCTTCTCGCATTATCTGGTGGAGGTCCCTGTTGGTTCCCCATCTATTAATTGCGTCCTCCAAGCCTCTGTATTTTTCTTTGAAGGCAATCATTTCCGGTGTCCATCTTGGACTCTCAAATTTCTTTATTTAATTTTTGGAATGGTTCTCTTGTCTGTCTCCAAAATTTCGTTGCTAGTCGGCTTGTTTCTTCGTCTATCTTTTCTGGTGTGGCTTCTTCTGGGTTTGCTGAAACGTAGTCCTGACAAACGGTCAGGTAAGCTTCCCAGTCTGCTCGCACGAACGATTTCCTTTCTCTTATAGGTATTTGCATGGGACTAGTCGATAGTGTGATGATTAACGCTTTATGATCGCTAGGATTACTGGTCCTGGGTCAATGTGGTAGATGTAGGTAAACCTTGAGCTTGTTAAAACTATATCGGGCATTGTTGCACCCCTCGCTGGGTAATAGGTCGGGAATTCTGGTCCAATGCGTACAGCGACGCTTCGTTACAGTAGCAATTCCAGGTTTTGTCCCGCCTTGTTGGTGTTCGTGTACTCAGCGGCCCTACATCTGGCGTTTACGTCTCCAGCAAACATTACCACTTTTTTATGAGCAAATAAGCTCATGATAGTTGTGAATAGGTAGGTATCCTCTTCTTGGAGGCTGGTACCCAGTAGCAATAGTTAAGGGCACTATGGCAGTTTTGACTTCTATCAGTACGTAGGATTCGTCTAATGGTGGAAGTAGTTTATACACAATGCCACTTCGGATTGCTATTGCAGCGCCATCTAAGGCCTCATCTGTGTGACTTGTTGTGTCTACTTGATATCTTAATATCTTTGTTTTTTTGTGTTGATACCATGTTTGGATATTAAAACAATATCCGAGTCTAGTTCTTGTATTATGTTTTTAAATACAGAACCTTTAGCTGACCATGCGTTTACAATCATGTACATTATTTATAGATTTTTACTTTCACTATCCATTTTTCTAGTATGTGTCTTTTGTTTTTCGCTTTACTTTTACTTTACCTTTTGGTATTGTCTTCTGTCCTGCTTTGGTTCTGAGGCCTGGTGTGGGTGTGTTCTGCACTTGTCGTTTCTCTTCAATGTAGATCAAATTTGATTGTATAGGTTTATTGTTCAATAGCGTACATTTATACATAATCTAATACAAATACAAAAATAATCCAATACAAATACAGTAATAGTATGATACAATAATATATAAATACACGTAGTATAAGCGTACACATTACACAAAGCGGGGAGCCCGTCAGTGTTAGCGTGCAGTAAGACGCGGTGGAGCGTCCCACACGTGTCTTATCTGCTGCAAGTGGGTGGCCGCGGTCTTCACCACCCGTCGCCCGGCTGGTCGCGGGCAGCGATCAGCGCAGAGGGGGTGCTGTTCTCAGCACCTCCAGCAGCTCGTTTGTTGGGGTGTGGTGGACCACCTGGGCGGCTCTTGCCTCTCGCGCCCTGAGTAGGGCGCCTCTTACAGGGGAAGGGGCTGGCGCTCACTCTGGCCTGAGGCGGGTGGTGGCTGGGCAGGAGAGGAGGTAGTGCACCAGTGGGCGCCGGGAGCGGCCGCCGCAGTGTTTGCACCTCCCTGCCACAAAGTCGGCGTGCAGCTCTTCCCGCGTGGAGTAGCCCAGCCTCACACGCTGTAGCCACACGCCGTTCTTTGCCTCTTGATTGCTTTCCATTCTTGTTGCTGCTAGTGGACGTTGTGGGCGGCCCATCGTATAGCCTTCACCTTGAGCTGCTGCAGGCTGAGGCGCACGGTCCAGGTTATGGTGGGGCCGTGGGCGGCTCGCTTGGCAGCCTCGTCAGCAGCATCGTTGCTGCGCACGACGACGTGGCTGGGAATCCATTGGAGCCGAACACGCTCCCTCTAAGCTGCCAGGTCCTGCAGGGTGCAAAGGTGGTTGTGGTGAGTTGGATGTTGTCCCGGGTGTGGTTGTGGGCGTGTGCGTGCTGCAGCGCCTGCAGTCCCGACCGAAAGTCCGTGTGTATCACCACGGTGGCTTCCCGGCGGAGCAGAGCGTGCTGGAGGGCGTGCAGGATTGCTACCAGCTCCATCTGGAGGGTGAAGCATTGGTCTGATGTCCTCCACGCCTGTGTCAAGCAGCTCGTGAAGAAGGCGGCGCCGGACCTCCCGCTGTTGGGGTCGACGGAGCCGTCGGTGAAGTAGACTGCGCTGCCTGGCTCTGTGCCCTTAGACATGGCCAAGAGGGCGTGCTGACGCAGCTCCTTGGTGAGGCAGTTCGCTTTGCGGGCGGGAAGCTGTGTGGCGGTGATTGGGCGGCGGGGGGTCCCATGGTGGTGGTGGAAAGTAGGCGGGGTTGGGGGTGTCGGGGTTGCGCCACATCCAGTTCCCTGCCTGGTTGAGGGAGTTGGTTGCTAGGCTGACGTTCACGAGCCACCTGTTGTTACGCAGGCACTCGATGCCCTGCGCCACGGCCATTCGGAGTCTCCTCTGTGCAACACCCTCCACGTCGCGCTGGAGCACTCTGGCCACCCGACAGGCCACAATGCAATCCACCCTGGCGGTGAGGGGCACCAGGTTGGCCTCACTCTGCATGACACAGGCCCAGCACCACCTGGGTGCCGCCAACATGGTCCTCATGGCGGTGTTTTGCATCACTTCCAGGCGCTGTTGCGGCTGCCGGGGTAGCGCTACAAGGACCGGTGCATGTAGTCCACTAGGGAGCGCACTGCCTGGAGGTAGTCGAGGCGGAGGACGGGGAAGGTTGCACCAGCACTCGGCCGAGTCATGGCCCTCATCACATTCAGCCGGGACTGCGTCCGCTCCCACAGGTGAGTGACATGCTGCGTAAAGGACAGTCGCCTGTCCACCCACACTCCGAGGTACTGGTAGGAGTCGGTCTAGGCCAGGCCTAGACCGCGCGAGCTTGTCGCCGCGCCCGGTGACGACGAGGGCCAGGTCGTCGTCGTAGCTGAGGAGGATGGTTCCTTCCCGATAGAGAGGGCGACCAGCTTCTCCATCAGCACGTTGAAGAGGAAGGGGCTGAGGAAGCCGCCCTGGGGTGTCCCGGTCTCGAAGGTGAGGTAGGGAGACTTGTGACCCTGGAACTTCACACGGGCTCGGCGCTGGTGAAGGTAGTCCTGGAGCCAGCCCGGCATTCTCCCTCGGATGCCCTTCCTCACAAGGGCGGCTAGTATGGCGTAGCGGCTAGCCAAGACGAAAGCCTTCTCGAGGTCAAGGAAGACTACTATGGTGGGCTGGTTATTGGCGTGAGCCAGGAGGGTGATGAGGCATTTCGTCGTGCTCACCCCCCTGGTGTAGCCGAATACGTGGTGGTGAAGGCTTCCCACGCTCTCTGCTGTTTTTTCGGTGCAGCTAAGGAGGGAGATTGGCCTGAAGGTGGTGTGATCCTTCGGCTTGGGGATGGGCTGGATGTCGGCGTCCTTCCAGGAGGGCAGCAGACGGCCTGCCAACCACGACGCGTTCAGAAGGGCTAGCAGCGCGGCGTCCCCGGCGAGCCCAGCGTGCGCCAGCATGGAGTACCGCACTCCTTCGGCTCCCGCCGCTGTGTCACGCCCACGCTTCGCCCTGGCTAGCTCAAATTAAATAATAATAATTATATAATAATAAATAAAAAAATTTCAATCATAAATAATTGTAAGTATCAATTATCTTTTTGAACATAAAATTTTTTGAAGTTATCAAGTAGATAATAATTCTGTAATAATGCAATAACTATTATAAACTCAAGGTATAATTATATTTACATAGAAAAATAAGAATTTAAATGAATAGAAACCTAAATTTATTTACTTTAATAAAATACCATAAAAGCCATTCACCATTGACCTATAGTAATTTTTTGGTTTTCAATTTAGTTATTGACTCCAATTCTTCAATTATAGTGGAATGAATAAAATAAATTTGTAAGACAATTTAATTGTAGAATTTAAACATAAAGATAGCAAAATTTCATTGTAAACCAAGTTTAAACATAAAAATAATAATAATGTTAATACTAATAACAATATTATTAGTATAAATAATAATGACATTAAAATTATCAAAATAATAATAATAATATTAATATCAATAATAATCATAAATTATAATAATTCTGAATAAAATTGAAATTATAATTAATGTTACTTCTGATTTTTTTTTATCTAAACAGTTCTTAAAATTATTAAGTGACCTACAATTCACCACATCTGCAAGCAAACTGTCCCAAAAGTTCACCACTTTCTGCCTGAAAAGGATTATTTTTACAGTCTAACCTACAACTTTGATTCTTTTTATTTTCAAACTATATCCTCTATGGCAGTGATTCCTGTCTATTTCAAAGAATTTCCTTATATCTACTCTGTATATTCCATTGAAAATCTGATAAATAATTCAGTAACTCTGCTTTGGCAATCTTTTTCATTGATTTGCATACTACTAATATTAACCTGATATGCCTATAGTTAATAACATCCCCTCTCACCATCACTCTATCCATTGAAGAAACATTTATCTTCTTAATTCAATGTCATTTGGCAATGCAGCATCTTGTGATCCTTCACCCAAAATTTGTTTCTTCTTTCTGTTCCTACGTTTACGCTTTATGACTATACCCAGATCATCAGAGACTTTTTTTGGCATAGTTAACCAGAAAATCTTCTAATGCCCCGAGTTTTATATCACTTTGTTGTAAGTTAAGTCCTTTGGTTTGGAAGTAGGCCTCTGTGTCATTTATTTCTAGTAGGACAGGTTCCCACAAGAAAAGAAAGCACAGAAATGGAAATGACTGCAAAGAGCCAAGTAGCACACCAGCCTCTGTCCTGGTGTGGGGGTCGAACCAAGTAAACATTTGTTTGAAAAATTTAAACGGTTCACACATTAAACCTTATAAATGGGAAGACAAACTTCCCGCTTTGTATTATTTCTCTTTCGTAAATGGGAAGATAGACTTCCCTCTTTGTATTAATCTCTTTCGTAAATAGGAAGATGGACTTTCCGCTTAGTATACTCTCTTTTGTAAATGGAAAGTTAAACTCCCCAGTATTATATCTTGTAAATAAAGGAAGGAAAATCCCAGTGTACTCGGTCGGTGAAGGAGCCTTCCGAAGCCGTTGCATCCTGTGTCGAGTAGTGAGGAAAAGGGAAATGAGATGGACCTTTTTGGAGCACAAATCGTGCGGGTCACAGAGACCGACATTGTTGAGTCGATGCTACTTGGGAGCTTCTGTTATTCTCCTTGTAAGACCACGTAGAGAAAAGTTCACGGCATCGATGTCGCTTCCCGAACCTTTACCTCATTTGCCGAGAATACACATTCAGTATCGTGTGGTGGATCTGAGATCTGATTGAGTGCTTAAAAATTCGGAAAATTTGAATTTGAATTGTTGTAAGAGTAGATGTAGGTAGACGATAGAGATAGGGTCTAGGGACGGGTAGCGGAAAATAGAAAGAAGTGTGGTAGGGCGCAAAAAGAGATGCTAGTGCCTGGTGATCAGGCCTATCGCTCTTAAGTATTTTTGGTTTTGTGCTTCCTTTGTTGTCTTTGAGTTAGTTTATATATATATATATATATATATATATATATATATATATATATATATATATATATATATATATATATATATATAATATGGCGTTCAAGCCATTTGTATTCAATAAACAATTAATGTCCTTGGGTATGATGTGCGCATTTGCTGCTGTGCTTAGTGTCTTTGTTTTTTTCGTATATCTTGTAGTGAGTGTAATTCGTGTTTTTTTTCGAAGATGTCTTCTTCGGTAAATTAGGGTCTTCATCGGTGAGTTGTTTATTTGGCTTAGGGTAAAAAACCTTTCTATTCTTATGTGTAGAACGGCACTTCTGCTCCGCCAGCTAAAACCCGTCAGAGCTTGGAAATCCAGCGCGACTTATTCCTCCTCTGTTCTGGTCAATCATGTGGACAATATCATCATCCAATTCTCGATTAACCAGTTCCTGCATATTCCTTGTCCGTTCTTCTATGACAATGTTAGTGTGACTTAACCCCGCCTCCCGGTGCATCTCTCCCTGGCGTCTTCTCTCATGCCTGGATGTACCTGTAATTAGGTACATACATTTATTCTGCACCACATGTAGTTTCCTCTTTTGTATCTACAAGACACACGAGAGGGAAGAAGCGGGGTATAGCAGCATCGATCTTACAAATGCATTGTAGATCTTTGTCTTATTGCTTTGACGAATATTACTGAACCTGTATAGAGTTTTGAATGCAGCAGTGGCCTTGATGATTCCTTCGTGGACGGGCTTCTTGTACCCGGATGAAGTAATCTTCATTCCGAGAACATTGCACTCCCTGGTGCAGTGATAATATATATCCCCCACCCTGACGTAGTACAGTAGTCTCCTGCCTATGGGGACTACTTTGAACTTTTCCTAGTTGGTAAGGATATTCTACCGGGCCTCGTACGTGTTAAGATTTTCAATTTCTGCTGCTGTCATACGAGCTTGCCAAGGCGCATTCCACCATGGAAAAGTGATTATCTGGGTGAAATCATCGGCGAATTGAATGTTGAGGCTAGTGGAGCTTACGGGGGCTGGGAGATTAGCGGTGTAAATCAAGTAAAGAGTGTGGGACAGGTATCCCCCCCCCCCCCTGAGGGAGGCCCGTAGTGAGCGGAAAATTTGGTCCTTCCGTGCACCCTAAACTAATGTACGCAGCTATCTCCATGAAATAGTCACAGAGAGTTTTTTTCTACATTTTCACTTAGGCCCAGTCGTAAGATCTTGTAGTGCATTCCCCGTTGCCACATCTTATTAATACATCCCGACAAACAATGTCCACGTGACTCCTTTCTCGTTTAGCTTGGGTTAGCTTTTCCGCGATGGCATTAGTCTCCATCTCCGTACTTCGCTTCCTCCTAAACTCGAATTGATGTGGGTTGAAGAGGATGTTCTCCTCTAGGTGAGACACCAGAATTCTGTAGAGGATCTTCTCGAAGAGCTTCCCGCCAAATTCTAGAAGTGAAGTTGGCCGGTAGCTCTCGTTCAACGTTGGGTCCGTTCCGTGCTTAGGCAAGAAAATCACCTTAGCCGTTATATAAGCATCTGGAAAGTATCCCGTGTTGAGACAGGCGTTATATATCCTTTTCATCCCTTCGATGACATTGGCTGGCGCCTTTTCAAAGTTTAGCTTTGTAAGCCCCGATTGTCCTGCGCGGCGTTTCGTTCAATACTAATGTGGAATTAAGAACCTGGTTAGACGAATTCTTTGAGTTAAAATCCAGAGATTTTTATTGCAGCGGCATCGGAAAACTAGTTGAACGTTGGGAAGAAGTCGTAAATAACAACGGAGAATACATTATTGATTAAATTGCATATTGTTATCAATTAAAAATCCAGTTTTTCTAAAATTGTTAATGGTAATAAATAAATTTGCTAAAACCGCAAGAACCAATTCCTCAACCCAATAGAATACCTTGCGTCACGTGCGTTAACAATATTTAAAATCCACTGTGAGGAGTCTGCACGCATCTAGGCCTAACGTAAAACTGACAACTGTGAGAGACTTATTAACGTCAAAGTGTCGCCCGGAGCGGACCGCCCCCTCCACCCACCCTTAGCTACGACACTGGTAAGTTTGTAACCACATATTGTAATATACAAATCCACTTCATGTAATATTTGTCAACTTTGTCTCTGAAGATGATATGTGCCATATCGAAAACCGGCAGTGTAATAAAACATTGTGGAATGGAGTATTAATTTACTGTTACCATCCTCAAGGTACAACTCCTTAGGTATAATTGAACTTTGGAGAGCTAATTCATAGTTGAATGGCGACTAGAGGTTTAAAATTTTTTTTTTTTAATTCGAAATTAGCAGTCGCTTTCAGCAAAACCTGTCATGATCTCTCTCTTTCTATATATATATATATATATATATATATATATATATATATATATATAAGAAGAAGATATCACATTAGCGTGATATATATCAGTAAGAAGATATTTGAATCAAGATTTATTTATAACCACAGGACTAATTTTGGCAAAGTTATAATTGCCATTTTCAACTAAGTAATCAAAAAAGCCAAGCAAAGAACCCAGTATATACAGGGTCACCCCCCTAAAATAGGCCCAACTTTCGATAGGCCTCATTTCTTATTTTTCTGCAAGGATTGAATGAAAATTTGGTGATAATTAGTTCATTGTGTTTAAAAACATCATATCTGAACATGAGAGTTTTTGGACTTTTCTTCTTTATTCTAGAGCACGTATTCGAGATGACCTTCATTTAGCTCTGTGCATTTCTTGAGGCGCAGCACAAAGTTGTCCATGACGTCCTTACAAACTGACCGCAGGAAACAATCTGGAAAAACCCAGTATATATAAGGCGATAAAAATAATAAACAAAATGAAAGCGCAGGAAACAATCAGGAAAAACACAAGGATTTTGGATTCAGGGAAAGTTACTAATTTCTGAGAGCAATTGCTTCCGAGGGTTTATAAATACGATTGGCGACTTTATTTGATATATCTATATTGAATTTGTATTGGCCTTCGGATGAATTGAAATTATCGACTTTGTAATTCGGCAATTCTTTTCTCAATATAATTGTTTGATTTATAAAGGATATTTGCTTGGTTGAAATATATTCTACGGTCATACTTTTGCATGTACGTAAAGAGACTTGAAGAACTTTTACACCTTCTTATATCGGCTTGATGTTCTTTTATCCTCTTATTAAAGTGGCCCAACTCTCCGATGTATGCCAAATTAAAATTATGACATGGTATACGGTATACCCTAGCGTCGTAATTGATTGGACGCAGTCTGGTCAAGGATTTTCGTATGGTATTAGAATATTTAAATGTGATATCTATGTCATTTCCGTTCGCATACGATTTTAAGGGGGCCAAAGCTGGAGCATATGGGAAACTAATATATCTTTTAAAATCGTTCCTTCTCAGTGTGGACATGGCATAGTAGTTTTTTCGATCTTTCGAATGACATCTGTTTATGAAGTGAATTGGGTATTTTAGTTCGATGAAATTGCAGATAAGGTGGTTAATTTCATCCTGAAAGAAGATTTGGTCGCATGTTCTATAGGCTCGGAGAAAAGGGGAAGAAATAACAGATATCTTAACGGATTTGTCATGTAATGAGAAGAAATGTATGTAAGCATTTGAATTTGTAGGTTTTCGATAGACTGAGCACTGAATATGATTATTTAAACGGTGGATTTTTACGTCTAAAAACGGTAAAGAGTTGTTCTGTTCCCATTCTACTTTGAATTTTATCGATGAGTGTAACGCAATCAGGTTGTGGAAAAATTCATTGAAATTATTATTGTCTACATATCAGTAATAGATAAGAAGTTCTGAATAGATTCTATGGAAGAGGGTCGTTTCATAGTTTTCCATAAAAAGATTGCATAGGATGAGGGAAAGGGGGTTACCCATAATTAGGCCATATTTTGGGCGGAAAAACTTATCTTCAGTTTAAAATACATTATCAGTTACACATAAGCGCACTAATTTAATAATTTTAGGGATCGGTAAGGGTGAGTTAATATCTAGATTGGCAAGAATTCTCAATAAAACATCAAGTGCTTCATCGACCGGGACTTTAGTGAACAAAGTATTTACGTCATAGCTTAACAGTTTTTTTCCACTGAGATTAAGATTGTTAATTTGGAAAATAAAGTAAGATGAGTGGATAATATGTGAGTGAGAGATGCTACTCACCGCATTTGATAAAATTCTATCAAGTGCGGTGTGTAGAATCTGTCAAAGATATTTGTATATAATGCATATAGATGATTTTATTAGAAGAAATATATTAGAATCGTTCCTAATTTCCAGCACAAAGGAGAAAATGTAAATATAAGCCGGATTTGTTTTCCTTAGAACCGGTCGTATCTTTCTTTCTTAAATCGGACTTATCAGAGACCATAAAAAAAATCTGACCTCATAGGGAGAACATAGCTTTGTGTAAAAACGGAGTCTCTATTTTATAAACCATTGTGAGTTTGAAAATGTTAAGACAACGAAAGTACTAACTCCAATCAATCTTTCTTTTTCCTTACGTGGTATACACAAATATATATACATCTATATATAGTATATATATATATATATATATATATATATATATATATATATATATATATATATATATATATATATATATACATACAACATATATGTGGTGATACATTTATAAAATTACACACACACTCCTGTACACGGTATTCCGACCGGAGCGACAATTGATTTCGCCTTGGTCGCATTATCTTCCTTCTAATCACAACACATCGGTTCCCACGAAACTGTCACTCAACCATTTCCTTTTATTTGTTTATTAAGTTCACGCACTACACTACATGGAAAGAAATACAACGAGCTTGAAAGAGCAATTCAAGCACTAATTAATGACGGATTAAGTAATCACGAAGTTGAGATACCTAATAGGAATAGAAACAAAGAAAACACCCTAAAACTCTTTACATTAGTACATTATCACTATGAGTGTATAATAATAAAATAAATAATTAACCCAAAGTACAACCAACAATCGCTGAGCAAAATTTCAATTTACCAATATATTATCAAATTAGACGGACCACTAACCTTATTAAGAAGAATAACCCAAGACCTGCGCCTGAACCAAACAAAGGACCCATCTAATATATGGTAAACATGTAAATTAGGAGACTATGAGTTTTTGCTTGACTTATTTATTTGGCTGGTTTATCACCTAAATAAGGAAGCAGCGAAGCACACACACAATAAAGTACGGAGTTTGCCTTGACACAAAGAGGATGAAGGACATTAGCCCCCAAATTAAACTCTCCTCCAAATTGGCATACAAATACCTCATTTTGAAACTAATTTTATTCAAGAAAAGCAACCAATGTTTGTGATAGAACGGTCTGAAGCCGCTTAAATTCAGTCGCTATCACATGTTTGTTAAAACACATGGCTACCCACGTGCATCTGCGATGAGAAAGCAGGGCGCGCTATCGCCACCTGAGTTAATATTTAACCAAGGAGGTTCATCCCCCACCCCCAGTTTCGCCCCATACGTCGATCTCGCCAGATTGAGTTAGGCTTATGGGAAGATAAGGTATGTTCCAAGGCGCGGCTGGGGCAGTCCCTCGAAGCCCACACTCCATTGTCCCCTACGCCAAGGGGATGGCTCCGACTATTTATATGAAACTTTCCCGATTGATTCAGATCAGATCAGATCCAGATTATCTTCGCGAGACATCACGCCGATCTGGTCTCACCTTGTGTACCAGGGGCCCTCTACCTCGAGATCCACCATTATTGTCCAGAAGAGGATAATATCCCTTGAGTGCCAAGGTTCGAGCCTTCAAGACGCCAAGTCCTGTTGTTCAGAAACAGAATAACGTTAGAACAGCCATTGTTCTTTGAGCCCGTTGACAAGAGAGGGTTCTCACCCTCCCTCCCCCCCTGTGGTTCAGAAAGAGAACAACGTTAGAACAGCCATTGTTCTTGGAGCCCGTAGACAAGAGAGGGTTCTCTCTCCCCCTGTTGTTCAGAAGAGAACAACGTTAGAACAGCCATTGTTCTTCAAACCCGTTCGTCAAGAAACGGTTCTCATTCCCAAGACGTCACGTCAGGATAATTTAATCCTCCCCCTTCGGCTGGAACTCGCCAGCGGACCGAAGAGTCCTTCGCGTCGCCTTCCTCTGCACAACAACTTGTAATTACGTAAGCTGAGCATTACCTTTAATTATCTAGCCTTTCGTCAACCCTACCCTGTGCTTTAAATGGTTTAGCGAACCATTTCACCCCCTTTAATTTTTATTTGTTTACCTTTTTGAATCTCCCCAAATCTTAACACGTTGACTGCCAACGCCGCCGATAGGCGGCAATGGCGCTGTCCGCAAAATCCGCCGCCGCCGAGAGGCGGCAGCAAACCAATGCTAAACATATGCGTTAGTATGGCGTCGGCGTTTACGGGAAGACGTTGTGTTGTTTATGGCTCTTCATGAAAGACCTAAGCTGCATTTTAGAATGCTTGGTTTCTAATTTCAATTAATTAAGTTTGAGTCACCCCATATTTCATAAATGGCTCAATTTAGGAAGTGTAAATATAATAGGATACTAACTGAAGAAGATTTAGACATTGAAACTGAAGATTCTGATGGGGATTACATATTTTCATGTTCTGACTCTGATGCATCAATTGACAATCAAGATGGTGGTGCAAATGATGATGGAATTGATGACGTCATTGATGACGTCGCAGTTGGGGCTTCAGAGAATCCTTTTAAATGGAATGATATAAATTCGCAGAAGAAAACATTTAATTTTGTTAGCCATCCATCTTTGTTAGTAAATGCTTTGGGTAATGAGCCAATTGATTATTTTAATTTGTTATTGGATGATACTATTATTGATTCAGTTGTTGCTAATACTAACAGATATGCCGAAACCCTTTTTCTTAGTGAAACCACCCGTGAAGCAGCAAGGATTACTGCATGGAAAGATGTTACTTCACAAGAGCTAAAGACTTTTTTAGGCCTATATTTACATATGGGTAACATCAAAATAAATAGAAGGGCTGATTACTGGAAGATAGATGATCTATATAGTTTACCTTGTTTTTCTGCTAATATGTCAAGAAACAGATTTTGCCTGATCCTTAGAAACCTTCATTTTTCATCTCTGGAAGTTGAAAATGAATTCAAAACTGATAGACTTCGTAAAATTCGGCCTCTGCTGGATTATTTCAATGAAAAAATTAAAAGTTTATATGTTCCTGGCAAGCAATTATCGTTAGATGAAGCAATGGTTCTTTGGAGGGGACGACTGTGTTTTAGGCAGTATATAAAAGGAAAGAGGCACAAGTATGGCATAAAAATATATGTGCTTACAGAACCAAATGGACTCATTTTGAAAATTTTAGTATACAGTGGAGCAAATGATAAGGAAACAAATGGAAAAGGACATACAACTAAAGTTGTTATGCATTTGCTTGAAGAAAGGCTTGATTTCGGCCACAGTGTGTACATGGATAATTATTATAATAGTGTTGATCTAGCTACAGTATTACTGACAAGAAAAACATTTTGCACAGGAACACTAAGATCAAATAGGAAAAATAATCCCAAAGAAGTTACTCAAGCAAAACTAAAGAAAGGAGAGGTCATAAGCCAGCATTGCAATGGAGTGACCGTCGTTAAATGGAAAGACAAATCGGAGGTTTTGTTCATCACAACTGAGCATTCAGATGAAATAATTCAAACAACCAATAGAAGAGGAAATGAAAAGGAAAAGCCTGAAGCAATTGTAAAATACAATTCATTCATGAGCGGTGTAGATTTTCAGGACCAAATGATGTCCTATTATCTTCATGATCGTAAAACTCTCAGGTGGTATAAAAAATTAGGCCTACATATAATCCAACTCCTACTTTTGAATGCTTTTTTTCTTTTCAATAAGTTTTCTAACCAAAAGAAAAACCTATATGAATTTCGACATGAAGTCATAAGGAAATTGCTACCATTGAAAAGAAAGTCAGAAGAGAAAGTATCAAGAGAGCACATTCCTACCAAGATAAAAAAGCTTGATCATCAAGACAGAATTTCCAGAAAAAGATGCAAGAGTTGTTCGAAAAATAATAAGAGATCTGATACTATTTATGAGTGTATGGCCTGTCCAGATTCACCTGGTCTATGCTTGGACAAATGTTTCAAGGAATATCATAAATAATGTAAATACTTATGACTTGTAATAATGAGTATAGGGCTTATATTTGTTATTTTGACTGATAGCCTAGTACGGTACATAGTTTTATTGAAAGTGTGTCTTATGTTTGAAAATGTTCTTATTGTCAATATTGGAAGTAATTCTTTTTATGTATTCTTTTTTATTTACACTGGAGGCATAGTACGGTAGGGTCTACTGTATCTTTTTTGTATTTTTATTTCTTATTTTCACTGAAGGCAGTAATCGTTTTATTGAAAGTGTGTCTTATGTTTGAAAATGTTCTTATTGTCAATATTGGAAGTAATTCTTTTTATGTATTATTTTTTATTTACACTGGAGGCATAGTACGGTAGGGTCTACTGTATCTTTTTTGTATTTTTATTTCTTATTTTCACTGAAGGCAGTAATTGTTTTATTGAAATTATTTTTGAAATATTCTTATTGTCAATGTCGGAAGATTTTTTTTAGGCCTATGAGCCAGTATGGATTTGTATTTGTTATTTTCGGTGAAGGCCTACATAGTTTATTGATTTTACATTTATTGTCAATTTTGGATGTTTTTAGGCCTATGTGTTTTATGTTATTTTCAGTGAATGCCTAGTACGGTACGCCAAGGCCTACCTAGTTTTATCGAATTTTTGAAATGTTCTTATTCTCAATTTTTATATGTATATTTTTTCTCATAAAAATATAAAGTACAATATATTAGTTGTTTTATACCTTTCCTTTCAAAAAAGTGACCATAATTTTCACAACGATAAAAAAATCTCAATGACGCCTATCGGCGGTCCGTGGGATATAAGAAAAGCGATCGGCGCTATATGCCGATGACGCCTATAGGCGGCGCCTGCATTTTCTTCATAAAAAAGTATTCAAATTGAAAAAAAAATACTTTTTATGCAATATATAATCAAAAATATAACTTTGAAACTCTATAATTAGCATCGGTTTCTGGGGTTATTCTATCGGCGGCATTGGCAGTCAACGTGTTAATCCTCGGATTAGTCTGATATTCCCACGACCCTTTCCATTCTCTGTTTATGTAAACATTTACCGTTTTGTGTGTTATTGATAGTTTCATTAATAAAACTCTATTTTATTAATGATAGCAATATTATTATACTTGAGCCCAGTTCCACTTCTTAAGCATATTGAAGATAAATAACCTCGGTCAATATATATATATATATATATATATATATATATATATATATATATATCTATATATATACTATTTAAATTTGGTATCAAGTGTGTAAGGTTTAACGCTATATCTTTGCAAACACTGGTCTCAGTCGAGTGAAGCATAGTGTTATTCGTTATACGAATAGAGTATAGTAGTTCCCTTTTGATTTAACGATTGCTATCCCCTTTTTTTACCTCAAGAAGCTGGAGTAGCTCAAGGAACTGTTATAATAATTTGTTTGTGTTTTTTTTGTGTGATTTTAGTCATTGGTTATCTAGATCGAGAAACCAATTACGAATAGGTCAGTGCCCATATTTAGGTAGGCTAACTTTCTAGAAGGCATAATTATTATTGCAAGGAATTTAGTTGGTTGACTATTGCAACCCAAGTGCAAATATGACTTAGTTCGAAATCTTCAAAGCGCAAGGAGAATCCTTGGGACGTTCCGAAAGAGAATTGATTGAATATGTTCAAGAGGAGCAACGAATGGAAAGAGAAAAGTTAAGAGAAGAAAGGCAAAGTGAAGTTCAACGAGAAGAAAGAGAAATCCAACGAGAAGAAAGAGAGGAACGGGAAGACAAGCTAAGCTTCACCATAATCTTGAAATGGCTAAAGTACAAGTCGAAATACAATCATTCAGTTCACGTTCAGAAGCCCCGCCCAATCTCCCACTTAAGCTTCTCAATTTCAGGGATGGAGAGGATTTAGGAGCATTTTTAGCCCACTTCGAAAAGATCCTCGAGATCAATAACCTGGATCTGGAGGCTGAAGGTGTAGCAAGATTACTTCCCCTGTTAAATTGCAAATTGCGCGAGATTTTTATATCTTTACCATCTGAATGTACAATTAACTTCAGCACCTTATAAGCTGAGTTATTGGCCGCTCATAATATGACTCCCGATTTCTACCGACAAGAATTTCGAGGAGGTCGTATTAAACCCGGACAGACGTTCCGTCAATTCGGATACATTCTTTAGAGGAATTTTAAATTTTGGTTAGAATCCTCAAAGGTTGATCCGAACTACGAGTCCTTAACATACTTCGTGTTGCGAGATAAATTTGTGGCGTCTCTCCCGACGGAGATCCGTGCGTTCGTCAAGGATCGTCGGTGCCAGACCTTTAAAGAATGTACCGAAGAAGCGGATGTCTATGCCACAAGCCATAATTTATACCCCAAGAAAAATCGAACTTCTCACCAACCCCCCAACCAGGAAAGAATGAAGGATTCGCGCTTCTTCCCAAGAAAGCTGACGAAGTTTCCGTGCCCCGTAAAACCCCAAAACTTCTTCCCCCAAACCAACAACAGCACACCAAACCTCCCGTTAAGATTTTTCCTCCATCACTCTTCCCGAAGCGACCAATTATATGCTTCACCTATGGTGTAGAAAACCACATGAGCTGGAATTGCCCCCCAAATTCTAGGCTTAAAAGTGGACCAGCCCACCAAGTTAACCAGATTAATGCCACCCCGGCTTCCCGGGTGGTGCAGACCCAAGCATCAACTTCTCCCCCTCCGGCAGGCCACCAGGTAAATTTTATTTTTGATAAAAGTTCCCCGGGAACTTTGAAATTTGAGGAGGGCAGCGTGAACGGCTGCCGTGTATCTACTCTCGTCAGGGACACAGGATGCACGTGTTTCATCGTGTCCGACGAGCTCCTCCCCCCAGTGGAGCCTAACCATGAACAATTTGCGGTGGTACATGACTACCTTGGGCGGGCGAACCGATTCCCCGTTGTTAGATGTTACCTGCAGTATCAGTATTATGATGGCTGGGCTGAAGTCATTTCAGCACCCATACAATTCTGTTCCGTACTTATAGGACAGAGCCCTCAAGTAAGTTCCGACCTTGTGTCCCAGGCCGCCTTTCCTCGAGGCCGAGCTAAGAAGGAAGCCCAGGAGCCCGTCCCCCTTAGAACCCCGATACCGTCCGAATTCTCGGAGATCCTTAACCAGGACTTTAGGACGGCACAAAAATAGTGTGAAGTACTAACACCTTTATGGGATAAGGCCCAAGAGAAGGACATGAAGACTGTCCGTGGACCCAAAGAAAAAAAGTACCACCAACGCGCCCATGGAGATACGTTCGTAGCACTGGACGAAACATCGGCGCTTGAAGAGGATTACCCCGCGGAATCCCTTAATGTCATACAGACAGTGTTTATCCAACCTGATTCCGATTACCCTTTTCCTTCCCTGCCAGGCGAGTCTTTTGAACCCTCTGACCTGGATATCGACGTGCAGCTGACACCACATCAAAAGAGTCAGCTACAAGAACTATTATGTCAGTTCGACGACGTTATTTCAGAGAAGCCTGGATGAGCTACTAGTTTCGAGCATGATATTAAATTAACAACCTTAGAACCTATCCGTTCAAAACCCTATCCCATGCCGATTCATTTACGCCAAGCTTTTAACGCCGAAGTCGATAATTTAATTAGTTTATACATAATAGAACCTTCCACCTCTAGTTATTGTTCCCCAATCGTCATTGTCAAGAAACCTGATGGCTCTTATCGGATGTGCATCGACTCCCGGAAGTTAAATTCGGTAACTGTGTTCGACGCCGAGCCCATCCCGTTGGTAGACCAAAACCTCCACCTTTTTGAAAACGCCAAGTTTATCTCAGAACTTGATTTGTGCAAGGCGTATTACCAAATTCCCCTCCGGCCCGATGTGAAAGCATATACCGCCTTTGCAACTGAGAAAGGCTTAATGCAATTTAAGCGCCTTCCTTTTGGCCTCGTGACCGCTTGTAGTAACTATAACCGTCTCATGAGAAGGTTGTTAGATGGACTTCCGAATGTATCCTTTTACTTCGATAACGTCTACGTTGCTACTCCTGAATGGAGTCACCATTTAACCACCCTATTAGCTCTCTTCGAGCGACTGCGCGGAAATGGCCTCACCATTGGCCCCAGCAAATGCCATTTTGCCCACGAAACCATAAAATACTTGGGTTTCAAAATAGGACAAAGCTAGTTAGGTCCACAAGAGGACAAGATTAAGGCAATCACCGACATGCCCGTCCCGAATACTAAGAAGCAATTAAGATCATTCCTAGGATCAGCTTCTTACTATTGGCGATTTGCCCCGAATTTCGCTGCAATCTCGGCGCCCCTCAGCACCCTTTTAAAAAAGAATTCCCCTGATCGTCTACGTTGGAATGAAGTCGCTGTTTCTCATTTTAATCAGCTCAATAGTAAGCTCATTTCTGCCCCCATTTTAAAGTTGCCAAACCCGGAAAAATCCTTTGCGATTAAGACCGACGCGAGCAAATAGGGCATTGGAGGTGTACTCCTTCAACATGAGGATGACGGAACGAGTCATCCAGTTGCATATGCTAGTCGCCAATTATTACCACGCAAAAGGAGATATGCCACTATAGAGAAGGAAGCTCTAGCAATTATATGGGTTATTGACAGGTTTAAAATGTATTTGATAGGAAAAGAATTTCAGATAGGAACTGACCACCGCCCGTTGGCCTATATTCGGAATGTACGACACTCCAACGGCCGAATTATGCGCTGGAGTTTACTCTTGCAAGAGTATCAATTTAAGATCAATTATATAAAAGGTTCCGATAATCAGGTCGCTGACGCACTCAGTAGGAATGCGTTACCAAATAGTGTAGATTATTGTAATTCGTAGGATTAGGATCTCCATGTATGTATATACCGTCTTGTACGACTTAAATTAGATTCTCCTGTAATATAATTAGTTAATTATCTAATGTCTGAATTTTGTGGCTCAATGTCTAATTTTTTCTCGTATGTATATATATATTTGTACCCATTAAATTACGTATAAATTATTTTGTCCCATATGTACTAATTTTATATTATTTCATTGTTCCATGTCTCTTTTATGGTTAAGTTTGTATTAAAGGTTAGTTTCCCCTATGATCAAAAGATAAAAATAATCATATGTATTGAGGTAATACTAGCTAGGTGCATGAAGGTACGGTCGTTGCAAGAAAGCGAGTCCCCCACAACGGAGCTCTACCGTTGTCCCTTCTCTCCTTTTTTTTCGAAGTGACAACTTCCCCCCGGAGGGAGGGGTGTGATAGAACGGTCTGAGGCCGCTTAAATTCAGTCGCTATCACATGTTTGTTAGAACAAATGGCTATCCACGTGCATGTGGGATGAGAAAGCAGGGCGCGCTATCGCCACCTGAGTCAATATTTAACCAAGGAGGTTCACCCCCCCCCCTCCTCGTTTCACCCCCCCCCCCCCCCCTCCTCGTTTCACCCCATACGTCGATCTCGCCAGATTGAGTTAGTCTTATGGGAAGATAAGGTATGTTCCAATGCGCGGCTGGGGTAGTCCCTCGAAGCCCCCACTCCATTGTCCCCTACGCCAAGGGGATGGCTCCGACTATTTATATGAAACTTTCCCGATTGAATCAGATCAGATCCAGATTATCTTCGCGAGACATCACGCCGATCTGGTCTCATCTTGTGCACCAGGGGCCCTCTACCTCGAGATCCACCATTATTGTCCAGAAGAGGACAATATCCCTTGAGTGCAAAGGTTCGAGCCTTCAAGACGCCAAGTCCACAAGGCGCGCCCTGTTGTTCAGAAAGAGAACAACGTCAGAACAGCCATTGTTCTTTGAGCCCGTTGACAAGAGAGGGTTTTCACCCTCCCCCCCTCTGTGGTTCAGAAAGAGAACAACGTTAGAACAGCCATTGTTCTTGGAGCCCGTAGACAAGAGAGGGTTCTCTCTCCCCCTGTTGTTCAGAAGAGAACAACGTTAGAACAGCCATTGTTCTTCAAACCCGTTCGTCAAGAAACGGTTCTCATTCCCAAGACGTCACGTCAGGATAATTTAATCCTCCCTCTTCGGTTGGAACTCGCCCCAGTGAACCGAAGAGTCCCTTGCGTCGCCTTCCTCTGCACAACAACTTGTAATTACGTAAGCTGAGCATTACCTTTAATTATCTAGCCTTTCGTCAACCCTACCCTGTGCTTTAAATGGTTTAGCGAACCATTTCACCCCCATTAATTTTTATTTGTTAACCTTTTTGAATCTCCTCAAATCTTAATCTTCGGATTAGTCAGATATTCCCACGACCCTTTCCATTCTCCGTTTATGTAAACATTTACCATTTTGTGTGTTGATGATAGTTTAATTAATAAAAATCTATTTTATTAATGATAGCCATATTATTATCCTTGAGCTCAGTTCCACTTCTTAAGCATATTGAAGATAAATAACCTCGGTCAATCAGATTTACCCCGCACTCGAAATATAAGAATAATTCCCTCAACGAATAGTTATATATGGTATATCGTCGAGAGTCTATTGTACGACAATGTTAAATATACATTTCAATTCCAACGAGATAATTCCAAGTGCCAGGGCACGGAACAGGCAACGGGGCACTCTAACTTTATTAACCCAAAGTTGCTAATCACCATGGGAGTGAGCTTAACCTCTGTCCCTATGTGTCGGCTAGAAGTTCCCCACAATTGACCTCTTCCCCCCTGCCTGAATGGGTTGTTAGTTCGCTTACACGTTCCCTTTTTTTGTTTGTTAGTAAGTTTGGAACCACATATTGTAATATAGAAATCTACTTGCTTTAAAGATTGTCCTCTTTGTTTCTGAAAGTTATACGTGAAATATCGAAACTCCGCAGTGTAATTAAATAGTGTGGAAAATGGGGTATTAATCCACTATTACCTTCCTCAAGATACAACTCGTTAGTTTATATTTAACTTTGGGGAGCTTATTGATGAGTGGAATACGAAATTAGCAGTCGTTTTTAGCAAAACCTGTCATTTTAAGGTTAAGAGGTGGTTAGTCTAATTCCCCCCTCCACTATTTAAGGCAATGTATGTCCTGCCTCCTGTTCATTCCTTGAAAGGGTCTTTAAGAATAAAGACGAAAGCGCTCGGAATCGTTTTTCACTTTTCCTTTGTGGGTGTATCTGCATAACTTTGACTCGCGTGCACTTTGTGAGCTTTTTTCATATATATATATATATATACGTAGGTGAGTCAAAAAGTTCTCAGATAAATGGCATAAAATTTTTATTTGTAATAATACTGTAATCATTTTTCTACATAAGCTCCATTAACATCTATACACTTTCTTAATCTATGAATCCAACGGTAAAGACCATCTTTGTAGAATTCACGGGGTTGTCTCTGGCACCAAGTAATGACCTGCTTTTTTGCTTCATCTAATGATTGAAACCGGGTTCCTTTTAGGTGTCCCTTTAAATTTGGTTAGGTTAGGTAACCTAACCTAACCTAACCTAACCTAACCTAACCTAACCTAACCTAACCAAATTTAAAGGGACACCTAAAAGGAACCCGGTTTCAATCATTAGATGAAGCAAAAAAGCAGGTCATTACTTGGTGCCAGAGACAACCCCGTGAATTCTACAAAGATGGTCTTTACCGTTGGATTCATAGATTAAGAAAGTGTATAGATGTTAATGGAGCTTATGTAGAAAAATGATTACAGTATTATTACAAATAAAAATTTTATGCCATTTATCTGAGAACTTTTTGACTCCCCCTCGTATATATATATATATATATATATATATATATATATATATATATATATATATATATATATATATATATATATATATATATATATATATATATGTCTGTGTGTGTGTGGAAAATTCACAAAGTGTCGCGTGAGTAAGCAATAAATGCAACAAAGCCCACAGGAAAAATTAATAATACGAGGATTAATTAATTCGAGTTCTTTATCAAGGAATAACAAAAGTATTGAAAATTGTAATATATATAAGGATGATACAGAGTAGAGGGAACGCCCACAAAAAAAAGCAAAAAACCAATCAACAAAATGAATTAATATGAAATGTAAACCTTAGGAAGAGCGAAGAGTGACAGCAAAAAAGAAAAACGGAAGATAAATACAAACTAAGATCATTAAATTAGGTAAATTCAAAAGACTAAAGGTTGACAAGAGGATTAAAATACCACCTAATCAATTAAGGAGGGAGACAAACTGAGCGAGAGATTAACATCAGAGGTCAGGATTGAAAAATCAAGGTAGAATAAGTACAAATGTTCTAAAGACTTGACTCAAACGAAAATAAATACATAGACATAAACATAAGGCTACATAGATGCACATAAAATAAAACTAAATAGTTTATTAAGATTAATATAAATATTTAGTCTCAAATTAAAAGTTTCGACAGTGCATTGTGAATATAATTTAAAAAATAACCATCGAGTTTATATAAGCCAGGACTTAATTTAAAATTTGGGAATTTACTAATTAAGGTCGATTCGATTCAATGATATTTCATGAAATTGCATCGTTATTATGATAGATGATTTTAGCAGAATTCCAATCAATATTGTGATCAAAATATAACATATGAACATAAAATGAGCTGCTTTCTTTACCGCGACGGACATTATATTTATGCTGAGAAATTCGTTACTTTTAATTTGAGAATAACCAGTCCGGCCACTGTCCATTCATGTTGAGCTGTACTTCGGTTTTCTTACGAGCGGAAAGCTCTGTCGAAGCAAAGGCATTTCCTCACGCTGTGTACTGCCCCTGGGGTCGTCCAGAACGAGGCCAGTCTTGGATTTTCTCACTTTCTCTGATCCTCCTTAACACTTCTGCTACACTGGAATGTGATCCGCCGACCTTCCACCGATTTGTCGACAGCTGAGAGCTACCTCTTGTAGTTGTGTATCAGAATTCTTTCCTCCACATTATAGTTACATGGTTGCACGATTATCATATCATTATCAGTTCCGGTCGACATGAAATATCATATTAATAAACAAATATGATGTGTTATATGAACACATTTTAAATGTAACATAACTCATACTGATCCCAGCATTTCATAAATTTCAATAACATTGCCATTTTGGATATTTAAAAGAAAGTTATAAAGTATCTTGTACTTTTATTTTCCTTTTGAGGTGTATTGGACACATGCATGCAAAACTACAGTCATGGCAAAAAGTATAGGAACTAATATATATTTCATATTTTTTCATTCGTTTATACCATTTACGCGATAGGAATAATTATTCTAAAATTTAAATGTTTGCATGTTTATTAAAAAGTCATCATTTGCAAAATAATAAGAAAAACCGTGCAAATCTTCGCTGAATGCAAAATTGCTCCCTGGTGGTATTCCTGTCGGAGCTAAATTTCAGTCTCTGGAGCTTTGTTATTCGGTTCTGTCTTTGTTTTCTATTCATATTTCGACTAAAGATTGTGCTTCCATCAAATCACTCGCACCGTACAAGACACACAAATGAGCTAAGCTATGATTGATATATATATATACATATATATATATATATATATATATATATATATATATATATATATATATATATATATATATATATATATATATACAGAGAGAGACAACATAGTGTGAAGATGGACATCTTTATTTGGACGTTTCGAAGTCCAGCCTTATCATCTGCACTTAGAATATAAAAGTTTTACATTTAAATTCTGAATCCTATTAATTAGCTAGAGAATAAAATGGTTACAATTAGCGTGAGTTAATATTCGAAGTGATTCCTTCTACAAAGCGTTGCCAATAACAAATTTTGGCAGTGAAAATCATCTTTTGTTCTTTATTAAAGACGAACTATGGCAACTTTTATACTATTTGCTCATCATAAAATAAAAATACTAAAAGATAAAAAATAATGGAGAAGAATTTAGTTACGAGAAAAAATTACGAAATTTTTATACGTTTACATACCTAAGCGTTGAATCTAGGATATCATATACGGGTAAACTCGTTCTGGCAGAATTGTATTTATATTTAAATCGGCATCAAGTGATCGTCATTATCCCTATTGCCTTCCAACGGATCCCTGCTTTTCTTCTCGTAGATTTTTGAAATATTTGGGTATAAATTCTTCATTTATTTGGATTTTACCGCATGTTGATCACATTGTTTAATTAATGTAACTTTGAATTTCTCGAATTAATAGACTACGTGTTTAGTTTGGGTTTTAGTTGATAGGGCAATTTTTATTTGGGAGTCGCTTGTGTCTTTGATACATTTAGTTCTGTTTTTGTTTGAGAGAGGGTCACTAGTGGCGAGTTGAGATTAAGCGATTTCGGGAAAGTTGTTGGTGGCAAGCCGAGATAAGAGAATTCTTGATACGATGTCCTAATTTTATTTTTAGAAATGTCTTGGTTAATTGCATTGTATTTGGGACGGGCTGAAATTGTGTATATAGGAAATTTTGTTGCCTCGGCCGTATAGAATTTGTTAATCGTTTAGTTTTTTTTTATGTTAAAGAATAGGAAAAATAAAGTACGAAAGAAGAAAGTGAGTGGCTGAGAGCAGTTATAAACCGTGTGCCGTAGCGCCACACCTATATAAGCCGACACCACATCCGAGGCTGCGCTAACTGGATGGGGAGGGGGGAGAACTCGCAGTGAAAAGTAATGAAATATTTACTGAGACAAAATGTTTCGCACGCCTTAAAACATCACTGTTGTGATGAGAGCAGAGCGTTGATGCCCTAAACACACTCAGAAATGAATTCCTGGTTCAATTTAACATTCCACAGGAGCGAAAGAAGCTCAGGCAAAGTAGGTTGAGGAAACTCACGAATGACTGTAATTTTGCCTGAAAGAAAATGAATTCCATCAGGAATAAAATAGTTTTCGAAAAAACAACCAAGTTGCGAAAAAACGATCAGGAAGAAAGATTGAGTACGATGCCATCCTCTTCAAGGGGAGAAAAGAATTGAATGAGGTGTGGAGATGCAAAAGATTCGTTTGCATAAACTTCATTGACAAATTTAATAATAAAACTTGTTCAGTTTTTTTTTATATATCATCATCATGTATTTAATTAAAGTGCAAAACCAAAATAAAGTTGTTTAATGTACGTACGCTTTCTCCCCCCCACTCGAAATAAAATTGATAAAATTTTGACTCTTTCCTTCATATGAACCTTCCCAATGTATCCTTACTAATTCCCTGAAAAGGAGTTTGAGAATAAAAACGAAAGGGGTGGAGTCAGAAGTTTTCTTTTCCTGCTGGGTTTTAGTGATATATATATATATATATATATATATATATATATATATATATATATATATATATATATATATATATATACAGTGGCGTCAACAAAAAAGTGACACGTGACAATTCGCTGAAAATGAAACAGAAAAATGTAACTTACATATTTTATTATGAATATTTTATGAAAGTTAATACTTGGTCATGTTGCCCTTGCACTTGATGACCATCCTGAGTCGATTGGGCATTGATTCAGTGAGGTTTGCGAAGTAGGTGGGGTCGATCGTAATCCAGATTTTCTTCAGTGATTTTATCAGGTCCTTGATGATGCCGGGTGTTGCCTCTTGAACTTTGGTTTTCATCAGATTCCAAGCATTCTCAATAGGATTTAGGTCCGGGGAATTACCAGGCCACTCCAAAACACTAATATTATTATCATTGAAGGACTTTTTTACTAACTGGGACCTGTGAGCAGGGGCACCATCATGCATGAAAAATTCACACTGATGAATTTCCCAAAATGGCAGCATTTGCTGTCTCAAAACTTCAAGATAGTTAGTCCCCCTCCGGGTTACATTCTTGGGAAGGATGAAAAGACCTCCTCTGCCTTTGCTTTCACTAAAGGCCCCCCACACCATCGCACTATAAGGGTGCTTCACAATTTTCACGGTATATTTTGTATCATACCGAGACACATTGCTGGGACGACGCACGATATTTGACTCTCCTCTGACCAGCCTAAAGGTGCTTTCATCACTGAACATGACCTTCTTCCAATGGGCAGCTGTCCAATGTTTATAGGTCTTGCAAAAATTGAGCCTTTTCATCTTCATAGCCTTGGTAAGAAGTGGCTTCTTGGCAGCGCGGCGAGCCTGTAGGCCTAAGTCCTTCTGTAAGCGATGACTGATGGTCCTGAGGGCGACGTTCTGGAGGAGGTCTGGGTGTTTTTTCTTGATTGAAGTGGAGGTTACAGAAGGGTCTGACATCACTTCACGCCTTAGGATATTATCAGTCCTTGGGGATGTCTTCCTAGCTGCACCAATGCCTTCCTTCCTCTTTGGTATGGTACCTGGTGGCAATAACTCAGCTGCCCGTTTTAGGCGATGAATCGTATTTTTTGAGGTTCCTTAATCTGCTGCTACATCAATAAAAGACTTTCCCTGCTCTAATAGGGACAAGGCACGGCTTTTCTCTATCATAGAAAGCTTTTCCCACCCCATTGTATCCACTTGCACAGAAGTTATAGCACGTCAAATGTAGGCACGAATGCAGGAAATCAGCACGCTGGAGTGCCATATACTAAAACCTCACTGTACGAGCTCAAACGAGACAGTGAGTTCCAATAAAGCGCAGTTCTGTTGTCTTAGCTCATGAGAGTCGTCCACCTGCGGCATAAGCCCCGCTCCTTTTCATTGACTTGTTTGCAAGTAAAATCGTGAAAGTGATTTTGTGTATCGATTTCTGTTGCTAATATTCAATGTCACTTTTTTTGTTGCCGCCACTGTATATATATATATATATATATATATATATATATATATATATATATATATATATATATAGTTTGCTGGATGAAGGATATAACGAAAAACGGGAAGTTCATTTAGTTTACTTGATTGTACAATGTTTCGGGTAAATGTTTCACCCATCTTCTGATACTGGAAAAATTTACAAAAATTCATGAAAGACTAATATTATACCTAAATTTAAATTTTCTCCCAAAAATGTCCCCAATTTTTTTTCAGGGGGCGGTTGTAGTAAATATGTCGGACTTTTAATATGGGCGGATGGGGGGTAGGGTAGGGGTGTACAGGTTAAAGAAATGTTGTTTCAAAGTTAGATAATTCAATGGATAATGAAATTTAACAATAATAAATGTAGATAACAATGAAAAACATTTTAGGGGAAAAATATCCCTAACCTTTTGCCATCAGTTGTTAAACGAAGACTGGCGCGGAAAGCTTTAGGGGTGTAGGAAGAAAGAACAATTAAGGGGGTTGGTTTATTTTAGAGAAGAAGTAATGGGTCGGAAGAGGAGTCAGAATTTAAGGTGGGAGAATTTTATTTTAGGCACATTGATTCTTGAATACGTAAGGATAATGGGTCAGATATGGTCTTTAGGATTTTGAAATCTCCAATGGATACATCAGCTTTACATTGGATAGAATGTAGCCGAACCGGTGAAAATTTCTTCCCCTTAAAGAACATTTCCGGTCCTGTGTATGAATCCCATATGAGAACAGAATCTCGCCTTCAGCGAGCGCACCGTACTTCCTATGTAATTCCCCAAATTGCATCCGGGGCAAGTAAATTTGTAAATAATGAAGCTCTTGGCTTCAGGCAGGATTCTGTCTTTACAGTTAAAATAATGTCCAAGGAGATGATTATTTTTAAAAATGATCTTAAATTCGCTATGATAAACGAATTTCTTTAATATTGTTGTTATTTCTTTAGAGAATTTTTGGTTAAAGAAACCCATATCCTGGAAATTATATAACGGGTGTCTTTAGATACAGTAGGAAGTTGTAATTTAGGATGGTAGAGGTTGTTTGAAAATTTTGACGCAATTTTCTCTACGACCGACACGGAAAAGCCGTTTGCTTTGAAATAATTACACAAAAATTCGACTTCATTGTGGAAATCAGCGTAGGTTGAGCAAAGGTTGTAGGCACATAATATTAGTGTTTTTATTGCATTGAATTTGAACGAAAAGTCGCAGAAGCTAAAGAAGTTTAGTCCTTGACGACTGAAGGTTGGTTTTCGGAAAACTTTGGTTTGGAATCGGGTGGAAGAATGGGAAATGTTTATATCTAGAAAGGATAGGAAACCATTGAGCTCTTTTTTACAGGTAAAATGGATATTGGGATGTATACGGTTCGCGAGTTGTAGGAATTTTTCACATGAGTCTTCGGAGTTGAACAGGAGGTAGGAATCGTCAACAAAGCGGCGGTATAGAATAGGTCAGATATTTCCCAAATCTTTTAAAACAGAGGAAGTAAATCCTTGGAATTTAGATATGGTTGGGGGAAATGCTCGTTGGATTATTATGTCAATAGTTTGGTCTAATGGGGATGTTTGTGAAGAGCGATGATAGATGAAAGCTATTAATTAAAAGAGGGGTAATGATGCAGAAACTTTGCAATTCTTCAACAAAGGAGAAGCTATTTTGAATTTTGTAATGGTTGAAGGAGAAAGGAATTAATAAAGAAACCAAATATTTTGCAAGGAGTTTAGGGGGGAGAGATTATATAATTGTTTAACTTGACAAAAATTTTATAGGTTAGCGAAACTTCGCTGTTACTGAATCGCCCTTGTAAGCAGGAACCAAGTGAACATAAAAAAAAAGAATTGTGCATCCTGTCTCTGTCTTTTACATATAGTATACGAAGATCCATGAAACGTACGTTTACGGGTTTGTATACCCCTAGACATATAAAGTCATATATAAACAAAGTATTTAGTTTTATCGAAATTTCCCTAATGACATGACAACTTGGATTATGCTGTACTTTGAAACTAACTTCTCTAAGCAATGATCAGGTTGAGGTTTAAATCTACCTGATATTCTTTGCATGTGAATTCTGGAGCAATCATGTACGACTGCTATGAAACCACTTTCTTCTCCGAAGAGGTAACTTTCAGACGGGAGAAATACATCATCCAGAATCCGTGTATACTCGTAAGCCTGAGAAGGACCTTCAATTGCGACAAGTTCAGTGGGACCGGCATATGGAAACCATCCCCACATACCCCTGGCAATCCTGCCAATATGCCTGTCTTCCTTAATGTGGTCAGTGAGATGTGGAAGGGCATGCTGTCTAGTAATCCGCTTGTAAATTTCAACATTAACAGTCCCTTTTGGTGGAATAGGTGGAGCAGGTCCAGCAGCAGAGATCACTTCCAATACCATTACACTGCCTCATCCATATTTCACTGTCTTTTTCACACATGCACGGGATAACCTTTATCCACATCTTCGTCGGACGTACATCCCGCCATCGAAACCAATCACATTAAACTTAGATTCATCCTTAAAATGAACCTGGGTTCACTATTCTTCTGACCAAACGACATGTTCGTGAGCGTAACGAAGATGGGCTCTTTGATTCTTCTTGGAGGTCAGAGGTTTGCCGGTGCCCAATCAAGCAACCCAAAACCTCGTAAACTCCGAAAAAACTTTTGTGTGATACGTTGAATTCGGAGGTGGAGCTGAACTCGCGGGATATCATAGCAGCACTCTTAAACCTATCCTTCAGTGACATTCTAACCATAATACGATCCTGTCTTAGTGACATTTTACGAGGTCTATAGGTTTTGGGTCTAGCATATATCGATCAAGATGCCTTTAACGATCTACAATTCGTTGCACAACACATCTATACCTTACTACAGTAGGAGCTATCACGGAATTTGACTTGCCCTCTTGGGGAAGGCACACTATCTTTTGTTTTTCATCACAGGACACCGGTCGGCTCTCACAAGCCGCCATGTTGGCAGTTTAATGTTCCAATAATGTATGATCATAAGAAGTAACTGGTAGGCCATCAACAGTCTCCTAAACACAAATATCTCGGTTTGTAGTTCATTTTTTCTAAGTGACCTTTAACTTTTGGTGGCTACAATTTGGAAGATAGTCTGTTTATTTCCTCATAACTTACGAAATATTGATTTCATTTAATTGAAATTTTCAAGAAAGATATATATTAGATATAATAAATATTTAAATAAACTTGTTTTTACTTACCCTTATATTATGGCCGCTAATATATATATATTTCTCTCTCTCTCTCTCTCTCTCTCTCTCTCTCTATATATATATATATATATATATATATATATATATATATATATATATATATATATATATATATATATATATATATATATATATATATATATTTATATATATGCGGTTAAAAGACTATTTCTTGTCAGACACAGTCTTCCTTAAAGCCCTTGCAAGGAGCTCTTCTCACATACACGAGAAGGTCACAGTTAAAATAGGTGTTCTCTCAGATAGCCAAAAAACTTTCTTTCGATTGGGTTTTTCAAGAATCACCCTTGCTTTTCGAAGAGAATGGAAAATTTGTTTTATTCTCCATCTCCGCCACACCTTTATAAATGAAGAAAAATTATTGTAGTAACACAATTAATTAATTGTGTTACTACAATATTTTTTCTTAATTTATAACGCCTATTTTAAGTGTTACCTTCTGGTGTAGGTGAGAAGAGCTCCTTCCGAGGGCTTTTATGAAGACTTTGTCTGCCAAAAATACGCTTTTAACCGCATAATTAATTGTGTCACTGCAATAATTTTTCTTATATATATATATATATATATATATATATATATATATATATATATATATATATATATATATATATATATATATATATATATATATTTATATATATATATATATATATATATATATATATATATATATATATATATATATATATATATATATATATATATATATATATATATATATATATATATATATACCAGGTGTCCCAGAAAATGTCAAACGTCCTTTGAATTAGTATAACTCAAAATCTATTTGAGATATTTGCGTTCTGAAAAAGGTGTTTTATTTAACAACTATTTATCTGTCGATTCTAAAAACTTCATTAAATTCCCTTCCACGATATTGATACACTAATGGGTTTAGTGGAGGCTATCAAGAATATGTTTGCGCAAAGAAGTAAAATAAGGAAACGAAGCCTAGGAAAACTAGGCCACCGTACACTTTCAAGAGAAGCGTAGGGAGCCTAGGTAGCCTAGGTCACTGTACCATTCTTCAAGCAAAGCCTAGGCCATTTTACAGTGGTTTTCAGGCACGCTGTGGTATGGTCTTGTCATTATTGCTTACTAAGCAAATCAAAGCGTTTCTATGTAAAAGTTTACTTTCATATAACCTTTTTAATCATGCAGTTAACAAAAGATCAACGCGTATTTGTAGTCACAAACTTTATTAAGACTGGCAGTATTAAACAAGTACAAGATTCATTTGAAAAACGTTTTTCAGGTAGGCACCCACCAAGCAAGCCCACAATTTGAAAAAATGTTCGCAAATACCAACATGAAAAACCATGCTTAAATCTAAATAAAGGTCGTTCGGGTCGTAAGAGAACCATAAGAACAACAGAAAATATCGAAAATGTTTAGATGACACTTCTTCAAAATCTACATGTATCAGTCAAAGTCATCATTTAACCGCATTATTAAACATGACTTAAAATGGCATCCCTATAAGATGCATTCAAGACACCAGCTTCTTGAAACTGATTTTCCTCGTCGTAGACAATTTGTCAAATGGCTCCTCCATAAACCTGCTCGTTTCTTGGAAAACATTGTGATTGGTGACGAGGCAGCCTTTTTCATGAATAGAAAGGTAAATAGCCATAACATTCGTCAATATGCGCCGCAGACCCCCACCCCCAACCCCAGCATTTAATTTTGACACACTTATTTGTCAGCAGAAAGTGTCTCTGTGGATCGGAATATGCGGGAATGGCTTTCTTGTCGGCCCAATGTTTTACGAAAATAACTTGAATGGTTCTGCCTACCTGAGCATGATCAACGAAAGGAGCTTCCCAGAAGTCCGTAAGATTTCCTGAAATCAATTCAATAGAATTTGATGGGTTCAGGACGGCGCACCAGCTCATAGACAGCTTGCTGTAAGAACAAAACTAAGAGAAACGTTTGACAACCACATTGTCACGCTAAATCATGCAATTGAATGGCCCCAAGATCTCCTGACTTAACACCCTGCGATTATTTTTTTATGGAGATATCTAAAGAATAAAGTGTATTCTACTTCACCACAAAGCATCAACCAGTTAAGAGATAGTATCACACGTGAAGTCAATATACTTAAGGAAAATCACAAGTTAATCAAAAAAGTTGTTCAATCAATGCGATCAAAAGCGCAACTGTGCTTGGAAAGAAATGGAGGACATGCGGAAGAAAACGGTGTTAAGAAAATTAAAAAATGAATTTGTATTACCCATATGAAGGTGTTTTTGTTAAAAATGGATTTAAATATATTTGTTGATTTTAAACTTTGAAGTTTCATTATTTTACTTCCTTGCGCAAACATAATTTTGATAGCCTCAACTAAATCCATTAGTATATCAATATTGTAAAAGGGAATTTAATGAAATTTCCAGAATCGACAGATAAATAGTTTTTAAATTTGTTTTGTTTCGCAGGACTCAAAAATTTCGAATAGATTTTGAGTTATACTAATTCAAAGTTCGGTTAAATTTTTAATGGGACACCTTGTATATGTGAAACTCACAAAGTAGCGCGTGAGGGGAGCAATAATTGCCAAAAATCACACATGAAAAAATGAAAATTAAAGTGGGTTTAAGTACTTGAGAACTGAATAAAATTTGAAAGTATATATATATATATATATATATATATAGAGAGAGAGAGAGAGAGAGAGAGAGAGCGCACAGCTGCAAAAATATAGATACAATCTGGTTCATTACCCATATTTGGTGCAAGAATCTACTGGTAAGACTTCCCCCGATGATGAAATGCTCCACTATAACAGCTCCTATAGTTTGGCTGATAAGGAACGATCGCATTAAACAGGATGTCTAAGAGAAAAAACACTATGCATTAGGTTTGCCAACAGACCATTTGCGGTAATTAGGCGATTTTTGTATACTTTGAGATTTAATGGTTGTTAATAGTGAGAGTTATTAACTGGCTGGGAAACGTAAATGCTCATACAGCTATATATGCTACAATATGACATATTATGGGGTGAAAGAGACCTGTTAATAGGTAAACGGAGTGATCCAATCAATCTATTGGTAAGCGAGGCTAAGGCGGCAGTAGTGCAGAATTTAATCTGATTCCAAATGTCCGTTTTATTATTCATTTTTCGGCTTGGTTACGGTAACCTAATAGACTACTTGGTGGAAGGAAGAAATCGGAAGAAAAAAATGGCGGTTGGGTGGGCCTCAGTTTGGGCAAGTAAAATCGCTGAGTTTCGGATTCATTTGTGTGCTCACCTCCATATTACTTGCTATCAGTGTTAAATAACTGCGTTTTTTGTATCTCTCCTTCTCTGTTAGACGGTGGGACTGTGGGCAGATGGACCGTGGATAGAGGTACTCTCTGACTCTTGGCTGTTGACTTAATTATGATACTAATAACACTGGCTTTCGTCGTATGTTTTGCAAGCCTATTTATTCTAAGGCAAATTTAGGGCCTTGGATACGCTTCTCCAATCCGAGCGCGGGGCGGAGCTTATCTGATCAGTAGATATGTGTGTGTGTTCTGCGATCCCCCCACTGGGCGGAGCTTATTCATTTAGAGTTTGTGTGCCAGTTCAGTGCAGGCACGTGTGCACAAAGAGAATATTCGAATTTGGAAACCTGACGGGGCTTTATCAGGCCGATATCCGTAGAAAGATTGATTTCGTCTTTCACAAGTTCACGTCAAGGCGTGTGGGTCAGGCTCCTTCCTTATCAGATTCTGTTTTATGTATGCAAAGCTGTTTCCACTGTGTTTGTTATTTCTGTGGCCAGACCGCCGGGTCGCACATGTTTCCTAATATGTGTATGTTTGTATATTCGCGTGGGAACTACACGATTTCACTTGCATTATTACAAAATATTCTGCTTTGCATTGATATATAGATTATTAAATTGCGATTGAACATTATTTACATATCTTTGCTTTATTTAATATTAATTAAATGTTAAAAGATGGCATATTATTTTAAGGTTCGATTTGTGTGCCCAATATCATGATTTTATAGGGCCAACAGGGTGCGCAACTTGTGAGGTTCCTTTTTGGCTCTACTTTACCTTGTAATTGAGCGCAACAATGTAAATTGGTAAATACATGAGCAAATATTTGAAATAAAGCTATGGTATAGAAGAACCTGCAATGAGCGTACTTATGAAACTCTCTTGAACTCTCACACATCCTTTGCACTTTTGTGTTTAGATGAAACATGTAGAATACATGTTTGTTTCTTTCACCAACGGTTCATTTCATTAGGCAATCCCACCGAGTGATTTCCTAATCATCTAATTGAAAATTTGGAGAACGTCACCCAAACACTCAAGCATACACCTCATCTTCTCTTTCACCAAAGTAATCAGTCGTAACATTGGAAACCATGCTTGGACCGGGTGGTGTCCTTTATTATATGAGGCCCCGCCGGTGTCTGAATAGACTTGAACGTGCATGCTTTTCCTTTAGCTCCTCCCCAACAGCTTTCACGTCTGTCTCTTCTCTCCGCTTGCTTTATTTTATAGCACAAGTCCAAGAGGGGTGTCATCATGGCGTGGGGCGTATTGATCTCCGGGCCCAAAGGTAACATGAGGTGGCACTTGGATAGTCATGCTGTCACTTGATGCCTCTTACCCTGAATGGGCAACTGAGGGAAGGTGTTTATTTGTACTTCTCGAACGTTACTTTGTCTAAATTGAGGCTTATAAAAATTAAAAAATATAGAAAACTGGCTCAAAAATTATGAATTGGTTTCTTTTTACATCGTGTTAGCCCGGAGGATGGGTATACCGTCTACCATCCCAATCATGTAGGAACCACCTTGAAGAGGCTTCCTTCCTAAACTTGAGCTGTCCCTAACCATTTATTTTTATACCTGAACGGCTATTTATGGTAGGCACCGCTACATAGGTACTGGCGGGGCGCCATTTTCACCGACACCCTTGACAGGTTAAAATTTCCTCATCTAAGTGGCTGGAGTTAGTCGTGGGTCATTTTTTCAGGTCCCCGCTACAGTGATTGACCTTGGGGCGGAGGGAATAACAAACTTAACCTCAATCCCACTTCAAGGGAGATGCAGGTGGAAGTGGTTGAAGCTCAAGAAAATGGAAAACATAAAAAGATAGAAGATAAAATAAAGAAGTCGTCCATCTGACGCGTCCTCTGGATTGGACAAAGAATCTTTCCCTATCCCTTCTTGTGACCTAATTGAAGCTGGGACTCCTCGGGGCATACTTTGGACCACCTTGTAGGAGGAAGAAATATATTCCCTCATTCATTTTTACCGAGTGAAAACTCACTCTTTGGTTACATTAGTTAGTATTCTTTTTTACTAAACCCTCCTTTTCTTATTAGTGAATTTCCCTTAGCATTAAAGAGTGCGGCGCGAAAGCGTTACTAATTATTATTATCGTAAAAAATACTAGAACCCAAATTATCGTTGAAATTTATGACATGAACAAGAGAAGAGCATGGGAGAAAAAATTGGTTGCAATCAGGTTCATTCTTTCGTTTGCCAATGTTAAATTAAAACAATTCATTCTAACTAGAGGCTTAATTAAAAGAAAATAGGATATTGACATATTTAGGTTTCATTTACTACACTCGCATTTCATGCAACCTCTTTTTGTAACTTCAAGTCTGGTTTCCATCCATCTAAAAAGAACACCAAACACTAAATTCAAATTTCATTCTCCAATCAGCCAACTAATCAGGAAACAAATGTTAACATATGTAGTTCCTCCTACATTTCATTAATTGACCCCCCCATCCTCCCCAAATCGGGATTGCTAGGGGACACCCACTGATGCCTGATTCAACAGAAGAAATTGGGGGCAATTTGGAGGGATATAATCGATTGTCAATGATCAACCTCCCGCGTGTGTACTTGGAATTCGCTTTTAATTTTTCCTTTGTGATTTGTTCGCTATAAAAGCATCCTAGAATCCTAAGTAAAATATGGTCATATTATTTAAATCTTTAAAAATAGTCAAATATTTTATTAGTCAAAGATAAAGTAGGGGTGTTGAATTTACGAGAACGCTTTAAATTGGTAATTGGATCATTTGAAGAGAGATTTAAAATAAAGGGAAACCGGTGATCACCTGATTTGAAGTTAAAAAAATGAAGGTCTTTCCACTTACCTTTCCAAAAATAATTTAAGCACAAAATACAAACTTAATATTTTGAAGGCGAAAGAAATGTTTGCAAACGAGATACTTCTCTCATGGACGTTCTTAAATACATACTTTGGTAGGACTCTCCGCGTACTCAAAGCGGGCTAGGCTCGAAAAGGACTCATCGCAATTTAATACATCATTACCCCAAATAAGTCCTCTCTCTTCCCTCCTCCCAACCACTTACAGTTGCCTCGCCAACCAAAAGCCAAGACATTAGAACGATTAAGACAAATCTTCCTATGTGGTTCTAAACCATATCTCCGCTCGCTGATCGCAACAAAAGGGGAACTGAGAAAAGAGCCCATCTGGAGGGGCACATAGATGCAAACTTAAGAAAGGGAGACATAAGAGAAGGAAAGAGTGGGTAGGACAGAGATAGCAAGAAAACACAGGCAAGGAGGAGAAGTTAGAGAGACACTTTAACAAGCAAAAACGATCTTAAGCACTTGTTCTAGTACTTGTCTAGTACTAGTAGTGTTAATTAGTTTTAATTTACTATTGATGTAACAATACGATTTCCTTCTCCTCAAAAATATTAAACTATGAGGCTTTGTAAATTACATTAACTTTGGATCCTGCATATGTGTATGTATTTCAATTTGAGAGAAAGCGATGAATTTTAATATTCCACTCCTTTAGAATTTGCGTTTTTTCACAAGGACGAAATTCATCAGTTCCTATTTTTAAACAACAATATTTAACTCTGCAATGGCTCAGTAAAGAACTTCCTTTGTTGTTTGCGATAAAACCTTTCTGGATCCCCCCCACACCTTTTCTTTTCTTAGGTAGGAATTCACAACAATATAGGTGGAGACAAAACCGTAGTAAAACGGTTCATGTAAAAATCGCAAAACAAAATATATCGACCGAATCCAGAAGATTTAAATTCAAAGTAGAAAAACAGCGATTAGTAATAGTTTTATGTTGGGGGGCATATTTTTGGTTGTGTGCATATTTTTAATCGATAGCGTCTTCTGAATGCTTTCGTTCTAGAAGAACGCCTTAGGATTTATCGTATGGCTAAGGCTCAATTAGTTAGATAAAATATTTTAGGAACATTTTCCACGTTGATAGTACTATATTAATTTACAGAGAACCAAACACAGAGGCAGAAACAAACCAAGAGGGAACGCAACGAAGTACAAAAAGGGGGAAAGATTAATAAGAACAGACAGAGAGGCATACTTTATCAGTAGTCACAGAAAGTCGTTCAAGATACAATAACACGGTTCTGTATTTCCCATTTTTCCATTACCTCTCTCTATCTAAAGGTGGAGATTTTCTTTTTACTCGCAGTTTCCTCATCTAATCTTCTTTCTATTCACAACTGGATCCTCAATAATAGGCGTATTATATCTCCGTTTCATCGTAACAACAACGGAAGGAGCCTTTATGGCAGGCAATCATAAGATGCCGTTTTTAAACTACCGTTTTACGATATTTGGAATGTTGTAATATCTTGCAATGGTGGAACGTTCATTCACACATTTTGTTTCTTTCTCTCGCAGATGGCAGAGTCTAATAACTTTAAGAAAGTTTCGATGCCTCTGCAATCAACGGGAGAATATTCCGGTACATTAATACATTAGTTCCTGAAATGTACGGAAGTTGCAACACAAAAATCCAGGATGGAATGGTGGAAAATATTTTCTTTTTGTAAGGCGAACTAAACAAGGTGATGATAAAGTTATTAAATGGTAAGGCAAATGCTTTCTATATTTAAAAAAGGAAAAACCATCGTGATATCTTCTTGAGAAAATTAATAAGAGAGGTTCTAAAAGGAAGGGTTAAAGTTAAGGAGGGTAAATAGTTGAGCAGTGCATACAAAAGCTAGGTAAAAAAGGAGACTACCTGGTGCGTTAGGGAGGGATAGTATGACAAAGACGTGTGACAGGGATTCATTCTCTCAACCATCTTTTCAGCTCTTTTTCTAACTCTCAACTTTATATAGTGCACCTAAGCAGCTGATATCACTATCATCACCCAAGGATCAAAGCACACCCAAGCAGCTCGTGACCTACAATTCCACATCACAACATTCGAACGCTGGCTGCAATAACCCTATTGGCCGCCTTACATACAAAATCTTGTTTCTTTCTTCACAACACACAGAGAGGAGTGCAACAAACATCCCTGCTTCCGCTTATCTAACCCTCCAATCCCCTTAAATAGACCACCTACAGTACTCGGTGACATAATGGACACAGGACTAAATTTCCGCGAACACACAAGTGACAACAAACAAATCTTAACACGAAAATACCCTCCCCCGTCAACTTACAGTTAATTACATTCGGGCAATCCCCTGAAACCATCGTTCACATGTACAAGCAGCATTTATCCCTACCTTACTCACTTACCCTTCCACTGGCTCGGCGCCCAATCTCGCATCCACTCAGCGCACAGTACTACAGATAGTACTGTACCTACAAAATAAAACACTCAGCCTGAGTCCAGAATGCATCTGCAACACCCCAATAAACCATTCACCTTCCATAGCACACGAGACCCACTCCACTCATATCATCACATGCAAGAAAGAACTTCACCATCCAAAAACATACTCAGCAGATTAATCTAAAAAAAATCTCACCGCCTTGCAACCAGACCTCCATTACCTATAAGTACCAACACACATAGCATAGAAAGGCATCCAATCTCTGGGTTCAAATCACCTGCCCCTGAAGGGAAACCTTCCTCCCACGCTACAAACCAATCGCCCATCGAGGGGTTCTGTGTGATCGCCAGCCAAAATTGGAGACAGACAAATACCACACTGATGTGACCGATACAGACATCTGCTCCCATGGCAACCAAAGGAACATGTACTTTAAAACAGATTCATAACACGACCAAAACAAGCACAACTAAGACACAAACTACAGCTGCGGGGAATGCTGGATCGGTGGGGAACGCTGTCCTGTAGGAGTGTAGTGAGATTGGGGTATAATTTTTAGTAAAATGTTTGAGTTTATACCAACTCTGTGATGATTTTTATTAAAGCTTTTGGTTTTCTACACTGTCTTAATAATTATCAAAACATTTTAGTTTTATGCACCGCGTGTTAATTTTTATCAACACATTTGAGTGTTTTAATAATACCGACGTTTGATAATTTTCTAATTAATTAAATTGAACTTTTACCTGATCAAAATTTAATAGACACGAATAAGACCTAAACAATACAATTAAATAAAGTGAATATTAACTTATCAATCAAAATAAGTACAAGAGGATATTACCTAATTGATAAAATTGAATAAAATTTAATATAACCTAATCAATAAAATTGAATATAATTGAATATAACATAATAAATGAAATTTAAAATTGAATAAAAGAGAAAAATACCTAATCCATAAAATTTAATACAAGTGTATATTAAATAATTAATGAATTTCCTAAATATAAATATTACCTAGCTAATAAATTTGAATAAAATTTAGCATTGCCTAAACAATTTAATTGCATTTTACCTAATTAATTAAATTCAATATTACATAATCAATATAATTAAATTTTACTTAAGCAAAAATTTTAATACACTTGAATATTACCTAACCAATAAAAAAAGCATAAATTTCATATTAAATTATCAGTAATATTAAATACAGTTGAATATTACCTAATTGCTAAAACCTAATTTTACCTAATCATTAGAATTGAATATACTTGAATATTACCTAATCAATAAAATTGAATATATGAGGTTGGAACAAAAGTAATGTCCAATTTTGGGGTATAATATTAAAAATGAAAAAAAATTAGGTTGAGGAATAAGTTCTTGCGTTTTTTTAATGTTGTGTCGATTTAAGTTTTGTTGACGTGATTTGTGCACATATTAAGAAACAATAATAAATAATGAGAGCAAAATTTGCAAAGGTTAGGTTACGTCTCTTAACAGCGTAGACTATTAGGATTTTGCTTAGGCTACGTCTTGAAGTTGAGTAATAAGTCATTGCTGTTTATTTAAAAGTTGTGTTAATTTCATTTTTGTTCTGTACCCTCAAAATGGAATGTCAAGTTGAAAGAAAGGTGCATTTTCGACACTTGTTGTTATTCATTCTCAATCGAGACGGGAACAATGCAAACGCAGCCAAAGCTCGTCGCGATATTTGTGATGTGTACGGAGAAAATGCTTTATCAGAAAGGACAGCTCGATGGTGGTTTTCACGTTTCAAAAACGGTCATTTCAATCTTAATGACGTAGAACGTTCTGGTCGCCCCATTAAGTTGGATGAAGTTCGATTAAACCACCTTCTTCATGAAATTCCTCGTCAATTGACTAGAGAATTTGCTGTACAATTGGCGTGTGGTCAGAAAACTGTAGTGAATCACCTTCATTCGATGGGGAAAGTTCAAAAGCTCGATGCATGGTTTCCGCACGCTTTGAGCGAAAGCAACAAACTTTAACGCCCCACGATTGCCGCAGGTTTGCTTGCTCGTCACAAGGCTACTCGTCGATATAAGGACAGATTTATTCACCGCATCATCACTGGCGACGAACCATCGAAAACAATGGCTTAGCCCCAATTATAAAACACTTCCGCGATTAAAGCAAGGACTTCATCCACGAAAGACGATGTTGTGTGTGTTGTGGGATTGTGAATGCATTATTCTTTATGAGCTCCTTACGAACAACGCGATTGTCTATTCAGAACTATATGTTCAGCAAATGTATCGACTCGCCGAAGCTATTCGTGAAAAGCGCCCTCATCGACGTTATTGAGTCCTTCTGCAACACGATTTCCCTCGGATTTCCATCTGTTCCGATCGCTCTCCAACAATTTTCGCGGCGTTTCGTTCAATAATGATGTGGAATTAAGAACCTGGTTAGACGAATTCTTCGAGTCGTAATTCAGAGATTTTTATTGCAGAGGCATCGAAAAACTAGTTGAACGTTGGAAAGAAGTCGTAAATAACAACGGAAAATACATTATTGGATAAATTGCATATTGTTATCAATTAAAAATAAATTTTTCTAAAATTGTTAATGGTGTTGAATAAATTTGATAAAACCGCAAGAACTTATTCCTCAACCCAATAGAACCTCATTTCATCAGTCAACAAGCAAATAAATGCCACGTTTGTAAACTTATTTAGATTTTGATGCAAAGTATGAATCCAGCTCTTTTTCAATCTCTTATCTCGATGTCAACCTAAGACCATTTAAATGGTTCTTTTAATCCCCTTAACATATTCACATGACCTTTCTCAGAAGGAGAAAGGTCATGAAAATATGGAGAATGAAGCAATAATTCCTGACCAAGCTCCTTCAAGAGAACTTTGGTCATTCGAGATGTGTGAGGACGGGCATTGTCGTGATGGAGGATGACACCCCTTCCCTTGACTAAGGAAGGTCGCCTTTGTCCCAAAGGGGCCTTCAAACGACGAGGTCGATTGCAGCAGAGATTAGCATAAATTGTTTGATTGTTGTCTAACAGTTCGTAATGGATAATTCCATCAATATCCCACCATACACTCAACATGATCGGATGTTGAGAAATTCTTCTTCTCGACTTACCCACGAATGGCGGTGTTTAACGTTATGATAAAAAATCAACTTCTCATCACCAATAAAAATACTGCTCCAAAATGGTGCTTGAAGGTGTCGTGAAAGCAATGACTCACAACGAGCAACACACTGATGCAGATTCGCCGTGAACAGTTGGTGCGGGACCTATCTTCCATCACTGGAACCTTTCCAATCCTTTATACTTGGCATAGGACAGTCGCATGAGTTACGTTAAATGGTTCTGCGAGTTCTTTAGAAGTGGTAGCAGGATTTGCTGTGACAACAGCTTCCAACCCTTCCCAATCAAGTTCTTTTGGCCGACCTTCTTTTGGTCCGTCTAATAGACTGAAATCCCAACTTCGGAAATGAGTAAACCACCTGAGCAACTTCTTTCATTTACTGCATCATCCCCATAACTTCTTTGAATGGATTTTGCTGCTGTACTTGCATTGATACCCTTATGAAACTCCTCGATTTATATTTGGAAGGACATAGAGTGAATACTGAAGAAGATTATGAATAATGTTTTTTATATAATCTAAAATAAAAAAGGTATATATTACTCATTGTAGCATTCCTAAATCATAACAAAAGTTACTACTTTAATAAATACTATCTTAAACTTTATGGGAAAAAATCGGACGGTACTTCCATTGCGACCTGGTCATTGTATATAACCTAATCAAAAGATGTAATTCAATTTAAACATTTGAACCTAAGTTTTTGAAAACTCTTAGAAATAAATACCATATTCTCATCCCTAAATTATAGTGACTTAATAAAAAACTAAAAGAAAATACTAATCCTCAGGAACATAGGACAATAAGTTAAACAGGGCAATTTTTAACTAGCGTGTTAACAACGGGAAACCATCTGAAAGATAAACGGAATGTTAAAATCGGTCTTCTGCACGGAGAGGAATACTGCTTGACGAGATGCTTCAGCAAATCGCGGTATTATTTGTTAACGTTTTGGGACGATACAGCAGATAGCATCATCAATTTTGTTGCTCGCCTGGTTTCAAGGTGCTACTGCATATAACAGCAACATTTTATTTTACTTTCCATGTTTCGAGATGCTACAGCAGATAGAAACCCCTTTTTTGTTGCTCGCGATGTTTCGAGATGCTAGGGTAGATAGCACCAACCTTGGTTGTTGCTCGCTATAGTTCAAGATACTGGAACAGAGAGCAGCATCTTTTGTTGTTACTCGCCATCTTTCAAGATCCTACAGTAGATAACATCACCATTTCATATTCTTCACCATATTTCGAGATGCTACAGAAGATAGCAACACCCTTTGTTGTTAATCACCACTCTTTGCACCACTCTGTTCTTGTTCGCCACTTTCCAAATGTTACAGCATAGATCAGCATCCTTTGTTTTTGCTCGTCATGTTGCGAGCCCTTTGTTGTGGCTCGCAATGTTTCGAAATGCTACATCATTTGGTAGCGCCGTTTGTTGTTTTGCGCAATAATTAGGTATGCTACAGGAAATAGCAGTATCATTTGTTTTTGCGCTCTATGTTTTAATATAATACAGAGGAGAGGAACACTTGATTTTTTGCTTTCTATTTTTCGAGATACTATAGTTTAGCAGCAGCTTTTATGTTGTTCGTTATGATTCGAAATTCTACATCAGATAGAAGCACCATTTGTTGTTGCTTGCTTCGTTTCGAGAAACTACAGCAGATGGCAGTACCTTTTGTTTTTGCTTGTCATGTTTCAATATAAAAGGGGAGAGAGCAGTACCTTTTTTTGCTCATTATTGCTTCAGATGCTACAGCAAATTGTAACACTATTTGCTCCTGCTCGCAATATATTTGAATGATACAACAGATAGCAGCAAATTTTGTTGTGAATCTTCATGTTTCGCGATGCTACGTCAGATATTATCCTCCTCTTTTATTTGCTCTCAGATTTTCAAAATGCTACAGCAAATGGTAACATTCTTTTATGTTTCTCTCCGTTTGTGAAGCTTCAATTTATCTCAGTTCCCATTTTTGTTGTTCGCCATGTTTCGAGATTCTCCAGCACATAGTAGCACCTTTTCTTGTTGCTCGTCATGCGTTTATGTAATTTAATTTCATTCCTGGTTACCTTTTTCGTGGATATTTTGATGTTTTTCTACTCGTTTGCACGTCCACAACTGACCACCATCAGATGATTTAAATACTAAAGTAAAAACAAACGCAATTTTCCCTTTTTTAATTTTCCATTATTTCCAATTCCGCTTCTCGGACGATTAATTAACAACGAAGGTTTCAAAGTGGTAATACAGGGTCCCCCCCCAAAAAAAACAGGCCCCAAATTTCGATAGGCCTCATTTCTTAATTTTATGCAAGGATTCAATGAAATTTTGGTAATAACTAGTTCATTGTGTTTAAAAACATCATATCAAAACATGAGAGTCTTTGGACTTTTCTTTTTTATTCTAGAGCACGTGTTCGAGATGACCTCCATTTAGCTCTGTGCATTTCTTGAGGCGCAGCACAAAGTTGTCCATGACGTCCTTACAAACTGACCGACTAATGGCTCTGATCTCCTCCGTGAGGGCTTTCTTGAGTTTTGTGATGGTTCTGGGTCTCCCTGCGTACACTCTGTCTTTAAACTAGCCGCAGAGAAAGAAATCTGGGGGGGGGGCTAAGGTCTGGGCCGTGGGGTGCCCACTAAAAATCAGTCTTGAGACTGATCACATGGCTATCAAAGTTCTCTTTCAGCCAATCTCCGAACAGGTTTGAGGTGTGAGAGCTTGCTCCATCTTGCTGGAACCAGAACCTCTCCATAAGTGACGGAAACAGGGTCTGCAACTCCCTCTTGAATGTTTTGATGACCTCAACATACCTGTCCTTGGTGACTGTCACTGTCGCGCCAGATTCCTCGAAGAAGAATGGTCCGATGATGCCTCTGGTTAAGATTGTAGTCCATAACGTGCACTTAGGGGAGTGTAGGCGCTTGGTAGCTACCTCAATGGGACAAGAGTTTCCCCAGAAGACATTTGTCTTTGAGTTTACTTTTCCTTCAAGATGGAAGTGAGCTTCATCTGAGGTCCAAAGGAGGTTAAGGAAAGTTGGGATCTCCTGAATCTTCTCCAGTATATTGACTGCCATAGCCTTTCTCTGCTCCTTGTCTGAGGCTGTAAGGGTCTGCTTTGTCTTTATTTTGTATAGGTAGGCCTTTACATCCATTATTAGCACTTTCCTGCAAGTCTCACGGGATATACTAACGGACTGACTTCGCTTGCACACAGAGTGTTTTAGACTCTGCTGAATTGACTCTCTCATGCTCTCGACCAGTTCAGTTGTACGCTTCCTGGTCCGTCCTGAATGGCTGGGACGGTTGTCACTGGCTGCATTGAGGTTTTTCACTGTCCCATAGTTGCCAAAGTAGTCCCTCCAGTCCTAAATTCTGCTCTTGGAGGGGGCTTTTTGACATTCGAACTGATGCACGGCAGTGTTGTACATTTTCTTGAACGAGCCTGTCTTGTAGTAATGTCTGACGCAGTATATTCTTTGCTGGAGCTCCCATTGAGATCTAGTTGTGTTCATAGGAGTTGCTTCTGCCATGTTCTGCAAAGTAACGGTGATTATTAAATGAATGAATAAAAGATATATATCACAAAAATTGTGTGCAGACCCGTTTTGGGGGGGTGACCCTACATAATGATACGAAAACTTTAACCATTATTTAATTATAAGCCCTTAACATCCATTAATACTGGATTGGAAAATACATTCATATTATATTAAATTCACACTATATTCAACTTTATAGCAAGAAGAAAAATATTTACAAATAAGTGGTGTATATGGTGGATCAGAAAGCACAATTGGGAGGAGCTGCGGGGTTTGTCAGCATCTGCAGGACAGCCTAAGTGACGGATAACTCCACTCGAGTTTCGAAAGTCCTGCTAGTCCATCCAACTACGAGAGGGATGATAAATCCCCTCGACTTTGGGTGACATTCCCCTCTTTGTTGAATATTTAATTTTCCCTTAACAAAGTCGGAATCAAGACGACTTGCTGGTATTAAAACGATTTTTGATGCATCTGCTTTTTACACATGTCGAATAAAATATTAATTCATTAATCATAATTATTTCTTTGCATTGCATTTCACAGTGACCTAGTTAGCCTAGGTTACTGTGTTATACTTCAAGCAAAGCCTAGGTAATTTTACAGTGTTTTTTTCAGCCACGCTGTGGTATGGTCTCGTCATTATTGCCTACTAAGCAAATCAAAGCGTTTCTGTGTAAAAGTTCACTTCCATAGAACCTTTTTAATCATGCAAAAGATCAACGCACATTTGTAGTCACAAACTTTATTAAGACTGGCAGTATTAAACAAGTACAAGATTCATTTGAAAAACGTTTTCCAGGTAGGCACCCACCAAGCAAGCCCACAATTTGGAAAAATGTAAGCAAATACCAACATGAAGGAACATGCTTAAATTTAAATAAAGGTCGTTCGGGTCTTATGAGAACCATAAGAACAACAGAAAATATCGAAAATGTTCAGATGACACTTCTTCAAAATCCACATGTATCAGTCAGAATGAATGGGTTACAAGTGTCAAAGTCATCATTTAACCGCATCATTAAATATTACTTAAAATGGCATCCCTATAAGATGCATGCAAGACACCAGCTTCTTGAAACTGATTTTCCTCGTCGTAGACAATTTGTCAAATGGCTTTTCAATAAACCTGCTTGTTTCTTGGAAAACATTGTGATTGGTGACGAGGCAGCCTTTTTCATGAATGAAAAGATATATAGACATAACATTCGGCAATAGGCGCCGCTGAACACCCCCCCTCCCCCCTCCCAGCATTCAACTTTGACACACGTATTTGTCAGCAGAAAGTGTCTCTGTGGATCGAAATATGCAGGAATGGCTTTCTTGTCGGCCCAATGTTTTACGAAAATAACTTGAATGGTGCTGCCTACCTGAGCATGATCCACAAAAGAATCTTCCTGGAACTCCGCCAGATTTACGGCAATCAATTCAATAGACTTTTGTGGATTTAGGATGGCGTAACAGCTCATAGACAGCTTGCTGTAAGAACAAAATTAAGAGAAACGTTTGACAACCACAGTCACGCTAAATCATGCAATTGAATGGCCCCCAAGATCCCCTGACTTTACAGTGTGCGATTATTTCTTATGGAAATATCTGAAGAATAAAATGTATTCTACCCCATCACAAAAAATCAACCAGTTAAAACATAGTATCACACGTGAAGTCAATAGACTTAAGGAAAATCACAAGTTAATCAAAAAAGTTGTTCAATCAATGCGATCAAAGGCGCAACTGTACTTGGAAAGAAATGTAGGACATGCGAAAGGAAACGGTGTTTAGAAAATTAAAAATGAATTAGTATTACCCATATGAAGAGATGTTTTAATTAAAAATGGATTTAAATATATTTGTTGATTTTAAACTTCCAAGTTTCCTTATTTTACTTCCTTTCGCAAACATAATTTTGATAGCCTCCACTAAATCCATTAGTATATCAATATCGTAAAAGGGAAATATTATTTCCTAATTCGCAAAAATTACGTACAGGAGTAGGATTCGAACCGAGCACACTAAGGCAGCGAGCATCCGCTTTGATCTTAATTAAATCCGCGTAGCCTAAGAGATTATTTAATTGAGATCAAAGCGGATGCTCGCTGCCTCAGTGAGCACAGTTTGAATCCCACCTCTGTACTGAATTTTTGCGAATTAGGAAATAATATTTACGAAGAAAAGTTTTCACGTTTTCCGTTTCTTGAGATTTGTTAGGTTCATTTTAATCATTCTTTCGTGCTTATGAAAGATATATATATATATATATATATATATATATATATATATATATATATATATATATATATATATATTTCACGGTGAAGGTAAGGACACCTAGGAGGCTGAGATATAAGTGATTTATTTTCACCCATCTTCAGGTTCTAAAATCATAAATTAATCTAATTTAGTTTTAGAACCTGAAGATGGGTGATACGCCCGAAACGTTGTTCCATAAATAAATCACATGTACCTCAGCCTCCTCTGTGTCCTTACCTTCAAAGTGAAATTGAAGATTAGACTGGTCAGCAGCAACTCCTACGATTATATATATATATATATATATATATATATATATATATATATATATATATATATATATATATATATATATATATATATAAGAGGTAGTACTCACCTAACTATAAATTTCTTCAAAAATGTTTGAAACTCTTGCTTTTGCGCTTGTACGTAGATATAGGATGTTCCCGTTATAGGAACAAGCAGTAGTCACCCATCATGTCTTCGTTGACTTGGCCTTGATACCTGCTTTCTATCCTTGCAATATCTCAGTGGAACCTTCCCCCATGTTCGGCACTAATTTCACCTATATTAAGGGAAAAGAAATCTAGATGCGAATGCAAGAAATGCATCTTAAGAGACATCCGACACCCCATCGTTGATAGGCCTTTAGCATGTTGTCCACTAGTTCTTCATAGTTTTCAGCCCTATGATTACCAAAGAGGCTCTGCACTACATGGACAAATGAATCTCATGGTGCCAACTCAATGGGAGTTAGTTTATTCCTGAACTCCCTGTCACGTATCAATTCTCTGATCTCTGGCCCTACAAAAATGCCCGCTTTAAGTTTAGCATCGGTTTTCTTTGCACCAAATTTCTCTTTTAGATACTGGAATCCATCAGAATCATGGGCCATTGCTTTAACAAAATTCGTGCTAAGGCCAAGTTTGATATGAAGTAGTGGAAGGTAGATCTTCTGTGGATGTACCAAAGGCATGTGCTTCACATTCTATCGGCCAACTATGTGTTCGTCTCTTTCGGGCCACTTTTTGATACAACAGCTATTACCTCTCGTTATTAAGGACAAATTAGGCTTCGGAAAATTAACGACTGACTTTCTGTTTAACTGTAATGGTGGCGAGAAGGCGCGTTAGCTTGTAATGATTATCAAGCGATCAAATCCCAATTTCTGGGAAACTGTTCGATGCTGAGCTTTTTAATTTGTAACAGTAAATACTCCTATTAAAATAGCAAAACTTGATCCTGAAGGAAGGTTTAATAAATAATATTCCCCGATCACTTTGCAATCTTGTTAATTTCCAGCAGGGTTGTATTAAAGAAAACACAAAAACACTAATATAAAAAGCTGAGACCCCATTAATATTTTAAATTACTTATGACGAAAGATACAATTTTCAAAGCAGGGATGAATAAACCTATCAGTATTAAATATTGAAGAGTTGATGGATTTGTGCGGCGAGATGGGAGCCAGTAAGAGGTTACGGAGCAGGGAGGTATTAGTGTAGAGAAGGAAAAATGCGAGAGAGCCGAGGGAAAGAGAAAAGTAACGCATCCTAAGATAAAAAGAACTGGTGAAGAAAGGTTGGAGATGTGACAGGTTCTGAATATAAATGTGGAAAGGTCAGTACACTAAATTTGTAAGCAGCATTTGTATTAAATTCTCTGCCAGCAGAACCAATTTTCTTGCCTTTATTCAATCTCCGGCTTAGAATGAATTCCTGATGACATATAGTGCATATGAAAATATAGTAAAACAAAAATATGGAATATGCATTCTAATGAGAATTACTACTGAGAAGAAAATCAGGTTTAATAGACTCAATTTATTCGTTTTATTTTAGGCATTGTGAAAACAATGAAATTATTAAAAGCAAAAATATAATTAGACTTTTCGCCGTAAGTTAACGTGTGTGAACGTGTAAAGTGAATTTAATGGTCTTTAAGTTCGGTGAAGTTACGTGAATGGGAAGGACTTACCAGGCAATGGAGATATAGGCTTCGAGGCGGCTAGGATATGTCAGTGAGGAAAGGGTTAGCATAGGTCTGTTATTATGGTTAGTAGCCAGTAGGAGTTAATAGGATCTCGTTTGGAAGGAGTATCCTCGGAGTGCGGAGAAAAGAGGATCTGACTTGACTCGTCTGAACTGATCTGGAATTAAATTAATCTCTCCCACCTCCCGCACATAAATCAAAAGAATCTGGCATGTCTCCTAATTGGAGGAAGGATTATGACGCTATTATCTGTATTATCTGGAGGGTTGCAAACAAAGATCCTCTTTGCCTCTTGCTCGCTACAGCTGAAGCTGGAAACTCGGTCAAAAACAGCCTTAGGTACACAGGAAGGCCCGTGAACTTTTAGTGAAAGTCTTGTGGGTAAGCCGAGGGGCGATGCCCCCCCTGATGAGAAGAAAAAAAGGGAGGAAAATAATAACATAAGTTAAGAGGGTGAAAATCGGAGATAAAATTCCGAGGAGTTTCAAATACTACTGTAACGATTAAAATGTAAATATGAAGCTTACAATATGTTTATAGTGAAAAGGGGTCTACTCTTTTAAATAGTTGTTACAATTATGAATGTAATGGATCCATAACACCTTATGGTATAATAATTTCAAACCTTTGGTAGCTTAGTATTAAAGATTAAAAGGAGACAATCTTTTCACGCTGAAATGGAGAGTGGAATTTGCACGGGTTTTTGATGCAATAAAAAATAGGGCCTAAACTAACCCAACCTAGCCAGTTATTTTGATAATGTAATTTAAATTATGATACTTTTAATTGCAATTCATTTGAAGTACTCCTTTGATACCTTTTTATATCATGCCTTTCCTATGACAATCTATCGATATTTCACTCCTATGCAAGTTATGTACATATATCACTTCTTTTTTATGCCATTCCTTCAATTTGTCACTTCTTTGAAAGTATACCATAATTGTACATGAACCGGGAGAGAAGTCCATAATGTGTGATCTGTAGTCGTAGTTGGGATATAGTAAAGAGAAAATAAAAAGAGAGAATTTATATGGAAGAGGTGTACGCTGGTGAGAGATAATTATCTATCAAATGTAACGCCAAGACTTTTAACTGTATCAGAAAAGAGGACATTAGAGAGGAAGTATTAGTTTTGCAGTGCCTGCCAGTATATTTCTGTTTGATCATGGTGTGGTTCTAGAATAGTAGAATTCATTGAGTTTCAATAAACCAGTGGAGAAATGAAAGAAAGAGAATACTGTTCATCAGCATCCAAATGATATTAGAGACCAATACGAAGAATAACAATGCCTGAAGGATGAAGCTTTAAAACTGAAGTGACACAGGAAGCGACCCTTGCAGTATAACAAAACACACTTGATACGTTCGAGATACATCATTATGAGTGTACATAGATTGTGTGGGAGATAAGAGTTACAGCGGATGTAGATGAGAGTAGTTTCACAGACACCCTGAATTTCACTGAGATGGCAATAAAGCACAGTATGGACAATAGTGTCATTTGCCACGGAGAGGTCCAGAAGTACAAGAATAGAAGGCTGATCAGCATCAGTCATACAACGAAGGCGGTCCCTTTTATGTGGAATAGTTGGTACATTGTTATGCTCTGCCTTGAAACCAGATCGAAAGATCTCATCGGCGTTTGAGAAAGATTGGAGATATAAAATTCGGTCTGATCCCGGCCTTTCGAGGATATTTGAGATGGACCGGGGTTGAGAGTTTGGAGGGTAGCTTGAAGGGTCTTTGAGTTTAGGTTGCCTTCTTTAGCATAAGGTTTAAGAACAACATATATGAAGGTGCTCGAACGTTCCGTCTCCGGACTTTTCGTCGCGGGATGGTTCGTCGCCGGATGTTTTCGTCGTCGGACGTTTCATTGCCGGACACCTCGTCGCCAAACGTTTTATTTTCATGTATGTACTTTATTTTAGAATAAATTTCATTTGTTTAAAAATTTTTATCGAAATTTTATTCAATTTTTGAAAGAAAGAAACTTAAATCTATGCCCTTATATCCTTACAAAATTATGGACAATTACTTTAATGTATTGCAAGCATTCTATGTTTTAATAGTCACCTAAGACAATTTTTATTCCTTCAGTAACAATTGCATTCTTTTTACTATCTCGTGGCATAGTACCAGCTAAAGCCTGTTGTATTATCAGTTCACATCACTTGGCTTACTTCTCAATTTTGTAATTAAACAAGCTAATTTTGGTTAATAATTGATCGTCGTTGTTGAAATGCGCAGTTCCAAACTTATAATTCACATCTGTGGATCGTAACTTGAATTCGGTGACAGTCATGCGAAATTGAACATTTGCCTCTTCGTTTTCAAGATCCTCAACCTGGTTAAAATTGGTATCAAATTTAAATATATAATTCAGCTGGCACATTCGCTTTGGGAATGGCGATCCTATGTGGTTGGAACGCAAAGACAAGTGTTCGATTGTTTGAAAGTGGGGTAAGGGTTTGCTATGCCAATTGATGACGCCAGTGTTTGTCGAGAGGAAAACAGCTAGAATTTCTCAACCTAAAAGGGTTATTATACTTCTCAACATACTTTAAATTTATATTAAAATGCAATTATACTGTAGGCGCCTTCTTTTAGTGTTATAAAACAGTAGCTATGCAATCATCCGATGCATCAGCCAAGAGGGAAAGTTCAGCCGAGGCTTCTCAAAGGTTAACGGTGTGTGGACAGCCAGACATTTTTACCATCGTTGAAAGATTTCACTGAATCGTCCCTCTACGTAAGATGAGAGGTTTGTTTACTAGTGCTACCTATGAGGAGCGCGTTTGGTTTGTAATTGCGTGAAAGTACGCGGCTGTGCAAAGTCTATGCTGAAGATGGGCTCACCGAGACTTGAACTTGCCTTAAAAATTCTTTTAAGAATACAAACATGAAGTCAAGACTTCGGAACACTAAATCGATGAAACACTGGGAAGTTGGTTCACCGTTTGTTATAACTGCTGGCATTTTTATCTACTCGAATAAACAGAATCAGCTGATAAACCTTCAACAGATCGCTCTTCGGAAAATTATTTTTGAGTGTAAATTGTCAATCTGCATTAAGCATTGTCACATAAAATTAGCATAGGACCTATAATCCTACGAAAATTTAAGAACCATATATAGATGGAGCTCCCAGTGGCTCTTGGAAAACCGAAACACATTGGCATGTATTATCATCTCAAATTCCTCATTGCTTTTAGCGAACTTCTTTGGAGGGAGCCTCAGAGTGTCGCAATGTGCGTGAAGACAATAATAAAAAATGTAATGAGTGTAACTGCATGCTTAAAGGCTGTTTTCTTTGAAGTGGACGGACTATATTGGGAAACTCGACGAAGAGTTGCTCCTATGGGGATTCAGCTGCAAAGGGAAGGGGATTCAAGGTAGGTGGATGAGCAATCTGCTTTCGGTGGAGTAAAATTATGTTTGCAAGAGCTGTTCACTGACGGAAGTGTTCAATGAGTGTACGTGGAAGCTAATTCATGTATCCGAGCTTTGAGTCTCCTCTCGGTGAGTTCATCCTGCCTCGTTGCTGACAGAGCCGCTGACAATTGTAAATGGTGGTGCGCCAGATCAATGATCGTTTGAGTCGCTGAAGGAGATAGTGATAGAATAATGTTCACGCACGATTTCTTTGGTTGACGAAGGTAAGAAAGAAGTTAAATGCGCGCATTTACATTTTCTCTCACTGCTTTGTGGTTCTAAAAAAAAAAACAACCTCACACAGCCTGATTCATATTTTGGGGTCACTTTTCTGGAATGATTCGATGGGGAAGAGAGTTGAAATCACGGTTGACCCTAGCGTAAACGATTTGCATAGTTTCTAGAAACAAGTAGTCAATTAGTTTTTGCACGTAAGATCGAACTTTACTGTAAGAAACTACCAAAGAGAAAGTATGCCTAGTATGTTCAAACTAAGAAGGGAATATTTTTTCTGAGACCAATTTATGGTGCTTTCACACTTTACACCTATTTGTGAGTTTCAGGCTCTATTTTCTTTGATGAAATGACTCCGAAACCAACAATCGGCATTGACTGACTCTTTAGTTGTAGCTTTAAGGAGCAATCGCTATAAATCGGACTGAAGGCTTCTTCAATTTATGATTCCTAGCTACAAGGTCTCTTTGTTCCTTCAAATGAAATAGAGAATTATCCACCCTCAGGTATCCCCAAGACCTAACTAGTTTTCCCCATCAGGTCTTCCGAAGGCCTACCTGCTTTTTCATTCCAGGTCTTCTGAATCTTGTTGACAAACTAGTTTTCTCCGTTAATTTAGAACACTTATAGAGAAAGTTGCCCATTTTGCTCCATGAATAATTAAAAAAAAAAAACAGCTGTAGGGCTTTCAGGTAGGATTGTCAGGGTTAAGATATTTAACCTAACCCAAAGCTTTGAGAGATGATGATGCTAATACGCTTACATTAGTAAAGAGGGGGTAGTTAAATAGGCCCAATCATTCTTTCATCAATTAAATAAACATCGCTTAGGTTAACTTTTTTTTCGATATTTCAATTGGGTCCGTTATTCTTGACCAGAGTAATTTTGGTTTTGCTTTTCTTCAAAGGGTTAAATGGGATTCGAGCCCCTATTCTTAATTATCCACATCGGTGAATTTATTCTTGATATGAGTAATTTTAGTTTCTCTATTCTTGAACTAGTAATTATCCACATCGGCGAAATTACTTCCCTTCTCTCTATCCCCAAGGCATTTTCCTGTTTTCAAATAGGACAACGATTAGCGTTTATTGAATTTTTCAAAAGTATTTATCATTAATCTCTATCCCGACCCAACCCACGCACCCACACACATATTGCAGCATTTGATAAATTTTAAATTAAAAAACACTTTTTTAACCATTACTTTTGAATAAATTTTTACAATCTAGGAAAATGATGAAAAAAATTCCTGCTAACTAATGAATCCGTGGATTAAATTTTTAAGAAAAATCAATATTTTACACCGAAGTTTATCAAATTCATTAACGTACAGAATGGTTTTTAATTATGTAAAAATATAAGCTTTTTGAAATAATTTTAGAACGAAGACTCATACAAATATGTTTTAATTATGTCATTTGCAAGGTGGGGGAAAAATTCTATCAGCTTTGATTTGATTATAATTTTAGATTCCAATTCCAATTTAGGGAATATATTTTTCTCATTAAAATTACATTTCGTCAAGATTATTTTTGAGAGGTAAAGACATGCTGCTTTTAGTGTATAATGCGATTTATTATGACGTTTCGTCTAATTGACATCTTCAGAGAAATTCAAATTAATTGATACCCCCTCGTTTTATATAGGGAGGAGAGAAAGTGATAGTGGGAGGTAGGATGAGGCTAAGATGTAAATAAAATATGTAAAGACTTTTGAAGTTATTAAATTGTGATTAATAATTTGTGCATAGATTAGTTCTGATTTATTTTGCTTCATTAGAATTAGAAGTGAAATCTAAAAGTATAATTATGTAATCTTTAAATATAAAGATTTTAAATTCCTGAATAAGAGGACGCCACTTATAAATTTGGTGGATTCAGCTACCAATTAACTCGTGAAGTGACCCCAACATGACTGCTGATGAAGGAGGGCCCACAGTTTCATCACCTAAAGATACAAGTGTCCTAAAATCAGTACTGAGCAAGCGTGGCTCACACATTTATCACCTGAAGATAAGAGACCACTAAAATAAGTACTAAAAAAGGGTGCAACCACTTTTATCACCTAAAGTTAAGAGACCACCTAAAATCAGGGCTAGCAAAGAGTGGCCCACACTTTTATCAGCTGAAGATAATAGACCCCTAAAATAAGTAGTGAACAAGGGGGGCCCACACTTTTATCAACTAAAGATAAGAGACCCCTAAAATCAGTGCTGAACAAGGGTGGCCCACACTTTATCAACTAAAGATAAGAGACCCCTAAAATCAGTCCAAAAAAGGATGGCCCACACTTTAATCAACTTAAGATAAGAGACGCCCAAAATCCGTAGTGAACAAGAGTGGTTGATATTTTTATCAGGTGAAGATAGGAGACCAATAAAATCAGTACTGAACAAGGGTGGCACACAGTTATATCACCTGAATATGGGAGAGCCCTAAAATCAATACTAAAGAATAGTGGTCAACACTTTTATCATCTAAAGATAAGAGACCACTAAAATCAATATGAAAAAGGGTGGCCCACGCATTTATCGAGTTAACATGATACCCCTAAAATCAGTACTGAAAATGGATAATCCACAAAATTATCACCTAAAGATAAGAGCCCCCTATAATCGGTACTGAACAAGGGGGACTAACACTTTTATCACTTAAAGATAGGATACCAATAAAGTCAGTACTGAACAAGGGTGGACGACAGTTTATCACCTGAAGATAAGATACCCGTAAAAAAAGTAGTCAAAAAGAGTGTCCCACACTTTTATTACCTAAAGTTAAGAGACCACATAAAATCAGTACTGTACAAGAGTGGTCCACACATTTAACAGCTGAAAATAAGAGACCGCTAAAATCAGTACAGAAAAGAGTTGCCAACACTTTTAACACCTAAAGATAATAGATCCCTAAAATCAGTAGTGAACAAGGATGGCCCAGCTTTTATTGACTAAATATAAGAGACCGCTAAAATCACTAATGAGCAAGGGTGGCTAAAACCTTTATCACTAGAGATAAAAGACCCCGAAAATCAGTAGTAAAAAAGGATGGCCCACACTTTTATTAACTAAAGATAAGAGATCCCTAAAATCATTATTGAAACAGGGTATCCCACACTTTTATCACCTGAAGATAAGATACCTGAAAAATAGGTATTGACAAGGGCGGCCCACACTTTTATCACCAGAAAATAAGAGACCCCTAAAATAACCAATCAACAAGGGTAACCCACACTTTTATCCCCTAAAATTAAAAGACCAGCTAAAATCAGTACTGAAAAAGAGTGTCCCACACTTTATCAGCTGAAGATCAGAGACCCCTAAAATCAGTAGTGAGCAATGGTGGCCTAGACTTTTATCACCTGAAGCTAAGATAACCCTAAAATCAGTAGTAAATAAGTGTGTCCCACACTTTTAACAGCTAAAGATAAGATACCCCTAAAATCATTACTGAACATGGGTGGCCGACACCTTTATCATCCAATGATAAAAGACCCGCAAAATCAGTAGAAAATAAGGGTGACTCACACTTCAATCATCTAGAGATAAGAAATCCTCTAAAATCAGTACTGAACAAGGTGGCCCACACTTTTATCACCTAAAAATAAGAGACCACTGAAATCAGCACTGAAGAAGGGTGGCATACAGTTTTATCATCTGAAGATAATAGACCCCTAAAATAAGTACTGAACAAGAGCGCCACACTTTTATTACATGATGATTGAAGACCACCTAAAATCAGTAGTGTACAAGAGTGGCCCAGATTTTTATGATCTATAGATAAGGGACCGCTAAAATCAGTACTAAGCGGGTGTCCCACACTTTTAACACCTGAAGATAAGAGACTCCTAAAATCACTACTGAACAAGGGTAGCGCACACCTTTATCACCTGAAGATAGATAAGACCCCCTAAAATCAATACTGAAAAGGTATGGCCTACACTTTTATCACCTAAGAATAAGCGACCGCTAAAATCATTACTGAACAATGGGGGAACACACTTTTACCAAGCGAAGATAAGATAACCCTAAAATCAGTAGTCAAAAAGGGTGGCCTACATTTTATAACCTTAAAATAATAAACCCCTTAAAATCAGCACTGAGCAAGGGTGGCCTATACTTTTATCATTATGAGATAAGAGACTCTTAATATCAGTAGCGAATAAAGGTAGCCCACACTTTGATTAACTAAGGATAAGAGACAATAATTGTGTAATGAACAAGGATGGCCAACGATTTTATCATCCTAGGAGAAGAGACCCGTGAAATCATTAGTGAATAAGGGTGGCCCACACTTTTGTCAACTGGAGTTAAGAGACCCTTAAATATGTAGCGAACAAAAGTGGCCCATACATTTATTACCTAAGGATAAGAGACCCCTAAAATCATTACTGAACAATGAGAGAACAAACTTTTATCACCTAAAGATAAGAGACCCCTAAAATCAGTAATAAACAAGGCTGGCTCACAGATTTATCACCTTAGAGTAAAAAACTCTAAAGTAAGTACTGAACAAGAGTGACCTGCACTTTTATGAAGTGAAGATAAGAGACAACTTAAATCAGCACTGAAAATTGTGGCCAACACTTTTAACCCCTCAAGATAAGAGATCAATTAAATCATTTGTGAGCAAGAATGGCCAACACTTTTATCAACTAAAGATAAAAGACCAGAAAAATCAGTATTAAAACAGGGTAGCCCACACTTTTATCAACTGAAAATAAGATACCTAAAAAAGAGGTATTGACAAGGGCGGCTCGCACTTTTGTCACCAGAAGATAACTAATCAACAAGGGTGACCCACGCTTTTTACACCTAAAGTTAAGAGACCAGCTAAAATCATTACTGACAAAGAGTGAAGATCAGAGACTCCTAAAATCACTACTGAACAAGGGTGGACAATACCTTTATCAGCTATAGATAAGATACCCCGGAAATCAGTACTGAAAAAGGATGGCCCACACTTTTATCGCGTGATGATAAGAGACCTATAAAATCAGTACTGAACAAGGGTAGCCGACACATTTATTACCTAAAGATAAGAGACCCCTAATATCATTATCATTCAAGAGTGGCACATATGACCCACACTTTTATAACCTGAAGATAATAGACTCCTCAAATCAGTACTGAAGAAGGGTGCCTAACACTTTTATCACCTAGAAATAGGAGACCGCTAAATAAGTAGAAAAAAGGGTGGCCCTGACTTTTATCACCTAAAGATAAGAGCACCTTAAATTCACTACGTACTGCAAAGGGTGGCCCACACTTTTATCACCTAAAGATAAGGGTGGCACAAAACTTTATCACCTATAAATAATAGAACCCTAAAATAAGTACTGAACAAAGCCACCCACACTTTTATTACATGAAGATGGAAGAACCCTAAAATCCCTTATTAAAAAGGGTAGATCACACCTTTATCAGCTGAAGAAAACAGACCCCCTCAAATCAGTAATGAAGAACGGTGACCTTCAATTTTATCAGCTGGAGATAAGAGACACCGAAAACCAGTACTTAACAGGGTCTCCCACACTTTTATCGCCTAAGGATATAAGACCCCTAAAATCATTACTGAACAATGGGAGAACACACCTTTATCACCTTTAGATAAGAGGCCCCTAAAATCAATACTGAAAAAGGGTGGCTCTCAGTTTTAACAACTAAATATAAGAGACCCCTAAAATGGCTACCAAACGACTGGGGCACATAACTTTATCAACTAAAGATAAGAAGCCCCTAACATCAGTACTGAAAAAGGGTAGTACATACTTTTATCACCTGATGATAGGAGACACCTAAAATCGATACGGAACAACGGTGGACACACTTTTATCACCTAAAGATAAGAGACCACTAAAATCAATACTTTAAAAGGGTGGCCTACACTTTTATCACATAAATATTAGAGATCCCTAAAATCAGTATTGAACAAGGATGGCCCACACTTTTATTAACTAAATATAAGAAACCCTAAAATCATTAGTAAAGAACGGTGGCCTATACCTCTATCACCTAAAGATAAGATTCTCCAAAAATGAGTATTGAACAAAGAAGGATGGCCGACACTTTTAGCAACTAAATATAAGAGACCCCTAAAATCAGGATTGAAGAAGTGTGGCCGACATGTTTATCACATTGAGATGAGAGATCCCTAAAATCAGTACTGAAAATGGGTGGCCCACACTATTATATCACGATCAAAAGAGATACATAAAATATAAAATGGGCAAGGGTTGCACACACTTTTATTATCTAAAGATAAGAGACCTATGAAATCGGTTCTGAAAAGGGTGACCCCCACTTTCATCAGTGGAAGATAAGAGACCCTTAAAATCAGCTACTAAACGACGGTGTCATAGACTTGTTTCACCTACGATAAATGACCTCTAAAATCAGTACTGAATAAGGGTGCCACAAACATTTACCACCTACAGATAAGAACCCCCTAAAATCAGTACTAAACAGGGGTTTCCCACTTTATTATCAACTCAAGATAGGAAACAAATAATATGAGTACTGAAAAAAAGCGCCCACACTTTTATCACCTAAAGACAAGACCCCCCCCAAAAGAGAAGAGACCTCTAAAATCACTAATAAACAAGCGTAGCCCACACTTTTATCACCCGATGATACGAGACGCCTAAAATATGTACTGAAAAAGGGTGGTCCACACTGTTATAACAATATGATAATAGACCCCTAAAATAAGCCATGAATAAGGTAGGCCTATGTTTTTATCACTCAAAGATAAGAGGACCTAAAATCACTAGCGAACAAGGGTGGCCCACAATTTTATCACATAACGATCAGAGACCTTAAATTGTGTATTGAACAAGGATGGCCAACACTTTCATCACTTAAAGATAAGAGACCCCTAAAATCAGTACTGACCAAGGGTAGCGCACAGTTTTATCACCTAACAATAAGAGACCTCTAAAATAGGTACTAACGAAAGTGTGGCCCATACTTTTATCACCTAAACATAAGAGACCGTTAAAACGCTTAATAAACATCGGTAGCAAAACTTGTACCACTTGAAGCTAAGGGAGCCCTAAAATAAGTACTGTAAAAGGTTGGACTACATTTGTATCACCTTAAGATCAGAGACCCTTCAAATCAGCAGTAAAAAAGGGTATCCCTAACTTTTATCACATAAAGATGAGGGGTCCCTTAAATTAGTAATGTTGATTGTTGGCCCTCACTTTTAGCATATAAAGATAAGAAACCCCTAAAATCAGCCCTGAACAAGGATGGCCGACACCTTTATAGCCTAAAGATAAGAGACCCCTAAGATGCGTACCACACAACGGGGACACATACATTTACCGCCAAGAGATAAGAGACTCCTAACATCAGTACTGAACAAGGGTGGCCCACACTTTTATCACCTTAAGATAAGAGACTGCTCTAATCAGTACTGGACAAGGATGGTCGACACTTTTATCACCTGTATATAAGAGACCACTAAAATCAATACTGAACAAGGGTGTCCGACACTTGTATCACGTAGGGATAAACGACCCCTAAAATCAGTACTGAAGAATGGCGGCCCGCACTTTTACCACCTAAAATTAAGAGACCCTAAAACGATAAATGAACATGGGTGGCCAAACTTGTATTACTAGAAGCTAAGAGACCACTAAAATAATTACTGTAAAAGTTTGGCACACATTTTTATCACCTTAAGATAAGAGACCGCTAAAATCAGTACTAAAAAGGGTGTCCCTCATTTTTATTATCTAAAGATAAGAGACCCCTTAAATCAGTAGCGCTCAATGTTGGCCCATACTTTAATCATATAAAGAAAAGAGACGCCTAAAATTTATACTAAAAAATGGTGGCCCACACTTTTATCACTTATGGATAAGAAACCCTTCTAGTCAGTACTGAACAAGAGTAGCACACGCTTTTATCACCTAAAAATAAGAGACCAGAAACTCAGTACTGCAGAAGGGTGTCCCACTCTTCTAATCCCGAAAAACAAGAGACCTATAAAATCAGTAATAAACAAGGGTAACCACACTTTTATCACCTCGTGATACAAGACCCATAAAATTAGTTCTAAACAAGGCTGGCCCACACTTTTATCATCTAAAAATAAGAGACCATTAAAATCAATACTGAACAAGGGTGTCCTACACTTGTATCACCTAAGGATAAAAGACCCCTAATATCAGTACTGAAAAAGCGTGGCTCACACTTATATGGCCTAAAGATAAGAGACCCCTAAAATATGTACCAATCAACGGGGGCACATTTCTTCATCAGCTAAAGACAAGAGACCCCTAAAATCTGTCTTGTACATGGGTGGCCCACACTTCTATGAGTTGAAGAATAGAAACCGCTAAAATCAGTACTGAAAAGGGTGGAAAACGCTTTTAACCCCTGAAAATAAGAGATCCTAAAATCAGTAGTGAAGAAGCATTGCCCAGACTTTTATTAACTAAATATAAAGTCACACCTGAAGAAGGGTGGACCATACCTTTATCATCTAAAAAATAAGATACACCGAAAGTTAGTCCTGAACAAGGATGCCCTATGTTTTTATCACTTAAAAATAAGAGACACCTAAAATCAGTAGCGAACAAGGGTAGCCTAAGTTTTTATCACTAACGATGAGATACACGTAGAATGAAGTAGCAAACAAGGGTGTCCAACAATTTTATCACATAAAGATAAGAGACCCGAAATTGAGTACTGAACAACGGTGGCCAACACTTTTATCACATGATTATAAGCGCCACCTAAAATCAGTACTGAACAGAGTGGCCAACACCTTTATCACCTAAGGATAAGAGACGCCTAAAATCTTTACTGAAGTAGGGTGGCTCTCTCTTTTATCACATAAAGATAAGAGACGCCTAAAATCATCAATGAAGAAGGGTGGCCTTCACTTTTATCGCCCAAACATAAGAGACCACGAAAATCAGTAGTGTATAAGGGTGGACCAAACCTTTATCTCATAAAGATAAGAGCCTCCTAAAATCAGTACTGAAGAAGGGTTGCCCATTCTTTATTACCTGAAGATTTGAGCCTAATAATATCAGAATGAAATAAGCACCGCACACTTTTATCACCTAAAGACAACGGACACCTAAAATCAGCATTGAACAAGGCTTGCCCATGAATTATCACCAAAAGAAATAACACCTCTAAAATCAGTAATGAACAAACGTAGCCCATACGTTTCTCAACTAATGATTCGAGACCCCTATAATCAGGAGTCCAAAACGGTGCCCCACACCTTTATAACAATATGATAATAAACCCCTAAAATCATCCTTAAACAAGGGTGGCCTATGTATGTTTTATCACTTAAAGATAAGAGACACTTAAAATCGGTAGCACTAAGGGTGTCCCACAATTTTATCAGGTAAAGATAAGAGACCCTAAATTGAGTACTAAACAAGGATGGCAGACACTTTAATCACCTAAAGATAAGAAACCCCAAAAATCAGTGCTGAAAAAAGAACCAGACAACTACATTCTGTAGCGAGCAAAGGTGCCGCACTTTTATCACATAAATATAAGCGACGCCTAAAATCAGTACTGAACAGGCTGGACCACACTTATTTCGCTCAAAGATAAGAGACCCCTAAAATGGGTGTCAAACAACGGGAGAACATAACCTTATTACCTGAAAAAAGTTCCCTAATATCAGTATTGAACAAGTGTAGCCCATACTTTTATCACGAAAATAAAAGAGACCGCTCTAATCAGTACTGAACGACAGTGCCCTTCACTTTTATCACCTAAAGATAAGAGACCCCTAATATCAGTACTGAACAATGGCGCCCCACATTTTTATCACCGAAAGATAAGAGACCCTTAAACCAGTAATGAACATGGGTGGCCAGATTTATATCACCCTAAGTTAAGAGAACCCTAAAATCAGTAATGTAAAAGGTTGGCCCACATTTTTATCGCCTTAAGATAAAAGACCACGAAAATCGGTACTGAAAAAAGGTGTCCCTCAATTTTATCACCTAAAGATAAGAGACCCGTTAAATCTCTAATGCTGAATGGTGGCCCACAATTTTATCATATAAAGATAAGAACCCCCCCCCAAATCAGCACTGAACAATGGTAGCTCACACTTTTATCGCATGAAGATAAGAGAGCTATAAAATCAGTACTGAATTCGTTTGTCCCATATCTTTATCACCTAAAGATAAAAATCATCGAAAATCAGTCCTGGAAAAGGATGACCTATACTTTCATCAACTAAATATAAGAGACCCCTAAAATCATTACTGAAGAAGCGTGGCCCACATTTTTATTACATAAACATAAGAGACCCCTAAAATCAGTACTGAACAAGGGTGGCCCACTCTTTTATCACCTGAATATATGAGACCACCAAAATCAGTATTGAACAAGGAGCACTCGGCTTTTATCACCTAAAGATCAGAGCTCACTAAAATCCGTACTGAACAAGGGTTTCCTCCACATTTATCAGCTAAAGATAGGGGACCCCCTAAAATCTGTACTGAAAAATGGTGGCCGACACTTATATCACCTAAATATAAGAGACCTTTTAAATCAGTACTCAACAAGAGTAGCTTACACTTTTATCACCCGAAGATAAGAAAGCCTTAAAATCAGTACTTAACAAGGGTAGCCGAAAACTTATCACCCTAAGATATGAGACCCAAAGAATCGGTACTAAATAAGAGTGGCCCACACTTCTATCACCTGAAGATAAGAGACTAGAAATACAATAATGAAGAAGGGTGCCCCACTCTTCCTTCAGCTAAATACAAGAGACCTCTAAAATCAGTAATGAACAAGGGTAGCCCACACTTTTATCAACTGATGCTACTGCACCCCTAAAATCAGTAATAAACACGGTGGCCCACACTTTTATGACCTGAAGATAGGAGACCTCTAAAATCACTACTGAACAAAGGTGTCCTACACTTGTATCACCTTAGGATAAAAGACCCCTAATATTAGTACTGATCAAGGGTTGCCCAACATTCTATCATCTAAAGAAAAGAGACGCCAAAACTCAGTACTGAACAAAGGTGGCCCACTCTTTTATCGCTTGAGGATAAGATTCCACTAAAATCAGTACTGTACAACACGCCCAACTCTTTTATCAACTGAAGAAAAGAGACTACTAAAATCAATCTAAACAATGGTTGCCCCACATTCATCAGCTAAAGATAAGAGACACGTAAAATCAGCACTGAACAAGTGTGGCCCACACTTTTTTCATCGGAAGATAAGAGACCCTTAAAATCGGTACTGAAAAGGGTGGCCAGCACTTTTATCGCCTGAAGATCAGAGATCCCTAAAATGAGTACTGAAGTGTAGCCCCAACTTTTATTAGCTAAAGAAAGTAGACCCCTATTATCAGGACTAAAGAAGGGTGCACGACACTTTTATCCCCTAAAGATAAGAGACCGCTAAAATCATCACTGAACAAGGCTGGCCCATACCTTTATCACCTAAAGATATGAGACACCGAAAATCAGTACTGAACAAGGATGGGCCACACTTTTATCAAATATGAGACCCCTAAAATCATTACTTAGGAATGGTGGCCCACACTTTTATCACATAAATATAAGATACACCCTAAAAATAGTACTAAATAAGGGTGGCCCACACATTATTTGGCTAAAGATAAGAGACCCCTAAAATCAGTACTGAAGAAGGGTTGCCCCTACATTTATCAACTAAAGATAAGAAACCCCTAAAATCTATACTGAAGAAGGGTGGTCCACACTCTTATCACCTTGAGATAAGAGACCCTTAACCTCAGTACTGAACACGAGTAGCACACACTTTTATCATCTAAAGATAAGAGGCTCCTAAATTCATTACTGAAGAATGGCAACCCATACATTTCTAACCCAAGATAAGAGATCCCAATTTTTCACATAGGGAGATATCCGCTGGCGCAAATGAGAGGTCAAATGACTTACAAAATTAGTACATTAGCGTAGTCTACAGGCTGGTACTTAATGATACACCAAAGCTCGGAGAGAGAAAGATTATATTAGATCACAATTACAGGACTAGTTTCGGTGCATCCCTCTATACCCTCCCTCAGTCTTTTTACACTTGAAGGATGTAGCATGATGTTGCAAAATGAGTCCCGTAATTGTGATTGTAAGTGTGATATTACCACCCACTTTTGGATCGTGAGGACAAAAATTAAACTATAGTACATTAAGTAGTTTACAATAGAAATAAGTTAATACATACATGAGAAGAGGAAAAAATGGAAAAAATTCAATAAAGTAAATAAAGTAATTTGCTAACAGTAACTTCACAAAAGAGGAAAATAACCCAAATAATGCGAAACCCAAACCGAGGCTAAGCTCCAAATAAAGTGACAAATTTCTCTGACGGTGAACGACTGAGGGGATGATTTGGCACAGTTCTCCGTTTGGCTCAGATTATAGTTTTCGACTGCTGTTTGAGCCGGATTTCTTGAGTTAGAGTTCGGTTAATCACGAAGATGAATTGCCTTTATGTTGATGTTTCCGAAACTAGAGTCAAGGTTTGAGTTTAAAGTTCGCCCGATCTCGGGTCGTCTAGGCGCCGTGCGGCTAATGGGCGCGCGCGAGGTGGTGGTTGATTGTCTGAGAGTGAGACGAGTCGCATTCGGACGATAGTTAAATAATTTGCGCGATTGTTGAGTTTCGGAGGCTTTCCTTTACAATGATCTAATAAAGTCCTTCTCTCACGAAGCTTTTCTTTCTCATACTCAAAATACAATATTTTTAAAAATTCTTTAGAAATACTTTAGGCGAAATTGTAAATAACTGACGTAACCTAAGTTTATCTTTTAACCTAAATTCCAATCTCCTAAACCTACAATTTGTTACCTATGTTTTGGTCGTACCTATTCCAACTTTTCTCACCTAATTGATAAAAGCAGTCTTCAAGACAGTCGCGATCGATTATCTCCATGTAATCTCCCAAATTAATGGTGCGGTTTTTTTCAGCTATCGTAAAGCTTTATAAAAAAACAAACCTTACTTAAAATAACAATAATTGACTTTTTCTATGATTAACTAAGCCTTTACTATGCATAATTTTACCATTTTTTATAAAGCATTTTTCAGGCCATGTTCTGCATAGACGCTTTCATTGATATTCTTATCATCCTAGGGCATAAAATTTGGCACCAATGGCTAAATATGTATTAAGGGACTTTGCCAGGCGAAGCCTGACTCCTATGATAAATGGATGCGTTAAATATTCAGTCTATAAAACTCTTTTCAGCCTCCATATTTTGGACTTAAATCTCTGGTGTATCCAAACTTATTTAATATCTAGAGTTTAATTTAGATTGACGGAATCGATTGAATCGTATTTAGAATTGACAGTTAAGTAATGCCTTCGACTTAAGAGGTAAGGCACATATAGTAACTATAGACAGTCTAATTCATTTCTTCGCTAGCACCTAGCTCGATAGTGACATTTGTCTGCGTTCATTCCTTTCTTCCCGAATAAAGCACTAGTCTGCATACTTCCTAATTTAAATGATAATTATTTATAATAGACATGCAATGAATTTGGTTTATGAATCATTATCAGATTAATTGACTTGTAAACACAAGTCAGAAAAAGTAAAGAATAATTTACTTAATTATTTAAATTGAGAATTAATACAATTCCATTTGTTGTCTATATATATATATATATATATATATATATATATATGAGAAATTAAACAACAGTTCCTGAAGACATATATATTCCAGAAGAGTTTCGGTGCATCACACAACTTGTCAACTGTCAACTGAGTAGAAAATTACAGAGAACTCCATATACACGTATGACCTGATAGACAAAGATCATGTTACCTGACACACTCCCTTGCTTGGGCTAATCCCATGGGGAAAATAATTTATTACCTGATTAGAGCTGGGCAGTTTTACTATTTTGTTTATCTGTTTACATATCAGACTATTAAAAGAAAATTGACCTTCAGATAAATTGAAATTAGGAATGGATGTGATTAAGCTTGATTCTATAATTATTCTTTTCACATAATTTTTTTTTATTTAAGGATCAATTTACTTCCTTGAAAATCGATGGAATGATTAAAATCTCTGACACCACAAAATACTCCACTACTTTTATGGCCAACTCTGATGTCTCTCTTAAGTTCATACAATCTCTTATCTAAGTTTCTTTCCGTTTCACCTACATAAGCATTTTCACAATCTTTACATGGAATTACATATACCCCTCTATTCTGTCTTCAGGAAGTGTGGTTTGAATCATCATCAACCTTGCGAGTACATCAACTTTCACCATATATATATAAATATATATATATATATATATATATATATATATATAAATATGCAATTTTTTTAAAGAAATGGTATATTTCGCCTTGATAAATTTCCTTTGGCAACTTTCTATTCTTCTTACTGACTTTTTTAGTTCATCTTGTAGATGGTAGATCACTTGTCCTATATTCATCTTTCTTTCTAATAAATGCATTTGGTGAAAACCAAACTTAAATTAATAATCTTTTGATCTATTCGATCATCTTCGAAGTGTCATTATGTGTTTTTCCTCCTGAACGATAAAATAAGCTTTCTAAGATAGCCCTGGCTTAGAAAAGCTTATTTTATGCGTTACCTTCTCGTGTATGTGAGAAGAGCTCCTTCCGAGGGCTTTGATGACGAAGACGTGCTAGTAAGCTAAACAATTGCCTTCATAACCGCATAATTCTGATTGCGTTATTGCAAATAATTTTCGATATATATATATATATATATATATATATATATATATATATATATATATATATATATATATATATACTTGTACCCCCCTCCCACCAAACGGGGGGAAGGGGGGTACAAGTGACTCGATGGGAATGAGAGTCCGAGAGAGGATGTACGGTGATTGCTTCCAGTGAAAGGGGTCAGAGTGCAAATGACGGAGAGACACGTAAAGCCTAATTAACTGGAAGCTATGGATAGGTCGAGTAAGCGGGGCGCGGCAAAGTTCCACTTGCAAAATTCCTTCTTCTTTAACCTGGCTGAGAAATGAACGAGGGAGTACTCTAGACGAGAACGAAGTCGATACCCGAGTGATAGAAGCCTGTCCGTGTCTATAGCCTGTCCTGCAGGAACTCTGGCCTGAGATACAAGTGAGGGCGGGTACAGGTGACGCGTCGCGTTCGTAGCTGGAAGCCGTTGGAAGGTGGGGCAGGGAGTACAAGACTGCAGGTGGCTGCTAACCAAGACGGGGCTGTATGGTACTAATTTCTCAAAAAGCTTTTCCCGAAGTATTTATACTGTTTTGGCTGAAGCGGGTTACCGGAGGCTCCCAAAAGGGGAAAGGGGATCTCATTAGACTTGGCGCGCCAGGAGGGGGGGGGATATTCTCGGCAGGCATCATAGCCTTGAGCGAATGTCCCCGACGCCGTAGGTCTAGCGCGAATCAGCGGATGAGACGGGAAGAAATGGAACCCAAACGGATCACGCAGGCGCGCGAAATTCTCGCTGCTTCCTTGAGGCTCTCGGGCCGTGCAGGTGAATCTTTCTCAGGCGCCACGAGTAGACGTTGGGTTCTAGGTTCTAGGGGTGGGGCGGTAACCTTCTCTCTCTGACATCTCCTTCCCTCCCAAGAGGGAGCTTTCGAAGGAAGTAACATCAGACTAATATAGGGTAATTACAGGGCTATGTTTCCAATAGAGACACAAATACAAAAGAGCTGGTACCGTGTACTCTGCACAAAAATAAGTTAAGTAAAGGGGACTCGGGTAATGGTCGGTATTCCTATTACCGAACAACATCAAGTAAAAAAATAATATTAATAGTAATAATATAATAATACAGACAGGAATGGTTATCAATAGCCGGGGTCAACATAGTTTCGATAACCAAGGTCTTACATACAAGGATATTAAAAAAAAGGTCCCATAATACAAAAGTAAAGTACATACGAACAGGGTAACTCATCAAAAATATAGACACAATTATAAAAAAAATAAATGGCACATATTCTTATAAGGCATTACACAAAACTACAAGAATTATTCAAGAATATATGCAAAAGTAATCCATTTAACGTTACAATTAATTACTTGGAAATTACTCCGGAGACAAATCCAGAGGATTTCTGCTTAAGCTGTCCGCCATGAAATTTTCGGAACCCTTAATATATACATTTGTAAATTGGAATTATTGGAGAGAGAGGCTCCACCTTAGGAGGCGACTATAATTGTTCTTAAAGTTTTGTTGGTAAGAGGGTTTTATGGTCAGTCTCTATAACAAATTCTTTACCTAAGAGAAACATTTTGAACTCTTGTATTATCCAAACGATACCAAGAGCTTCTCGCTCGATTACCGCATAGTTATTCTCGCGGGGAGGGAGTTTACGGCTCGCAAACGTGATGGGAAAACTTTCGCCATGGTCACCATACTGAACGAGAACACATCCTATGCCAAAAGGTTTAAGGGGGTCGGGTAAGCGGAGGATCGGTGGTGAAGCTAACTTCCCTAATAGTTGGTCAAAGCTAGCGATCGAACGGTGTTTCCAAACGAGGCACTCGGGGGCCTTTTTCTTGGGGAGATAACAAAGGAGCGCAGCGATGGAGGCGAAGTTCATAATGAAACGTTGGTAGAAGGAGGCAGGCCCCATGAATGACTTCAACTTCTTCTTCGTTGCAGGAAGTGGCATTTCGACAATTGCCTTGATTTTGTCAGCATAGGGAGTCAAGGAATCGTTCTTTATGTGGAAACCCAAATAGTCAATAGTGCCAAAGGAGATGTGGCACTTGTCGGGGCCAATCGTGAGGTGGTGTTCCCGGAGTCGGCACAGGAGGGCATGAAGATAGTGGTCCCATTCCTTAGTCGTCAAGTAAATGTTGTCGAAGTAGAAGGTGACCTGGGGCAATTCATCCTATATTCGCCTCATCATTCGGTTATAATTGCTACATGCCGTCACCAACCCAAAGGGTAGTTGCCGGAATTACATCAAGCCCTTATCGGTGGGGAAGGCCGTGTACCATTTTACCTTTTTTCCTCAATGTAATCTGGTAATAGGCCTTACACATATCTAATTCTGTAATGAATCTGGCCTTCTCGAACATGTGCAAATTCTGATCGATGAGGCAAATCGGTTCCGTGTCGAACATGGTGACAGGGTTTAACTTCCTGAACTCGATGCACATCTGATAAGAATTGTCCGCCTTCTTCACCATGACGACCGGGGAACAATACTCCGTCTTCGAGGGCTTTATAATACCCATCTTCAATAGCTTGTCTACCCCCTCATTGAACGTTTTTCTTAAGTTAATGGGGAGGGGGTATGGGTTCGAACGGAGAGGTTCCTGGGTGGTGAGCCGAATATTGTGCTCGAATTGGGTTGCACAACCAGGGGTATCCGAGAATACATCGGTGAATTTGGTGAGTAGCACTTGTAACTGGGTCTTCTGGGGAATCGTAAGCTGAGAGTTTATATTCAACTCGGTCGATGGGGAATCGGGGTGTATCTGGGAAGACGTGAAGAGGATATTCCGCGTCTTGTCCAACGCAGGCGCTTGTACCATGACCAAGGATTCAGGTGGGTAGCTGGACTCTTAGGCGGATTCTTCGTTCAGGGCCACAAGTTAATTGGCACAAGCGCTTCGCTGGTACTTTTTAAAGCATGTTCACGTGGAATAGTTTAGTGCTAGACGGGGTTTAGATTAAGTACTCAACAGGGCCGCGTCTCTCGCTCACTGGTAAGGGGCCCTTGCATTGGCTCTCAAATGTTGTTCTCCGAGTGTAGTAGTAAAAAGACTTCGTCACCGGGTTTAAATTTTCGTTCTTGGGAGTTACAGTCGAAGTAGGTTTTATACTTCCCCAAGTTTGTCTCGACATCCTGATACGCTATCTCTGCGCACCTTCCTAACCTCTGTCTCAGGTCTAGGAGGTAAGCGTAGGAAGATTGAATCTCCTGGTCTAATTTAGAATTGGAGAAGAGCTCCTTTAGAATCCTGAGGGGGCCTCTAACATCACTTGCATACAGAAGCTCAAATGGTGCAAAACCTAAGATGCGATGGGGAATTTCCCGGTATGCGAAAAAGGCTAGCGGCACGAAACGGTGCCATTCTCGGGGTTGTTCGGCGCACAGTTTCTTGTGCGCCGAAGGTGGGCATGTCTGAATTTGGGTCGGTAAAAGTCTGGGGTCATGTTATATGCCACCAGTAACTCAGATTTTAAGGTCGAATATTCAATTGTTACCTCCGAGGGGATTGATATGAATATATCTTGGAGTTGGGAATTTAGAAAGGACAACAATTGAGCCACTCCATCTGCCTCGAAGTCCCAGTGGTTGATTTAGAATATTTTATCAAATTGGATTAAAAAGGCTCCGAAATTCTCACAGTCTTTGAAAACCGGAAGCTTAACAGACGCGCTAGGGAAAAGCTTCGGACCTCGATCTGATGGACAGAGTCTCGTTCCTGGTCCTACTTATTTCAAGATCATGAAGGCTGATTCTTTCCCTTTCTTCTCATTCCTTCGCTTCTCTTTCTCGTTTTTCTTCTCGTTCTTCTCTTTCTCTTCTTTCTTCTCGTTCTTTTCTTTCTCTTCTTTCTTCTCGTTATTCTCTTTCTCTTCTTGCTTCTCGTTCCTTCTCTTCTCTTCGTCATCTTTTTCTCTTTGTCATCTCTTTTCTCTTTCGATCCTTTTATCCGCTTGGATATAAGCTAAGAGGTCCTTGCCGCTTAGCCCAAGCGACTCTCATTGCAACTTAAACATGTTTTATAATGACATTTTGTCGCGTTCGACCAACTTTCAGGAAAAGCACCACACACAAAAAGTGTGTAGGGGGGGGGGGGGATTTACTTAGATGCACAGGGGAAGTGCTAGTAGGATTTGGCGGACCTACGATTCTTCCCTGAAAAAAACAGCGATAATTATTTCGCACGGCGCAAATTCTTAATTATACTCGAAATATTCACTCCAGAATTTAGCGCGAGCCTGTGCTGCTCAATACGCAACGAATAAAATGACAAACACAATACAAAAAAAGGCAATAAGATTAACTCTTTTACAAAACGGCAGATGTTTTATGAGGCCCGGAAAGGGGTGAAGTTTCACAAGGTCACAAAATTCACAACAAAATACGCACACAAAAGGGAAAATGGGAAATGAGTAAGGTCTTTTCTAGAGTTTCTAAAACCAGAACCTTTAATATACAAGAATAACACCCTTTAGAAGCCGACACAGGTCTAAAAGAAATGAGATTAGATACTGCGGTTGACCCTAAAAACCTGACACCAGAATATAATATAGATGTCGTAGGGTGACCTGGAAGGAAGCACGCCAGGAATTGGGATATAGATCCCAGTGCGTGGGTTAAATAATCAAAATCGAGTGCGGTTGGCCTAAATAATCAATTCTTAGAGGTTCTGGGTTTTAAAGAAACAGATTGTAGAAAAATAACTTTACTATATACAAAGAAAATATTATTAGTAAAATTAAATTAGTGACAATAAATAAGATGAGACCCAGGGTACCAAACAGGAAGGAGGGGGGGCGATACAAGTGAATCGACAGGGAGGAGAGTTCGAGAGAGGATATACGGCGAATGCTTCCAGGGAAAGGGGTAGAGTGCAAATGAAAGGGAGACTCACGTAAAGCCTAATTGATTGGAGGCTATGGATAGGACGAGTAAGCGAGGCGCTGCGAAGTTCCACTCGTAAAATTCCTTCTTCTTTAACCTCGCTGAGAAAAGAACGAGGGAGTACTCCAGACGAGAACGAAGTCGATACACGAGTGATAGATTCCTACCCTTGTCTATCGTCTGTCAGGCGGGAACTCTGCCCTTAGGTAAGAGCGAGGCCGGGTAGAGGTGATGCGTCGCTTTCGTAGCTGGAAGCCGTTGGGAGGCGGAGCAGGGCGTACGAGACTGTACGTGGCTGCTAACCAAGAAGGGGCTGTATGGTATTAATTTCTCAAAGCTTTTTCTGAAGTATTTATACTGACTCGGTGGAAGCGGGTCCCTAGAGGCAATTAGACGGGAAAGAAATGGAACCCAAACGGATCACGCGGTCGTGCGAAATTCTCGCTGTTCCCTTGGGACTCTCTGGCCGTACAGGTGGATCTTTCTCAGGCGCCACGGGTAGACGTTGGATTTTATAAGGGAAGGGATACCCTTCTCTCTCTGACAATATATATATATATATATATATATATTTATATATATATATATATTTATATATATATATATATATATATATATATATATATATATATATATATATATATTATCCCTTAAATGTTTATAAAATAATAAACCCACTAATTTTCATGTATTACCATCTAACCTAGTATACATCATTTAGTTTCAGTCTGTAGCACAATAAGGTGAGAGGGCGACCCCGTGCCGTTCTGTAACAAAGTGATCCTGAGATCACCGCATGGAGCTCCGAAAGCATGGCTGAATCACGGTAAGGATGCAGCCTAAGCCGTTATCACACACCTCAGATGTATTTGCCTACTGACCGGGTTCATCGACTCCCACGGCCACTTTTCAGCAAACATTCTTGCCTTCCGTCCGAATGATCGAAGTCTGTTTGGCATTCCAAGCCAACGTGATCACAATTCCCCCTTTCCCCGAAGGAATCGCCGACTTTTCCCCAAAACCACACGTGCGTCTGGAGGACCGTCATAGCTACCTCACCAGGCGTCTATATAATGCTTCGACTCAGTTTAGTAAGCAGCACTTATAGACTTTCCACCTACTTCGGTGAACGAGCTGAAGGACGATCGCCTCCCCGCCCCCACCACCACCGCGGCGATTTCGATTCGAGTCGAAGGCTAAATCGATCCGTGAACTTGCCATAGTCAATCGGCAAGTATCGAATTCCGTCAACTCTGCCATAGTCAATCGACAAGTATCAACATCCGTGAACTCTGCCATAGTCAATCGGCAAATATCCGACGAGGATTCCCTACTCCGAAGGCCATCTACGAGTGCTCTCTCATCTGAAGCAAGAAGTAACCCCACTTCTTTCGTCCCATTCATCGTACCCTAACTGGCCCCTTTTCTGCAAAGAGCACGTAAGAAATTGTAACCGTTGCCGCCTGCAGATTTATTTATCATCTGGCTTACCTCCATTGATCCATTATTTGTGTGAACGCCCAGGTTTTAATTCCCCCTTTAAATCACCAACCTGAATCTGACCTACTTAATCCCCTAATTAACCCACCTGTATCTCGTATGGACATTTAACCCCGTCTGTGCGATCATTCCCTTTAAACCTAATATTTGTGCAAATATAAATATCATTTTGTTGTAAGTAAAGATATATTTTCGTCGTTGTCTTTCTTTTGCAACTCTAACGCGTACCAGCTACCTGTTAATCTTTGGCCAACTTGCACTCTGAAATATTTGTTTTAAAAAAGGACCCCGCAAAGTTAATAATAAACCATCCCCACTAGAATCATAACAATTTTCCCCATTCACTAATGGTCTTCAACCAACTTCGACCCAAAGCACCAAAGTACCTACGTATATATATATATATATATATATATATATATATATATATATATATATATATATATATATATATATATATAATACTGGTAATTGATTTGTTCCTTGGGAATCTGGTATGTGGCAGGAATATGAAAACCCAGGTGATTACACTAATCACTTATTGGCCGGACGTTTCGGACCTTTCCTAGGACCATCTTCAGCGACTATGTTGACTAATGAGAAGGGAAGGGAACATTAATTGTTAACGGTTAAAAGAATGCATTAACCAAAAAAAAGCGGAAGAAGGCAAGTTAAAATAATAAAATTGACAATTATTAAAATTATTATTATTTAAACTTTCCTTCTTCCGCTTTTTTTTTGTTAATGCATTCTTTTAACCGTTATCAATTAATTTTCCTTCCCCTTCTCATTAGTCGACATAGTCGCTGAAGATGGTCCTAGGAAAGGTCCGAAACGTCCGGCCAATAAGTGATTAGTGTAATCACCTGGGTCTTCATATTCCTGATATATATATATATATATATATATATATATATATATATATATATATATATATATATATATATATATATATATATATATATATATATATATATATATATATATATATAGTCTGGCCATTCCACGACACAGTCCATACATCCATTGAAATGATAAATTCAATAAGGGTTAAAATTTAAAATTATGTAAATTAGAGTCATCTAAAAATGTCTTCAGTAGAAATTTCACGTTTCTTCAATGTTTATTAGTCTTACCCAGGAATGATTCATTATAATTTTATTTTTTACACAAAAGTCGTATAATTTATAATATTATAATTCATACCCAATGGCAAAACATTCTGCTTATATTCTATCAACAATCATCACATGTTTCTCAAACAACACCTGTCTCATAATTTTCTTCACTTTGAAATCACCTTATGCCCCTTCGAGTAGGCCTTGTTTATTCTTAGCATTTTTTGTGTGTACGTTTAAGTGATGAGAAAAGAGTGAGGTATCATTAAATAGGCAAAGGTTAAATTTGAATTGCACTTAGCCTAATAATCATCTCAGCTTGAGATATGGAGGGTGCCAATAATATAAACTACTGCCTGTCCTCGTTGTTCTTTGTTTTATTCATTTTCCTTCTATTGGCTTCTATTGTTCTCCTTTATCGATGAAGGGAAGCTAGGGTGGTAGAGGAGCGCACTCATAAAATGCTCTTTTTTCACAAGGTTTCACTCGCATGAACCTCGCCACTGCTTTATAACCTGATTTCAAAACTTTTCGGGATAAAATGCTTTTGTTGGTTGTGGTTTAGTTCAGAGTCGTAGGCTTAGTATCTGTGTTAATTGGTGCAATGTTGTGTGGTATTCTCTCTGGAATTGTAGCAACAATGTGAAACAAGGTCTGCCGACCAAAAAGTCGCGTGTCCTTACAACTTTGAAAACTTTCAATAATTCTCAGAGTAACTTTGGTAGGACCTTGGCAATTATATCATTCGAAAGAGAATGTAAAACCCTTAAGAGTTTCAAATTTCGTTACAAGAGGCCGAATAGTTATGATGTTATTGCCCCCCCCCCCAAACTAATTTCCTGGCTAACCTTGGGAGCACTTTGGCAATTATATTATTCGAAAGAGAATGTAAAACAACTTAAGGGTTTTTAATTTCGTTAGAATTGACAGATGTGTTACAATGTTATTAAAAAAAGAAGCAAAACGTTCACCGATCGACCGACCTACCGATATAGTGAGATCTAGAGTCGCCCGCGACTAAAAAGTCACAAACTTTTTAAAAGCTTATTAAAAAGCAGAACTAAATTATATTAAAATATATATTTTTTTAATTAAAATGGCTTGCCTTAACTTTTTGTCTCACCTCATTTATGGAATTGGGAAGGCGGAAAAATTGTCACGTCCTAAGTGCATAGTCTAGAATAGTATAGCATAGCACATAATAGCAGAGTATAACATAGCATATTATTGCATAGTGGTGCTTATCATATTATAACATAGTATAACATCGCATAGTATATTATAGCATAACATAGTATAGTATAGCATATCATAGCAAAACATAGTATAGTAAAGTATAATATAGTATAGTATATGTAGTATAGTATCCCCCAGCATAATATAGCCTACATAGTATATCCTAGTATAGCCTTGTATTGTCTAGAATAGTAAAACATTTTATAGCATAGCCTTGTATAGTCTCGAATAGTAGCCTGGCAAAACCTAGTTTACCATAGGATAGCCTACCATATTATTATCTCATCTATTATAATAAAGCTAAGCAAATTGTAGACTAGCCTAGATTAGCTAACATAGCAAATCATGCCTGGCCTAGCATAGTATAACAGAGCCGATTATGCCATAGCATAGCCTACCATAGTATAACAGAGCCGATTATTTCATAGTATAGCCTACCATAGTATAACCTAGCCTAGCATCGAATAGCCTAGTTTAGCCTTAGCCTAGCTTAGTATAATCAAGTCCAGCCTATGATTCCATATAATAGTAGAACTTACCATACTATACTCTAGCGTAGCTAGCGTAGTATAGCCTAGCCTTACATAGTATAGCTTAGCCTGGAATAGTATGACTTAGCCTAGATTAATCTAGCCTACCATAGCAGAGAATGTATAGTATGGCCTATCTTAGCTTAGAATTAGAAACCATAGTAAAGCCTAGCCCAACTTAGCCTAGCCTAACAAAAACTAGCTTATCATCGCCTAGTACAGCCTAGCATATATAGGATAGTAAAGCCTACCATAGTTTAACATAGTATAGCTTATCATAGCCTAAAATAGTATAGTATAGCATAGCTTAACCTAGTATACTTTAGAATAGTTTAACAGTGTATTGCCTAACCTATCCTCGTATAACCTAAGCGAGCCTAGACTTGAAAAGCCTAGCATAGTGTAGCCTATTTACCTAATCTAGCATAGTATAAAACCGGCCGAATAGTAACAATGTTATTACAAAAACAAAAAAAGCCAAACGGGACCGACTGACATAGTGAGCTGTAGAGTCGCTCGCGACCTGACTCGCATGCGACTAAGAAATGTGGCAATTGTTCCCGCGATTTGACTACATTAGTACTTTGCTTTGCATTTGTCACTCATATATCATCACTAACTCTATAATTTAAGGAGATTTGTTTGAGTATTTGAATAATAATTTCATCTTAGTTTGGTTATGACGTTTTTTTATCCAAGTTATTTCTAATCATTCTTTTATATAAAAAAAAAATGTGATATTTTGAAAGGATGAAAATTTAGTTTAGAGTTCCTTTTTAAAATTATTATTATTGGCGAAGTTCAGAAAATTTAGGAAAATTTATCCATGGCTGCTTTTTTTTAGATTTTAAATTTAGTAGCGAAGCGCAAGCTTTCCCCGTAGAGGGAAATGGCGAAGCCATTGCCTGGTTTACTTTATACTTTATTCCCCTTCTTTGCTCGTTCTTATATCCTACTTCACAATAATTCTTCTTCTGGCCTTCGCGCTTTCATTTGACTCCAGCCTTACAATTTAGGCCTTTTTCATTTTCACTTTCCTTCTTTATTAATTCTCATTATTAGTTTTATCTTTTTACCCCAACACTTAATTCCGATTCTTAAAATCCTTTCACCTACTTCTTTCAAATCTTTCATAAACGTGTGACCCGTTTTCCTGCTGTTTTTAATGGAATATTCGCCCTCCTCACGGGACAAGTCGAGAACGCTCTTCGATGTCCTTCTCTGCGTCGGTTTATCTTCCTCGCACATTCACGCTTCCCACTTCTCTCCCCTCCCTCCTTCCTCTTTAGTGGGTCACTTATAAATAATCACTTCATCCTGCTCGTGGCTTACTCCGTTTTCCCTCTCATTTCCTTAATGCCCCACGTCGTTCCTGGTCTTAAATGAGACTTTGCTCCCATTTCGACTTGATCCAAGCACTTCCAAATCAAACAGAATAATCCTGCTTTATCCTCGACAATTCCCTCTCCCCCTGTTGCCCTAATCTGTTCACCTCGCTTCCTCCCCTTCTACCATCTCCCTATGTCATTATTTATTAGCAAATCCTCTTTTAATTCTTGATTATTTCGATTATACTTCCTCTTCTTTCCATACTCGGTCACGCTTCTCCGAATACCTTGATGTATATTCTTTCTCACAAAACTCTCTTGACCTTTTCTCCAGTCACATATCTGCTTGTACTCTATTCACCACTATCTCCTCTCATTTCATACCGAAGTTTCTCTTAAATCTACTTCAATTGAGCTTTCCGTCAATTTCATCTCTGACTTTCCTCCTTAGTCTTGTTTCGATCGTGACTGTCTGTCTGGAGGCGACCCGGCGACTATTCCCACCTAGATGCCACTTCATATTTTGGTCCTGCTTCTACACCCCTCACCCGAATGGGTGCGTTAGGTGTAACATGATCACCCATGCTGCAGCTGACATCTGGTAGACTACGGGCCTTTTCGGCCCCAATGCCCGCAGGTGAATTCTTTGGCAATAAATCTTTTACACATTTGAACCACTTTCTTTGCCCAGGTCCCCTTTTGGTTTTCTCTTTAAATTTTTAAAAAAGTTTTAATCCCTGTAATGGAATCCTTTCCTCCTCTTGATTATTTTCCTGCTTTCCTACGGACCTCCCTTCACGTGGAGCCTATGACGCCCCCAGGTTTCCTCCTCAACCACCTGGCAGACCGGTACCCTGTGCAGCCCGTTGCACTCGGCATCCAGAGGAGCCGTACGTCCTCCAGACCTGAGTGCAAATTAGGGAAGCCTTTGTCACTGGGTGGACGTGAACTCTCTGATGGGACTTGGCGCTACTTTACCTTTATATTATTCGTATTATTATTATTACTTATTATTATCATTGTTATTATTATTTTATTTAATTAGTGTTATTATTCAGTTTTATTATTTATTATGCTTATTATTTTTTATTATTATTAATTATTATTACGGCTATCCCCTCAATCATTTTCTATCACACTTTGTACCAGGAGATTGTTCAAACCTGGACACAGTTCGGTCCGCTAGCCATGTAGCCTTTGTAGACTGCATGCCATCCTTCGATCACCTATCAGCAGAATAGGATAATAATAGGTGATGACCTACCCGACTCATTAGTGAACCCGCCTATCTCTACTTCTCTCTATTATATACCCACCTACTCGTTTCCAAACTTGCTCCTCTATCCACAGAGGTTCTTAGTTGAGTCCTAGGTCGAGTAGTAGTCTATACCCTGAGGTGCCTATCTGCTGCCAGGGCCGAAAGCACGCTGGCTAAGGCAAGCATTATTAGGTAAGGGGTGTGTGGGGTGGTCGACCCCACCCAGTTTCTTCCAGTACACACATAAGTTGGAGACTCCAGCACCATCATTTATGGTTAAAACTTTAGGACAATTTCGTCTGAATGCCAGCATGGGTTGTCAATTGCCATTTTAGCTTGACCCGTTGACCCTGTAGCTAAATGATCGCATGTTGAAATTTTCGGATCCTATAGGAGACTTTTTCGTTAACCTTCCAAGAAAATGGGATGTGATAGTATCTACTTTCCATGCGTTCCTTTATTTCTTTCATGCTATGGTTACAAGAGAAAGCAATAGTGTTTGACCGCAGGCGCATAGAGATCCACCACGAAGCTAGGCCTCGTCCTCTCAAGCTGTTGGGAAGGACGAGATAAAAGAAGGCTCACTTTCGACTGGTGGAGGGCATCCTCTCTCACCCTCTTCATGTGGCAAAGGGGCTCCCCTTATGGTATCTTTGGAGGCGCTCTAGGACAGCTTTACTTCTGGAAAGGATTCGACCCTTTCCTTTGCGTCCTCAGGGGCCCCTCCAAACCTTTTCGCGAGAATAAGTACATAGTCCTGGCACCCTCGCCGTTGCCTAGGACGTATTATGCCTCAATGTTAAAAAAGCACCCCCTGATCCTGGTCTGTCTATACCTACCCGCACTGTCGCTTCTACTCCCATTAGGAACCTTTATGCTGGGTCTATCTCTCCTCTCCCGGGGCTATCCTCTGGTAGAGATGGCGGTACAAAGGGTTCACATCTAGCCTCCACTTAAAGCAGAGCTCCCACTCCCCTTTCCCAGCGTGACCGTTTCGCGTAGGGCAAAACGCCCTACCCACGCCGCCCTGCCTGCCAAATGTTTCGAAGCCGTGGGAGAGAAAGACTCACATAGCAATCACAACCTCTCCAGATAAGTCATCGAAGGCCACAGCACCCTCACCGCTTTGTTAGGCCAACAACGCCCGGAGTTCTGCCTCGGGGAAGCATACTGCTAGTCCCATGAAGGTCTTCTCTTCAAGAGGACCCAGCATTTTCACCGAGCTAGGCATGGAAGGTATATTTCCTTAATGGAATTTCCACAGACTCCGGGCATCATGGATGGAGATTTGGAGGCCGTCTCTCCTCGTTCTCCGTTATCTTTTTTCTTGAGGAGACCATGTTGGGCAAGTGCCCCCTGCCCAACCTCCTGGGGTATAAAGTTTTTGCGACCCCATCACAACGGGATGGGGGCCGGGGAGGAGGATGCGCAATTCACACGCGGCATGATGCCTCCATTCTTCTAGTTGCTATAAATACTTGCTATCAGGCACTAGCAGTCCAGCTGCACATGAATAGGAGGTACGAGTATAGTTATTTCTGCGTATATTCCACCTTCAACCGACTTCACGCTAGGAACTTCTTCCGCCTCATGGCACGGTCGCCGAGGCCCTTTCTCTTGCTTTGAGATTTGAACGGTAGACATCTTCTCTGAAAAGATTGCCCTATCAATCCAAGGGGTCAGGTCCTTGCTGACCTGATCGACGAACTGGAGATAGATGTCATAAATGTGAGTTAGTTTACGTATCGCTGCCCGAGAGACGCTTAATTTTTCTACCTTGATCTATACCTGTGCTCTCAAGATTCACAGCCTGATTTTGAGTGCGAAATGGTCAATGACCTGTATGGTAGTGATCATTTCCTATGCTAATATCATTTTTTGGACCACTTCCTCCTGTGGTGCTTGGCACTGTCGCGGTGGTTCACCTTTCAGGAAATGACTGATTATTCTGTCCCAGTGGAGGAGTTTTAGGTTGGAAAATGAGGCATTTTAGTTCTCTGGCAAACTCATCCCCCTTCGCCTAACTATTATTTTTAGAAATTCGGGTCGTTTTTCTCGCTTCCCGCCGTCAAGGTGGTCGGTCAAGTGTGAGAATACCCCCAGATAGAAACAATATGGCTACTTGCGCTATAAACGCCGCCCAAACAATTACATCATCGGTGAATTTCATCGAGCTTGGGCTAGGTTGAGGTATGTTTCGAAGCCGGCCAGCCGTTCTTTCTGGTGTTCTTATGTGCCTTCATTTAAAACGAAAAACACTCTTGCTGAGGTGTCAAAGAGAGTCAGAAGTATTCTGGGCAAGTTCTCGCAGGACCCATCTCCAGGAGAACGGGACCTCAATCTCGGACTCCGTGTCAGTGGCAGAATCTTTCGCGAGCACTTTCTTCAAATTTTCTAGTCGAGATGCTGTTCTGCCAGCTTTGAATGCAATTCGTGATATTTCTGAAGGACGCCAACTAGACTTTACTTCCCGCAGCGGAGAACCCGTTCACGACAGATTTACATTGAGTAAGTTGCGTTTCATTTTCGCTCTATGCACGAATACAGTCCTTGGTTTAAAGGAAATTCAGTATGACATACTCTGACATCTAGGTGAGTGAGGCATGTCATTTCTATTAGCTTTGTTCAGCACGATCTGGTTGTTTTTATGCAAACCTGGAAGAGATCACTCTATTATGTCCTTTGTTCTGACCAAAGTCGCTAACTTTCTGCGTGTGAAAGCTGATGGAGAAATTGACAAACGTTGGACAAGCCTTTTTCTAAAAAGCAGGGGAGTCACCTGTCATACAAACAGTGCGGCTTCCGCAAGTTCCATTCCACGTCGGATGCTCTGCTCCGACAAAGACAAGCCGTATGTGAGACCTTTCTTTAAAGACACCGCTACGCGATTCTGTTTTTTTTATATTCCGAAGACCTAAGATACCACATGGCGATACGGTATCGTGGATACCCTCCACAAGATGTGGGCAAGTGGACGCTTCACATTTTTTTCTGCGTTTCTGCGAGATCGTTGATTCCCCGTTTTTCTTTTGGGGGGACAACACTCTCCGGCATATAAGAGCAGCAGAAACAGGGTGTCGCGCAAAGAAGTGTCCTTAGTGTCACACTCTTTGCATTGAGCATCAAAGATATCAGCTCAATGCTGTTCAAGATATTTTCGCTACGCTCGACTTATATGTAAGACCTATCGATCTCTTTTGGTGCAGCCCAGGTGGAAACTCTCGAGCGTTTACTCCAATAGGAATTGAACCGTCTCTCTTGCTATGCCGAAGCGCACAAGTTTCGGTTTTTCTTGGCAAACAAAACCACTCGTACGGAAGATTAGAGCGACGTTCCTGGTTTGGGGACAAGACTGTGATCTTTAGCGACTCACAAAGCCCAATAAGTGCTATCGAGTTATTGGAATCACCAAATCTCCTGGTTTGCTTCAACAGTGATACTAGGGTTGCACCGAGCTGTGTGGATTTCGAGATTATCTTCTGCTGGGTTCAGGGACATGTAGGCATTGCCGGGAATGAGAGTGCAGATGAGGGAGACAAAGAGTTCGTGAGGACTGGGTGACCACCGACTACATAGCAGGAATCAGGGCAGCCCTCTTGGATGCTTGACAAAGAAGGTGGAAGATACCGATGGGAACTGAAAGTAAATGTTATTGCACCTTTACTGTTCCCATGAGCCTACCCTTCAAAGCAGGAACGGCTTCAGGTCGAATTGGGCACACTCTCGTGAGCCACTACCATTTGATAGAGCGCTCCCCTGCACCTTAATATAATTACTGGTTTGTCCTTTAGATTGATCGGCACATTCTTGTTGAATGTCCCAGTTTGAGTGATCTTCGTGACGTTACCTGTCCCGGTACCGTGACTAGTGAGGTCACTACCGCTTCCCTCTTCTACTTTAGACGGGTTTATCTCCACAGACTGGACACGTATGTTCCAGTATGGGTCTATTTGTGTACGGTACCTTTTCCTGTACTGCAACCAGCGTGGTGACAACCGCTTGTTCCTAGTACTCGGGATGAGTTCGTTCATAGAGACTTGTGAACTTGAAGAATTTTTGTAGAAGGCTAGCCTTTTGCATTATATTTGTTCCTCTATTTGAAATTGACTTAGGTGTAGCTTGCCAAGAAGTGCAAGGGAGTGTTTTAAAAGTTTCGCTTGAATGAGTCTCTCTTGAGACTTAGGATAGCGCAGTGGATTCGCTGCTCGCTAACATTGGCCGGTGACACAGGAAGCTGTTTGCAACTCGTCTACGTTACTTTCGTTGTTTTTTTATGATTTCTTCGCTTCTTTTCCTACATCCTCTATCTAAAATGGTGCCTAGATCCGAGAAAAAAATGGGCAAATTAAACAGCGGAGGACATAACATCTTTCATACTAGAGAAATCTTCGCACGCCTCGGAAGACCATGCCAGAGTAGTATTGTAAATAAAAATAGTAGTAGCGTCACGTTAATGCGATATACAAATAAAAGGAGCTGTAATAGGGGAAAAAAAATTAAATGGATACTTACTTTTGTGTAACTTAGAATACACATATGCAAAATTAATAGTTGAGATTTTTAAGCCAAACCTAGTCGATCGGTATCTCGAATCACAAGACCTTGCTTGAATCAAAATGAGGCAAGCGCGAAAATTGAGAACATGTGAATGATGCACTCTGATTTGTCGGTGTTATCACATGACGCCACAAATGGTGTTTGATTTTGTACGCAGAATAATTATATATTTTATAGTGGTCTATAAATTACACAATTAAACAATATAATGGAGTTGCCAAAACTATAGATATACACAATATATACATAAATGAATTAATGGAAATGAAATTAAACCATCTCCGTGAGGGGAAATATGATTTAATTTGTAATATAACTTGTGCCAAATGAAAGTGTCTATATACGTTTTCAGTTGGCTACAACGCACCCCTTTAAATAAGTTACGTTCCCTTTGTTGTCTTGCTTCTGCATTACCCTTGCCATCGCCGGGGTATTCTAACGACACGGCCTGAACGTGTCACTATTCCGGTTGGCTCACTACGGTCTAGAGGAACAGAATCCTGGCTCGTGCCAAGCTGCATCACAATGAAGTTTGGGTTTTTTTGAGATAACGAGTAAGGTTCTATTATAAACGGGTTAGAATGACGAATAAGTCTAATTGCGACAGACAAAAACATGTAAACATGTTGACATCTCTTTTGGCACGAAAGGTTTCTGGTTAGCAAGCATACTAAATTGTGTACGTATGAAGCAGGATCAATATAGGGTAGAGTGTGATCAGTAGAAAAAGAATTGACCAGGAAACGTAGATGGATATCATAGACAAGTTTCTTTGCAGAGCAGGCCAGATACTCTTAAAGCTGAAGGAATAGCTAGAAGAATCAATGGTTGCTTGTCCACTCAAGTAATTTTTGGTTTTGTGTAGTGTTAGCTTGATTTTACCCCTCCAGTGTAGATGTTCAACAGCAGCGTTGCTTTGGTGATGGTAGCTAGTGATACGGGACAACCAAACGAGCAACTCATCCTGAGACGAAAGCTCGATTGACGGTGGAGGTTAAGATGTATGGAATAGCGACCTCTTCTGGTCAACAGGTAAAACAGTCGATCATGGTGAGAAGATTAACGTTCTAATATCAGGATGGGAAAGACCGTGGGTTTGGTCGAAAAGAGAGAGCTAATTAAAAAATTCAACCAGGATGTGCCTGTGAGAACTGTCTGGCAATACGATCTCACGAAAAACGAGTTGTGCAAATTGAATAAGTGTTTGAGTGTTTTCTTCCTATTGCTGAGCCAGCGCTAACGTCTCATGATCGTTTGGCGCAGTATGGTAGAGTTGTGTGCTAGAGATCATGGAAATACGATAAAGCGCGTCCGCTAGCACGTGTTTAAAAACAAAAACAGAGTTAATATATCTCGTAAGCTGCAGAATGAAGTCGAGGCGAAGATAATCGTCTGCAGGCGGCTCGAAAGACGTGTTACAAGCGGAAAGTGCACCAACCAAAGCTTAAAAAGGTTATCACAAGAGTTACCAACCTTCTGCTGGAGCGTCGCACCTACATGGGTAGCTGACGCATCCGAGGTAACGCTTACATATGTGGGACCCCGAAACGAGGATGAGCCAATAAAGGGGAGGTCATACCCTCTTTCGTACAAGAGAAAGTTTCGCACGACTAGGAAGACCATGCTAGAATAGTGATCTTGGTGGCAGAGAGTAGATAGAGTGTGGAGAGGTGGAATAATTCGAACAACGTCAGGAATAAATCCGTGGTATAAATTTACCATACAACAAAACCGATAGAGTTGCATGAGTGAAGAAGGTCGATGGAAATCCAGAATAACAGCAACTTTTTCCTCGAGAGGACTAATTCCGCCAGGAGAAATATTGTGTCCATGAAAGAGGAGTTGCATTACACCAAAAAGACACTTAGATGTGTTGAGTAGGATACCATACTTTTCCAAACGAGTTTAAACCTGGTAAAGGTGAGACAAATGTTCATCTAACGACGGAGCTACTATCGGGGGGTTATCTATATAGCAAAAGACGAAAGGAATATCTCTCAAAACCTGAAGCATGAAACGTTGGAAGGTCTGACCACTATTATGTAAACCATAAGGCAAACGAATCATTTCAAAGTAGTCAAAATGCGTGGTGATAGGGGGCCTTTGGATATCATCTGGGGAAATAGGGCTCTGGTTGAAAGCGTGAACATGGTTAAGTCGAGATAAGATAGACCAACCGAAAAAAGCAAAGTTAAAATCTGGGAGGTACGGTAATGGGTAAATGTCGGGAACAGTATGTGCATGCACACGTTTGTAATTCCCCACAGTGCAAATTACACCAGGTGTAGATTTAAATACAGCATGAAGCGAAGAAGGCTAAGGGGACTTCAAAGGCCGGGCAATGCCAGCAATCTATCAGGAAATTAAACTCCTGCTTAATGATCGTATGTCTATCTGAATATACTCCTCGCAGACGAGAGAATACAGGACTTCCGGTCATCTCAATCTGATACAACACGTTGTCTTTAATAGGGATACCTTTCGAAGGTAGAAGGTTGAGACTAGGAAATTCCCTCAGAAGGCGCTGGAATTGGAAATCGGTAGGGGGGGATGGACAGAGAGGAGATAACCTTTTGAAGGAAAAAACAGACAGACAGAGGGGACGTACGGTTTTTATGCTTGTGAATGCAAGATCAATCGAGAGCTCATTGGCGGAAAGAAAATCCAGATCAAATATTAGACAATCTACCTCTGTCACAATTAAAGACCATCAAAACCAAAACAGAGGCCAAGGAAAACAGGAAGGATACGACTTCCATAAGTCCTTATATCCGATGAATTTACGGCTTTAAGGACTAAAAAGGAAGGAGAACAATCTTTATCCGTGTGAGACGCCTGTATGACGCTGCATTCAACACCAGTGTCAACCAGTTCAGAAAAAAAAAGTAAGTTAAAAATACTGAAAGAAAGACCAACCTGAAGAAAGTAAGAGTAAGCACAGGAGGTAGACCTTATTACCACTTGCTATTTCATTCAAATTAGTTAGAGAATTTGTAAGATTTAGAACATTATAATTAGAATGAGAGGAGTGAGATTGAATTAGAACGTTAAAATGAGAAGAGTGAATTAGTTGTTAAGGAGACGAAAATGGTAGATTTGTGTTAGATGAAGGATGTACTGCTTGTAAATATGTGCATGGCTATAAGCTTTGGTTGTAGGAAAGTAGCAAATGAAGAAACATGATTATTTGAAGGACGAGGTAGAGAAGAGCGAGCATTAAAAGGTAATGGGAATATTATGAGTAGAATTGTTGGCAAGGTTGTGCAGAATGCAAAGCGTTAACACCATATTTCTTATGGTAACAGCAAAGACCCTTTGATTTATACTGATAAAATTTAAGAGGGTAAGGGTATGGAGAAGAAGGATGAGAAAATGAATACTGCGCCTCACTTTTTGTGCTGAAATGTCCACGTTGGTTTCGCATTCTGGAGGCTGAATAGTTCTTGTCGCTCCGCCCTCTGTGCTCATATCTGTGGTTTATGTTGTATATCTTGGCGCAGTTTCAGTTCTCGGATTTGATTTTCAATCCTCTCCAACGCATCTGTAAAATCCGGCGGCAAAGGGGCTAAAACTGGCTACAATCCGCCCGGTCGTTGGAAAACCCCGTTGGTACACGAGCCTGCGAAATAGATGCGTTAGGTATCTGAGTAGGGTTACTCGGAACAGCTCCTCAGTTACGAGTAACATAAGGATTATTATATAATTCATCAGCTTCCTTGGCTATCTGGTTCACATTGTTGAGAGAAGCCATTAATATTAGGGGCACACAGGAGTGTGCTTCCTTCTTGTTTTTTCTCTTGTTTTGTTTTGGTTTTATTCCTTTTGTCTTTGGCTTTTGGTCTGTTTGTTCTTACTTCTTTTGGTTTGCTTAAGGGATTTTAGAGTAGCCTATTACGAGGCTGAAATATTAATTGCGGACACTTATACCCTTGAAGGCTATCGCCAGATGAGCGAATTAAAAGAAATCTAAATTAATTGCCTTTTAACGGCAAAAATGGCTCAGAAAGGCAGCTGCTGCCAAATAAATGCGTAGATAGGATACCTATACTCTCATTGTGGCTTACCTTCTTGCAACCAAGGCTTAAGTAGCTCAAATTTGATCCTCCCATTAGTCCCCCTCCTTTAAAATGGTCCATGAACACCCAAAACATTCATCGTTTCTTAAGCTTTCTTACACATACGTGCACCCCTCACTCTCAATGCTCTACCATTCCCCTTACTCTAAATGATATATCTTATTTCTTTCTACGCAAAGTGTCTCATTGGGGCGCTTATGAATGGCTCTTGGGCGACAGGATTATTCTCCTTTCCTAGGTGATCCTCAGTTTTGACGTTAGCCACACCCTTATACTCACCAAGTATTTTCATAGCCGTTATATATCTAATCTTAGTTACTGCGTCTACATCTATGTCGTTCATATATTATGTGAAACCCTCCACTATCACGTGCTTGCCGTCCTCAAAGATTTCTTGATACCACACCGTCATAAAAAAAACAATGGTGCCCTGGGAATACTTTACCCGTACCCCTTAAAACTATAATATCAAACAAAGATGCTGTTTTATTCCACTTTAAAAATAATTTAATAATTCTTACACTTATTTAAGCTTTCAAATGAGGTTCGTATTGAAACGAGTGAATAAGAGATGGTATAAATGTAAGGACAACTACAGAACCGAAAGAACATTACTCAGATTAGATTCCAAGTTATGCTTCAATTCATAGTTTTAAGTGAATAACAGCAATATATTTTGGCATTAAGCATCAGGTTTGATTTTCTCAGTTATGTATTTCTTTTATGTTTTTACTAAAACAATTTTTTTATCTACACAGGAGAAATAATTGTAAGCCCTAAAATTAATGTATTAGGCAAAGAAGTCGTATTTGTTTCGCTACGTTTTGCCTAAAGTGAAAGCAATCTTCATCAAAATATGTTTATATAAAAGCTTGTGAATCAAGTATCCTAGCTTGTTTATGTCAAGTAGTTCACAAGCTTTATTGCTAAGTGGCCTAATAAATAATAAGAGATAGTAGATATTACCGAAACGAACCTAAAAACCGATCGTATAAAGGCAATTCACTGTCATGAATTTCTTTCCTTGAATATCAAAACACGAGTACTGCACTTTGGTTTCAATGTAAAATTTCTTACACTTACATTTTAAGGAATCTTTTTGTAATTTCAAAGTTAATTTACCCTCAGACTGTCCCTCCATATTCAGAACAATTCTTTTAATATTTTCTCAAAATAATTAAATGATGAGGAAATAAATATTAACATAGAACCTCTAACTACCCATTAATTGGGCAGCAAATGAATCGGCATTGTTTAGCCACGCCCATTAATTGCTCATTGGTCCTAAAGAAATCTGGAAAATTCCGGGGTAGAAAATGGATTGTCCGCGAATATACAATATTATTGGCAAGAATGCTCTTGTAGTTCTGAGATACCCCGCATAGGTTTCTCAACCTTATGTGAAACTATGGAAGAGTACTTTTTAACCCACAAAACTCGCTTAATGACCTTCGTATTAAAAGTAGTGAATAAGTTAAGGCGCCGGAGTTTCGCGTGCGCCATATCTCTCTCGGTACAGGTGTCACAGGTTTTGCTACTATCTATTTCTGGTGCTGGATTCAGACCAGGGTTTGAATCCAGTTCCTTGATCCTAGGAACCGGACCGATAACCGAAAATAAATTCCCGGTTCCTAAAAGATAAAACAATTTTTAATTAGACATAAAAATTTAGCCAGCCAAAGGCAAAAGCCCCAAACCCTTGTTTTGAACATGTTTCTGGCTGGTCACAGCCCCAAAATTAAAGACTAATTTTCTTATTGCCAAATGCCAAGTTAGTTATAATTACAACAATGAAAAAAACGGAAATAAGAATAACCTTTTCAAAGAATTTTTCTTTGCGTAAATCACGAATATAACATCCGTTTCTTTCTGCGACCGTCCAGTTTCTCGTAAATTACCATCTTACTTACATTAAATACAGTGATGGTTCCGGAGGGATTGAATGCAAACAGGATTGGGCCGAAACTGAGAACTATAAAAGTTATAAACGGATTTTGATATAATTTTAATGGGATGGTCTTAATGTATTTGTCAACCAAACCTTTTCTTTCCTGGTCTTTAATATATTTTCAAGAGATGTATCAATTAAAAATATCAAAATACATACTATGTTGTACTTCCACTATTTCTGCACGTTATCACAGCCACTAATATCCATTTTTAGTCTGATTTTATTAGATTTCACTACAGGTATCCAGATCTTCAGTTTGCTATTCGCCCAATTCGACATTCAAGTGCTATTCCTGTACCACAACCGCCCTTTCAACTACCAAGCAATGACACGAGCAACGCATTCGATTCAGGATCTCAAGATACACCATATGTGGCACAGCTCGAATCTGAATAGAAGCCACACCTCATCACTCAACCGGAAATCAATGATCTAATTCGTGATCTAACACTTACTAAGCAACAGAGTGAACTCCTGGCCTCATGTCTGCAACAGTGGAACCTGTTGGATGAACATGCTCGAATTACAGTATTTAGGAAGCGTTCTGCAGATCTACAGCAATCCTTCACTTTTGAAAACAACCTCACTTATTTTAATGATATCGAGGCCTATCCAAATGAGTGAAGATTATTCATAGATGAATCTCTTTACACCATAAAAGCAGTTCTGTTGCGCATTTGAAACATCAGGCCCTCAGTTCCAATTGCTCACTCAGTCATTCTAGATTTATTCTAGAGCGCATGAGTTACAAGTAGAATTACTAGCTAATTTGACCTGAGTTGAAAGTAGTAGCCATATTAATGAGCTACAAAATGGATACAGCACGTTCATGTGCTCCATTTGCAAGTAGAAGAGTAGGGCCAGATCATAACATTATGTACGCTCAGAATGGTCACCTTGGGAAACTTTGACACATGGATGCCATAATGTAATTCAGGAGGAGCTAATTAAGAAGGTGGAAATCATTTTGGCACGACTGCATATAAAACTAGGCCTAATGAAGCAATTTACCATAGCATTGGAACATAACAAGCCATGTTTCCAGTACTTAAAAGCGATCTTCCCTTAAATAAGTGATGCCGAGATTAAAGAAGGACTATTCCGCCTTCAGATTCCTCAACTTATAGCTGATGTGGACTTCGAGGCGACAATGGATGAAACTGAGCTATCAGCCTGGCATGCAGTTAAAGATGTATGCAAAGGACTTCTGTGAAAGCACCAAGGGGCCCAGCGAGAACGTATAGTGAAGAGCATAATAAAGTGCGACCAAGATCTCAGATGCAATATTTCACTGAAGATACACTTTCTTCATTCTCATATGTCCTTCTACCCAGGAAATGCAGGAGATGTGAGTCATCCTCTCTACACGGGCCACATTGTCCTCGTTGGTCACGTCTGACGGGCGTCCTGGACAGGGGTCATCTTCAAGGGACTCACGACCATGGCGGAACTCCCTATTCCAGCGAGCAATTGTTGCATAGGAAGGGGTGGTGTCGGTGTACACTGCAATCATGCGTTCATGGATCTCTTTTGCCTTCTTGCCTTCCTTGGTCAAAAACTTATTGACCGCCCCTCGTAAGTAGAGCCGGAGTTGAAATATTTCTTAATGTTAACACAAAATATATCAACTCTTAACATTTGTAATTATGATCTTGTTGAGAATAGATTCCATAATTTTGTAGATTTAAGTCATCTAATATTTTTTTTTTTTCAATGGTATTTGACTCCTATATTTTTTTTTACTTTCTGAATTAGCTCTAAAATAGAATACAAAGACAAAAGATAAATCTTTTCCTCTTTATACATCTCTGATGAGACTTATGATGTGTAGCATTTCTCATTTAATCTCATATCGAAATCTGTTCACTATTTGACCTCACACTGTGTGCTGATGCGCCCAACCGCAATGTCAATGGAAAGCAATCTTCTTGTTTGACACTCGGTCGGAAGTTTGAATCGATAGTTGCCTTTAGGATAGCTTCATATATGCTTTGATATGTCAGCTGCTTGGATTATCAATATGAAAACAACTTATAAGGTTTCAGAAATAAATAATTCTATGTTTCTTGTGGGTGACTCAGAAAATGCATGAAAAACAGCTAATTGAAGAAACTCATAAACATATCTAATTAATAAAAGTGATGGAAACTGTTTTTTGTTTTTTATCTTATGCGCGAGTATTTGCCTCAACCATGACGATTCCATTATAAGTAACTATCGCTGAAAGATTAGTAATATCAAGTTTTTCATTTATTCTTTACAATTGTATCAGAATTGCCACGTACATTCCTCAAGCTCATTAAGTTTGAGAAATGTTAAAATTATTTTTCTTTTGGATTTGTTTGAAATAAATTATTGCCATGTCAGCATTTTTTAGTGTAATGTCACTTTATTCGTCTAAAATTAGGCTGTATTTTCAGAAGGAAGAACCAATCAATATATACTTGATAGTTTCAGAACTAATAATCATGTGCATTTTCAAGTGTGAGCTTATTTTACTGTCATCAATTGCATGTAAATCCAGAGTGGCTAAATGATTGCAATTCATTATTGACGAGTAACTTGACTAAAGTAATGTAAGGTAACCTTCTAAATCAAATGTATCACTACGTCTTTGAGTAATAAACTTTAGCTGTGATTGAAATTTCAGGTACTTTTACGTGTTTATTTGATTTAATATGATTCACTAAATTATAGTACTTAGCTTTAATTTTCAATTTACATATAGTACACTCAGCTTTAGTAGCGTCGTCATCCACTTTATTGTTTTTAACCACTCTTACTGAACTCGTTGGTACTGCTTTACTTTCAGCATAATCGGCAATTAAAATAGCAGTGAAAAATACTATCAAATAACTGGGTCTACGACACTATGGGAACAATCATGTGCACGTGATTAACTTACGCGATCACCGAACGGGGCACAGACACATGATACCCATTATCTAATGGCACCTCAATTATCGAAATTGAGTTGCTGGTAAATCTAACTGAACCTTTCCAGCAGAAATTATTTTTTTTGTTTTTATTTTATGCCAATGAATCTAATTTATATATTATACAAAATAAGTATATTATAAATAAATAACTAGCTATAAATAAAAAAAACAGCTACCTAACAACTGTCCTTATCATCTTTACAAATTTTTCTCCCGAAGTAGAAAAGTAAGTAATAAGCAACCTTTAATACTTGTTTAAACAAGTATTTTTGTTTCACTTCAGAAAAGCTGTCATCGTTTCAAAGGGGAAAACCCTTTTAACCCTCAATTTTGAGAGTGGCTTATTTACGTGAAGACCAAGCCCTTTGTCTTAATGAAATGTAAGTTTGGTTGGAAAGAGCAAAGTTTTCTCAATTTTGAACGTGTGATTTTTTATTGTTGTCTGGAAGCTTTATTCTCTCCGTTTGAAAATTACCTTTTCAACATTCGGCTCAGTGACAGATTTCATGTTTACACTAAAGGACATTGTTTGCTGAGAGTTTGGGTTCGGTAAAATTGTTCACGCAACGTTTGTTCTACGAAAAAGACGAAACTTTACTAGCATTTAATTTCACCCGCCCTTTAAGTTTTCATTAAACGCGTCTTTTTTAGCCCCTTTTAACTAACATATATGACGTGTTTTTAAAAAGGATCCCATGCGCTCCTCTATTTTAAACGAATATACTGCTTTTAAAAATCGTTCATACTGATTTTAAATCTTGCTGCTCACATTTCGCAAAGAGATAACTTGATACTTAAGACGAATATCTGCCCTTCGCCACCTATTTTGACTTATTTTTTACTTATTTTTAGCTTCGAAACCAAAAATGTGGCTCATTTGTTCCCTTCTCAAAGTACCAATGAGTATAGCTTCGATTTACCGTTTGGAGCAGTAGAAATTAATATAATTTTGATGTGGTGGCACAATTTTATGCAAATGGCCAACTTAAAGACGGAACGACATGAACGTTTAATATGGATTTTTTAAATAAAATAAAAATATTTGAATCTAAACGAATAAACAACCAATTCGCTTTTGGTACCGAACTAACCGCCACTCAGGTCCATTGTCGCCATAGGTGGGCGTTATCGCGATCATGATATTGGGTTATCGGTTATCCGATATTATTTCCCCATTATCGATTCATTGGTATCGCCGATACTTTTGGTTCCAAACTAGCGATAATCGATAATTTCAGTTTTTGGTTTACCCTTAGCACAAGAACGAGCCGGCGTGCCTTGGAGACAAAAATAGGTAGGTCCGAGCTGGGAGGAGGACCCTCAAAACCTATGAGGAGATGAGGGAGAGCCTCACCAGGTAAGAAACTAAGAAACAGTATTCAAATACTCTTACTATTGTAATATAAAATAACACTATATATAGTTAATAATCAATATTGTATTATTATTTTTGGATTTATTGGTTATCACCTTATCGGGCGATAAATTTATCGCTAGTTATCGATTATCGGTTATCGTCGATAAGGTTATCGTTATCGATTTATCGGTTATAGTGGTACATTTTTTCGTTATCGCGCCCACCTATGGTTGTCGCTTAACTCAGTGTATCTAATAAATATAGATATACTTGCAATACAAACTAATGGATGCTTTCTACCATACTATCAGGAAAAAATGCTTTATCCAACTGGTTTATACTGACGGAAGAACAAATAAATGATGCATATTAAAAGATATAAAATAACTTTCAATCTTTAATAGTCATTTTACATATATTTTAAAGGTTTGTTGATCAGGTATAGTTTTATTCCTACAACACTTTTTATTTTTATGCATTTTTCACATTTAATTGCAGATATATATGCAAATGCTTAAATTACTCTTTGCTTTCGAAAGCTTCACTCCTAGCTTTTTGATTGAAAAATTAGTAGACCACTGTGGATCACAGTATTAGAGCTATTCATTATTTTAGAAATCGCAGCATGATATAAAAGGCGAAAATAACTAAAAGGTTCTGCTACGTATGTGACAAAGTTGCACTTCCTGTGCAACAAATCGGACATCACAGAATTTGTAAAGATCTGCTATCATGCCTATTAAGGAGTGGACTCTAAAAAGTCCATCCAGTTCGTTGGCTCTTTTCTTATAGAGAGCAATTTATTCGAAAGAGAAACAATATATTACTGTTACAGCATTAGGGATCAGGAGTTCATGAAGTTGTTTCTCTTCATGTGCATTCTACTGAGGGTTCTTTTAAAATCTTCCTCTGTTTTACTCAATTTCACTTTAGTTTTGTAGCTTCTGTCAACATATGATATACCCAAAAATGGACTACGAAGAGCATAATAACTGGTATTACCCATATCTTCCATATAAGAAAATTATGAGGATGTTGTTCTTCGTAAGTGTTTCTTTTCTTTTATTCTACCTCATTTTGAATATTGCTCTGCTGTATGGAGTTCTGCTGCAGACTCTCATCTGAGATTGCTTGATTGTGCATTTAATTCTGTAAAATCATTACTATCAGATTTGGATTTAGACATTGGGCATCGTAGAGATGTTGGAGTTCTTTGTATTTTATTTAAAGTAATCAATGATGTGAATCATCTTCTGCGTAAAATTTTGGCGAGATCTTTTCAACTAACCAGAGTTACTAGGTATTCTGAGACTGTAAATTCCATGGCACTCGAAATTAGTCGTCATTCTACATCTCAGTTTTCTAAGTGCCCGCAAATATTGTGACTGCTCCTACGCTTGATAAGTTTAAAAGATTGGCAAATTTCTTTTTGTTGCGTAACTGTGGGGCTGTTTAATTCTTTTTCCTTTCTTTCCTGCTGTGCTTTGACCTGCACTAACACCTCTCAGTGGTATAATTTCCTAAATTTTCAGTGTGGCAATTCTATATTATTACATAACACTTTCTGAATAGCAGAATACAAGCATGGCTTAAAAGAAGAAATATAAACATAAACGGGTCTGAAATTTAGGAGGGAGGGGGCTTAAGCCCCCCCCCCTTCCGCGCCTGTGCAAGTTAGGATAATTTGTTTCACTGACAGTGCAGTGTTCATTTGGAAATTCCTGGAGATGAAGAATGGACTCCTTAGCATCTAAAACAGTAAAAGAGCGAAATATTTCTGAATTTCTAAATCTAGTCTTCAAATCGTTTGTAATTTGAATGCTGGCCTATTTTGCAATCACATCCAGTCTGTCATTTTTTTTATTTGAGATCTCCCTCTCTCTCTTTCTCTCTTTCTCTCTCTCTCTCTTTCTCAATCTCTCTCTCTCTCTTCTCTCTTTCTCTCTCTCTTCTCTCTTTTTCCGTCTTGTGTTTGGATTTGATTATAATCTTCATCTGATTTAGAGATGAGCTCACGTGACCACGTCATATTGCAATTGACTCATAGATCATTCAAAGTCCTTTATTGCTTGTACAGCAGTAACACCATTAGATTATATTTTTGACAACCAAACATTGTATAGAATGTCAGCATGTTTAAGCGCAATATCAAAAAACGGCATGTTTAACCGCAACAACAAAAAACAACAACCAAAAATTAAACACTTAATTTTCAATTGCTCTTTTGAACCCAGTAAATTCGCATAGGCTTTTCTCATCCCAGCCATCATCATCCTGAATTCTTGGGAAACATCCTATTAGCTCATTTCTTTGTCTCTTTAACGCTAGCAACAATCCGATAATGAAAATTCCAAGGTGTTTAAGGTACATTAGGAATTATGGCATTACAAAGAAGACACCAAGGCTATTTAAAGTTAGATAAAAAGCTTAATACTTTTGTTTGAAGAACATACCTTTTTATTACCAAATTCAACTCATGTGGGTAGCAATGAATGTAATGAGCGTACAGAGAAAACTTCAAATGTATATGTACACCATTATAAACTCCTTTCATGACGGCCGCTCCGTCGTAAGCCTACGCAACAAGTTTGTTTGTGAGATTGTAATTTTTTAAAGGTTTCAACCAGCACATTAGTAACATCACTCCTGTTCTATCTTCAATTTAAACGAAAGGCAATTTATAAAAGGGTTGACAGTCTTTTAGAAAGTTTAATATGATTGCAGTCTAAAAGGTCATTTTGAATTGTTTTAGATGTATTTTTGCAACTTTTCAATTCTTGAGATGATAATTAAGTACACTCACTGTCAAAAATAGCTGTATAGATCATATCTAAAAATACCTCCTATTAAGGAATTGCTCACTTACATCGTGCCTCGTAGAAGCAACTCGTGTGAACCACAAAAATGTAAGCAATCAATAATTCTTGATAAAGTGTGTGTGTATTTTTATCAACTTTTTCATTATGCTTTCGAATACTACAGTCGCTAACCAGCATCAATTGCAGATAAAACGTTTGTTTTCTCAGCATATTTAATTGAAGAATATTATTTATGTGAGTTCTGCTACTTTCCTGCTTCTGAATTCTTTCTGATAACTGTTTCAAGTCATTACAACCATTAAATTCATGAATATACCTTAGTTGACGTCCAAAAACTGCCAAAAAACACAATTCATAATTTTCTGATGTGTGGAAAAAAAATTCGAATCTGAGAGAGTTAGGTTTCACTCCTTGTGTCATATACTGTTATTTATTATCAATGTTGTGTAAGATAACCATTATTAATCATCAATGCCCCTTTCTCAGGCCGCTCAGAGGAAGGAATTCAGGTTAGTCCTCCATACAAATTTTTATCTTGGATCCACCACTGATGCTGCACAAAGTAAAGATGTCATCTGAATTAAAAGTCATGTATTCTTACAAAAGTTTCAATAGTATTCCTCGTATTTGTGATTCCTAAAAGAAAATAAACTTGTTGGCACTTTCTAAGAAGTATCAAAGTTATTGAAGGTTGTTTTACTCATGCGTGTCTACGGCCGATTCCGAGCGTTCATTTAAGCACTCCGAAACGCATCAAAACACTGTTAAGAAATACAATGACGCAAAACTAACCAAATGTTTTTACCGTTCTTTCCAAACCACTCTGATTGTACAGGGTGGGGCAGAAAGGTTGCCTCGATTTCAAAGGTTAATAAAAAAAACAAACGTATGAAGATACAAGAGAAAATTTTGTATCTCTATGAAGTATATTAAATGCCATTTATTTTCTGTTTCAGGTAGTAATCCCCATGGGCTGGAATGAAGAGCATCGTGCATTTGTTGTGGAAGAGTTTCTTAAGAACGGTGAGTCCGTCGTAACGACACAACGTTTCTTCCGAAGACACTGAGCTTCGTTGTCATGATCACGCACCGGATGGAAAAATAATTCGCCGGTGGTTTTCTAACTTTAGACAAACATCCTCGGCTTTAATAAGAAAAGTACTGGCCGTCTAGGACCGCTACAGGGCCAGAAAATGGTGTAGCTGTTACAGCTTCTATACAGCAGTCTCCCAAACGTTCCGCAAGAAAACACCCATCTGCCTTACACATGTCGGTCCAAGGTGTTCGCAGAATCTTACACAGGACTCTCCACATGCATCCCTACAAGATGAGGGTTGTACAGGAGCTAAGCGAGAGGAGTTATGAAACCCGCACAACTGTGTGTAGGGACATTCTCCAGACCATCCTCCCAACAGCAGTTCTGATCTGCAGAGATGAAGCGCACTTTCATTTATCGGGATGGTTAATAAACGGAACTTTCAATACTGGTCAGTCAATAACCCTCGTGAACTCCACGAACGACAACTCCGCAGTGCGAAGGTTACTGCCTGGTGTGCCATGGGGGATTTCGGCGTGTGGGGTCCTTATTCTTTCAAAGAAGAAGGTGTGACATTAACTGTTACATCGGACCGTTATTGTGAACTCCTCGAAAGGTTTCTCCATCCTTAAGTCGTCCAGTTACTCGCCGCTCATAATCCGAATGATGTATGGTTCCAACAAGATGATGCCACATTGCATACGTCTCGACGTTCAATCGGAGTCCTCCGTGACATGTTTCCGGGTCATCTTGTTTCTCTGCGAGGTGATATTGGGTGGCCCCCACGTTCCCCGGATTTAGCACCTTGTGATCTTTTTTCTATGGGGGCACCTCAAATTACGAGTGTATCAACACCGGCCAGCAACTGTAGAAAATCTAAAGGCAGCAATAACTCAGGAAATCAACGCAGTTCCATGGAACATGGTTCAAAGCGCTATGGTGAACTTTCCAGAGAGACTTCAAAACTGCATCGACATTGGCGGTCGTCACTTAAGTGATACAAATTTTCAAAACACTTGAATCACAATGGCATTTAATGTAATTATTATAAATACAAAGTTTTTTCTAGTATGATCATGTGTTTGTTTTTCATTAACCTTTGAAATCGGGGCTACCTTTCTGCCCCACCCTGTATATTAGAATTTGTTTTCAAGAAAACAAAAGAGGGGAATATTTATATAAAGAAATGTTGTGTATTTTTAAACTTATTTGGCGGGGCCCACCTTACCTAATGAGCAGGAGTCGCCCTTGTATATATATATATATATATATATATATATATATATATATATATATATATATATATATATATACAGTGCCCACGAAAAGTATCCGATCACTCTCAAAATTTGTGCTATTTTCAATGATATTCACAGAAGCATAATTCCCTTTCTATTTGTTCTAGCGACATCTGGTAGCTTTCATATAACGCTCTGATATGACAGATTTCTAATGCATCTCTTAAGTAGGTATTTTGGTAGCGTTCTTTGCGTCTAGTTGCGCGTCGGGTTTGTCTGATCTCATGTTTTATGTCATTTCGTTATTATTTTGTGATTTTTTAGACAAAGTGGTCTAAATAAAATTTATTTTGAATGTGTGCTAATAAACAACTCGAGAGTGATTGTCGAGGTGCTATTGTAGCTCTTCATAAATGTGAAAAATCTCAGAGACAGATCACTAATGAATTAAACATAGCTCAAAGTAAAGTTAATTTATGGGTTTCACGTGTTAAAAACAATGTTAGCCGATCTACGCCAGTACGTAAAAAACGATCTGGCAGACCGAGGAAAACTAATTTGCGAACAGACATGCTTATGAAACGTTTAGTAGTGAATGATCCAACAATAACTGCGAAAGAACTACAATTTAATATGAATAATTTATTATCTGATGTTTCTGAGCGAACTATCCAGGAATGGCTACAAAAGGAACTCGGATTACCATCTTGCCATGCTGCAAAGAAACCATTCATTAATGAAAAAATGCGTAACATACGTGTCGTATTTTGAAAAAAATACATCCATGGGACTGTTGAGGAGTGGAAATAAGTTTTATTCAGCAATGACTCAACATTTTTAACATTCAGAAGCTGTCCTAAAAAGGTTTGTCGACCCATTGGCTCAAATAGAATGGACCCTTAATATGCCCAAAAGACAATAAAATACACTCCAAGTGTGATGATTTGGGGTTGTTTCAGTTTCCAAGGAAAAGGAAGCATATATTTCCTTCCTAAGAACACAACTATGCATGGCGCACGGTATTTAGCAATGTTACAGGAGAAAAATCCTAACCCACTTGCCCAAACTTTACCTATTGTTTTCATTGAAGTTAGCAAGTTGAATGAGGCTTACAAACATTTGGGAAACTCTTTGAAGGAAAGTTCGTATAATGCTTGGCTTAAATAAGTCAACAAAAAATAGACATTTATATATAATGGTTAGCGAGGTGATATAAATAAAGAGATACAAAATGAAAATTTACTATAAATAATTGTGATGCATTATTTGAATTGAAATTCTGCTCTCCAAGTTTTCTTGCAAAATTCTTCGATGATTAAGGTGTAAAAGTACTCTCGATTCTCCATATGCTTCTTGAAGGTTTTTTTCAATTGAAATTAATGAAATATTGGATAGCTTTTCCTCACTTTGGGAACTCAGTAAATAACTTTTAATAATTTTAAGCACAGAAAATGATCATACAACAATTGCTTGCTGCTTCAGTGCGCTTGGTTTGAATCCCAACCCAGTACAGATATTTTCGGAGTAGGAAATAAATATTTCTGGTATGTTGGATTTATTTCATCATTTTCTCGCGCTCATGAGAGATATACATTGTATATTCGCCGCGTGCTTAACTCTATTTCTCATGTGTCCTTTGAATTCCCAATTAATTTCTCCATCTTTCACAGTCCCGATTGACCTTGAGAAGCGTGCTTTAAAAGCTTGTCTATTCGGAAGATTTTTCACAGCCGGCGCTGCAGTTCCACCAGTTCCTAAACTCTCACATGCCGACTCCAAGCGCCACACCTCGGTACACTGCCTCAGCCGGCGAGCTAAACCACGTGAGGAAATGGTCTTTACACTGCACCACCAAGCTAGTCGGAGGAGCTGCTTCTAGCAGCCAACGGCTAGCCGGGCAAAGGAGATCTTCGACTGATCCAAGGTCAAGTGTAAGGGAGTAAGCCTTCCAAATTAGGAGTGGAGCCCCGAAGGCGGACCAGTGTGCTGTTATCACTAACTCCGGCAGCTCCTGAAGCCAAACTGGTGCCTAACGTATTGCTCTGCATTCCTTTGAATGACATTTGCGAGGAGAAGAGGGGGATCTTGACGACTGGGCAACCCAGGCTCTTCATACACTTCGCCTAGGTCTGCGCCATGGCGAAATCTCCATTGTCTTCCGAGACAGAAGGATGCCAACGATATTATATTTCCTTAAGGCCTTTGTGTATTTTGCTTTCCGGTAAATAGTTTATTGGCGTAGCAACATTTTTGAGGGCCAAAGATTTGTGGGAATATAAAACTTAAATCACACCGGAGGAGAGGAAACTCGAAGTATAAATTATAGCTTCTTTTTAAATATTCAAAAGCTCTATCTTGGAAAATAACATCTTATAATAATTTTTTTTCAATCTAAAAGCACAATGAATTCCAATTTTTCTATTTAACTGAAACGCTCGTTCATTTGAAGAAGTATACATATTACGGATATTTCATTTAAACAGTTGACTATATTTCTTTTGTGGAGAGAGATTCTGTTTCCTATTACATACAGATTTACCACTCCTTTATGTCATCAAGACCCGCATATCTTGAAATTTGTTCACTAATCTGTTTGATATTTTAACAGTGCTTTCAACGGTGAATGAGGGATACACAATATCCATTGTTTTGGTTTGCAGTACATTAAATAGATATTCAGTAAGAGAACAAAAATTAAGAAAATACTAATAAATAAATTCTAGTAAAAAAAATCCAAAGAATCGATTCTAGCAAACAATCCGTATACACCATTTTATTTTTTATTTTTTCATAGAATTTCTTTGTTTTTTCAAAGATGTTTTTTAAAAGATCTCCTTTAGCTTATTTATTTTCCTTAATTGTTTCGACTAGATGAAATGAATAGTTCCACCGAGTTGAAGCCAGTTTAGAGAAACGCTTTCAAACAACTTTGCAAGCATTGAAGTTTGCTTAGTTGAACTGTTGAAAAACGATCACAAACAATCTAATATTGAAAATAAATATTATATTTGGAAATTTCACGAACAGCTTGGGTTAAAACAAGCTTAAGTTTATGGGCGTACCAGTGAAGAAAAATGGCCTCTGGTAAAGTTATCTAATCTCTGTTTGTACTCCATTATGTAAGTTCGCTGCCCATAACAGTAGCACTGTCGTAGGTTTTAGCAACAAATTTGTTCAAACAGCACTGTTCATCTAGTTGCCTTAGAGATAAATCAGAAATCGCTCCTGCACAGAAATCTGACTGACATCATTGAATTTTATAGATCGTTGACAAATCTTTCCATGTTTATTAACAAGGATAACGGTGATATTTGAGAAAAACAGCTGACATCAAATATTCCATCTAATAAAATCGCCACATGCATACAATCGATAAACTTAGTTTTTATTTGTTCCAACATAACTGCAATGATAGAATGAATTATGTCATTCTGAATAGAAGATGATGTTCCCTTAAAAACGAGTAGCTGTTTTTAAATAGTTTTGAACCTTTTCATCGTATTCTCCCTTACAAAATGCCAATTCAATATAGTTACCTGTATTGTCTGTGTTTTCCCTTTCATTGTATTCGCGGAATTTTCATTCTTGCATACCTACCAAGCAAGTTATTCTAATCAAACGTTTCAAAATTTCTCACTTCTTATTTTCTTCGTTATGTCTAAAAATGGCAACTGATATCTGCTTGTTGACTATTATTTCAATTCTTTCTGATTTTCCAAAGGTTTGTTGATCAACAAATGCATTTATGTGGGCAAGAGATATTTCATGGTGAGGAATTGCGATATGTAAATTGTCGTATCATCGACTAATATAATTCCACACAGTTATTTCTCGAAAATAGAAAACTCGAGCAAGAGTACAACTTAGCATTGTAAGCTATTGCAACTTCTGTAAAATTGTTAGGTAAGACGAATAATCTCTGTTTTTCTTTATTTATTCTTTTATTCTAGTTGATAATGTAGCATTTAAGCCGTTATGTCTGTGTTTTTTTTGCCACTCTGTTTTTTTATGTTCTACTGGTGTTTTTCAAGTTATAATATGAGCACTTTTTTTTCTTTCTCGTTTCGTAATGTTTACTTACTTTTTTTTACTTCACTATATTTGACCACTTTTGTCACGAATCACTATAGTTAATCAATTTTAGTTGTCACATCACTGGTTTTCACTGTTATCTGTTCACTTTGGGTGTGAGTTTTGTTAGTCACTTATTCTGGGAGTCTTGATAGGTGTTTATATTTTCTCGTTAGATTTCCCTTTTGTCTCGTTCGGGTGTGCACCAAAGGAGCTGGTTCTTTATTCCGTGATTTTCATAATTAGATGTACGAGTATAATGGTACTTCCACTATTTCCTGTTTGTGTCTTCCACTAAGGAATCTGTAGTTAAAAGGAGTGTTTACTCTGGTGATAGTATTTTCTGCAAAAATTGGAGGATGGGTGTTAATTTGTTCACTCTGTTTTTTACAATAATGTTAAATGGTTTAATCTTAGCCTCTCTATGTATGGCTTTCTGATTCTTCATTTATGTTGTTCGTGATCAGATAGAGAGCATTGTTTTGAATATTCTAGAGCTCTATTTTCTTTAGATAGTCTGTTAATACGGATGGTAGGGTAGATAATCGCCTCTCTTCCTAGAGCATGATATATTTTTCTTTTATTCCCTGTGTTTAGTCTTCTTAATGAGTAAAGGAATTTAAACAGAGGGGCTACTCTTGCTTTTCTTTTGACCATATATTTTATGTAGCCTCTTGAGGTTTTCTAAAGCCCTAGCATTTTACCGTCCTGGTGATATCCCTAAAGCTGCCCTTGGACTTCGATATCCGTTACAGTCGTCTCGAGAAAGGGACTATGGAGAACTTTCTTCTCTTCTTTCTTATTTTCAAGTCCCTGTCGAACTGGTTGATGTTTTCAATCTCTACTGCTGTTGCCTTCCCTGAGCTCTCACATTCTTGAACTGTCATACAACTAGCTGGCTTATATCGTGTGCTAATTGAATATTGAGACATTCGGGCATTACAAATGTTGGCAGGTGGGCTGTATAAATAGACTAGAGCGTGGGGGCTGAGACAGCCGCTTAGTGGGAGTTCTACTTCTAATTCAAACTTGAGCCCTCTGTATTCATTGATCACAATGTATGTTCTTTAATCTGATAGATATTCGGAAAGAATTTTCTCCATATGTTTTGTTGCATGCCTCCGACTCAGACTTTGTCAAAAGCTTTTTATAAATCTGTGAGGACAACACCGATGTATTTTTCTCTGCAATATGGTCATAGCCACTGCTGAGTTATAAGTTCTTATCCCTCATCTCTTTTGTCCATCTTAGTTTAGGGAGCGTGCGGTGTCTCATTTTCGGTACTTTCTGATTCCTCATCAATGAGAGGTGGTTTTAACGCTTATTTTATTGATCAATTTCTTCTAGATTTGCTTCTTTAAATTGGCTTGGACGAATCTTCTAAGATCCTCCTTGTATTTTTCCTAGTTCAATCTGTTGGAGCTCTTCTTTCCTGTATCGGTACTGGTATCGGGATCTGATTTACTTCCAGTAGTGTTCACACGTGATTACTCCCAGTTACGTTGATGGGCTACAATAGGATGTTGTATGGCATATAGTGGGTACTTAACGTTAACTCTGGTTTTGTAGCAGCTCTGCCGGTAAAGTAGGTAGGGAATTCTGAACCGACTCTGTTGAATATGTTGTTTCCATCAATATTTCGTAGTTCTTGCCACTCCGACTTTTGACTCAGTTAGCCATTCGCTCTGCACCTTTCAATCAGATTCCCATGAATATTGTTGGAAGCCTCGCAATGAAGATGGTAATTATATTGTGCATAGTAATGAATTTGCGCATCGGCGGTTGGTATCAAGTGGTTATTATTATTGGTGATGCCTCTGTATCAATTCTAACGGCCAAGTAGACTTTAATTAAGCCATCGATTTCTTTATAATCTGTCTTTTCTGATTGTTATGGTGACCGCGTCGTGCGCTTTCCCTGTTAAGTTAACGTTAATGACGGTATAATTGATAATTTTGATTGCTCTTATATCTGGGTATACACCATGCTTAGATATTTAAATTATGTCGATCAATTTTCTTGAAGATGTTGCAAGGGTTGGTTTTCCGATCCATCCATTCTGGGTTTTCTTTCCCTTCCGTAATCCATTGTTCACTTCTTTTTTTCAGGCGGTTTTGCTGTCTGGGAGTGTCTGCTTGGCATTTTTCATTTTGAATAGTATAAAAGGTTTTCCTAGTGGAGAGACACGCAATCTCCAGAGTAAACCCTGATTTTGTCCTACATGAGCATATATTCCACCTCACGCTCATCTTCGTTGCCAGGTTTACCGTTGAAGGCTCACTTGTATGTGTCTTCCTTTAACTGGGCCATTTGGTACCGTCAGGTGCATTTTTGCTTCTCTCATTTTATGAAGGCTGCTTTCGCAATTACTGTATGGGTGGCGTTTACTTATCTTTTCTTACTATTATTTCTCTTCATTTCCTTTGTTCAATAATTTCTTTGCGTTTGGGATACGCTATTGGCATAGTTCTGTGTGACTCTCCACAATTGATGCATTTCTTTTCTGTTTTCTTGTAGTATCTCTAATTAGGTCTGGTTTGCTGCATTTAGAACATATCTACTCCTTCTTTTGACATTGCCTTATGATATGGTCCTCCACATGGTAACAATTGGAACATATTTGGATATTAAAAAATAAGAGTCTATTTTGAGCTATTTTATATGTCATCTCTTTTGTTGCACACACACTACCTTAAATACATGTGTGTGACTTCCGAATTTGATCACTTTAGTTATCTTGGTTCATTAATGGTTGTTTTCCTATTCTATATGTGAGACTACCCATAGATCGACCTTTCTAAAAACGAATATTCTCTTAGTGGTAATTTTGAGGTGGGATCAATTATGTTAGTTCCAAGCTTTTCAACGTTATTTTCTGTTTTGCAGATTACGACGTATTCGTTTGCGACATCTATGATCCTTGAGGGCAACCTTAATCTCTCCATAAATTGATCTGCATATTTTTCCTTTGTCCAGATTTGGTGCCCCTTTCTTATGATCCTTTAAGATACGCGGAGGCATTCGAGCCTGCCTCAAGTCCCATTCGCGGTTGGTATCCTGCCATCCTTCTATCGAGCACCCAAAGCCCCCTTTTCTTTTTATATGTGTTATTCTATTTGTTTTTTGTCACCTCATTCCTCAGAAAAATATGAAAAAGGGAGATAGGTAGAGCAGTTCTATTTATTTAAACGGCCTTTGAGACCCGAAATACCTTCCTATTGATAGTAGCACTCCTCGACCACCATACCTAATTAGTCCTATTACAATTAGGCGCCTCTACAAAATCTCGGGCTAGTGGTCCTAAGGACCGCTTTCTTGGCGCCACCTAAAGGAGCTTCCTTCCGGGGTTCATTACGCCCTACTTTAGAGTAACTCTGAGACCAGAGGTGGTAGAGTTATGTTGGTTTTATCGTTTGAAATGTTTGAAAGTAAAAGTATGAATTTAAGTTTGAACGAGATCGCCTGCATATATTCGCTAAGAAGTGAACATTACTATGACCAGCATCTGATCTCGTCTAGACCAGTGTATGGGGAGGCCATAGCCGCGAAGTTGTTTTCCTGCATCTTTTTACGGTAAAGGAGGCAAATGAAAGAGATAGATCATTTGCTCGGCCACGTTCCGAATGAAAAAGCTAGAGTTGATGTTCAAGCATTTTGACGTGACTATAAACGCTGCTTCCATTGCCTTCCTCCTTCCTCAAAGGGATGCACATGCGAATGCTTTTGAGGCCCTTCAGTTAATGCGATGGTCATCGTCTCTTGGGCGTTCGCTGAATAGCTCTGCGCTGATATCCTCAATGTACGCCCTTATTCTAATGTCTACGAACCTGTGTACCTTGCTAAAGAAAGCCAGGGGTCTGTCGCTAAAATAGTTAAGAAAGAAACTTGTACAACTTGTGGTTTCTCTTAACCTCCCTTTCCATTTGTTGTCGAAGACACCCATATATATATATATATATATATATATATATATATATATATATATAAACCCACATACGTCAATAAGGTCACCGTAACTATGGTCTATTATCTCAATTGTAATCTCAAAGCTTACCTTTTGCGAATTATCAGTTCCTCACTTCCTTCTTAAAATGGAGCCTTCTGCGCAACTTTCCAGCCCCTAAAAACGCTTTGAAATTGACACCGACCCTAAAGTATTATGGAATAGTTATTGAGGCTCTCCTATACTAATTTAGGAGGAGACACCATCTAATTACGGGGAATGGAAATATTACGAAGCCTTTGCCAATGGGACATTAAATTCAGTACCTACTTCTCTGACGGGTGGGCCTTCTTCCCCCTCACAATTTTCCCTTTGTTTCTCTAATAGGGAAACAGATAAAAAGCCAAAACCTGCCACCCAAAAGGGCCTATTTATTAAGGACCAGCACGGCGTTCGTTCACTACCTTCAGGCCAGATCTAATCAAATCATAGACGAGATTAATTTGCTCTTTTCCAATTTAAGACGAGAGAAACCATGTGTTGCATCATAGAGCGTTTAAACCTTAAAGTAATGATATGTTCCATATATTTGTGATTCTATGGAAATAAGATAACTATCTATAAATAGAGGGTCAAATTCTAGTACTTTATTGAAAGTAAACCTCAGTAGCTAGATTTCCTTTACCCTTTGGTTCCTTTGTTTTTAAACAATATTTTAATCAAAATTAATTATATCTTTACCTCAATTTACAATTGCCCTCAAGGAATGATGAAAGTGAATATTTATTTACTCGGAATCTTTATATAAAATTAATACCGACTCAATATATCAACCAACCTAAGGATTGCATAACTTCATGAAAGCCTTAAGGGTATTTTTTTATTTTATAAAAATGGACAGAAGTTTATTGATTAAAAAAATATCTTAATTTTTTTATTTCTTTAACCCTAATTAAGGTTCTGTTTAGTTCTAAACCTCACTATGTTCTTTACCCGCCAGGAGGTACATGAAGATGAATGAATGAGTTCATTGTATCAACTTTGTATAGTGAGATTTACAGGAGGAGCAAGTTCGCCAATCCTCCATACATGAGGAGGTTGCGCTTTGCGGACAAGACCTTTGGTCTTTGGCCGACGGCCTCTCTCACTCCAGGAACGTAGTTTTGGTTAAAAGTAATATATATATATTTTCATTATTACCTAATAATTTACTCTTTATTTATTATTTTCCATATCTATACTTATTTTCTATTCTTAAATTGAAGAAAAACAATTTAACTTAATTCTTTTCATGTACCATAAAGACAATCCTCACCTCTTCTATTTCATCTAATTTTTCTTTTATACTCGTATGTTAAAAAATACCACACAAAAAAACGCCTCGCCTCATTTTTAATTTTTTTTTTAACTTTATGATTTTTTTTCATTCTTAGATTCAGTGAGTAAAACGTATGAGGTGAGAAAAAATGGCAAATATTAGAAAATACCTGGATAAAAGTTTCATATATAGGAAAAAACAGCCCTTAGGACTGTTTTTTTTAAACTCTAATTCAACTCTTAGAAATAACTTTAATAAGTTTCGAATGTCCCCCCTCCAAAAGTCCTAAGCTCGATTTTTCGATCTATAAATAATTCTTAGATCAAATTTTGATAAAAACATTTAATATACTAAAAACCATCTGTTGTCCATAAACTATATTTTAAGAACGGGATGTTTTGGAGGGGTTGAATAATAATAGATTTTTTTTCTCTTAGTTCGGTTGTGACCCAGGTATATTTTAAGTTTTAAGCCAAGTTTATTCTAAGAGTTCCTTTAAAGTTTGAAAAAACAAAAGGGTGAATTTAAAAAATTTAGGCATGGCTAATATTTTTTCGTATATTCGAAAGTTTTATAGATATTATTTCTAAAATGGATTTTCAATTTTAGTCTTTCTCAAAAGGAAATAGCTACTGGCTCCTAAAAATCAATCAAGCAAAATGAAATTATTATAGCGGATTTAAATTGGGGCGAAAAAAAAAAGAATCCTGAGAATTTTAAAAAACCTCCGATAAAACTTTTTGGAGGCTAATTTAGGCTTAGAAAATAATGATCCATTTTAAAAATAAATAGACCAAAAGTAACTTATTAGGAAATATCTAGTAGGAACCCTTTTTTAAAATGTTAGATCAATAGGCCGTTGCCGAAGCGCGATAGGACGCTGGCCACAAAACGAAGCTCATCCGGTGAAGCGGACGCTTCTCCTGTAAGGAAGAGTGGCCAAGCCGCTCCTCTTGTCACTAACTCGATATTTTAAGAAAGGGATTTTTTGAGAGGGGGGAAAAAATAGTAAATATTTTTTGGCTCAGTTAATGAATGATTTCGTATTAAAATTGAAAATCTATTTTAGATGCAACTTCGATAAAACCTTTGAATCTAAGATAAAATAAAAAGAGCAACCATGCCTAAATCTTAATCAATTTTATGATCTTTCCGATTTTCAATTTTTTTTTTTCAAAAAATTCCCAAACAATTGTATAATAATAGATTTATTTTTCCTAACTTCTTCATTTTGTTTTTTCAAACACCGAAGGAATTCAAAAACTGCTTTGGAAGAAAAAGGAGAGAATTTTGATCGTTTACAAAAATATTATTAGATCAGTTTTGATCTTTATTTAGAGAAAAAAAAATATCCTTCTAAAGAAAAGCCTTTAAAAGAGCAACGATACAAATTATAGGGTTAAGGGTGAAACCTTTCGAAAATAAAAGTCATTATTATATAATATTTTGGATATATTTTGAGAACGTGATTTTTTGGTAAGAAGTGCAAAAAATGGTACAAAAAATTTTCCTTAGTTAACGAGTGACCTGATATGTTTTGGGAGTCTTTTAAAATCAAAATATTATTATTAAAATTGCGAAGGTTCAGAAAATTTCTAAAAAAATACACAAGGCTGCTTTTTTCTATTATTTTTCGCATATTCGGATTTTTTATCGGAGCTATTTTTAAAATAGATTTTATATTTTAAACTTTATCGGGAGGAAAAATCTATTGGCACCTAAAAACGGGTAGAGCCAATTGAGGAGTAGAGAAGCCGCTCTTTTTTGTCCCTATTTTAAGAACGAGAATTTTAGGAAGGGTTAAATAGAAAAAAAATGCAGGAGGAGAAGAAGAGGGTTAGGAATAGGAGAATAAGAGGAGAAGTAGAAGAAGGAGAAGAGAAGAAAGAAATGAAAAAGAAGAAGAGGATTAGAAGGACAAGTTTAAGAAAACGATGACGATTAGAAAAGGAAGAAGAGGAAGAGTAAGAGAAAAAGAAGGGACGGATAAAGAAGAAGTGAATTAGAGGAGGAGGAGAAGTAGAGGACGAGAAACATAGAATGAATAGATGGAAGAGAAGAAATGATTGAAGAGCAGGAGAAGAAAATAAAATAAAAAAGGATGAGAATAAGAAGGAGGGCGAGTTGAGAAGGAAAGGAATAGGAGATGGATGAGAAAGAAAAGAAAAGGAGAGAGGAAGACAGGAGGAAAAGGAGAAAAAGAAGAGAGAGAAAAAAAGAAAAAGCGAAATGGAAGAAAGGTAAGAGAATAAATAGGAGCAGGAGGAGAAGAAGAGATCGAAAAGAAGAAGATGGAGAAGAGAATAATAATAATAAGAAGAAAAAGAATAAGAATAAGAAGAAAAGAAGAAAAAAATTGACGAATTCTCGGTTGTTAAAAGAAAGAAGCTGTTTTAAAAAAGAAATTCAGAGTGAATTAATTTTTGTAGGGTGGGGGTTAATGTTTAAAAAGTCAAGTATTTATTGTATTTAAAGGTGTTTTTGGTTTCCATTTTATTTAAAAGGGCTTCAAGGGGCGTTTAAACAAATAATAAAAACAACTGATAAAAATGGGTTGAAAAAATGCCAAATATTACTGAATTAGCGAGCGCAGTAAAGCGCAAGCTCCCCCCGTAGGGACAGGGGGGATGGTGAAGACATGGCTTGCCTTCTACTAATTTACTCTTGGTCTTTTTTTCAGATCCATCCTTATTTTTAAGGCCCAAAGCCCCCCCAAAAAACCACATCGGAATTCTTTTGAAAAACGGGAAAAAAGAATCCTCAGAGATGATTTTATCCCTATCTAATTTTTTATTTTTTTTTTTATTTTGCTCTACTCTTTTTAGGTGTAGCTTTTTCAAATGCTAAAGAATAAAATGGAAAATCTATTTTAGAAAGAAGTATGATAAAATATTCGAATATAGGAAAAAATATAAATAAACAGCCATATCTTCATTTTAATCAATTTTATGGACACCATTTTGTAATTGGATTGGATTTCAAAATTCTAAAACTTTCGATAATTAATCATATTTATTTTTTCGGAATTTCACCATTTGATCTTGGTTAATTTGGGCCGAAAAAACTAAGAGACCAAATTATTATTATTCAACCCATCCAAAAAAATTCCGTTCTTGAAATAGTCATAGTATAAGAGAACCAGGCAAAGGCTTCGCTACTAAGATTAATATTTAAAATCTAAAATTTAAAGTTCAGAAATAAATATAAGTATCGAAATTTTGTAAACTTTTTTAAACCCAATTACAAATGGTGAATTTCAGAAAAATAATGTCTTTTTCTATAACTATATTTTAGCAACGTGATATTTTGAAAGGGGGCAATTTAGTTTAGAGTTCCTTTTTGAAATAATTATAATTGGCGAGTTTCAGAAAATTTATAAAAAAATGACCACGGCTGCTTTTTGTTAGATTTTAAAATTGAATCTTAATTGCGAAGCGCAATCTCGCCCCCGTAGGGGGAAGTGGCGAAGCCATTGCCTGAATATTATTATTATAAGATGGGCTTTAGTTGCAATATTTCCTTTCTTTGATGAAATTAAACTAAAGATTGTTTCCTTTCGCCACGCTCCTTCACACCATTATGATGACGGACATCCTACAGAACGAAATTCGCTGAAATCCTGGAATTCTTCCAGATTTCCATATAATCCCCCCATCCTTTTCAAGAAAACCAAACGAAAAGCGTCATATATTCTCGAGGGCAGGGAGAAATACCTTGAGCACCAAACTAGTACTTGAGGTGTAGAAGGAAGATGAAAATGCCGTTCGCCACTAGAGGCCTGTTGTGGTCGCAGGTTCATCCAAGCAAACATTAAACAAGGAGGTCAACCATGGTTAAACAAGGAGGACAACCATGGTTAAACGAGAAAAACCACCATGGCCTAGTATCGGTTGTGTTTGAAACTGCTGATCACTCAAGAGACCAGATAACGATTATCGAGGTTTTCTCCCCTCTTGATCCAGCGACAGAATCTATTCCTCGAGCACGATCCCCAAAAGCATTATACTCGAGGATGACCTTTTCTTCTTTGTCATGTGCGCATGAGAAGTTGAGTGGTAAATTTAAAATGAACTCGATTGCATGGGAAAATTGTAAATAAATTTGACTTCATTATGAGGGTGGCTTCTTTTTATATTAAAAAAGATCTTTGGCGGTGATGACTCCTATATAACGCATGGTTTTATTTTCGTGTAATTTCGCTGGGAAATGAGAAATATTTTCTCAATTTCATAGGTGGTTTTTATTTTTTTTTCCTAGAATCATTAATAGGTTTTTTCAGGTTTGTTTGTTATCTTTCGTATCAATTTCGTGTTGATCCCATTAGACATTTGTTACTGAGAGATCAGCTTCAAATGATTTTTATTCGCGGCATTACTTTTGTCAAGTATTTATGTCTGGTAGGCTCTGAACAAATGGCAAAACATTACTAGATTTAATCTGACCTGCTATTTTCTATTTCATTAAACGGCTCTTTCTTATCCACTTCTTAAGAACATACAGTATATGGCAACGTGTTTCGAGAGTGACACTTATGTTTACCATTTTATTTTGAAGGATGATTATGCTTATAAAGTCCGTTATTACAGAGATTTCTTCCCAAGTTGCCATTAACGCGAAAATCTAACCTGACTTGATGCGCTACCCTGCCATTCGAAGCAAATACAGTGGTCTAATGGTTCATTTTAGGAGGTTCAGAAATCTATTACTGTGATTTACGCGTGAAGCATTTCTTTACCTGTTTTTATTCGTTGTTGGTTGATTTCATTGTGTGCGAGCTTCATTGCTTCCGATACAGGAATATTAATTGCTGAGTTTTGTTGTATATGTAAGTTAAAATTTGATATAGATTTAAGTTCATCACTAATTTGTTGTTTTTATTTTCCTTAAGAAAATATTTTCACGTTAAAATTTTCAATTAAAATGTAAAGGTATGAATAAAAATCATAAATTTATTATAAATAAAACGGAGATCCGGTAGTTCCTCAACTAATTGAAGTTCTAGGTTTGTAAAAGGTCTCGGTTTTGTAAAAGGATTTGGGAATAATCGTTTTCGGATCTTTTATCGGAGCAGGTCCGGCAGAGAATTAAGCGTTTGCGGCTATTGCAAGGTTGAATTTAGGCTAGAGTTAGGTTAGGACAGAGAGTTTGAAAAAAATGGACATACTATGAAACCCTCATTAGCACCTTCGCGTTGCCGTTGACACTGTAATAAGTATGAATGCAATTTCACTGTTGGATTGCGAACAGAAACTCGATTAGAAGAATCAAAATTATTTCATTCACACATGGTACAAAAGGTTAGCAAATCCTGTTTTTGTATTAGCTTAAAATGTCAACACAAAGACATAAATGACTGGAAAACTTTCTGTGAGTTTGCGCCAGTTCCTTGCTCCAAAACCTAACCTAACCTAACCAAGAGGCCGTACTTACACTAAGAGCCTCGAATGCCTTAGCTTAACTTTATGCTAACCTTAAACTTGCGATTGCCTCGAACGCCTAATTCGCTACCGGATCTGTTCCGAAAAAGACCCTAGTTTTCTTCTCTACACTATGTTGTATTGTGGCACTGTAAACTTAATATTGTAATTATTTGTTTTTGTGAATTAAATAAATACCTGACTGCTATGACAAGACACTTAATATCCTGTATTTAATCTTCACTTCTATTCCATCTCGATTTGATAACATAACCCCGACGACAATTGGCTCATCTGATCACACTCATAAATGTATATATTCTAACGCCCCCTACCCCAGCAGCACTCCATTTAAAACGTAAATACTGCAACCTGAACAGAAATTATAGAGAGCTTACGTAACTTATTTTGTACTTTCCTTTAGAAAATTATTCTATCTTGTGTGTGAATGTTTCCATCTTCGTCAAACGCATATGAGAGGTCATTCTTGAGGGGATGGAAGCATTTATTCATTTTCCTCCAAGAACTCTTCATCATCCAGCCGTGATTTAACCGATCCTGTTCTGAGGCAAATTATGTAAGAGATCACGGATATCGGACTTAGAAAAAACTCTTCTTCCTTCGCTCACATTTTGCCTTTTGTTTCTGCCCGTAATCGATGCAAGCCCGTCATCCAATGAGACAAAGCGTTCTTTTATTTGAAATAAATGCCACGACCTAATCTCATCACCCACTTATGAAAAATGACGGCCGAATATTCGATTACTACGCTCTGCTGACTAACCTACGGATAAAGCATTTTTACTTGCTTAGTAACAGACTTTAAGGACGGCCCGCATAGAAAAGAGCCTATTCTGAAAGTCTTTGGGTGAATTTTGCTTTACCCTTCAGAAAGAGAGAATACCATTTGTTTCACCGAGGATTCATAATTCAATGGGGGCTTAAGCACCTCACTGCTCCCGTCCATCGTCCTGCGTGGGAACCTGTACGGATGTTTGCCATTCATTGATTTCGTCTTAACTATGCCGGCCAATTGGACTGACATAATTAAGGGCTTATGTGAAAACTGGTTTGAGGACTAACCCACAGTGGAAGCATGAGTCAGAAATTTTCTCAAACCTGAAGCATAACTGCGTTTCCCAGACGGAGGAGAGATCCCCATCGCCCGGGGGACCCGGCCAGCACGCTACGAAAGTCCAGTCCTCAAAAGCATAAACCATCTCTCGAATATAACATCAAACACACTCGCCCATCAAATTACCATAGATATCTAGGTATAGAGAAGCCATTCGAAGGTTTCTTTCTTGATGAATCCTTATGCTATCTCTCTAAAAAATGAAAAGCTTAGAAATGAATACCCAGCTCAACTGATTTTACAAAAAAAAAAATACTTCACTTCTCTCAAACTTTGTTTTATCCACCCCTAATACTAACTCTGTCTATTTGCAAAAGGGGTCTGGATTGGGCGGGTAAATTGTCACAATATGAGTTTGGGAAGGGCAAATTTAACTTACTTTATCTCATCTAAGAACTTTGCGATATTGGGCTTAACCGAAACCTGGTTAGCCGAGGGAAATACAACAATCCCTGCTTATACCTCACACCATAGTCTATTCATCCACGTTATTAGAGTCATGGCATGTAGTAGTGGTCTTGGTTTAATTACTGCCCAATACCTCTCTCTCACTCTATCATTCAAATTGAATCTACAAACACTTTGGATGGAAGCGCTGAATTCAACCTTACTTCTGAACCCCGTTCTGACAAGTGTGATTATTTACCGTCCCCTTTTATTCTATGGGAACATTCTTTAATGAGCTCCGCGAATTTCTCAAAATGTCTGTCTCTTACCCCTCTGCAACCACACTTAGTCTGGGATATTTTAACGTTCTCCAGCATATCCACTGCTGTTTGCGACTTCTTGACATTTTAACTTTACCCTTTCTCACTCTGTCTGGGTCCGTCTTCACACACATGGAAATACCCTTGACTAGGCTGCCCCTGCTTTAAGCTATTTCTGATCACTTCCTAATCTAGCTTCGTTTCTCTCTTCATCTAACTCACATACACAACCTGCCACCGTGCCAATTATCGTCGGATTTTTCCATTAACCAAGAACTGATGACATCGATCTTGCTTCATTTACGCCAGTGACACTCTACGATTACCTCTAATGAACCCAATGTGAGAGTCTGATTTTTCTGAAATCATTTTCTCCTGCCTTAACGACCTCGCATTCCTTTTCTCCACTTCGACACGGAGACAACTGCTTCCTCTTACTAAACCATTATTTTGAATGCTCAAGTTTCTTCTTAATCTCGCTGCCCTTCTGAAATCCTATTCTCTCTACCTATTTAATTATTTGCCTTCTTTCATGACAAAATAGTCCATTGTCTCCTGAAGAATTAACTTCCCTCCCTCTCTCATTGAAAATAGACATGTTCTCCCCCAGATTCTTTCCCGCCAAGTGTTTACCACCCATCCATCTCTGTTCTTCTTCCTTACCCCACCTGATAATTTTAATACCTTCCTCTCATGTGGAATAATATTCTTGGTTTCAACATCTTTTCTAGTGAAATGCCATCGATGGTTTTCCACTTTGAAAAAGGTGGTAATCGTTTAATCTGGATTGGAGGTAAAAATTCGCGAGCAACTAAATCTGTGAGAAAGAATTGCTCAAGTTGAGAGTAGAGGAAAGAGCGAATTCCAAAGGACCGTCTACTGGAAATAGATCCATTTACGAGGATCGTGACTATGAGTGATAATCGACGTAGAGGGTACCGAGTTTCATGAGTCGGTCCGCCACACTGCTCACCCCATTCAGAGGCGAACGAGGGAAAACCAAAGGGAGAAAACATCAAGACGAGCCGTAGTTTTAAGGGGTCTCTCGTCCCCTCTCCCCTATATTTTCCGTGTCAATTCGAGGGAGATAGAGCACGAGGGGGGGGGGAGGGAATAGTATGAAGAGAAGATGATAGTGATGAAAAGGAAATTATTAGCAAAACTCATTATGCTGGGGCAGGAAAGGCTCATTGTAAGAGAACTTTTCAGAAGCAGTTCCGTCCTAAGAATCAATCCGATGACAGACTAAGAATGAAGGGATCGAAGGAAGCTCTTCTAAACACATAATGCTTTCATGGAAATACAGTTTAAACCGAAACTTCACTAACAAATACGATATAAAGACAATAACTTTCCATCACCCTTTAAAATTAAAATTGCAGTGCCTTCCCCCCCACCCCATGAGCGAAAGTGAGATCCATCAAATCACAAAACAAATCTAAAAATTTAGAGCGAATCCATTCCAAACGTGCTATGCTTCGCTCTTTCGGAGTGGAAATGAGTACTCTTCAAGCTGTCTGCCATCCTGGAGAGTGCCCCTAAAACAATCTCACAATAAGTGAAAAGTATTCGTTCTTTCTATTAATAACTTACCTCGGACTTCCTATAGACGGGAGAAGAGCCCACTTTGGCTGACCAAGAATAGCTGCAAATCCCGTTTTTCTGATCTTACAGACTTTAGGCAAAGAGACCAGCTAGGAATAGAGGCTAACGACGAAGAACCAAAATGGAGAGATCCCTAGGGGTTGCTTCCCTTAATCTCCCACCACTAAGGGTATAAGATCGATCATTATGTCTTAAAGGTTTGGACTTTTTTCAGTGTTCATTGTCGATTGTATTTTTCATTATTTAATTTTGGGAGCAAATTTGAACTCTTTTTAGTCGCGTGTGAGTCTAGTTGCGAACGACTCTAAATCTCACTCTGTTGGTTGTCGGTCGGTCGGTCTGTCCCCGTTTTGCTTTTGTTTTGTTAATTGTAATAACATCATAACTATTCGGCCGACTCTAGCGAAATTTGAAACTCTTATGTTGTTTTGCATTCTCTTTCGAATGATATGATTTCCCAAGTCCCCCCAAGGTTAGCCCAGGAATTATTTTGTTTTGGCAATAACATCATAACTATTCGACCAATTCTAACAAAATTTAAAAACCTTATGTTGTTTTAGATTCTCTTTCGAATCTTTTAATTGTCAAAGTCCTCTCAAGGTTAGCCCGTGAATTATTTTGTTTTGGCAATAACAAAACTATTAGGCCAATATCTGATAGACTAAACTAGGCTATAATATGCTAGGCTATAATAGGCAAGGCTATACAACCCTAAGCTATGTCAAGATATAATGCACAAGGGTAAGATATACTATGCTAATTTATGCCATAAAATGCTATGCTAAGATAGCATATAGTATGTTAGGCTAGACATACTATATAATATAATACAATAAGATAATATAATACTATACTATACTATAATAAGATAGTATAGGCTATACATGTCTAGGATAGTTAATGCTAAGCTAGTTATACAAGACTAGGCTAAGCTATGCTAATCTATACTTTGCTATGCTAGGGTAGGTTAAACTATAATAGGCTAGGGATGGCTATGCTCTGCTAGGCTAGGCTATGCTAGGTAATATTATGTTAGGCTGCGATAGGCTAGCTAACCAAAGCTATAATAAGCTAAGCTATGTAAGGTTATTCTAGTTTAGGGTATGGTATGCTATACTAGCATAGGATATACTAGACTAGGCTATAAGATGTTACGCTTGGCTATATGATGTTAGGTGTGCTTATGCTAGGATATACTATATCAAGATAGACTATAGTATATGCTAGGCTATGCTATCATATGCAAGGATATATTGGCTATGCTATAGTAGCCTATTCTAGCTTGGCTATACTAAGATAGGCTACTCTAGGCGACGTTAGGCTAGGCTATACTAGGACACGATAAGCCAGACTAAGGTAGGATAAAGTATGTTATACTAGACTAGCTAGATTATAATAAGCTTGACTACGTTATGCCCTGCACAGCTAAGCTATTCTATTTTAGGCTAGGCTATTCTATGTTTGGCTAGGCTTGGCTACACTAGGCTAAAACAGGGTATATTTTACTATGCTATGCTTAGCTATGATATGCTATGCTATACTAGGCAAATTTAGGCAAGGCTTTACTAGGCTATGCTATGATAGACAATAGTAAGCTATGCTAGGCTAAGCTATTCTCTACTATGTCATGCTCAAGTATGAGGCTATACTATGTTATTTTAGGCTAGGCTAGACTATGCTATGCTATCCTATTCTGTGCTATGCTATGCTATGCTATACTATTCTGTGCTATGCTATGCTATGCTATACTATGCTATAAATACTAAGCTATGTTCTAATATGTTATGTTATACTATGCTGTGCTATTTTATGCAATTTTGTGCTATGCTATACTAAGATATGCAATAATATTCTATAAAGTGAGGGCACGCGACTTTTCGGTCAGCAGACCTTGTTGTCCTATGACCCAAAGTTATTTTTTCCACTCTGCGAATTTGGTAAACGAAATATATTTCTTTCACTCCTTTGTTCCTTATTCGTGCCCGTTTCTTCTTCTTAAATCAAGTTTGTTATTTCTTGTTTGCATCGAACTAATGAGCAATTATTCAAACTTGGACCCATCAGTATTAATCCCTAAAAGGGGTAGATGGTTTAAAAGGGATAATCCCCCTGATACGACTGAAACCTAGAGGAACAGCGTGCTCTCCAGCCACCAGTGCCCCGAGAGAACCCGGTGCTCTCTCTCGGGTCGTCTTTTCCACTTCTTTTCGACACCCGGATAGACCTAACAATGGGTAAAAGATGGCGTTAAACTCTCTTTTTAAAAATCCGGTTATTAATCCTCGCGTTCCTTTGGTGTTCCTTAGATAACGGGGCTGGTTAGTGGTTAATTCCACTATTTAGGGTTGAGGATGGTGGGAAATTGTAGACTTATTTAGTGAACCCTGTAACATCGTGTCTTGAAACGGAACCAGACTTGCTGGAGAGAGTCATCACCGGTGATGAGTCCTGGACCTTCGAGTACTGCCCGAAGACCAAGCGCCAGAGCCTTCGGTGGAAGAAAGTGCAGTCGCCGAGGCAATAGAAAGCAAGAGAGTTGAAGTCCAAAGTCAAACTCATGTTGATCGCATCTTTCGATGTGAGGAGCTAAGTCCACATTAAATTGCTGCCACAGGGACAGACGATCAACCAGCACGTCTAAGAAGAGATCCTGCGTGGTTTGCTACTCTCGGTACGTGTGAAGAGGCGAAAGTTGTGGTAAAGCAACTCATTGCTGCTTCACCATGTCAATGACCCGGCTCACAACGCCTTGGGCATCCGGCAGTTCCCGGGCGAGTAAAACATTACCGTGAGTGAGTGACCTCCCTACTCACCTAACCTGGCCCCATGGGATACTTTCTTTTTCCCCAAGATAAAAGGGGCATCAAGAGGGTACGTTTCCTGACTTGGAAACAATCAAGAGGGCCGTGACGATGGAGCTGCGGAGAATCCCAGGAAATCCTTCCAGGAGGGTAAGGAAGCGTGGCGGAGAAGGATGGGAAAGAGCGTTAGCCAAAACCGCTTCCCGAAAAGGGATAGCGATTGCTAATAGCGAGTTAATCTTTAATAGCGACTAAATTATTTTTAAACAAAGAAATTTTCAGAGTTTGGAGACTGCATCAGTCAGCGTCATCAGCTTCTCTAGTTTGCTCCAATACCTTGAAGCACATCAAAAGTACCTGTTCCCGTTTCTACTCTATTGTGCCGCACAAACCTATAATTACCCACTACCTATCAAGGTTTTGCAAGTTGGCTTCGTAGCGAACAAAACTAAAAGGTCACCTTTGATCATATGAGTGAGGATGCTCATTCAATTTATTTAATAGCCTCAGACCCTGCTGCTATCGCTAATTGGGCTAATTTCTATAATTCGCTATGTAGTTTTTACCAACTTGTGTCTGCATGTTTAAACTATACCATTTCCAAGACATTTTTTATCTATAGCCGCACTTTCTTCAGAATATTTTGCCACCCTCTTCCACCGTTATGCACAGCGAACATCTGAGGGTGTAAAAACCGAGGAGAATTCACCAACATTACTGGTTTCTTCGTTTGACCCAGAATTCGGTCAGCTCCTCTCAAAAGGTAAAACAACACGCTCCATATATTTGCATGGGTGGAATGGAGGGGTAAGCTCAGTCAGGTTCTTGTTTACTCATCCGAGAATCGACAAATAAACGAAAAATGAAACAGTTTATTAAACAGGTTACGTGAAAAGCTCACATTTAGATAACAGTGGGACTCATTTGAAAGCACCAATTAGTGATTCCAGGTTCATCAAGCCCAATAACCAACATTTATGGCTTCAAGTGCAAGAAGAAGGTAAGGAATAGTTTCAATAGTTGATAATCCTCGGTGTGGGCCTCTTTTACCCCCTCTCCTATAAGGATCAAACTCCTAAACTTGGAAAATCTACAGGTATTTCTGACCTGCCATATTTCCCAAGGAATAAATGAATTAAAATTAAACAATGATTAAATTTTTTTCACAAAAGCTCGCAAGTGGGTATTAGGTTTACCATGGACAACCATGCTGCAGCTGGTATCTGAAGAATTGCCTGTCCTCTGTGCCCAAACGCCCAAAGGTTGATCTACGACTAATTATTTTCAAAATATTTTCACTTCTTTCACATATCTTTACGACTTACTTTACAGTTCTCTACTTATAAACATTCACCGGAAGATGTCCTCGGTCTTCGCTTTAAATGAAAAAGAATATTGACGTCAAAACTTGGAAATTAATTTCAAAAGGTATCATGAGACTCGAAACATCTTCAAGAATATAGTAGGACAACGATGACAATCCCAACTTAGATTGCACTTAATTCCCATGCCACAGAATCTATTGCTGTATTATCAAGTAATCCTTGAAAAACAATAAACCCAAGGGCGACCTTTTCCCTTCGGGTATTTCATGCACATTCGAATTTGAGTGTTAAATTTAACATTTTCACTGCAATTCAAGGGAAAAAGTGTAATCCAATATCTTTTCCAGTCATTCCTAAGGTGTTTTGTTTACATAAAGAGAATCTCCTTTGGCGCTGACTCGTAAATTATGCACTGGACCCAACTAAGAAATCCAAAGGTCCCAGCGAAGGAGCAAAACTGTCTCACTTTTACGGTTAAGTGATTTTTCTTTGTTCTTTGGGGCCATTTTTCGCTTCTTTTAAAATTTATGGGTCAACTTTCGCGTCCGTCTTTATACCAAAAGACGTTGGCGCTGAGGAAATGGCTCACAAGAATTTCTCTTCGCGCCATTGCTAATGCCATTTGTTCTCGAACAAAAAACGTTGCTGACTTTTAAACTCAGCCACCTTTACCTTTTATCTAAACGCCTCCTTTCTTAGATATTTTTAACGACCATATACGGTGGTGTGTCATGACAACGTGCTACAAAAGCTGCATTCATGTTTTTCCTTAAATTTCAAGCGAGCATTTTGGGTTGGAAAATACCTATTTAATTTACTTCCTTTGAATCAAGTTTCTCAAATGAAGCATGAGCTAATTTGTTATTCTACTCGAAAAAAAGTGTTCCCTTCCTATTCCATTTTAAAGCTGATTTTATGCTTTTTCTTACAATTTAATTGAAACTCTGTGCTATATTTGTGGTTGCTATTCATGTGCAAGCTAGGATATCGGTTTGGTCATTCAACGAGGTTCAGAACTTTATAGGTGCGATTGACCCTTTTGCTCCGTAGAAGATGAAGCAATTTGGATGTGGTTGGCGATGTTTAGGGAAATAACGAACTCTAAGACGCAAAACCCGTATGATTAATATGGAATTTCAAAATATTTTAAAGCCATTATTTTGAAACTATCCCCTTCCCATCCAATTATTCTTGTTTTCTAAAAACTTTTGACGGAATTTTCTTCGATGGTTTTCGCCTTTGAAAAAGGTAGTAATAGTTTATACGAGTATTTGAGGTACAGATTCGTGATCCCAAATATCTCGGACAACGAATCCCGCCTGTTGGTAGCGGGGAAAATACCAAATTCCAAAAGACCGAACTTTGGAACTCATTCCATTTGTAAAGATCTCTACCTGGAACGATGGTCGCCGTAAAGGGACCATTGGTTCAGGTCATTCACTTTCTCCCTTTCTAGCCTAATTCACCAGCTGTACAGATGAAGCAAGATATATGAAAGAGGAGTGAACATATCTAGGGATAAAAAAAATTGCTACAGTCAAGTTCCTCTTTCCTTATTTTCGGGGCTGGAAGGGCTCTTTTACAGTAGCGCTAGGTCTCAAGAACCACTACAGGCCGGACTCAGAATGCTACGGCAGAAGCAGAATCTTTTAGACGCAGAATCAGATCCCTGAGGATTAAAAATGAACAAAAATGAACCCTAAAAATACAGATAAGAGCTTATCTCTGTAATCAGACTTTGTCTCATCATGTCAAAGTGCAGGATAGACACAGAAGTGGGAAGGAAATTCATCAGTTCAAGCTGCAAGAAGTAAACTGAGACTTAGGAAACGAATGCTTTCGAGACGAGCCGCTGCTTCACATAAAAACGGAAAGAGGTCGCTTTCCAATCCTTTCCCTGTTGACGGAAAAATATAATTGTCATAAAGCCGTAGACTTTATTGACACGGATTCTAAAAAGACATTCGATCCGGTCCTCCATTAAAGACTTTTTGGAAAAGCTTAAAGGTCACGTGTTAAGAAGTAACCTATTGTGATGACTAAAGATATGGCTTAAAAACTGTAAACAAAAGGGGGTGATAAAAAGCGAGTCGTCTGACTGGGGCAAAGTCATTTAGAGGCGTGCCTCATGGGTTAGGCTTGGGTTCTGTGTTATTTGGTATCTTCGTAAACGAGTTGATTCATGACTATTAAGCAAAATTGCCAAGTTTGCGGACCTTTCATGTTATATGACATAACACGAATCAGATCCTAAGGAAATACGGCAAGACATAGAGGTGTTTAATGGGTCGGGGATAGGTCAGGGAAATTTGAATCTCAATAAGAGCAAAGTAATGCATATCAGTTCTCGAACTGGAAACTTTGATTATACGTTGAGTTTATCAATATGAAATCTTGTCAGAAGAATGTGATCTCGGTGTATTAATTTAGAGTGACTTCAAATTTTTAACGTACTCTATTCAAATAGCCTCCTAAAAGCGCAATTAAAGCACTCGGTATTATTGCGAGAAGTTCAATGCAGAATTTGCAGTTACATTTTGATATCTTTATTAGCGAAAGGATTTCGCTGCAGTGGAAAGAGTATATCGAAGGGTAACAAGGCTCATTCCGGACCTGCAAAACACATCTTATTAATTACCCTCCCTTGTAGACAGGCGCCCTCGCGGTCAATCACTAGACGTTTTCAAAATTTTCAATGGTTGCGGTAATAGAGACTTTGATCCTCATTTTGTACGCATTTTAGACGAATATTTTGGAGAACTTTTTATTTTAAAAATCATTTCAACTTGGAACTCTTCCCCGGCTAATGCAGTTCAAAACATGTCGATCAACATTTTTAAAAATATATTGGCTAAACACCTATTGAGTTATTAAACCGTACGCACTAAATCCATGTTAACTGACTGCTGGCTCTTTTTACTTTAAATCTCATCCTCACCTCACCTTTCCCACTTTCTCACATGGTCTTTGCTGACCTTGATTCTATAAAATATAAGAAGGAAGAGATCATCATGCTGGGCAAGGTCACACTCGGTCAGAGCAGCAGTTGCATCCGCTACTCATAACTCATTGCAGGCTTTACATTAATAGCTGATCAGACACTAGAAGCAAATAACAAAGAAGCAAGAACGGCGAAATCCTAAGGAGTTTCTGACCTCAATCGATGACCAATTCTGGTGAATTATCCATACCCTCATTTCCCACTTCTGTCGTCTATCGGTTGGTTTCATGATAGCACTTTTGGCCTCCTTTTCTCTTTGGTATCATACCTAATACTATTTTTTCAGTATCTTCACTCTGTACTTTTTCCTCCTAGGCGAAGGGGTACTTCCACTCTAAGATCTTGGGTTAACAAAGTTTGCTCAAAAATACCTGCCCTTCATTTTTTCCCCATCCCCGTCCTTTTCTTAGTACTACAAATGTAACACCGTGTTTGAGACAGCTTTTAGGCTTTTAGGTTTGCTACGGCTATCTTGGGAGCGCATCAAACTAATGACCTTCCAATAAGAAAAAAACAAGTAAGCCAGGTCATATAGAGTCCTCAATCCTCGCCTTTCCATGGAGATAGATCCCATCACTAAGACTATCATGAAGGATATGGCTCAGACTGGGTTTCCTCACACAGCCTTCCGGGGGTTTATATTGTGCTTTTGTCGTGTGCAGTTGTGTGCAGTCTGCCATTGTCTGTTGAATTGTCTTGGGTGCGGTGTGTTACTTTATCGGGTGACCGAAGCCACTCACAGGGTTTCCTTTTATTTACTGAAGAACTTAAATTTCAGGAGAGAATTTCAAATTACAGAATCAAATAGTCGATGATCACTCGAAGCAAGAAACTAAGAAAAGTAAAAAGAGAGGATCGAAGATCAAAATGGACGGGAAGGGGGATACAAATTATATATTAGTTATCCGCAATGTTAATTATTTAATAACTTTATTTATTTAAGAAATACTTATAAATTCTTTTCTTAAATATTGATCAAGGGCTACATTATTTCAGGCACGCTTGATTCAGTGTGAATAGTGAATAATCGTAATTCTACTGATCAACAACTCCCACTCCAATCCGCAATTAAGGCGCGCCAATTTCTTATTAGGATGTTATGTCGAAATATAGATTGGCAGCTGTCTTGTTATTGATACCCTATTTAGTCCCACTAAAAGATTGGGTTATTTGGAGATTTAAGTAGGTGAGCTAGTTCTTTTTAGTTTTTTTTAAGGTTTGGTTAATTTGGGAGGAGGGTAGTTTTATATTGTTTTTATATTTTGTGTGCTGTTTTTCCTCAGGAAAGGAACCAGTGACACGACCTTGCAGAGCCTATTGCCCAAAAGGTCTCTTCTCTGGGATAGTTATGAAATAAATGTTCTTGCGTTCTCTAGGGAATATTATGGTCGTTTCGAAGCTATAATTGATTTATGTCAAATACATGGTCTAATGCAGAAAGAACATCTTTATGGACAATGTGGGAATTAAGATGAATTTGATTTAACGAGAAGAATATGGAGATGCTAAATGTGGGGATACAAAGATGAAAAAAGAAAATGTAACTGGTCGGAATCAATTTTAAAAACACTAAAAACTAAACGTGCTTAAATAACATAATCTCTTAACCTTCTATATCATATTTAAATTTGCATCAGCACTTGTGATGTTACATTTCTTGAATCGATACCATAAAAATATTTTCCCTGAGGCTTAAGACATCATAGCAGCGGCATATAATAGCTTTATACATATATTGGACAATGCTGTGTTTAAGTGATAATAACTCGAAAACTAGTGATTTACGCGCCGGATAAATGGAAACAGACTATTCAGATAGGCCTGTAGAATAGATTTAGACGGGTAAAACAGTACATTTTAAAGCAAGAGTGACTACTAAAATTGCCAATTGAAACTGTTCTTTTCAGGGCTATTAGATTCATTTTTAGGATATTTCTTCGTGTGGATGAGGAGCGTTCTCACGGCTTGTCAGATCCAGGGTGAAAGTGAAAAATCATTGCAATATTATCCTCATATCATTGGATACTAAATTGCAGTTTAACTAACATCTTTAACTATTTAAATTTCTGATCTGTATTAGATTGATTATCATATACAGCGTCCCAAAACCAAGTATTTATTTTTAAACCATAGCAAGCGAAGCCACTAATCAATTAGATGATTTTTATTTATTTTTATTATAAAATATACATTATCGAAATAATAGATGTTTAAATTTAATTTAAACAAGTAACTGTTCGAACTATTGATCATTGACACTAATGCATCACTGTACTCTTTGAGTAACTCATTGGCAGACTTCAAAATAAATGTTTATAGGAATATTTCTACAGGTTTCTCCAAATGTGTCCTTTACTTGGTTCAAGTAATGTAGGTCTTCTACTCTATACTTCAATTTTTAAATGAGTCTATAAAAAATCTTGTGGGTTCGAATCTGGTCAACTTTGTGGATACTCGATATAACATCGTTGCCCGATCACCGATTATGAAATGTATCATCAAGGTAGTTCCTGACATCGTGACGGTGAAGAGGAGGCGCTCCATATTTTGAAAGTAAATGTCCTCATCGCTGTGTAACTGTTGAATTGAAGGGAAATCTTTAATCCAAAGCATGATGAGTAAACTATAACTGATAACTGTACCATTGAAAAAGAATAGACCAACCAAACATATGGCAGATAAAATGCACAAGATCAGGTAAATTTACATGTCATCGACATAAATATCGGGATGTTTACCTATATCATTCAACTTAAATGTAGCATCATTATATCACACAATCTTGTCAGCTAATTGGTCGTCTTCTCTGGGTTTTCCTTACCAGAAACCATTTCCAAAACTTGATTCTGGGATCCTGATCATCCTAATTCAAGACATAATAATTTCTGAATGTAAAATTTTCACTTAAAATTCTTCAGAATTGTTGGAACATTTGTTTTACTTTTTCCTATTTTATCAGCTCATTGTTACTCAGATTCTCTTAATAATTAGTTGAATAATTTTAGCATTTCATCAGAAATGTTAGTGTGTTTGGAGGCCAAGTCACTTTATTGTAAACATTAACAGTATCGTAATCTTCAAATTTCTCATAGATATGTAAAATTGTAAATTGAATTAGAGTTCTAAAATTGTATTTCCATTGTTATTGAACATTAGATATCTTCTCAACATTCAAATACGAAGTTAGTATCCATTTTCGTTACTAAAATGATGAGCGCCCACTTCTTCAATTACGAAGGCTGTTACGAATTTTGATCTCTTTAGGATGGGCTTGGCTATCAACAATCTGGCTGTTGTGTCTCCTTAAGCATAAAAGAAATACAAATCATCTGAATCTTTATGCGTTCGCCGGTTATAAGTTTCTAAAATAATTTATACATGGTTTTAGGATGTAATGGTAAAATTAATCTTGAGGGAGAAGAGGAACACATGAACGATTTTTTTTGTATAGCCTTTGGAGAGAGTATAAAAAAAACATATCACCAAAATTAATCAAATATTAAATGAGTTAATAAATAAAAAGCTTTCAAAGAAGATGATCTTAAAATTCAGCTCTGAATGTTCAGGTATGTCTGTAGGTATATCATTTCTCTTTATTACGATTGGGTTATTTAGGAAAATTATTCAAAGGATTTCTATAATATTTCAGATCAAAATTTCTGTTAATTTGATATCGATTTAAGACCATCTGGTCTGATTCACCGGTATGCTTATCTATCATCAAGGGGACTTGGTTATTTGGTGGATAAAGAATGAGAAAAAGAATGGAACAAAAAAGAAATAAGTCTCTAGTGGTTTGTTTAATTATTAATTAAATTTAACAGACAAAATACCACAACGTGAGTGAAGTAGTAAATTGGTAACAACTTTAGAATGTCCCAAGCCACATTTAAATGGTAGGAATGGGTAGAAATCCTCTTGGACCTGTTTTAGAAGGGTGTCGTTTTATTGCGACAACGATGCTCGCCAACACAGATTATAGCGAAAGGGTGATAGAACTATTCTATTTTTGTCGACGATTATGCTGATGATGATGATCAATGGTGTCGCTATCCGATGAGTCCGGTCCTTTGGAGGATTGTGAAATATTTGTCAGAAAATTTCCTATCTTGCAACACATTTAGGAAATTTTAGTCAAGAAAAATTTATTGCTGTCAAATTTCTTCGAGAGTTGCCATTCTTAAAGTTTCTAAAAAAGTATTAGAAGAAATGTTTTTTAAATTTAATCAAGTAAATGTATACAGGTTGGTTGAGGGAGTAGAAAAGATTATTTTTTAATAAATTTGTTATATGAAGAATTTTCTAAATGGGTAATTATTTTTTTAATAAGATCCCTCGAGAAAGTAAATGAACTTAATTGATTAGATACTGAGAAGACCTAAACCCATAATCGTTCATAAAATTCCTTATAGAGAAGGATTATTAGCGAGCTTATTAAACTAACGCAGGGATTACTAATAGACTTTAGAGAGTTTTCAATATTGTATAAAATTAGGAAAAGGATGTACGAGTTTTCATGAAAGGACAGTGAGATTTAAAAGAATTAAAGAAGGATTTGGGTGAAAATTATGAGTGATGGCCCTTAATTTATACTCTCAGATCCTTCAGGAGTACCAAATCTCCAACCAAATAATTAATTCTGATTGTTTTGGTTCGTTATCCTTATCAGGGAGAAATCTGAGTTGGGTAATGTTTCCTCCATACTAGTCCGGGCTTCCTCACCATACTCTTCTACATCATCGGTACTTTCGATGCCATCCTCCGGTGGTAGTGGAAAGGAAAGATTATTGTTGTGCGGCGCTGGTCGTATCTCGGATTCCAAACTATGATCGACGGTTTGTAGCATGTCTTTTTTTGCTTCCTCCATATTATATGGGAAGGGCCAAAGGCCTTGCCCTTTTTCCTCTTGATGGGCCAAGCAAGTATTCCATTTGATCCAGGGTTACACACGACACGCACCCCCACTTTTGTGCCTTGATCCGCAAGAGGACAGCAAAAGTACAATCTGTAGATCATCTCTTGAGATCATTAATGACTATCCAGTGCTGAGACTTGGGTGCTGAGGGAGGGGGGTCGTCACGAGCCACACACATAACGAAATAAGTCATGATCAGTCTTGCGCTGCCTCGACGCCCCAACCGCATTATTAACATAAATGTGTAAACAAATAAACACTCCAATATAAAAGGGTTGAAATGTTACCTGCCGCTCTATTTACTTTCGACATTCAGCCACATCATGAAAACTAGACAGGGTGCACGAAAATGGATTCTATTTTAGGATGTTTTTGGTTGTCGACCATCGTGATCGATCTTTTTCCGGGCCTAGCGAGAGGATATCAGGTCGGGCAAGGTCTGTCTTGCTGCGGATGACATTTGGAGGATCGTGTGCCCTTACGATCTCAACATCTCATTTTTCTCTACCTACCCCAATGCTGCAGCAGGATCGTCGACTTTTTATCTTCAACACACCCTTACTTCCCCCATTTTCACCACTCTCTTCGTGATACAGCCTCGTTCCTATTTCGCTATAAATTTATGGAAAAACTCGCACCATGTAAACCTTAGGAGAGTCACGTTCCTTCCAAGTACCTGGTACTAAGTGTACCTTACTCTGACGTCGACCGACTCGACACAGGGTTGATCCCAATGAGTGTGAAGCGAAACCTTCAGGAATCTGCCCTCCATTGGCGGATACGCTGAAGCCTAACTCTAAGGGTATCATTAGATCTACATACAACATAACTCAACACAGCTATCATTCCCCTCTCCCTTCTTCAAATGACACCATAATCAATCTTCTCAATTCCGCAGCTCAGCCGATGGAGTCCTTGTATCTCTTATGGGGGTTACACATCTACACACATAGGAGCACTAGCGTGGAGTACTAATGTCCACAATAACGGTATTCATATTCAAAAAAGGCCCCTACGCGGAGTTATAACGTCCCTTTGGGAGTATTCATATACAAATAGGTAAACCGCTTACGCGAAAGACTAATTTGACCTGAAGCAGGAGAAAACGGCCTTATTAAATTGTGTCGAGCTGACCTTTTCGGAGGATTACCTTCGCGAATCACTCGCCTTCATTTGATGGTAGTTGGTCCTAATTTAGTTCTCTGTCTAAATTTAACTATTTAATTGATTTAGATGAACCGGTTATTCCGGTATTTTTCTTGGGTTGAAGCCTTTAGCTTCTTTGTTAACTAGGGTCCTTAAGCCTTAGCTAAGGAAACGTAGTTTGCCTGTCTTTAGTGTAGCTCTTAAGTTAAAGCTCAGTTGGGAGTTGAGAATTGACAAGGTACTTTGTATTGTTTGGCTTAAGTAAGCCTTTAGTTGCTGCATTTAGAAATCGTACTTTCAGTCTCCGATTGTCGGAGCTTGTTTTGTGCCCCCTTTTTACCAATTTAAATTTGACACGATGGTAAGTTTCACTTACTACAATTCACCCCTATTGCTGGCGAGTCGCAGTTCTAGTAGGACCTGCTCACTACTTAGATAGATTTACAGTTAACCATCCGCTTCAAGGAGCCGCGGTGCCTTAAAGCCGATTTCAGTTTTTCCCTTACTTTTTCATTTTTGTTGGCCAAGTCAGAACTCCGGTAATTTAGGTTATTGTTGTCTACGTTCTTTATATCTCATTTAGGGACATATTAGTATTATTTTCTCTATTTGAATATTTCAATTTACCTTAGGTTATTTGGGATTAGATTTCTTGTCATTATAGTTTAATCATTAAAATAATCGGTCACTGAATTTAATTTTATTGATCGCAGGTTTGGGCACTTATGATGTACTGATCCAATGTTAAACCGTGGCATCCCCAGGCTTAAGGTTTGTCCTTTTGGGCGGTAATTTACTGGCTCTTTGGATTTATAGTCCCCAGGGGATTTGTATGGTGTACAGACCCTTGGTAGCGCATACTAGAAAACGGCCTAGTAGGCCCACCAGTGATCAAGGGGGCGGCTCTGCCGGGACGAGCGAGCGTGCTAATTCTCCCGGCAGCGAGGTTACGTCCTTGGAGGTCTATCCCAATTTTCTAGATATTACGCTGAGGGGGCGTTCATATTCCAAAAGCCCGTTACGCGTAGCGCTAATGTCCCTAAAGTTGGCGTTCATATTCACAATAACTTTTACGCTGAGTGAAAATGTCCCATGACGGGGTGGGGTGTTCATATTAAAAAAAAACCTCCTTTCCCAGAGCTATAATGTCCCCTTGGGGTATTCATATAAACAAACCCCATACGCGGAGTACTAATGTCTCCTTAGGGGCTTTTCATATTCCAAAGAACACTTTACGCAGAGTAATAATGTTCCCGCGATGCACCACAAATTTTGAAAATATTTATTAGGGATGAAACTATGCGAGCCAAAGAGAGAATTACCCCTACACTAAATAGATGCTCTCTATGGAACATTGATACTGTAAAGTTTGCTATAAGAGAAAGAAGCTACTAATATTCCTTGATAAAAGAAAATAACTTCAAGATGCATAAACCGCTAAAATTCCATTAATTATTTTATCGGTGTCGAGTAAAAAAAGAATATGAAATTTGCATATCTTTCTACAACGAGCAAAGAAACCCCCAAGACTGTTTCATACCTTTGTAAATAATAATAGAAAAACGATTCAATGGGACCCCAAAAATGAGGGGGATAATTAAGGAAATTTTCTGAGGCGTTTATGTTGAAAGTCCTGTAACTTTTTTGTTTCTCCTAATATTAATGACCTCAATGAAAACACACACGTGCGAGTCTTAAGGGCTCACAGATCTAAACTCTCAAATTATTAGTCAAAATGAAAATTCCAAAATCTCGGACTTTTGAGCCTCGCCACCTAAGAACGCGACTGTCCTGGGAGTCAATAGGATCTCAGTTGATCCTGCAAATATTTAAGATATCTTTTCGCTGCGAGTGAAGGAATAAAATGAGGGCTCAAGCACCTCATTGCTCCCGTCCACCGCCCTGCGTGGGAACCTGCTCGGATGACTGCCCTTCATCAATTTCGTCTTAACTATGTCTGCCACTTGGACTGGCATAATTAAGGGCTTGCGTGGAAACTGGTTTGAGAACTAGCCCACAGCTGAAGCACAAGTCAGAATATTTTTCGAATATGTGGCAAAACTGCGAGTCCAGGGCGGAGGAGAAATCCTCATCGCCCGGGGGACCCGGCCAGAATCATAAAGGGAAGTACTCGCGTTTCTATGTAGTTAGATGCAGTTTTAGCGTACGTACCCATGAGGGGGTGGCAAAAGCTTAGCGGTTGTTAATTCGGCTGCTATGCATCAAGTTCACCAAGCTCAACCCTCTGAGATCCCCACTCGAGAATCATCCCCCATCCATCATCCCAGCACCATCCGAGCGTGGGAACAACAAGAAATTGGACGGGAGCATTTTTCTCACATCGACGCTCCAACCTCACCCGCGACTCTACCTACTTTAACACTTTTGACATCACTTTTTCTCACCCATAACATATTAACTACACATTTCTTACAGAGAGGAAGAAAATAAACAAGAAAAAAGAGAGAAGACGCCGACGACGATGGAGGCCCTCCCTAAGATGGTCCCCCTACGGACCATACCAGGAAAAAAGACACCGGAGAAAAAGACAGTATGCCAATCCCTATTCGCAAACCTAAGGATCGCACTTATCAAATTAATTGATATCCCAAACGAATTCATCGCGATATGCGGTGAAAACAAAGATGTAGACCGGCTCCTATCCGAAGAAGGGGCCGAAGTCCTAAAGACTCTGGACATGGAAGCCAAGACCCCACCAGCAATCTCGGCCAACAGGAGTATCATCTGCCGAAAGGTAGAGAGCTGGGTAAAGAAAAACTCCCCCGCTGACTTTAAAAGTGAAATCGAGAAGAACCACACATGGCCAAAGATCAAGAAGGTGATCAAATTCCGTGACCACACCCATGTCTTTACAGTGACTTTTCAGACCACCAAAATGGCCCACAAGGTGGCAACGGAGGGACTCTTCATTTTTAACATGATGATCCCAGGCTGTAATATAGAACGTGAGAAGTACCACAGCATCCAGATGTGCTTCGTCTGCTATGCGCTTGAAGCACACACCACCGCCAATTGCCTCCCCAAAAGGAACGACATAGTGCAGTGAATGCGCCACAGAGGGTCACAGATACGACTCTTGCAAAAGCACAGAAAAAAAGTGCAGGAACTATAAGGGACCCCATCGAACGATGGCCCTTAACTCCCCCAAAAGGAAGGATATAATCAAGAAAATGTAAGAAAAAGAAAAGAAGAAAAAATCGACCATCTACGCGAGCACTGTGAAGAAAAGTGAAGGGATGGCCTCAGCAATGGCATCCCCCTCATAGATGGTCTTCACAAATGACCTAAGTGCCAAAATATTAATTTGAATTACACATGCAAACGTGGCAAATGCGGTAAAACCTAGATGCTACAACTAGGTTCTAAACGCGCTACTTAAAGCAAACAACTTACCATCCATCATCGTACCCTCTGACCCCGAATGCTCCAAGGCATTCAAGGATAGCGTGATCAGAAATAACCAAGAAGAAAAAGCCACTGGACTGAAAGAGGTAATTGAATCTCCCTCATCGGAGGAATCCGAAGAGGTAGACGATGAAGATAAAGAAGAAGAGGAAACCACATCTTCGGATAGTTACGAGGGCCCATGCACACGCACTAGAGCGACGAAGAGTAAATCAAAAACTCCTAGTCCTCCCCCGAAGAGCGAAAAGCCTGGGCACGCCAAACACGCCCCACAGGCCAAAAAGAACAAGAAAACCAAGAAAAAACACAGATAAATACATCTCACAATGGAACGGAACGCACTAAGAATTCTGGAAGTCAACACAAACGGCTTGGCAGCGAAAAGAACTCTCTACGGCAATTTGTTCAGGGAGAATGATGCAGATGTCATCTTAATTTCTGAACATGAAATTGACACTCGTAGCTCCGAATTGAAGATCTGGAACTACGACGTGTTAATCACAAATTACTCTCAAGAGCAGTACGATGGTGCCGCCATCGCCATCAAAAGAGGGATCAAGTACAAGCCATTAAGGAACCTCGAAGAATCCTATCTAGCAATAGAGGTCGAACTCGATATAGGTAAGCTGGTTATCGTCACCGGGTGTGAGCCGCCGAGACGAGGATATTTGTTTATTCATTCTCTCTCCGGCCTATTTGGTAATAGAGCCCCCACCATATTCACGGTGGATCTTAATGCCAGATGTCAGGAATCCGGGTACAGGTCCTTCAACGGAACTGAAAGGTGCCTGGAGACTATGATGGACCGAAATATGGTCCAGAGAATTGGCCCCGACTTCCTAACCTATATTCGAGGAAGAAGTGCCACAAAACCAGACATTTGTCTGGCTAATTGTCAGCTGCCGTTCAATTACTACATGAAACCAGTCCAGGTACCATGTAGTGATCATATAGGGATCCTACTTACCATCAACAGGAACCCTATACAAGTCCCAGCTCCAGTCAGAAAAGACTACAAAAGAGCAGACTGGGAACGGTACGGGGGTCTTCTCGAGGCCTACCGTCCACCAAATCTGGACGAAGCAATTCTTGAGGAGATAGACGAGGCACTCGAGGACCTCAACAGACAACTTATAAGTGCAGATAGGGCTTGCATCCCCCAAACCCAGTATAAACTATCTCAACATACAGATGGACTGGGTACATGAAAGAACTCTATACAGAATTAAGAGTAATGTACGAAATGAATATCAGAAACGCATCAGTTGACTCACTACAACGAAGTAGAGAGATCAAGGAAGAGCTCAACCAATTGATCATCGAACAACAACAGAGACGATGGGACGATGCGATCGAGAGCCTCGATCGAGATACATCCCCCAAAGACTTTTGGAAGAAAGTCAGAAGTCTCAGAGGATCTTCTGGAAAAAAAGAAGAACATGGAAATCCAAAAAAAAGATGGATCCATTGAAACAGGTAACAGAAACATAGAGATAATATTCCGGCGTTATTGGGAAAGAATCTTCAGTATAACCGGAGAAGAAAACGAAGATTTTGACATAGAGTTTGAAAATAACATCTTAGACGAGCTTAACACGGAAATACACAGAACGCATCCTCATCACCAGGTAGACAGACTTCGTGACGGAGACGCCGAGATCACCGAAGAAGAGATTCTTGGCGCACTCCACTCATTCTGCCAAAAAGCCCCAGGCCAATCGGGGCTTACGGAGTTAAACTTCGAAAAGGCTCCAGCAAACGTAATCGAAGGAATGAGACGAATATTCAACGCATGTCTGAATACGGGGTACTTTCCAGATGCTTACAAGACTACAAAGATGATCTTGCCCAAGCATGGAAAGAACCCAACGTTTAGAGAGAGCTACCGATCAACTTCACTTCTGGAATTAGGCAGGAAACTCTTTGAGAAGATCCTCAACGGGAGACTGGTGTCTCACCGGGAAGAGAAATCCCTCTACAACCCTTGCCAATACGGGTTTAGAAAGAAGTGAAGTACGGAAATGGCAATCAATGTCATTACGGAAAAGCTTGCCCAAGCCAAACGGGACAGGAGTTACGTGGATATTGTTTGTCGGGATGTATCAAAGACGGTTAATAAGGTGTGGCAGCGGGGCATGCAGTATAAGATCTTACGGCTGGGTCTAAGTGAAAACTTGGAAAGAACTCTCTGTGACTACGTCATGGAGAGAGCGGCGTATGTGAGTCTAGGGTGCACGGACGGCCTAAAGTTTCCGCTCACTGCGGGCCTTCCGCAAGGGGGGTGTCTGTCCCCCACCCTTTACTCGATATAAACCGCGGAAGTCCAAGCCCCTGTGCACCCCTCTTCCCTGAATATTCAATACGCCGATGATTTCAGCCAGATAATCATATCTCCATGGAGGAATGCACCGTGGCAAGCTCGCATGACAGCAATAGAAATCGAAAATTTTAACAACTACGAGGCTCAATGGAAAATTAGAACAAACCAAGAGAAGTTCAAGGTGGTCCCCATTGGACGCACCCTAAGAGCAGACGTGCGAGTGGGGGATACGCGATACCCCTACACCAACGAATGCAATGTACTCGGTATGAAAATCACCTCTACCGGGTACAAGAAGCACGTCGAAGAAAGAATTTCTCGAGCCTTGGCGGCTGTCAGAACTCTATATACGTTCAGAAATCTACGTGAAAGCAACAAGAAGAAGATCTGCAATGCCCTTGTAAGATCTATGTTGCTTTACCCCACCTCCACCCTCTCTTGTGTCTCGAAAACACAAAAGAGGCGACTTCAAGTAGTGCAAAATAAATGCATGTAGCTAATGACAGGTACACGCAGGTAAGAAAGAAGACTGCAAGAAGACCTGCACAGAGAGGCGGGGATAATTCCCATTAACAAAGTCATCAAAGAACGGACCCCGAAGATGCAGGATATGGTTAATCGAGAACTGAGTGAAGAAATTACTCATATGATTAACCAGAACAGAAGAGCAGAATGTCGCGCAAGATTTCCAAGCTCCGCTAACCGAGTGGCTGGCGGGGACGAAGTGCCGTTCTACGCAAGATAAGATGTAGTATCTAACTTAACCAAAGGAACCAACCGAATCAAGACCAAACTCACAATTATGACAAATAATCACCGATAAAGACAACGATAAACCAAGAAAGAAGAAAACCCCGAATACGACGAGAACTTTACCGACTAAGAAAAAACAAAAAAACTAAAACACACACAAATACGAAGAATACCAAAACATTAAGCACGCACTTAAAAGTATGAAAAAAAAAACATAAACAAATAATCAATGCATAACACACACAAAGCTAAACTAAAGTAATTAAGACAAATGGCTTGAACGCCATAAAGAATTAAAAAATCAACAGAAACAACACAGAATACACGCTACAAAGAAATAATAAAAGTGATAGGCGTGATCACCAGGCTCTAGCATCTCTTTGCACCCTACCACACTTCTTTCTCTTTTCACCGCTTGTCTATTTTCTCTATCTATCCACACACCCTATCGTCCTTCCCTACACGCACCCACACTTTAACTTAATTGTAATTAACACTCGCGAAATTTTTAACAAATCATTAAAAGGCGGTATTGTACCTGAAAACTTTAAGTTAGCAAATGTTATAACGATTTTTAAAAAGTTGAGAAGAGTGATTCCAAAATTTATAAACCCATTAATTCAACTTCAGTAGTGGATAAACTTTTGCAGTCAATTTTAAGACATATCATCTTGGATAAACGAAAATTTATTAAAAATAGCCAACACGGTTTCAGAAGACGTAGCTCATGCTTAACGAATTTGTTAGAACTCTTTTACAATATGCCGGAAAAATAAAGCTTTTGATCTTGTGTATCTTTAATTTAAAAAGGTATTTTATTAGGTTCCGAATATGATACCTTTAGAAAAACTTGGAACGCACGAGATAAAAGATAGCCTATTGTATTGGATCGAAACTGGCTCACAAACCGTAAACAAAAGGTAGCAATTAATAGAAAATCTTTCATTAGGTCAATGTCATTAATGGCGTGCTCACAATTATTTGTTATATCCGTAAACGACTTATATTGCTGAATATTAAGGCAAATTATCAAGTTCGCGGACGATGCTAAACTAGATCATAAAGTGGAACACGACTAAAATTGAGAAGAAATGCAACAATACGTGAGCAAGGTACTATATATGTGTTTCATGGCAGGTGAATTTTAATGTAAATAAGTTTAGAGCAAAACACTTCAGATTTCGAAATTAAAATTTTAATTATAATTTAGGCGGTGATCGATTAGAAAGCGTTTCAGAAGAATGTGATCTCGGTGTATTAATTTCGATAAATTTTGCATATAAGAGTAGAGAAATATTATTCTAATTGTTTAAATTACTCTTAGTTCTAATCGGGAAGGTGTCGCTAGATTCTGGTTTATTTATCGGCCAATGAATATCGTCACAATGGAAAGAGTAGAGAGAAAAGCGATAAAGTTCATTATGGAACTGCGTAACATATCCTCTAAAGCCAGACTTTATGAATTGAAATTACTCTCAGTTATGATAGATCCGTTCGCGTACATTTGATAGATGTCTTTAAAATTCTATAAAGTTACAATATTTTAGGTGCTTATAAGGCTTTAGTCGACCGAGTTTACGCTGCAGCCTACAACACATGGTTGGAATTTGCAGATCAAGCTGAACACTTTCAGCTATAACTTTGCCCTCTAATGGCTAGAATTTGCAAATACTAGGGGCAGTCAATAAGTTTTGCAATTCGAATATAAGGAAACGAGATATGAAGAAAAGTGTTTTATTATTTTTCAATATAACTAACCTCGACTTCAATGCACTTGCACCACTTGTCCCTGAGGCTTCGAATTCCCGACAACCAGAAATCTCCCGACTGCTGTTCAACCCACTCCTGGACGGCGAGCTAGACATCTTTATCGTCCCCAAACCGGCGTCCATGCAGTGCAGCCTTGAGCTGGCGGAATAAAAAGTAGTTGCTAGGGGACAGATCTGGAGTGTAGGGGGAATGGTTGAGCTCCTCGAATCCGCACTCGCGCAGAGAAGCTTGTGCAACTCTGGCCTTGTGGACTTTGACGACGTTAAAGTCGATCATGGGGCGTGAGGTTTCTAGGGACCCAACGGGCAGAGACCTTGGTCATGGCCTAATTGTCGTGGAAGATGTTGATAACACTTCCATGTGATATTACAAGTTCTCGCTCGATTTATTCGACTTTCACCCGTCGATTTTCGAGGATCATCCTCTCCACACGGGCCACATTGTCCTTGTTAGTCATGTCTGACGGGCGTCCTGGACGGGGGGTCATCTTCAAGGGACTCACGACCATGGCGGAACTCCCTATTCCAGCGAGCAATGGTTGCATAGGAAGGGGCAGTGTCGGTGTACACTGAAACCATGCGTTCATGGATCTCTTTTGCATTCTTGCCTTCCTTGGTCAAAAATTTGATCACTGCGCGGTGCTCAACCTTCTCCATTGTTAAAAAATTTGTGACTGACGATCTGCGATCAGCTACTGCTTCTGAAATAAACGAGGCAGGAGCGTGCGGCTGCAGGTTCTGACTTGTCATAACTTGGTTTAACACCCCCCACAAACAGCCATCCCCCTTCCTCTGTTTTTCCCAACCGATTAGCAAAACTTATTGACCGCCCCTCGTGTCTATAACAACTTTTTTAGTTTCATAGCTAAGGAATATAAATAAATACAATAATGGAATATTTTTATATAGTATCAATGTTCAACTATTAATATTATTACGTTTACTTTATTTAATATAGTAGAAGTGAAATATCTTCAAGCAAAGTACTTGTCGAAGGTTTGTCTGGTTTACTTGAAGAAGAGGCAACCTTCGTCCTAATAGTTTTTGCAACCAAGTTTAGCATTAAGATCTCTAATGTATTTCTTCTTGTCATTTGAACACTGATTTTACAGTAAGTAATAAAAAAAAGTGTTTGGCGTTCCATTTTATTGTGCAAACTCGATTTGATTAAGTGTCTGCTGCTAAACACTCTTTCTAAATGGGCAAAATAGAGTGGCAATATCAATGCCAAACTCTGCTAAATTCTTGAATGGATTCGACGCTGATGAATCCTCATACTGAATAACCTTAGGCCAATATTACTGTCGCTTTTGTACAGTCTCATTTACAGTTAGTATAACAAAGAGTAGCCAGCTTCACGCTGCAATGAACAAGCCTGCGGAGCGCAAAAGTTTATTCACTACTGAAGTTGAATTAATGGGTTTATAATTTTGGAATCATTTGCTAACTTAAAGTTTTAAGCCGTTAAAAGATTGCAATTCATTATTGATGTGTATCAAGAAAAAATAATGTAAACTTATTTGACTCAATTTGACTCACTAAATCATAGTAGTTAGTATCAACTTTCGAATTACATATATCAAACTCAGCTTTATTAGCGTCGCCATTGTTCTTTAACCATTCATTTCTCGACTCTTGTTGGTATTGCTTTAATTTCAGCATTATGGGCCTTTTACTTATCTTTAAAAAATATTATTGAATAACTGAGTCTACAACACTTTGGGAACAATCATGAACACTCGCTAAATTAACGTGATCACGGGACGAGGCGCGGACAAAGGATACGCCTTATGATAATCTGTCAGTGCCTCATATATCGAACTTGAGAAATCAAAATTCAACTTTCTAGCTAAAAATATTTCTTTTGTTTTTATTTTTTGCTTATCATAAAATAAATATATTATAAATAAATAACTAGTTATAAAAATAAAAACCAAGGCCTAACAACTTTCTATATGACATCTTTACAAATTTTTCTCTCGAAGCAGAAGAGTAAGAAACAAGTGTTTTTGTTTCCCGTCAGAAAAGGTGTCATCGTTTCAAACTAATTTGTAGCAATAAACTCCAAATATAACGCCAAAAAACGCTTCATTGTCAGTATAATTAATATCGTTAAAACTTTTTTGAAATTATGAATGATTTTTTCCTAAAAATCAGCTTCTCGTAATTGGCCATATTTTCGCCTATCGGCTAAAAAAAATATTTACGGGGGCTAGATGAAAGCAAATTTTGCTAGTTCTAGCCAAAAATTGCTAAATTACCGAACTTGACGATAAGATAAACTGAAAACCGAGTTGTTTGGTACTGTAAAAATGATATTGTAAATTTTGGAGAAATTTAATGGCAACCAGGTTGTGAAACTTTCTCTGTATAATTTTCAATTACGAGTATCTATAAACAAAAGTTTCTGTAAAATTTCCAGCTTTCTGTAAATGATGTTCCGTTAATTTTACTTTTTCCCTGTTAAATATTACGAGATTATTTCTGTATACCATTTACAGGAATTTTCTGTAATAAAACGGGGGAATTACAGTACTTGCCCGACATAATTCGAAGTATATAGGAACTTGAACAATATAAATTTGTAAGAGATTTCTACTAATTTGATATATTGAGGTTACACCTTGAATCAACAGCAATGATTTATGACAACATCTACCATAAAAATGCGGTTCTCACCAATATCCGGATAATTACAGTGTCTGAATAGTGACTCACCGTCCCATTATCCAGATAGCTGTCTAGATAATGAATAATCTGGATACTAACAGTCCGGATATTGGAGAGATCAGCACTTATGAGATTTTTGTAAATTTTCTAACAATATAACTACATAATTAATTACTAAAATTAAACTTCAGGAGGTAGAATAATTTATATCCAATAGTGCAATTTGAGGACCTTTTATAAATATGAAATATTCTTTTCTTAACTAACAGATCTTGAGTATCACAGAACTATCTGATGTGTCAAAATACAAAAGTACAAAAGTATTTTTCTACCTCGGTGGGAAATCACATCACCTGAACCAAAGTATATTAAGATAAATTCACCGATTCCAGTGTTTTAAAACGTTCTTAGAAAAAAAATAGGGGAGTGTAGGAGCTTGGTGACGACTTAATTTGGTCTGGAGGTCCCCCAGAAGACATTTGCCTTGGGTTTTAGCTTTCCTTCAAGATGGAAGTGAGCTTCATCTGAGGACCAAGGAGGTAAAGGAAGTTGGTATCTCCTGAATCTTCTCCACTATCTTGATTGCTACAAAGCGATTTGGTAATGAAATATACAGCGAGTGATGCGGATTGGATTGTATCTTATAGAGCATGCACACATTGCTGATCTTCCGGCGATGTGCAAGGTTCGATTGGACATTACCGCCACAAAGAAAGCTGGCAGTATAAGAGACTCTGTCAATAAAATGCAAGTGTGAGGTAGCAGCAGGTGACGAGACAGGGGCACAATATTTCAAAGCTGGAAGAATAAAGCTTCAGAAGCAAGTGGCGGACACGGAAGCATCATTGAAGGTGGCATAGGCCTTTCTCGTGATTCCCAATTTCACAAGAGTTCTAATGTGACACTCAAAAGTTAATTTAGAATCAAATTTAACGCCCAAAATTTCCAGTTCTTCCCCATCGTTCAATGCTAAACCATCAACATAGAGAGATTCATGTTGAGGAAAAGGGCTACTAGATCGTGAGATACACATACATTTAGATTTAGCAATGTTAAGCTTCATGTTCTATGTATGGCACCATATAGAAATGCACCGAAGATCTTTATTGAGGGAATTAGATGCAATGCTGCGAGAGTGAGGGGAGTCAATAGTCACGAGCAGAGTTATATCGTCTGCTTAACCATACATAATATTTTTTGTGATGCTAAAGTGGTCAGTAGTGTAAATATTGAAGAGCAGAATTCCGAGAACACTGTCCTGCGGAACGCCCGAGTGGACAGGATGCCAGTCACTGAAGTTGGCATCAAATCTGTCCACCAACACCAATATCTCTTAGCTTCTTCAGCAAGCCATTATGATTTACTTTATCAAAGGCAGCTGAGAGATCCAGTTGAACTATGCGGGACTCATGCCCCTGGTCTAGTGCTAACTGGATCTTGTGAGAGATCGTAAGAAGTGCATCCGTTGTACCAAGCTTTTTCTGATAAGCAAATTGATTACAAGGAAAAACACCTGATCTCTCAAGAAGGCAGGAAAGGCGAGCTGCAACGTAGTGCTCAAAAACTTTAGAAATTATTGGTGTAATAGAGATTGGACGATAGTTGGAGAGATCAGAGGAAAGAGTTCCCTTAGGAATAGGGGTAATGTGAGCCACCCTCCAGCACTCGGGAAACAATCCAGATCGCATGAGACATCTAAATACTGCACTTAGTTTTTTTGCGATTACAGCAGAAGTTTCCCTGAAAAACAAAGAAAACATCTTAAGGGGATCTGTGCCCCCACATGGATCAAGAGCATTAAGTAGCTTCTCCACTTCTTTGGACCAAAATGCAATTTTATCAATAGTAGGCATAATGGCCATTTCTTGATTGAAAATAAATTACTCGCTATTAAGTTTAGAGTCAAAGTGCTTCATCAAAAGAGCAGCTTTTTCCTTCGGGCTCGTGATAAGTTGACCTTTCTCAGAGAGCAGTGATGGAAGTAATGAGCTGCAGCCAAAGAGCACTGATTTAAAAGTGGACTACCATTTATGTGGATGAGTGGCGCTTAACAATTTATCATTGGCAGAACTCAGATATTCCCTTTCCGCATCATGATAAATCCTCTCTGATTGAGATCCTGCTAGAATATACTCATTCCAAGATTCTCGTGTGCGTAGCTGAGACCAGTAGCGGTATGCTGCCTGTTTGGCATCCCGAGCAGTTTTGCATTCCACTGTAAACCAAGCTCTATCATTGAACCGGTATAAGATCCTTTTAACAGGGACTCGGCGAGAAATAATACTAAGCATCTGTTCATTGAAAGCGGACATGGGCTCAGCACTGCAAAGAATGGCCCCTAATCGGATCCTGGAAACATCATCACGGACATTATTCCAGTTAACCCTGTTTTTTTTTATAAATATCCTTCGTAAAAGTATAAGAAGGAACAGGTTGCCTAAGATCAATTTTAATACTGAGGGCAGAGTGATCGGATGTACCTATGGGTGCATTAATTTCCGCTTTAACAATGTCAGGTACATCTGTAAGTACTAAGTCGAGACAGTTACCAGCATGATGAGTAGGGCCGGACACCAACTGTGAACACCCAAAAACACCAGCAAAATCGTATGCTGCACGACCATGAATATCTGTTGGTGATGCAGACTCAAGCCATTCATGATGGTTAGCATTGAAATCACCAACAAAAACAAAAACTGCTTTGCGATCATCAGACTAGATGTTGGCCATGGCTGTTACTAAGCAATCATATATGGTATCATCACAATCAGGGTTGCGATAAGCGCCCAAAATATAAAAGTTGTGGATTCGGGTGCAAATGCGCAAGGCCATTGCTTCATGGCAGCCATATTCATAGTTAGTTTTTCTATGAGCGGAGAAACCATCAAGAATATAGACGGAAATTCCCCGCCGACAATTTCCTGGGCTACAGCGAATAAGCAGGGGCTGACAGAACCCAGGGATCTTTAGATCAGATTTGTGGCAAGAGTCGGAAACCAAAATTTCTGCACATATAATGATGTCATAGGACCGACTGACAACAGTAAGGTGTCTGAGATTATTGTGTAACCCTCTTATATTGGAGTAAAGAACTCGACCAGTGTGGCAGAGAGTAGGGCCAGGGTCACATGAATATCGCCCCAACAAGAGTCCGAGAGAGGGTTAGGAAAAGGATGGTTGGAATTAGATTATGTGCAATAAGCTATCAATTTAACGTCAACCTTTTCGGCTTTTGGCCTAGAAGCGCTAGCTCATACTCTACAGAGGTGACGGGCAGGAGAGGAACCTACTGGCATGGAGCTGCTATGCTTAGACGGGCGTTACCTCACAATAGGTCAGAAGACCTTCCGACCTTTCCTGCTAGCGCATAGCGACTAGGATAACTGCCATTACCCAGACTTATAATCTGCTCATAAGAGAAGTTGCTCATTAACTATTTAAATACAAAGTGCAAAAGCAGCACTAAATTAGTAGATACATTAAACAATTTTATAATTAAGAGAATTTGACAGTAGGCAGGCAGGAGCACGAGTCCCAACACAGACTTGACTTTGGTGTATAGAAAGAACAGAGAGGGACCGCTGTAATACGGCAGTCAGGTAGTCAGAGAGGAGCGTTGCGGAAAATAATTAAGAAAGGGACAGCGAGAGTAGATAGGTTGGTGGCTATACACCGAAGCGAGGTGTGGTTGTGAGGGTGTAGATTATGTGGTATTGACTGGGCGAGGGTTGGGGGCAAGTCAGGAGGGGGAGGCTGACAGCTCATCCGGAAATGCGTTATTCACGATGCCTATTGGTTTATGCGAAGAACGGTACGGGCGGCAGGTGTTCGTGGGCCGCGGGATATCGCGGCGCCATCGCGTACCTTCTCACGTGTAGCGAGGTGTAAAGTGGGTCTGTGGTGAGTTTTCCGAGTTGTTTTGTAAGTCTGGTGTGAGCGTAAGTGTTGAGAGGAGTAAGTTTGTTGTTGTTGTGTAGTGCGTCCATTCTCGAGTACAGCGGCGAACGGTGGCGCGCTTCAAAGCAGAGTTCTAAATGCGCTGAGCCTTTCGCTTCCAAGTGTCGCTCGCAGCTACGAGCGACAGTGGGGCGTAACAACAAGGAGTAACAACAAGGAAAGAAGGTACCCTAGAAGACCTTACGGTCCATTCAAAGAGGGTACCTTTGGACTAGCAATCGTAGCAATCGAGCGGGCACAAGGCTGCTCAATTGTTTTGCGTCCCTAAACGGCCACTTTTCAAGACTTTGTCTAGTCTTGACTTGAACTGGTCAACAGATTCACTGTTGACAACTTCCACTGGAAGTGCGTTCCACATACCGCTGATACTGTAAGTGAAAAAATTTCCACACAGATTGCGTTTGTAACGCTTCAGTTCAAGTTTGAAGCCGTGATTGCGCGTTCTGTTCTCACTCAGTGTGAAAATATCCCGGTAGTCAACATTGTCGAACCCTCGAAGTATTTTGAAAACTTCGATGAGCTGACCACGCTGTCTACGGGTTTCCAGCGAGAACAGATCTAATTCTCTTAGTCTATCCTCATAACTTTTATGTCGGATAGAGGGAATCAGCTTGGTTGCCCTGGCTTGTACGCGTTCCAATCTCGCGATGTCCTTTCGCAATGAAGGACTCCAAAATTGTACGGCATACTCCAGGTGCGGTCGGACAAGTGAGTTGTACAGGCACAGTACAATCTTCTGGTTCCGATAACCAAACTGGCGCTTAATATAGCCTAGCATCCTTTGGGCCTTTTTCTCCGCCTCAATGCACTGTTTCGAGAACTTGAGGTCACTAGTGATAGTAACACCCAAGTCCTTCTCAGTGTCACTCGATTCAAGAGCAGTGCCCTTAAGGATATACTGAGATTGGGGGTTTCTGTGGCCGATATGCATCACTTTGCATTTCCCCACGTTAAAAGGCATTTGCCACGTGTCCGACCACTCCCCAATCTTCCCAAGATCTTCCTGCAGGCGGGCAGTATTTCCATCCTTTGCAACGTTCATACCAAGCTTGGTATCGTCGGCAAATTTGGAAATCTTGGCAACCATGTCACTGTCCATGTCGTTGACGTAGATGATGAATAGTAGTGGTCCCAGGACAGAACCTTGAGGCACCCCGCTAGTAACGGGCACCTACTCAGAAGACTGTCCATTTACCACCACCCGTTGCCGTCTGCCACTTAGCCAATTCTCGATCCAGCCGGCTACCTTTCCGTCTATGCCAATCGCTCGCACTTTCCGGAGAAGGCGGCGGTGTGGTACCTTATCAAAGGCTTTCTGAAAGTCTAGGTAGACCACATCCACCGCCTTGTCCCGATCGTGCTCACTGAAAACGAAGTGGAAGAATTCTACAAGGTTCGTCAGGCATGACCGTTGCCTTCGGAAGCCGTGCTGGGAACTCCTCAGTAGCATGTTTGACTCTAAATACGACGTCACTTTGTTCACCATGATGCTTTCCATGAGTTTACCGACTATCGAAGTCAGACTGATAGGTCGGTAGTTCGACGGTTGGTTACGGTCTCCTTTCTTGAAGATAGGAGTCACCTCCACCTCACGCCAGTCTCTAGGAACGCATTTGGTCCGGATTGACATGTTAAAGATAGCGCACAGATGTCGTGATACTTCATCGCACACTTCTTTCAACACTTTAGGTAGAAACCCGTCCGGTCCAGGGGACTTATTCGTCTTTAGGTCAGCGATCTTTTTCTTTATTTCTCCTTCGGTGAAGTCCATTGCCTCCAGCTTTTCCCCCGAGTAGGAATCCGTCGGCTGGGGAATGGGACCACACTCTTCAGTAAACACTGAAGAGAAGTAGTTGTTGAGGAGGTTGGCATTTTCTGCATCTGAATGTTTTAATGTCCCCTCCTCATTCCTCAAAGGGCCAATCGTTCGACGGATTGGTTTACGGCTGTTCACATATCCAAAAAACTCCTTGGGATTCTCTTTACAGAGTCTCGCCACTCGGAGTTCCTCAGACCGCTTAGCCGCCCTTATGCTGGACTTCACTCTCCTGGCTAGCCTCCGGTATTCGTCAAAGTCACCCGAGATCTTCGATTGCCGGTACACATTTCTCTTCTCCCTAAGCAGTTGCCCGATTTCTCGATTAAACCACTTTGGTTGAACAGAAGACCGACGGGGGCATTTCAGAGGGATAAAACGCGATTGAAGACTCATGAATGTGGTTTTGAAACTGTTCCAAGAGTCTTCAACAGCATCGCACTCTTCTAGCCTCGCGTCAGTCAGTCCCGCGCGTAGACCTGCAAAGTTTGCTCTTCTCAAATCCAGTTTCCTTGATTTACTAGTTGCAGGCTCTGCCTTGGGGACTTTGACTACAAATCTAATTAGTCGGTGGTCACTGCCACCGACCTCTTCGCCAACAGAGAGGTCCTCAACGATGTCATCCTCAGGGGTGAAAACCAAGTCGAGGATATTGTCTCCTCTCGTTGGCTCTCTCACCCACTGAGTGAGGAACTCGTTGTTCGTGAACTCCAGGAGTAGTTCGTTCTCGCCACAGGGTTCTCTGGTTTCCCAGTCAACTTGTGTGTTGAAATCACCCATGACGATACACACTCTGTCTTCGACAAGTTCTCCTAGCAGCTGGTACAGATCTCTGTCCTTTTCAACGAGTTGGGCAGGAGGTCTATAAAGCACCAGGGTCCTGTATTTGGCAGGACCTATCTCTAGGTCAACACCTAGTAGTTCATGGTCGGATATGATGTTGCAATCCGTCGAGTTGAGAGTATCCTTGACATACAACATCACACCACCACCCTCTCTGTTTGGCCTATCTTTCAGGAAGAGCTGGTAACCGGGAATCGTGAATTCACCTTCAAAATCTCGGCTTGAGGTTTTTATCCACGACTCCGTTATGGCTACCATCTCAGGTTCCTCTGTTACTACGAGGCCACGGAGCTCAAGAAACTTATTCCTGATTGACCTCGCATTGAACAGAAGAACTTTGAGGGAGTCCCCTAGTGTAGGACTCCCTACACTCTTCCGTTTCCTGGCTTCTCTGTTTTCGTGGTCACACCCTTTTTGACGACCTCCGAGAAGGTCGTTCCAGGAGTGACACGGGCATGCTGGCGCACGTCCGCTTTTGCTCTGTTTCAAACGCTCCTTTGGGTGCCTTCCACGACATCTTGGATTAGATTGGCGAGAAAGGCCTTCCCTTTAAAGGAGAGGTGTACCCCGTCCCTTTGGTAGAGGTCGTCTCTACCGATAAAGGTACGATAGGGGTCCACGAAGAAGACTCCTTCTGCCGTGCAGAGATCCGCCAACCTTCTGTTCACTGCGACGTTTCTTTCGTGAGCGGTTCGGGATGGACCTCTTCTCGGAAGCATCCCAACCACCACACGTTTGCGGGTTTTAAGCCCTATGTCGTCCAAGGCTCCCATCACTGTTTGGATGGTCTTGCCACTGAGGCCAACCTTACCCCTTCTGAGGTAGAGGTCGTTGCCGCTCACCATCAGAGCAACAACTGAATTCTCAGAAACCTGAGCTTTCTCTGCCTCTACTCTGATGGTGTGGTTACCCCGTCCTGACAGGCAGCTTACCTTCACGCTAGTGCGAAGGCGGGCCGCTAGCAGCGGCTGCAGATCCCGTGTTTGTGAGTCACCAATGAGGGTGACCTTCGGACACTTGGTCTCTGAAGACGGGGTCTTCCCTTGGGGAAGAGGCCTCCCCTTTTCCTCTTTACTCTCCTACATTCTTATCTTTCTTTTTCTTCTTGTTTATCTGTTTTTCTTCTATTTTGGGTTCTACTTTTATAAGTGTAGTTTTAGTTTTTTACTCGCTGGGTAGAACCTACCCAGCGATGCGTTTGTGCTTGAGGCTCTTGCTTGTATTATGTTTTGGTGTAAGTTGAACCTGAGGGATTTGTCGAATGTTACCCCCAGGATTTGGGTGCACTGTGTGTATGCGAGCCTTGTTGGGTTTTGGTGGATCATGTCTGGTGTGTGTGAGTAGATTTGTAGGTTATGCATGAAGTGATCTCGAGCGCCGTAGAGTGTCATCTGTGTCTTCTGAGGATTCGTAAAAATCGGCCATTTATCCTCGTAATCTGTCTTCTCATCAAGTATTCTTTGTGCGTGGAGCGCGATTTCTTCGGGGGCCCGGCCGCTGACGAGAATGGTCTCTTCGTCGGCGTAGGCCACTATGTATGTGTGAACACAGTTTTCTGGTGGGCGTGGGGTGAAGGGTCTTGAAAGGGTGTTGTTGTATCTGATGTGGCAGCGCAGTCCAGTGAGGTAGTGTGAGAGGAGCCTTCTGGTGTAGAGAGGTAACTCCGTGTTGTTGGCGAGTTTCCAACGGAGTCCCTCGTGCCACACCTTGTCAAAGGCTTTCTCCACGTCCTTACTGACGGAGAGAGTCTTTTGGTGTATCTGTCGTTTCTTCTGTATTCTGTCATGTACGATGGTCACGGCCGCCTGAGTACCCCTGCCTCTCCTGAACCCGTATTGATGGGGGGAGAACCAGTCCCTCTCTTCCAGGAACTCCCGTAGGCGGCAGTCGACCATTCGTTCGAGTATTTTGCCTAGGTGCTCTAATAGAGCAATAGGCCTGTAATTGTTTGGGTGTTTGGGGTCTTTGTGTTTTTTTATGAAGGAGTATGTTGTGAGAGACTTTGAATATTTTGGGAAAGTGGCCTGAGGCTAGTGAGGCGTTGAATAGATGTGTGAGTGTGGGCTATATGTCTGCGGGGAGGTTATGTATAAGTGTGGCGGTTTTATGTAGTCTTTTGTTTCCTCGACGGTGATTGGAGTGGTAAGTGTGGACGTATAGTCGAGCACCTCGATACGTATCAGGGGGGGAGGCCTCAGCTCGTGAGCATGAGTCCGGCACCACCCCTGGATGTCATGAAAGTGCTCCTGCACATGTGGTTTTGGCGGGTTGTGGGTGTGTACTGTGTCCCAGTGGGACCTGAATGCGTCGAGGATGTCATTAGTGCCTGTGAGTGTGTGGTTGTTTATTTTCAGTGTAATTGGTTTTGATGGTTCCGTACCCAGCATCCTTTTCACGTGCGGCCAGAAGAAGGAAGGGTCCATGCAAAGGGTGTCGTCCGCGATGAGGACGACCTCACGCCACTGCCGGTTCCTATCTAGCTGCACGCATTGAAGGATGCGGGCACGTAGTTAGTTGTTGCTGTGTTGTCGTGAGCCTCTGGTGTAGTGTTTGTTGTACTGTGTGATAAGTCTCTGTGTGTGTATTGAAAATGTGAAATGTTTTAAGCAGGTGTAGTTTTTGTGTGGTGAGTGTAGATTACGTGCGGTGGTGATGGTGTCTAAAAGTGAGCACCAGTGGTGGTCTATTTGTCCTGGATTGGTGTTCTCCAGGTCGAGGTTATGTGGTGTGTTTGTGGATATGTGGCTCCTGAATTCAGCCTAGTTTGTGTTTTTATAATCGTATAGAGGTGATGTGGGGATGAGTATGGAGGATGTGGATATGAGAAAGCATATTGGTATGTGGTCTGATAGTACGTGGGGACCGGGTGCAATGTGAGTGTAGAATCGTGTGGCATGGTCGTTACGGAAGACCACATCCGGGGATGTGGTGCCTCCGCGCGGGTCGAAGAACGTGGAGAAGGCAAGGCCAATGTGTTCGCAGCGGTAACGCCGCAAGGCACCGGCCAAGTAACTACCTGCATCGTTCGTATTATTTGAAAGGAGTGTTTGATGGAATGCGTTGAGGTCCCCCGCGAAGAAGATAGGTAGGTTGTGGTTTGATAGGACCCAGAGTGGGACTTCTAAGTTTAGCTGTATTCGTGGTGGTCTGTAGTGTGTGGCCACTAATATGGGGCCAGAGCTTGTGTCAATTTTGCAGGCTAGAAAAGAGGTGTTGCGTGTGTTGACGAGGGAGTGGTGTATGTTGCGCTTTACTAGGATCGCAGATCCTAGGTGCCGCGCCTGTGGTGATAAGTATGTGTGATAGCTTGCAATGCGGAGTCTGTTGTTGGGAGGGTGTAAGCTAGTGGAGTTCAGGAGTATGATGTCGGGTCTTTGTGTGTTGAGTACCTAGTTGGCGACCGTATGGCGAATACCGTGCCAACTGCGTACGTTTAGTTGTATTATGCTAATACGACTTATTATCGTGGTCTTAGTGCGCGGGAGGCTGATTTGCCAGGAATCGTCCCCTTCTCCTTGGTTATTGCCCAGGAGGCATGAGGGGCGAGTACCTTGACTCGTGTCGATGTTTGTTTGTGAGTCACGGCAGTGATGTTGGGTGATAGAGCCGTAGTGGGTGGAGGAGTGTGTTCTGTGGAGGTGGTGGCTCTGGATGGGGTGGTGTCTTGGTGGGGGGAGTTCGTGACGGAGGTGGGTGGCGTAGAGCTGGAGGATGAAGGGCTAGAAGTGGTTGGGGAGATACAGATTATGAGAGGAGGGGTGTCGGGGGAGAGAGGAGGTAGGGACGGCGGGGGGGGGGTTGAGGGAGAAGGAGAATGAGTCGGAGGAGAAGGAGTTGAAGGAGAGGAGGTTGAAGGGGAAGGAGTCTTAGGTGAAGGGGCGGAAGGCGGAGGAGGAGTGGAGTAAGAATGAGTAGAGTGAGAAGGGGTTGATTGAGAAGGGGAGGATTGAGAAGGAGTGGAGGGGGGAGCAGTAGAGAGCGAAGGAGGAGTGGAGACGACAGGAGAGGGGGGGGGGTTGTTTGTCCCGTGCCTGTGTGCGCGGATGGGGCTTAGGGGGATGGGTTTGGGATTGGCACGGGGTGTAGTGGACTGCGAGGGGGTTGGGGTGACAGTACGAGCTGTGGGAGAGAAGGCGAAGATGGGTGCGAGGGGGGGGGGCAGTGGGAGGTAGGCGGGGTTTTGATAGAGGGGTGGAAGGAGTGCTAGGAGGATAGGTTGTTTGGATGAGGGCGGGAGCAGTGGCTAAGGAAGGTGCAGGGACAGGACAGGCGGCGGGGAGAGCGTGGTGAGAGTGGGGGGGGCGGTGGTTCCCTGCGGGCAGAGGTGTGTACCCGTCGGGGTGGGGAGGAGTGCGGGTCTAGTTGTGTGTTCGTCTATTAGAGCGAACACCTTCTCAGGGAAGGTGATTTGCTCTATGCCGTTGGAGGCGAATAGCGTGTTGAGGATCTTCGCGTATATTCGAGGGTCGCCCCTCGACATGTTCTTTGCCACTGCTGAGAGCAGGGTGGCCAGGTGTAATTTGTTTTTGGTGTTGTCGCTGGGGTGGGGTGGGGTGGGGGTGGGTGTGTAGAGTGGGGTGGGGGTGGGCGTGTAGAGTGGTGGGCGTGTAAAGTGGGGTGGGGGTGGTAGTGTGGTGTGTGGGTTTTGGTAGTAGTGGGGGTCTCTGAGTGTTATGAGCTGGGGTGGGGGCGAAGGTGTGTGTGGGTGGGGTGTGGTTGCTGCAGGGGGGGGGTGCGTCTGGGGTAGAGCAGGGGGAGCCGGGAGCGTAGCGCTGGCAGCAGCGGCGAATGTGATGGTGAGGAGAGGGGGGGCGGGGGCGGGGGCGGAGTGTATGGTTGTGTGCGTGTTTAGTTGTGGGTGCTGGATGGCCTCCACGGCGTCATGTCGTGCCTTACCTAGGTAAGGGCACCTGGGGTTGACGGCGACGTGGTCGCCGCCACAATTTGCACAGCGGGCTGTGGTGGAGGTGCAAGACGTGTAGTGGTGCCCCACTACACTGCACTTGGAGCAGATTAGGTCTGCAGAGCATGTGCTGGTGCTGTGTCCGGTCTTGTAGCACCGGTGGCATTGTGTGGGTCTTATGTTATGCTGCTCTTCTATGTGTTGAGGGTTTGTGAGGGTGCCGCAGACCTTGATACCTTGGTCTAGCAGCATGTTTTTTGTGTTGTCACTGGACAGTGTTATTACTGCCCAGTTCTTTGACCTGTTGAAGTAAAGGTCCTTGACGACCTCCTCCCCGTACTCCTGACGGAGGTGCGAGCGTAGGTCCTCGTTGATAAATGCCAACCACAGAGGGTTGGTCCTTGTGACTCTTATCTGGTATCTTTTTATGATACCGTCAACGAGTCTAGTCTGCAGGTTATGTGTGTTGAGTGTAGTGGTGGCATTTTCCTGGAAAGTTAGTGCGTCCTCCTGTGAGCGGAAGACGAGCTTGTGGCCTGTGCGTAGTTTTATGATGTTTGTGATCGGTGTATCGTGAGTGGAGGCTAGGTTTAGTAATGTGTGGTGGTCGATTGTGTCTGGTATTGAATCTTTTGTGTGTGTAAGTATAAGGTGTGATGTGTTTGCAATTATTTGATCAAGTTTTTTAACTTTCTTTCTTAGTTTTGGGCGAACCTCCGCCCCGCCGATGAGGTCCCCGTGAACATGATTCGGATGTGGAGAAGGGTGATAAATGAGTATGGATCTGGTTGGGCTCCTCAGAGGGTGTAAAAACACAGCCACCTGCAGCGGTATTTATAGTAAAGATTTGAAGTCATCAGCAGCCACCGGCCACGTCACTGAAACGTCAGTGGGACCGGTGACGTAGGCTGATGACGTCATGAAATTTGGCCTTTTAGAGATTATACCGCGTGAAGGCAAGTCTGCGGGGCTGGCGTAGGTCGGGACCCATGCCACCGCCGGTCTGCTGCAAACAAACACGCAATGGTACATGATAAGAATGCGGCACGAAACAAAAGGGGCGAGTGATTTCAGCAGGGCACCCTTTGCTAACATTAACACCGAGGACACATTATCCGCACATAAGGTATATCTAGGGCAACAAAGATAAGAGGGGTATAAGAGCGGTGAACTCGGCCTTAACCGTGTCTGTTGGAAAGCGGAGAATCAAAGCACCTGCCTGCTGCTCAGAAAGTACCCATCCCAGGATATGAGGGGTAGCATCGCAGAAGGCAATGGGGGAATCATTGTCTAGCGCCTGCCCCACTCGTGCTCCTTCCCAGGGGACCCATCCTGAAGGGAGTAGAAAGGGAAGGAGGGCTACTCAGTTACAACGCAAATAAGCTAACTGGGCCCAGAAACTTGGCAATCCAATGGCTATGCCCATAAAATTGAGCAGGCCACCCAGGCGAGGGGCCCACTTGAGACTGGCGGCGGTCTTGTTCCACATCTTGGGGGTTAATCGATTCCGACGGGCTTGTAAATCGATGTCGACTCCGAGGTAGATTAACTTACGGATGGGTTCCAGTACTGACTTAGGATGGTTTATGTTTATAGAACTCTCTTCTACCAATTTAATGAAATTACGGAGGGCAGAAGGGGGCCTAAGCCAGGATGTCGTCCAAGTATACAAACCCGAGCACACCACATATGGTTGCCCATGCGTGAAATATTGGTGACATGCATGCCTGCAGAATGTAGGGAGATCCCGTAGATCCCATGAGGAGTCTTATGAATCTAACCCGATCATTACCACAAACTAGGCCGAACCACAGGAGAGCATTGGGATAAAGTTTCACGTGCTAAAACCCATGCTGGAGATCTATTTTAATTGCCAATGCATTATCTCCGGTGTTGAGCAGGACCTTCCCAAGGGAGGGGAGTTGTAAGGTGGGCACAAGGAACCTTTAAAGTTTAAAGATGTCAAGAATCAAGATAATAATAATCATATATATATATATATATATATATATATATATATATATATATATATATATATATATATAGCACTCTTAGAGAGATATAACGTTAATCACGGAGTAGTATTTAAACAACCCGTAAGTACCAACTCCTTTCATCACTCGGTCCTACCTATACCACGACATAAATATAAAATGTCAAGGTGTGGGGTGCATCCTATACCACGATATTAAATATTTGGTCTCAGGTGTGTGGGGTCCTTCCGATACTACGACATAAATACTTGGTGTCAGGTTGTATGGGTATTGGAAGAGCTTAGTAGAAGTTGTGTTTTGTATTCCCTTCAGGAAGAGTTAAAGGTGTGCCAAGTATTCGAGGAAAGATTAAACATAACAAGGTCGTTAGATAAATTTCCCGTGATTAGCCTGTCAAGGGGATTAATTAATTTGTTAGTGGAGTGGTATTTTAATCAGCCAAGTATTGGGATTAAGGGAAGTTAGGCAGCGCGCTACCTGGTTAGTTGTTGCATAAGTACTTTTAGCATATCGGTGAGGTTTGGGACGAACAGACAAATACAAAATGGATTCGGTCGATAGATTATACCAACAAGCCCAAATTCTGGGACTTGAAGGCAACGATATGGATGCCTACGCCCTGGCAGAACTGAGAATTGAAATGGAAGAAGAAACAGAAGAAAGAAGAATATAGTGGGGAATAGAAGACGAAGAAAAAAGAATACCGAGGGGAAGTAAAACAAACGAAAGAATAATCCAGTTGAAAAGAGAAGCAGAAGAATTAAGAATGAGGATAGAAATAGAAGGTGAAGAAAGAAGAATAAAGATAAAAGAGAAGTCGAGGAAAAAGAATAAAGAGGGAAAGAGAAGTAGAAGAAAGAAGAATAAAGATAAAAGTGAACTATAGGAAAGAAGAATACAGATCGAAAGAGAAATAGCTAAAGCAGAAAGAGAAGAGAGAGAAGAAAAAGAAAGAATGCTCGCACTTGAAAGGACATCTATCGAGAATCAGATGGAGGTCGAAGCAGTTTTAACCCGGCCTGGACCTAGGAAAGTACCATCGATGAAAACCCAGCCAAATGGGGTGACAATGAAGGATGGAAGAAGTGTTAATACTATACACCCGGGTAAACCGATTCAGATGGTAGACGAGGATAATTAGTATCCCCTAACCTCAGTAGTCTTCTCCCACAACGAAGCTTCCACGAAGTTACCACTAAAACTCCAAGTCGTAGTGAGCTCCACGCCCATTAACGATCCGGTGAGGAAAATTGTTTCCGAACCAATTAGATCGAACCCAGACTCGATCTCCCAAGGTACCTTGTTAAAGGAGGACTATGGGACCCACGCTCCTATCATTTATGCCACACAGCAACAGGCCGCTCTAGCCATGAGGGTTAGTTTGAAATTATCCAAGTACCATAATACGGGTAGTTCCCATAGGTTGGAGTACTACTACCATTTTAGACCTACTTGGGTAGGCTCAATAAATCGAACGACTGACTCAGGCGCGGTAATGAAATGGTCATAGAGCACCACTTTAATATTAACTACATCAAAGGGGCCGATAAAGTACAGCCGCGCTATAAGCTGAGTCGAAATACCATTGAAGGTTATTTCAGCACCTAATAAGCGCGAAACCATGTTTTTATTTCTTTTTCGCGTTAATAGTTATCGTTTGGATTCAATTCTTAAAAATTTAGAAATGTAATGAAGTAGCTTGTTTTTGCTTTTGTTATTGTTGCGTGTAATCAATGAATTAGGTTTTAGTTTTGTTTGAAGGTTAAGTTGTGTTGCGAGTATGTTAAATTGTGTTGGGCAACATACCCCCAGTAGGCTCGCGAGGGGTATTTCGACCCAAGGCCTTTGTACGCGCGCGCGTGTGCGTCTAATTTTAAAGAAACGTAAGGTAAAAGTTGAGTTGACCCCAGTTAGTCGTGATAATCAAGCGAAGGTTTAAAGACATGCAACTTTGCTTTTGTCGACTAAGTTTAGTTGGTTGTTTTGTAGTTCAATGGAGTCCCCCCCCCCATTAAGTTCTGTAAAGGGAGGTTTGTAGGAGAATTACCCTTCTTCCCCCTCTCTTAGTTGAGACACGGGACGATGACCGCAAAACATCCGGGCCGTGTAGGCACCTTGGGTCAATCTCGTAACCACAGCCCCTCGCCCCTCGTCCTTATGAAAAGCAGAACGGATAAAAATGCAAGATCTCCCCTACGGGTGTGTATTCAATTTCACCTCAAGTACGAAATTGGAGACGCGTTTCTCTCAAGCTCGAAGTCCCAGCAGGACCAGAGGTAAGAGTTCCTGTGGCCCGTCTACAAACCATCACCCCTTCCTACCCATACTCCAGTGGGGTGACGGTATATATACCGAAAATTGGAAAAAACGGGGTAGAATACGTGAGTCAGCCAGGCTACGAAGTCGACGGCAAGAGAGGCCGGGCTACCAAGAGACGGGACTAAGAAGCAGCTTATCCTCGAGCTAGTTCCTGGTTATCAAACCGAACTTAAGTTAACTTGTTCAAGTTCAACTTATTCTCGTCAGGGACGGCCCCCTCCCTATCCTGGTTAATCCCAAAGCTCGGAGATAAGCCTCGCCCTTGAGGAAGACTGGAACTAAGAATAAGCTCATCCTAGAGTTAGTTTCTGGTTACCAAACCGAACTTTAAGTTAACTTGTCCAAGTTCAACTTAGTCTCGTCAGAGAAACCCCCTCCCCCCTAGCCTGGTGTAGCACAAAACACCTAGATAGTCCTCGCTCTTGAGGAATTCAGAAACGAAGAAAAAAAACTCCTCCTCAAGCCCATTCTCCGGTGGTCACACCGAATGTCAAGTTAACTTGGTTTAAGAACCAAGTTCAACTTACTCTCGTCAGAGAGAGCCCTCTTATCCTGGTGCATCCTGAAGCACAGGGATAGTCCTCGCCCTTGAAAAAGACCCCTGCGAGTCCCGTATGGCTCCCTATCTGCCACACTCGCCAAAGTCCCTTGTGGCTTTCAAGTTATTCGTCCTCATCAACCATCTGGCCGAGGAATGCGTCAAAGAACCCACAGGATTCCTGAGGTGTCTGAGCTCATTGAGTTCAAGGTCAGACTCAAACCCTTCGCAGGAGGGACAAAGGTATTTAAAATCCAGTAGAGACAGTTAGCCTATTTTTATATTGAAGTGAGTGGTGGGTTAACCATCAACATAATGTCAAGTAGGTCAAGTCAGAAAGCCTTACTTAAAAATTATTGAAGACGCTACCGTGTATTTAAGTTGTAATATTTCTGAAGTTCGTGTTTATTATGTTTCTGTGTTTTAATTAAAGTTTTATTTTGTGTTAACAATTTTTTTTATTCTATCCTCGAATCGCTACGTTGGTACAAGGAACCTTTAAAGTTTAAAGATGTTAAGAATCTAGATAATAATAATCAAATATATATAACACTCTTAGGGAGATATAACGTTCATCACGGAGTAGTAATTAAACAACCCGTAAGTACCAACTCTTTCCATCATTCGATCCTACCTATACCACGACAGAATGATATATCACAAAAAGTGTGTGCAGGCCCGTTCTTTGGGATGATCAAAAGATAGATAAATATATGTGTTTGAACTTAAGGAGATTATAAAGTAAATTAAACTATAATTCGGTAAAAAGATAGATTAGACAAACTTGAAAAATATTTCCACTAAACCACACGAAATGATAGAATTATTTGGTCAATTACTTGACATTTAATTAAAAAAAGAGCTTTCCAAAAATATCCTAATGAACCAAACTTGGAGACATTTAAGTACATCACCAACCATGGAGCGACCTTTCATGCGGTTGAGTATCTCCATTTCTAGTTTCCTCGCCTTTACCCGCTGACGCAGTAAAGGGACCTGGTCGGTGGGGCGGGCGAGGCCCGGTTTCCCCGAGTTTTCCCGGCGCCCTCCTCCCTCAGGGCCTGAAGGCGCCGAGGAAAAGAGCTCCGGAGAGGGGGAGATAGGGAGGGGAAGAAGAAAGAAGTAAGGATAGGACAGAGTGAAATAAAGTCAAAGGCTTGAAAGTTGACCAAGTTGGCCTGTGGAACTGCTTAACATGGGACTCAAACCACGGTGTTTTTATGTTTTCCTAGCTTTTAATTGTTACAATTTGCTGTACCTGCCTCTGGTGTTAGTATTTCGCCCATCTTTGAATAGCGGTAAAGGAGGAAGGTGATCGAAGTGGAAGGAAGTTGGAGGTTTGCAGAGAGGTACAAGTTGCGTGAAGGTCACACTAACCTCTGTACTAAAAACTAATTTTAGAGTCAAGTTCGAAATAAGTTAGAGTGAAAGTGTTTCTGTTTGTTTATTTATGTGGTTGTTGTGTTATTATGTTATGTATGTACGAGATAAGCGTTCAAACCGTTGTTAGCGTTATCTGTTTTCCTGCTATGTTAATAACTCGAGTTTCTGTGATTTTTGTAGCATAATTCTCGTATCTGTATCTGTTGTGTGGGCTCATGTCCCTTGGTTATTTATTTGTATAATTCACTTCTTTATTCATGTTGTTTTTCCTTTTTCTTTAATTTGCACTTTTTGGTTAATTTTGTTACTCCTTGTGGGTATCAAGTCCAATCCGGTGAGTTTGTCATTATTCGGGAAATATTTGTCACAATCGAGTTTCCTTATTTGGTTTACACTTAAATCTCCTCCTCTTCCTTTTGGTCCGCTTTGTTTTTAGTACTAGGAAAGAGCATATGTTGTCTCCATCCTGCCCCTCGTGCTATTTAATTATTTAGTTCCTCTCCTATTTCTTCTTGTGTTTTTTTATGATTTTCTTGGCTCTTTTTTCAATTATTTTGTTTAATGGTTTTATTTTCGCTTCGATGTGTGTGTCTCTTTGTTGTTTTCTCTCTAATCGTCGCGTGTTCGTAATTATGTATACTGCCTTATTCTGTATACGTTGCATTCCTAATAGATTTCTTCTTGAAACCGTAATTGTTGGATATATCAAAATAGCCTGTATCATGGCCTGGTAGATCTTTCTCTTATTTTTCATGTTTAGATTTCTTAATCTGTAAAGTAAAGTTAGCATGCCTCGTGCTTTGTTTATTCTTTCGGTCACGTGTTTCTTGTAACCATTTTTGGTAATAGTTATACCTAAAATCTTGCCTTCACCATTATACCTGTATCACTCTCCATCTACGTAAACTTCGGATATTTTTTTGCGATACATAGGTATAATTTTAAAGTTATCTTTATTCGTTTTAATTTTCCATTTGCGTTTATACTCGTTTAGATTTCCTATTTTTGTTGCCGTTACTCTGGCCTCCATATGAGGGTTCCAATAAACACAGGGAATTAATTGAGTGAAATCATCTGCGTATTTTATGTTCACACAGCCCTCGTTCCTGGGTGTGGGAATGCCCGAGGTATACACTGAGTATAGCGAAGGACTTAAACACCCTCCCTGAGCGAGGCCCGTATTAAGCTTGAATCTTTCACCTTGGCAATTCCCCGTGTCTATATATGCATATCTTTCCATGACGTAGTCTCATAAAATTCTTTCCAAATATTGTTCATTTGCAGATTTAGAACTTTATGCTGTATGCCTCTTTACCAGTCTCCATCGAATGCTTTCGATACGTCCCAGCATACAATGTCCATACTGCATTTCTCTCCTTTCACTTTGCTTACTTTTTTTGTAATCACGCTGAGGGTCATCTCCGTATTTTTGTTCTTTCTGAAGCCAAATTGTTGATTGTTCCAGAGATTGTTTTCTGTGAGATATTCACTCAATCTTGTGTTCAGGATTTTTTCAAGCACCTTCCCGATGAAATCGAGAAGGGATATAGGTCGGAAGTTTTCAACCTCCGAAGATGGTTTTCCCGGCTTCGGTATGAATATCATTTTGGCTATTTTAAACTCATCGTGTTTATACAGGCGTTAACACGTTCCTTATCCCTTTGAGTATATTATCCGGTGCTTATATATAGTTTTTTTCTAGGGAGGCCCGATTTCCCAAGGGCCTTCTTTTTAAAATTTGAAATGTTATTCTTTAATTCCTCGATTGTGATTTTGGGGTTAAACCCTTCGTTCGCATATCGTTCCTCTTCTACGTAGTGATATTTGAAAGTCCTCCCAATCCGTTTATTTCGTTCGTCAATTATTTGGTTTTCGAAGTCTATATCGTAGTTTTCGTTTTCCTCTTCGCCGATGTTAAACACTCCTTTCCAGTGTTCCATGAACAATTTTTTAATCTCGTTCATTTTCGATTAATTTCCCGTTTCTGTCCTTAATCTTTATTTTTCTTTACCTTTAGCATTTCTCATTCTTTTTATCTTTTTCCAAAATTCTGTGGGCAATAGCTCGTTGTCAATATTTTGAACGGCTATGTCCCAGTATTCTCTTTGTTTGTCCGTTATTGCGCTTGGTAATTCTATCTTCTTCGTTCTCAGATTGCGGTATTTTTTCCCTGAAGTTCCGTTTATTATTATTTCCTCGTTTATCGCTTTTATTTCTGCATTCTTAGGTTTCATTTAATCTGTCCATATAAAGTATTTAACTGTTTTGTATGTATTTCTGTGTATTGAAATCGCATCAGCTGTTTATTTTTGCGTCCTTCCTTTTTTCAGCTCGCCATCGATTTCTTCTAAAGTAGCTTCATTTAGTCTGTTTGCTTCTGCTCTATGGTATGCCTTCCATTTTTTAGCGGTAATTTGTATTGGATGCTGATTTACGGTGAGTAGTGTTGTTGTGTGGTCGCTGCAAATAACATCTACAGGTCCCATGTGGTAGTTAAAAGGAATGTTATTGTTTGCTAGGCAAATGTCTAGAGTTCTCGCTGTTCTGTCTTTAATTAGCGTTGGATACTCTAGTCCTAGTCTTCTTATTATCCGTCTGTCTATTAGAGCTTGTAGTTCTTTTCCTGTTTGGTTTATGTTCCTATATCCTGTATACGTGCATCTTGCGTTCAGGTCTCCCAAAAACAAAATTGGAAGTCTATTCTTAAATATTCTCACAAAGTTATGTATTGGGAGTCCCGGTCGTCGCGGTGGTTGGTATCCTGTAGCGAATATTATATTGGTTAATTCCATTTTTACCTAAAATGCCAGGTAAGATTCGATTAATCCTTGCTTTGTTTTGTGCTTTATTCCTTTCTTATTGCTATTCCTGCTCCGTCGTGTGCTTCGTTTGTGTAATTAGTCGCTATTACGTCGTAATTCAATATTTTTAGTTTGTAAGTCTCAAGGTTAATCCCGTGATCTGAAATTAAAATGATGTCGGGATCTATTTCTCTAAAGATATTTCCGTATGTGTTTTCTTTACCCTTCCAGCCATTCGTATTTATCTGTAAAATTCTAAAATTACTATTATCCATGTTGTTGGTATATTCTTAAGCGGTTCTTATTTTGGGGAAAGTGGTGGTATTACGTAAATTTATTTGTATCTTTTCCTGCTATTTCTGCCGATCATCTCTGTCCTTACTGAGTTCTGACTCTTATCTCTTTCACATTTCGCGGTTGGTATTTCCGGTCTTTGGTCACATGGCGAGGTGTCCCTAGTCAATGTTCTTTTTTGTTTTATGTTTTTGCTTGTTTCTTTTTACGTTTTTCTAATTATTCTCGTCGGTGCTGTTCTCAAATTCTGTTTCCTCGCTTTCTGTGTCTTCCTCTTGTTCAGATTCGCTTTCCTTTGTTTGGTTTCTTCTCAGAGTTTCTTATTTGTATCTTTTGAAACTTTTATATTAAATATAGCCAATGAATTAATATTTTGAGGGAATTTCATTGGCTCCAGCCCATTTTCCTTGAGCATGGAGTTCAACGGGAGGGCATATGTTTATGGATGCGCAATGTTTAAGACGTGTGAGTGTAGGATGCATGTCAGTATTTTTACCTTCAGAGTTCCGCCAAGCGTCATTTGAGTGGTTGTTCCATTGTTTTTCGTTGCTGCTGCCGTCGCATATGAGGTGTTTCTTGTTCATTCTCTTTTTTGTTGTGTTTCAATTTATATTCTCTTTATTATTTCTGTTCGCTTCGGAAATGCCATTGCCATTGTTCTGTCGTTCCCTCCGCAATTAACACACTTTTTAGTGGAGTTTATGCAGCTCCTCCAAGAATGTGGGCCACTGCACTCTGAACATATTTCTCCTTCCTTTCTTGGGCAGTTTGCGGTGATGTGGTCTTCCATTTTGTACCATCTAAAACAGATTTGTATATTGTGATGCTGGTCCTTTTGAATGCTACAAGCTGGGATTCTCATACTGTATGCAAGGATTCCCTTCTGTAGTGCCTTTGTTGCAATCTCGGTCGACTCGCACAATATTTTGAACACATGTCTGTGTTCCTTAAATTTGATTATGTCGTGTATCTTCATCCAGGGTTGTTGTTCCATTATTTAATGTTTTATTTTGTCTGGGGAGTGTTCCCCAAGCCCATGATTCTACCTTACTGCATACGATGCTTCGGTTGGCAATAAACCGGGGTGATACTTTAGCCTCTAAGTCAATTTTCCCTAGAGTAATTGTTCCTGCCGTTGAAAGTACCAGTTAGACATCGTTGTTTTCCGCACAGATGACAACAAATCCATTAGCTGTTTCTATACATTTGATCAGGGCGATTTGTAAATCCTTGAAAATGATTTGTGCTACATCCTGTGGTCTTCGTTTTATCCCTTTCTAAATTAGCCGAAGTGGGAGCCTTTTGGTGAAGTCCTGTGGGTCCATGTTCAGTTTTTCATGCCATCCCCCACCAAGGGGAGGAGGTTCTCTGGAAAATAAGGTAGTAGATTATTTCCCCTACTCCACTAATGGGAGAAGCCCCCTATCTAATACTATATCGCCTGCCTGCCCTGGAGCGCACACTCCATGACCACCCTACCTAATTAGACCTAGCCCTATCAGCGGTCCTGCAGTCAGATTCGGGCTCGTCACCGATAACTTGGCTCCTACTCTGAGCCCCTAACGGGGTCTTCTTCGGGAGTTCACTACACCCTACTACTGACTGCTTCTGAGACCTTGCTGGTGGTCAGGTTATACTGTGCTAGATGGAAATAAAGTAGGAGAGTTTCAGATATAAAAAGATATAGAATGAGATAGGAAAAATTTAAGGTCACCGCTTTGGGGTGATTCCCCGCGAATCAGAAACAGGAGGTCTCTCCAATCAGTCCGATTTGCGCATATATTTCTTCTTTCTTCCCTTTGGTACATACTTAAACGTATATAGAAAATGCTCTCTTTGCAAAGTTATTTCAAGTCAAAATATTAATGTAATTTAGCAGTGCGTAGATCGCTGTAAGTTGTCAGATGAACTGAGCCGTCATTCGGAAATTGGACATTGGATATAACAAGTTAGGAAGTATAGAGTAGTAGAGCAAAAGTAAGAGAGTATAGTGGGGAAAAGGTTTTGATAAGGATAGTAAAGGTAAGTTTAGGATAAGTTTGAAGTGAGTATGTTTCCATGGTGGAAGGGTATCTCCAATAAAAGTAGGTAGAATAGTAAAATAAAGCACGCAGGAGCAAGGATTGTATAGATTCCTGGTCAAAGGGTAGCTCTGGCAATGTTGAGCTCGCGTTGAGTTGTTTTTGGTTGTTGAAATTTAATTGGCATTCAAGCCCTTGTAGTAACTAGTAGAACTCGCTACTACGGAAAGTCAATTTCGGTGAAAAGTTGTAAAAATGGGTTGTCATAATCGGTAGGTTTAACATGTTTGGGTTGTTGTTACAGTTCAGGTGTCTTTTTAATTTTAAGCTAGCCTTCGATATTACGATCGCAATGTAGTGTAGGTGTTATGACGAGGAGTGTTCTAATCTCGGTCGACTTTATCTCATTGGGGGGAGAACGGAGGAGTCTTCCCCTTGCCGGATCTCTTCTTACGGAACTTTGCGTCCGTGAGAACAATGTAAGCGTCGCGGAAGAGAGCCTGCTTTACCAGATCTTTCGGTATGTCAGCCTTGTAGTCCCATTTGTATTGTCTGGTTCTAAGGCCATCTACAATATCTTCTGGGCCTGCGTCGTCAGGAAATTGGTTCCCTTCGGCAGCATATACTTTGATGTTTGGCATCCTCGAGTAGTACATGTACCTGGGAGCCCGATTCTTTGAAGACGAGAATCTACTCGGTCGACGTGACTGAGAGGCCTTTTGGGGGCGGGGGCGAATGCTCCACCTTCTTAGGACTCACAGCAGCAGCTTCCATCCGCTCTACTTATGCATTTGTTTGGGGAGTTGGGTGTGTGTGTTAGTTTTGTGCCTTCTGCCGGCCAGCCATAGCTTGCACTCGAGGATCCCGTGAAAGGACATTACTCGTGTCCGGAGCTTTTTGGCCGCTCTGTTTGGTCTGCGGTTGGAGGTTCACTCGAAAAACCTCGTTTGACGGAGGGTTTTCCGGAAACCACATTTTTTCCAGGCCGTTATTCAAGAGCATGGTATTTAGTTCCTTCGCGAAGGTGCTAGGCTTGGTCAGGTTAGCAATGTGTGCATAATATATGCAACACATTACTTTTGTTGATTTTTCATTTTCGATTTGCAGGTACGTAGGTGCAGTGGCGACACTACTCTCTGCGACCGTTGCCTTGGCAAAGTTTCGCGTAGGTGGCGTTAGCCTTTATTTCCTACTCTTTCCTGCCTTTGTCCTTTGTTTTCTGTATTTGTTTCTTCATTACTAGACAGGTCTTTGCCATGGTTCTGTGTGGGCCACAACGATTGAGGCATTTCTGGAACTAACTTTTACATTTGCGCCAGGAATGGTCTTGGCCGGCGCACACAGAAAAAAACTGTGAGTGTAGCGTTGGGGCAAGTGGCGGTGGTGTGTTCGTTGTACCTGTAGCACTTGAAGCACATTTGCAGGGCAATGAACTCCTCACACTCAATCTGATCAGAGCAGATGCGGACATTAAAGAGGAGAAGGCCGTTTTCTTTAGCTTTAATCACCATTGTGGTTTCCGTGAATATTACTTTAAAAACGTGGGTGTAGTCTTTAAATTTGTTAACTACTTCGGCTAATTTTGCCCACTGATGATTCCGAAGAATCTCGTCCGTGATTTGGTCAGTCGAGATGCCTCCAACCCAGGGGTCAAGACGCCGGCAGATAACACTTCTATGTGTTCGTATTTGTGGCGGTGTTTGAGGTGTGAGATCGATTTTCCGAAGGGAGTCTGAGGCTTTCGGTGAGGAGAAGGCTTCGATGTCAACCTCCTTCCAACAGATAGCCGCGTAGCCATTTGGTAAATCAATTAGACGTATGAGTGCAGTATTAAGCTCGATATAAATTCTCTCGAAGATCTTGCTCCTGTCCGGTTTTTGCCGGCCTGGCAAGGTCCTCACGGCAATGCAACGTGTCTCCTTCATCTCTCCGCCATTACACCCAAGGGCGTAATTTGAGAGGGGATATGGGGAGACCCGAGTCTGTAGGTGTGTGTAACTGTGTGTGTATGTAGTTTAGGGATTCGTTATGAAAAAGGAAAAGTGGCAGCGCAGAGGAGTCCTTCTTTCTTTCCCTTAACTAGCCTCCATCAAGGCAAGTCAAGGAGAAAATAGCCACTTTCGGACGTGTCACTGCTGGTGGAATATCCGGTCAAGCACAACAAAACGGTATACAATAAACCTCATTTGAATAAAAAACAGTCCAAATTTCAAAGAATTTGACTTATGACTTTACCGTACAACGAATATTTCAGAGAACAATCCAAGCAACAAGCGCAGTCGTCATTTGAAAAATTGATTTCAGCCGTGTTTATGTGTAAACAGTTGGAGCGTTAGTAACATTTTAAATCTATCATGGCGCTGATTGGACAATCATTACAGTGCTTATGTCTAAAAGCTGATTGGTCCATTTGTCAACGTTAAGGCTGTATTTCCAAAAATGAACATAAGAATGACTATTAAATGTATATCAATCCTGATTGGTTAAATTTTATAGTGTTATTAGTAGATGAATTAACTATTTATATATGTGTATTTTTGTGTAAAAAAAGAAGAAAAGAAGGTCTGTGTGTGTCTTTCTCTAAATCTCCTCTTGGTAAAAGCGGTCTACTTCAAGAAGATATTTAAGAAGAGAAACTTTTTTTTCGCTCGTGGGATCGGAATCTCTCTATTCGCGAGTAGAAGGAGGGTGCCCCGAGGAGAGGGAGCCCACTACCAAATGGAGCGCTATGTGGTCAGCCCCACAGGACTGTAAGAGTGTTCCCCTCCGCACTATACGGGAGGAGCTAAACCCTCAAGAACATCCGTGAGTGAGGCTATATACAAACATATTAATGTAGTCTTCATCAGGCTAATTGACACCCAGGCTGGCTACGCGTCAATCTGCCACACCATCAAGAATGTGGAATAGCTGGTCTCGAACGAGGCCAAGGTCCACCTCCAAAAAATTGGACTAGAGGCAACCATCCCTCAAGAAATACAGGTGTAGCGTAGTGTTATTCTTCGTCGGCTGGACCCACTCTTCAATGACAACACCTGTGAAGAAATCAAGGCAGAGCTATCAGCGAAGCAGACATGACATGGGCCAACATTTTAAAGGTGGAGAAATTTGGCAGAAGAAACATCATTGTGAGGATCATCTTCTCGAGAATCGAGATGGCGAGAAGAGCCAAGAAAGATGGGCTGCTTGGATTTTACCTAAGGGTATCACCTGAGCAAATGGAAACAAAAGACTACATACCGATCCACTGCTGCTACAAATGTTATGCAGTCGAAAAACATTTAACAAAGGACTGCACGGCGACGGTAGTTGCATGCTCTATCTGCGCCAAATCCGGGCATGGTTGGAAAGATTGCACGGAAGGGAAGGAAAAGTGCGTCAACTGTAGAGGGAACCATAGGGCCTCGACCATGAGGTGCCCCATCCATAAAGAAGCCATCCGTACTAAACGGGAGAATATAAAAAAAGAAAAAGATGCAAGAACCAAGACCAACTACGCTCAAGCTAACCTGGCTAACCCTGGTTCCTTTTCCGAAGAACTTAACCGTCTTCTGGAGAAGAACACAGTTGCCAAAAAACTCTGGTTCCCCCCCAAATCTAGACTCGGCAGGAATACTGAATATCTAGTTTACCGACGAACCTAAACGATAACATCAACCAAATGAGGAGCCAACGCAGTCCCCTGCCAAAGAACCAAAAATAACGGAAGAAACTTCGAAAGAAGGAGAAACAAAGGAATACACCAAAAAGAAAATAAAAAAAGGGAAGAAGAAGAAGCAGAAACAAACAGAGAAAAAGACAAACGAAGAAAATTCGTCGGAAGAAAAGAAGCGCACGAAGAGGAATACACGGAAGTCTCCCTCACCGACAAAAAGGAAGTCCGCGAGAGCGGTTACTTCTTCGATGGCAAGGACGTGGGCCTCAAGGTATTAGGCTCTTCCCTGTGTCCACCCCCAAGAGATGACCCAGAATTTCTCCTACTTGGCATTGCCAAGGAGGAATTCAAGTGGACCTTCGAGAGACCTTTTTCACCGGACGAAATTGCAGCGTTGTTGTTGAAGGTCACGGTGTTCATCCCACCATCGGACGTGCACGCCGTGAACATATTAACATTCGAAGCCATAAAAAGTGCGCAAAAAACGTCCCAAGTAAAGTGAAAGTGCAAAATACAAGTGTATAAAATATAACGATAAGCCCAAAAGTGAATTAAATAAATAAGGAAAAAATAATTGATAATGCCAGTGATTTGGAAAAAGTGTACATAGAAAGTGTGTGTGAATTAATTTACGAAATATATCTAGTATGAAATTATCTATAGTGAAATAATCAAATAAGTGACTTAAAATTAGATTAAAATCATCAGCTGGATTAAAATAGAATTCTAAAAAGTTTTTACAATAAACAAGTAGAATTAATGTAAAGTAATTAAAATAATGTGTAGTTAAGGTTAGAATTATATGAATTAAATAAATAAAATAATTGATAATATCAGTGATTTGGAAAAAGTGTACATAAAAAGTGTGTGTTAATTAACTTACGAAATATATCAAATTATCTATTGTGAATTAAGCAAATAAGTGACTTAAAATTAAATTAAAATCATCAGCTAGATTGAAATAGATCCTAAAAATGTTTTTACCTCAAACGCGTAGAAATAATGTAAAGTAACTAAAAAATGTGTATTGAACATTAGAAATATATAATAATGTGTAATGTAAATTTTTAGGAATAATGTTTTTTATATATAAATAGAAACTATTAACTCTTAAGAGTAAATGTGAAATTTGTATTGTATAGAGTTACAAAATTTTGATTTCTACGTCTATGGGAACTTTTATCTTCCTACTTATACTTATAACTATCTCTTCTCTGCTATATTCTATTTTTCACACTGTCCGCTATATATTTACATTCATGTAATCTCTTTTTGTATTTCATTCTTAATAAACCGTGAACCGTGAACCGTGAAAAGTTAGCCAGGATAATCAGAAGAGTCAGAAAATTATTATTCAAGAGGAAAAGTTATATTTCCTTTTCACCATTTCGAAGCTTATTCCAGCCATATACCCAAGAATAAAGAATCCATATACAATTATATATATTTTTCCTTCATCCCATAAGGAAGCGGTTGATCACTTCACTCAAGCTACAAAACTACAAAAGAGAGAATACTTTACTCGGACCCTTTAAAGTTTCATCGTCGAGAAGTCAGAATTGGTAACACAGGGATCGAGATAACTTCCATTCATCCAAGATCCCCTCACTTACATCTTCAAGTCGAGAGAAGCATCGTCACTCGCCTCAACCACCACGTGAGAATCATCGGCTGTTTTCCTGACCCTCCTCGCCTCAGCGGGGCCAACCGCAGCCAAACTCGCCCAGGCGGCTCACTTTGAAGGTCACCCAACTGTCGACACACTCCGAGTTAAAAGTAAAACGAATACAAAAAAATATTCATTTTGTTATTTCCGATTCCGTGCGGAAGAGTATTCGTAACAAAACCCTTTCAATCTGGCAGTCGTAACAAAACTATCGGAATTTCAAATGACTTGAGAACTCGCATTAATTGAGCTTAAAGCTCGTGTATTAGAAGTGATTTTTGCTTCAACCATCTCGTATTGCTCATTTGTAGTGTTAATTTTTATTAGATACTCTTACTATACAATTAGTGTATTTAAAGATTTAATATTTCGTTCTTTTATGTGACTAAAAGTATATTTTGTCGGAGTTGTTTAATTAGATCCTCGAACGCAGCATTGGCAATAGATATATCACAATACGAAGCCTTCCTGGTTAAAGGATTAATTTAGAGCACTCTTAGAGAAAAGTGGAACGGATTAACTCATGTAAAAATCAAACGTACATCCGACCTCGGTCGTAGACCACGACAAACTACATGCAACTTCCTGGACGGTTACTTTCACTTAAACAAACCTAATATAAAAGTGTTCTAAGATTTCTTGAAAGAAAATAATAATGAGGATTCTTCCCAAAGATAAAACAAAGTTTTCATAAGTAACAAACATTACCTTGGGAGATTTAGCTCCTCTACTCTATATCAGCAATAGCATTGATTAGGGCCAGAACCTTCGGATGGTCTTGAGAGTGCCTCTCGCAATGTTTCTTTACTTCTATCTTGCTCCACCGCCCTTGAGTGATTCCAACAAAAGATCTGTAATAAAGGACAATAATGTACTACATATATACTGTAAATATTGAATTTTTTTCCGATATCGTTATAAACTGCAACTCTAATATGTAATCTATAACTAAATACCAGAGCTACATGAATCTTATAGACAATATGCTCAGGAATTTTAGCAAAAAAAAAGGAAAATCTGTTTACTGTTAACACTAAAGAGGTTCTCGACAGATTTAACCATATGTTATATTTAAAAAAATATCTTTCCTTTGAATGAACTCCAGTGTTCACGCAGAATCAATAGGGTACATTAAATTCAGGTTATCGTAGGAGGCCAACAGCATAGGTAAATCAGTAGTAAATGTAGCGATATGGTCAGTGACAACACCATCAATTGACAACATAAATCTGGTTGTTTTCAACCTTGATTACCCTGAAAGTATTGAAAAAGATTAAGGTAACAACCTCCTGTAATGATTTCATGATTTCCCGAACATCCTCACCCCTACCTCTAATGTTCTAATGCTCATGATAGAACTGTATTTAGATATTTAACATCCTCCACCTCCAGCATCTCCTACCAAATGACCCATGTAATAAATAAAACAATGATAACGATAATTGTTACACCTTTTCTATATATAACGAAACAATTTTTTATAGACAACAAAATATTTCTCTATTATAGTTTTGGTAAATATGTAGATTATCGGCCCGGCTGATAGGACGTACTATTTCGTCCGTGTTCCCAAATGTTTCACGTTTTTGGAGTTGATTTAAGTGGAGGGCTCGTGTGGGGGTAAACACAATGTGGGGACCACACTACGATGATCCTGAGTTTCATTAAATTGGGAGGGGGGTCTGGGGGCACAGCCCCCCAGTATAAAAATCCTAATTGTTTATAGAATAATGTTCTGACGTTTACAGAGGAGAATGTCTTAACTACATCATGTCAGCGCCTTTAATTGTTTTGCGAATTATAATAGGGGTGGGGGTGGGGTCTGACGTTAGAAATGACTGATTTGAATTTTTATTTTGTTTTTCACTTAATAGCTTTTTATTATCCTCATTTGGAGTAATTTTTATTTGTCAATATATTTTTCCCTATTTTACTATTTTTATTACCTTTTTTTATACATTTAAATCTAATTAGCTGGATTATTTAAAGGAACTACTTTTTATTAGCCACTTGGGTGTAATACAGGCGCCTTTTACGCAGTGTGAAAATGATATCAGTTTGCGAAGTCTGTCCGTCCTCTATTTCCGAATTATTAACTCTAGTTTCTGATAAAGATAAATTGTTCACCTTTTTGGAAGTTCATAATTTAGTTAAAATTATAAGCGATTGCGACATTTGTGGCCAGGCATTAGATGTGACCCCTCAGTTTGAATTTAGATGCTCTTAAACAAAACGTGAAGCACCCAAAATATTGAACGTGTCTGGCGGGGTGCGAGAAGTTCAATCCCCAAATACGAGAGAAAAAACGAACAGTTCGACGCCTATCTTGCAACCGCCATCTTCTGCCAACGCTTCCCGTTGACCAAAACGGGAATTAAAGAAAGATTCCACGCTTTCCTCATCCCTATTTCTGAAGTATACCCCCCGAAATAAAGTAAGTAAACAGCGTTTTTCGTTCTTTAGTTTTGTATAAAAAAGATGGCGTCAGCTATATTTCGAATAGGACTCAAACGCGAGAACAAAATAGGCTTTCCTCATCGTTATTTCAGAAGTATAACCAATGCAATCAAGTACGTAAACAGCGTGTTTCGTCTGGTTATTTTCGGGCATTTTTGTAAAAAAAGAATGGCCTAAGTAAACAGCTTTTTCCGTTTGTTTACTTTCGGGCATTTTTTTTTTCTAAAAAAAATGGTGCCAGCTATATTTCGAAAAGGACTCAAACGCGCATGAATATACCGACACGGGTGAACGATAATATTTACCCCGAAATTTTTTTTTTCGGCCGGGCCGCTAATCTACATATTTATCATAGTTTTTTACAGCAAATATCCTCACATTCCCCTTCTGCTCATTAAGAATATAGGAACCAATTAATCACTTTGTCAAAGGAAAATGACAAGATACTACAAATATCTACACTATTCATGGTTTTAATGCTCCATCCATTCCATGGTTACAATGCTCCTTCCATTCCATATCATTATCCATAAAAATTAAAACTAGGTTTGATGATAATGTTGGTAAATATCAGGCATGTTAAGGATACAAACTATAAGCTTTAACTTACCAAAGCCTATTAAACAAGGTGTTTTATAGGCTTATTAATTTATTAAAACAAAGTAACCTTTAAACTCAGGGAACATAATAAATCACTCAGAAAAACAGCGCAAACAAATTCACATGATACAAGGAGTACAGTTATGAGGGTAGTGGACGCTGTTTGCTGCTGCATGAGTCGGGATGCAGACTGGGAGTGTAAGCAAAAGTTACAGTTACTAATATTCTGTTTCCATTCTTCTTATCATACTCCGTTATAATTTCATACTACTAAATGAATAAGCTGAGATAACGAAATATATAATATAACTTACCTTGCCTCGCTGAAATATATACGGTAGAACGTCCCAGTTTCTTATTTTCTTTATTTCATTATGAATAATTTTCATTATCATCTTGGGTAAAAATTCATAAGATAAATACGCATTGTAATTTAACATACAAAAGCATTACCTGGCAATGTTTTGAGCAGCGATGCCAGATGTCTCAATAAACAATATGCAAGCCATATAACATGATAAAAGCACTTAAAACATATTTTCAAGGCGATTGGTGCATCGTCAACGAATAAGTATTACATTCCATGTATTTCATAAAGCATAACATCGAAAACAAATTCTTAGGAACCAAGATAAATTTGCAACATTTACAGTCACCCTGTATTTCAAATTACAGTTGTTTATCTGTACTTCATTCCATCATGATAAAATATTATTTTCATAATATTGCATTGTAAATGTTAACAAAGACTCACTCATGAAAGTCAAGAAATCACAATAAAAATTCATGTCCCATACAATAATCAGATCTGTATTCTCGGTTACAGTTATTTCCTCTTGGCATTTACGGGAAAAATACTGTAAAATAAATATTTTTTGTACAGTGCATATTCTGGGCTAAAATGATACTGAAGAGCTGTTGCCAGTTTGTGACAGTTTAACTTAATAGATGATATATTCAGTGTTTTTATATGTGCTCACTAACGTGTAGGTGCAAGTTTATGTAGAAATATTTAAGGGAACTTAAAACCCAATTTTCAACTCTAGGAAAAGATCTTACTCGAATAAGCCGTGTCAGGTTTATAGCCGTCTTAGTATAAGGAAAATAACTGCAAGGTAAAGGAATGTTCTTGTATCTTGCAAAGGAACATGAAACTGACGCTGCTACAGAAGGCATGAAGGACCCAAAGTCAATATGAACAGGGAAAAAGAAAACCCGTTTTTAGTTTACATTACCTCAATATTTGATAATTTAATGATTGATAGAACCCATTAGAAAGATAAAGGTGGTGGTAAGAGAGCACATTAACCTAGTAATAGGATTTTAACTCTTCTTCAAAGAGCGTCACACAGAGAAAGGTCTCCATAACAGCAAATCTAATGTTCTTTCAACCGGCACCAGGCTGCCAAACCCTAAAATTCAATAAAAGGGTGAATAATCATATTAAAATTTCCAATTGCATAAACTAAACAATGAATTTAATTCAATTTCGTTCAATTTACAAATTCGATATTTTTTGAAGTAATATTAATATTTGCCTGCAGATTCAAATTTATTTCAAATATTATGCAAATGTAATGGTTTCAAATATACAAAAGGACAAGAATTAATATTCAAACTGTGATGTAAATCAAGTTGTGCGTCAAAATCACGGAAGAGCAAAATATATAAAGATCACCTTTTCTTCTTCTAAATATGATGGGCATTATGGTGCGCGGTATTTTTTTCTAGGATTTTATGGTTAAAGGAAGAAACCCATTTACCCCTCAATTTTGAAGGTGGCTTATTTACATGAAGACATATAAGATGCAAAATTGAATGCGGGAAGTTTGGGGTGTCTTTCCGTTTTAAAATTACTTTTTCAACATTCGGCTCAGTGACAGATTTCATCTTTACACTAAAGGACATTGTTTGCTGAGAGTTTGGGTTCGGTAAAATTGTTCACGCAACGTTTGTTCTACGAAAAAGACGAAACTTTACTAGCATTTAATTTCACCCGCCCTTTAAGTTTTCATTAAACGCGTCTTTTTTAGCCCCTTTTAACTAACATATATGACGTGTTTTTAAAAAGGATCCCATGCGCTCCTCTATTTTAAACGAATATACTGCTTTTAAAAATCGTTCATACTGATTTTAAATCTTGCTGCTCACATTTCGCAAAGAGATAACTTGATACTTAAGACGAATATCTGCCCTTCGCCACCTATTTTGACTTATTTTTTACTTATTTTTAGCTTCGAAACCAAAAATGTGGCTCATTTGTTCCCTTCTCAGAGTACCAAAGAGTATTGCTTCGATTTACCGTTTGGAACAGTAGAAATTAATATAATTTGGATGAGGTGGAGCAGTTTTATGCAAATAGCCAGCTCTAAGATATTTAATGAAATGGAAGTTTAGTATGAATTTAAAAATAAAATAAAAGTATTTTAATATAAACGAGTAAATAACCAATTCGCTCGTGGTACCGAACTAACCGCCACTCAGGTCCGATAATATCTTAATTCAGTGTATTGAATAAAAATACATTTTTTTGCAATACAAACTGATGTATGCTTTCTGCCGCACTACCAGGAAAATCTGCGGAATCCAACTGGGACATAGTCAAGGTATAACAAATGAATAATATACAAGGTGTCCCAGAAAAAGGTTAACCGTACTTTGAATTTGTATAACTCAAAACCTATTAAAGATATTTAAGACCTGCAAAACAAGACTAATTTACCAACTATTTATCTGTCGATTCTTGAAATTTCATTAAATTCCCTTTTACGATATTGATACACTAATGGGTTAAGTGGAGGCGATCAAAATTATGTTTGCGCAAAGAAGTAAAATGAGGAAACTTCGAAGTTTAAAATCAACAAATATATTTAAATCCATTTTTAACAAAAACACCTCTTCATATGGGTAATACAAATTCATTTTATAATTTTCTAAGCACCGTTTCCTTCCACATGTCCTCCATTTCCTTTCAAGCACAGTTGCGCCTTTGATCGCATTGATTGAACAACTTTTAGGATTAACTTGTGATTTTCCTTAAGTCTATTGACTCCACGTGTGATACTATCTCTTAACTGGTTGATGCTTTGTGGTGGAGTAGAATACACTTAATTCTTTATATATCCCCATAAGAAATAATCGTACGGTGTTAAGTCAGGGGATCTTGGGGGCCATTCAATTGCATGGGGTTGTCAAACGTTTCTTTTAGTTTTGTTCTTACAGCAAGCTGCCTATGAGCTGGTGCGCCGTCCTGAATCCACCAAAGTCTATTGAATTACTTGACATAAATCTGGCGGAGTTCCAGGAAGATCCTTTCGTTGATCATGCTCAGGTAGGCAGCACCATTCAAGTTATTCTCGTAAAACAATGGGCTGACAAGATAGCCATTTCCGCATATTCCGATCCACAGAGACAGTTACTGCTGACAAATGCGTGTGTCAAAGTTGAATACTGGGGGGTGGTTCAGCGGCGCATATTGCCGAATGTTCTGGCTATTTACCTTTCCATTCATGAAAAAGGCTGCCTCGTCACCAATCTCAATGTTTCCAAGAAACGGGCAGGTTTATGGAGAACCCATTCAACAAATTGTCTACGACGAGGAACATCAGTTTCAAGAAGCTGGTTCTTGTATGCATCTTTAGGGATGCCATTTTAAGTCATGTTTATTAATGCGGTTAAATGATGACTTTAACAATTTTAACCCATTCTTTTTGAGTGATACATGTCGATTTTGAAGAAGCGTCATCTGAACATTTTCGATATTTTTTTGTTGTTCTTATGGTTCTCATACGATCCGAACGACCTTTATTTATATCTAAGCATATTCCTTCATGTTGGTATTTGCGAACATTTTTCCAAATTGTGGGCTTGCTTGGTGGGTGCCTACCTGGAAAACGTTGTTCAGATGAATCTTATACTTGTTTAATACTGCCAGTCTTAATAAAGTTTGTGACTACAAATACGCGTTGATCTTTTGTTAACTGCATGATTAAAAAGGTTCTATGGAAGTAAACTTTTACACAGAAACGCCTTGATTTGCTTAGTAAGCAATAATGACTAGACCATACCACAGCCTGGCTGAAAAACCAGTGTAAAATGACCTAGGCTTTGCTTGGGGAATGGCACAATGGCCTAGGCTACCTAGGCTCCCTACGCTTCTCTTTAAATTTCACGGTGGCCTAGCATTCCTAGGCTTCGGTTCATTATTTTACTTCCTTGCGCAAACATATTTTTGATAGCCTCCGCTAAACCAATTAGTGCATCAAAATCAGAATAGGAAATTTAATGAAATTTCCAGAATCGACAGATAAATAGTTGTTAAATTAAATACCTTTTTCAGAACCCCAAAATCTCCAATACTGTTTGAGTTATACTAATTCAAAGTACAGTTAACTTTTTTTCTGGGACACCCGGTATATTAAAAGCTAAACAAAAGATCAAAATATTTGGGTTAGGGGCTACTTTATGAGCTTTCAAAATTTAATAGTAATTTTAGATATATTTTAAATGCTTATACTCGTCTGCGTAAGTTTTAATGGGCAAGATGTTATAAATGATTTTATATTAAATTTTGCGGCTGAATTCATATCTGCAATCCTATTTGTTGATTAGGTATAGTTCTTTTTCTACCGCACCTTTTATTTTTATGCACAGCTACTTAGCGTATATAAGTGAAAATCATTTCCAAGCCAATGCTTATAATGGCTCAATAAAGTCTATGTAAAGAAAAGTGAAAATTCTTGTTGTTACTTGGTTACCAAATGAAATGCTGTAACTTATACTGGTTGATATCTGAAAGAACAGCTACTACTTCCACTAGACCTTAATGCATCCTGTCTCCAATAGTCTGTAACTAGTGTTTTCTTCTATTTTTTTAAACATGGTAAAATTACCTTAAATGTCTTTCTTTTGTCTCGTGAGTAAGCATGAAAAATAAACATGATGTTATATACCTAAATGTGCCCTCTTCCATAAAGCCAATTCCCATGGACTAAATATATAAGGTACAGAAATATCTGAAATCTTAGACTTGGATAAGGTCAGTGATGATGAGATAAACAATGAGGACAACAACTCTTAAACATCCAGTCTAACATCATTTAGTTTCAATGAACAAACCTATTAAAACAAGCACAGATCAATGATTTCACTGAAGATGTATGACTATCAAAAGAGTCAACCCAGCTCTTTGGTTCTCTTCTAAGAAAGATCAATCTATTTGCATCAGAAAAAAGATATTACTGGTACAGAATTAGGAATAAATAGTTCAGGAAGTCCTTTCTCTTGATGCCAATTAATACTGGTAAACTGGTCGGAGATTAAGGTATTGATCTAATCTTTAAGAGATGTATATCAACCATCTAAATAGAGAATATTTATAAGGATATCAAGTATAAAACTGAAAGCTGTCTATTAAATTGATTTAAAATAATGACAGCAAGAAAATTCTCTTTGATGACATCAAAAAACAAGGATTGTGTCTCAAGGTTTTTTCTCTGATATTATGTTGTGATCTTAAGGTTTTCTCTCTGATATTATGAATGCGACGAGATTACACCATGTATCCCTATTTGATTTGTTTGTGAGAGAGCCGGAGAAATACCAAACATTTTAAACAGCCTGAATGGCCAGCTCGAAAAAGTTTTAATCTGGTTTAAAAAATAACGTTGCCAACCCATTAATTGATATGCAACGGTGAGAGCAGAGTTTTCTTAGGATCAATCATGGGTTGGCAACGATATTTTGGTGTCCATGTGTAAAAGAATTTCGAGCTGGTCATTAATGCCGTTCAAAATGTCCGGCATCTGCCCGGCTCTCCAACAAGAGAATAAAGCAGGGATGCTTACGGTATGTTAGACAGGATCTAAAGTTGGAATGTCTTTTCACAGAAGAGGAGACCGAAATTGAACTGCATATTCCTATTGAGCTCGAAAAAGCTCTTATACAGTGTTCATAAAGTCCGAAGGCAGGTTTATAATTTAATAACTCACGTTGCACAAAATGATACAATTATTTATTAAAAACTATATGTGTCGTGGTACAACCACTCTATACCATACACTACTCCTATATTATGTGGTGGGGTGACTTAATCGCCTACTGCAACGCGAAACGTTGAAGGACTCTTCGCAGGGATTAACCACTGACTAGGTTGTCACACTTGAGGCGTTGGATTTCAAATCTTTAATAATCAAACAGAGTGCATAAATGGTTGGCGAGATTTACTTCAATACACCGAGAGTATCGTTCAAGGTTAGTTAAAGATGAAATAACAAAATATAATTTTATTTACACAGATAAAAATAAGAATAATAATGGACAAAGGGGAATTATTTAAATTAAAAGAGCTCTGATAATTATTATGAGAAGGAATTCTCAAATGGAATTAATCGATTAATGTAACTAGGCTCAGATCAAAATGGGAAACTTGGCAATATTAATAATGGAGGAGGTTTCAGTCTTACGGGTCGATGACTTCGAGGAAGGTTCTTCTTGCGATGAGGCGAGTGGGGAACGTTCTAATGAGGCAAGTGAGGCACAATTCGAATGAGGCAGGTGAAGCACGATCCAAATAAATCTTCCAATGAAGATAGCAAAAACTTTAAAGATGACGTTCGATGGAGAATGTGGGAATTCTCGCAATTCCATGGAAAGAGGAATTTTCTTTTCCTCATTTTTTTTAAGGGGCTATCTGGCGACTGCCCCTCTTTTCCTCAAAGGTAATCAATGGAGATTTTCTTCGGTTTGATTAAACAAAGAGAGACTGTTGCGCAAATTCAAAGGCTTGCTGTTCACAGAAGCTACCAATTGACTTGGGTAGAATCATGGCTGAAGAAGGCTTTCTGTCTGACGAACGCTTACGGGACGAGACGATAAGGACGGCCTTGAGGTGCGGGCTGGACTCGACGAACTACATAATAACCCGAGTATTTGTATGCCCAAATCTGGAGGGGGAGGGGGAGTTTGGAGAAAGAAGTCACAAGTTCTAGACATCTTAATCCGGAGGAGGAGTCGATTCATCATTTAGCAGCGAAGTGCGAGACAGCGCGGCTCTCTCTCACCTCATCACCGTGGGGGGTGAAGCTTTGGACGACTTCGCAGGATTGGGAAATATTCTCCCAACGAGTCAAAAATTCGAGAATGTTCGAACAGAAAATGACGTCGTCCGTGGCGTGATACCATAGCACGTGGTCTCCCATAAATTATAGATAGAGGGGGGGGGGTCAGGGGCTGCTCTTTTATAATATGAAATTTAAACAATTGCAGTTATATTCTTGATACATTTTTTTATTATTTCACTTAAGGCTCCCTTTATTATTGTTCATAAATTTTTAACGTCGATTACTTTCTTTGAATGTATTGCATAATTGATGCATTGATATTGCTTGAATTTCATTTGTTATTCCGTCCTTGAGTTCACATAAAGACGAGCTCGTGATGAATAACCATTATTTGGTTATGAACACAGAGGAAAAAATATTGAGTTAGGTTAGGATGTTCTTCCACATTCAACATTTTTACTACTCCTTACACCATGTAATTGCCATTTATTCAGGTCATTACAGCAATGGCTAAATTGTAAGAAAGGATATCAGATCAAATATTTGATCAAAACCGAGTGAATTTTTAAGGAAAAGAATCCACTGCTTTTAAATACTATGGGAAAATTTTGTCAATACTAATAAAAATGCACTCTTGAAGAAATGAATATTTTTATATTAAAAATAATTTTACTTTCCTTTAAAGTACTATTTCCTGAAGCCTTAATATTTATTAAAATCATTGCATCCTTCTTTATTCCCAAGTATTTAGGCCCTTTGCAATAAGGTACCTCTTCGGTATGGTTCGAAAGCTCTCACTTTTCTAAAACTCACTCTCACTCTTTTAAAACTCACTCTCAATCTTTTAAAATACACTCTCACTCTTCTAAAACTCACTCGCACTCTTCTAAATACACTTTCCCGGTAGTGTGTTGAGTCAGATGTAAAGGCTCAGCGACTTTTGGGGTCAATTAAGAGACAGTTCAGTTTTTGAAAGAGAAATTGTGCTCGCTCATTATATCCAGTTGATACGATTTCACTTTGAATACGAGGTAGCCTTTTCCTTATCCTGCTAAAAAGTCAACAAAGGCCATGAAATTGATCCCAGTGAATAGAAATAAGGTTTGGCTAAGGAAAAGAAAAAAAAAAACAAGAATTCAGTGCAAGTCAGATTTTCCTAATTGCTTGAGCTGATTTTTTTACCAAGATTAAATTCTCATAAATCTTTGGTTATAACATCATCCTGTAATAAAAATGACCTTTGTTTAGTTGTAGCCTTGAAGCAGTCTTTCCAAGAAGAGACCTGTTTTCTTCCATATCCAATTTAATCTATCGGTTTTTATCTAAAAATAAGTTACGCTCTCTGTCACTAAACTGGCATTCATTCAAATCAAATTAGTATCAGAGGGAGCAAAAATAGGTTCTTTTCTTCTGAGTCTCATATCGTTATTATTATCTCGTCTTCAGCTTCATTAGTTTTCCTTTCATCTTAAATTGCATCTATCAATATAATATTTTTTCCCACATGCCTAATTATTCATTTTATGTTGCTAATTTTGTGTATACGAGCTCTCGAGCCTTGACCTCCTCAAAAAAGTACATATCAGCGGTAACGAGAGTTTAGCCCAGGGTGAATTTGAACAAAAATCGTGGAACTCTAGCCAAAAACATTTAAAATTCATGTTTAAAGACAAGAAAAAGTTCTAAGAGAATAATAAAGTTATCAAACGTGTCTTCGGTTTCCCCTATGAGGTTAGCTGCGACTAGGTTTAACTTATCCTTATTTCGACATCGTCGTTAAAACGAAACGCAACATTCCCATGCAAATCTCAAAGGTATTTGATCCCCTTCGGTCTTTTCCTGCCAGTCACCACTTGTTTTAGACATTTATTAAGAACCTAAGGGCACCATTAGGGAGTCTGGCTTCAAAACTTGGGAATCACTTCGCCCCAAGTTGGTTAAAATAAAATTAACTTAGTAAGGCAATGAGTACAATAATATCAGTGATCTCAATATCTTTTACGATGCGAGCAAATCCTGCTCTACGGTTTGTAGATTTTTAGTTTATTAAAATAAATATAATTTAAAACTTTCAAAGTGATATGTCTCACACCTTTCAGAAAGGATGTTTTGACGTTCAAAGTCATCTATCTCTTCCTAAAATCCTTTTTACACTCCTTTAAAACCAATGAGACCCTGATCAGTGCCCAAATTGTTCTATAATGTCTCCTAAATGACGTCTGGAGACTTAAACAGAAAACAGATCTATGATTAATTTTAAATCATAATCTTAAAAAAATAGATTTGTTCTAGTTCTTAAGCTCCATAACCTTCCTTACTTTTTCAAAACTTCTCCTTTGACGAAATTGTTAAAATTATCTATCAAAGCGATTATTTTTTTCCCCTGCTTTGTTTATCTGCCTGCATTTGGCTGTCTATTTTGACAAGTGTTTTGCAAGTGTTTGACAATTTTATCCAATCGTTGAAGTTTACTAAATTTTACTATAAGTTACCTATTAATAAATATAATTAAATGTTTGAATGAAGATAGTTGGAGGCTAACCTTCATACTCAAGCAGAGATAAACAAACTTTTGACTGTCAACTATAATACTGTTTCATGAATGAGCCCTTCCGAATATCAACTACTCTTGACTGCTCCTAAATATGATAATTTCTTCAGTGTTTTTACATTTAGTTTTATCCAATTTATTTTACGAAAATTTACTCTTATTTAATTTACAATATAATATTTTGTTTATTTAAAGAAATTAAAGGCACAGTTTCATATTAATATCATTTTTTTAAACAAAAAGCAAGCAAAGAAAATAAAATTTCGGCTGGCAACTGAATTTTGCTCTTTAAGTGGCCTTGATTGAAAAATGAAAAATAATATTTTAGTCACTAGCGTAATGTTCCCTCATATTATGAATTTTATCCAGATTTGGATTGATATTGATGGAGAGAAGAACAGCACAGATTATGTTGAGGATCCATACGGTTCCTTGCATTATTCTTGACAATCATAAGAACTGAAGATCCTTGTTCACAGAGGCTCTGGTGGGAAATGGAATAAGAGCTTTTTTAGCCTCATGAATCAGAATACGCATATTCTTCAGTTGAGTCCAGAATTCAGAGTTCGATTGACTTTCAAAACGTTGCTTCTGCACCTGACTTACCTGGAGATCTAAAAGTCCTTCTTGAAATCCTGGGATATCTTCTCCAACATCACTGACGTTCAAACCGAACACATTTATGACTCAGCTGTGTTAAAATACATCAACATTTTCTCGCGAATATTTGTCCATTTCTTCCTGAAGCTTCTGCAAATGATTTTGGAAAAACAACTTGATATCAACAAACTTTTTTTCTGTAGAATCTTCGACCACTGTACTCAGCTGCTCTGGAAGAGCAGCGGTTTTTTTCGGTGGCTAATTTTGCTCTCGAATGTGAGAGTATCTTCTTGAATTATGTATTTTTATTCGCGTGCTAGTCTAGTCGTGGGCGACTTTACACCTCACTGTGTCGGTCAGTTGGTCGCTGCCCGTTTTTCCTATTTTTTGTTTTGGTTATAACATTGTAACTAATCGGCCGATTCTAACGAATTCAAAACCCTCATGTTGTTTTACATTCTCTTTCGAAATGTTAGCCTATGAATTATTTTGTTTTACATTCCTTCTCGAGTTATATAATTGACAAGGCCCTCCCAAGGTTATTCCGGGAATTATTAAAAGTTTTAAAGGTCGTAAGATCATAAATCAGAATAAGTGAGACACGCGACCTTTTGGTCAGCAGACCTTGTTTTTACTGATGCCTACCCTAGTTTGATTTCGGCCTTGCTTCTCTGAGTTCAATTCCTTCAAGTGGCTGAAGATATCGCCTAAATATGACAGCTTTGACACCCAAGCAGCATCTTTGAAAGCCAGCTTATGCTTCTTCTCTTGGAGAAAACTTTCATTTCAGTTTTAAGTTTAATAACCCGTCCAAGGATAAGACCTTGAGACAGCCAATGGACATCAGAGTAGAAAAGTAATTCCTAGGGATGTAAACCATCTCTTCACACATTTTACGGAAAATGCGGTAGTTCAAAGCTCTTAACTTTATAAAATTCACAATTTGGATACCATGGAGTTCTGGTGGGAGACCTTGACAGGCCAAGATTTCCCGATGTAAGAAACAGTGAATTATTATACAATCAGGATTTTCTCCTTTAACAAGAGTGAACAAACTAGTCGATTCCCATCATCGATGGCGATCCATCAGTACACACACCCAAACAGTTCAACCAGTCTATGGTATATTTCTTGAAAATCTATCCACCATAACAAAGATATTTTCTCCTGTGGTGGTTGTTAACAGGGCATTACAAAACAAAAGTTCTTTAAGAATTCTGTCATTTCCTCGGTACCTCATAAAAACTATGAATTGCGGGTTGCCTTTCATCTATAATTTATACCTGAAATGAGTATAATATTATAGGGGTTAATATATATATATATATATATATGTAGCCTCTAAATGCTTATGACCTCCCTTTATCAACCAATACGATCATTGAGCTTATTTGTTTATGTATTAAAAAATGTAAATTTAGTTTTAACGGCAAATTCTATGAACAAGTGTTTGGTATGGCTATGGGTAATCCCTTATCTCCCTCATTGTCGACTTTATATATGGAATTTTTCGAAACTAGGTTGATCCCCCCTTTTTGGTCTACTCAAATTGTTTGGTTCCTGTATGTTGATGACATCCTGGTAATTTTAAGCAACAGTTTTGGCATTGATAGTTTTCTTTTAATTATCAACTCATTGGTTCCGTCAATTAACCCCAAAGTTTTATAATTGTAAATTAGAGACAATAGAACCTCATAAAAACCTATTAATTTTACCCTATCATCATAATTTGATGTCTGTTGTGCCCATTCTAAAGCAACTTAATATTAAGGTAGCCTTTAAATACAATCATACATTAAAAAATCTCTTTATAAAGCATATCCCCAATAATGATAATAATGTAATTTACCGAATTCCATGTTTAGATTGTAATTTACTCTATGTAGGCCAAACTTCCAAAAATGTTTCCATAAGGACCCAACAACACAAAAACGCAGTAATTAAGGGTTATCAGATTAATGCCTTAGCCGTCCACAATTCCAAGCTGGGACACGGAATTAACTGGTCAAAAACTGATACAATAATCCATAGTAATGATTTTATAAAGAGAAATATCCTGGAATCATTTTTAATCTCCCACACAAAGGAGAGTAATCTCAACATTAGCCCAAGGCTGTTTTCGTTAGATCCAATTTTATCACTGTTTCTAAAATCAGACTTATCTGATATCATTAAAATGTTGACCTCATAGGTAAAAGTGCTTTGTATAAATACTGGGTCTCTTTTTTCTTTTTTTTTTCTTACCATTGAGTTTGAAAATGTCGAATAGACGAAAGTACTTACTCCAATCTGCTTTTAGGTCAGTTTCCTTCCGTGGTACATATTCATATTTATAGTTATCACGTGCTAACTTTCGTGATATTTCCCATATATATATATATATATATATATATATATATATATATATATATATATATATATATATATATATATAAGCATCATACACTGTTCTAAATTTCTTATCCATAAAGTGACCTAAAGGCTCAACTACATACTCAATGTTAATTATTCCAAACGTAAAACACACAAGTATAAATTACAAACCTTATCTCACCAGTCATAGCGATAACCTTATCTTTAGCAATTTCATTTAATGAGTAAAAATTCACAAGCTTATGCTGTTACTTCCATTGTCAAGAGACGAAGGCGTGTGACTAAAAGGTCTCTAAAGGTACACACGATTGTACATCAGGCACGACTATCGGCGCTGCGCTCGGGTACAATTGAATTGGGAAAAGGGTAAGGACCTTCTACTTAGAGTGCGATATTAATACAAATAATAAGAACAAGGCCACAGATAAATATGGAAATCTAAATAATAATCGGTACGAAAAAGAATATTATGATAGGCAAAAATTAAGGCCACTAGGTCCAGGAAACTATATAAGTGATCCAATAAGTTGGATTGAATGAAAGATCTAGCAAGTCTATTGGCGCTACACCAAATGGGTAATTCTTCTTAGGAATGGAAATGAAGAGGTGAGACTTACGAGGAAAGGATTCCTGGTTACCTCTGGAGGATGAACTGGGGATATGGAAGACCAATGGCCAGGTCTTCGTCGATAGAGTATTGATGCGAAGGCGTCCATATAGACTCCGTAGGGGGTTGAGATTACCTCGGCTCCAAGGAGAAGTAATCACAAAATCGAGGATCGTCTTGCGGAAGGCAGGAAGTCTCAACCAATGTAGTGAGACGAGAGAGACCCAAGACAATCTTCAGGGGTATAAATGGGTTTGCGTAATCTTTCTCTGATCAAGGCGGATTACACGAAGACGATCTGCTATCGAGATCACAAGGGCAAGGGCACCACTTTACGAGAGACAGATACTATGGTCTGAACGGCAAGAAGCTCGGGTTCTCTTTATCTCCTGAGGATTTGCAGACATCACCTTAAATAGGAGTCAGAGCCATGGTTGACAGAGGGCTGTGTGCGCGAGGGCGTCGTAAGGGGATATCGGACAGGCTTAAGTAAACATAGACCTTGATAATTTCGGGCCTCGACGAAGCGAAAGGGAATTAAGCGAGATTCCCAACGGATATCGGACGCGGCTTAAGCAAACATGAACCTTGATAATCTTGGGCATCGACGATGCGAACGGGAAATAAGAGCGATTCTCTTCTACCCCAATAGGAGAAAAATGGACACGGCTGCCATCTGGAAGCGGGACAGCGTTATCAAACTGGGGGAAAGACGGTGATAAAGCACCCCAAATTAAACACAGCTGCGCTTGTCTGTCTTTACAGGAGAAATTCTGTGTGATAACGGCTTATTGAGTTTCATGCTCCCATATCCATATTAGACTAATAATTATTCGACTCCTGAATTAGCTTGACAATCACAGTACAAGTATTCGACCTCATTATAGTGGTATATGTTTTGTTCTACTTTCATTTATCGTACCTTATTATTCACAATTATTTTTCTGTCTCAGTATCAATGACGATTTATATTCCATAATTATGATTTCAATAATTATTTTTGAACTATTTTTACGTTTAATATTTATCTAGCTTTTATTTATTTATCTTTATATTTTATTTAATTGCAGGCATATCGCGCCCCTCATTTGTGTCGCGACCTTGGGTTTGGGAACCACTGATATACAGTGATTGGAATCGATAGATTAAATATGACAAAGCGATACCGATACATCAATAGATCAAAAATTTCCTAATCGGAATATTAAGATACAGAACATTTTATCTGAAAGCCAGTTTTGGTTGTGAGAAATAATATGCCCAGCTAAGCTGAACAGCCTCTCCACTAGAGCTTATTAAGGAAGATCTGTTTTACTTAATAAAAACATGCATAACTCCTGGAAACTGACGCAAAGATATTAATGAAGTTTCAGCATCCCTAAATACTATAGTACCTCCATTTCTATGGCATCTTTACTTTGAATATCGTATTGCTTTTAGCACTCAATTCATAGTAAAACAAACATCAGCATTCCCCTGTATGTAGATTAGAATCTTTCAAAGGAGACTCACTTTTGTCCTGAAGAGTTTTAATAGAGTTGACGAGTATCTCTTGTATTTTTTTTTCATATCAGTTAGGTTAAATTTATTCTATATTGTTATCCAGTTCAATTTGAATTTTGGATTAGATATCGATGCCAGAATTGATAATTTTGTCTTCATGGGATATTTGTTTGTTGGGAATCGAAGAGAAGCGGAAGGAAAACACCTTCATCCTTGCCTTTACCATTGGTCGATAGTACTACAGAGGTTCAATTTAGTCAGAATAGTTTTTTATCAACAGCAAAAGGTGTAGATACCAGAACACCGCAGTAGCATTCCTTATCAGCCTGTAGTATGTCTAAAGCATGAGTACTAGGGCTCTTGTTTGTAACATACTCCTATAGATGTTCCAGTTCTGCTGCCCGGAACTGAATGAGACTCAAATTCTTCGAAAGTTCATGTTGAAAACATTTGTGCCGTAAAAGAACAAACAAGCTGTCAAATAGTTTTTCATCGTGTTACACGCGGCATCTTCAACTGTCGACCTAGAGTATACTGAATTATTTCAGCAGATTCTGCTCTTGCTGAATAATTCCAAATAGCAGAGCATTTACTCATTAATCGCATTTACAAAACGTTCACTTATTCTCTGCTACAGTAGCCACAATCTTAGTCTCAGTGAGTGAAACTTCTTGTCGGATATTATCCAGTTTTACTGCTATTCTACTGTAAGTATACGCTTCTTTGAATCATGTAGATCTCAAGTTCTATTTATTCCCCCACTAATCTAATGATGAAAGGAGAAACTTCATTAATATCTCAAAAAGAGTGTTCCACAAATCATTAACACATATCTTGCTTACATAGAAAAGCGTTATTATAGCCTTTTATAAATAATGAACTGCTTCGTTTTATATATATGTAAAACTCTTCGCAAAAATGTTCATTTTATTTCTCTTAGTTGCCTGAATTCATCCTCTATTTATTTTCTGAACCTTATTCTAAAATAACTTGTGGTAACACAGTACCACTATCATGTATAATAAATTTAATTTCTGTTAACCGCAGTCTGCACTTAACTAATATTCAGTGCAAATTCATTTCAACAATCATCTACCATTTAATTATTTACAGTAGAGAAGAAATTCGGGGTTGTGGTGTATTTCTGTTGCCACCTATTCTTGCCTAATTTGGCTGTTCTAAAGTCAGATTATGTCCATAAGCTAAAAAAATTTGAAAATCAGCGTCTTCTATTTTTTATAAATTTTGCCAACTTTCGCATAATTCGATGTTTTATATAAACAATTCATTGTCACCCAATTGTTAAAATGAGGCTTGAAACAATTGTTTAGGCAAAGGATCTCTATTTTTTTTTCAACAGCGTGTACACTGTCGAGCAAAATAAAATAACGATTTTACTCTATTAAAATATTTTCAAAAATATGAGGAATAGGTTAATGAAATTTCTATATTGTATAAAGTCATGCATTTAATATATTTTATGAAGATGAAGATTTCATATGATACAATCGTATATTCAAGAAATTATACTTAACAAACTAACAAAATAAAATATTGACACGTGCAAAATAAGATAAACATCATTCACAAAATTGCCTAGCAAGAAAATACACTAGAAAAAGCAAGATTTGATTACGCATAAACCTAAAACATTGAATATGTGTTTAAGCCATTGTTTTCTATTACTTTGTAGAAACGATGTCCACAGAACCGCACCAGTTTCTTGCAAAATTCTAGTGTTATTTTGTTCTTTTCTTGTCCAATTTTCGTCCATAAATCCATCACAGTTGATGGCTGCTGCTCTTGAACTTTGTCTCCAATGATCTTCCAGAGGTTCTGAATTGGCTTTAGGTACGGGCTCTGAGCAGGCCACTTCATTATTTCGATTGCTTCTTCTTTGAAATAGTATTTTAATCGCTTTACAGTAAGGCATGGCACATTGTCCTGCCCAGGTAGGCAGTCGCCAGATGGACTCCCAAAATAAAAAAAGCCCTCACAAAAGCCTACCCATGAGGCTCACATCAACCGTATCCGCGCATAAAACTATAACGAACCACATACCTTATTCAGGCTATTTTTTAATTTCGCTGCACTTCTAAATTCCTATTCTCTTTTTCATTTTGAATTCTTTGCCTTCTTTCATGACAAAATAGTCCATTGTCTCCTGCGGAATTAACTTCCCTTCCTCTCTCATTGAAAAAAGACATGTTCTCCCCCAGATACTTTCCCTCCAAGTGTTTACCACCCATTCCTCTCTGTTCTTCCCCCTTACCCCCCTGCTATTGTTAATACCTTCCAGTAATGTAGAATAATATTCTTAGTTTCAACATCTTTTCTGGCGAAATGCCCTCGATGGTTTCCCACTTTGAAAAAGGTGGTGATCGTTTAATCGGGATTGGAGGCAAAGATTCGGGAGTCACTAAATCTGTAAGAAAGAATTGCTCAAGTTAAGAGTGGAGGAAAAACCGAAATCCAAAGGACCGTCGACTGAAACCTGGAGGACCGGCACGCCCTCCGGGCCCCAGTGCCCTGAGAGAAGCTGGTGCTCTGTCTCGGGTAATCTTTTCCACCTCTTTTAAATCTCTTACACGTGTGGAGAGACCCAACACTAGGTGAAAGAGGGCATTAAATTTTATTTTTTAAATATCAGGTTATTAATCCTTGCATTTCCTCGGTGTTCCTTAGTTAAGAGCGTTGATTAATGGTTAATTTCACTGTTTAGATTTGAGGATGCTGAAAAATTGCAGACCTATTTAGTCAAGCCTGTAACAGTTGTGTCCTGAAACCTCAGTACCTGCTGCCACCGCAAACGTGGTTAATTTCTATAATTGGCTAGTCAGTTTTTGCCAACTCTACCATTTCCAAGCCATTTTTTATAGAGCCGAACTTTCTTTAGAACATTTCGCCATCCTCTCTCACCGTTATGCATAGCGAACATCTGGAGCTGTAAACACCGAGAAGAATTCACTAACAATCTTGGATTTCTTCTTTAGACCCAGAATTCAGTCAACTCCCCTCAAAGGGCTACACAACACTTTCCATATATTTGCATGTGTGGTTGAGGGGTAGACTCGGACAGGTTGTTGTTTACTCATCTGAGGATCAACAAATAAACAGAAAATCAAACAAAGACTTGAGTTGCAGAGAGGAAGATCAACATGATGCGCGCCACCTGAGTCATGTTATGATCGCACGTTTAGAAATAAAGGAATTAGGCAGAGGAAGAAAAACCTGATTGGGTTTAGGATGGGTAGGTAAAAATCTCACAATTAGATAACAGTGGTACTTCTTTGAAAGCACCAAATAGTGGATCTAGAGTCTTCCAACGCTATAACAAACATTTAAAGCATCAAGTGCAAGAAGGTACCGAATAGTTGCAATAGCTGGAAATCCACGGCTTCTGGGCTCATTTATCCAGAATATCTAGGGAATAAATGAATTAAAATGTCAACAATGATTAAATCATTTTCTCAAAAACTCGCTAGGTGGTGTTAGGTTCTTTAAGGACGACCATGCAGCAGCTGATATCTGTAAAATTGCGTCTTCTCTGCCCAAACGCTCGCAGGTTGATCTGTGACTATTTATTTGCCACATATTTTCACTTCTTCCATATATCTTTACGACTTTCTTTACGGTTTTCTTCTTATAAAAATTCTTGGGTGAGATGCCCTCGTTGGTTTTTGCTTTGAATTAAAAGCAATATTGATGTAAAAACTTCGAAATTTATTTCAAACGGGATGTGCGACTCGAAACAGCTTCAAGAATATAGTACGAAAAAAATGACAATTCCGACTTCGATTGCACTTTCATTCACTTCCCACAGAACCCAGAATTTACTCGGCTATCATCGAATGATCCTTGAAAAGCAATAAACCCGAGGTCGACCTTTTCCTTCGATCTTTTCAGGCCCATTCCGATTTGAGCGCTAAATTTAACGCTTTTACTGAAATTCAAGGAAAAAAATGTAAACATATCTTTCCCAGTCATTCCTAAGCTATTTCATTTACATAACAAAGAAACTCTCCTTTGGAGATGACTCGTAAATGATGCTCTGGGACCAATTAAGAAATCATTGATAAGGTTTCCAGGAAACGAGCAAAACTATCTCACTTTACGCTAAAGTCATTTTTCTTTGTTCCTTTTGCCATTATTCGCTCCTTTAAAAATGCGTCGATCAACTTTCGCATCCCGTCTTTATACCACTAATGTTGGCGCTGAGGAAATGGCTCACAAGTATTTTTCTTCAAACCATTGCTGATGCCTTTTGTTCTCCAACAAAAAGGTGAAAAGTTGCTGGCATTTAAAGTCCGCCACTTTTTCCTTTATAAAAACGCTCCATTATTTAGACATTTTTAAGGACCATTTACGGCGGTGTGTTATGACAACGTGTTATTAAATTCCAAGCAAGTGTTTTGGGATTAAAGATACTTATTTTGTTTTCTTATTTTGAATCACGTTTCTCAAATGAAGTATGAGAAAATTCTCCCCTGCACTCGAAAAACCTTTTCCCATTCCTCCTCCAATTTAAAGCTGATTTTAGGTTTTTTTCTGCTATTTGAATGGAAACTCTGTGCTCTATTTGTCACTGCTATTTAATTGCAAGCTAAGAGATGTTTAGTCATTCTAAGAGGTTAAGAAATGTAATGCTGTGATTTATCCCATTGCGGCGTATAAAAGGAAGCAATTTAGATGGCGTTAGCGGAGTTTTTAGGGGAATAACGAACTCTAAGCGGTGAATTTGAATCGTGTATGTGAGAGTATGCAGGTGATGGGATAGAAAGGGTGTGTGAATAGATAGCGGAAAGTAGACCAGTGGTGAAAAGAGAAAGAAGTGTGGTAGGGTGCAAAGTGATGCTAGAGCCTGGTGATCAGGCCTATCGCTTTCAAATTTTTTTTTATTTCTGGTTTCATTGTTGTTTTTATCGTTGTTTTATACATATATATATACAGGTATATATATAACATATAATTTGGCGTTCAAGCCATTTGTCTTTATTGCTAATATTTTTGTTTATGCTATGCGCGTTAGCTGTTGTTTTTGTAAGTCGTTAATAAACTTACTGTTTTTGTATTAGTGTCTTTGTTCCTTTATACTTTTGTCGTGTGTGTATTTCGTGTTTGTTGTTTCTTCCTGTTGTCTTGTTTGATGAATATCATCTTCTTCAGTGTGTATCCTTCTTCGGTATTTTTTTCCATAGTTGGTAGGGTTTGTCAATATCGGTGAGTTTTGTCGAATTCGGTTGATTTCACAGTTGGTATTTCTTGTCGTGTTCTGGGGTAAATTGACTCATCTAGCGTAGAACGGTACTTCTACTCCGCCAGCTAAAATCCTAGCGGAGCTTGGAAATCTGGCGCGACATACTTCTCTTCTGTTTCGGTCAATCATTTGTACGATATCTTCGTCCAATAAACGATTGACCTTTTCCAGCATATTCCTTGTCTGTTCTTCGATGACAACATTAATGGGGGTTAACCCCGCCTCCCGGTGCAGCTCTTCTTGGGGTCTTCTTTCCATTCTGCGTGTACCTGTGATTAGGTACAGCGGTAACGGACCGAAAGATTACTAGGGAATTTCAAAATAACTTTAAGCCATTATTTTCAAACCTGCACCACCCCTTTCGCCTTAAATTATTATTGTTTCACAATAACCTTTGGCGGAATTGCCCTCGATAGTTTTCGACTTCTAAAAAAGTGGTAATCGTGTATACAGGTATGGAAGCCAAGGATTCGTGATCCCAAAGATCCAGGGTAAAGGGTATTTATTCCCTGTTGGTAGTGATGAAAAGACAAAATTCCAAAGGACCGACTCGTGGAACTCAGTCCATTTGCAAGGATCGCTACTTGCAACGGTAGTTACCGTAAAGGTCCGCACCATTGATCCCTGTCGTTCACCTTTTTCCTTTCCGTCCCAATTCGACAGTGGTACAGGCAAGGGAAGATTTTGAAAGAGGAGTGGACATATGTAGGGATAAAAAGAATCCCTACAACAAACTTACTCATTCCAAATTGTTGTAAATGTTGGGGCTGGAAAGTCTCTCTTACAAGGACGACACTTTGTCAGGAGCCACAGATTTCAAGAACAACTACAGGACAGACTCGGAATGCCGGTTCCTGAGACAGATTCGTGTAAACGCATAATCAGGTGCTTGAGGATAGGGGCTAAAAATTTTGAACTATAAGAACACAAATAAGCAGACTTTTTCTCACTCTGTAGAATTGCATTGTTCCTCTCTACCCCTCCGCACAATCGTGCAAACAAACACAAAAGTGTGAATGAAATTAATCACATCAGACAACACGATGTAAGCTGCGATATAGGAAATAAAATTGCATTCAAGACGAACTGCTGCTTCACATACACTGATAAAGAGGACGCTTTCCAAGCCTTCCGCTCTCGTTTGGAGCTTTGTAACCTTCTTTCACGATAAGAGATTCGTCTTCCTCGATTTTTACGCATAATTTCTTTATAGAATTTTAAGCTAAATTTTAAAAAAGAAGGAGAAGAGTAATCCAAAAAATTATAGACCTATCAGCTTAACTTCGGTTGTAGGCAAACTTTTAAAGTCAATTGTAAGAGACAAAATCGTAGATCACTTAGATAAACTTAAGTAAATATAGCCAACACAGATTCAGAAAACTTCGCTCATATTTAAAGATTTAGTTAGAATCTTTCACGATATGACGGCAAAAAATGATCGTCATAAAGCCGAAGACTTTATTTACCTTGATTCTAAAGAGGCGTTCGATCCGGTTCCCCCATAAAAGACTTTTGGGAAATGGTTAGAGCGCACGGCTTAAGCGGTAACCCATTGCGATGGCTAGAGTACTCTCTTAAAAAGCATACATAAAAAGTGGTGATAAAAGGAGAATCGTCTGATTTGGCTAAAGCCACTAGAGTCCTGAGTGCTCACTCTCGACTTGTGTGTCATTTGGTATCTTTGTAAATGAGTTGATACAAGACTATTAAGCAAGATTGTGAAGTTTTCGGACGATACTAAACTAAGTCATAGAGCGTAACTGCTGTGATGCTAAAGAAATACAGCAAGAGTGGAGATATTTAACTGGTCTGGGGATATGGCACGTAAATCTTAATCTCAATAAGTGTAGACTAATGCATATCGGCTCTCGGAATGGAAACGTTGATTATACGTTAGGCGTTTATCGATAGGAAAGCGAGTCAGAAGAACGTGATCCTGATGTATTAATTTAGACTGACTTCAAATATTCAAAGCACTGTATTCAAATAGCCTGAAAACGCAAATAGAACACCTAGCTTTATTGCGAGAAATTCAAGGCAGAATAAAAGTTATGTTTTTATTTCCTTATTAGCGAAAGGATTTCGCTGCATTGGAGAGAGTACCGCGAGGACAACAAAACTCATTCCGGAGGTGCGAAACAAAAGCGCCCGAAGAGACACTTTAAAGTTTCCATTGCTCTCGTTTGTAGATAGACGCCTTTGTGGTCAATCGATAGAACTCCACAAAATTCTCAATGTTTGCGATAAGAAAACTTTGATACACATTTTGTACACGTTATCAACGAATATCATGGAAACCTTTTCATTTATAAAACCGTTTCAACTTAGAGCACTCTTCCCGCTAATGCAGTTCAAAGCATGTCAATGAACACGTTTAAAAATAATATATTGGATGGATACCTAATTAGTTATTAAACCGAATGCAATAAGCCATATTATTGTGCTAATGGTTCTGTTTTCTCTAGAGGGGATCTTCTCTCTCCTTTCCCACTTTCTCTAATGATCTTTGCTGATCTTGATTCTTTAAAATAGAAGGAAGGGATCATCACGCTGGAGTTTCCAGGTAAGATCCAACTCCGCCAGACCAGCAGTATCCCCTGCTACACATAAATAATTGCAGGCTTTACATTGAGAACTGATCAGAGACTACAAGCAAATAACAGAGAAGCAATAACAGCAAAATCCTTAAAATTTCCTGACCTCAATCGATGACCAATCATGGTCAATTCTCCATACGTTAATTTCCCACCTCTCTTGTCAATAGCTAATTTCATATCACTTTTGACCTCCTTTATCTTTGGTGTCATATCCAATACTATTTCTTTAGTATCTCCACTTTGGATTATAACATTAAGTACTTTTTCCTACCATGCGATGGTATTCTTCACTATTCCCTTTTGTTTTATTTATTTATTTTTTTCTTATATCCAGTTTAACACTGCTTTCAGGCATTAGGTTGGCTACGGCTATCTTGAAAAACACATCCAACTAATAAAATTCCAATGAATAAAAGTAAGCCAGGTCATATCTACTTCTCAATCCTCGCCTTTCCATGGAGATAGATCGCATCACCGAGACTATCATGAAGGATATGACTTGTACTGGGTTTCCTCATATAGCCTATGTGGGGTTACATGTCATCTTCAGGTCCAAGATTGTTGTTTACTTGTGAGGGTCAAATGAATTCCAACACTTACACCAGCATGTTAGACCAGGTTTATCAACCTTCCTCAGATAAAATTTTCAATGATGACATACGAGATGGTGTAATCTTTCAACAAGACAATGCTCCATGCCACACACCTAGAGTCTCAAAGGGTTGGTTCGAAAAGAAAGGGGTGACATTGATGGAATGGCCCCCTAAATTTCTAGACCTCAATTACATTGAAAATTTATGGTCACACTTGGACAAAAAAGTGAGGGTGCACAAATGTTTCTCGAAAAGTGAATTAACAGCCAAAATTCAGGAAGAGTGGCAGAAAATTGAGCCAACCACCTCTGCCAAATTAGTCTCAAGTGTGCAAAAACCCATAAAAGGGGTTATAAATGCAAAAGTAGGAAACACCAAATATTAATTATAATTAATATTTGGTGTTTTCTATTTTTGCGTATATTCTATCAATAATTATTAATAGAATATACGCAAAAATGTTTATTAGTATTATGTTAAGTATGAAATAAATGAGTTTCAATCATATTCTTTACTTTTTTATACCTGCCCCAAAATTTTGGCCAAGGCTGTATTCTTAAACATTGATCAAGGGCTACATTATTTCTAGGCAAACTCGATTCAGTTTGAATACTGAATAATGGTAATTCAACAGAGTAACAATTCCAACTCAAACGAAGGCGCTTTGGTATTAATTTCTCTATTTTGAAAAAATACGCGAATATTATATAACTATATAGAACTTTCACGAATTAAGGTGCGGAAAATTTTAATTATGATGTTATGACTAAAAATAGATTGGCAGCCATATTTTAATTGCTAGCTTGTTTAGAGCCACCAAAGGAATGGGTAAGGTGCAAGTTTAAGTAGGTAGGTTAGTTCTTGTTAGTTTTTTTTTAGATTAGGTAAATTTGGGAGGGAGATTAAGTTATTTTATTCAATTTTAATTTTCTATTTTTCCGACTGAAAGGAACCAAACAAAAAACCTATGGTCGTTTTTAAGCTATAGTTATTGATTTATGTCAAATATTTGGCCTATTACGAAAAGAACAATTTTTTAACGGGTAGGAATTAGAGTGAAATAGATTTAACGAGAAGGATATGGAGATGTCAGTTAAATTTGAGGATTCGAAAACAAAAAAAAAGGAAATGTAACTATTGGGAATCGATTTTTAAAAACACCCAAAACTAAACGTGTTAAAATAAAATATATCCCATAACCTTCTACATCGTATTTAAATTTGCATCATTGTTTGTAATATACATTTCTTGAATCAGTGCAATGAAACTAGCATTCGAAAATAAAGGCAAATCAATAGAATTATCTATTGGAAATTACTATTTTTAGTGCTAGTAACTCGAAAATAGATTGGGTGCATTAAAAAAAACTTGGGAGCTGTTAATATGTAGAATATCCTGAATAATGATTGATAGTTCAACCAGCTATCATTGCTGCGTACATCGCGTTTTAACTAACAATTGTCACAGTGGGTCCCCGCAAGTGGGGTATAAGCTCTCGCATGCTGCGATGGAAAGAGGGAAGGTTTGGAGAGTCAAGTGAGCTAGTACTTTTTAAAGCAAGAGTAACTGCTAAAACAGCAAACTCAAACTGTTCTTTTTAGAGTTGTTAGATTGGTATTGCTTGGTTTGGATGGGAAGCCTTCCCAAGGCATGACAGATGCAGGGTGAAGGTTGCAAATCCTTGCAATAGTAACCTCATATCATCAGTTTTAAATTACAGTTTAACTAACATCTATAACTATTTTAATATCTGATCTGAATTCTATATTTTATCATATACTGTGTTCCAAACCCACTAACAAATGAAATCATTTTTATTTCTTTTTATAGGTAAAATCTACATTATCGAAATAATAAATATTTTAATTTGTTTTAAACAAGTAAGTGTTCGAACTGTCGATCATTGACATCAATGAACCACTGTGCACTCTGAGTAACTGATTGACAGACTTCAAAATAATGTTTTGTAGGGATATTTCTACACTTCGTCATAAGGCCACTTCATCAGAAGCGTTATCATCAGTTGATTTCTTTGGACGCCCATGCAGTCACTTTATTGTGCACATTCACAGTATCGTATACTTCAAATTTCTCGCAGATACGTGAAATGATAATTAAATTAGAGGATGAGTTCTAAAATTGTCTCCCTAATGTTGTTGAACATTCGATATCTTCTCAACTTTGAAATAAGAAGTTAGTATCCATTTTCGTTGCTGAAATGATGAGCGCCCACTTTTATTTTTGATGTTTACTCTAAGCAGGCAAGGTTTTTACTACTCTTGAGCTGTTTAGGTTAGGTATGACTGTTAAAAATCCGGCTGTTGTATTTCCTTAGGCCATGAAAAGAAATAAAAATCATCTTAATCTTTAAGTTTATAAAAATATTATCCATGGTTTTGTTATTGTAATGGTGAAAATATTTTTTTTGGGGGGGGAACAGTAACACATCAGTATTTTTTTGCATACCTTTTGGAGAAAAAAAAATAGATATCACCGAAATTAATTAAATGAGTAAATAGATAAAGAGCCGACAAAAATAAGGTTCTTAAAGTTCAGCTCCAAAATGTCGGAGTATGTATTAATGTATAGAATTTCTCTTTATTACAATTCAACATTGATTAGGTTATTTAGGGAAAATATTCAACGGATTTCTATAATATTGAGAGCGAAATTCCGCTTAATTTATTGTCTAATCAAGGATGTCGGATCTGATTTTTTGATATGCTCATCTCTCATTAAGGGAACTTGGTAATTTGGTGGATAAAAAATAAAAAAAATAAAATGGGACAAAAAAAAATAATCGGCTTCCCGGGAGTTACCTCCCCCCACAATTGAATATCGTGAATGAGCTAATTTTTTAATGAGGTTTAATTATTGGGTAAACTTGATGTTTAAATTTAGTCACTTTCAATCCGATCGTATCAAGAAATTAGTCTATAGTGGTTGGTTTAATTATTAATTATATTTAACAGACGAAGTACCACAACATGAGTGAAGTGGTAAACTGGTAACAAATTTTAGAATGTCCTAAGCCACTTCTAAGTGATAAGGAATGGCTAGAAATCGTCTCGCAACTGGTTTAGAAGTTGTTTTTTTTGCTGCGTTGATGCTCGCCAACACATATTATAGCGAAAGAATCATAATCCTATTCTATTTTTTGTCGACGATTATACTGATGATGAAGATGATGATGAATGTTGTTCCTATCCAATGGGTCCCTCAGAGGATTGTGAACTATTTGTCAGAAAATTTCCAATCTTGGAAGACATTTAGGAAATTTTAGTCAAGAAAAATTTCTTGCTGCCAAATATCTTCTTCAAATTTGCATTTTGATAGTTTCTAAAAAAATATTAGAAGAATTTTTTTTTTAATGTAATCAAGAAAAGGGGGACAGGTTAGTTTAGGGAGTAGAAACGATTATTTTATATTAAATTTGTTTTGTGAAGAATTTTCCATAATGGGTAATGATGTTTTAATAATGATTTTTTAATAAGATCGTTCGAGAAAGTAAATGAATTTGGTTGATGGGATACTGAGAAGACATAAGCCCATAATGATTCATGAAATTCCTCATATAGAAGGATTAAAAGCCAGCTTATTGAAATAGTGTAATAGACTTTCGAGAGTTTTTGAGTATTGTTTAAACTTAAGGGGATCGTTCCGCCTAAAATTGCTAAATTTTCCCCAAACCTTTTTGCTTAAAATATGTGTAGAGAACATCTTGTTAAAGTTTTACGTCGTAATTTGCAAAAATGAGTCTGTTAGGCTTTCTTCAGTGTGACGCATTCGAGGTCCTCTGAGTACGCGTCGCTTTCTCTTTTCTGCGCCGCGGTCAAGCTATTATTTCTGGATGGCCAGACGCCACTGATCCCACATCGGTGCTGCTTTTGTCGTAGAATGCGACACCGGATTTGTCATAGACTACGAAGTCTTGTGCAATTTCTGTGAGCTGTGCTCCAAAATGGAGAAATGCCTTTCTCATGCGCAATTTACCATTTGGAAGACAACTCACGCATGCAACAAGAATTTTGATGGTAAGTCCGGTGCCATAGAAGCAGAGGCAGCCAAGAGGATTTGGACACGATCAAATGCACTTGCATTTAGATCCACCAGCTTTGTCGGAGATGGAGACTCTGCAGCCTCCAATGCTGGCATGGCCATGAATGATGGAAAGGGTCCATATCTTGTACCAGTGGTGAAGGAAAAGTGTGTGAACCACGTTTTTAAACGTCTGGGCACACGTCTTCGTAACCTAAAGAAGGACCTCCGGAGACAAGTGACGACCAAGAGGAGCCAGATTGTTCAGAGAAACCTGCTCGCGGGACAGCACGTGCTGACCGATGCCAACATAGACAAGCTGACGCTGCACTATGGTCAGAATATTCGAGCTCACGACCCCAACGCTTCAGTGGAGTTTTTGAGGAGGTCTTTTCTTACCTCATATTACCATGCCAATAGCACCGATAAAACACACATACAAACACACACACCTACACACACACACACACTATATATATATATATATATATATAGATAATATTGAGGATAAATCCCAGAGCCACGAGAAACTGATGCATCATCCTTTAATTTTTCAATTTTTCACAACGTCTCGAAAACTACAAGTTTTCATTTTCAGGCTAGAATAAGTTTACAAAGTTAATACATATGAAGAAAACTTAAAAAGGCCAACAAGACATTATTTTAAAAGGTGACCAATTATAAAATATCAGTAAAATGTACTATAAGTTAAAATTTTAAATAAGACTTGGCGAGAGTTAGATTTGCTATAAAATAAGGTATTCCATTCCCAAAATACTTTTCATAGATTTTCAAGAAGCCAACTAAAAAAAAGCGCTGGAATTAAGTCTTTCTGAATCTTGCTTTACCTTTAATAATAGAGTTTACTGCCAGATTGATGGTGTTGCAATGGGTTCTCCAATGGGACCACTTGCAGCTGACTTTTTTATGACACATCTCGAAGATGAAATGTTTTCTACTAATTTAGATTACAAACTCTCCTTGTACCGCCGTTTTGTTGATGATTCCTTGGCAATTTTTAATAATCCTGCACATAGCCAACTTTTCTGTAATTTTTTGAACACTTTACACCTCAACATCAAATTCACCATGGAAGTAGAGTCAAATGATAAGATGCCCTTTCTTGATCTTTTAATCACCCGAGATAATGACCAGTGAAAAATTCAAACAACCATTTCCCCAAAAAAAAACTTTCACAGGACTAGGTCTGAACTAATTTAGTTTTTGTGATTTTAGATACAAAATATCCACAGTAAAAAGTTGAATACATAGAAGTTTCTCGCTATTATCCACTTACCCATCAATCCATAATGAATTTATTTTTCTTAGGGAATATTTTATAAAAGATTTATTTCCTTCTGACCTATATGATAGAGTTTTAAAAAAGCTACTTAATAATCTCATTAACCCTCCTCAACCCTGCATAGAAGTTCCTAAAATGCGCATATATTTACTAATTTCAGAGATGGTTTTTTTTAAACGATGCTTTTAAAAGAAAAATCCTATTTATTTTTAAAAGATATTTTCCCCAAATCAACCCACAAATAGTTTTTTTATAAACAAACTATCGATAGGAAGTTTTTTTAGCAGTAAAGATCCTATCTCTTTGGAGTTCCGCAGTGATAATGTGTATTTATTTAAATGTCCCAGTTGTACTGGAGCCTCTTACATTAGCAGCACTGTCAGGTCTCTTGGAGCTAGGTTCTCTGCTCATATGGGGATTAGTTGGCGCACAAACAAAATATTAAATAAAAAGGAAAAGTCATCTATTAGGGAATCACCATAAGCTGTAAAACTGACATTTCTATTGAGAATTTTCAAGTATTAGCATTTAACAACAACTAACATTGCCTAAGAACCCTCGAATCTTTATATATCAAACACTAAAAAACCTACACTCAATGAAAATTTAAGTGCAATATCTCTATTAATTAACTAATTTTTACTACAATTTGTTAGTTGTTTTTTTTTTTTTAACAAACCAAGCGTCACTGTAACCCATAAATAATAGCTCCTTGTTTAACCCACCATTCACTCTCTAGGATGGATCCACTTTAGTAAGACCCAAATTTACTGTTTTTATATAAAATGTTTTTTAACTCTTACAGTGTTTACAAAATTAAAAACAAAGTTTAAATTTATTATCTTTAACTAATGCCAGGTCAATTTCTTTTATAATTTTAATTAATTTCTGCTATAAACTTTAAATTTATTAACTAATTTTTTTAATCAGTTTTAAAGCAAATTTAACAGTTGCCAAGTCATATTTAAAATAAAAATTTTACTTATAGAACATTTTAATGATAATTTATAATTGATCACCTTTTAAAATAATGTCTTGTTTGCCTTTTCAAGTTTTCTTCATATATATTAAGTTTGTAAACTTATTCTAGCCTGGAGATGAAAATTTGTAGTTTTTGAAACGTTGTGAAAAATTGAAAAATTAAAAGATCATGCATCCGTTTCTTGTGGTTCTGGGATTTATCTTATCCCCAATATTAATTGCACGCCTCACGGACGAGCTCCATATATATATATATATATATATATATATATATATATATATATATATATATATATATATATATATATATATAGATATATATATATATATATATATATATGTGTGTGTTATCCAGAAAATATACTTGATATTTGTTATAATAAAGCCAAAAAAGTTTTATAACGAAAGTACTATTGAGAAAGAAGCGCCCAAGAATATCCTCATTTTACCTTATTTTAATAGCTTTGAAACCGTAAAAACATTGTTAAAAACACTTAATGTAAATCTTGTTTCCTCTTATACTAATACTTTAAAAGAATGTTAATAAAAAATTGCCCTAATGAAACAAATAACGTAATTTATAAAATCCCTTGTTTGGATTGCCCTTTATTTTATATTGGGCAAACTAGCAAGGATCTGAATGTGCGTATTAAGCAACATAAGTACTCTGTAAACACTGGGCAAACATCAAATGCCATTTTTATCCATTTGAGTGAAAATTCCCATCGTATTAATTGGAAGGAGAGTTCTGTGATTGCCAAATCAAATGACTTTTTTTCACGAAATCTTTTAGAATCGGCATTTATACAACTGACCTCGAATTTTAATCTCAGCCCTGGAATGTATTTTTTGGACCCTTGTATCAAAAGAATGTTTAAGAATGATTTTAAAGATAAAATTTCTGAATTAATGATTACCACCTAGAAGTTTTTTTAGCTTATTTATATAAAAAAACCTTTCCTCATATTTTTCTTTTGTCATATTTTCTAGTTATCATGTGTAAACTTTTTTTTTTTTCATATTGCATATGTGATTGCCAAGCATTGCCCCCCCCTTTCTTTTGTAACCCGTAAACTTTTTTTTTAACCCTGACGGCTCATCTCGTTAATAGGATTTTTCCAGGTATCTGCTAATCCTACCCCTTTTAATCTTTATATCCCATATTTTCATTAATCAGGTGTATAAATATCTTTCTCTTTTTCCCTGTCTTTTAGTCTGCTCAGTAAAGGACCATTAGTCGAAAGGCCTCGCAGTTCTCCGGTGTTTCATTTTCCTCGTGGCTGTAACGTTATTCATAAATTCCTCACGTTCCTTATTTTCGTGATTCAGTTATACATATATATATATATATATATATATATATATATATATATATATATATATATATATATATATACACATATATTGACATATATGCTTATATATGTAAATCATATTCACTAAAACTGCTCACATGAAAAATTTGATTTTTCGAATTTGCACCATTGGATTCAGCGTCTTCTTCCCATAAAAACGTTGGCAGCCGTTTTTTATTTTTTTTATTTTTTTTTTTTTTTTATTATGCTTATTTGAAACAGAAAAATGTCCCAAAATCGATTTATTTTTCAAATAGCCATAAAATGAAAAAAAATACCCTAAGAAAATGACTGTTTAGAACATTCTTTTCACAAGATGACGCTGAATCCAATGGTGAAACTCGCATTTAAAAGAATTAGTGAAGAATTCGGGTGAAAATTATGACTGATCGCACTTAAATTTTACCCTACGCACGCTGGTTTGACTTCTCTTTCTGAAATATGTTACCCGAAAGTTCTTTTTGAGTGAACATTTTTTCTTTCGGACCAGATGTCAACAGTTCAGCTTTATCCTTCATGAGTGCCAAATCTCCGACCAAATCACTTAATTCTGATTGTTTTGGTTCGTTATCCTTATCAGGGAGAAATCTGAGTTGGGTAATGTTTCCTCCATACTAGTCCGGGCGTCCTCACCATACTCTTCTACATCATCGGTACTTTCGATGCCATCCTCCGGTGGTAGTGGAAAGGGAAGATTATTGTTGTGCGGCGCTGGTCGTATCTCGGATTCCAAACTATGATCGACGGTTTGTAGCATGTCTTTTTTTGCTTCCTCCATATTATATGGGAAGGGCCAAAGGCCTTGCCCTTTTTCCTCTTGATGAGCCAAGCAAGTATTCCATTTGATCCAGGGTTACACACGACACGCACCCCCTCTTTTGTGCCTTGATCCGCAAGGAAAGCCAAAGTAAAATCTCTCGATCATCTCTTGAGATCATTAATGACTATCCAGTGCTGAGACTTGGGTGCTGGTGAGGGGGAAGGCGTCATGAGCCACACACATAACGAAATAAGTCATGATCAGTCTTGCACTGCCTCGACGCCCCAACCGCATTATTAACATAAATGTGTAAACAAATAAATACTCCAATCTAAAGGGGTTGAAATGTTACCTGCCGCTCTATTTACTTTCGACATTCAGCCACATCATGAAAACTAGACAGGGTGCACGTAAATGGATTCTATTTTAGGAATCATCTCACAAAACCATATTAAAGTGAATAATAAAAAAGGTCGGATATTTTTCGTTGTCGACCATCGTGATCCATCTTTTTCCGGGCCTAACGAGAGGATATCAGGTCGGGCAAGGTCTGCCTTGTTGCGGATGACATTTGGAGGATTGTGTGCCCTTACGATTTCAGCATATCAGTTGGCTCTACTTGCCCCAATGCTGTAGCAGAATTGACGACTTTATATCTTTAACAGACCTTCGTTTCCCCCATTTTCACCACTTTCTTCGTGATACGACCTCGTTCCTATTACACTTTAAATTTAGGGAAAAACTCGCACTAGGTAAACCTTAGGAGAGTCACGTTCCTTCCAAGTACCTGGTACCCAGTTTACCTTACTCTAACACTGTACCTTCCACATTTTTTACTTCCCCTAATACCTCATTTCCTTCATCCGCTTTACTTTAAAATATTTCTATTAAACTTCTCTCGTTGGTTTTCCTTTTCTTTGAGGTAATAAAAGATTGCATTAGCTATTCGAAGAAGTACTTATGGCATAGAAAGCTACTTCACACCAATAGAATATTTTTTAGAGTTTTAGGTTTCCCGTACCACCTTCTCATCTTCCGCCCAATTCGCTCACCCCCTACGTTCGTCGATCACAGTGAGTGTTTCTCCCTTTATTTCGCATCCTTCCCTCCGCCGTCGTTGGCGCAGCTGGCGTCAATTTCTCATTTCGCTCACTGTCACTGTCTCGGGTGCTCTGCACCTGTAGTGACTCCCATGCGCCCCTTCCCCCGGTTCGTCTCGCCGCGACCTCTCCCTGTGGTTTTCTAATCACATTCATAACGCAAAGTAGTACAGGTGTGGGAGCGAGACGCGCCTTCGAGCGACTCCCTCTCATGGCAATGATATGTGTGTGGCATCCCTTGCCTACAGACTGGTCGCTCATACATCCAACCGACTGCTCATATCTGCCGATGATCTTCTCACCAGCTGAAGGCACAATCTAAGCTTCTTTATCGTTTCCCTCTCTTTCGAAAATTATCTTCTGCTGGGTAGCCATAAATCTGTCTCTTAGTGCTTAATATTATTTAATATTTTAGAAAATTAGGGCAGAAATAAACGAAGGAATTTTTATCAGGAAGTGTTAAAAATGAAGTTAATAAGAAGGGTCGTGAAGCCAAAATGTGTGATACGAAGATATATTCCGATATATCTAGACACTAGGTACCTGGGTGGCACCCAACGCTCCTAAACCTAGGCTGGGAACAATCTAAGGTACAATGATGCCACGAACGATCATTAACCCTGGCTCGGGAGAGTTTTAAGTGGCCTCGACTTAAGTATCGCTTTGGAATGCGATGGATGTGAGGGAGTGAGAAAAGTGGTGCATCTCTTTCCAGCCTGGTGAAGACGAGATCGGTTTTTTCACGTCGATCGACTAGGCACGGCGTCAATCTCAACGAGAGCGGAGCTAAGCTTTCAGGAAACTGCCACCCATTCGCGGATACGCTGAAGCCTACCTCTAAGGGTGTCAGTAGGTCTACATGAAACATAACTCACAACACAGCTATCATTCCCTTTTTTTCTTCAAATAACAGCATAGTCAGTCCTCTTAATTCCGGAGCTCAGAAGATGGAGTAGTTGTATCTCTTATGAGGTCACACGTTTAAATACATATGAGCACTAGCGTGAAGCACTAATGTCCACAGTGGGGATATTCATATTCCTAAAATCCCCTTTACCCAGATGACTAATGTCCTTTAATGGGGTAATCATTTTCATGCAACAGCTTTACCCCGAGTACTTTTGTCCCTTCAAGGGCTATTCATATTCAGAAAAGCACCTTAGGCGGAGTAACAATGTCCCCTGAGAAGGTAATCATATTCCCAAAAGCGCTTTAAGCCGAGTACTAATGTACTTTGAGTGGTTAATCATATTAAACAAAGTATCTTACGCAGAGTACTAATGTAGACTGGGGTTACAAATATTCACAAAAGCCCATTACACAGAGTAATAATGTCCCCTCATGTGGTTATCATATAAAAAAAACTTACGGGGAGTACTAATGTATCCTACAGGTTAATCATATTCACAAATTCACCTTACGCGGAATAGAGTCCCCAACGCATGGGGAAAAGAAGGGTTTTACGATCGTTGGGTTGTGTCAAATAACACCTGGTTCCACCCTTCCTCAACCGAAGAACCATCCCTTGAGCCTTCGGGTATGCAATGATCTTCATTTGGATCTCTACGTGAAGCATCGTGAGATCCTGCCTCCCCGATGAAGTGCAAGAACGGCGCTACCTACTAGGAACTTGCTAGTTCAAGGAATCAAGTAACTTGGTTTCTTGAATGTGTATAATAGTGTTAGTGCTGTCTGGCAATGAGCATGGAAGTTTAGTTCTGGCTGAGATAGCTTGGGAGAAATATTTGCTCTGGAATGTTTTGTAGCACAAAGTGTATGATCTTATTTGTTATAACAGAGGAAGCGCGATTCGACACCATGAGGTGTGTGTGTGTATTTACTCTATGAAAGGAATTATGGTTAACGTTTTAATAGATAATTTCTTTCATTTTCTTTTAAGCTAAAATTATTTGCTAATGTAGATAAGAATAAGTCTCGGTCGGGCCAATTTGCATAAATAAATTAAACACTTGAAGAAGTAAAACACCAAGACCTTAGGAAGATGAGGCGGGAGACTAACCTCTTCTAGATATGTATACAACTGTCGTAGAATGCCCTTCCTTTTTGTTCTAAGAGTGCTAAGAGTGCTAATATATTGATATCTTAATATCTTAAAGAATAGAGCCGTTCCGAAACACGTAAGGATATAGAGATGCACAATAATTCCCAAAATAAACTTATATTTTACCTTTATCAATTGAATACATAACATTTAAACATTAACTACAGCAATACTCTGAATATTATTATAAACAAGAATTAATTAAATTAGTTTGACCCTCAAAAATTGGTTAATTTCTCTACACACTACAATAATATAAGATTTAGGCTTACGGACTCTACTGGAATTTAAAGGCCTCAGAAATGTTATTGACTCACAACGCATGCCGTCTGGCCAGATGTAGATGGGCGAGATCACACGGTCGTTTTGGAGAGGGTAGCAGCTGGGGGTCCACACGGTATTTCGGGGAGGGGAGGGGTTCTTCACGGACGAAAATAATTACGGTGCTTTATGCAACACCAAGGTAGTCGTGGTCTCTCTGGCGAGCGGGAGTCGAACTTGGTTCTTAAACCAAGTTAACTTTGAGTAAGGTGTGACCACCGAGTAACGAGCTCGAGGGGGAGCTTTTCTCCTTCGTTACTTAATTCCTCATGGACGAGGACTGAACTCGGGGAGGGTCTTCTTAAAGGGCGAGGATAACGGAGGGGGATTTCTCTGGCGTGAATAAGTTACTTAAAGTTCGGTTTGGTAACCAGGAACTAGCTCGAGGATGAGCTTCATCTTAGTTCCAGTCTTCTTCAAGGGCGAGTATAACGGAGGGGGTTTCTCGGACGAGAATAAGTTGAACTTGGTTTCTTAATCACGTTAACTTATGAGTTCGGTGTGGCCACCGAGTAACGGGCTTGAGGGGGAGCCTTTTCCTTCTTCTTTTCTTAATTCCTCAAGGACGAGGAATACCCCTGGTGTTTAAGATGCACCAGGATATGAGGAGTCTCTCTGGCGAGAGTAAGTTGAACTTAACAAAGTTAACTTAATGTTTGGTTTGATAACCAGGGACTAGCTCGAGGATGAGCTTCTTCTTAGCCACTTAAGGTAGGTAGCCCTGCCTCTCTTGCAGGGTACTTCTTGGTCTGGTGACCCAAGTAAACTACCTCTCCAGTCTCGGTAGCTCGGTTTTGATCCGAGGACTTCGTCACCTAGAGACTGACGTATACTACCGCGATTTTTCTCAGTGTTCCTCATTTATACCTTGTCACCCCACTGGTTAGTGGTAAGGGGGGGAGAGGCTTGAGGACGGCCCTAGGAGAGTTCTTATGCCCAACGGTTTTTCCCACCGAGTCTTATATCGGCTCCTCGTTATCCTTCGAGCTTGGGAGAAACACGTCTCCAATTTCTTATTTGACGTGAAACTGGATCTTACTCTCCTGGGAGAGATCTTGCATTGGTCTTTCATAGCGCCGTGTGGAGCAGTGCTGCAGCCACGCGTTTGACCCGCCGAGGCCTGGGCCGGATGTCTTTGCGGTAACCGCCTTGTGACTGCACCACGAGTGAACGGGGGGAAGGGGGAAGTGACGTTCCCCCTACACACCTCCCATCGAAGAACTTAATGGGGCGGGGGGACTCCCGGGAACTCAAAACAACTTACTCAACCTAGTCGAGATTAGCAAAGTTGTATTTCTTTGAGCCCTCTCTTACATTAAGTTTCCTTACACATGAGCGCCCTCGCGCGCGTTTACACAGGCAATGTGTCGATCTAGACCTACTCGCAATACAATTTTACATGAAAATAACAAAACCTTAATTCGTCGATTACCCACAAAAAAACAAAAAAAAAACAAGCTACTTCCTTACATTTTTAAGTTTTTGAGAACTTAAATCCTACCGATAAATATTAACACCAACAACAAATGAAAACATGGTTTCACGCTCATTAGGTACTGAAATAACCCTCAATGGTATTTCGGCTCCGCCTATAGAGCAGCTGTACTTTATCGGCTCCTTTGATGTAGTTAATATTAAAATGGTGCTCTAATACCAATACTTTACCGCGCCTGAGTCGGCCGTTTGGGTTATTGAGTCTACCCCAGTATGTTACTAAATGGTAGCGGTATTTCAACCTACTCGAATTACCCTACTTATGGTACTTGACTACCTTTAAACTCAACATTATGGCTAGAGCGGCCTGTTGCAGCGGGGCATAATTGATGGAAGCGTAGGTCCCATAGCTCTCCTTTACCCAGGTACACGGGAAGATTGGGTCTGGGTTCGATCTTTGGGGATCGAAAAAACTTTTCCCTGCGAGGTCGTTAATGGGCGTGGCGCTCACTACGACTTGGCGTATCAGCGGTAGCTCCGTGGACGTTGCGTTCGGGGAGGAGACTAATAGCGGTAGGGGATACTCATCCGCGTCTACCATTTGACTAGTCTTACCTGGGTGTATCGCAATAGCACCTCTTTCCTCCTTCCTTGTCAACTCATTTGACTTGGTTCTCTTCGTAGGTAGTTCCTCAGGTACACCTGCTCGTACCTCTACCCTACCTTCTACTTCTTCCCTGATAACCCCATTTGGCTGGGTTCTCCTCGTAGGTTTTCGCTTAAGTACTCCTGCTGGTACCTCATTTCTACTTTCTACTTCTTCCATCGTTACCCCATTTGGCTGGGTTTCCCTCGATGGTCCTTTCTTAGGTCCAGGCCGAGCTCCAACTTCCTTGGCCTCTATCAGATTCTCGATAGGTGCTCTTTCGAGTGCGAGCAATCTTTCCTTTTCTTCTCTCTCAACTCTTTCAGCTTGAGCAAGTTCTTTTTCCCTCTGTATTCTTCTTTCATCGATTTCTTTTTTGATCTTTATTCTCCTCTCTTTCGACTCTTTTTCCCTCTTCATTCTCCTTTCCTCGGCTTCTTTTTCTGCTTTCGCTATTTCCTTTTCCCGTCGATTTCTTCTTTCTTCATCTTCCAGCTTTATCTTTATTCTCCTTTCTTCATCTTCCATTTATATCCTTATTCTGAATTCTTTTGCTTCTCTTTTCAACTGTCTTATTCTTTCGTTTGTCTTACTTCCTCTTGAGAATCTTCTTTCCTCTATTTCTATTTTCCGCTGTATTCGGGATTCTTCACTTTTCCGGTTCATCCGTATTTCCATTAATTCCTATTCTCTTTTATCCTCTCTTAGTATATCCTCTGTTTTTCTATCAAACTTTATTAATTCTTGTTCTTCTTCTATATCCAAAACTCTTTTTTCTTCTTCACAATCTATTCTTAGTTCTGCCATGACGTAGTCATGCATCTCTGTGCCTTCAAGTAAAATCTTTTGACCGGATCCATTTTGTGTTGGTCCGTCGATTTTCCTTTCTGTATTCTCAGGTAATTATGCCACCACTCACCAGGTAGCGCACAGCATAACTTACCCTTAATCCCACTACTATGTTGATTGAAGTACCACTCCGACAACAAATTTACCACTTGGCGTACCAATTATCTTAGTTTGTTACCACCCCTAACTCTACCAATTTTCCTCTCGTCAATTATTCTGTTATTCCTGATATGATATTCCTTTACGTGTTGGCTCTTCCTTAATTAGACACTGCTGGGTTCTTTCTAAGGCAAACCTACAAACCTGACACCACTTTTATAATATGTCGTAGAATGCCCCCTCATTTTGTTCTAAGAGTACTAAGAGTGCTAATATATTGATATCTTAATATCTTAACGAACAGAGCCGTTACGAAACACGTAAGGATATAAGAGAAACGCCTAATAATCCCCAAATAAACTTATATTTTACCTTTATCAATTGAATACATAACATTTAAACATTAACTACAGCAATACTCTGAATATTATTATAAACAAGAATTAATTAAATTAGTTTGACCCTCAAAAATTGGTTAATTTCTCTACACACAACAATAATATAAGATTTAGGCTTACGGACTCTACTGGAATTTAAAGGCCTCAGAAATGTTATTGACTCACGATGCGTGCCGTCTGGCCAGATGTAGATGGGCGAGATCACACGGTCGTTTTGGAGAGGGTAGCAACTGGGGGTCCACACGGTATTCCGGGAGGGGGGGTTCTTCACGGACGAGAACAATTACGGTGCTTCATGCAACACCAAGGTAATCGTTGTCTCTCTGGCGAGAGGGAGTCGAACTTGGTTCTTAAACCAAGTTAATTTGGAGTGTGGTGTGACCACCGAGTAACGAGCTCGAGGGGAAGCTTTTCTCCTTCGTTACTTAATTCCTCATGGACGAGGACTGAACTCGGGGAGGGTCTTCTTAAAGTGCGAGGATAACGGAGGGGGATTTCTCTGGCGTGAATAAGTAACTTAAAGTTCGGTTTGGTAACCAGGAACTAGCTCGAGGATGAGCTTCATCTTAGTTCCAGTCTTCTTCAAGGGCGAGTATAACGGAGGGGGTTTCTCGGACGAGAATAAGTTGAACTTGGTTTCTTAATCACGTTAACTTATGAGTTCGGTGTGGCCACCGAGTAACGGGCTTGAGGGGGAGCCTTTTCCTTCTTCTTTTCTTAATTCCTCAAGGACAAGGAATACCCCTGGTGTTTAAGATGCACCAGGATATGAGGAGTCTCTCTGGCGAGAGTAAGTTGAACTTAACAAAGTTAACTTAATGTTTGGTTTGATAACCAGGGACTAGCTCGAGGATGAGCTTCTTCTTAGCCCCTTAAGGTAGGTAGCCCTGCCTCTCTTGCAGGGTACTTCTTGGTCTGGCGACCCAAGTAAACTACCTCTCCAGTCTCGGTAGCTCGGTTTTGATCCGAGAACTTCGTCACCTAAAGACTGACGTATACTACCGCGATTTTCCTAAGTGTTCCTCATTTATACCTTGTCACCCAACTAGGGGAGTGGTAAGGGGAGGGAGGGGCTTGAGGACGGCCCCAGGAGAGTTCTTATTCCAACGGTTTTTCCCACCGAGTCTTACATCGGCTCCTCGTTAGCCTTCGAGCTTGGAAGAAACACGTCTCCAATTTCTTATTTGAGGTGAAATTGAATCTCACTCTCCTGGGGGAGATTTTGCATTGGTCTTTCATAGCGCCGTGTGGAGCAGCGCTGCGGTCACGCGTTTGACCCGCCGAGGCCTGGGCCGGATGTCTTTGCGGTAACCGCCTTGTGACTGCACCACGAGTGAACGGGGAAGGAGAATGACGATTCCCCTACAACAACATTCCTTGCAAAGGACATAAGTCATACTTCTTATTAAATTCAATTAACTTTGTTTAATGAACAACGCCTTGGAAATAAAGAAGAAAAGTTCAAATTTTTCAAAAAATTTCCTAAATTTATTTTACACAAAGATTAAACTTTTTCTCTCAAAAAGAAATGAAATATTCTTCTTTTTTCTTTATAAATGGATATTAAACAAATGGTTTTTATTATCCTGATGTTGGTTGTAAAGTCTAAATTGATGTCTGAAGCAGCTACTGAAAAATTGCAGAAGAAACTGATTGATTCGCAAGCTCACAACTCATTAAAGAGGGTGTTTGAAAGTAAACCACTGCTCGAGTTATATGCATCTCTGCACTCAGAAAAGTTACGAAATTTGGACAAATTTGCAAGAAAAATGTTTGTGTTATTTTCATCAACTTATAATTTGTGAATAGATTTTCTCTCCAATAAAAGTTAACAAGTCAAACAACAGATCACTTTTCACAGAGTCAAATCTTCAGTCAGTGTTAAGGATCAGAACAAGCAACTTAATACCTAACTTTAAAAAACTGATAAATGACTGCAGTTAGATGCATCATTCTCATTAACATTGTTCTGTTACTTACTGAGTTACTTTCTATTTTAAAATATTAATTACTAAAAAATATATTTTTTAAACTTTTATTGTGGCTATTTAAAATATTATTTTAATTAATATACTATGTGGCTCTTTAAAATTGTGAAATTGTGAAGGTGGCCCTTGCAATAAAAGGTTTACTCACCCCTGGCCTAATCTGTCATTCAATCTTGTAGGAGGCCTACGGAGGGAAGATGGGCATCAAGGCATCCCCTGCAGTATATGGCAGCAGAGCAAGGCAGGAAGCAGCCCCACGGAACTTATCTGTCTTCTCATCCAGCGATACTGACTTAATTTCAATATTTACCATAATAAAAATGAATTGAATATACAACCAGTTCCAAACATAAAAAAGCAAAGTATGGGATAATTTGACTTAGTTATTGACAACAACAGTAAAATGGAACAAAGATTTGTTCAATATTAAAAAAGTGCTAACGAACTGTGACATATAGTGGTTCTAAAGGAGGCACTTCCTAAATTGTCACAAATGTGGCATAAGTACTTCATAATCACAAAGCATAGATTCTAGAGAATATAAAAATCTTGAAAGAAGGTGCAATCGAATTTCTTCAAGCTAAATATAAAGTTTTGCCTATTCATAAAATTTATCTTTTTCTATGACCTAAATTTCGCCATGTAATAATGCAAACTAATATTAACCGTACAAAATTGCTAACGAGTATTCATGAGAAAATTCATGTTGACTTTATGGACAATGAAAAAGTAACTGATGAGCCTGAAAGAACCTGTTCATCTCCGAAAAGAGTTAAGACTCGGGAATTTGATGAATGGAAAGGCAAGCAATGCCATAATGAAAAATCCCGAAGTTCAGTTTCTTGTAAAGAACTTGAGCAGTACATCAGCTACAAAATTGATAAAAAAAGGGATGTTCTTTAGTTTGGGAAAATTTACGAATCCATGTTAAACTGTTTACTATATTGGCTAGGAATTACTTAAATACTCCTGCATTCAACGAGAGGAAATTTAGTACTGCGGGAATTATACTTTCACATAGAACTGATTTAAAAGAATAAAATATCGACGATCTTTTGTTTCTGCATTGCAATTTGTAATTTTAAAACCTCCGTCAATTAAGTGAAGAGTAAATTGAATAATTTTACTATCTATTTAATTTTATGTCTTTTTTTAAAGAAGAAGCTAAGTAATTATGAAAAAAAATATTACCGGTACTGCACAGGTAGGTTTAGGTTCCAAAACTAAAATACAAGCGCCACGGGCACGGGAAATCTCTATCTCCCACCCTCTCTTATTTATATATGGAATTCTTTGAGACGTTATTCTTGCCCCAAATCCTCGATTTTCCTATTGTATGGTGCCGTTAAATTGATATTATATGCCTTTGGCCTTCCTCAAAAGATATTCACAATTTCCTATGTAATCTTAATTCTCTAGTCCTTTCTATTAAATTTACCCTTGAAATTGAGGAAAATCGGACTCTTCCTTTTCTTGACCTCTTAATACATAAGACGCCGTCAGGTTTTAAATTCTCTGTTTATCGCAAACCGTCCAACTCCAGTTCATATATTTACTTTTATTCTTATCACAGTGTTAAAATTAAACAGTTTGTTTCTGCGTGCATTACGCCTTGTTAGTCCGGATTTTTTGGATAAGGAATTGTCCAATATCTTTGAAATATGTAAGAAACTTTGTTACCCTCGTCAATTTTTGCATGCGTCATTGAACTTTGCTAAGAGAACTTTTTATAGAACTGATAACCCACCGGTTTTCAAATACAAAAATTGTCTTATCTTGCCATACTTTGAATCATTTCTTTGTCTCGCCCGTATTTTTAAGTAACTTAATATCTCTGAAAATTTCAGATATGAATCCACTTAATATAAAACGCTAGTCGACAATAATACAAGGAAAATAGGTGAAGTATATTCTATAGAATGTTCTATTTGTAATTTACCTTACATCGAGCAAACTGGTAAATCTCTATCTACTAGAATTTACCAACATAAGAATAATATTAGAAGATGTGAAATAAACAGCGATTTATTTTTACATTTATCTGAAAATAACCACCCCATTGACTGGAATTCTGCAAAATTCCTTTATCATTCCACTGAGTTCAAAAAAGAAATATTGTCGAGTGTTCCTTAATTGGCATCTTACCTAATATAAATATTTTCCCTGGCTTATTTAAACTTGACCTTGTTTAAAAAAAAAACTTGTAATAAATGAAATAACTTCATAATGCAGCCTTTTGTCACTATTTATTAGTGTAATATCATTACACTAATGATCGTGGATTAACTCTTAGCCCTAAATGTTTTCGCTCTAATGATAGTCCTTTAATTTTTTTTTCACCCACTATATTCCAATCATATACATGGTTTTGTTGTGTGTATTTCATTTTAGGGATGCATATGTTTGTTATTAGTTGCCTATTTTTCTTTTTCATAGTATTTTTCTGTCTTGTTTTGTGTTTTTTCCATTAGTTTGTACTATGTGATGGGCGTTCCCTACGGATCTTTGTACTTTATATAAGGTTGTCTTCTCTATTTGCATGCTATTCCTTGAAAATGAACTTGCAAATATAGTTCGAAAGTGCTTGGTTTTATCTCTTTTCATTTTCCTGTGGGTTAATATATATATATATATATATATATATATATATATATATATATATATATATATATATATATATATATATATATATATACATATATATATATATATATATATATATATATATATATATATATATATATATATATATATATCGGTGTATGTTGGAAGGAGCTTCTCATCTATACATGTTTTGTTAAAGACCAGGTTGTACAAAATAAAATGGATCTTCTTCAAATGATCTTTATGCTCCAACCAGATACAAAAAAAAAACTGCATTCGCCAGTTGGAACGTTCTAAAATAAAATTTATAAAATCAAAATACAACCTGGTCTTTAATAAAACATATATATATATATATATATATATATATATATATATATATATATATATATATATTGTCGAGGTTTGGTGAGTGGGTAATCCCAGTCCCACTTCCTGGACATATATTTTATTATCGCACCGAGGTGAAGCGGAGAAGAAGCATATCAATACACCTACCGTAGCCACTTCCGGTGAATAAGAATAAGCCCGGTGCGTACCTTCGATCCAAACTAAGATGCTGATCCTCTGAGTGTGTCTCCACTCAGTAAAAACCAACCATGGGTGGATCGGTGTAATATTGAGATTTAAGCCGAGTGGATTGCTTAATAATTACAAAGGATCGTCCAAAATAGTTAAACACACAGATACAAAAATAATCTTTCATGTACATGAATTTGAAATAAGCAGCAGCTTATATAAATATAAATAGAATTAATCTTGCACTGAATAAATAAGTCTACAAAAAGGTGTGGGGATTACTTGAAAATTACTCATTGGGATGCTTGCGTCTTAATGACACCCGACAGCATGAATGTAATATTATTATTGAGTTAAACACTGAATTAATTAAGCACTTTTAATACTCGAGCTTATGGCCTCTGGAAAGGAGTTCTCGTTCACAAATGAACTGGTGACGTTAGGGGAGGGGATAATTCAATTAACGATACCTTTGAGTTCATAAGTATGTTTGAGAATGACGGTAAAGATCTACTTCTGGTGACGATGATCGCACTTAGTCCTGCCGTCCGAGGTTACCGAATGAGAGGGTAGTCCTAGACCGGTGATATACTGATCCTATGCCGGATCACGAAGGTAAGCCAAACGGTGACTTAAATAGGACTTCTTCCTCGAAGTACCTGTCCGATTATTCGACTCATGGAGTGGATAGCCAAGACTATTACCTAGCTACGTCTAGGGTAATCCGCAGAGGGCGGTCCTGTGTAACCTCAGACTCTGAAGGGGGGAGGGGTACTGCGAGAAGTTTAGCACCTACAAGTACCGTGACGGCAACAACCAATTCCCCGAGAAGTTCCTTCATTGCAGCGGGCGAACTGTTTTCTTTGTGGATCGGACTCCACACAAACTCGACGAAGGTCCAAGATCTTCTACCTGATTCCAGGGAGAAGTTTTCCTTTTATTTCCCTCGCGTGCAGAAATCGAGAGAGAGACTAGAATTCTAGTAGAATCCGTATCGTCGCGCGAAAGACCTTTTTTCATCTGTGGGCAGAAAGTATGTCTTTCACGCCCTCGAGCAATCTCGGAGTTTACGGTGGCGCGAAAAAGGGCGACAGAGAATTCGAGGCAAGAGGTGCATTTAGAGATACGAGAGGGCACCTAGCTTTTGTCGGAGTATTACTGCGTACACTTATGTACGCAGTATTTAGACTTCTACATATATATATATATATATATATATATATATATATATATATATATATATATATATATATATATATATATATTTATATATAATCAAACTGACAGATGATAAACAGAAGCCATCCAATTATGAGGAGTAGCGGCTGCTTAGTGATCCAAAATTGAAGAATATCAGTCAAGATATCATCACAAATGGAAATATTGGAAATATTGATTAATAAAATGGGTTTCATCTCTAACTTTTGTATATATCACCGAAAATTATTATACAAACCTAATGAAACAAAATGCGTCTGATTATTTCTATTAATTTTCTTATAGAAAAAATATAAAGTCTCACTTTTCCCATATATATATATATATATATATATATATATATATATATATATATATATATATATATATATATATATATGTATATATATATCGAGAAGTATTTTCAAATTGCGTAATCATAATTATGCGATTAAGAAGGCAATTTGGTAGCTAACTAAGCCCTTCCTCAAGCCTTTGGAAAGAGCTCTTCTCACAGTCACGAGAAGAATCCAGCCTTTCTAAGACAAAAAAAACCAAAATTATGTAACTTCAATTAAATGTAGAATTTCAAGAACAAACCAATTATTTTGTGTACAATATTTGAGATCTATACGATATCTCAAATTCTTCTTCTTTTATAAAGAAATAAATCATCTAAAACCATTCTTCTACTACAACCTACATCCTAACCACCTAATAAGTAAACAATTGAAACCCTTCTGCCTTCCACTTTCAACCCAACATACAGCCTCAAAACAAATCACATTGATTCATTCCTTTTGTACAATTCGATCCTTAACTTCTCAGATAAAACCGAAATTTTGCTCATAACAAAAAGACAATCAAAGAAAAATATAATTTGTTAAATATATGAATTTCTATATAGTTGGAAATCGCGGGAATTAGAAAGACATTTTCCCCGGATGTTATTCACCTTAGAAGACACTGGGACAATGAAATTGATATAAAAAGAAACTTTAATTAGAGAAAAATTCAATTGGTATTCTAAAGGTAAGTATGTTAATTAAATAAATAACAATAAAATAAGAATAAACCAGACAAAAACAAAATAAGTACACAAGGTTAAATTCTCACTTAAGAGAAACGAATGAAGCAGGAAAATATACTACACAACAAGAATTGGCATGGGTGCAAAACACAGAAGGAGCGTTCATCTCCCAGGGTCTCAAGAGTGATTGGTTGAATGTACGGTACCGAAGCCGTTTGTAACGGAGGCGAGCATCAAGTTGTCCATTAGTAGCTCCTTCTATTCTCCGTAAGGGTAACTTTCGCCTACTTGTGAGATAATAGTTCATCCCCCTGTAGGCGGAGCCATTATAAAATCACCTGAAAGGTGAAGGGGATAGGTACTGAAACATATAATTTATTTTAGGCTTTTAGTTTGTAAGTCTGACACATGAAAACTTCTGATAATAGCTCGGGAGGGAATCACAGAACAAAAAGCTAGATCCCCTTCTAATATTATAATAACGACGGCCATGATTTATTTAGGTTTCGTGAAACACACCTTTTCTTCTCTGTCAATCTTAATCGTGGAAATCTGGGCTAATTACACTTTCTTATGGCAGCATTCATTGTACGGTTTACCGAAACACGATCAGAAACATTTTCCTTCTACCATGCTGATTCACCCCCGCCTTAGCTTGGGTGACTCGGATTGAGGAAAGGAGCAAAGTGCTTTTGGCGAGGAATACCTAAGTCTTCTCCACAGAAAGAAAATTATGCCAAAATTGTAGAGGAGGAATTGATTTCATTGACAGTTGGTTAAAATTTAGAGAATAATTTAACAAATGATCACATATACTAAGCTAAAAAAATTAGTAATAAAACAGAGTAGAACATACATCTAATTAAATGTAGTGAAAAACTATTGAAATCACGAATCATTAAGGCAGATGAAATAGTATCTAAAGAATCGTTTTCCTAATACAGTAAATCCTTCAATTTTCAGGTGACTGCGAACTACACTGCTCCTTGTAGACCCCATAGACAGGTAGGTGTTGATAGACCAAAGAATTGGGGGAGTTCAGAAGCATAGTGTCCATGGGCAACTCCAGTAGGCTACGTCAATGTTCTTTATAACATGCCAATGCTATTTTAGCGCTCTCTGTACAACCATTAACTTACTATTATCGGTGCTATTAAGTGTGCCTAATTGTGTTCCAGTAGGCATATATATATATATGTATATATATATATATATATATATATATATATATATATATATATATATATATATAAGGAATTAAACCACATTCTCCGAAGACAATTTAATTCAGAACAGTTTCGGTGTATCTCACACCCTTTTTCAACTGTCAGTTAAAAAAGGGTGTGAGATACACCGAAACTGTTCTGAATTAAATTGTCTTCGGAGAATGTGGTTAAATATCTCATCTTTTCTTGCGATATTGCAAGAATATATATATATATATATATATATATATATATATATATATATATATATATATATATATATGTGTGTGGTTAAGAGGGCAATTCTATGGTAACTAGCTCTTGATCGAAGCCCTCGGAAGGAGCTCACATACACGAGAAAATGACGCATAGTCAACTTTTATAAGAGAGCAAAAAAACTGTCTTTCGATCAACCTTTTTAATTATCATCCCTGCTTGTAGAAGAGAATGGAAAATTTGTTTTTTTCACTCTAGCCCGGCCCTGTGAAATCGAAAATAATTTGCAATAGCGCAATCATAATTATGCGGTTAAAAAGACAATTTTATGGCTAACTAGCTCTTAATCGAAGCCCTCGGAAGGGGCTCTTCTCAGATATACGAGAAGATGATGCATAATCAACTTTTCTCAGATATTAATTAAGCAAGAAAGTTTAAGATCTTAAAGGAATCGTAAACAAACTCTTAAATCACACTCCAAAACAAGATATTACGACTATAGTGAAAGAAGACAATTCCACCACCACTACCCTCAAACGACTTAGACTACGGATTTAGACCTACAAACCGATATAGAACGGCTCGCAATGTTATTCATGGGATCTCCGGTTCTGCCGTTTCTCTAAATAACAAATTTGCTCTCCTGACAAAGGAAATTCGTGATGACGAGCCTCCAATAGCTCTCTACGGAGCCTCGTCGGCAAGACATCGTAAGAGAAGAGGGACTTTCATTCCGGGAGTTGACAAACGATTTTGCAGCAGCTTTCCACGCTGAAATAACCGTTAATGAAGAGAGAAAAAATCATAATAATGTATAACAAAAACGATATAGGAGTGCATATGCCGTTGAAAATCTTTAGTAAGTACAAATTACTACCACAAAATATAATAGATAGGCGTAAGACAGTAGTGTGTGTTGGAATAGTGGCAATCAGTGAAAGTAAGTAATATGTTACACATTTTATGTTCATAATTAAATATAAGACTTATTAACGTTTGGGATAGTCTTATAAATCAAAGAGATCCCTATGAAAGGAATGGCATTCATATCAATGATATAGGAATGGCACGACCGGGTATACTTTTAAATAAATGTGGTATAAACTCTCCCTCAAATTTTCGCAATGCCGCAGATCGAGAACAAATTTTTAATTCATGGTCATACAAATCGGAAGAAAATAGCTCAGGATAATAACAGCTCCCGATATAGTAGTGCAATCAATAACAACAATAGAAAACTTGATAATGTAAATAAAAGGAAAATGGCAATAACAAAAGTAAGGCACCAAAAAACCCTCTACATTGAGGTGTATTATTGCAATGCTCGGAGCACCTGGAAAAAATTTAGTGAACTAAATTTAATTAGTGGTAAATATCATCAGAACATTCTTGCTATTACTGAAACGTGGTTGCATACAACAAACCGTAACTTTCTATCGTCATTTCAAATTCCGAGATACCTAGTAATAAACAAGGATAGACCTGTAAGAGAAAGAGGGGGTGTCTAATTTTACTTAAAAAGCGAAATAATATACGAGGTTCTAAATCGAAAACACAATCTGGATCAAAATTAACAATAAAGCTTTTTCTTTAGTTATGTGACTAATATACAGAACATCAAGTAATTCATATGAAGAAGACTTCACATTAAATAATGATATTAATTCAACCAATAATTACAAAAATGTATGCAAAACAATGGAGTCAATTATTGATTTAATATTACGCAATCATTTAGAGAGAAATCAAACTTTAGTAAATAGTTAACATGGTTTCAGGAAAGGGAGGTCTTGTGTCACTAGTCTGATCATATTTTATGAGCCTGTAACAAAAGTTGTCGATTTAGGTTCTCGCTACGATTTGATATATCTAGATTTTTCTAAAGCCTTTGATAAACTCCCGTTCAACATCCTTCTTTTGAAGCTAAAAGCTATGCATATCCATGAGAATACGATGCCTTGGATTTAAAATTGGTTGAAAGATCGTAAGCAGAGGATAATTTTAAATGAAGTGACACTCTCTTGTGTCTCGAGGACGCAAAACAGAAGACTACAGTTTGTAAAGAACAAATACCTGTACCTAATTACGGGTATCCGCAAGGAGAAAGAAGATACCAAAAGAGTTGCAGAGGTAGGTGGAGATAAACACATTAACACAGTCATAAAAAACGGTCTAGGATTATGCAAGCAATAGTTAATCAGCAAAAGAACGAAGTGGTCGTGGAAATGATTGACAAGAACAGAAAAGCCAGAAGCCACCCAATATTCTCAAGTTCCGTTAGCCGTATGGTTAACGGAGATGAAGTGTCGTTATACGCATGATGAAATGTCAGAAAACACCGGCAAATAAAATTATTTACCGACTAATGGAACTATTACCCAACTGTCAAAATACTCGATTACGACAACAATTTTACGAATTTTGGCTGAAGAGGAAGGAACTAGAAGAAAGAAAATTAAAAAACAACAAAAAAACACATAGACTACAGAATATAAGAATTAAAAAAACACTAAGTATTACCAATAATAATAAAATATCTATCATAAAACAACAACGACAAATGCGCATAACACATACAAGGAACACTACTTTTTTAAAACAAAAGGGTTGAACGCCTTTAAAACAAAATTCTACACAAACAATAAAATACTGAAAGCGATAAGCATGATCATCAGGCGGCTTGCATCCATTAGCACGTCTCCTACATTTACCGGATTAAGTATTTTTCATACCGAATACATTGTCCTCCCTGGTGTAGAGATAGCACCTATGGGATGGGTTACCCCCGGGCAGCAGGCGGGCTCGCTTACCCTCCGTTTTCCAACGGATGCGATTAAAGCTGAATATGCGGCATTGTTAGCCCTTTACTTATGTTGTCCTACATTTAACATTTGCTCATATAATATTCCCTGTGTAATTTTACTCGCTAAGGGAGCTTTGTTGGGTTCCTTGGCTAGATATGTTTCATGTAGGATTCTTTTGTTATTTCATGTAACTTTTGTTCGCAGTAGGCCGGCGGTAGCGTGGGTTCCGACTCATGCTAATCCGGCAGATTTTCCCTCACGCGGAGTAAAAATCAAAAGGCAAAATTCGGTGACGTCATCAACATACTTCACCAAGGGTGGTGACGTCTCTTTGGCGTGGCCTGTAGCCGCCTTACTATAAATGCCGCGTTGGTGTGATCACCCCTGATTTTCACCAGCCTTACCGTGGACAGTAACAACGAACTGCCAGATACTCACCGGACCTAAAGAGATCCTCGAGCCACCACCCCCCTCCTTGCCCCCCACCCCCCTGAATAAAAATACCTTTATTTCCTGGCTCGTCATAGTGATATGAGGTGCTAAGCCCTCCCCCATCCCTGCTCCGCCGTGATGTTTAGCTCCGTGAACGTGACTCTACACATAATAGCTTCGTTGCAACTATGCCGTTCTACTTAGAAAAGGCATAATTGTAAACTTTGGGGAAAGGAGGTCTGAGGCTTAGCCCGCTGCGGAACCCAGAGGAAGAAGCAACCTGGATTGGGATTCAGTTACAAACGTGGGGAGGCATAAGACCCTACCCTGCGTTCACCGTCCAGACCACAGAGGGAGACTCTACCGTCTCCGTGAGATGTCGGATGTAACTGTTAAATACCCAAAACCCAATAGAGGGGCGGCACCTCGACTGGAGTAAGTTGATTCTGGCTTCAGTCATCATTAAGTCCGCCATGTTTTCACACCTTCTGAGGAGCCCAAACAGGTCCATACTCACCCATCATCCGTCACCACATCCGAGTTATGTTCACGGGGTCCTCATCGGCGGGGCGGGGGTACGCCCCAAAAGAAAGAACCAAAGTCTCAATAATGGCATCCAGCAACTCCCACATAATTCTATCACATACCACAGATAAGACACCCACTACAATAGACCACCACACACTACTCAGCCTAGCCGCTACCCATGACACCCCTATCACAAAAATCATAAAATTACGTACAGGCCACAAGCTCGTCTTCCGCTCATAAGAGGACGCGCTAACTTTCCACGAAAACACAACCGATACACACGCCACTCACAACTTCTACACAAAACTCGTGGACGGTATCCTGAAAAGATACCAGATACGACTCACAAGGACCAATCCCTTATGATTGGCCTTCACTAACGATGACCTCCGTACACACCTCAGACAGGAGTATGGGAAGGAGGTCATCAAAGACCTGTACTTTAACAGAACAAAAAACTGGGCAGTGTTCACACTGTCCAGTGAAAACACAAAACAAATGCTGCTAGACCAAGGCATCAAGGTCTGCAGCACACTTACACACCCACAAAACATGGAATCACAACACAACATAAGACTAACGCAATGCCACCGGTGCTACAAAACCGGACACACTACTAATACATGCATAGCAGACTTAATCTGCTCAAAGTGCAGTGTAGTGGGGCACCACTACACCACATGCACTGCAACCACAGCCCTCTGTTCAAACTGTGGCAGCGACCCCGTCGCCGTCAACCCTAAATGTCCTTACTTGAGTAAGGCCCGCTATGAGGCCGTTGCGGCTATACGGCGCCCACAACCAGTCCACACAACCACATACTCCGCCCCCGCCCCATCTCCCCTCACTAGAACATTCGCCGAAGCTGCCGGTGCAACGTTGTCTTCTCCCCCTGCTCCACCCCAGACACACTCAACCTCCCCAGCAGCGCCCACACCTCACCCACACATCCCGTTCCCCCCCCCAGCACCTTACACTCAGAGAACCCCACTACTACTGACACCCACACACCATACAGCCACCCCCACCCCACACCACACACCCACATCACACAACTAACAAAACCACAAACACGAAACTACACCTGGCTACCTTGCTCTCAACGGTGGCAAAAGACATTTCATGGGGCGACCCTCGTGTATATGCATATATACTCAACACACTATTCGCCTCTAACGGTATAGAGCAGATTACCTTCCCTGAGAAGGTGTTCGCTCTAATAGACGAGCACATAAGAAGACCCGCACTCCTCCCCACCCCGGTGGGTACACACACCTTCCCACCGGGACCCACCGGCCCCCACTTTCACTATGCTCCCACCGGCTCCCGTCCTCCTGTCTCTGCACCTTCGTTACCTACTGCTCCCGTCTCTCTCCCAACCCCCTCTCCTGCCCGCACTCCTTCCACCTCTCTATCAAAACCCCTTCCTACCTCCAACCCCCCCCTTCGGCAACCTCTACTCCTCCCTCTACTGCCACCAACCCCCCTCCAACCGTCTCCGGCCCCTCTTCCACAGCCTTCAACCCTACTCCCACTGTCACCCCAACCACAACCTCCCCTCAGCCCACAACACCCCGTGCCAATCCAAAAAACCCTACCCCCAAAACCTCCCCCGCTCACACAAGCACGGGGCAAACAACCCCCCCCTCCAGCTGTATCCACTCCTCCCCCTTCCACTCCTCCTCCTTCCACTCCTCCCCCTTCCACCCCTTCTCCTTCCACTCCTCCTCCGACCCAACCTCCTCTCTCCCCCGACACCCCTCCTCTCATAATCTGTACCTCTCCTACTATCTCTAGCCCCTCATCTCCCAGCTCTACTCCATCCACGACTGCTACTAACTCCCCCTACCAAGACTCTACCCTCTCCAAGCCCACTACCTCGACACCTCCTCCCGCAGAACATACTCCTCCCTGCACCACGGCCTCCTCACCCAATAACACCACCATCAACCCCCATAAACAACAGCCAACACGGGTAAAGGTACTCGCTCCTCACGCCTCCTGGGCAACTACCAAGGAGAGGGGAACAGTACCGGGTAAGTCAGCCTCGTACGCACTCCTCCTACGACAAAAGGTCGCCTAAACATCGTACAACTAAACGCACGCAGTTGGCACGGTATTCGCCATACGGTTGCCAACTGGGTGCTCAACACATAAAGACCCGACATAGTACTCCTGAACTCTACCAGCCTACATCCTCCCAACAATAGACTCCGCATCGCAAGGCTATCACACCTACCTATCTCCACAGCCGCGGCACCTAGGATCAGTGATCCTAATAAAGCGCAACATACACCACTCTTTCATCAAAACACATGACGCCTAATTTCTAGCCTGCAAGATAGAGACAAGCTCCGGCCCCATAATAGTGGCCACCCACTACAGACCACCGCACCTACAGTTTAACTTAGAAGCCCAACTCCGGGCCCTATCAAGCTACAACCTTCCTATTTTCTTCGCGGGGGACCTTAACGCCTTTCACCCGACACTCCTTTCAAACAACACGAATGATGTGGGAAGTTACTTGGCCGCTGCCTTGCGGCGCTACCGCTGCGAGCACATCGGCCCAGCCTTCCCCACATTCTTCGGTCCTCACGGAGGCACCACTTCCCTGGACGTTGTCTTCCGCAACGACCATGCCACACGCTTTTACACACACTTATCACCCGGTCCCCACGTACTATCTGACCACATACCGATATGCCTTATCATATCCACATCTCCCATACTCATACCTACACCACCTCTATACGATTACAAAAAAATAAACTGGGAAGAATTCAGGAGTCACATATCAGCAAATACACCACAAAACCTCGACCTGGAAGACACCAATCCAGACCTAATAGACTACCACTGGTGCTCAATTCTAAACACCATAACCGCTGCACGCAACCTACACTCACCACAAAAAAATATACCTGCATAAAACATTCCACATTCTTAATACACACTCAGAGACTCATCACACAGTACAATAATCACTACACCAGAGGCCCACGAAAACACAACATAAATCACCTACGTGCCCGCATCCTACAGTGCGTGCAGCTAGACAGGAACCGGCAGTGGCGAGAGGTCGTCCGCATCGCGGACGACACCCGTCGCACGGACCCTTCCTTCTTCTGGCGGCCCCTAAAAAGGATGTTAGGCACTGACCCATGCAAACCCATCACCCTCCAAGTAAACAACCATACACTCACAGACACTAACGTCATCCTCGACGCATTTAGGTCCCACTGGGACACGGTACATACACACAACCCACCAAAACCACACGCGCAGGAGCACTTCCAGGAAATCCAAGAGTGGTGTCGTGCTCACGCTCACGAGCTAAGGCCTGCCCCCTAATACGAATGGAGGTGCTCGACTACACATCCACATTAACCATTCCAATCACCGTCGAGGAAACAAAACACTACATTAAAATAACACCAAAACGCGCCCCCGGCCCCTCCGGGCTACCAGACACACTTATGCACAACCTCCCCGCAAACATATACCCCACACTCACACATCTATTCAACGCCTCACTAGCCTCAGGCCACTTCCCCAAAATATTCAAAGTCTTTCATAACATACTCCTACACAAACAGCACAAAGACCCTAAACACCCTAACAACTACAGGCCTATTGCTCTATTAGAGCACCTAGGCAAAATACTAGAACGAATGGTGAACTACCGCCTACGGGAGTTCCTGAAAGAGAGGGACTGGTTCTCCTCCCATCAATAGGAGTTCAGGAGAGGCCGGTATACTCAGGCGGCCGTGACTATCGTTCATGACAGAATACAAAAAAAAACGCCAGATACATCAAAAGACTCTCTCCATCAGCAAGGACGTGGAGAAGGCCTTCGACAAAGTGTGGCACGAGGGACTCCGTTGGAAACTCGCCAACAATACGGAGTTACCTCTCTGAACCAGAAGGCTCCTCTCGCACTACCTCACTGAACGGAGCTGCCACATAAAATATAAAAACACCATCTCACGACCCTTCACCCCACGCTCAGGCGTTCCCCAAGGAAGCGTACTGGCACCCACACTATACATTATGTTCACAAATGATACCCTACGCCCACAAGAAAACTGCTGTCACATATACACAGTGGCCTACGCCGATGACGAGACCATTCTCGTCAGCGGCCGAGGCCCAGAAGAAATCGTGCTACACGCACAAAGAATACTAGACGAGCAGACAGATTACGAGGATAAATGGCTGATTGCTATGAATCCTCAGAAGACACATATGACACTCTACGGCGCTAGAGACCACTTCATGCACAACCCTCAAATCTACTCACATACACCAGACATGAACCACCTAAACCCAACAAGGCTCGAATACACTCAACGCACCAAAATCCTTGGGGTAACTTTTGACAAGACCCTCAGGTTCAATATACACCAAAATATAATACAAGCAAGAGCCTCACAAACAAACGCATCACTGAGTAGGTTCTAATCTGTGAGCAAAAGACTAAAACTACACATATACAAAGCACTCGTGCGTCCTATTCTCACGTATGCTCCACTGTCACTCGTAGCTGCGAGCGACACGTGGAAACGGAAGGCTCAGCGCATTCAGAACTCTGCTCTGAAGCGCGCTTGCCGTTCACCGTTGTACTCGAGAATGGACGTGTCGTGGTATGACATTACATTATATCAATACCATATTATATCTTTGGGAGAGGACCAATAACTTGAGAGCGAACCGACAAAAGGGACGGGAAACCACGCGTTCAGACGGGCTGAGTAACGAGAGAGTGCAACGAGGTCAGGCAAATTATGGACAATGGCAAAGTTCAAGGTTATTTAAAGAGACTTGAAAAAAATAGAATTTTATTTACACAAAAAAATTAATAAGAGAATTGAAGGGTAAAATTACCTCAAAGAATTAACGGCAAAAATCACATTAATAAACGAAGGGGGGAAGATTAACTCAATTGGGTTACTGAAGGGTGGAGGGGGGTTGGCTTACGGATGTCTTCTGCTCCTGAGGTGAGGCCGCTTGAACTTCAAAGCGGGAGGTTGGAGTGATGACGGTTCTCCAAAAGCAAGGGGGGGGGGTAACTTCCGGGCCAGGGGAGAGTATTTCGGATACCCGAAATAAGTTGGGCTTCGACAGGAGTTGATGAAAGAAGTCGGGAAAATCACTCGGGGCGATCGTTCAGTGGAATTACCTCCTGGCTGGGGCTAATTCCAAATACACAAAATAGTCCAGCTGTCACTTTGCTTTGTTGCTAGCACTTGACTTGGAACCATGGGGAAATCTTCTTGGTTCTGGCGAGACTTCTCAACTTTGTGTGTCTCCACGGAGTTGGGGGTTAGCGGGAAACAGCTCTACTCTCGAAGGGCCTCGAATCTTCTGGCAGAGCTATTTTAGCCCGCATAAAGGTGAATCTTGGGGGACTTGATTCGAGGCTACCGCTTGTGGAAGGGGGGGGGGGGGTAGGGTTACCACTTTAGTCCTAGCCGGGCCTTTTGCTGCACATGGGAGTTCCTTTCTGCTAAAGATCTTCCATGTGGGGATTCCCTCACAGGACGAACTACACAACAACAAATTAGCTCCTCTCAACACTTACGCTCACACCAGACTTACAAAACAACTCGAAAAACTCCCTAGAGATCCACTATACACGGCGTTACACGTAAGAAGGTACGCAATGGCGCCGCGATATCCCGCGGCCCACGAACACTCGCCACCCGTACCGTTCTTCGCATAACCAGTAGGCATCATGAATAACGCGTTTCCAACTGAGCAGACAGCCTTGCCCTCCTAACCTGCCTCCAACCCTCGTCCAGTCCAAAACCACGTAACCAACGCTGCCACAACAACACAACGCATCAGTGTATAGCCACCGACCTATCAACTCTCGCTATCTTTTCTTAAATGTTTTCCGCAACCCTCCTCTCTAACTACCTGACCGCCTGTATTACATACAGCGTCCCTCTCTGGCCTTTCTATATACATAACATATATCACTGTGATGAGTCGGGACTCGTGCTCCTGCCTACCTGCTGCCTACAAATATTAATCAATGTGTTAACTTTTTTAGATTAAAATTTGTGTTAAGAACTGCACTCGTTTTTATATTTACATAGTTCATGTGCAGCTTCATATTTTATATCTGTATTGCATAAAGGCGCAGTGGCGTCTTTTAGCAGCAGCCCTTCGGTAAGTGAACGTTAATGTTCTTAGATTAGGCCCGTGGGCCTTCGGCGTTCTTTATTTCATAAATCTTTGTGGGACTCCGTTCATACGGACAACCCACCACCAATACCCCCTAAAAAGCCGACTCCTAAGAAGGTCACGGACACACGTTCTCGTTCCGAGGCGCGCGAAGTTACCCCAGTTACCCCGCACCCAGCAGTAGCACCTGCCCCCGGTTCTCCCAGTGAAGACGAGGATACCCTTAGACGCCAGGCGCTGGACTCTATTGGTACTCGGGAGGTCGCCCCTCATCCCAGGAATTACACCCCCTTGACCCACCGGACGCTCGTCGCGTTTTAGGTTTTGAGGAACCATTCGGCTTTCAGCCTCTTAGAGGTGTGCCCCAAATTTTGGAAGCCCGCCAGGTGACCCCAGATTGACCTCTGGTGGTCACCCACCTCTCGTTCCGTACTTGGGACATTGAAGAGTTAGAGCTGCTGTTCATTCTATTCAGGGTCTCCGACCAACTGAACGTAGAAGAACTGGGGAGGATCCAGCAAAGGCTTAGGCTTTATTATCTTGTCTCTTTTGTTGGGTGTCAATACGCCTTAGAGGACCACAGATTACAAGCCACTCAGGGCGTAGGTATTCCAATCGACCCTGTAATTTACAACCGCACTGTTCTGCGGGACACTTAGGTGCGCCAGCCAGCTCAGCCACCGCCTTCACAGACACCCACTAGACCACAAAGGAGGCCTCGAAACAGGAGTAGGGGCAAGGATGCCGGGAAAAAGTGAGGTGGTGGAGCAACAAGAAGTTGCTCCAATGCAAAAAACTTGGTGTATTCTGTCTGTTCGCTACAAGGACACGTCTAGCGTGACTGTAAAAGCGATAACCAGAATTGATTGAATTATGGTGGCCCACATAGAAACATGTTGATGAGATGTACAGTTAAAAAGGAGATGATTCGTAAAATCAAAGAACAGGGGGAAAGAAGACGAGGAGAAAGCTAATGCCACCTATGCGAAGGTTACCAAGGCACTGGTCACGGAAAGTGGATAGGTACCGAAGCCTACATTACTGCAAATCGGGAAGGAAAGATCTACGAAAATAATGTGCTGCATTTATTATGCACTTTTTTCCAACCTCACCCGACCTGGCGCCTTCGCTAAGGAGATGAACATCAAGCTAGTAAAAAAGGGCATAGAAGAAATGTGATTTCCCGAGAACCCTCCCTCCGAGGAAAATTTACGCGTCTACCTCCATCCTCAGAGCGTGAAGAGCTGCCAAAAGGTTCCAGCCCCAAGCAATGCCCTATCACGGGATACTCGAATCTAGGTTATGGCAGAAAGAAAGAATAATCAGATTCACAAACACTGCCTCGGAAACAACAACACCCACTCATCCATGAGTTGAACGGATGGAGGCCCCGCCTATGAGACCTAAAGAGGTGGAGCATACGGCCCGTCCCCAAAAGGCCTCTCAGTTGCGTCATTCGAGTAGATCCTTCTCATCATGTAAGTGAGCGCCTAAGTACAAGGGGTCTTTCAATAAGGCCGCTCGAATTTTAAATGTGAATAAAACAAGTTTGTGATATATGCACTGAATTTATTTTCAATTTGAAATTACATTTCATGGCATTAAGTGTGGAATATGATGTCGTTCAAATGTCCGCCGCGGCTTTGCTTGGTGGAACGTATTCGGGAGGCCCACTACACACTGAATTTGCTGGATAGTGTTCGTTATGTTAACTTTGAGGAAATCAACTGATTGTGGATATTCACATAGACCTGTGATTTAAGGTAGCCCCAAAGAAAGTAGTCTAATGGCGTTAAATCGCATGATTTCAGTAGCCATTTGACGTCGCCGCCGCGCGAGATGACCCTGCCCTGAAATTGCTGGGGCAAAATGTCTATCGTGGCGTGCGCAGTGTGGCATGTAGCGCCGTCCTGTTGGGACCACATGTCGTCAGTATCCAGATCAGGCTTATAATCAAGTTGAGGCCACAAGAAGTTGTTATCATCGATCTGTAGGTCTCGCCGTTGACGGTTATGGCAATCCCATCTTCGTTCTCAAAAAAATACGGACCGATGATTCCGTTGGACGAAAATCCGCACCAAACAGTGACTTTGTTGGGATACAGTTAGTTCTGGATTGTTTTCATCCCAAATCCGATAATTTTGCTTGTTCACAAATCCATTCATCCAAAAATGGGCCTCGTCGCTGTGGCGAGGATAGAAATCACGTAATGCACGGAACATTTGTCGAACGAAGCACTGATTTTTATAATAAAATTTGATGATTTGCACACGTTGTTCAACGCTATAACCTTCTATCGTGACTTGCCAAGTACTACTAAACAGTTCACAGTAAGATAGCCAGATGTCGCTTTAACAACATGGCTACTATCATCTGACAAAGCTCGTGCGTTCTTGTTGAAGGACCCTTTACTATTCAAGGATGATAAACCTCAAAGTATATGCTGCTGAATGGGGACCCGTTTCCTGACGAGTGGGGACCACGAGAAGTTGTTGAAGGTCTAAAGGCCAGACAATTCAAGTGAGACTAATCGGATGACACGCTGAAAAAGCTGGTCAATGAAACCCTACACCAGGGACTTATAAACTCTCCACCGACTGTTCCGTCATGATTTCGGTTGCTAAATTCCTTAAGAAAAGGTCCGGCAAGGGGCGGACAACCCCACCGACCCCACAAGGATCTAAAATTGAACGAGATTAATACGCACTAACACAAACACCTATGCTACATAGCAAGCGTAGTGTCAAAATGTTTGCCGTATATTAAATAAAAACAACTTACCAGTTAAAGTAACATAACCTATCTTTACAAAATAATCCCAATTTGAAACTGCAATCCATATTATGATAACCAAATATGAGTTACCGTAGTGGCGGAAATAACCAGTTGCTACAACGGTTTGAATGTCATTGACTGCACAATCGAAAATATGAACACGACATGCATTATAAAATGCTACATATATGCTAGAGCCTACCCTTTTACCAGGAAAAGATCTCAGTATTTCTAATTTTTCGTCAAATTTTGTAAATTCCGACCATATAATGACTGAAACAAGTGTCCATCACCTATTCTACAACAAAGGAAACGAGGAGCAAAGGCAAATGGAGTTGGATTCCTGATCCATAGAGCTCAAAGAAATGGCAGTAGAGTTTGACGGTATATTGGAAAGAGTAGCTTACGTAAACCCGAGTCTCTAAGAAGTAGAATCTCAAAATAGTCCAAGTTTACGCTCCCTGAACAGGCTAGTACACAGGAATTCTTTTCTTAATATCGCTCATCTGGCACCTGCTTCCAAGTCCATAAGTCACCATAATTAAGTTTCAGCCTAATACTAGGCTATATAAAAATACCAAACAAATCAATTATAAAAACAAAAGACCACCAACAATAAATAGTATGCAAGAAGATATAGATTCTATGATGACATGATGACCAGTTTAAAGAAAAAAATAAAGCTCAATTTAACACCTTCATGGGAGAAATTAATGCAATGGTTATGCATGGCAAAGTTCTTAATGGAAGAAAGAAATGAAAGAGATCAATATTTGGTTGACTTAAAACTGGTCCAAGACCTCAAAATTACTAACACTCTGTTAAAATAGCGACAGCGAAGAAGGACTTAGAGAAGCCCAAACTATGAGATATAAAATGAAATTTGATTACATCCTAGTCGACAAGAAAATCACTGTCAATAATTTCCAAGTCATGAATGATATCAAAGTCAGTGACCACAGGTTGATCTAATGTAAGATAAAAATTAACATTTTAATGAGAGAAGAAATCTATTCCATTCAAAATTAAGCCCATTAAGATCCAGAAAAAAATCGTTCCAGAATTCTAGCGCCATCTTCATAGAACATACCATGAAATAAACTTTGACTCTAGCACTATACAAGTGATAGCAATAAGTTAATGAAATACATGACTGAAACTCCTCAAAAATACACAGAAACACAAAATAAGAACAACAAAGTCTCAGAAGAAACCTTCAACCTAATAAAGAACCGCAAAGACCTTAAAGCAACAAACACCAACTAACAAATTGAATTACCGGAACTAAACAAGCTGAGTAAAAAGAAAGAGAGAGCTGATATTATAAAATAATGCAGCTATTGTTAAAAACACTAGCAGAGAAGGAAAGTGGTATAAAGTGTCTAAAAAGAAACTTCTAAAAGTAAAATTTCACATAGTTGCTGTAAAAGAAGAAAGGGTTTACAAAATTCAAAAATTGAGAAAGAGTAGTTTAAGAAAAATAACAAAGGAATAATATAAAAAGTTGTACTAAAGAAACAACACCATCCATAACCACAACCATTCAACAATACCCAATAATGTTCCAGCCGTTCTCAAATCAGAAAATGAAATTGTGGATAAACTAGCTTGCCTCTTACCTGAATGCCGCAAGCTAGGCAAGATTCAGGAAGAGTAAGACAATGCCATACTAAACTTTCTATAAACAAAATGTGATCAAACGGAGCTTACAAACTAAAGACCAATCAGCCTTCTCTCGTGTGCTTATAAACTCTTCAAAAAAGAGTAAATAATAACAAACAGATTGTAAAACCTGCTGGATGACCAACAACCGAGAAAATAAGCTGGCTTCAAATAAGGATTATTAACGATTGACTACCAGAAAGCATTTAATTTAATATAAATACCAGGGAGGATAACAGCCTTGAAGAATTAAGGTATAGGTCCGGTCTACTCGTACATAAATATCATATAAAACATCTGCCAAAATTGCAGATCCTACATTAGAATGCATAAGAATTCAGACATCTTTCAATTACAGAAAAGGGTCAGACAAGGAGATAATATATCTCCGAAATTATTCAAGTTCCATCTAGAAGAAATCTTTAGGAGAATAGATTAACAAAACAAAGGCATTAAGATCGATGTGGATTATCTCAATCACCTTAGATTCACAGATAATATTTTACTCATAACCTAAAAGAGATTTATCAATACTTCAAGAACTTAACCATCAAAGCAAAATGTCATCCTAAAAATAAATCATGGAAAAAAAATCGTGACAAACCAACCAGAGATCAACATGATAGTCATTACAATTGACAACAAGCAAATTGACATGGTATACAAATAGATTTATTTAGGTCAACAGATTACAATTTCACCGAGAAAAGTTCAAGAAATCCAACGCAGAATCACTCTAGGCTAGAAAGCATTTGAAAAGGCAAGCATCGTCTTCAAAAGGAAAATGCCAATGTAGATGAAAAGAAAAGTACACAACCAATGCATAATACCAACCTTGACGAATGGAGCAAAACTTGAAACCTACCAATTGTATACGTAAACAAAACAAAGTTCAGTCTATAGTGGAATCTATAAGACACCTGAAATGAAGGTGTACCGACCATGTGGCAAGGCTCCAAGACAATAAATGGACCAAATAAAATTCAGATTGTACTCCACTTTATAAACGACGAGCGTCCATTGCAGTTTAACTTACTATTGTAAGTCCTAAGTATTATTATACCCTCTCCTAATCTAATTCCTCCATTCAAATTGCTCTGATCCTTTAGAAAAGTTACTTATCTTTAGTTTCATGTTTCAAGAGTTCATTTTCAGTCCATATATGGGACTTGCTTTTGAAAATTATGATATCATTGACTCTAATTCTTTGTCATCAACAAAGAAATGGGGACTCAAAGCACACCCATTAATTATAGTATGACACGATTTTTGTCTTTGGGTAGCAACTGTTATTTTCTATTTTCTTGTGTCTAGAATACATGAAAAAACACTTATTTATTTCAAACTTTGCTTTTGTGTCCAGGATAATGATATTTATATGAAATTTACCTATTCTCTCTGGAAGGAAATGGCGAATTTGAAGTTTCCTTTGCAGAAATTAGAAACAAAACGACATGATAGAAAAATAACATTTATTCATTCTAGAATTACAAAAGTGAGACAATTAAAATATAGAAATGAGTAGTTTTCCGTGATTTACGCTTATACTGTAAATTACTTTCACGAATCAGCCCCAAAATATAGTTGCCTATCAGATTTTCATAGATTGCGGCGTTCAAAGTGCAGTAAATCCTGGTGAAAGTGCTTGCTATGCTCCTCGGAGTACACTCCATGTTCTTCTTAAATTTATCAAAATGAGCGTCTTTAATATGGACTTTCAGGGACATCCTGCAACCAATCTTGTCGTAGCCTTTCACCAAATTCTCAACAAGCTCTACATAGTTTTTCTCTTTTTGATTACCTAGGAAGCCTAGAACCACTGCGATAAAGCTATCCCACGCTGCTTTTTCTATCCTAGTGAGCTTCTCTGGAAACTCCTTGCACTTCATGATCTTTTCTATTTGTGGACCGACGAAGACCCCGGCTTTCACCTTTTCCGCAGATAGCTTAGGAGATACTTGAAGATACCTTAAAGCTGCAGTATCCTTATCTACCGCTCTGACAAATTGTTTCATAAGGCCAAAGTTTAAGTGCAGAGGAGGAAACAGTACTTTTCGGGGGTCCAACAAAGGCTCCCATATGATGTTGTTTCTCTCAACATTAAACTCGGTCCGTTGTTGCCAATCCCGCTGATGGTAGTGTGAAAGGGTTTCTTTGCTATTCCAAAGGCAAATATAACAAGGAAGCTTGGTAAAACCGCCTTAGAGACTCATCAAGAAGGCCACCATTTTCAAGTATCCGATAACCTTCTAACAGTACTCTTCATATTTCAATGCATCTCGCATGATCCTGACACTGTTGTATTCCTCTTTGAGCTGGACCGAATGAGCAAGGTAAAGAGATGGATATATGTTCCCGTTATGAAGCAGCACTGCTTTGAGGTCCCTTGACGAACTATCAATGAAGAGGCGCCACTCGTTGGGGTTACAGGCGATTCCGATTGCCTCAAACAGACCGGTCACATTGTGACAAAAGCAAAGCTCATCTTGACGTGAAAAAAGCTTGAAAAACAGTGATAACGCTTTCTCTTACCTGATAATTGCATACTGTCATCTCCTAGGGCATAAATTTCAAAGCTGTGACACTTCGCCCCATCCTGTTTATGCAGAGGAAAGGTAAGATTTCGTCTATTTGGCGAAAAATAGACATAAACAATCGGAGGGGACAGTGAGCATGTTCATAGATTTTCTGTCAGTGAAGCCTTAGGCAGCCAGACTTTCATTATAAAGGCTCTCACACCCTCCTATATTTATATTACCGTCGAAGGAAGCATGTCTTGGTTACTTGACTCTGGGATGAAGTTTACCCCACTAGTCTCGTAAATTACGAAAATCTGCTGACCGAAATCCGTCTTTGCGTGCGACTTCGAAGGGTTTTGGGGCAGCAGAGAAGGGTGCGAGGGGAGTCTTGGCCCATGCGGAGCGTAACGATTGACGCTGTATAAAAAACTAGCGTCTGCTTGTCCTCGTTATATTCATTTCTCCACATAGTTCTTTATCTTATTTACCATTTAACTTTGTCCAGAATCTCCTTAGTGTTACCTTACAAAACATAAATTTGTTTTATCAAAAACTAGCTAAGAGGACCAAGGGCTGCTCGGCTAAGGGCTTCATACGGCTACCTCCATCGAGGTGGTCCTTTGAGGACACTTTCACTGGGGAGATCAAAGGTCAGCTCAGTTTAGCTCAACAGTCTCGAAATCAAGAAGAAACCTGACAAGTTTGGTTGCAATCGATCACAGTATGCCAACATAGTCAGGTTTTGGGACACAATCCCCCTATGGTTAAGCGCCAAAATTAGACTCCTCAAGAACATTCCCAAAGTTAAGAAGTACCTCCATGGCAAGTTTGGTTGCAATCGGATTAACGATGGGCCCACGCAGTCATGATTTGGGCCTCCCAATGGGGGCCCAAAGTTTTAGCCCTCAAGGACATTTTCTAGTCAAGAGAAACCTTAACAGCAAGTTTAGTTAACCTGGGGCTTGGCCCCACAAGGTCACTCCCCATGTAAAAGAGTAACTTCACAGAAGGTTTAGTTGCAATCGAATCAACGGTGTTCTCACACAGGGTCAAGGTTTGCTCCCCCCTTGGGATTGCCTAAAATTTGACCCCACAGGGACACACCTCAGGTCGAAATGTACCTCCACAGCATGTTTGGTTGCAATCGGATCAACGGTACGCCCACACATAAGTGACACACATACACAGCCTCCTTTACAGATATAGATTTTGTTGGAGATTGTTATTAGTATGTTGTAACAGCTTGATTGGATCAATTGATTGCGCCTGGATAGAGGGGCTGGTCATGCCTATTTGGAAACTTAGTGGGCCATTATTTTTTCATTTATTACTTTTTACCATTTACTCAAACACTTTTCACTGTAGTGTATACGTTACTGTTAATCAAGTACTAATGTGGTGTGTTCAAGACTGAAAGCAACAATGTTACTTTTGTATCACATTTACAATATTGCAATTATTACAAATGGTGTCAGCAGGTAAAGGCAAGGAAACTAGAAATGGAGATACTCAAGCGAACTAAAGGTCGCTCCATGGTTGGTCATGTACTTGGAATGTCTTCAAGTTTGGTTCATTAGGATATTTTTGGAAAGCTCTTTTTTTTTAATGAAGTATCAAGTAATTGACCAAATAATTCTACCATATCGTGTGGTTTAGTGGAAATATTTTTCAAGTTTGTCTAATCTATTTTTTTTACTGAATTATAGTTTAATTTACTTTATAATCTCTTTTAGTTAAAACCTATATATTTATCTATCTTTCGGTCATCCCAAATAACGGTTTTGCACACAATTTATGTGATATATCCTTCATTCATTCACTAATCACTCTTACTTTGGATAACATGACAGAAGCAACGCCTGTGAACACAATTAGATCTCAATGGGAGCTTCAGCAAAGAATATACTGCGTCAAACATTACTACAAGACAGGCTCGCTCAAGAAAGTGCAAGACACTTTCGTGCAGCAGTTCGAATGTGAAAAAGCCCCCACCAAGAGCAGAATTCAGGACTGAGTGGACCACATCAAGAACTATAGGACAGTGGAGAACCTCAATACAGCCAGTGGCAACGTCCAAGCCATTCAGGACGCCCCAGGAAGCGTACAGCTGAGCTGGTCGAGAGCGTGAGAGAGTCAGTTCAGCAGATAAATAAACCAGAGTTTAGCGGCACCTTCCCGATTGGCACTTAAGAGTAATTTAAACAATTAGAATAATATTGCTCTACTCTTATATGCAAAAGTTATCGAAATTAATACACCGAGATCACATTCTTCTGAAACGCTTTCTAATCGATCACCGCCTAAATTCTAATTAAAATTTTAATTTCGAAATCCGAAGTGTATTGCTCTAAACTTATTTACATCAGAATTCACCTGCCATAAAACACATATATAGTACCTTGCTCACGTATTGTTGCATTTCTTCTCAATTTTAGTCGTGTTCCACTTTATGATCTAGTTTAGCATCGTCCGTGAACTTGATAATTTGCCTTAATATTCAGCAATATAAGTCGTTTACGGATATAACAAATAATTGTGAGCACGCCATTAATGACATTGACCTAATGAAAGATTTTCTATTAATTGCTATCTTTTGTTTACGGTTTGTAAGCCAGTTTCGATCCAATACAATAGGCTATCTTTTATCTCGTGCGTTCCAAGTTTTTCTAAAGGTATCATATTCGGAACCTAATAAAATGCCTTTTTAAATTAAAGATACACAAGATCAAAAGCTTTATTTTTCTGACATATTGTAAAAGAGTTCTAACAAATTCGTTAAACATGAGCTACATCTTCTGAAACCGTGTTGGCTATTTTTAATAAATTTTCGTTTATCCAAGATGATATGTCTTAAAATTGACCGCAAAAGTTTATCCACTACTGAAGTTGAATTAATGGCTCTATAAATTTTGGAATCACTTTTCTCAATTTTTAAAAAATCGTTATACCATTTGCTAACTTAAAGTTTTCAGGTACAATACCGCTTTTAATTATTTGTTAAAAATCTCGCGAGTGTCGCTATGATCTCGTGTTTGAACTCTTTAATATGGCTCGGCTAAATTTTATCTGGACATCGAGATTTTGAAATTTTCCTTTTGACTAATAATTTGAAAGTTTGGATCTGTCAGCACTTAAGACTCGCACGTATGTGTTTTCATTGAAGTCATTTATATTAGGAGAAACAGAACAGTTACAGGACTTTCAACATAAACACCTCAGAAAATTTCCTTGTGTCACTCCTTAATTATCCCCCTCATTTTTGGGGTCCCATTGAATCGTTTTTTTATTATTATTTACAAAGGTATGAAACAGTCTTGGGGATTTCTTTGCTTGTTGTTGAAAGATATGCAAATTTCATATTTTTTTTTTACTCGACACCGATAAAATTATTAACGGAATTTTAGCGGTTTATACATCTTGAAGTTATTTTCTTTTATCAAGGAATATTAGTAGCTTCTTTCTCTTATAGCAAACTTTACAGTATCAATGTTCCATAGAGAGCATCTATTTAGTGTAGGGGTAATTCTCTCTTTGGCTCGCATAGTTTCATCCCTAATAAATATTTTCAAAATTTGTGGTGCATCGCGGGAACATTATTACTCTGCGTAAAGTGTTTTTTTGGAATATGAAAAGCCCCTAAGGGGACATTAGTACGCCGCGTATGGGGTTTGTTTATATGAATACCCCAAGAGGACATTATAGCTCTGGGAAAGGAGTTTTTTTAAATATGAACACCCCACCCCGTCATGGAACATTTTCACTCAGCGTAAAAGTTATTGTGAATATGAACGCCAACTTTAGGGACATTAGCGCTACGCGTAAGGGGCTTTTGGAATATGAACGCCCCCTCAGCGTAATATCTAGAAAATTGGGATAGACCTCCAAGGACGTAACCTCGCTGCCGGGAGAATTAGCACGCTCGCTTGTCCCGGCAGAGCCGCCCCCTTGATCACTGGTGGGCCTACTAGGCCGTTTTCTAGTATGCGCTACCAAGGGTCTGTACACCATACAAATCCCCTGGGGACTATAACTCCAAAGAACCAGTAAATTACCGCCAAGAAGGGCAAACCTTAAGCCTGGGGATGCCATGGTTTAACATTGGATCAGTACATCATAAGTGCCCAAACCTGCGATCAATAAAATTAAATTCAGTGACCGATTATTTTAATGATTAAACTATAATGACAAGAAATCCAATCCCAAATAACCCAAGGTAAATTGAAATATTCAAATAGAGAAAATAATACTAATATGTCCCTAAATGAGATATAAAGAACGTAGACAACAATAACCTAAATTACCGGAGTTCTGACTTGGCCAACAAAAATGAAAAAGTAAGGGAAAAACTGAAATCGGCTTTAAGGCACCGCGGCTCCTTGAAGCGGATGGTTAACTGTAAATCTATCTAAGTAGTGAGCAGGTCCTACTAGAACTGCGACTCGCCAGCAATAGTGGTGAATTGGTAAATTTAAATTGGTAAAAAGGGGGCACAAAACAAGCTCCGACAATCGGAGACTGAAAGTACGATTTCTAAATGCAGCAACTAAAGGATTACTTAAGCCAAACAATACAAAGTACCTTGTTAATTCTTAACTCCCAACTGAGCTTTGACTTAAGAGCTACACTAAAGACAGGCAAACTACGTTTCCTTAGCTAAGGCTTAAGGACCCTAGTTAACAAAGAAGCTAAAGGCTTCAACCCAAGAAAAATACCGGATTAACTGGTTCATCTAAGTCAATTAAATTGTTAAATTTAGACAGAGAACTAAATTAGGACCAACTACCATCGAATTAGGGCGAGTGATTCGTGAAGGAAATCCTCCGAAATGGTCAGCTCGACACAACTTAATAAGGCCGTTTTCTCCGGCCTCAGGGCAAATTAGTCCTCCGCGTAAGCGGTTTACCTATTTGTTTATGAATACTCCCAAAGGGACGTTATTACTCCGCGTAGGGGTCTTTTGTGAATATGAATACCGCTATTGTGGACATTAGTACTCCACGCTAGTGCTCCTATGTGTGTAGATGTATAACCCCCATAAGAGATACAAGGACTCCATTGGCTGAGCTGCGAAATTGAGAAGACTGATTATGCTGTTATTTGAAGAAGGAGGGGGGGATGATAGCTGTGTTGAGTTATGTTTTATGTAGATCTAATGACACCCTTAGAGGTAGGCTTCAGCGTATCCACCAATGGAGGGCAGATTTCTGAAGGTTTCGCTTCACACTCATTGGGATCAACCCTGTGTCGAGTCGGTCGACGTCAGAGTAAGGTACACTTGGTACCAGGTACTTGGAAGGAACGTGACTCTCCTAAGGTTTATTTAGTGCGAGTTTTTCAATCAAATTAGAGCGTAATAGGAACGAGGTCGTATCACGAAGAAAGTGGTGAAAAGTGCAGCATTGGGGCAGGTAGGGAAAACTGAGATGTTGAGATCGTAAGGGCACCTATCCTCCAAATGTCATCCACAACAAGGCAGACCTTGCCCGACCTGATATCCTATCGTCGGGCCCGGAAAAAGATCGATCACGATGGTCGACAACCAAAAACATCATGACTGATTATGACTTATTTCGTTATGTGTGTGGCTCATGACGCCCCCCTCCCTCACCAGCACCCAAGTCTCAGCACTGGATAGTCATTAATGATCTCAAGAGATGATCTAGAGATTGTACTTTGGCTGTCCTCTTGCGGATCAAGGCACAAAAGAGGGGGTGCGTGTCGTGTGTACACCTAGATCAAATGGAATACGTGCTTGGCTCATCAAGAGGAAAAAGGGCAAGGCCTTTGGCCCTTCCCATATAATATGGAGGAAGCAAAAAAAGACATGCTACAAACCGTCTATCATAGTTTGGAATCCGAGATACGACCAGCGCCGCACAACAATAATCTTCCCTTTCCACCACCACCGGAGGATGGCATCGAAAGTACCGATGATGAAGAAAAGTATGGTGAGGAAGCCCGGACTAGTATGGAGGAAACATTACCCAACTCAGATTTCTCCCTGATAAGGATAACGAACCAAAACAATCAGAATTAATTATTTGGTTGGAGATTTGGTACTCCTGAAGGATCTGAGAGTATAAATTAAGGGCCATCACTCATAATTTTCACCCAAATCCTTCTTTAATTCTTTTAAATCTCACTGTCCTTTCATGAAAACTCGTACATCCTTTTCCTAATTTTATACAATATTGAAAACTCTCTAAAGTCTATTAGTAATCTCTGCGTTAGTTTAATAAGCTCGCTTTTAATCCTTCTCTATAAGGAATTTTATGAACGATTATGGGTTTAGGTCTTCTCAGTATCTAATCAATTAAGTTCATTTACTTTCTCGAGGGATCTTATTAAAACATTAATTACCCATTTAGAAAATTCTTCATATAACAAATTTATTAAAAAATAATCTTTTCTCCTCCCTCAACCAACCTGTATCCCTTTACTTGATTAAATTTAAAAAACATTTCTTCTAATACTTTTTTAGAAACTTTAAGAATGGCAACTCTCGAAGATATTTGACAGCAAGAAATTTTTCATGACTAAAATTTCCTAAATGTGTTGCAAGATAGGAAATTTTCTGACAAATATTTCACAATCCTCCAAAGGACCGGACTCATCGGATAGCGACACCATTGATCATCATCATCAGCATAATCGTCGACAAAAATAGAATAGTTCTATCACCCTTTCGCTATAATCTGTGTCGGCGAGCATCGTTGTCGCAATAAAACGACACCCTTCTAAAACAGGTCCAAGAGGATTTCTACCCATTCCTACCATTTAAATGTGGCTTGGGACATTCTAAAGTTGTTACCAATTTACTACTTCACTCACGTTGTGGTATTTTGTCTGTTAAATTTAATTAATAATTAAACAAACCACTAGAGACTTATTTCTTTTTTGTTCCATTCTTTTTCTCATTCTTTATCCACCAAATAACCAAGTCCCCTTGATGATAGATAAGCATACCGGTGAATCAGACCAGATGGTCTTGAATCGATATCAAATTAACAGAAATTTTGATCTGAAATATTATAGAAATCCTTTGAATTATTTCCCTAAATAACCCAATCGTAATAAAGAGAAATGATATACCTACAGACATACCTGAACATTTAGAGCTGAATTTTAAGATCGTCTTCTTTGAAGGCTTTTTATTTATTTATTCATTTAATATTTGATTAATTTCAGTGATAAGTTTTTTTTATATTCTCTCCAAAAGCTATACAAAAAATCACTTATTTGTTTCTCTTCTCCCTCCCAATTAATTTTACCCTTATATCCTAAAACCATGTATAAATTATTTTATAAACTTATAGACTCATTTAAAAAATGAAGTATAGAGTAGAAGACCTACATCACTTGAGCAATTAAAGAACACATTTGAAGAAACCTGTAGAAATATTCCTATAAACATTTATTTTGAAGTCTGCCAATGAGTTACTCAAAGAGTACAGTGATGCATTAGTGTCAATGATCAATAGTTCGAACAGTTACTTGTTTAAATCAAATTTAAACATCTATTATTTCGATAATGTATATTTTAGAATAAAAATAAATAAAAATCATCTAATTGATTAGTGGCTTCGCTTACTATGCTTTAATAATAAATACTTGGTTTTGGGACGCTGTATATGATAATCAATCTAATACAGATCAGAAATTTAAATAGTTAAAGATGTTAGTTAAACTGCAATTTAGAAACCAATGATATCAGGATAATATTGCAATGATTTGCCACTTTCACCCTGGATCTGACAAGCCTTAAGAACGCTCCTCATCGACAAGAATCAGTTTCTTGAGCTCCGTGGCCTCGTAGCAACAGAGGAACCTGAGATGGTGGCCATAACGGAGTCGTGGATAAAAACCTCAAGCCGAGATTTTGAAGGTGAATTTACGATTCCCGGTTACCAGCTCTTCCTGAAAGATAGGCCAGACAGAGAGGGTGGCGGTGTGATGTTGTATTTCAAGGATACTCTCAACTCGACGGATTGCAACATCATATCCGACCATAAACTACTAGGTGTTGACCTAGAGATAGGTCCTGCCAAATACAGGACCCTGGTGCTTTATAGACCTCCTGCCCAACTCTTTGAAAAGGACAGAGATCTGTACCAGCTACTAGGAGAACTTGTCGAAGACAGAGTGTGTATCGTCATGGGTGATTTCAACACACAAGTTGACTGGGAAACCAGAGAAACCTGTGGCAAGAAAGCACTACTCCTGGAGTTTATGAACAACGAGTTCCTGACTCAATGGGTGAGAGAGCCAACGAGAGGAGACAATATCCTCGACTTAGTTTTCACCTCTGAGGATGACATCGTTGAGGACCTCTCTGTTGGCGAAAAGCTCGGTGGCAGTGACCACCGACTAATTAGATTTAGAGTCAAAGTCCCCAAGGCAGAGCCTGCAACTAGTAAATCAAGGAAACTCGATTTGAGAAGAGCAGACTTTGCAGGTCTACGCGCGGGACTGACTGACGCGAGGCTAGAAGAGTGCGATGCTGTTGAAGACTCTTGGAACAGTTTCAAAACCACATTCATGAGTCTTCAATCGCGTTTTATCCCTCTGAAATGCCCCCGTCGGTCCTCTGTTCAACCAAAGTGGTTTAATCGAGAAATCGGGCAACTGCTTAGGGAGAAGAGATATGTATACCGGCAATCGAAGATCTCGGGTGACTTTGACGAATACCGGAGGCTAGCCAGGAGAGTGAAGTCCAGCATAAGGGCGGCTAAGCGGTCTGAGGAACTCCGAGTGGCGAGACTCTGTAAAGAGAATCCCAAGGAGTTTTTTGGATATGTGAACAGCCGTAAACCAATCCGTCGAACGATTGGCCCTTTGAGGAATGAGGAGGGGACATTAAAGCATTCAGATGCAGAAAATGCTAACCTCCTCAACGACTATTTCTCTTCAGTGTTAACTGAAGAGTGTGGTCCCATTCCCCAGCCGACGGATTCCTACTCGGGGGAAAAGCTGGAGGCAATGGACTTTACCGAAGGAGAAATAAAGAAAAAGATCGCTGACCTAAAGACGAATAAGTCCCCTGGACCGGACGGGTTTCTACCTAAAGTGTTGAAGGAAGTGTGCGATGAAGTATCACGACATCTGTGCGCTATCTTTAACATGTCAATCCGGACCGGATGCGTTCCTAGAGACTGGCGTGAGGCGGAGGTGACTCATATCTTCAAGAAAGGAGACCGTAACCAACCGTCGAACTACCAACCTATCAGTCTGACTTCGATAGTCGGTAAACTCATGGAAAGTATCATGGTGGACAAAGTGACGTCGTATTTAGAGTCTAACCTGCTACTGAGGAGTTCCCAGCACGGCTTCCGAAGGCAACGGTCATGCCTGACGAACCTTGTGGAATTCTTCCACTTCGTTTTCAGTGAGCACGATCGGGACAAGGCGGTGGATGTGGTCTACCTAGACTTTAAGAAAGCCTTTGATAAGGTACCACTCCGCCGCCTTCTCCGGAAAGTGCGAGCGCTTGGCATAGACGGAAAGGTAGCCGGCTGGATCGAGAACTGGCTAAGTGGCAGACGGCAACGGGTGGTTGTGAATGGATAGTCTTCTGAGTGGGCGCCCGTTACTAGCGGGGTGCCTCAAGGTTCTGTCCTGGGACCACTACTATTCATCATCTACGTCAACGACATGGACAGTGACATGGTTGCCAAGATTTCTAAATTTGCCGACGATACCAAGCTTGGTATGAACGTTGCAAAGGATGGAAATACTGCCCGCCTGCAGGAAGATCTTCGGAAGATTGGGGAGTGGTCGGAAACGTGGCAAATGCCTTTTAATGTGGGGAAATGCAAAGTGATGCATATCGGCCACAGAAACCCCCAATCTCAGTATATCCTTAAGGGCACTGCTCTTGAATCGAGTGACACTGAGAAGGACTTGGGTGTAACAATCACTAGTGACCTCAAGTTCTCAAAACAGTGCATTGAGGCGAAGAAAAAGGCCCAAAGGATGCTAGGCTATATTAAGCGCCAGTTTGGTTATCGGAACCAGGAGATTGTACTGTGCCTGTACAACTCACTTGTCCGACCGCACCTGAAGTATGCCGTACAATTTTGAAGTCCTTCATTGCGAAAGGACATCGCGAGATTGGAACGCGTACAAGCTAGGGCAACCAAACTGATTCCCTCTATCCGACATAAAAGTTATGAGGATAGACTAAGGGAGTTAGATCTGTTCTCGCTGGAAACCCGTAGACTGCGTGGTCAGCTCATCGAAGTCTTCAAAATACTTCGAGGGTTCGACAATGTTGACTACCGGGATATTTTCACACTGAGTGAGAACAGAACGCGCAATCACGGCTTCAAACTTGAACTGAAGCGTTACAACCGCAATCTGTGTGGAAACTTTTTCACCTACAGTATCTGCGGTAGGTGCAACGCACTTCCAGTGGAAGTTGTCAACAGTGAATCTGTTGACCAGTTCAAGTCAAGACTAGACAAAGTCTTGAAAAGTGGCCGTTTAGGGACGCAAAACAATTGAGCAGCCATGTGCCCGCTCGATTGCTAGTCCAAAGGTACCCTCTTTGAATGGACCGTAAGGTCTCCTAGGGTACTTACTTTCCTTGTTACTCCTTGTTACTCCTTGTTACCAAGAAATATCCAAAACATGAATCTAACAGCTCTAACAAAGAACAGTTTCAATTGGCAATTTTAGCAGTCACTCTTGCTTTAAAACGTACTGTTTTACCCGTCTATCAAAGTCTTTCCTCTTTCTTTCGCAGTATTCTAGCGCTTATATCCCTGTAGGGGAATCGACCCTCTCCCAACTCTTTCAGTTGAGACACGGAACATCGACCACAAAACATCCGGGCCAGGCTCCTTGCCTCAATCTCGTAACTACAGCCACTCGCCCCTCGTCCCTATGAAAAGCAGAACGGTTTAAACTGCAAGATCTCCCCTATGAGTGTCTATTCAATTTCACCTCAAGTACGAAATTGGAGTAAGAACCCTCCTGCGGCCCGTGCACAAGCGACCCCCTTCCTACTACGAACACAGTGGGTTGACGAGATATAAATACCAAACACTTGGGAAAAACGAGGTAGAATCCGTGAGTCAACTATGCTACGAAGTTCCCTGGAAGAAAGACCGGGCTACCAAGAGACGGGACTAAGAAACAGCTCATCTTCGAGCTAGTCTCTGGTTATCAAACCGAACTTTAAATTAACTTGTTCAAGTTCAACTTATTCTCGTCAGAGAACCCCCCCCCCCCCCGAATACAATCTTCGTCCTTGAAGAAGACCCCCTTCCCCCGAGTACACTCCTGGCCCTTGACGAATTCCAAACGAAGAAGAAAAGGCTCCTCCTCGAGCCCTTTACCCGTTGGTAACACCAAACTCTAAGTTAACTTGGTTTAAGAACCAAGTTCAACTTATTCTCGTCAGAGACCCCCCCCCCCCACTATCCTGGTGTAGCACAAAACATCGTGATAGTCCTCGCCCTTGAGTAATTCCGAAACGAAGAAGAAAAAGCTCTTCCTCGAGCTCGTTACCTGGTGATCACACCAAACTCTAAGTTAACTTGTTTTAAGAGCCAAGTTCAACTTACTCTCGTCAGAGAGACCGCGCCTATCCTGGTGCATCCTGAAGCACCGTGATAGTCCTCGCCCTTGGAGAAGACCCCCCCCCCGAGTACCGTGTGGCCCCCCATCTTCACACTTGACAAAGTCCCTTGTAATTGTCAAGTTATTCCATCCGCCGTCAACCATCTGGCCGAGGCACTCGTCAAAGAACCCACCGGATTCCTGAGGTGTCTGGGCACATTAGGTTCAAGGTCAGACTCAAACCCGTCGCTGGAGGGACCAAGGTATTTAAACTCCAGTAGAGACAGTTAGTATATTTTTGTATCGAAGTGAGTGGTGGGTTAACCATCACTATAATGTCAAGTAGGTCAAGTTAAAAAGCCTTACTTAAAAACTTATTGAAGTCTTTATTGTGTATTTAAATTCGTAATATTTCAGTGGTTCATGTTTATTTTTTTGTGTGTTTTAATTAAAGTTTTAGTTTGTTTTAACAATTTTTTTTATTCTATCCTCGAATCGCTACGTTGGCACAGGAAACCTTTATAGTGTAAAGAAGTCAAGACCCTCGATAATAATCAAAGGCATATATATAGCACTCTTAGAGAGGTATAACGTTAATCAAGGAGTATTACTTAAACAACCCCTACGTACCAAATCCTTCCATCACTGGGTCCTTCCTATACCACGACAATCCCACTTCCGGGGACTCGCTGTACGGAGCAGTGAGAGGCGGTGACACTATTAATAATTATTCAGGTACTTCCACCCATTAACAACTCATATATTTTTTAAATGCGCTAAATCTATTCTACAGGCCTATCTGAATAGTTTGTTTCTATTTATTCGGCGCGTAAATCACTATTTTTTTAGTTATTATCACTTAAACATAGCATTGCTTCTTTGTTATTTGCTTCTAGTGTCTGATCAGCTATTAATGTAAAGCCTGCAATGAGTTATGAGTAGCGGATGCAACTGCTGCTCTGACCGAGTGTGACCTTGCCCAGCATGATGATCTCTTCCTTCTTATATTTTATAGAATCAAGGTCAGCAAAGACCATGTGAGAAAGTGGGAAAGGTGAGGTGAGGATGAGATTTAAAGTAAAAAGAGCCAGCAGTCAGTTAACATGGATTTAGTGCGTACGGTTTAATAACTCAATAGGTGTTTAGCCAATATATTTTTAAAAATGTTGATCGACATGTTTTGAACTGCATTAGCCGGGGAAGAGTTCCAAGTTGAAATGATTTTTAAAATAAAAAGTTCTCCAAAATATTCGTCTAAAATGCGTACAAAATGAGGATCAAAGTCTCTATTACCGCAACCATTGAAAATTTTGAAAACGTCTAGTGATTGACCGCGAGGGCGCCTGTCTACAAGGGAGGGTAATTAATAAGATGTGTTTTGCAGGTCCGGAATGAGCCTTGTTACCCTTCGATATACTCTTTCCACTGCAGCGAAATCCTTTCGCTAATAAAGATATCAAAATGTAACTGCAAATTCTGCATTGAACTTCTCGCAATAATACCGAGTGCTTTAATTGCGCTTTTAGGAGGCTATTTGAATAGAGTACGTTAAAAATTTGAAGTCACTCTAAATTAATACACCGAGATCACATTCTTCTGACAAGATTTCATATTGATAAACTCAACGTATAATCAAAGTTTCCAGTTCGAGAACTGATATGCATTACTTTGCTCTTATTGAGATTCAAATTTCCCTGACCTATCCCCGACCCATTAAACACCTCTATGTCTTGCCGTATTTCCTTAGGATCTGATTCGTGTTATGTCATATAACATGAAAGGTCCGCAAATTTGGCAATTTTGCTTAATAGTCATGAATCAACTCGTTTACGAAGATACCAAATAACACAGAACCCAAGCCTAACCCATGAGGCACGCCTCTAAATGACTTTGCCCCAGTCAGACGACTCGCTTTTTATCACCCCCTTTTGTTTACAGTTTTTAAGCCATATCTTTAGTCATCACAATAGGTTACTTCTTAACACGTGACCTTTAAGCTTTTCCAAAAAGTCTTTAATGGAGGACCGGATCGAATGTCTTTTTAGAATCCGTGTCAATAAAGTCTACGGCTTTATGACAATTATATTTTTCCGTCAACAGGGAAAGGATTGGAAAGCGACCTCTTTCCGTTTTTATGTGAAGCAGCGGCTCGTCTCGAAAGCATTCGTTTCCTAAGTCTCAGTTTACTTCTTGCAGCTTGAACTGATGAATTTCCTTCCCACTTCTGTGTCTATCCTGCACTTTGACATGATGAGACAAAGTCTGATTACAGAGATAAGCTCTTATCTGTATTTTTAGGGTTCATTTTTGTTCATTTTTAATCCTCAGGGATCTGATTCTGCGTCTAAAAGATTCTGCTTCTGCCGTAGCATTCTGAGTCCGGCCTGTAGTGGTTCTTGAGACCTAGCGCTACTGTAAAAGAGCCCTTCCAGCCCCAAAAATAAGGAAAGAGGAACTTGGCTGTAGCAATTTTTTTTATCCCTAGATATGTTCACTCCTCTTTCATATATCTTGCTTCATCTGTACAGCTGGTGAATTAGGCTAGAAAGGGAGAAAGTGAATGACCTGAACCAATGGTCCCTTTACGGCGACCATCGTTCCAGGTAGAGATCTTTACAAATGGAATGAGTTCCAAAGTTCGGTCTTTTGGAATTTGGTATTTTCCCCGCTACCAACAGGCGGGATTCGTTGTCCGAGATATTTGGGATCACGAATCTGTGCCTCAAATACTCGTATAAACTATTACCACCTTTTTCAAAGGCGAAAACCATCGAAGAAAATTCCGTCAAAAGTTTTTAGAAAACAAGAATAATTGGATGGGAAGGGAATAGTTTAGAAATAATAGCTTTACGTTATTTTGAAATTCCATATTAATCATACGGGTTTTGCGACTTAGAGTTCGTTATTTCCCTAAACATCGCCAACCACATCCAAATTGGTTCATCTTCTACGGCGCAAAAGGGTCAATCGCACCTATAAAGTTCTGAACCTCGTTGAATGACCAAACAGATATCCTAGCTTGCACATGAATAGCAGCCACAAATATAGCACAGAGTTTCAATTAAATTGTAAGAAAAAGCATAAAATCAGCTTTAAAATGGAATAGGAAGGGAACACTTTTTTTCTAGTAGAGTAAAAAATTAGCTCAAGCTTCATTTGAGAAACTTGATTCAAACGAAGTAAATTAAATAAGTATTTTCCAACCCAAAATGCTCGCTTGAAATTTAAGGAAAAACATGAATGAAGCTTTTGTAGCACGTTGTCATGACACACCACCGTATATGGTCGTTAAAAATATCTAAGAAAGGGGGCGTTTAGATAAAAGGTAAAGGTGGCTGAGTTTAAAAGTCAGCAACGTTTTTTGTTCGAGAACAAAAGGCATTAGCAATGGCGCGAAGAGAAATACTTGTGAGCCATTTCCTCAGCGCCAACGTCTTTTGGTATAAAGACGGACGCGAAAGTTGACCCATAAATTTGAAAAGAAGCGAAAAATGGCCCCAAAGAACAAAGAAAAATCACTTAAACGTAAAAGTGAGACAGTTTTGCTCCTTCGCTGGGACCTTTGGATTTCTTAGTTGGGTCCAGTGCATAATTTACGAGTCAGCGCCAAAGGAGATTCTCTTTATGTAAACAAAACACCTTAGGAATGACTGGAAAAGATATTGGATTACACTTTTTTCCTTGAATTGCAGTGAAAATGTTAAATTTAACACTCAAATCCGAATGCGCATAAAATACCCGAAGGAAAAAGGTCGCCCTTGGGTTTATTGTTTTTCAAGGATTACTTGATGATACACGAGTAGATTCTGTGGCATGTGAATTAAGTGCAATCTAAGTTGGGATTGTCATCGTTGTCCTACTATATTCTCGAAGATGTTTCGAGTCTCATGATACCTTTTGAAATTAATTTCAAAGTTTTGACGTCAATATTCTTTTTCATTTAAAGCGAAGACCGAGGACATCTTCCGGTGAATGTTTATAAGTAGAGAACTGTAAAGTAAGTGGTAAAGATATGTGAAAGAAGTGAAAATATTTGGAAAATAATTAGTCGTAGATCAACCTTTGGGCGTTTGGGCACAGAGGACAGGCAATTCTTCAGATACCAGCTGCAGCATGGTTGTCCATGGTAAACCTAATACCCACTTGCGAGCTTTTGTGAAAATAATTTAATCATTGTTTAATTTTAATTCATTTATTCCTTGGGAAATATGGCAGGTCAGAAAGACCTGTAGATTTTCCAGGTTTAGGAGTTTGATCCTTATAGGAGAGGGGGTAAAAGAGGCCCACACCGAGGATTATCAACTATTGAAACTATTCCTTACCTTCTTCTTGCACTTGAAGCCATAAATGTTGGTTATTGGGCTTGATGAACCTGGAATCACTAATTGGTGCTTTCAAATGAGTCCCACTGTTATCTAAATGTGAGCTTTTCACGTAACCTGTTTAATAAACTGTTTCATTTTTCGTTTATTTGTCGATTCTCGGATGAGTAAACAAAAACCTGACTGAGCTTACCCCTCCATTCCACCCCTGCAAATATATGGAGCGTGTTGTTTTACCTTTTGAGAGGAGCTGACCGAATTCTGGGTCAAACGAAGAAACCAGTAATGTTGGTGAATTCTCCTCGGTTTTTACACCCTCAGATGTTCGCTGTGCATAACGGTGGGAGAGGGTGGCAAAATATTCTGAAGAAAGTGCGGCTATAGATAAAAAATGTCTTGGAAATGGTATAGTTTAAACATGCAGACACAAGTTGGTAAAAACTACATAGTGAATTATAGAAATTAGCCCAATTAGCGATAGCAGCAGGGTCTGAGGCTATTAAATAAATTGAATGAGCATCCTCACTCATATGATCAAAGGTGACCTTTTAGTTTTGTTCGCTACGAAGCCAACTTGCAAAACCTTGATAGGTAGTGGGTAATTATAGGTTTGTGCGGCACAATAGAGTAGAAACGGGAACAGGTACTTTTGATGTGCTTCAAGGTATTGGAGCAAACTAGAGAAGCTGATGACGCTGACTGATGCAGTCTCCAAACTCTGAAAATTTCTTTGTTTAAAAATAATTTAGTCGCTATTAAAGATTAACTCGCTATTAGCAATCGCTATCCCTTTTCGGGAAGCGGTTTTGGCTAACGCTCTTTCCCATCCTTCTCCGCCACGCTTCCTTACACTTCTGGAAGGATTTCCCGGGATTCTCCGCAGCTCCATCGTCACGGCCCTCTTGATTGTTTCCAAGTCAGGAAACGTACCCTCTTGATGCCCCTTTTATCTTGGGGAAAAAGAAAGTATCCCATGGGGCCAGGTTCGGTGAGTAGGGAGGTCACTCACTCACGGTAATGTTTTACTCGCCCGGGAACTGCCGGATGCCCAAGGCGTTATGAGCCGGGTCATTGACATGGTGAAGCAGCAATGAGTTGCTTTGCCACAACTTTCGCCTCTTCACACGTACCGAGAGTAGCAAACCCAGCAGGATCTCTTCTTAGACGTGCTGATTGATCGTCTGTCCCTGTGGTAGCAATTCAATGTGGACTTAGCTCCTCACATCGAAAGATGCGATCAACATGAGTTTGACTTTGGACTTCAACTCTCTTGCTTTCTATTGCCTCGGCGACTGCGGCCTCTCCACCGAAAGCTCTGGCGCTTGGTCTTCGTGCTGTACTCGAAGGTCCAGGACTCATGACTGTTGATGACTCTCTCCAGCAAGTCTGGTTCCATTTCAAGACACAATGTTACAGGGTTCACTAAATAAGTCTACAATTTCCCACCATCCTCAACCCTAAATAGTGGAATTAAGCATTAACCAACGCCGTTATATAAGGAACACCGAGGAAACGCGAGGATTAATAACCGTATTTTTAAAAAGAGAATTTAACGCCATCTTTTACCCATTGTTAGGTCTATCCGGGTGTCGAAAAGAGGTGGAAAAGACGATCCGAGAGAGAGCACCGGGTTCTCTCGGGGCACTGGTGGCTGGAGAGCACGCTGTTCCTCTAGGTTTCAGTCGTATCAGGGGGATTATCCCTTTTAAACCATCTACCCCTTTTAGGGATTAATACCGATGGGTCCAAGTTTGAATAGTTGCTCATTAGTTCGATGCAAACAAGAAATAACAAACTTGATTTAAGAAGAAGAAGCGGGCACGAATAAGGAACAAAGGAGGGAAAGAAATATATTTGGTTTACCAAATTCGCAGAGTGGAAAAAATAACTTTGGGTCATAGAAGAACAAGGTATGCTGACCAAAAAGTCGCGTGCCCTCACTTTATAGAATATTATTGCATATCATAGTATAGCATAGCACAAAATTGCATAAAATAGCACAGCATAGTATAACATAACATACTACAACATAGCTTAGTATTTATAGCATAGTATAGCATAGCATAGCACAGAATAAGATAGCATAGCACATAATAGTATAACATAGCATAACATAGAATAGGATAGCATAGCATAGTCTAGCCTAGTCTAAAATAACATAGTATAGCCTATACTTTAGCATGGCATAGTAGAGAATAGCTTAGCCTAGCATAGCTTAGTATTGTCTAGCATAGCATAGCCTAGTATAGCCTAGCCTAAACTTGCCTAGTATAGCATAGCATATCATAGCCAAGCATAGGCTATACTATGTTTTAGCATAGTGTGGCCAAGCTTAGCCAAACATAGAATAGCTAGCCTAAAATAGAATGGCTTAGTTGTGCCAGGCCTAACCTAGCCAAGCTTAGTATAGTCTAGCTAGTCTAGTATAGCATACTTTATCCTACCTTAGCCTAGCCTAGCTTAGTAGAGCCTAGTATAACCTAGCATATTATAGTATAGCCTAGCCTAGCTCGGTAGACCCTAGTCTAACCTAGCATATTATAGTATAATCTAGCCTAGCTTAGTAGACCCTAGTCTAACCTAGAATATTATAGTATAGCCTAGCCTACTATAGCCCAGCCTAGCCTAGCTTAGTAAAGCCAAGCTAGAATAGGTTACTATAGCATAGCCAATATATCCTTGCATATGATAGCATAGCCTAGCATACTATAGGCTAGCTTGATATAGTAAATCCTAGCATAAGCAGACCTAACATAATATATCCAAGCGTAATATCTTAAAGCCTAGCCTAGTATATCTTAGGTTAGTATAGCATACCATACCCCAGACTAGAATAACCTTGCATAGCTTAGCCTATTATAGCCTTGGTTAGCTAGCCTATCGTAGCCTAACATAATATTAGCTAGCATAGCATAGCCTAGCAGAGCATAGCAATCCCTAGTCTATTATACTTTATCCTACCCTAGCATAGCAGAGTATAGCTTAGCATAGTTTAGCCTAACCTCTTATAACCTAGCCTAGCATTAACTATCCTAGACAAGTATAGCCTATACTATCTTATTATAGTATAATATAGTATTATATTATAGCATAAAGTATTTCTAGTATAATATACTATATGCTATCCTAGCATAGCATTTTATAGCATAAATTAGCCGAGTATATCATACTCTTGTGCATTATATCTTGGCATAGCTTATAATAGTATAACCTAACCTTTTATAGGCTTGCCTAGCAGACTATAGCATATTATAGCCTAGTTTAGTCTAGCAGAGCATCGGCCGAATAGTTATGATGTTATTGACAAAGCAAAATTAATCCAGGGCTAACCTTGAGAGGACTTTGGTAATTATAACATTCGAAAGCGAATGTAAAGAAATATAAGAGTTTCAAATTTCGCTGGAGTCGGCCGAATAGTTATGATGTTATTCCCAAAACAAAATCATTCCTGGGCTAACCTTGGGGGACTTTGGCAATTATAAAATTCGAAAGAGAATGTAAAACAACATAAGGGTTTCAAATTTCGCTAGAGTCAGCCGAATTGTTATGATGTTATTTACTGCCAAAATAAAATAATTCCCGGCTAACCTTGGGAGGACTTTAACAATCATATCATTCGAAAGAGAATGCTAAACAACATAAGAGTTTCAAATTTCGCTAGAGTCGGCCGAATAGTTATGATGTTATTACAATTAACAAAACAAAAGCAAAACGGGGACAGACCGACCGACCAACAACCAACAGAGTGAGATTTAGAGTCGTTCGCAACTAGACTCACACGCGACTAAAAAGAGTTCAAATTTGCTCCCAAAATTAAATAATGAAAAATACAATCGACAATGAACACTGAAAAAAGTCCAAACCTTTAAGACATAATGATCGATCTTATACCCTTAGTGGTGGGAGATTAAGGGAAGCAACCCCTAGGGATCTCTCCATTTTAGGTTCTTCGTCGTTAGCCTCTATTCCTAGCTGGTCTCTTTGCCTACAGTCTGTAAGATCAGAAAAACGGGATTTGCAGCTATTCTTGGTCAGCCAAAGTGGGCTCTTCTACCGTCTATAGGAAGTCCGAGGTAAGTTATTAATAGAAAGAACGAATACTTTTCACTTATTGTGAGATTGTTTTAGGGGCACTCTCCAGGATGGCAGACAGCTTGAAGAGTACTCATTTCCACTCCGAAAGAGCGAAGCATAGCACGTTTGGAATGGATTCGCTTTAAATTTTTAGATTTGTTTTGTGATTTGATGGATCTCACTTTCACTCATGGGGTGGGGGTGAAGGCACTGCAATTTTAATTTTAAAGGGTGATGGAAAGTTATTGTCTTTATATCGTATTTGTTAGTGAAGTTTCTGTTTAAACTGTATTTCCATGAAAGCATTATGTGTTTAGAAGAGCCTCCTTCGATCCCTTCATTCTTGGTCTGTCATCGGATTGATTCTTAAGACAGAACTGCTTCTGAAAAGTTCTCTTACAATGAGCCTTTCCTGCCCCAGCATAATGAGTTTTGCTAATAATTTCCTTTTCATCACTATCATCTTCTCTTCATACTATTCCCTCCCCCCTCGTGCTCTATTTCCCTCGAATTGACACGGAAAATATAGGGGAGAGGGGCCGAGAGACCCCTTAAAACTACGGCTCGTCTTGATGTTTTCTCACTTTGGTTTTCCCTCGTTCGCCTCTGAATGGGGTGAGCAGTGTGGCGGACCGACTCATGAAACTCGGTACCCTCTACGTCGATTATCACTCATAGTCACGATCCTCGTAAATGGATATATTTCCAGTAGACGGTCCTTTGGAATTCACTCTTTCCTCTACTCTGAACTTGAACAATTCTTTCTCACAGATTTAGTTGCTCGTGAATTTTTACCTCCAATCCAGATTAAACGATTACCACCTTTTTCAAAGTGGAAAACCATCGAGGACATTTCGCCAGAAAAGATGTTGAAACCAAGAATATTATTCCATAGGAGAGGAAGGTATTAAAAATATTAGGTGGAGTAAGAGGGAAGAAGAGAGAGGAATGGGTGGTAAACACTTGGCACGAAAGAATCTGGGGGAGAACATGTCTTTTTTCAATGAGAGAGGGAGGGAAGTTAATTTCTCAGGAGACAATGGACTATTTTGTCATGAAAGAAGGCAAAGAATTCAAAAGGAACAAGAGAAAAGGATTTCAAAAGGGCAGCGAGACTAAGAATAAACTTGAATAAGGTATGTGGCTCGTTATAGTTTTATGCATGGATACGGTGGATGTGAGCCTCATGGGCAGGCTTTTTGTAGGGCAGTATAGGATTGAGTAGAAAGAGAGAAGGCTACATATGTTGTTGCTCCCTCTGCACCACGACCACAGGTAGCCTCAAATCATCTCTCGCATGCCCTTCCTTGTTTCTGACCATTCAAAATAATGGTTTAGTAAAAGGAAGCAGCTGTCTCCGTGTCGATGTGGAGATAAGGAATGCGAGGATGTTCAGTCAGGAGGAAATTATTTGGAAGAAAAATCAGACTGCTACATTGGGTTCATTAGAGGTAATCGTAAAGTATAACTGGCGTAAATGAAGCTAGATCGATGTCATCAGTTCCTGGTTAATGGAAAAAGCCGACGATAATTGGCACGGTGGCAGGTTGTGTACGAGGGTTAGATGAAGAGAGAAACGAAGCTAGATTAGGAAGTGATCAGAAATAGCTTGAAGCAGGGGCAGCCTAGTCAAGGGTATTTCCATGTGTGTGAAGAGGGGCTGAGACAGAGTGAGAAAGGGTAAAGTTAAAATGTCAAGAAGTCGCAAACAGCAGTGGATATGTTCGGGAACGTTGAAATATCGCAGACTAAGTGTGGTTGCAGAGGGTTAAGAGACAGACATTTTGAAATATCAGGGGACGGTAAATAATCGAATGGAAGGTTATAGCGTTGAACAGCGTGTGCAAATCATCAAATGTTATTATCAATATCAGTGCTCCGTTCGACAAACGTTCCGCCCATTACGTGATTTATATCCTGCAACAGCGATGAGGCCCATTTTAGGATGAATGAATTTTTGAACAAGCTAAATTTTCAGACTTGGGACGAAAACAAGCCATATGAGATACACCAGCACCAATTGCCATAATCGTCAACGGCGAGACCTACAGTTCGATGATAAACATCTTCTTGTGGCCTCAACTGGATTATATGCCTGATATGGATACTGATGGCATGGGGTTCCAATAGGACGGCGCTACGTGCCACACTGCGCACGCCACGATAGACATTTTGCACCAGCGATTTCAGGGCAGGATCATCTCGCGCGGCGGCGACGTCAACTGGCCACCGAGATCATCCGATTTAACGCCATTAGACTACTTTCTTTGAGGCTACCTAAATCGCAGGTCTATGCGAATAATCTGCAAATAGTTGATGTCCTCAAAGGCAACATAACGAACACCATCCAGCAAATTCAGCCAGATGTATGCGACAAAGTCATCGAAAATTCAGCCTCCCGAATACGTTCCACCAAGCGAAGCCGCGGCAGGCATTTGAACGAAGTCATATTTCCCACTTAATGCCATAAAATGTACTTTCAAATTTAAAATAAATTGAGTGCATATATCACAAACAACTTGTTTTATTTACATTTAAAAATCGAGCGACCTTATTCAAAGACCCTATATTTTCCTCGGCTAACTAGGTTTCGGTTAAGCCCAATATTGCAAAGTTCTTAGATGAGATAAAGTAAGTTAAATTTGTCTTTGTGACAATTTACCTGCATACTCCAGACCTATTTTACAAATAGAGAGTTACAAGGAGTTACAAGGATAGTAAGTACCTCAAAAGAACATTCGTTCCATTTCAATCGAGGTACTTATTTTTTTTGTATTTATTTGCTACATCCAAACTTTTTATTATGCTACTTGTGCCACATTATGCAAGAGTTAACTCTTTTTTGTCAATTTGCTGTTCTCTCATAACTTACTCATTCTATATAATATTTTACATGCTAATATATATATATATATATATATATATATATATATATATATATATATATATATATATATATACATTCAACTTAGATTAGGGTTTCTCGTCCAATATTGAGACGAACATAAACTCGTTCTTTGTCTTTGGTTAATGATTCTGAGCTATAAGGAATATTTAGAACATATTCATGTCAAAAAGCATTTTATTATGATTTCATACAATAAATATATTTTATAATAAATACAATTAATATTTTGTAAATTTTAAAATTAGCATACAGATTTTATTTTAACTTATTAGTCACGTCACATATTATGTTAGATTTCTTAAAATTTTGTCTAATTTCTTTTGAAAATTTTCTACTGTATTACATTTCACTACATCCTCTTTTAATTGATTCCACTTGTTCACAATTTTATACGCAAATGAGTTCCCACATATATTTGTGCGAACATTCTTGGGTTTTATTTTCATTCCATTTGATCGCGTAGTAGATGTGCTAAACTGAAACCAAATATTAGAGTCGACATTTTCTATTCCTTTTAGCATTTTAAACATTTCTATTAATTGACCTCTCAATCTTCTTGTTTCAAGGCTGAATAAATTTAATCTTTCTAATCTTGTTTCATAATTATAATTCCTTAGTTCTGGAATCAATTTCGTGGCTCTGGCTTGTACTTTTTCTAACTTCTCAATATCTTTTCTTAAGTAAGGAGACCAGGCTTGGGAACAATATTCTAATTGTGGCCTTACTAGTGCATTGGACATATTCAGAATTGTTATTTTATTTTTGAAAGTGATTTGGCGTTTTATTTATCCAAGAATCCTTTGCGCCTTCTTTTCGACTTCGATGCACTGCCGTGAAAACTTTAGATCGTTTGTACTGTAGACACCTAGGTCTTTTTCATTTTCAGTTTCTTTGATCTCATTGTCGAACAGTTTGTATTCTCTCCTTGGATTATTATAACCAATATGCATTATTTTGCACTTTTCAAGATTTAAGGGCAATTCCCATTTTTCCGTCCATCTTACAATTTTATCAATATCATTTTGAAATTCTTGAACGTCCTGTTCAGTAATTATCCCTTTTCCTAATTTACAATCATCAGCAAACTTAGAAATTTTCGATAGTAGGTGATCATCTATATCATTAACGTACATAATGAATAGCAACGGGCCAAGGACAGAGCCTTGCGGGACGCCACTACAAACGGAAACCCATTCTGACGCTTGTCGCTGTTTTTCTATCCGTAAGCCAATTTTCTATCCATTTTGCAATTTCGCCTTTTATTCCAAAGGCTCTTACTTTACACATCAACTTCTTATGCGGAACCTTATCAAATGCCTTTCGGAAGTCTAGATACAAGATGTCAACCGATCTATTATTGTCGTACAAGGTATTTATATAGTGAAAAAACTCTAGTAAATTTGTGAGGCAAGATCTCTTTCTCCTGAAGCCATGCTGATAATCATTTAGGAGTTTATTCTTTTCTAAATGCTCTACAATTGTATTGGAAATGTGAGTTTCAAGGAGTTTCCCAACTACGGAAGTTAAACTTATAGGGCGAAAATTGCTGGCAGTCTCTTTACATCCATTCTTAAATATTGACGTTACATTTGCCATCTTCCAGTCTTGAGGAACAATTCCACTCTCTAGGGATAAATTGAAAATTTGCGTAAGATGTTCGGCTACTTGATTTATGACTTCTTTTAAAACTCTTGGGTATATTTTATCCGGTCCCGGGGATTTAAATTTATTCATCTTCTCTATTAGTTTCTTTGTGTTGTCGACACTGCATCGAACCGATTCGAGTGGTATAATATTAGCCATTTCACGTGTTTCTGTATAGTCATACGAGTTACGCTCTTTTGTGAAAACAGATACAAAATATTCGTTGAGAGTGTTTGCTATTCCAATATCATCGAACTGCAAATTATTGTACTTATCTCTTATTGGGCCAATATTGTTCTTTATGGGTTTTCTGCTGTTTACTAAGGCAAAGAACTCTTTAGGATTATTTTTGCAATTTTGAGCTGCTCTTATTTCTTCATTTCGTTTTGCTCTTGTAATCTCGGCTTTAACTTTTCTTCTCAATTCCAAATAATGATTCCTGTTTTCTATGTTATGGTTGTATTTTAGCCTTTTATATGTTTTATCTCTGTTTCTAATGAGTTTCATAATTTCTTGAGATAGCCATTTCGGTTTATTAACATTTTTATCTTTAATAACAGCCAGTGGTATGAATTGAAACTGTTTGTTGAGAAGATTGTTTTTAAATTCATGCCATGCTACGTTTATTTCTTCATTATTTATCCTAAAAGTGCTCAAACTCTTTCTTAGTTCAGCATAATTTGCCCTTTTGAAATTAAGTTTAGCGGTGGTGTCATTTTGTAGGACACGTGGTATATTAATTTCAAAATCTACTGCGTTATGATCACTATTTCCTATTCTGTCTCCAACATTTAAATTTGAAATCAATTCATCGTCTGATGTTAACACTAAATTCAATATGTTTTCATCTCTTGTTGGTTCTTTCACCCACTAAGTCAGGAAATTAACCTCAATAAAATTAATCAATCTTTGTCCTTCTGAGTCTGCAATTTTGTTAGGCCAGTTTATTTTAGCACAATTAAAATCTCCAATGATCACTGATAACTTGTCTTTACAAATTTTCGTTAAGTATTTATAAAATTGGTCATCTGTCTCCCGGAGCTGGTGTGGACTCCTATAAACTAAAATAACATATAGGTTCTTTTTTTGGTTTATTTTAACCGTTACCATTTCAAAAACAGAGTCGGTGTTACATTCTACAGGGTGCAAATCTTCGCGTACATATAAAAGAACACCCCACCTTCTCTCTGTAATCTATCTTTATAAAATAACTTGTATCCTTTTAACTGGAATTCTGAAATAATATCACGTGACTCTGTATGTATCCATGTCTCAGTTATTCCTATGATGTCGTACTTTTTGGTCAATACCAGCGCTTTGAACTCCGTAAATTTGTTTCTAATTGATCTTGCGTTAAAGAATTGATCTTGCGTTAATATTAGGGGTGGATAGAACAATCAGTGGAGCTGGGTATTCATTTCTAAGCTTTTCATTTTTTAGAGAGATAGCGTAAGGATTCATCAAGAAAGAAACCTTCGGGTGGCTTCTCTATACCTAGATATCTATGGTAATTTGATGGGTGAGTGTGTTTGATGTTATATTCGAGAGATGGTTTATGCTTTTGAGGACTGGGCTTTCGTAGCGGCAAGGCCGTGAAGTCGAAGATTCAGGACACATACGTAGTGCAAGGGAGCAACCACATGTGTGTTTGGAGAGGAGGAATGAGATTTGTGGAAGATGTTCGTCAGAGATTGTGAAATGTAAGGAGTTATTTTTTTTATGGAGGAAGCACTAGTCACGAACTAATGTCTACATCAAAGCCGTGGTCAAATTGAATAGTTATAGAGTTAGAATACAGAAAAAGACTTTGGAGAATGTCAGTTTTTGAGAAAGTGAAAGAACTATTTGTGAAAAGTGACCGATCATAATTATTGGTAAAGAAATGAAAGGGGAGCGAGGTACAAAGCTTCCAAGGGCAAGGAAAGAACAGGCATCAAAATGGCTCACTCGTGAGTTCCCAATGGCCACACAATAAGCAAGTGATTCATCTGTTTGTCGAGTATTGTGTGGTTGAGCTAGTGCTGTGGTGAGAGCAGCAGCCAGTTCATAAAAACAATATACCTGTAGAAGAGAAAAAGTGAAGCAATATCGCGATGAATGGCAATGGAGGTTTTTGTGAGGCAGTTTATAGGACAGATAGAGTTTGATTCAACTCTGTCAAGTAACGATACAGAGCTAGAATCACCTCAAATATGAAAGGATTACTCAACACAGGGACGTAAAAGTCACTTGTATAAAGGAAGAAACTGTCAGAAGATAGGTAAGTTCTTTGAATCAAGAGGTGTGATTACAGAACTTTCAAAGAAACTATGAGATTTCTGAGTTCTCGACAGACATTAAAATTAACCAGATATTTTCTACCCCATTGGGAACTCCTGTCCAAGTCCGAGTTTATTTAGATAGCTACAACCAGACGAGAACAGAACGAGAGAGAGAACAGGGATCAGCATTAAAATATGCAAGTGAATGCAATGTTAAGTCATCAGTGTGTGAGTGCATCGAGTTATTTGTGGGGGAGAGGAAATTCTTGATGTAAAGAATTAAATTTGTAAGGGAAGGAAACTAGAAATCAAGGACCCTGATGAAAGAGGGAAGCCAAAAGTAAGATAGGAAAGAATATCATCAGTGGATCCTGCCTTACGTAAGCAATACTGATGTTCGGGTAGGAGACTGTGACTTTCAACGTGGTTGAGTATATATGAGTGGAGGATAGATTCTAAGTCTTTAGAAATGATAGATTTTAAAACAACAGAACAATAGGTAAAAGGATCAGAGAAGCCTTAGAAACCCCTCAGAGGAAGAAGGGGTGCTAGAGTCATTTAGAGTAGAGTTTAAGGAAAAATGGAAACTAGAGAAAGTTGCTTTGTCGACAGGAGAGACAGACTTAGTAACGTCGGGACCAAAGAGTAAATGAAAGGTAGAGAGACAGAGGTTATTGGAAAAGTTTTTAGCTTGAGACCAAAAAGATCTATGAGTGGGTGAGTGAATTATGAATCGATGTAATTGGGTAGGTGTGTGTAGGGAACACATAAGACGTATGGGGACAGATAGCTGAACATAAACAAGAGGTGAAAAGAGAAAGAAGTATGGTAGGGTGCAAAGTGATGCTAAGTGCCTGGTAATCGGGCCTATCGCTTGTTATGTGGTTCCTTTTTTTGTCTTTGAGAGAGTTTATATTATTATGGCGTTCAAGCCATTTGTCTTCTATAAAATTAATGTTCTTGGATATTTTATGCGCATTTGCTGTTATAGTAATAAATTGCTTTAGTATTATGCTTAGTTTTTTTGTATATTTTGTAGTGAGTGTGAATCGTGTCATTTGTTTTTTCTTTGATGTCTTCTTCGTTATAGATGGGTCTTCATCGGTAAATTTGTGTCGATATTCGGTGAGTTCTTGTAGAAATTGGTGCGGTTTCGTAATTAAGTTTTCTTTTCTTGACTGTTTTTATTTGTCAATGGTTTGGGTAAAAAACATTATTATTTTCATGCGTAGAACGGCACTTCTGCTCCGCCAACTAAAAGCCCAGCTGAGCTCGGAAATCTGGCGCGACATATGCCTCTTCTGTTCTGGTTAATAATTTGAACGATATCATCGTTCAATTCTCGATTAACCAATTCCTTGTCCGTTCTTCTATGACAACGGGAATGGGATTTAAGCGCGCCTCCCAGTGCAGCTCTTCCTGGCGTCTTCTTTCTCGCCTGAGTGACCTGTAATTAGGTACACACATTCGTTCTGCACTATTTGTAGTTTCCGCTGTTGTGTCTTCGAGACAGACGAGAGGGCGGAAGCGGGATATAGTAGCGTCGATCTTACAAGTGCTTTGTAGATCTTTTTCTTATTGGTTACACGGAGATTTATGAACCTGTATAGAGTTCTGACTGCAGCAGTGGCCTTGGTGATGCTTTCTCTGACGTGCTTCCTGTACCGGGTTGAAGTAATCTTCATTTCAAGTACATTGCACTCCGTGGTGTAGGGATAGCGATAATCCCCTACCCTGACATCGTATAGTAGTCTTATGCATATGAGGACTCCTTTGAACTTTTCTTAGTTCGTGCGTATTTTCCACCGGGCCTCGTAGATGTTAAGGTTCTCAATTTCTGCTTCTGTCATACGAGCTTGCAAAGTTGCATTCCTCCATTGACAAGTGATTATCTGGCTGAAATCATCGGGGAATTGAATGTTGAGGCAAGTGGGATTCACAGGGGCTGGACATCAGCGGTGTAAATCAATCAAAGAGTGGTGGACAGACACGCCCCTGTGGGAGGGCCGCAGTGAGCTGAAAATTTGATCCGTCCGTGCACCCTAAACTGTTATACGCAGCTCTCTACATGACATAGTCACAGAGAGTTCTTTCTAAGTTTCCACTTAGTCCCAGTCGTGAGATCTTAAGATCTTTTAGTGCATTCCCGGTTGCCACACCTTATCAAATGCCTTTGATACATCCCGACAAACAATGTCCACGTAACTTCTTTCCCGTTTTGCTTGGGCTAGCTTTTCCGTGATGACATTAATCGCCATCTCCGTACTTCGCTTTCTTCTAAACTCGAATTAATATGGGTTGAAGAGGGAGTTCTCATCAAGGTGAGACACCAGTCTTCGGTATAGGATCTTCTCGAAGAGCTTCGCGCCAAATTCTAGAAGTGAAATAGGCAAGTAGCTCTCCTTTAACATTGGGTTATTTCCGTGCTTAGGCCATTTTATAAGCATCTAGAAAGTATCCCGTGTTCAGACAGTCGTTAAATATCCTTCTCATCCCTTCGATTACATTGGCTGGTGCCTTTTCAAAGTTTAACTTTGTAAGCCCCGATTGTCCAGGGACATTTTGACGGAATGAGCGGAGCGCGCAGACTAGTTCTTCTTCGATAATCTCGGCCTCTCCGTCGCGCGGTCTATCCACCTGGTGGTGAGAGTGAGTCTTGTGTATTCGGTCGTTAATCTCGTCTATGATGTTACTTTTAAACTCTAGGTCATAGTCTTCGTTTCGTTTTCTAACTCAGTTATATTGAAGATTTTTTCCCAATAACTTCGGAATAGCTCTTCAATTCTTTCTTCTGTTTTGATGTTTCCGTCTTCTTTTAGAAGTTCGATCTTCTTCTTCTCAGTCGATCTTTTGAGACCTCTAATCTTATTCCAAAACTCTTTGGGAGTTGCTTCGTGATAGAGGCTATCGATCGTATCATCTCATCTTTTCCATTGTTGTTCGAGGATCAACTGTTTGGGCTCTTCTTTGATTTCTTTACTTCGTTGTATTGAGTCAACTGATGCCTTCTTGATGTTGATCTCATATAATAATTTTAGCTCATGGAATAAATCCTTCATGTATTTGGTCCATCTGTAAGTAGAGATGATTCTATACTCGGATTTAGGGATACAATCCATATCTGCGTTGATGAGATGGTTATTGAGGTCGTCGAGTGCCTCGTCAATCTCCTCGAGAATTGCTTGATCCAAGTTGGGTGGATGGTAGACCTAGAGGAGGCGCGCGTATCGTTCCCAGTCTGCTCTTCTGTAGTTCTTTCTAAATATAGCTGGGACTTTTATATGGCTCCTGTTGATAGTGAGTACGATCCCTATATGGTCACTGCATGGTACCTGGACTGGTCCTATGTAGTAATTAAACGGTAGCCGAAGATTCACCAGACAGATGTCTGGTTTTGTGGCACTTCCTTCTCTGACAAAGGTGGGAAAGTCGGGGCCTATTCGATGGGCATCGTTTCTGTCCAGAGATAGGTCCAGGCTTCTTCTTATACCTTTGAAGATCTTGTAGCCCGATTCTCGGCATCTGGCGTTCAGATCCCCCATTAATATACATGGGGGTGCTTCTTCCAAATAGGCCAGTGAGAGTGGGAATTGGTAACATGTTTCTCCTTGGTGGTTGATATCTGGTAACAATGATTAACTTTCCTTTGTCGAGTTCTACCTCAATCGCGAGATAGGATTCTTCTAGCTTTCTTATTTTATTGTATTTAATCCCTTTCTTTATTGCAATAGCGGCACTTTCGTACCGCTCCTTCGAATAATTCGTGATCAGCACATCGTAGTTCCAGATTTTCATTTCTGTATTACGCGTGTCGATCCCGTGTTTGGGAATACAGATGATGTCTGCATCAATTTCTCTGAATACATTTCCGTAAAGAGTCCTTTTCGTCGTCCAGCCGTTGGTATTTATTTCCAGTATCTTTAGTGCGTTCCGTAAGATGGTGAATGGTTTTTACTTATGTTTCTTCTTTTTCTTCTTTTCCTTCTTTGGGGCCGGTAGGGTGATTTTACTGTGCCAGGTCTCTCGTTCTTCGGTGGAGGGCTTAAAGTTTTTGATTTTCTCTTCGTGACACGAGTGCGAGTCCGTGAACCCTTTTCACTGACCGAAGAGGTTGATTTTTCTTCTTCGTCTTCTTGTTCATCTTCTTTCTCCTCTTCAGATTCCTCTGATGAAGGTTTTTCTTGGATTGCCGTCTCGAGACCAGATTTCACCTGGTTGTTGCTCTTGGCCACTGTCTCTATGAAAATCCTCAAGCACTCTGGGTTGTCGGGCATTTTCACTGAAGGTAGTCCGTTCTCCTTCAGTAAGGCATTCAAAACCTCGTTGTAGCAGCCTGGCTTGATTGCATTAGCGACGTTAGCGTGTGTGATACAAATCAGTATCTTATGGCTTAGGTTGTTCGAGAGGTTTAGTGGAGTTGCAGATATTTTTAAAGGCTCACATCTTTCAGCGGCGGCATTGGCGTAAGTGATTTTTTGGCCTTCCTCTGTTCTTCTTCTTTCCTCTTTATGATATATCTTCTTCTAGTGCAGTACTTGTCGAAACGGTGGCTCTATGTGGTGCATTCATTGCACCACATTCTTTCTTTATCTGGGTAGGTTGTTGTAGTATGGTCATCTAGTTTGTAGCATGCAAAAAACATCTGAATGCTATTGAACTTTTCTCACTTAATGTTATCGCCTGGTATTCTCATGTTAAATACTAGTATTCCGTTATGTGTCGATTTCGTGGCAATGTCCATGGTAGCAAAAGTGATCTTAAATACGTGGGTGTGTTCGCTAAATTTGATTATTTCACGAACTTGTGCCCAGGGATTGTTCTTGGTGATCTCCTCCTTGAGCTCCGTGGGCGTATGCTTAACCACTCGGCTTTCCACTCCGCGGCAGATCACGCTTCGGTTGGCTGCCACTTGTGGAAGGGTCTTTGCTTCAATTTTGGTGTTCTTGAGGATCCTTGCCCCCTCTTCCGATAGGAGCTTGTCCACGTACTTTATCTCAGAACATAAGGCGATGAACCAGGATGAGACTTCAATCAGTTTCACCAGTGCTACCTTTAATTAGACGTAGAGGGTTTCGCAGAGTTTCCTTTTTTCGGGGTTCTTCATTCCTGGGATGGTCCTTAGGGGGACCCTCTTAGTGAGTGCCTTCATCGTCTTCCACGTCCTTCTACTATGTCCTCTTGTGTTGTCTTCTTTTCTGAAAGCAAAGAGTAAATTATGGTGTTGAGGGGGAAAAAAAGGTTATGAGGTGGTAAAGGAGGTAACGGCTAGTGGAGGTAAGTTCGTGAATGAGTCTAATAAATGGAGTAAACGCCCCGTCCATTTTACAGTTGGCCCCCAGGTCCGTTGCTGCCAGGATGATGGATGATGGATTAATGGAATGGATATCGAATAGGAACTTCAAGAGGGATGACTTATGGTGGACTTGATGACAGTCTTTATCGAATCAACGGCCGCAAAAATTTTTACACCTCCTCTCGGGTACTTGCGCCATAATTGCATCCAACTACATAGAGAAGGGTGTTACTTTCCTCTATTATGCTGGCCGGGTCCCACGCCGATGAGGATCTCTCCTCCGTCCGAGACGCGCAGTTATGCTTCAGTTTTGAGAAAATTTCTGACTCATGCTTCCACTGTGGGTTAGTCCTCAAACCAGTTTTCACATAAGCCCTTAATTATGTCAGTCCAATTGGCCGGCATAGTTAAGACGAAATCAATGAATGGCAAACATCCGTACAGGTTCCCACGCAGGACGATGGACGGGAGCAGTGAGGTGCTTAAGCCCCCATTGAATTATGAATCCTCGGTGAAACAAATGGTATTCTCTCTTTCTGAAGGGTAAAGCAAAATTCACCCAAAGACTTTCAGAATAGGCTCTTTTCTATGCGGGCCGTCCTTAAAGTCTGTTACTAAGCAAGTAAAAATGCTTTATCCGTAGGTTAGTCAGCAGAGCGTAGTAATCGAATATTCGGCCGTCATTTTTCATAAGTGGGTGATGAGATTAGGTCGTGGCATTTATTTCAAATAAAAGAACGCTTTGTCTCATTGGATGACGGGCTTGCATCGATTACGGGCAGAAACAAAAGGCAAAATGTGAACGAAGGAAGAAGAGTTTTTCTAAGTCCGATATCCGTGATCTCTTACATAATTTGCCTCAGAACAGGATCGGTTGAATCACGGCTGGATGATGAAGAGTTCTTGGAGGAAAATGAATAAATGCTTCCATCCCCTCAAGAATGACCTCTCATATGCGTTTGGCGAAGATGGAAACATTCACACACAAGATAGAATAATTTTCTAAAGGAAAGTCATAAAATAAGTTACGTAAGCTCTCTATAATTTCTGTTCAAGGAGCAGTATTTACGTTTTAAATGGAGTGCTAAAGGGGTAGGGGGCGTTAGAATATATACATTTCTGAATGTGATCAGATGAGTAAATTGTCGTCGGGGTCGTGTTATCAAATCGAAATGGAATAGAAGTAAAGAATAAATCCAGGATATTAAGTGACTTGTCATAGCGGCCAGGTGTATGAGTAGGCTTAATTTAATTCACGCAAACAAATAATTTTAAGTTTACAGTGACACAGTACAACATAGTGTATAGAAGAAAACTAAGGTCTTTTTTGGAAAAATTCCGGCAGTGAATTAAGCGTTCGAGGCAATCGCGAGGCTCGTAGTGTGAGTACGGCCTGTTGATTAGGTTAGGTTTTGGAGCAAGGAACTTGTGCAAAATTCTCGAAGAATTTTTACAATCGTTTATGCTTTTCTGTTGACATTTTAAGCTCTTTAAAAACAAAGAACAGTAGTTGTCAACCCTTTGCACCATGCGCGAATTAAATAAACGATTGTCTCAAAAGATAATTTTGATTCTTTTCGTAATCCAACACTGAAATTGAATTCACGCTTATCACATCGCCAAAGGCAACTTGGTGCTATTAGAGTCTTATAATATTTATAATATGTCCATTTTATCAAAGTCGCTGTCCTAACCTAACCTAACCTTAACCTCGCGATAGCCTCGCACGCTTAATTTGCTGCCGGACCTGTTCCGAAAATGATCCGAAAACGATTATTCCCAAATCCTTTTACAAAACCGAGACCTTTTACAAACCTAGAACTCCAATTAGTTGAGGAACTACCGGATCTCCGTTTTATTTATAATAAATTTATGATTTTTATTCATACCTTTACATTTTAATTGAAAATTTTACCGTGAAAATATTTTCTAAAGGAAAATAAAAACAACAAATTAGTGATGAACTTAAATCTATATCAAATTTTAACATACATATACAACAAAACTCAGCAATTAATATTCCTGTATCGGAAGCAATGAAGCTCGCACACAATGAAATCAACCAACAACGAATAAAAACAGGTAAAGAAATGCTTCACGCGTAAATCACAGTAATAGATTTCTGAACCTCCTAAAATGAACCATTAGACCACTGTATTTGCTTCGAATGGCAGGGTAGCGCATCAAGTCAGGTTGGATTTTCGCGTTAATGGCAACTTGGGAAGAAATCTCTGTAATAACAGACTTTATAAGCATAATCATCCTTCAAAATAGAATGGTAAACATAAGTGTCATTCTCGAAACACGTTGCCATATACTGTATGTTCCTTAAGAAGTGGATAAGAAAGAGCCGTTTAGTGAAATAGGAAATAGCTGGTCAGATTAAATCTAGTAATGTTTTGCCATTTCTTCAGAGCCTACCAGACATAAATACTTGACAAAAGTAATGCCGCGAATAAAAATCATTGGAAGCTGATCTCTCAGTAACAAATGTCTAATGGGATCAACACGAAATTGATACGAAAGATAACAAACAAACCTGAAAAAAACCTATTAATGATTCTAGGAAAAAATAATAAAAACCACCTAAGAAATTGAGAAAATTTTCTCATTTCCCAGCAAAATTACACGAAAATAAACCCATGCATTATATAGGAGTCATCGCCACCAAAGATCTTTGTTAATATAAAAAGAAGCACCCTCATAATGAAGTCAAATTTATTTACAATTTTTCCATGCAATCGAGTTCATTTTAAATTACCACTCAACTTCTCATGCGCATATTACAAAAAAGAAAAGGTCATCCTCGAGTATAATGCTTTTGGGGATCGTGCTCGAGGAATAGATTCTGACGCTGTATCAAGAGGGAAGAAAACCTCGATAATCGGTATCTGGTCTCTTGAGTGATCAGCACTTTCAAACACAACCGATACTAGGCCATGGTCGTTTTCCTCGATTAACCATGGTTGTCCTCCTCGTTTAACCATGGCTGTCCTCTATGTTTAACCATGGTTGTCCTCCTTGTTTAATGTTTGCTTGGATGAACCTGCGAGCACAACAGGCCTCTTGTAGCGAACGACATTTTCATCTTCTTTCTACAGCTCAAGTCTTGTTTGATGTTCCGGGTATTGCCCCCATGCCCTCGTGAATATGTGGCGCTTTTGGTTTGCGTCTATGGGGGGAGGGGGATAATATGGAAATCTGGAAGAGAAAAGAATTACAGGATTTCAGCGAATTTCGTTCATCATAACGGTGTGAAGGAGCATGGCGAAATGAAACAATCTTTCAAACTTAGTAACAACAAGGAGTAACAACAAGGAAAGAAGGTACCCTAGGAGACCTTACGGTCCATTCAAAGAGGGTACCTTTGGACTAGCAATTGAGCGGGCACAAGGCTGCTCAATTGTTTTGCGTCCCTAAACGGCCACTTTTCAAGACTTTGTCTAGTCTTGACTTGAACTGGTCAACAGATTCACTGTTGACAACTTCCACTGATACCGCAGATACTGTAAGTGAAAAAATTTCCACACAGATTGCGGTTGTAACTCTTCAGTTCAAGTTTGAAGCCGTGATTGCGCGTTCTGTTCTCACTCAGTGTGAAAATATCCCGATAGTCAACATTGTCGAACCCTCGAAGTATTTTGAAAACCTCGATGAGCTGACCACGCTGTCTACGGGTTTCCAGCGAGAACAGATCTAATTCCCTTAGTCTATCCTCATAACTTTTATGTCGGATAGAGGGAATCAGCTTGGTTGCCCTGACTTGTACGCGTTCCAATCTCGCGATGTCCTTTCGCAATGAAGGACTCCAAAATTGTACGGCATACTCCAGGTGCGGTCGGACAAGTGAGTTGTACAGGCACAGTACAATCTCCTGGTTCCGATAACCAAACTGGCGCTTAATATAGCCTAGCATCCTTTGGGCCTTTTTCTCCGCCTCAATGCACTGTTTCGAGAACTTGAGGTCACTAGTAATAGTAACACCCAAGTCCTTCTCAGTGTCACTCGATTCAAGAGCAGTGCCCTTAAGGATATACTGAGATTGGGGGATTCTGTGGCCGATATGCATCACTTTGTATTTCCCCACGTTAAAAGGCATTTGCCACGTGTCCGACCACTCCCCAATCTTCCCAAGATCTTCCTGCAGGCGGGCAGTATTTCCATCCTTTGCAACGTTCATACCAAGCTTGGTATCGTCGGCAAATTTGGAAATCTTGGCAACCATGTCACCGTCCATGTCGTTGACGTAGATGATGAATAGTAGTGGTCCCAGGACAGAACCTTGAGGCACCCCGCTAGTAACGGGCACCCACTCAGAAGACTGTCCATTTACCACCACCCGTTGCCGTCTGCCACTGAGCCAGTTCTCGATCCAGCCGGCTACCTTTCCGTCTATGCCAAGCGCTCACACTTTCCGGAGAAGGCGGCGGTGTGGTACCTTATGAAAGGCTTTCTGAAAGTCTAGGTAGACCACATCCACCGCCTTGTCCCGATCGTGCTCACTGAAAACGAAGTGGAAGAATTCTACAAGGTTCGTCAGGCATGACCGTTGCCTTCGGAAGCCGTGCTGGGAACTCCTCAGTTGCAGGTTAGACTCTAAATACGACGTCACTTTGTCCACCATGATACTTTCCATGAGTTTACCGACTATCGAAGTCAGACTTATAGGTCGGTAGTTCGACGGTTGGTTACGGTCTCCTTTCTTAAAGATATGAGTCACCTCCGCCTCAAGCCAGTCTCTAGGAACGCATCCGGTCCGGATTGACATGTTAAAGATAGCGCACAGATGTCGTGATACTTCATCGCACACTTCCTTTAACACTTTAGGTAGAAACCCGTCCGGTCCAGGGGACTTATTCGTCTTTAGGTCAGCGATCTTTTTCTTTATTTCTCCTTCGGTGAAGTCCATTGCCTCCAGCTTTTCCCCCGAGTAGGAATCCGTCGGCTGGGGAATGGGACCACACTCTTCAGTAAACACTGAAGAGAAGTAGTCGTTGAGGAGGTTAGCATTTTCTGCATCTGAATGCTTTAATGTCCCCTCCTCATTCCTCAAAGGGCCAATCGTTCGACGGATTGGTTTACGGCTGTTCACATATCCAAAAAACTCCTTGGGATTCTCTTTACAGAGTCTCGCCACTCGGAGTTCCTCAGACCGCTTAGCCGCCCTTATGCTGGACTTCACTCTCCTGGCTAGCCTCCGGTATTCGTCAAAGTCACCCGAGATCTTCGATTGCCGGTACACATTTCTCTTCTCCCTAAGCAGTTTCCCGATTTCTCGATTAAACCACTTTGGTTGAACAGAAGACCGACGGGGGCATTTCAGAGGGATAAAACGCGATTGAAGACTCATGAATGTGGTTTTGAAACTGTTCCAAGAGTCTTAAACAGCATCGCACTCTTCTAGCCTCGCGTCAGTCAGTCCCACGCGTAGACCTGCAAAGTCTGCTCTTCTCAAATCGAGTTTCCTTGATTTACTAGTTGCAGGCTCTGCCTTGGGGACTTTGACTACAAATCTAATTAGTCGGTGGTCACTGCCACCGACCTCTTCACCTACAGAGAGGTCCTCAACGATGTCATCCTCAGAGGTGAAAACCAAGTCGAGGATATTGTCTCCTCTCCTTGGCTCTCTCACCCATTGAGTGAGGAACTCGTTGTTTGTGAACTCCAGGAGTAGTGCGTTCTCGCCACAGGGTTCTCTGGTTTCGCAGTCAACTTGTGTGTTGAAATCACCCATGACGATACACACTCTGTCTTCGACAAGTTCTCCTAGTAGCTGGTACAGATCTCTGTCCTTTTCAACGAGTTGGGCAGGAGGTCTATAAAGCACCAGGGTCCTGTATTTGGCAAGACCTATCTCTAGGTCAACACCTAGTAGTTCATGGTTGGATATGATGTTGCAATCTGTCGAGTTTAGAGTATCCTTGACATACAACATCACACCGCCACCCTCTCTGTCTGGCCTATCTTTCAGGAAGAGCTGGTAACCGGGAATCGTGAATTCACCTTCAAAATCTCGGCTTGAGGTTTTTATCCACGACTCCGTTATGGCCACCATCTCAGGTTCCTCTGTTACTACGAGGCCACGGAGATCAAGAAACTTATTCCTGATTGACCTCGCATTGAACAGAAGAACTTTGAGGGAGTCCCCTAGTGTAGGACTCCCTTCGCTCTTCCGTTTCCCGGCTTCTCTGTTTTCGTGGTCACACCCTTTTTGAGAGGCAGAGCTAGAGCGTAGGGTTCACAGGAGATAGAATAGGATCAGTGAGGAAGTAAGGTAGGAGGAAGTTGCTGCAAATTAAGATGTATGAAGGAAGACCTTGGATGTGATTCTAGGTGCGAAGGAGGGGAGATAGAGGAGAGAAAGTTCCCGGGCGGGAAAGAGCAGGTGGTGACAAAGTATTGAACGAATGTGAGAAGTCAAGGATTAAAAGTCTGTGTCCTGCAAGAAGTGAGTTGCCTAAAGCATGAAAGACATCCTCAAATGTGTTGTGCTTAAAGTAGGAACGGATGCGGAAGATAGAGAAAAAAACAGAGAAGATTAACGGATTTTACCAACATGAGTTTTGATACTTATGCATAGACCCATAGCCGAGGAGGTTCCTCCACTAATACCTTTTTTTTGTGTTATGGTTGAGCTTAAGAATGTTGTTCGTTATCCATTCATTAATAATATTAGAGAAGAATCATTGGTTTCTAAGAGTTCCAGCAAACGAGGCGTGGAAAAAGGAGGCAGAGATGCTGGATATCAGCATAGCATTGAAATGTTAGACATAGTTGAAGCATAAATATGCCAAAGGAAGAAGATAGAATCGAACTAAGAACCGGCCCTTGCGGAAAACTACAACGTACCTCCGCCGGCATAGATATATCATCTTAAATCATAGAAATGAAAATAAGGGAAGAGAATGACAAACATTGAAAGAAGGGGGGGAGGGTATAGAGAGAAGAGGAATTATGAAGTTGACCAAGAATTTAGACGTGCTTAAAACTTGTCAGCCCAGACTAATGGTTTCGGGGTGCGTATTAATAATCATCCTCATCGCTAACTCTATAATTTAAGAAGGGGATTATTTGAGTATTTGAATAATAATTTCATCTTATTTTGGTTATGACTTATGCAAGTTATTTCTAATAATTCTTTTATAATATCAAAAACAAAATGGTGAAGTTCAAAAATATATATAATTATCGAAATTCTGTGAATTCTTAAAACCCAAAGAATTACAAATGGTGAAGTTTAGAAAATTTAATTTTATATGTCTTCTTCTTCTTCTTCTTCTTCTATTACTCTATATTTTAGCAACGTGATATTTTTAAATGGGGGAAATTTAGTTTATTGTTCCTTTTTAAAATTATTATAATCGGCGAAGTTCACAAAATTTATAAAAATTTAACCATGGCTGCTTTTTTAGATATTAAATTTTAATCTTAGTAGCGAAGCCTTTGCCTGGTTCTCTTATACTATGACTATTTTAAGAACGGAATTTTATGGATAGGTCGAATAATAATAATATTTTTTTCTCTTAGTTTTTTCTGCCCAAATTAACCAAGATCAAATGGTGAAATTCAGAACAAATAAATAGGATTAATTATCGAATGTTTTGTAATTTTTAAATACAATTTAATTACAAAATGGTGTTTATAAAATTGATTAAAATGAAGATATGGCTATTTTTTGTTTTTTTTCCTATATTTGAATCTTTTATCGTACTTCTTTCTAAAATAGATTTTCCATTTTATTCTTTAGCATTTGAAAAGAGTAAAGCAAAATAAAAAAATAAATGAAAAATTAGATGGGGATAAAATCATCTCTGAGGATTCTTTTTTCCCGTTTTTCAAAAGAATTCCGATGTGTTTTGGGGGGGGGCTTTGGGCCTTAAGAATAAGGATGGATCTGAAAAAAAGACCAAGAGTAAATTATTAGAAGGTAAGCCATGGCTTCGCCATTTCCCTACGGGGGGAGCTTGCGCTTTACTGCGCTCGCTAACTCAGGAATATTTGGCATTTGAAACCGCTTTTTTCAACCCCTTTTTATCAGTTGTTTTTATTATTTGTTTAAACGCCCCTTGAAGCCCTTTTAAAGAAAATGGAACTTAAAAATACCTTTAAATACAATAAATACTTGATTTTTTAAACATTAACCCCCACCCTACAAAAATTAATTCACTCTGAATTTCTTTTTTAAAACAGCTTCTTTCTTTTAACAACCGAGAATTCGTCAATTTTCTTCTTCTTTTCTTCTTATTCTTATTCTTTTTCTTCTTATTATTATTATTCTCTTCTCCATCTTCTTTTCGATCTCTTCTTCTCATCCTGCTCCTATTTATTCTCTTACCTTTCTTCCATTTCGCTTTTTCTTTTTTCTCTCTCTTCTTTTTCTTTTTTTCCTTCTGTCCTCCTCTTTCCTTTTCTTCTCTTTCTCATCCATCTCCTATTCCTTTCCTTCTCAACTCGCCCTCCTTCTTATTCTCATCCTTTTTTATTTTATTTTCTTCTCCTGCTCTCCAATCATTTCTTCTCTTCCATCTATTTATTCTATGTTTCTCGTCCTCTACTTCTCCTCCTCCTCTAACTCACTTCTTTTTTATTCGTCTCTTCTTTTTCTCCTACTCTTCCTCTTCTTCCTTTTCTAATCGTCATCGTTTTCTTAAACTTCTCATTCTAATCCTCTTCTTCTTTTTCATTTCTTTCTTCTCTTCTCCTTCTTCTACTTCTCCTCTTATTGTCCTATTCCTACTTCTCTTCTTCTCCTCCTTCATTTTGTTTCTATTTAACCCTTCTCAAAATTCCCGTTCTTAAAATAGGGACAAAAAAGAGCGCCTTCTCTACTCCTCAATTGGCTCTACCCGTTTTTAGGTGCCAATAGATTTTTCCTCCCGATAAAGTTTAAAATATAAAATCTATTTTAAAAATAGCTCCGATAAAAAATCCGAATATGCGAAAAATAATAGAAAAAAGCAGCCTTGTGTATTTTTTTAGAAATTTTCTGAACCTTCGCAATTTTAATAATAATATTTTGATTTTAAAAGACTCCCAAAACATATCAGGTCACTCGTTAACTAAGGAAAATTTTTTGTACCATTTTTTGCACTTCTTACCAAAAAATCACGTTCTCAAAATATATCCAAAATATTATATAATAATGACTTTTATTTTCAAAAGGTTTCACCCTTAACCCTATAATTTGTATCGTTGCTCTTTTAAAGGCTTTTCTTTAGAAGGATATTTTTTTTTCTCTAAATAAAGATCCAAACTGATCTAATAATATTTTTGTAAACGATCAAAATTCTCTCCTTTTTCTTCCAAAGCAGTTTTTGAATTCTTTCGGTGTTTGAAAAAACAAAATGAAGAAGTTAGGAAAAATAAATCTATTATTATACAATTGTTTGGGAATTTTTTGAAAAAAAAAAATTGAAAATCGGAAAGATCATAAAATTGATTAAGATTTAGGCATGGTTGCTCTTTTTATTTTATCTTAGATTCGAAGGTTTTATCGAAGTTGCTCTAAAATAGATTTTCAATTTTAATTCGAAATCATTCATTAACTGAGCCAAAAAATCTTTACTATTTTTCCCCCCTCTCAAAAAATCCCTTTCTTAAAATATCGAGTTAGTGACAAGAGGAGCCGCTTGGCCACTCTTCCTTACAGGAGAAGCGTCCGCTTCACCGGATGAGCTTCGTTTTGTGGCCAGCGTCCTATCGCGCTTCGGCAACGGCCTATTGATCTAACATTTTTAAAAAGGGTTCCTACTAGATATTTCCTAATAAGTTACTTTTGGTTCATTATTTTCTAAGACTAAATTAGCCTCCAAAATGTTTTATTGGAAGTTTTTTAAATACGCAAAAAAATTTCTCAGGATTCTATTTTTTTCGCCCCAATTTAAATCCGCTATAATAATTTCATTTTGCTTGATTCATTTTTAGGAGCCAGTAGCTATTTCCTCTTGAGAAAGACTAAAATTGAAAATCCATTTTAGAAATAATATTGATAAAACTTTCGAATATACGAAAAAATATAAGCCATGCCTAAATTTATAAAATTCCCTTTGTGAAATTCACCCTTTTGTTTTTTCAAACTTTAAAGGAACTCTTAGAATAAACTTGGGGCTAAAAGTTTAAAATATACCTGGGTCACACCTGAACTAAGAGAAAAAAAATCTATTATTCAACCCCTCCAAAACATCCCGTTCTTAAAATATAGTTTATGGACAAGAGATGGTTTTTAGTATATTAAATGTTTTTATCAAAATTTGATCTAAGAATTATTTATAGATCGAAAATTCGAGCTTAGGACTTTTGGAGGGGGGACATTCGAAACTTATTAAAGTTATTTCTAAGAGTTGAATTAGAGTTTAAAAAAACAGTCCTAAGGGCTTTTTTTTCCTATATATGAAACTTTTATCCAGGTATTTCCTAATATTTTCCATTTTTTCTCACCTCATACGTTTTACTCACTGAATCTAAGAATTAAAAAAAATCATAAAGTTAAAAAAAAAATTAAAAATAAGGCAAGGCGTTTTTTTGTGTGGTATTTTTTAATATATAATTTTTTTTTTAGATGAAATAGAAGATGTGAGGATTGTCTTTATGGAACATGAAAAGAATTCAGTTAAATTGTTTTTCTTCAATTTAAGAATAGAAAATAAGTATAGATATGGAAAATAATAAATAAAGAGTAAATTATTAGGTAATAATGAAAATATATATATATTACTTTTAACCAAAACTACGTTCCTGGAGTGAGAGAGGCCGTCGGCCAAAGACCAAAGGTGTTGTCCGCAAAGCGCAACCTCCTCCTGTATGGAGGATTGGCGAACTTGCTCCTCCTGTAAATCTCACTATACAAAGTTGATACAATGAACTCATTCATTCATCTTCATGTACCTCCTAGCGGGTAAAGAACATATTGAGGTTTAGAACTAAACAGAACCTTAATTAGGGTTAAAGAAATAAGAAAATTAAGATATTATTTTAATAAATAAACTTCTGTCCATTTTTATAAAATAAAAAAATACCCTTAAGGCTTTCATGAAGTTATGCAATCCTTAGGTTGGTTGATATATTGAGTCGGTATTAATTTTATATAAAGATTCCGAGTAAATAAATATTCACTTTCATCATTCCTTGAGGGCAATTGTAAATTGAGGTAAAGATATAATTAATTTTGATTAAAATATTGTTTAAAAACAAAGGAACCAAAGGGTAAAGGAAATCTAGCTACTGAGGTTTACTTTCAATAAAGTACTAGAATTTGACCCTCTATTCATAGATAGTTATCTTATTTCCATAGAATCACAAATATAATGAACATATCATTACTTTAAGGTTTAAACGCTCTATGATGCAACACATGGTTTCTCTCGTCTTAAATTGGAAAAGAGCAAATTAATCTCGTCTATGATTTGATTAGATCTGGCCTGAAGGTAGTGAACGAACGCCGTGCTGGTCCTTAATAAATAGGCCCTTTTGGGTGGCAGGTTTTGGCTTTTTATCTGTTTCCCTATTAGAGAAACAAAGGGAAAATTGTGAGGGGGAAGAAGGCCCACCCGTCAGAGAAGTAGGTACTGAATTTAATGTCCCATTGGCAAAGGCTTCGTAATATTTCCATTCCCCGTAATTAGATGGTGTCTCCTCCTAAATTAGTATAGGAGAGCCTCAATAACTATTCCATAATACTTTAGGGTCGGTGTCAATTTCAAAGCGTTTTTAGGGGCTGGAAAGTTGCGCAGAAGGCTCCATTTTAGGAAGGAAGTGAGGAACTGATAATTCGCAAAAGGTAAGTTTTGAGATTACAAATGAGATAATAGACCATAGTTACGGTGACCTTATATATATATATATATATATATATATATATATATATATATATATATATATATATATATATATATGCAGGTTCTATTGAGATAAAGATCTTTGACAAGGTTGTTGAGATCTTTTTCGTTGGAGTAGTATGGTTTTCTCTCCTCAGTTGAACCTCTGTAATCTGGACCAATTACTTCATCCTTTTCTTAACTGCTTTTTCTTTTTAAAAACTGCTACTCTTTTTCTGCGGGTGTGGGTACAGGGACCTCAGAACTGTGTGGCACTGTCGCAATAGATGACTGAATGTCTTGATACATGATAACAGGCGCATTTTTGCCGTCTCGACGTTTGGAAGGGTTCACCGTGCTGAAGAAACAATTGCTTGAGTTGGTTCCCTCCAAATTCGTGGGATTGCGAAATTCATAGCTCTCTTTTCTCCTCTCTACCTTCCTGTTATAAAACCAAATGAAAACATGAGTATAAATATACAAATACTTTTCACTTAGTGTCATTAGAAATGTTAAAAAAATAAACAATCAAGTATCCAAATAAACAAAACACATTATTTACTCGTATATATATGGGCAATATCACGAAAGTTAGCTCGTTATAACTATAAATAAGAATATGTACCACGGAAGGAAACTGAATAAAACGCGGATGGAGTTAGTACTTTCGTCTATTCGACATGTTAGAAAATGTCGAATAGACGAAAGTACTAACTCCAATCCGTCTTTTATTCAGTTTCCTTCCGTGGTACATATTCATATATATATATATATATATATATATATATATATATATATATATATATATATATATATATATATATATATATATAAATATAAATATATATATATATATATATATATATTAGCTTCCAGAGTTCTTTTGCAAAAGAAAACATAACATTCAAGATTATATGAAGGAAAATACTTGAAGAAGAACGGTTGAAAGGGAATGCACGAAACAGCGAATATTTATCCCGTGAAAATGGTAGTAAATAAGGAAGCTAAGAATATAGGTGAAAGAAAAAAAAGCAGTGAGTACAGGATAAATCCTAACTAGAGGAATACAATCGAAACAGAAATTCCCTATCAGTCTATAACAGCAAAAAAGGCTATAAGGTTCCTAGGCTATAAACCACGAGCAAGAAAGAAGAAGAAAGGAAGTGAGAAAAAACAAAACAAGTAAGATCAGAAAGAGCGTAAAAAATTGAAAGAAAGGAAAGATAAAATAAGATCAGATATATAACAGTAGGAACGAGAAAGTAAACCTACGCATATAAAGAAAGTAATACTGCAACTTACTAAGTCCAGGCCTAGATTACTTAGTCACCTGAAGCTATAAGAGATCCGACCGTTTTACTCCTCTTCCTTCTTTATTTGCTCTCTTCTGCTACTTTTCTCAATCCAATACCGTTAGTCCTTGGAAAACACACTTTAACAATTACACTCAAATACATTATTAGGTCACGCAAGATTTCTGCAATAAATTGCATCAAGGAAAAAAAGATCATTATGAAATATAATACAAAGATTTATGTACTGTGCGGTAAAAGCATGATGTGAAACGTATATAAAGCAAATGAAGACACCAAAGTTGCAATTAAATAATATAAAACCCAATATCAAAGGTATTAGAACATTTACACTTTATTTCAGATAAATAGCAAAACCATACTCTTGAAACATTTCATCCGGTCCAATCAACTACTAACTCAACTCTTGTAAGTAATACTCACCCTCTTACGTCATTTGAGTGATAGGATATTTCCGACATATGTACATCTAATCCCCGTGTCTCGGGGAAAGCTGAACTCTACCCAGGTGTACGCAAAACATTTTTAGTAGGATAGTTACAGGAGACGGAAAGAAGGTTATGTGCATTAATACAAAACGTTCTGACCAATGGATTAGTCTTAAGGAAAAAGAAATACCGCAACTGAAACAGGGGCCTTATTCACGGAAGATTCTCTTGGGCGTTTGGTAGGATATGAGTTACATAATCCATTTTGAACTTCTTAACCCATAACAGATTATCACTAGGGAGGTTTTACTGTGCTGAGTTGAACAATTTACATGCAGGACTTGAAGAAAAAAGCTCTCAATGATTAATAGAAGAAGAGTGTTTTGTGATTAAGACAACGCGTGACTTCATATCGCAAGGGATACCATAAATAAATAACAATTTTGATTGATAACTAATAAGACATCTTCAATAATCACCCGACTTATCACCATCAAATTACTTTCTTTGAAGGAGTTTAACGAATCAAGTGAAAAAAATGGAGATGACAACAACAGGAGAGTTGGAAACAACCTTAAAGAACTTTTTGAAATTAAAGTCAAACGCTTTTACAAAAATGGTATTGAAAGTTTAATAGAAATATTGAGACACCAGGCAATGGCTTCGCCACTCCCCACTATAAGGGGGAGCTTGCGCTTTACTACTAAGATTAAAATTTAAAATCTAAAAAAAAGCAGCCATGGTAAATTTTTTATAAATTTTCTGAACTTTGCCAATTATAATAATTTTAAAAAGAAACTCTAAACTAATTCAAAATATCACGTTGCTAAAATATAGAATTATCTATAGAAGATATATAAAAATAAATTTTCTGAACTTCACCATTTGTAATTCTTTAAGTTTTAAAAGTTCACAAAATTTCGATACCAATATTTATTTCTGAACTTCACCATTTTGTTTTTTGATATTATAAAAGAATTATTAGAAATAACTTGGATAAAAAAACATAAGTCATAACCAAACTAAGAAGAAATTATTATTCAAATACTCAAAAAAATTCCCTTCTTAAATTATAGAGTTAGTGATGATGATGATGATGATATAAACTAGTAGAAATTATATCACAGTATTACAGTATAAGGAACTGGCAAAGATCCTCAGGTCCACACGAGGTCAGCAAATAAACAGGAAGGTTACATTTTTATCGCAACAGCCAGCCTTCTACGGATATGCCCAACTTTATTTTATGTAATGTTATTATTTGCCAAATTAGTATCCAGCCTATTATTGAACTTGTTGACTGAAGTACCTACAAGATACTACTGTAGCAAACAATCTATTCCAAGCGGTTATTATGCTAAATTAAAGAAATTTGTTGATATTTTCCCTTGGCCCTATTATGAAACAACTTAAAACCATTATTTCTAGCAACACATTAATTCTTCGAAGTAAAAAAATGGTCCGAGGTAATGGTATAAAACCTTTTACAATCTTAAAAACTTTAATCAAAAGTTACGTGAAATGAACCCTAAAACTTTATTTCCTTTTTACAATCAGCTAGTCAGTGCTTTGTTGACTTGACGTCGTTGGTAACAATGACTCCAAGGTACTTTCCCTCTGACACTTCACCTAATACTCCTCCTGGCAGTGTATAATTAGAATTAATATTTCTCGATCCAATATGCATAACTTGCACTTATCGACATTGAACTTCATTTCCCATTTGGTCTCCCACCCAGCTAAAAGATAAAAATCCTTTTGCATATCAATTCGGTCTCACTCAGTCAGGACACATCCTAAAATCTTAACGTCGTCTGTGAAATTGCAAATTTTATTAATCAAATCCAAGATATTAACATAAACCAAAAATAAAACTTGTTCCATTAAACCGCAAAGACCACACGTTGCTTTATTTCTAACAACCAGTCAACTATGCAATTTAATACTTTACAACGTATGCCATAAGCGTAAAGTTTCTTTAATAGCCTTTTATGTGGTTATGTGGGATCCTGTCGAATGACTTTTCAAAAATACTCATTTTAAATAACTTCTAGGAGATTATCCATAAAATAATGATAAACATGAATAAAATGCCACATTACTTATGGAATAAATGACTTAATTTATCTAGTCAATGAAAGTTATAGGTATCTTTAAAATGCGAAAAACTTAAACTACCTCATTCAATAGTGTATTACGTAATTAAAAAGAGGTTTTCTATAAAGTCAACTAAAAATAGACGTCGATCTGGACGAACCAAGTTGCTCACAGCCAGAGAGAGAGAGAAGGTTACTCGTCCAATAAGTGAGGAAATTTCCTTCTTCAGTACCCAAACTTCCGCGACAGACCATTCATGAACATCTGGGAGAGTTGTTACACGTCGCAATGTGCGAACATAATTGTGAACAAGGCGAATTGCGAGGAAGAAACACAAAAAGAAGGCTATACACCCGTGGAGGGAATAGACAGAAAAGACTCAGATTTACAATGAAACATCTCTACGAAAGAAAAGAATTCTGGAGTTGTAACATTTTCAGAAACAAACTCTGGTTTAACGTGCTTGGAAGTGATGGCTGGAAAACCGTTTGGGAAAAGAAGAGTACTGCACTGGCCTCCAATAGCACAGTAACTACTGTTAAATATGGAGGCATCCCTGCAATGGTATAGGGCTGCATCGCCAAGTTGGGTGTTGCAAACTTAGCCTCTATAAATATAATAACTATCGCAGGAAAGTGTATCGATATTTTGAAGGATAATTTGTTTAAAAGTTATGACAAAATTAGGTTACGAGAGTCCTATATCTTCCAACTAGACAACGCCCACAAACACTGCTCAAATGAAGACAAAGTCTAAGCGTTCAAACTGTATCTTCAATCCTTGGATCTGAATCACTGTAGCAGAGCTACAGTCAGTTGTTTATGAGAAAGGGGCCAAAATAGAATCGGAATCAACAGGCAAAACATTTAATAGAATGCATGACACCAAGACTGCAGGCCTTGATAGATGCAAAATGCCTCCTTACGAGATATTAAAACTTTATTTATGGTTGCTCAATGATTAATCTAAAAGTGTTAAACTAGGTCCAAGGTGTTCTAATACTGATTATGCATTTATCTTTTCATAATTGTAATGTAACTTTTATGTCTTGGGCTCGACTGACTTTACGATACGTCTTTATCATCAAAATAAATATTTATAGTTTGCTTCATAATGATCTTCTCCCTATGTTATAATTTGCTTAATAAATTTAGCAGGTTCAAATACGTTTTTTAGCTGTAAATTTGAAATAGATTTATTGGAAAGCAAATCAGAAATTCAATAAGTCATTACTTTTTATATTTATCGCTCTAATACAGTTAGCAAATTGAGCCAGTATCTGTATAAGCAGATTGAAGTTGGGGGTACCAGTGAGACCAGGTCTAGTGTCGAGCAGGTACCGGGATTAATAGGTACATAAATACCGCACGGATAATACAGATTGCTGGATATATATGGATGGACAAGAGTAGAAACCTGATACTACTTAGATACCAGTCAAGGACTATAGGACCAAGGCTGATATCAGGTATATAATGGGAGAGCTGGAAAATTGTTAATGACAGGTGGGTAGGGTAATTAATGTGAACTGGGTGATACCGAGCTGGTACCCGTCATCAAGCATGAGGAAAGAAGACATAAGATCGATCTTAGGATTATACTTATTAGCTCATCCGGAAAGTTCGTCACACTTTGAAAATACTTAATATATATATATATATATATATATATATATATATATATATATATATATATATATATATATATATATATATATATATTATTGATGCCTATTCATAAGAGTGAATAATTCATGCCTCTGAAAGGTTTGATGTCCGTAGATGCCAATAACGAATTTTGACAGGAACGAACAGGTCAAAACTTGTTAAATACATCATTGATCATTTGGTAATTAAATGCTGCACGAACTTCCTAGATGCCTCATATAAAATAATCCCAACACGAGAAAAAAAGTTCGATCCAATACTTTTGGCAATAGCCTTCGGTGGTTCTAACAACCTCCATTCGTTTTTTTATTTATAAGAAGCCGGTAAGGTTTAATACTCTCCTCCATTCGAGGAAATACTCTAAATCCGAATGATCGCAGGATAGATGGATGTGCCGCGAAGGTGGTGTCAATTTGTCCGCTCAGAGCACCGGTTGGGGATAGCCAATGCTAGAAGTAGCTGGAGACGCGTGAAGAAGTGTAGGGTGATTTCCGCTCTACGGAGTTTATATGGCATCTCCCCCGTTTCGCATTGTAGATTCGTGATTGGTGAGGATAGAAAGATCCCGGTAGCCAAGCGAAGGCTCTCATTGGCCACTGTGACGATAAGGGCAAGGTGTTTCTCAGATGCAATGAAGTAGATTTCGCACTTTCAGTCCAATTTGGGGCGAATTTAAGGGTGGTAGAGGAGAAGAAGAGTTTCTCGATACGCTCCACCGATGTGCCGAGAAACTGTACGCAGGACGTCTATTGCGCTTTTGTAATTTTCAACATTTCTGATCTGAGGTTTTCATCTACAAATCTCGACGACTGCCATTTTATGCTGATATAGGTAGAGATCAGTGTCCTTGAAACTCTCTACGGCAGCTAACGTCAACCACTTCCCTGTTCTCGGTCGAGAATTGTTAGCCTTGTGCATAAGTCTATATGGTGATGTTGATGGCGAGCTGGATGCAACGCTCTGCCGTGGCCATTTCGGAGCCTGATGTGAAAATTTAATCGTCGTCTACTAGAGGTTGGCTTAAAACTCATGAAGAAGGATTTCCAAAATTCTGTTGATCTTCACCACAAACAAGGGTACGCTCAATATGCTGCCCTGGGAAAAGCTTTTTTTCCTGTGCGAATGGATGGGATTTAAGGTTTCTAAATCTTATGGAAAAAACGCAGTTATTAGGAAGTTTAGGATATATTCGAGCAATTGTCCACGTAGACATAGGTGATGGAGGGTTTTCAAAATGTTGTAGCGCCATGACGTGTTGTATGCATTTTTGATATCGAAGAAGATAGCCGCTAACTGTTGTCTCCCGGCAAATGGAAATTTACAATGTGATGTGGATTCGTAGGATCTTATGCAAAAAAAAACACATCAAGCGTACGTTTACCATTTTCTCGCTGAGTTTGCACATGCTAGAAATTAAAGCGATTGGACGGTAGTTTTGTGGACTAGTTGGCTTTCGAAAATCGAGAACTGTAGCGATTCTCCCGGTATCTTGGAAAGCGTTTTTCATTCATATATTATTGAAGATTTCCAGGAAGAAGCGCTTTCTTACTTGCCCTAAGTTGCGTATCATTGCATATGGTATGTTGTCCGGGTTTATGACCCTATCGCCGCAAGATAAGAGAGATTTATCCACCTCCCCTTCGCTTTATCTCTCATTATAAGATTTTGACGCCCTTGATGGGAAATACAGAGGAGTGGACTCCATCTCCAACTGAAGTGCGGCGAACTTGGCTATTGCATTTCGTCTACCTAAAACTTTATAGAAGTGTGCCCCTAACGTGTTTACCACGTCAGTTGGTTTTAATGTGGTTTTCCTTTATGCAGAGTACAGGGATATGGTCTTGGCTGAACTTTCCTATCAAGCCATTAATTTTTCTCCACGTGCGGTGTATGGGAGTTTTCGCATTTATTGTAAAGACGTAAGCTCTCTATGAGCTTCTACGGGTTGTTTTAATGAGATATCTATAATTTGTCTGTTTATCTTTTATTAAACTCCATCTTCCTCTCCGGACTCTGCTAACGCTTATACATCTGGAAACCAGTCGTCAGCATCGAAGACTCTCCAGTAGAAATCCGTCGTAGTGTCAGGTGAACAGATGGTCTCTCCTTTGTTTATGATTCCGAGTTGCTGTCGCCCATTTCGTGCTAATGGCTATTAAAGTCTACTATTAAGATTAAGGGGTAGGTATTTTTGAGATTATTCTGGTAAGTCTACCGTTAGCTGCGTTTCGGTGGCGGGGAAGTAGACATTTGTAATTTTATACCATTTCCTGATATGGAGAGAAGTGAATGTAGGTTAAATGGTAGAGTGGGGACATCCTGGTGTGTGAGGATGGCACAGCCACCGGATGTGCTGCTGTCGATGGAAGCTAAGGTGATTACACAAGTCTAACTCGGTAGCCTTTGTGCGGTTGGAGATGTATTCCCAGCATAGTTTCCCGGAGGCAGAGGCAGTCTGGCTCCAGGATGTTCCACTGTATTAGCTTCACTATTGGTTTTATTCGTGAAGCGAGCGGTTTGGCTATCGCAGAGGTTGTGGAGCCTTTCGATTTATTAAAGTCTCTGGGGTGGGTGGTCTTAGTGGCTTTGGTTCCTCTCTGTTGATGTTCTCTTGCCGTTGTTTTATAAATCTACTGTGGGGGAGTGCGTTAGCGCTCCTTCCACAGATGGGTGGACATGTCTGTCACTCTCGATATTTTGAGGAAAACGGCGGATGTGTTTTGTCTTTTCTGATTTTGGGAGGGCGAGGTTACCCGTCGGTGGTCTAATACTATCTATGGTACACTCGGTATGGTGAGGGGCGGTTACCGTTAGATCCTGGGCATCATTCGTTCTCCTATTGTCGACTCTTTCATTGAGGTTGATTTCTAGAGTAGACGTTTTAGGTGCGGGAGTAACCGCATTTCTTGTTCTAGGTCGGAGCCAATGGCCTCTGGAAGATCCTGGGTGTCCATTTGTTCGAGTGGGAGTTGATGAGGCCAGGCAAGTCAGGGATTTCCGTTCCCGACTCTGACTCTCTGCTGAGGATGGAGTCCAGCGTAGAAGTCTGAGATGCAAGAGCCTGATGGTGCAGCAACTGCTCTTTGGTAGCAGATAGTCAGTTCTCGGCCATTGTATGCCCGAGAAGGGTGAGAGCGGTTATATTGTGCTTTGAGCCACTCTGGGCCCTTCGGAAACCCACCTCTTGGGTAGGGGTCGACCAATATTGCGGTGGCCTTTGATGCAAGCTCATCGTGCAGAGAAGACTGTCTTCTTAATTTAACTCTATGGTATTGCAGTTTGGATTTTTCTCATTTCTACCAATGATTTGTAGGAATTGCTTCTGATTGCAATAGTCGTCTGTGCCTTCTCTCTTGCCTCCCTTAAGCTGAAGCGCTCTTTTTCTCGGATATATATATATATATATATATATATATATATATATATATATATATATATATATATATATATATATATATATATATACCCCTCTCCTCTTCGAATTTATAATAAATGTTGCATGTTTTTCTAGATTCTGGATGTGAATCCCCAGTTTGCATATTTTGCTATACAAGTTTGGATCGATTTGGCATTTTCCTCGCGACTGAGGTCTTTATGGAGAGTCCATATGTTTGGCAGAAATAACATCTTCTGGATCTTGGTCTATTTTGCCTCACCAAAAACCGGCGCCATCCCAGATATATAATCTTGGGCACGAAATCTAGGTCGATAACTAGTACTTTCTCTGCCTTATCTTTTGTTTTTACTTATCATAATATGCCGCCATCTCATTGAGGCTAGAGAGGCGGGAACGTTGTCCTAGGAAGCTGTAAAAGTCTATGGAGGTCATTCCCCTGTTTAACCATGCCAGTCTTCATTAAGTTAGTTTGTAATTTGGGGGATTTCTCGCTTTATCAGATAAAACCTTCTGAAATAGTGGTCTATGAACTGACCTGGAAGTACCTGTATGAGACTAGTTCAGGCAAATTCATTGTTGACCTTGCTGGTACTACAGCTTGCAGGGGAGTCGAAGCTTCATGTGCGCTTCATATCGATTTCGGTCGTTTCTTCGATAGTGAGGTTTCATAGCTGGACATTTTACTCGTTTCTGGGTTGTTTTCTTTTTTTACCTAGTTACCTGGGGGGAACATCTTATACTAAATGTCCTTCCATTAATTTTATCTTACTTCCGTTTTGTTCCTCGGGTCATGGTACTCATTGTACCTATAGTCGAATTGAGAAGTGAATAGGGGTGGGGAGGGAAGAGAAGATGCGCAGCGTGTTTTATCTTTAGCTTTTTTCATTAGTTTTTTGAGGGCTTTTGTAGAAATGATTTGTTAAGACATAACCACAATAATTAACGCATATGAACGTTCCGTCTTTCTAGTTTTCATAGTCATACTGACCCGAAAGGCGAGAAAGGGACTGATAGCTTGGTTTTCATTAAACCACGGGTGCCCGTTGGCGCAGACAACGGGCAAACCGTGAAAGATAACCCTGGTGGCTTTTAACCCTTTTATTGTCCCCTCTTGCTTTTGTTTCGGTCCCGTGAACCGAACTCCGACTGTGAAATACCATCCATTCTTGAAACCTAAACAAAAGGGGTAAAAAGGGATAGGGATTTTTGGTAGTCACCAATATTCCGCAGACCTTGCTGGGGCATCAAGCCTGGAACAATCCAGTGGAATCAGACCACTTGTTTACTAGTAATTATCACGAGTCCGAACCAAAGTAGAGTAGTCTAATCCTACCGAATCAAACACTTTGCTAGCCGAAGGAGTAGGAGAGCCTACGTTAGGGCCGGACGGGGCACTTAGTTCAGTCAAAACGGTGGCCAGTAATACACATCAAGGTGCCACTTACGTGGTTGTCGCGTGCTCATCCATGGATATATTCTTCCATGAGTTGGGTAAATTTTTTAACATTTCTTTCTCTAACCCGTCTATAACCTTGCTTATTCTAGAGATAAAACATCCCTCGGCACAATCTCTCTTATTTACAACCCCTCAACCTTTTTAAACTCTTTCCCCACTCACCTATTTGGAAATGCAATTGACCTATTAGCAAACTCATAACCAAATTCATATCCTCACCATAAGGAACCAGTTCCCAATTCAGTTTTGTTCTCTCTTTACCTTACATCGTGTCACTCCGCTCTTTTCTCCGCATCATCTCCTTTCACCTCGAACCCCTTACCCATGTCACAGAACGCGTGTCCTATGGTTTTGAGCCAGTATTATAAATGCTAAGAAACAGAGACAGCCGAGCATAATTCTATGTCGAGCTAAAATTTCCGAACACCCAAAAAGAGGTGAGAGGAATATAATGAGAGTGTATGAAGTAATTAGGCCTTGGGAAAAGTATTATCTGCTCCCCTTTAGGGTATAACGAAATGCTACCTTCAAAACCAGCAAAAGAAAACAACGGAGGTATTCTTCACGGAAATAGCAGTGGCACTGGTAAAGCTATTCGAAATCCCCAAGGGATTCGTAGACATGCGCCACTCCTAACAAGATCACAAAAGACTACTCACAAAGACGGCCACCGATGAACTCCCAAAAATGAATCTGGAGTCAACCGTGCCCCCAAAAATCACCACGCAGAGGGCGATTGTCTTCAGGCAGCTCGAATTAATTATCGGCGGAAAACTGGAGCGCCAATGAATTGGGCGAAGATCGAGAAGGACTTAAAGTTCGGGCAACCGGCGAGGACCATTAAACCTATTTTTACAGAGGTATAAACGATGAAGAGAGCGTTAGTAACGGCCCTCCTAGCCTTCAACTTAAGGATGACTCCAGGCCAGATGGAAAAGGAGGACTTCGTGCATGTGAATACATGCACGAAGTGCTACCAGCTGAATAACCAATAGAAAAGGAAGGGCCCGAAAGGATAAAAGCTCTGATCGCAGTGCGATGGTCCTAATCACCTCGGGATCTCCTGCGCAAAGCAGCATAAGTAGTGCATTAAGTGAGGGATCCCACACTTAGCACTCGCAATGAAATGACGCCAAAAGAAAGAAGTAATCAAAAAAATCATAAAATGTAGCTCGCAACCAGTAAGGAATAACACCACCTCCGCGAGTGCAGTGGCCAAAGTACAATGAAGCGAAAAAATACCAGAACGCCAACAACAAGTAAATAGTTGTTAGAACCTAGAAGATATGACTATGCTATATTACGCGCGCGCCGCCAACATAGCAAAACCAAGAACATTCTCAATCAGGTAGGTACAATGAGGTTCTCCGAAATAATGGGACCAGCAGGGTCCCTGGTTCCCCTGCCTCCTTATGTCAAGTGTTGAGGGTACTTTACACGCAAAAAAGAGAGCACACCGCAATGAAAAAAGCGAGCAATATCAAAAGGAAAGGAAAGAAGAAAAGAGAAACCGTGAAACAATAAAGAAAAAGTAACACCACCCAAGAAGAAGAAAAAAAGAAGAAGCCAGAAAAAAACACACCAGCTAACAGACACACACAAAAAAGGAGAGACTCCGAAGATGACCGGGAACTCAACGAGATTCTAGAGGCCATCTACATCAAGCAACCCCAAACAACACCAGAATCATAATTATATTTATTATTATTATTATCAAAATTCCTTTTAATTGCCAACGTAATATAAGTATATTAAAACTATATAATATATTCATTATAGAAATATTCTTCATATGGCTACCTAAAATTAGAGAAAAATTACCTACGGCAAATAATGATGCCTAATTGAAATTAAAATGTAACGTGTTTTATTTGCCCTCGTTTAATTTGGGCTGCAATCGTAATTCGCAGGGCTGTCTAATATCTACATTCAGTCCTGGGAAATAAGTCCGCAGCTGCCAGGCGGATGAAGGGATCTACTTGATAAACATTCTTCTTTACTCTTAAATCTTAATTTCCATTACATAGGGAGATATGCGTATCTTGCGGCTCCGTATGTATTAAAATAATGAGTTTTAAATACATTAAATAGAATGCAGTCGATTAGCCTAAATAAGGGTGTCTAACCTTTTTTTTCTTAATTGGCCAAATTAGAAATTTAATTATATTCACCGGATCACAAAGGTACTTAAATATAAACTTTTAAAAAGATTAAAATGTAAGGAATGATAATTTTGAATAACATTCTACCAGGGTATTCCAGCATGGATTTAGTTCCCTTGCTTGGTGGTGCACTCAAACATACTCTCCTATCACTTTGCTCTACCTCTTGTATTTTGTGTCTTTTAGGTTGGATATTGGTAGATGAACACTCTCCCTTGTTTTCAGTGGATTCATTTACCCCTAATCTTCTTTATTTTCCACCTTATTTTTTCTTTTATCCTCTCTCTTTCTCTTTATTGTGGGAAGTTGGGTGGACTGTGTATGGCTTGCTTGAGCATTGTTATTTGATTGGGTTGGTGGAGTCCACCCGGTAACATGTGCTATTAGCCAGGGCTCGAAAGGCTCGTGATCCCCTGATCTGCTTGAATGGGTAATTCATAATTAACTAGTTCCCTTCCTTTCTTTTTTGGTTCTTGTAGAGAGTAAGTACGCCGGCTCCATTCTCCATGGAACAAAACTAAAAGGACAAATCTTCGGGTTGAGAAAGTTTCTACTCAGTACCGAGGCTCTCTTATAAGTAAATGGTCCTAACTCCAGTTATTTTCTGACCCTGCAGGGACTTTTTCCTCTATAGCCTGAGTACTGCACCAGGCTACTGCAGTATCTTTTTCAATGCAGACATATTTTATTATTCAGTATATGGTGACAATTTATTCTTTCATACATCATGATGGTTTTCAAGTATTCTTTCAAGTTTTGAATAATTTTAATTATTTTGCCGACTGTTGATGTGGAGATAAGCTTTGGACCCACTACCTATAGTCGTTAGCAGTGCCGCATGCTGTATAATAATACTCGTGGGTTTCATGCAAATTTAAATGATTTGATTGTAACTTCCAGACAATTTGACATCATATTCTGTTCTGAGATTTTGGTGTCAAACTTTAGATCCTCTAAAGAGCTCTTAATTCCAAGTTTTATGCAGCCTCATCTATTGAAGAGTAATGATAGTGAGAGAGGTCGGGAAATGACAGTTTACATTAGAAATGGATTTCCTGCCTCTCGGAAGCCCAATTATGAATGTAACTGTCATGAGGTTTTAATCTATCGAAGCCCTGAGGGCAATGATGACATATTTGACTGTTTACTGAATGGCATCGCATTTATACAAGAAAATGATGGAAAGGCTGCATTCTTGTTTGTGGGTGACTTTAATGCCCATCATAGAGAGTGTTTGAACTCTGTATCACCTACTAATCGTCATGGTTTTAGGTCAATTGTCCTCTACTGAATTTGGTTTTGATTAATTGATTCAAAGGCCAACACACAGATCCGGTAATAATCTAGATTTAATACTTACAGATGTTCCTAGTGTTGTTAATAGCAATGTAGGGAGTCCTATTGGAACATCTGACCACACTTATATCTCTGCCCATAAAAGAACTGAGCAACCTGTCCCTGAATTATCATTATCTCGTGAGATTTACTTGAAGTCAGAAGCTGACTGGAATGGAGTCCTAAGGGATCTCTCTCTTCTTAATTGGCACCTTCTCCGGCCAAGATGATCCTATTGAATCTTTTAGTAATGTTTTTGTTGATGAAATTGAGAGACGGAGTCCATTTAGGGTTATGACTTTTCGCAACAAGGACAAAGCAGGGTTTAATGATGGCTGCTAGCGTACATATCTGGATAAACAAGAAGCTTACAATTTCTGAAAGAGGAATAGATCTGATATTTTTTGAAATAATTATGTCACGCTCAGATATGTGGCGCAAGATGTTTATGCTCTAGCTGAAAGAGAATATAATAGTGGCATTAAAGAAACGCTCTTAGGTGCTACTTATTCTCATAAGTGGTGGTCTACCCTGGTCTGCTCTATTTGGTAGTAATGATGGTATACCACCTTTTTTTTAAAATTAGATGGGTCTCTTACTCATTGCTAATGTCTTTGATAAAAAGCAAAGTGGTGTAGAGTTAAATCTCCCCCAGTCGTGTAACTCTGAAGCTAACTTACCAACAATAGCTTTTAGATCACGTGAAATTAAGCAGCTGATGCTAAACCTAGATCCTTATGGCGGTTCTGGTCCTGATGGTATATTTCCTTCATTCTTTATTAAGACTTCTCATTTTTTCTTTTAAAATTGTAGGTGTTTTGTTTGACAGGAAGTTTACCTTTGAACAACATGTGCACTCTATTTCTTCTTATGTTGCCCAAAAGATTGGTTTACTTAGAAAATCTTTAGAATCTTTGAAGACATTCCTGTTATGAGAAAGTGTTTCAACTCGTTCATACTTCCTTCTCTGGAGCATTTTTCTCCTGTCTGGCCCTCTGCTTCAGCATCTTAAGCTACTGGACAGGAATCTGAAAGTTTGCAAATTTTGAATTCCTGATCTTGAGGTTGACTTGTGGCATCGCCGCTCTGTGAGTTCACTGTGTATGTTGTATAAGATACATCATACTCCTCACCATCCTTCGTACAGTGAACTTCCTGATTCTTTTCGTCCAGCTCGGTTAGCTATAAATATCACTTATGCAAATAGCCAAGCTTTCACGGTTGTGAGATGCAACACATCTTAATACTCTAGATGCTTCATTTTAGCAACTACCAGGTTATTGAATGAGCTCCCTAGTCTTGTCTTTGGATCTCATGAACTTCAAAAGTTTAAAACTGGTGCTCATTTCTTCCTGCTGATGCGTTAAATTGTGTGTCTTTCTCCAGTCTCCTTCTCTTTTCCTCTAGTTTTTTCTTATGGGATTGTTTTTTCTACTGGTGCCTTAGGGCTTATAGCATTGTGCTCTACCAGCGAGGGTTTGTAGTCCGTCAGATAAAAAAAATAATAAAATAAAGTCAATGGTATTTTTGGCGTTGCCTTCATTTTATGATATTCTAAATATCTACTTTTATAGTATTAGTCTTTATTCTAAGTATGCTAGTTAAATGACAATCACTCAGCTTGTTTTATCAGCAGTTTTGATGTTTTTCATACACGAAAGAAGTGTTCTTAGCAATATGTACTACCCCACATGCATAATAGTTTTCTAGATATATCGGCAATTTGATTAAATTCATTGAAATTATGCACTTCTTTGTAAAATTCAAAAAGGGAATATTCGCTAATTTTCAAATTCTCTAATCTAAAGCTCAATGAGTTATAACTGGTATATGTCTAGTGCTTCACATAATTAAATGTAAATGGATCACTAAACAATTCTAATTCAGTTTTTATCTCTCTGAAGTCAGAAAATCTGGTTGTAAAATCTTTTAACAAAACTTTAAATTATTTAATATATTTTTAAAGTTCACAGGAAATTCTTCTTGACTATTAGTTAAACTCTGAGAATGTACAATTTCACCAGCTTTCAATTGTGTTATGAAAAGTTCTAACTTCTTAGTAAAACTTGTTATTCATTCAAACTTTGAGCAACATACTTATAAATACAAATTAAGTTCAGCTAACATTTTTGTGATATCTAATAAGATGGAAATTCAACCTTTCTTCATTTTCTCAAAATTCTACATTTTGCTTCTTGTTATGAATGAAATTTTTTTTCCGGTAACAATGACTGAAATCTTTTCAAAGTTGCTGTTTTACTGAGCCATCTGACTTTTAAGAAATAAACAACGTCCTCATACTCACTTACAAATTCTTACAAGTTTGTTTTGAATTCTCAATGGTTCAAACTCCGAGATCTGATAAAAATCACACCTTTCACAAGACCTGTCATCAACTGTTTCATATTTAATTTATGAGCACATAACTGCTGGTTTTGAATCAAGCACTGGTAGTTGAGTATGTCGTAATTGACCGATTTTTAAATAAACCGATTATTTTTACTAGTTAAATCAAGAGCACCATCAGTTCTAATCGAATAAATTTTATTTCTATCAACATTGAAAATTAACATTGATAAATTATGTCCCTGCCAATTGTTGTATCCTTCATATGACATGAATTCAAAATTTATTCAATCATATTAAAATTTACATTAATTCCCCTGATGAAAATAACCACTTGTGTATGGTCACTTTGATCACTACTTTCGTCCGATGCTAAACTAGAATGAACACATTTAGATAATTTGGCCAGCAATGTACCCACAATAATGTCAGCTCTGTCATCACTTTTTCCACCAATTTTCTGATAGGAAAAATTAGAAGCAATTATTTTCATCAGGGCAATTAATGTAAATTTTAAAATCATTGAATAAATTTTGAATTCATGTTATATGAAGGGTACAACAATTAGAAGCAATTACAATACATTATTTTATTAATTCACCATCTCTCAGGGGGGTTATCTTTCTGAGTCAATTTTCAGCTATTAAATAACTAACTCCTGTACATGTATCAGTTTTAAAAACTTTTTTCTTAAGTGTTTTTCTGTGAATTAAACTTCTTCAATTCATATATTTTTATTTTTCTTTGTTTAATTTATTACATTGTGACTCATGATTGGCAGCTTAGTAACGCTTCATATTATATTTTTTGCATACGGCAAATAAGTCATTACATATGAGGCAGATAATATTAATGCATGCATAAATTACGAAATATTTTTCTGTCCATCGGATATTAAATTTGTCTCTTCTTATTATTAAATGCCAGGACCAAATGTGGTAAATTAAAAGTATAAATTTAAAGTTGTTTAAATCATTATGAATATAAGTGGAATGTGTTGAAAGTATTAAAATTATTACTTAGGCAAATATATATATATATATATATATATATATATATATATATATATATATATATATATATATATATATATATATATATATATATATATATATATATATATATATATATATATATATATATATATATATATATATATATATATATATATATATATATATATATATATATATATTACATACCGAGAGATGCATTGAAGGAACTCCTTTTAACTTGCACTACGGAAGCTCCCTTCTATTGATCAACGGCGATCTGTACATTCAAACCGATGGCTTTGCAATGGGTTCTCTCCTTGGAGTGCTGTTTGCAAACTTTTACATCGGAACAGTGGAAGAACGAGTTTTTTCAAGGTTACCACAACCACATATTTACTGCAGATATATAGATTTCATATAAACAAATATAGAAACAAAAGAAGAAATGCAGGAACTACTAGAAGTATTCAAAAACTGCTCTTCTCTTACCTATACAATCGAAAATAGCCAAAATAACCAACTCCAGGTCTGTCCATGAATGCAAAAAGCAAATGTACCGAACGTTGCAAAAAAAAAGTGTAATAAATTCATACATCAACCGTGCGTTCACCCATTACTCAACATGGAAAGACACACACGAAGAACTTGAGCGTGCTACACAAGTACTCGTAAGCAATGGTTTCACAAACGGAGACATATACGCCGCCATTCTAAAAAAAATGGAAAGATGGTATGGTATATGTCACCTAAAGACAGTACCAATCAACAAGCAGTAAAGAACATCATTAAACTCTACAACAAGAACATCATGAGCACAGCCTACAAAACAGATGAAAGAGTTATAAAGGAAATCATAAACAGAGGAATTAAAGCAACACAAAATGAAAATAATGTATCCCTCATAATTTACTACAATAACAAACGCACCTCCAATCTCATAATGAGAAACAACCCAGGACCTTACCTAACACCCAAGCAGAGAAGTCACCGGATATATGAATATACTTGTAAAATGGGAGACTGAACTGCAACCACATTCATATATCGGAATGACCGAAATGTGAAATCTCGTTGTTTTTCCCTTCGGCGCATATTCCAAGAAGGACGCCGTGTCTCTTCCACAGATTGGGGGTCTTCAAAATTTCAAATAGGTTTTTGTTTTGGCAGTTCAAAATTACGAACGAATACCGTCGACAGCCTGTACATAGCTCATCAGAGACATAACAGCCCATGCACTCCTTGTTATTCTACCTTCCTTTCTCCACACAACACATCACTCCTATGTCTATGGAAGATACTAAAGGAATGTCTATATCCACATTCCCTTGTGATGGAGTGGGTAGAGCTCCCTTGGGCCAGGGAGGGTTCTCATGCTCGCCAATTGATGGAAAAACACAGGTCTTATTCTCCTCCTGCCATTTACCTCGCAATGAGGAACGGTACTTTGTGTCTTTAAACTTAGTCCCGATTGTCATTCTGATCTTTATGTAAAATTCATTATCTTGTCGGCGGACCACGCCCATAATTTAAAGGGATGAGCGGCGAATTTAAACCATTAACTTCAGGCTTATATTTAAATCCTGATTCACATCTGTAATGGTGTATAATCCATGGTTTAATTAAAATTAAAAGGCATTCGAAGAAAGTCATTGAATTACCTTCAAATAATTTAAATTTGCTTTGTTTTAACAAATTATGTTTAAAGGCAAAAAAATAATGATTTCAAAGTAGGAGTTTTGCCCTTAATTTTTTTCTTCATTTTTTTGTAATTTATTCTTTCTCTCTTTTCAGAATAGCCGACGCCATAGCCATTCTTACTCACTTGAAGAAATCATCGAATTGGCTTCGAATATTGGGAGTGTCGGTAATTTCACCGGACCTTCGAAGATAATTGGATAACTATCCCTAAATTACCATTTTGAATGATTATTATCAGTTCCCCGAGTGCGTTATCACAGTTTAGGGCTTGATTTAAAAAATGGCAAACCATTTTATACCAAGGATTGATATTTATAATCAAACTAGGCTGGCAGGCCGGGCTTCGATGACAAACCGAAGCATTTTTCAATCCTACTCTACCCCAGACTTGGTTCACAAACTTCTTTTAAAACTGAACCTTTCTCTCGACTCAGACATGTCGGTGGAAGAAATAAATGATATCATAAAATACCATTCCGAAAACGTCACATTACTCCTACATGACGGGATTAATAGAACTGGACACTTGGTTCCTACTGGAATGGTTGTTTTTCTGTCGATCGTTTATGGCCTAATTTCACTGGTCGCTGTTGTCGGCAATGCTCTCGTTATCTGGATCGTGGCTTCCTGCCGAAATATGCATTCTGTGACTAACTACTTCATCGCCAATTTGGCATTGGCTGATATCATCATAGGCTTGTTCTCAATACCGTTTCAGGTAAGTGTCATATTCACTATCACTATCAATAGTAAAGAGGGGCTCCACCTGACCTGTATTTAGTATGGGTCTGTTCCTTAGTAGAATAAAAAACCTAAGTATAAATAGTATATTATCATCATCATCATCACGTTAAAAATGGGAGTTTTTTGATTATTTGAATAATAATTTCATCTTAGTTTGGTTATGACTTATGTTTTTTATCAAAGTTATTTCTAATAATTCTTTTATAATATCAAAAAAATGGTGAAGTTCAGAAATAAATATAAGTATCGAAATTTTGTGAATTTTTAGAATCCAAAGAATTACAAATGGTGAAGTTCAGAAATTTATTTTTATATACCTTCTTCTTCTATAACTCTATATTTTAGCAACGTGATATTTTGAAAGACGAAAAATATAGTTTAGAGTTCCTTTTTATTTTTTTTTATAATTAGCGAAGTTCAGAAAATTTATAAAAATTTAACCATGGCTGCTTTTTCGTAGATTTAAAATTTTAATCTTAGTACCGAAGCGCAAGCCTCCCCCGTAGAGGGGAGTGGCGAAGCCATTGCCTGGTTTTATATATAAGCAATAATCTAAGTATAAAAACAGTTTTATTTACCTTTTTAATCTAATTTCCTATCTCTTGTTTTGATTATGTAAAAATGGCCGATTGCTTTTTGAATTATTTATCTGATAATACATTTTAGCAAGGATTTATAGGCATTTTCCAAATCCTTTATTAGAAATTAAAAAGCATGTTGAATACAGGAACTAGCATTATTATTAAAATAGCCGCCTATATTGGCTAAAACAAACAAATTATTGAGACAATTATCATAAAGAAAAGTTGAGAGCAAAAATACAAACGGGATTCTTAAAATATAAAGTTTTAAAGTCATTTTCGATACCACTTAAATATTCATGTGACCATGATGCCAAATAATGGAATTAGCCAGTCTTTATTTTTTCTTTTTTTAACGGGGGAAAGTGCACTCTCAGGAACCCTCCTCCTCTCTGTCCCTAAGCCACTTTAGGGTGGGGGGAGGCAGTAGAGAATGAGGCCGACTCGCTCATTGAGAGTTCTAACACTTCTTGTCCTCAGCTCAATGAGAACCGAGGGGGAAGTGTTTGGTAAGGAAACCCGGAACAAGGTATTAGTAGCAGAGAAAATGAAAAAAATAGAGGTAAAGCTTAGAGAGAAGCTAAGTGTGAGCAATCTCGATAGCCGAAAAGGAAAAATTCCCATGCACCAATGACATGAGGACCTACTGATTATTGTGAGATCCGAACCGCCATATTTCATTCACACTTCATATTAGTTGGCTACGTCAACTTCCCTCTGTTTCCAATGCACAACAGCTACCAAAGTTTAAAAATAAAACATCTAAATCGCGTTAATCGTTTCTAAGTTTCTTTCCTTAATTATTTCAGTTTCAAAATAATTTTTAATTCAATGTTTAAATCGTCGCGAATAATATTTAAATTGTCTCAGAAATTCGACGCGTTTTGATTAAGCACTAAAGCACAAACTTGAACTGACTGCGTTTTTAACGCTGAAGAGAGAATACAATTACTTAAATGTATTTTGGACATCATTTTAACACTAGAATGGCCAATATATTGTGTATATATAAAACGGCCAAGGTGTCGAGTTCGACACAACCACTAATTTTTATTTTTCAAATATATCTCTAAAAGAGATATATTATGGGCTCTTAGTCCTATAATAATATCAATGGCGTAGCCAAGAATATTGTTTGGGGAAGCCATTGTATATTATATATCACTTTTGCGAATTGGTGAGTAAAGAATATCTAAAAGCTAATATCTGCTCAATCCCCCCTGAATACCTAATATTATTATTTAAGGAAAATTAAAAGTCAGAAATATCAATGAAAATTTATTTTTAAATGAGAAATATTATTTATTTCAAATTGCACTTATTACATGCAGCGCTGAATATTTGTGTTTTTTTCTGAACACTTCCCGCAGGTCGGTTTTTCACACATTTTACATGTAGTGACAATTGCATTGTTTCACTTTTGACTGGAGCACTTTCTTCTCCTTTGGAGGATTGGGGTGTGATCTTCAGCTTCATTTTCAACATGTGAGGATGAAATCTTTTTTTTCGAAACATGGGGAGAACGAAGATTCTCGATGAGTTCAAGAATATATTTTTCCGACTTATTTTACTGCCAGTTGTTTTCTTATCAATAATCCAGCTATTGAGGGGTGCCATGTCTAAAATATTTGACCAAACTCCAGCAGGCCAGTGCCTTGTTGCACAATGTGAACTATATTTTCGTACCATTTTGTCAATAGTATCGACGCCCACTTTATTCTTGTTATAAAACTTTATCACATCTGGCTTCCTTTTAGCATCTTCTGAAACTGTTGGAGCTGAATGCATTTTGGAAAGCAAACATACAGACTTATTATCTTTGCACTGATAATTCACAAACATGCATCCACTTTCTTCTTGAAAGAAAAAATTGTTATTGTAACGTCCTCCCTTTTTATAGGCAGTCATTTCCTTAGACAGATGCTTGCTTTTTGAACGAACTGTACCAAATTTGGAAATCCCTTGATCTTGAAGTTTTCTTGCAAGTTCCATTGGTGTGAAGAAGTTGTCTGTTGTTACATTATAGCCATTTCTTTTTATTGTGTCCGTGATCTTCAGCACACAACACTGTCCCCAAGAAGTAGTCCATTTCTTGATTATATTCCTTGTGCATTGAGATACGGTATTATATTGACAACATATTTTGAATTCACTTCAGCTAAGATCTAAAATTTGATGCCAAATTTATCTGGCTTGTTTGGCATGTATACATAAAAAGGACAACGATTTTTCATCGGTAAAAGTTGTTCATCTATTGTTAAGCTAAAGTCTGGAGTATAATTTATTCTTCAATTTTGAATAAATGCCTTCAAAAATGTCTTATATGGGTATATTTATCATTATTTATACGTTCTGATCTCGACCCTTTTAGATCAAAGTGCAGATGTTTTCTGATCTCTTTATAATGTCTTTCAGACATTGTTTCTCTACAAATATCAGGACCATAAAGTTTGCTCCAAAGAAAATCTGCACTGTGACCCTTACCATATATTCCTCGAGCATATTCCAATGCAAAAAATGCTTTCAATTTTTCCAAAGTGGGAGAGTTATCAATATTGCACTCTTTTGCTTCTGCAATAGTACATTTGTGAATTTTTCTTAGCATTGTTTCATCAATAAATGATTTCCATGCCATGTATGGATATTTTGAAACATCATTTATCAAGGCTCATGTGACACCTGGATTAACTTTGAATACTGATGCGTTTCTTGATCTGCCAGGCCTTGCTTTCGTGAGAGCTCTCCATGTTACTCCATATCGTGTTACAATATCTTCGCTTTTATCCAATGTAAGGGTTTGGAGAGCTGATGCCTCTTGGTCGTCTTCTGAGCAAGAGTCTGAAGATTCAATCGATTCAAATTAACTGTTATTATGATTAGGTGAATTTTCTTCATCTTCACTTTCACTACTTATATCGTCACCAGAATCCCACAGGATGGCGAATGCTTTATCAATTGGAATACATTTATCTGCACCTGAAGACATAATCTAGGTAGATATATAAAAATATCTTAAGACGAAAAGTTTAGACTATCAGGTTGTACCACAGTAAAGATTTGTACGGGCCTAAACAAGTAACTAACGATCATTTATAAATACCAAAAGGACTAAAGATTTGAATGAAATTTCCATGGAAATTTCTAGAAAAATAAGAAAGCCCCACCCACAACTTATTGCACCACACTACGAAACGTAATAAATGCTCCACCCACAAATGGGCTCTACCCACATCTTATTGCATCACATTATGTAATGTTCACTGAAATAAAAATTTGGAGAAATAATATGATCTTCTCATTTTGTATTTACAAAATATAAATGGTGTCATTTTCGACACCTTGGCCTTCCGAGTAACTCGCATATTCCTATTAGATTATAAAAATTGAAAAATTAAAAATTTGCGCTTGAATAACTTGGAAGAAAATAATAATTTTCATAGAAGCATAATGAGTTATATGCATTGGTTAGGGCTCAATAAAGAGATGAAAAATTGCAAGGTGTCGATTTCGACACCTTAGCCATTCTAGTGTTTAGTTCATTTTGGGTCACCCCCCAAAAACGGACCCCAACTTTCGATAGGCCTCATTTCTTATTTTTCTGCAAGGATTGAATGAAACTTTGGTGATAACTAGTTTATTGTGTTGAAAAACAATATCAAACAATGAGAGTCTTTGGACCTTTCTTCTTTATTCTAGGGCACGTGTTCGAGATGACCTCCATTTAGCTCTGTGCATTTCTTGAGGCGCAGCAGAAAGTTGTCCATGACGTCCTTACAAACCGACTGACTAATGGCTCTGATCTCCTCCCTGTTGGCTTCCTTAAGCTCCGTGATCGTCATGGGTCTCCTTGCATACACACTGTCTTCAAGGTAGCAGCAGAGAAAGAAATCTGGGGTGCTAAGGTCTGGGCCGTGAGGTGCCCGCTCAAAATCAGTCTTGAGACTGATCACACGGCCACCAAAGTTCTCTTTCAGCCAATCTCGGGATAGGTTTGAGGTATGAAGGTTGTTTCACCTTTCTGGAATCAGAAATTCCCCATAAGCGACGGAAAACAGGATCTGCAGCTCCATCTTGAAGGTTTTGAGGACTTCAACATACCGCTCCTTGGTGACTGTCACTGTCGCGCCAGATTCCTCGAATAAGAATGGTCCGATGATGCCTCTGGCTGAGATTGCAGTCCATACCGTGCGCTTAGGGGAGTGTAGGGGCTTGCTGGCTACTTCATTTGGTCTGGAGGCCCCACAGAAGACATTTTACTTCGAGTTTACCTTTCCTTCAAGATGGAAGTGAGCTTCATCTGAGGTCTAAAGGAGGTTAAGGAAAGTTGGAGTCTCCTGAATCTTCTTCAGTATCTTTACTGCCATAGCCTTTCTCTGCTCCTTGCCTGAGGCTGTAAGGATCTCCTTCTTCTGTATTCTGTATGGTTAGGCCTTTACTTCCATTACTAGCACTCTGCTGCAAGTGTCACGGGATATACCGAGGGATTGACTTCGATTGCTCTCAGAGCGTTTTGGACTCTGCTGAACTGACTCTCTCACGCTCTCGACCAGCTCAGCTGTACGCTTCTTGTGGCGTTCTGAATGGCTTGGACGGTTGTCACTGACTACATTGGGGTACTCCACTGACCCATAGTTCTCGAAGTTGTCCACCCAGTTCTGAATTGTGCTCTGGGAAGGGGCTTTATCATATTCGAACTGATGCACGAAAGTGTCCTGCACTTTCTTGAATGAGCCTGTCTTGTAGTAATGTTTGACGAAGTATATTATTTGCTGGAGCTCCTATTGAGATCTAGTTGTATTCACAGGCAATTTTTCTCTCATTTCCTGCAAATTAAGAGTGATTAGTGAATGAATGAATGAAGGATATATCACAAAAAGTGTGTGCAAGCCCGTTTTGTCTGGGGTGACCCTGTACTATACTACTTCAGAAGACCTCAACTCACCCTATCTCTTGCTTTATCTTTATCGGCTACCTATATTTCCTTCCCTAAAACTTTCCTACAGAAATCAAGTAGAGATTTTTATTCCAGGTTATTTTCTTAAAACTCCAATCTCAAACAAGGAAATAACGAAGTGGTCTTATCACTAATAAGTATTCCTTGACAATACTCAATAAAGAGATTAATAACGCCTTTTTAATCTTTCTTTAAAATCTGGGAGAGAATGTTATTTCGTTCCAAAGATGTCATGGACACAGGGATTAATTCCTAGGGAAGGTATGCTATTAAGAGATTAAGAATCACTAATCTAAGTAATTACAGCGGTAATAAACTATTTATTTAAAATAATCCCCGGCCAAAAAGCAGTCCAATCTAATATTAAATTTAATGATTGTTTTCCAAACCTCTCAATATCTAATCTATATATTATTCTAAGAGTTGGCTTTTACACCACAAGGCGCACCACGAAATGCACGAAGGAAAAAAAGCGGTAATTAATTGCAGTATATCCACAAAATTCTCCGTCTTTAATAATGCCTATTATATAATAAATACCAATCATTTTGCATTATACTCTAGTACATCTTGTGTTGTGTAAAGAGAGTTGAAGATACTCTTTTTAATTTGTCCAAAGTTATCTAATTTAAAGAAAAGTTCTTTCTTCCTAAGCTCAAATTTAACGCTCTAACGAATATTCAAGAACTTATTAATTTTCATTGCATAAAAATATTTTTTGCAAGATTGCAACAAACCTACATTGATTTTATTGCAAAGGCCATTTTTCAGCATCTTTTCCACCTATCATAAAATAGCTGACAGAGCAGAATTAGACCAAAATCAGGGTATAGTTGATTAGTTTACAATTTATCGCTTGGCTGGATGAACAATTTCAAGCCCCATGTACCGTAGAATAAAATTTCTGCAAGGTGGGGAATAATGTGATTTAGTCAATGAAGCGAAATAATTTTTAACACTAAAATATAACTGCAAGAAACACAGAATGATGATAGAAAATAGTTATAAAAAATTAAGTTCTGAGGCGGTTTAAAAGTAATTAAAACATTCTGATATACTCTAGGCTAAATATAATAGAATATTCGTTGATTGGATTATTATTTTTTTTATTATCAAATAGCGCGGGAATTCGCCAATTCGGGGGTGAGGGTGAAAATTAAATAGAAAATGGCGATAAATTATATTCGTTAAGGTTACAAGTCTTAATTAAATTAAATGAACGGGGGAACAAGCATGAATTAAGGAAGATAAATGCGTTCTGCGAGAATATCTATAACAGGGGGAAAATTACAAAACATAAAATAGAGACATGGATGCAAGACATTAAAAAGTAAAATAGATAGAGAAATTGCTACAAAAAAACAGAAAGTACAGTGGGCTGTAGACCAGCTTGGCCATCCTTTTATTTCAGTGCATAAAATGCCAAGAGAAATAAAGCAACCCCCACTGCTCACTGCACACTGGCAGATGGTTGAATGATGGCGCACAGCAGACGAGGACAATTTTCTTTAACGTTATTTTCTTTCTTTTCTTTGATTTTTTTCATCCCACTTTCGCTTTAACATTATCTATTTAAGTGTGCTTAGAATTTTAATTCACTCTTATTGGCAAGATTTTCTCTGCATTATTCAATGACTGTTTACCTCGTCCGAATAAGGATGGAATGTAATATACACGAACATATGCACACACATCATCACAGCCTGTACGATAGATATGTCTTTTATCCCTACTCCACACTTCCCACAGATGAAATGTTTGTTGGGCCTGGGAGATTAAACATTGGTGGTTCCCGCGGGAAGCCCCATTATATTTTCAATATAAAACGAGAAATAGACGATCAAACTAATAATCCCACGAATCTCCAAAATGAGAATTATGGAAAATGGGCGGAGAAATAAATGATATAATTCCTAATTTCATTTCTTTCTCAAATTCTCTCGTTGATTCTGAAGTTTTACAGATAATTTTCATTTTTTCAGCCCTACTTTCGTTTTTACATTGCATGCTTAGGAAAAAAGCTCACAAAGTGCACGTGAGTCAAAGTTATGCAGATACACCCACAAAGGAAAAGTGAAAAACGATTCCGAGCGCTTTCGTCTTTATTCTTAAAGATCTTTTCAAGGAATGAACAAGTACAGGGGTTGATAGGTAGATGGCATGAGAGTTTGTTGTTTTTTTCTTACTAGGGAGGGAGGAGAAATGTGAGAGTGTAATGAATTTCTATTTGCCAGGAGACTGGCTGATCTTCTTTTTTTGATATCTTCTCTTTTGCTCTTTATTTGTATGATTTGCTTTGGTGTACCTTTTCCTGGTACGTTAGTTCTAATTCATTTATCAATATAATTATATATATATATATATATATATATATATATATATATATATATATATATATATATATATGTTACTTCTAATTACTTGCTTACTTTTTTCATGTCCAATATCTTCTTGTTTCTTGCTTGGTTTTTCTTGTTTCAGTCTTTCCTTGTATTTATGTTTATACATGTATTGGTTGTTCCGCTTGTCGTAGGTGGAGCCTACCGCTCCGGAACCACTTTCGATTATAGTTCTCATCTTGTATTCTTAGATCTTTACTCATCTCTTGGTGTTTTTTCTTCGATCTTTTCCCATATTTTCCTGGGCCTGTTTTCCAGGGTTAAGTTTATAGGGACGATCTCCGCTATTTTAATTAGGTCCCTGATGCGTTTTTTTCTGTTAATTTTGTATTTATTATTAAGCGTTTTGCTTTATTTTCTATCTCCTGTAATTTCAAATTTTTATTGGTGTACATTATAGTGTGCAAAAGGATAGGAGTATACTAACACTGATTCTACAAAGGCCTTGTATAAAGTTCCTTTACTACTATAGGCGATGTCTAATTGGGTTAATGAAGTCACAACTATGTAGCACCCAATTAATTGCGGAATTCTAAGCAAAATAGAAATCATATACAGGACGCTAAGTGAAATATTAATTCACTAAGACTATAGAAATAAAACGTTAGACAGAATTTAATAGAATTGTCTAAATCTTTTTTCTTCAACTCACAAAATTAAAATTAGAAAATTAGATTAATTGAATCCTTTTAATTAAGAACGGAATGAATTCATATCATGAACATAAATTCACTTCAATAATTCTACTTCTGAACTTTGATGTTTAAAATAAAAATTTAATTTGTAATTGTTTGAACTTTATATATTTAAAATTGTGTTTAACAGACAATTTAATATTATTTGTTTTAAAAGGAACGGAATATTAAGTGCAATTTGCCCCTTTCAGGCTAATTTATTTAATCATTGACATTTTCCATATATCTGAATACTCTTTAAGTTTGTAATATTAACGATTGCGTAATTTGTGACAGGATTAAGTGTAAGTTTAAATTTTTTTATTGAAAAAGTTAGATTTAAACAGAGACTGAAATATCAGTTTCCAAAACAAGAAAAAATGTATTTGTTATAAAATAAATCTCGAAATTTGGCTTAAATTAATCGACCAAGACATGCGAGATCTTCAGAATACGCAGACAATAATAGATAATATTTTCAATACCCCTAAACTAGTGTAAAAATCGAACTCTTTTAAATACGAGCATTACAGACAAGTACACTATTTAGTTGTATGAAACAAAAAGGTTTGTACTAAAAATGTAAAGAAATGTAAAACAAAGGATTTTAAAGGATAAAAGAAATAAATCTACTTTAGAGATTAAGGAATGGAGAGTAGAGATGTGAAAGAAGGTAATTGGGGGAGAGAGGTCAGTGGATGTTTGAGTTTTTGAGCCAAAAAAAGAAAGCTTACTTTTGAATTGGTTGATGTACCCTAAAGGGCCAACAGTCAAGGGATAGCTAAGTAGCGTTGTGGATGAACTCGGTGTGTTTCGATTCCACAAGACCTCTGTAGATATTTTGATTCATGCCATCTCGATAGCTGTCAACAGGTCAGTGATATTTGGAGGTGTAGGATCTTGGGTTTGAATCGACCTTGCCACTATGCTCCTTAAATGCTCGATTGGGTCTTAACGGTTGAAGGTGGTGGTCTCACCATCAATCGAAACTCTCCAGAATGTTCCTTGAACCAATTTGGGGCATCTCGGGCCCGAAGATAGAGTGAATTATCTTGCTGGAATATCCTATCTTTGAATGGGTCATAAAATCTTTGAATGGATGTGAATGGTCACCAAGCAACCGAACGTAACGGTCGCCGGCCAAATGCGTATTTAGGCGGACCAGCGGAGTAACCCCATTCACCTGAAGAAACATCGCACTAATATAGAATTAAAACCAGCTTTTACGGTGAAACATTAGCTCGAAACATCTGGAATCATAACTAGTCAGTCACCGACACACATTATTAATCTTCTCTGGTCTATTAGCGAAGTCAAGATCCCAGGAGTGACGCTGTGTGCAGATTGTGGTGCAAACAGGTCAAATCTGGTGGGTCTTCTGCTCCCATATCTAATGCAAGGTAAAGAATGATGCTCTGAACTGATAAATACTTCTCTTGTACGTCCTACACTGAATGCGGATGCAATTGTGCTGTTGTTGCCTGTCTGATACCATGGACAATTCAAGCCAGACACCGTTGGCCATGATCCTTAAGCATCCGTGGTCGCTCTCTGGGCTGTCCACGTTAAGTGTTATACTGCCTATAAGGTATTCTCAGTAAACACGTAACATCGTAGATACAGGGATGTTGAATATCTGCACAGTTTCAGAAATGATGTGACCCTTAAGTCTGGCAAACAGTATCATGGCTGCTGAGTTCGAATGATAATAATTCACTTTGCCTTGGCATAAGCAGCCAAGCTAATGTTTACAATGACTAATGAGATGTAAGATGGTATGTGATACGTGTTTTTGAGTTTCCATGATGTCAAGGTACTGTGGCTCTACCGACCATTACCTTTACATGCTGTTATCTCCTGCCCTTTCCATGAAAGAATCTTGGAAGCAAACAAATGCAAAAAGACATATATTGATAAATAGGTCAACAACCGAGCCAAGTGAAAACACCGATTTCAATTCCAGGGAATTTAAGCCACATTGGGCATGGTTAGGTGTCGAGTGGAGTTATAGTTCTGTTCGACTTCATGGTGGATACCATACGCTGCATATACACATGGTTCGGGTCTTAAGTTCAAATGAAGATCCATTAAGAATTCAGAGGACTTGCACGGAGTACAAATAGGGGGTAAGACTCTTACACAGTTATATTTATTTATTACATTGGTAAATACTAGTAGATAAATGTATTTCAATGATACAATCTTCTGCCAGATAATATATAGATGAATGAAATAAAGAAAATCTCTATTATGACAGGGTTTTGTCAGAAATATTTAAGCCGCATAGCTAGCCGAAGATATTGTATTATTTGCTTCAACTAGAGAAGACTTGACATTTACGATAATTGTGAAAAGTCATTTTCAGATATGTGATGACTAGGACTTTTCGAAACAAAAACAGCGACAAATTCTGACAGTCAAGAGAAATTTGAGTGTCGTTCAAAATTTTGAGCCGGTATAAAAATATGCTTATTTGAAACAAATCGTAACCACCGATGTTAGGATAGTAAAGAAAAATAAGAAGAAAATATATAATTGAAGAGTTCAATGCAAGCAGAGATACATGTCTCTTCTTAAAATCTAAAGCGTCTGATAATTGCGTAAAATGAGTTTTAGTTTGCCATACTAAAACATCGGTCTTAAATGCAAATGGACTCAAAAGGTACCAAAAGAGATTAGGCATAAGACGTAAAGACAACAAATAAATACTTGGATAGGGGGGAAAACGAGTTATGGATAAAATGCTCACATTCATCGCCTAAATCCAAGAATATGTCTTGTTTACAAAAGCAAAATTTTCTCCCAATTTTATTTTCCTTTTCCTGTCGGTAATTTGCATGTTCTATTGAAAGAGTAAAATGGAATAAAAGTTCTAAAAGGCAGCGAGGTGGTAAACATTGATTGAAGCAAATCATCTTATCGGTTGATTGTTTTAGACATAAGAAACTTAGACGAAAACATTACAAATGCAATACACGAAAAAATTGATTTCGAAAAAAGACCACAGTGGACAAACTCCATAACTCAAATTTACTAGGTTTTACTTGCCAATGATTCATTTTCTTGTGGCGTCTCTTTTTAGCTATCCATATTTAGAGAGCTATTTTTTTCGATTATTTGCATTTGAATACTTCATTATCCAATGTATTTTTCGTCCAGCTACGCCTGGAAAATAAAATATCAAGAAGATTATTGCATTTATTCTGCTTAAAATGTGACTTGACCTAGTTTTTCCTGAATCCAAACATCGTACCGCACTCGCCGTGTCAAAGAGATTGAAATCTATCTAACAAAGCGAGATTTGGGGTGAATTGCGTTTAGGGGGAGGATACTACATCCTATATGATGTGTTATAATCAAATGAATCTTCAACATGGAGTTAGCTTATGAAATGATGGCACATCAGACATACTTTCTCTACTTCTTCAAAACGGATTACCATTTTTTCAAACACTTGGATCCGGGCTTATATAATTAAGAATTTACCACTAAATAATACCTAGCTGAAACATTTAAGCAGTTCAGACCCTCAAAGGAGTAAGTTTTCAAAATGTTAATATTATTGAACTGCACGCTAGCTATGTAGTAATGAACATAAATAATCATATTTTTATTACATAAATTGTTAAATCCAATTTATAATGGGTTTACATTTTATTATTTAAAAAAAACGGCATTTCATATGGTACCTCTTAATTACTAGTCGTTAGGAATTGTCAAAATGCCTTTGAGTCAGTAGAAACCCCAGCAATATATCAATCATGAAGAACCAAATTATTGATCCAGTCTACATAATTATAATAGGCATCTACATATTTGTAAAGCCCAAACAAGATTGCCTATTCAGTCGGCGGAGTTTCTCGCCGCTGCTGGACTAAGGAATGGTCCTGAATCGGGGCCAACTTGGGCCAGATTAAACAAAGCTCAGAAATTCTTACTCATTGAACGTAAATTCCCCCGTCATTAAGCAAACTCTATTCTTTTCTCAATCAAATTCCTCAATATATAAGACTTTTATCTCTTCGAAGTAAATATTGAAACCTGAAAATTCAGCATTTGAGTGGTTTCAATTGCCAAGCGAATCTTTCATTAAAATTTTATTAAAAACTATTCTGTTTGCTCGACTCTATGAAGCACGAAATAATATCAGAAGAGAAAAGGTCGTGCAATTATTTCCATACCAAATATCATTGAGTGGACAATTATCGAAAAGGAAATCTCTTGTAAACTCCTTTTTTTTCAAGGTATGTAATCTTGTTATATTTTTTCCTACACAAACTCTTGTAATCTGAGTTGTTAGTTCTAATTAAATCATTTTGAACTTGAGTAGGGATTCCAAGACCTTTGTAACCTAAAAACACCAAATATTTCGTCATTTCTTGCATTTAATAAGATTGTTTGAGTGTCAAATATTTCCTGCACCTCATGGTAAGGAAATGCAAGAATTCTTAAATACTAGGGAAAATTAAGTTTGCTATAGGAATTACAACCACGATTGGTGAACGGAAAAGTGTAGTGAGAAGATTTAGTGAGAAAGCAGAAATGAAGAATTTTACGAAAGACGAATGAGGATCCAGAGAGGAACAGGAACTGATTCTGGAAAGATCAAGGATAAGAAATGGTCGGGTATTTTCGGGCATGGAGGGGGTAAAATTAGATCACGAGAGTAGTTTCTTGAGGTATATGATGTGAATATGAATGATAAAGTCAGAGTGCAAACAGAAGGCTGTATTGCGAAATTTAATTACTGAAAATGAGGGAGGTGGTTACTCGTATTATTTTAATGTTAGATAATTGGGAATGTAATTGGTGCAGATATAGGGAGTGAGATGATAAAAAGTGGCGGTGTGTGTAATGAAATGGCTCTTCTTGGTGTTTTGCAGGGCTTTTAAAGGCGTGCTGTGAAACGGTTACTCATTGTAAGAATATTATATTATATTATATTATATTATATTATATTATATTATATTATATTATAGGGAGAGTGCAACTCTCATGAATCTGCATTCAGAGCACAAATAATAATAATAATCATCCACTAAAGTTATTTTTTTGCCAAATATGAGAATTATAAATAGGACTTTTTATCCCGGACAACGCCGGGCTATGCTAGAATTTAATAAAAATAGGCAAATTTTATTTGTTTTCCAGCCATTGTACGGCTAAAAACAAAAAAACAGAGTTAAATTTATATGATTTTATTGAAATTTCCACAAAAAAATATATAAACAAGTAAAAATAGTTAGAATTCAACAGTTTTTCTCGATTTCCGTTTGGAATGTAACTCATTTTCCAGTGCCAACCCCTAAATGTATTCTTACATCATATTGTCATGGTTATACTCCTTGGTATCTATGTTGAAAGTACAGTATATCTTGAAAGAACTCCCTTTGCCCCTCTGAGTTGCTCCTATATTCTCCTTTAACTTGTCAAGATAGGCATCAAGGATATGCACCTTCAAGGACATCCTGCAGCCCATTTAGCCATAGCATTTCACTAAGTTCTCAACCAGTTCCACATAATTTTCAGCCTTGAGATTGACCCCCAAATCCTTGGCACACCGAAACAAAACTCTTCCACGCTTCCTTTTACTTTTTACTAACCTTTTCATGGAATTCTGAACGCTTTATGATTATCCTGATTTGTGGTGCAACAAAACTACCAGCTTTCACCTTTGCCGCAGAGAGTTTTAAAAAGAAAATTTTGAAGGTAATTGAAAGCTGCAGATTCTTAGTTATGAGTTCTAGCAAACTGCTACATGAGACCTAGTTTTAAATGCAATGGAGAGAACAAATTTTGAGGGTCTATCAATTGTCGATGCTTAACTTTAGGCCCTACAATAGAGAAATCAGTCCTTTGTAGCAAGTGATCATTGTGGTAAAGCCTCCGTTGAGTCCCATAAAAAATGCTAGCATTTTGAAATCTCCAATCACTTCCCAGCCATAGTCCTTATAATTCAAAGATTTAACATGAACTTTATACTGTTGTAGTCATCCTTGTGATATAGTGAATGATTCCAAATAGGGAGGAATATAGATTTAATGTTTCTCGAAGAGCCATCATGAGGAGCCGCCATTCATATGGATTACATGTAATTGCTTTTGCATCACACATACCAGATGCAGCATAGGTCAGCATGATAAGTAAAAGACCTAGAGAAATATTTATGACATTTCCTTTGGCTTATCGAATGGATATTTTCATCCAGCAAATCCCACTATTTGAGGCTGGAAATCAAAAGCTCAGCATTTAACTTTAACAAGCCAATATCTCTGACGAGATCATTGAGGTCTCTTTGGTTTAGATTGTATGGAATCCTCTTAACAACCATATCTCAGACACTGTAGTCTACATCTTCATTTATTTTTTCAGCTTCTAAATTGTTGCTTTCTTCTGGCCATGGCTTATTCCTTTCAGGAGGGGTAGGTACAGGAAGATCAACACTGTGTGGTTAGGGCAGGTCATACTCTAGAATTTTATGAAATTGGTGATGTGGGGTATTCAAATGATGGATATTGGTGAAAAAGACATACTTTTGGCAGAAAAGTTAAAATTGATCTAACCTACATCAATTTGAAGTTTAAATATTGTTAGTTCTGGGTCATTTACTATAATTTATTATTATTTTAGTTAGCCATAAAAGATCAAATTTACCGTTTTCTATCATCAATACATTTATGTAGTCTGAAAGATATGTCTAAAAAAATGTAAAAATGTATTAGAGAGAGATGAGAGGTAATAAACCTGTTAAAAATGACCCTTAATTTAGTTTGGTCTAACTCAAAGATTGCAAGTAACCAGTACTCATTACTGAGTGGAAGGCAATATTCCAGTAGTGTTGCCAGTTCTGGTAACTATTGTAACTGGTAACTGTTTATAGAGCATTTTCATTTTATTTGAATGCTAGTAAACTCTGGGGATCATTTTAGAATAATATATATTATTTAGTAGAGATTATTTCTTAATCTAAGTGCCATCTTTTTATTTGCAGATATACCTGCGATTAGTGTGACAATGGCGAAAAGCCAGACAAGGTTCAAATCAAGTTCTCATCTGGCTAATTTTGTTGGGACTGGGAAAGAGCTGATGGAGTCTGAGTTACCAACAATTAGAGATATTTTGAGGTACGGCATCTACCCGAGGGAGCAAAGTAAAGATGACCGGAGAAATTATGAAGTGGACCAGCTGGTAAAAGACATGTATCAGGACTTGATTAATCAGTGGACCAAAGCTAATGCTCTCTTCAAGCCAGTTGTGGTAAATCAAAAGGCCACAATAATATCAAAGGTTAAGGAGGTGTGGAAGGAGGCAGTAAAAGTTTCTCTTGGTAAAGGAAAAATTGAAGTAAAAGAGAGGTTCATTGCAAAACTAGATAAGTTATTTTATATATTGACATGCAAATGTTAAATTTCCAGCTGTGGGGAAGTAGGTTGTAATGGCTGTGAGACTGAAGCCCACATTAACTGATGTTGTATTAAAGAGAAAAAAAATAACTACTAGGAAACTGGCCTTTATTAAAGGACAAAAGGAGAAGGTTGAAAATAAAGGTACCTTTCAAATTGGAGGTCCTGATATTCCAGAGTATAATAGACAATTAAGAGCTTTAGAAAGGAAAGAAAAGAAAGGATAGCAAAAAGAAAGGGAAAAAGTAAGGAGAAAAGTGCTGTTTTAACAGGAAAAGCAGCAAGAAAAGAAATCGAGCATTCTTTGGCAGAAGGTGAAGATCTGGAGGCAGAAAATTCCGAGGGTGACAACAGTTTGGGTGATGAAGTAACTTTTGAAGCTGTCCAAAAGCCGGAATCTTCCACCAGGAATAGAAAGAATTATGATAGAATTCCAAATATTGCTCTTGCTAGTATGAGGTATGGTGTCGGATTGAGACCAACTGCAGCTATAGCAACGGCAGTTTTAATAGATGCTGGATTTATTACTGAGGAAGATACAAGTAAATTAATTGATAAGAATAAAGTTAAAAGAGCACAGGAAAAGCTAGTGACAGTTATTGAACATGAGTTTAAGGGGAACTTAAGGAAATATGGTGGAATTTCTTGTGTTCTCTTTGCTGGACGAATTCATGTAACGAATTTTATGATGGAGGCAGAGGGAAGTGAAAATTGTTTCCAGCAAAAACAAAAGAGGAGCATTACACTGTTATCAGTGAGCCTAGGAGCAATTACATTCTCTATTATGTTCCAGAAAAGGCTACAAAAGAAGAATCACATGCAGAGAAGATTACTAAGGCTATGTTTGGATGGCTGAGGGAAAGGGGTTTGGATAAAAGCTTAATGGCCATTGGAAGAGACTCCACGAATGTAAACACAGGTGTAAATGCTGGAGTAATACGAAAAATGGAGCTCCATTTGGGCAAAAAGCTTGTTTGGTTGGTCTGTAAGCTGCACACTGGAGAACTCCCTCTCCGTCATCTAATCATCAACCTGGATGGCCCAACACTATCTGACAACAGATATTCTGGACCAATAAGAAAGCTCCTTGACTCTGTTACAAACTAGGATATCAATCCAAATTTCACTCAAATATCTTTAGGTCCTTCTCTTACCAAGATACCTCATGAAGTGGTACAAGATCTTTCCACTGATCAACACTACGGCTATAGAATTGTATCGGCAATCAGAGATGGAGTGCTTCCTGCATGGCTTTCTCTATTGGAAATAGGACCAGTAAACCACAGTCGCTGGCTGACTACAGCTAACAAACTTTTTCGGCTCTGGGTGTCAAAGCATGAGCTCAAAGGAAAAGCCATTAAGAATCTACGACTAATTGTTGAGTTCATCATTGGTGTATATTACCCATGCTGTTTTAACATTAAGATTAAGCACTCTTAGACCTAGTGACCTAGGCACATTCTTTATCAACTTCAATGACTTAAGTCTCAGAGGAAGGAGGTGTTGGATATTGTTTTGCCAACTGTTTCGAGATCAGCTTGGTATGCATACAGTGAAGCCATCCTCCAAACCCTCCTATGCTATAAAGATCAGACGGGGAGAAGAGGACCCAGATACTTAACTGTGAGTCTCCTATGTAAGGCTTAGAAGGACACAAGACATCAATTGTGATGCTCCTAGGATTAAAGATCTGATCAATTGGTCAGAGGATGTCTCTGAGCCACCTCTCACTTGCTCTTTAAGTACTTCTGAATTGAAAAACTTCATTGACTCCCCTATGAAAGTACTTGACTGGCCTTGTCACACATAGAGCATTGAGAGGGGTGTAAGAATGGAGGCTGAGGCTTCTTCTAAGTATTTCCCACATGAAAAGAGGGATGGAGGAATCAGGGCACGAGAGACAAGTAGACGCCTGATGTCCAGGAATGAGTCAAAGCAAGACTTATTTGCTCTGGTGAAGTTTAACTTTTGAATATGACCCAAAGTGACCCATGCAGCTATATGTGGAGCTTTGCATACACTTTTCTCAATCAATAAACATGTAAATTTGAGGTTACTTTGTGTTCGTGTGTACTTGTATCAAATAAAAATAGGTTACATAAGCTCGTGACAAAAGGGAAAAATTTACTTTTATTTAAATGGAAATTGATGTAGGTAGGAGAAATTGTATAACAAAATAAAGTTCTTTTTCAAAATCTACACCGGAAAATCTATCATTTAAGCACCCTTCATTAAAGAATTTAATGAAAATATATGGTTTCCCCAAAATATGACCACCTTACTGTGTGGTACTGGTGCAATAGAGGAGGGAAGATCGGGATTGGAAATAACAGGTGCATTTTTGCCACTTCGACGTTTCAAATGGTCCACCAAGCAGAAGTAGCAGTTGTTTTAGGCGTTAGTGGAGTCACACCAAATCCGGGGAAAGTAAAACTTCACGACTCTTTATTCCACTCTATACCATTCGGTAAAAGTAAAAAATACTTTATTATTCTTTTGTCTTAAAAACCAACAAAATAGCTTCAATCCTTTGAGATTTAGTATTTTATTCTTTAAAACAAACAATTTTATGACCTTCCAAAGTTTTCTTGCATTGTTCACAGGGTTTACTTGGTCCCCAACTGGAATGCCAAAGTGTGCTATGTAAGCTTAACATATTCTCATAGATGCTACCATACCAAACATTTTTGCCCTGGTTTTGATGAGAATGATTGCCACCAAATGATACCATTTCTCTTCTCATGTGTTCATGTGCTCATTTCTCTTCTCAAGTTAATCCCAATTCAAATAGATTATTTACAACTTCCGAGATTCTCATATTATATAATCAACCTTGAATACTCACTAAATCTAAAGACTAATGTTTTTTAACATCCTGTAGATTGATATTCATGATTGGTACCAACGATTCTGGGGGGATATCGTTTACGCGTCAAATGAAATTGAGTATCCAAATAAAGATTTTTGGTCTGCAAAGTATTCGGTTAATCTTTTTTTGTTTTTGGTTTCTTATTAATTTAGAACCGAAATTTCAACTCCTTTTTGGTAAGTTGGTTGGTTCTTATTTTATACATTTTTAGACAAACTGCTTTGTATAAGTTTACTTAGTGCAATTTGTCTCAAAATAAAACGTTCATTTTATGCCAAGTTTGCAATAACTTCTTCAACTAGGAACTCCCCGTAAGGGGCGCGGCGATTTGCCATCCTGGCCGCCGTGCTGACGGGATTCAGCGCGTTCCGTCCGGCCCCAGCATAGCCTATCTTCCTTCCTTCAGATAGGCTGTATTTCTCCCCTACTTCCTCACTTTCGCTACAACCTTTCCCACAAGTTTCTCTGGTCAGCCTCTAATTTCACATGGTAAATGCTGACCTTCTTCTCGGCCAACTGCCCTGGATCGGGGCTGAGGGGGAAAGGGACAATGTTCCCTAATACTTGAGCTCCGGTCTGGGGTGATTGGTTTTTAACAACCTGCTGCATCCCCACCCATACCTTCCTCACATCCATTTTCCTCTCGTCTTCAAAATCTATCTTTTTTACGCCGTGTTCAAGGTGGAGCCGCCATGCCGAAGGACTGCCAGGCCACCAGGCGGAAGGGGTGGTCCCAAATGGCGGCGCCTGGCTCTGCCGGGCCTGTAAGCACCTCTTGCAGTGCGAGCTACTGCAAGAGGTGGTGAGCGATTGCGTCCCGTAAAACAAAGATGGTCACCATGCCCAATGATGCCAAAAAAAAAACATCCCCTTAATTCCCCCTATAAGAACGACGGAGCCGCCATCGTGCAGCTCCACAGAAAAGATGGAGGTCCCCTTCCCCCTGTGCTTGCGCAGGGGACCCTCCATATTCCTCTAACCGGAGAGGAGGCTTACTCCTCTCTTACGCCTACGGGTGTAGGGGACTCCCCCTCACCCCCTTCTCTGGAGGTTCTTTCGGGCACCTCCCTGTTTCCAGCAGCAGTCCCTCCTTTTCTTTCCAAGGGGACAGCCAAGAAAGCCAGCAGGCAGCCTATAGCCGACCAATACAAATTGAAGCAGCTCAGTAAGGCAAACCCCCTTAGAGGGGAGAGGGAAGCCAGGCCCCTTCGGTCGCTTCCCTCAAAATACCTGCTGGCAAGAATATTAAACCTTGCCGAGGTGAAGGCCTGTGCCTCCCCACACCTGACTAGTGACAATGATGCCAACGGGATCTGCAATGTCCTGGGGGGATGGCTAACTGGAGGCACCCTTTGAGATAGACATGGTCCTTGAGGCAACCCAAGCACCGAACCCGAATCCGCCCCTATGCAAGGTCCTCCTCAAACGGCTAGGGTGCCCGAGGCAGTACAAGGAATGGAGGGATCTCCTCTGATCGGCTCCCCTACGACTGTCAGGACCTTCTCCATTTCGGAGAAGGACCTGGCTGAGGCGGGTTCATTCCCCGCCCTCCTCTCCTAAAAAGAAAAAAAATAATAAAAAGACTCAGAAGACTCAGAGCTCCTCTCCATCTGCGGGGGCTGCGGGGATGGATGTGTCTTCTGACACTTCGGTAAGTGACCAAGCCAAGATTGGCACATCTGGCTTCTCTGCCCCCCTGGGTGCGGAGCCCCTGACTATGACTATGACTAAAAGTGAATAGGGAGGAGCCTTGATAAAATCGGGGCCCCAGATTCAGAGGTTACCTGGCGTTTTCGAGCCCACTGGCTTTAAACGCTTCCTCGTTATTTGCTCCGCTGATGGCAGCATGTTGGCCAAGGGCAACATGATCCATCCAAAGAGAGCATTAGCTAGTGTAATTGGTAGAGAACCGAAGGTGCCTCGTTTCTCGGAGGGGAGCCTTTTGGCGAATGCTGCGAATCCCTCTGAGGCGGCCAAGATACGTAGGGGAGTCAAAAAGTTCTCAGATAAATGGCATAAAATTTTTATTTGTAATAATACTGTAATCATTTTTCTACATAAGCTCCATTAACATCTATACACTTTCTTAATCCATGAATCCAACGGTAAAGACCATCTTTATAGAATTCACGGGGTTGTCTCTGGCACCAAGTAATGACCTGCTTTTTGCTTCATCTAATGATTGAAACCGGGTTCCTTTTAGGTGTCCCTTTAAATTTGGAAACAGAAAAAAGTCAGAGGGTGCTAAATCAGGGCTATAAGGGGGATGAGCAAGAGTTTCTCATCGAAATTCCCGTAGCTGAGATCTCACAGCTTTGGACGAATGTGCAGGGGCATTGTCATGGTGGAACAAGATTTGCTTGTGGAGCTTTCCTCGTCGTTTTTTGGCTATTGAAGTTTTCAGCTTCCTTAAAACTCCTTCGTAATAGCTGGATGTAACAGTTTTTTGTCCTTCTAAGAAGTCTATTAAAATAATTCCCTCCGAATCCCAAAAAACTGTAGCCATTATCTTCTTAACGGACCTCTCTGTCTTGAACTTGATAGGCCCTGCTGCCCCCCTTGGGTGCCACTCTTTTGATTGATTTTTACTTTCAAGATCAAACTGATACACCCAAGTTTCATCTCCCGTTACGAGGCGCTCAAAAAAACTATCCTTGTTTGCTTCAATCTTGGTCAAAATAGCCAAAGAAAGGTTGGCCCTATGATTCAGCTGGTCTTCTCGCAACGCTTTTGGGACCCAACGTGCTGAAAGCTTGCTCAGGCCAAGATTTTCAGTTAGAATTCCAAATGCTGAGCCATGAGAGATTTCACATGCATTGGCAACTTCATCAATAGTAATACGGCGATCTTTATCCACTAGATTCCTCACAAGCTCGACATTTTCTGGGTTAATGGAGGTGGAGGGTCTCCCTTCACGTGGATCATCTTCAACTTCTTCTCTGCCCCCCTTGAAGCGCTTAATCCAGTCGTAAACTACCGCTCTACATGGCGAAGAGTCACCATAAACCTGTTGTAGAGCGTCAATAATCTTAACAGGCTTCCAATCAAGTTTAGTCAGGAATTTAATGTTCGCTCTTATCTCAAAATTTGCCATTTTATGGGTTCAAAAAAGTAACCTTTTTGAAGCACATCTAATACAAAGAGTCTCGACAAATTGAATGACGAATTTTGTAGGAATTGTTAAGAAAATATGAAAGTCGTGTTTGACCCTGTATTTACTTGTACAAAATCGAACATTTCAATAATCTGGCATTTGTCTGAGAACTTTTTGACTCACCTACGTAAGTGCTCTTCGGACACTTGATGGCACCCGGGTGAGTGTGACGCTACACTCTACCATGAACTTTGTGAAAGAAGTAGTTTATGCAAGGAAACTCGTTGACTACTCCAAATAGGACATCACCTTAGAGCTGGCCGACCATGGGACGGTCAAGTTCGAACATGTGAAGAGCACACAAGGAGGGACCTCGAGACACACCCATACACTCTTCGTCACGTTCGAATGTGACAAGCTCCCTGACTCGGTGCGTGCCGGTTGGTACCGCTACCGTGTGAAGGCATTTGTGACACTGCCGTGGGGATGGTATTACTGTCACCGCTTCTGCCATACGAATCGTTCATGTAAACCTGCAAAGTTGTGGTGACCCGAAGTATGTGTAAATTGCTCCAAGGCCACACAGAATAAGTCCAAATCGTGTGTGGCCAAGTGTGTCAATTGCGGAGAGCCGCACCCAGCTACTTCAAAGCAATGCGGAGCGTATCTCCTTGAGAAAGAAATCCTGGCCATTCAGGCCCAGGATCGAGTCTCCTTCCGTGAGGCTAAGGACTTGGTCCTAGCAAGCCCGGCTCTGCCTCGGACGTCTTATGACTCAATGGTTAGAAAGACACCCTCTGCTCCTGGCCCATCCAGGCCAACGAGCACGGTTGTTTCCGCACACATTCGGAGCCCTTCTGCGGGTTCTACTCAACCCAAGCGCTCCCTTGGTAAAGCTGGCGGCACAAAGGGCTCACACCCAGCCCCAGCTAAAACCAGGGCTCTCCCCCTTCCCCCAGCGTTACCGCTTCCCGTAAGGCGAAACGGCCACGCGATTCCACCGAGTCGTTAGATTCACACGAGGCAACAACCCTGAAGTTAGTCGCCATGCAATCTTATGGGGTTCCTAAAGCTGTCCTGCCACAGGAGGACAGCAAGAAAGGAGCTTCGGCTCCTTTGCCGACGCCTAGTGGTGGGCTGAGTGGCTCATAGACGGTGGATCCTCAAAAAGAGGGCCCCCTCGTCTCCGAAGACGAAACGCCCGCCTAAGGTTTCAAGGCGGAGGGAGGAAAAGACTCGCATGGCGAGCCCAACCTCCCCCAATAAGTCCTCGAAGGCGACAACGCCTGCAGCGCTTTGTCTGGCCAATAGCGCCCAGGGTTCTGCCTCCGGGAAGCGTACGGCCATTCGCGTAAGGTTCTTCTGTTCGAAGAAGGCCCCTGCGTCTCCTCCGAGCTAGGCCTGGAGGGCATACTCCTTCAATGGAATTACCGTGGACTCCGGGCCAACTAGGAGAAGCTGCGGAGGCTCGTCTCGTCGCAATCCCCGTTAGCTATTTTTCTGCAGGAGACCATGCTAGGCGCGTGACCCTTTTCCACCCTCCCGGGGTATAAGGGTTCTGCAACCCCAACTCCACGAGATGGCCGGGCTGGGGGATGCGCGATTTACACCTGGCATGATGTTTCCGTTTTTGCTTTCTCTTTTGATACATCCTTTCAGGTAGTGGCTATGTAGCTTCACCTGGAGAGGAGGTATACTGTTATTTCTGCGTACATTCCACCGTCAGCTGACTTCAACGCGGGGTACTTCCTCCACATCGTGGCAGGGTTGCCGTAGCCCTTTCTCTTGCTTGGAGATCTGAACGGCAGACATCCTCTCTGGTGGGATTACTCAATAAATCCCAGGGGGCAAGTCCTCGCTGATCTGATCGAAGAGCTTAAGATAGGTGTCCTAAATGTGGATGGGTTTACGTATCACTTACCGAGAACCACTTCATTTTCTTGCCTTGATCTATCTTTGTGCTCTTCGAATGCACAGCCTGATTTTGCTTGGGGGTTGGTCGATTACCTCCATGGTAGTGATCACTTTCCCATTCAAGTATCATTTTCAGGGCAACTGCTGCCTGAGAGCCCACCTCGGTGGTGCTTGTCGCGGGCGCGGTGGCCTGGATTTAAGGAAATGGCTGAATTCTCTATCTCAGTCGAGGAGTTTAGGTCGGTAGATGAGGCCATTGAGTTCTTCTCCGGTAACCTCATCGCCGCGGGCCTGACTACTATTCCCAGAACGTCTGGCCATTTTGCACGCCGACCATTCCCGTGGTTGTCAGCCGAGTGTGAGAGGGGCCAAAAAACAGAAGCGTTATGCCTACATGCGCTATAGGCACCGTCCGAACGATTTCACTGTTGGTCAATTGTATCGGGCTAGTGCTAGGTTTCGGTATATTTCGAGGCACACCCGCCTCTCTTCTTGGTGGGCATACGTGTCTTCACTCAATGGGAAAAGGCCTCTAGCAGAGGTGTGGAAGCAAGTCAAAAGGATTCGGGGCAAGTTCTCGCAAGACCCCTCTCACGTTCTCCAGGAGAATTAGACCGCAATCTCGGAACCCGCGTCCATGGCGGAATCCTTCGCGAACGCTTTCTCCGCATTCTCTAGCCGGGATGCTGCTCCGCCAGCATTCAATGCACGTCGTGATGTCGCGGAAGGCCGCCGACTGGACTTTACCTCCAGAGGCGGAGAACCCTTTAACGACAGGTTTAGTGTGAGTGAGTTGCGCTCCGCTCTTGCTTCGTGCGCGGACACCGCCCATGGTCCGGACGATGTCCCGTATGCCATGCTTCGATGTCCCTTATAGCTCTCGGGCTGGTGGTGCACCTGGTTCTGCCCAGGACGCCACCCTGGAGGGTACCACATTTGGCTATTCGTCGCCACGTCTCTGCTCCCAAAGCTTGTACAGCGCCGGGAGTATTGCGTTCTACCTTTTAGGAGCACACCTCGTGTCACGCTGGAACCGTGCCAGTGTATACGGTTGGCTCCAAGTCCCAAGAGGGGGTCGGCTTCCACGCCATATCCCCTCTGTTTGAAGTCAGCGGGGCTCTGCCAGGCGCTGCGTCTGTCTTCACGGTACGGGAGATTACGCGACGTGCCCGGTTCGGGGACCGGAATGTGATCTATAGCGACTCACAAAGCGCCCTGAGTGCTCGCGGGGCATTGGAATCTCTGCATCCCCTGGTTCGCGATATCGCGATATCATTGACTGGTGGACTGATAGACTTTTGGGGGGAGGCCGGCCTTCTCTCTTTTATTTAATTAGGTTTAGTCGTGTTTTTTTTGTTATCGTTGTTTTCTTTTTAGGTCGCACGCTCCTGCCCTGGGGGGGAGGGGGACCTCCCCCCGACGCCGGACCTTGCTTCCTAATTGTTGTCATCTTTCTTTTTTATCGTTGTTTTATTTTCATTTTTTTTATTTTAAAGTAGCCTAGAGCTCGGCTGTTTGCTTGCGGCAACTTATGCCCAAGTGGGTAGTCGCCAGATAGCCCCTTAAAAAATAATAAATAAATCAAATAGGAACTAGTCTAGATTTCCTGGTCTTTCAAAGCGAAGCAATGGTACCACTTTCAAAATCTATGACAGGAGCTTCATTGTCAGATCTCTTCAAACCTGACATTGAGCCATTACTACTTTTCAAAATATAATAGCAAGTTAAACATTTCCTTGAAAATTACCTACATACATTCACACATAATAACACACGAACATTCTAACAGTTGCTACAACGTTAAAGTACATTCTGACGTCTGCATAAAACATTCGGTTTATTCTCAGTCTAACATTCTATCATTTCTTCTATTATTTTTCTATCCGGTAACTTTGTTAATAGTTTAATAATAATATTGAATGTCTAAAATATCAGTAGTTAATAGGCGAATGAGAATAATATCAATAATAATAAAACGACGAGAAGAAAATAACTTTTTAAGAGTACCTAAGGAAGATTTATAAAACCGTTATCGCTGTTTCGATAACGGGAATACCGGCTGAATTTAAAATCCGGTATTTATCAGTATTTAAAAACCGATTTCCACACCATATTGAGCTTATTATGTGTGGGTTAGTAAACTCCATCGGTCGTTATTTTATTGCCGGTACCCGCCTGTGCCTCTTAATTGTATTTATACAAATTCCTTTGCCCTGCCCCAAAGTTTTTTACTGTTTTAAAGAACATCCGTAGTCACTTTGTTTTGTTTTTTTTATTCTAAGGCCGGTGTGGGCAAACTATAGCCCACCAAATGTTAAAAACTTTGAAAGAGAAAGTTATCAAGCAACGCCAAATAATATTCTGATCATTAATACTTTACCCGCAAATAGTGTTACGCTACCCAGCGTCCGTGTTTGTGTATATATATATATATATATATATATATATATATATATATATATATATATATATATATATATATATATATTTATATATATACACTATTTGTATGGGTGTATATTAATATTATAAATATATTTGTCTGTCTGCTTTGGTGAAACAGTGTGTGGGTGATGGAACCCTTAGTTTTGCCCTCCCTTTGTCTTCTTCCCGCATGTGTGCGTATACGTGGGAGAGTGCCGATCAAAAAACTACAGACATAAACGGTCTTCACTAAGATCGAGTGACTCCCAAGCTTAAGCTAAAGTTTAAGCTCAAGTTCGTAACAATGGCTAATCTGGCAACTTTGTTGCCAGATTCAAAGCCATCTAAAAAGCGAAAAATTGAAGACGAATGCCGAGTGTTTAATAAAGAGTGGACTGAAAGTTATTTCTTTACTGACGTTGGAGTTAGAGCTGTATGTTTGATTTGTCATGAAACAGTTCCTGTGTTCAAGGAATACAATTTGAAACGGCACTTTCAAACCAAGTACGCCATTTTTGGGCACAATTTATCAGAGCAAGAACTGCAAAAGAAGGCGAGTGATCTGATAAAAATATTGAGGCAACAGAAAACTGTGAGAAAACTTCATCTTTACAAAAGAACGCAACAAAGGCTCGTTTTGTATTGGCAAATAAAATTGCAAATCAAAACAAGTCATTTGCAGAAGCAGAATTTATTAAAGATTGCATGGTTGATGCTGCCATTGTTCTGTGTCCTGAAGTTATATCAAAAGTAGAAGCCATATCTCTGTCACGAAGAACTAGTGTTCGTCATAGATGCAAATGCAATAAATATTCAAGAACAGTAGTAGTTTTCAGTGGTTTTCGATTGCTTTAGATGAAAGTACTAGCATTCAGGATACTGCTCAGGTACTTATTTACATCAGAGGAATTGTTATCTATGGAGCCTCTCAAAGACACTGTTACTGGAAAAGATTTGTACAACAGTGTCATTAACAGTCTAATCAGGTCTAGATTAAGCCTTGATAAACTGGCAAGTATTACAGCTGATGGTGCTCCTTCACTCATAGGCAAACTTTGTGGCCTTGTGACCTTGATGAATGATAAAATCAAAGAAGATATTCCATCGCACAGTGCGTTGTCTTTTCACTACACCATATGTACATCAAGAAAGCCTCTGTAAGTCTTCTTTAAAACTCAAACATGTTATGGATCTAGTGGTGCGTGCAGTGAATTCAATAAGAGCGCGGGAACTGAAACACAAGCAATTCCGAGGTTTCTTGGAAGACATCGAGGCAGATTTTACTGATGTGTTGTACCCCACAAATGTCCGCTGGTTAAACATGCGAAAAGTACTAAAGAGGCTGTGGGACGTTAAAGCAGAGATTATCATGTTTTTTTAATATAAAAGAAATCTCTTGTGACTTTCCAAAGTAAATGGAGAGTGACGAATGGTTTTGTGATTCTGCATTTGCTGTAGACATTATACAAAAGTTGAATGAGTTAAACACAAAATTACAAGGCAAAGGTGTATTTGCTCATGAATTGTACCTGGAAGTGAAAGCCTATAAAATGAAACTTAAACTTCTTGCCAAGCAGCTTAAAGAGCAAAGCTTTGTTTATTTTCCTCTGTTGAAAACACAAGCTGTTACACAAGCATTATCAGACAAGTACAGTTCCGAGTTGATGGCTCTAAAAGAGGAATTTATTAGAAGATTTGCTAATTTCAAGGTAATTAAAGGCCAGTTCGATTTTCTCAGCTCACCTTTTGCCTGTGACATTGAAACAGCTACTCGAGAACTGCAGGTTGAACTGATCTGATTGATTTGCAAGCCGACAACTCTTTAAAGGAGGCTGTTTCGGAATTTACCACCAGTCGAGTTTTATGCATCTCTGCACTCAGAAAAGTTTAAAAATCTGAAAAACTTTGCAAGCAAGATTTGTGTTGTTTGCATCAACTTACATTTGTGAGAAGACTTTCTCCATATTGAAAGTTAACAAGTCAAAGAACAAATCACTTCTCACAGACTCGAATTTTCAGTCAGTGTTGAGGATCAGCACAAGCAACTTAACGCCTAATTTTAACAAAGTGGTAAATGACTGCAGTCACATGCATTATTCTCATTGAGTCATTGAGATCCTCCTGTTGCTGAATTACTTTGTTTTTCAAATAAATGTGATTCATGGGAAGTTCCCACTTTAAAATATCAATAAAAATAATTTTTTCGTATTTAAATTGAGTTACTTTGTTTTCAAACAAATGTGTTTCATGTAAAGATTCTACTTTAAAATATAAATTCATTTTTTTCTTTAAATTGAGTTACTTTATGTGTTTTATTTGAAGTTTCTACTTTAAAATATTAATTAATAAGAATTGGTTTTCTTATTTCTTTAAACAGGGTTAATTTTTCTTTCAAATAAATGCGTTTCATATGAATATTCTACAGTACTTTAAAATATTAATTAACTAGGCAATGGCATCGCTACTAAGATTAAAATTTAAAATCTAAAAAAAGCAGCCATGGTTAATTTTTTTAGAAATTTTCTGAACTTCACCAATTATAATAATTTTAAAAGGGAACTCTAAACTAAATTTCTCCCCTTTCAAAATTCCACGTTGCTAAAATACAGTTATAGAAGAAGATATATAAAAGTAAATTTTCTGAACTTCACCATTTTTAATTCTTTGGGTTTTAAAAAATTCACAAAATTTCGATACTTATTTTATTTAGGAACTTCAACATTTTGTTTTTTTCATATTATAAAAGAATTATTAGAAATAAATTTGATAAAAAAACATAAAACATAACCAAACTAAGATGAAATTATTATTCAAATACTCAAAAAAATCCCTTTCTTAAATTATAGAGTTAGTGATGATAAATTTAATTGCATTTTTTTCTTTAAAAGCCTTTTTTATTTTTTCTATTTCAAATCTTAATTATTTGGGGTTAATATACTATGCGGCCCTATAAAATTGTGAATTTTTTAATGTGGCCCTTGCACTGAAAAGTTTGCCCACCCCTGTTCAAGGGCTTGAGGCGGCATTTTCCTGTAGTTATTGTTTTTTTTTCGTTTGTAACCTAAAGCTGCTTGTGAATTAATGCTTAAAATATTCCAAAACACTAATATTTTTGTTATATTTACTAAAGTTAAAGTACCTATTTTAAAATATATACATATGAAAAGAAATATGATAAAATTAATGAAATTTGTATTAACTGAAATAAGGGAAGTTGTAAAATAGCAATTTGTAATACAGAAACATGATTATCCACAGTTTCTTGAAAAATTAGTTTATTTCTCTTCAAATTACAATTTTAGCAGCATTAAGTTTTCTTACAGTGCCTGTAATATTATTTAAATTTTTCCTATTTAGTTTACCAATTAATAGTTAAATTGATTCACGAGTTTTCCAAAACTAAAGAAACCCACTTTTCTCTTCAATTTTGAAGCTAATAACTGATCAAGATCTCTACAAGAAACACAACTTTCAGATTCTATCTATCCATGCCTACACAGCAGCAACAATGGAGGTTGTTTCCTAATTATCTATCCTAAACTTGTGGGATAATAGGGAAGCACGCCTTTCTTTTCTAAAGATGATTCGGTGGATCGCCCCTACCCCTCTTTTTTTCCGTTTGATAACATTTATAAACATGATGCAACTTCCTATTAACTGATCCTTAATTTTCATAAACATGATTATTCCCACACATACACACTTGCTAACGTGCATAAATATGATTCATTCAGCTCGTTCATGGTTACCCTCTATCATTCGTAAGCATGTAAACGTGATTCAGCCTCCTGCTCCCTCCTGCCTCCTCCCGCGTCTCGTATCTGTTCATACGGTAGTGCACGGAGATGTGGTTTCCTGGTTAAAGAGCTGACAGGACTAAGCGCCCCAACCAGCCCCAGCTTACCCTCTCTTTATTCTTTTACTGACACTTACCTCTTCTCTTTTGTATCATCTCACTTTCACCCTGCCTTCGTCCTTCCATCGAGCTCTTTTTACTCCGTTACCTTTTAGACCCTTTGGTTGGCTGGCCCCTTCTTGTACTGCCGCCATGCTGATGGGACTCAGCGTACTGCCCGATCGCAGCGAAACCGCCTCTCCGCCTTCCGCGAACACATTTCTCCTTCTCTGTAAACCTCTCTTCCCCTGCTTCAAGGCATTTGGCTCGTCTAAATAGAGCTGCTCACTTTGGGGTTGGACCTGGTCTCGTAACTAGTCGCGTGGGGCATTTTCATAGAGCACAGCGGCCGCACTTACACGCCGACTGTGTTGTTTAGGACGGTTCTCGAGCATCCTAAGTGATTACTGTAAACCGGACTGTTGATGCCTTCTAGTTCCTGCGACAGTGAAAATCGACTGAAGTCAATTCTGTTTGCCCTAACAAATTCTTTATTTCTAAAATAAACGCACAAAAACACAATATGTATAACTACAAATAAAATGAAATGGACCGCACCTCCCCTTCCCTCCCCTTCCCTCCCCTTCCCTCCCCTTCCCTCCCCAACCATCCCCTGTGCCCTCCTTACTTTGTTAACAATTAATCTTAATGCAGGATTCCCATCTCACCATTCTCAACAGATAGAGGAGATGCACTCCTATTCTTTCTGGAGTTGTCCTCGGGAAGCTCCGCCTCCTCTAAAGGGGTGCTTTTACCCCAATGGGCTCTCTAAGGTGCCACTTCAAGTTATTCCTATCGGAGACTCTGTTTTCCCCCCTCCAATAAATGTGATTCATGGGAGGTTACTACTTTAAAATATCAATAAAAATAATTTTTTCGTATTTAAATTGAGTTACTTTGTTTTCCCTACCTTATTGTGCAGAGTTGCGTTCTGCCAACTCTAGGATTGTGGCGTGCTCCTTCAATGATTCCCTTAACGTAGAGAACGCTTTCCACTATCCAATGGTTTTAGGTTCCTCTAAAGGAGTTGCGGTAGTTGACATGCACTCTGCCACCTTAACTTCTTTAGAGGGGTAGGAGGCGGTGTTGTCCACTGGATATTGCCAAGACACCTTCTTGATCCGCGGTTTGTTACATTGATGGCAGCCGCCATTCCCGCTCCCATCCTCTTCCAAACACAGGTCGATATGCCGAACCGAGTGACTTTCATAACGGGCTATACGCCCTTTGAGTCCCCGGTCGGAGTATCTCACACCTGGGGTGGATAACCAGTTGGAGGCCGTTCCTGTGGTGGAGATAGTCCTAGAGGTAACCACACCCTAGATTTCCGGGGTCTTCCAAGGGGGCGAAGCTTGCTCGCTGCCAGATATCGAACTTTACTCCGCTCCACTGCAAGTCATCCTCATGAGGAACGGGTTTTTGAAGACTCTATAGTAGATGAGGTAGCCCCTACACGGCCTAGTGCCCACTTGAGAGCCAAGATCTTCTCTATCTTGGAGAAGAATCTTGCCGAAGCTGCTCCGTCCGACCTTGGGACCTCTTCCGCTGAGAGCGGAAAAGCTAGGTCATTCCCAACCTTCTCCCTTAAAGAAGAAGAAAAGAAAGAGGGAGAAAGTAATAGGACAAGAGATTCCTCTCCCTCCTCTGGAGTTTATGGGACCGAGGGGTCCGCGGCCGTTCTGTAAGCGACAAGGCAAAGACCCACACGTCCGGCCCCGAGGCATTCTTGGGGCGTGAGAGGGGTGCAGCCCAAAACTAAATTTGCATGTGCACTGAACTGATCCTAGAATACGTCGGAGTTCATCGTTTAGAGATTACCTGTCATTTTTTAGCCTGCTGGTTCAAACGCTTTCTAGTTATGCGCTCCACAGATAGTAACATGTTGGATAAATACCACAGATTCCATCAGAGGATAGCATTAGCTAAGTTGACTGGTAGATAGATGAAAGTGATTTGTTTCTTGGACAGAGCCTTCTAGCAAATAAGGCAGATCGAGGTGGCCATTATTAGTGTACTTCGTCACTCAATGGCTCACCAGTGAGTAAGACACCACACTCTATCATGAATTTTGAGAAAAGAGTGCTGTAGGATAGGGAACTCCTAAACTACTCTTTAGAAGACATCATCGAAGAGCTGGATGACCAGAGAGCGGTCAAATTCGAACGTATGATAAAAAAGTATGGAGGGGCCTCAGGACCCACTCCGACACATTTCGTCACGTATGATCGTGATAGGCTCTTCCAGTCAGTACAAGTCAGTTGGTATTGATAATGCGTGAAACCATTCCTGCTATTTTTGCGGAGTTGCTACTACTGCAAGCGCTTCGGCCATACAAATCACTCCTGTAGACGTGAAAAGTCGGATTTACACGAAGTCTATGTAAATTGCTCCAAGGCAGTACACGATAAGTCCTTATTGTTTACGAATAAGTGAATAAATGATGGAGAGCAGCAATTTTGAAGAAGGAAATCCAGGCTGTTCAGGCTGCGTATCGTCTCTCATTTTCTGTGTCTAAGAACCTGGTCCTGGCGCGCCCGTTGCTACATGAAGAGATTAATATGGAAGTTGACCAAGATTATGACACATCTCAGTCTTATCAGGTTTTCACACATGATATGGTCGCAAGACCATTCACTCAAGTTCAGTTAAATGACCTGACCAGGGATCTGGGGGTTTCAAAGGCGAATACACAACTTCTTGGTTCTTGACTTCGTAAAAGTAATCTACTCGCTTAAGAAACAACAATTTGGGGGTACAGAAATAGAGAACAAGAGTTTCGAAGCTATTTTTTACAGCATTCTTCCAGCTCTTTAGTATACTGCGCCAATATTAAAGGACTTGTTGAGGCCCTTGGAATTCCCTACAACCCATTAGAATGGAGACTGTTCATAGATTCCTCCAGAAGAAGTTTAAAAGCTGTGTTACTGAATATTGGTAACAAGATAGCTTCTGCTCCTATAGGCCATTCAATTCAACTTACTGAACGTTATGAAAATATGAAAAAATTGCTGGATGCAATAAATTACTCTACCCATAATTAGAGGATATGTAGTGCCTTAAAGGTAATATCATTTTACACTTGGCATTTCTAAGCTCTTTGATATTGACATTTTAATTTTTAATTGTTAATACTTGTATACACCTTTTGGTCAACTTACATTTTACAAGAATGCAAATCTGGAAATCATGAGTCATTTTTGAGTTATATTTTTTGTTGAAGTGTGTCCCTATAGGTTAATGCATCCTATTGGGTTAATGGGAAACTTATCCTAATTGAGAAGGTATACAACACAACTCAATAAACTCAAAATAAGATGTACATATATCTAATTAATTCCAATACGATGATTTAATGCATCGGCATACAGGATTTTTCAGTACATATTCATATTCTTATTGTTTTAAGAAATATTACTTTGAATTTGTTTTTAGAAATATTACACTGAATTTACATACCGTGCTAAATTTTTTTCAGGTAGTGTCTCTTACGCTTGAGACGCAAACAGGCTACACGAAGCATCCCTGTTTCCTATGTTTATGGAACAGTCGTGCAGATAGTATGCACTATGAGAAGAAGGTTTGGCCTCCACGAGAAGCATTTAGAATTAGATCAAACAATGTGATAGCTGAACCTTTAGTGCCTCCTCAAAAAATAATCCTCCCTCCACTGCATATAAAGCTTGGCATAATGAAAATTATGTCAAAACCCTTAATAAAGTAGGCCAAGCTTTTAAATTTCTTCTTCAAAAATTTCCACAAATCAGTGACGCTAACCATGGGGGAATTTTTGATGGACTTCAAATCAGGAACTTGATCAGCAATTTGATGCATCAATGAAGGACATAGAAAAAGATGCCTGGAAAGCTTTCAAAGCTCTAGTTAACAATTTTCTAGGCAATAAAAGAAGCCTAGAAGAATATGTTGCCCCGGTCAATCAGCTCTTAACAAGTCTCAAACATTTGGGAGCTCGAATGTCTATAAAGATACACTTTTTACAGTCCCATCTGGATTATTTTCCCGACAACTGCGGGGATTACAGTAAAGAACAGGGGCAAAGATTCCACCAGGACATAAAAACAATGGAATCCAGGTACCAGTGTAAATGGAACGGAAACATGCTTGCTGACTACTGTTGGTGTTTGAAGCGTGATGCACCAGATGACAGGCACAAACGAAAATCGTCAAGGGCGTCTGTTCTTCGAAATTATAATTATTTTCTTTATTATGTTGCATTCTTTTATTTTTTGTTCATTAAAAGAATTATAGTTTACATACGTGTATTCCTGTTTATATGATATAACAGTAATAATGCATTATTAGATAGAGAAAGTTTTTTTTTTTTTAAATTCAGAAAAAAATTAGGTAATCTCAATGAAAATGGTGTATGCTGTACTGAGAAAATCTGACATGATTGAACAAATATACATTCATTTTTGAGCTCAGGAGGTTGGATTCATTAAGAAACCACAAAGAAATCCTGGGGAACATAAAATTTTTTTCAAACGCAGGTCTGTGTTATAAATGAAGGATAGCTGTGTGAGATTGATGAAGAATATTGAGGAATGGATGCTATCTGCATGGATGATATGGGTTTTTAAATTTTGATTGGAGAATTTATACGGTTTGGGGAAAAGGAAATGAATAAAAATTAGATACTGGCGTTTGGGAGTTACAAAAAAGGATAGTCGGTGATGTTAGAATCGATGGTGTAGTGCTTGGAAATGTGCGATCTCTTAATTATTTCGGGTGTATCGTGAGTGAGAGGTTTATGATGACAAAAATTTAGACCACAATGTTTTGAATGGCAGGAAAAATTCCGGGGCAATCAGAACGATAGTGATGCTAATGGTTTGATTATGGAATGCTTCCTGAGAGTAATACAGAATTGTAATAATTTGGGAAGTGAAAAAAAGGCAAAGACTAAAATAACCAATCGAGGTAAGGTTAATAAAATCACTAAAAAAAATTTGCTGGAGAATTATTGTTAAAACTTGTACTTCCTTATAATTTTATTTATGAGTCATATTTATCGAATTTATTCATAAATATGTTTACTCTAGTCTTTTAAACGACATTTCTAGACAAGTTTTCCAAGCTTGTTTCATTGTATAAGGAAAGAAGTTTTGTGTTATTGCTGTATATAAAAGTTCATTTTTATCATTGAAATGTAATTTCTAGTTGCAAATACGTTTACTCAAATAAAGACTCAGAATTCAGATTATTAAATCTCTTTATTAGTTTGAAAACTTCAATAGGTGCAAATCTTCAATCTTTGTTCGCACAGTCCATTTCTAAGCTACGGAACTATAATATCGTACTTCGACGCTGGACGCATTCCAAGGTTACGATGTCCTTTAGGGTGTATAGCAGTGATGGGCAATAATTTTAAGCAGCGGGCCGCATTGAAGCTTATGTAAAGCTCTTCGGGTCACAAATTTAGAATACATATGTTAATTGCAATTTCCTTTGTGCATTTGTTTTCATATATTTCATAGTCATATATATAGCTATGTATTAATAACTAAGGGTTTTTTTTTGCTTAGTTTTACCACCCCTTTTAAACTGTTTCCAGACTTCTATCGGAGTGGAAACCCACAGCTTAACGTGGAATCCGATCCACGATTTACAATTCTACATCATATGATCATTACCCAGGGCTCAGATGTCTCCCATCCAACTACTAACCCAGGTTAACTTGGGTTAATTTAAGTATTTATCATATTTTTTTACGAAAAGCATTTTATCTGAGATGGATAGGTAGGTTTTGGGTCATTAACAAGTCAATCAAAGTCAGAAGTCAGCCGAGACGTAGAAATTGTTAATATTGCACTAAAGTGTGACAAACTTTGCGCTTCAGGTGAGATTTTGGCAAAATGATCAATAATTAACTAATTTTCAATATTTTGGCGAATTTTGAAATGAACCGCAAACCACATGAAAAGTCTTTGCCAGCCGCAGTTTGCTCACTTCTGCTGTATAGAGGCCCGAGAATTGCACCTTATACTTCAAATGGCATCTTACAACCGCTTCCTATGTAAAGGGTTTTCCATAAAGGGCCCCGAATTTGAATTGGACGATACTTTTGTGTTTTGAAGTTTGAAGTCATGCTTTTATCATATTTGCTATCTTTCTTCATTCCGATTAGTAGTATTTGTTTGTTTTACAGAATACTTGTGTCCGTGGTGCCATGGAGCAGTTTACAACTGAGCAGAGCGTTCTCATCGTGAAGACATTTTACCAAAACGGAGAAAGTGCGCCGCAAACAGTTCGAACACTTCGTACCATTTGGGGAGAAATGAAGCACTTAACGCGTCTACGGTTCGCAGACTAATGACGAAATTTAAAACAACTAGTTCTGTTGCAAAGTTCAAATCGCCTAGGCGGAATCGTTCTTGTTGGACAAAGAAACAAATTGCTGTTGTGCGAGACAGTGTCACTCTGAGTCCGGGAAAATCGATTCGGCGACGTTCGCAGCAGTTGGACATTCCGACTACTTCATAACATTGAATTCTCCATAAATATCTCCATATGCATGCATACAAAATTCAAATTACGCATCATCTTCAGACTGGGTTGTGGACAGACTTTCCACCGACGAAGATTTTGCACAGAAAATCATCTTCAGTGACGAATCCCACTTCCACTCGAGTGGATTTGTCAATAAACAGAACTGCCAGATTTGGGGAAATGAAAATCCTCGAATAATGCAGAGAGTGGAATACATCCATTGAAAGCGATTGTGTGGTGTGGTTTGGGGGAAGGTGGAGTGCTTGGACCGTTTTTCTTTGAAGATGATGATTGGAATGCAATTAACATTCATGGAGAACTTTAACAATACATGATATCCACTCAGTTATGGCCAATTTGGATGGAGCGAACTAGCACACTTAGCGCCAAACGCTTGCATTACTCCACCAAAAGTTTCGGCTCCCTTTATGGAATACCCTATATTAGGGGAAAATGATATGCTTACATTTAAACATAAAATGTTAAGTTGTTTCCTAAAACCTAAGTCGCATTTTTTATCATTAATCACTCAAAGTTAAGTCACCGAATCCTTTACCATGTTGATCCTGTTTAAAATTTGACCACCTATATTGTAATCTCATCGAGGGTTATTTATGACCTATGTAATTTACATTACACTTATCCAGTTGAATTTCATCTTTCTCACAATTTTACTAATTTATCCGTCTTTTTTTCACCTTTTCAATGCCATCATCGATTTTGAAATTTTACAGAATAAAATATTTTTAATATCATTTACACACTAAAAAGTAGGAAAGGTTCGAGAACAGATTCCTGAAGAAGGCTGCCAGTGACCAATACCCATGATCAACTATTTCCATTTAAAAAAGCGCTCAGTTTACGCTTTTCCAGCCAGTCCAATCCATTTCAGTGTGCTACTCCTTATTCGTCCTTCCCTTAGCTTTAACAAGAGTCCTTTATGTAGATGGGTCTTAATAGCCCTTTTCCCTCAGCGAATCCCATGTCGTGAGTAATTAAGTTATTCGTCTCAACATGCTTCACTGTTCTTTCTCTAACAATGGGCTCTAGGTGTTTACCAACTACCACAAGAACTATTTATTTCAGTTATAATTATTTCTTTAATTGTACACAGGATTTTGAGAGCTTGTTTGTTAATTCGTTATGGTGGATTAGAAAGATGTTATGACGAATGGCAGTTGGGGAATTTTTATTTACTCGATATAAAACTCAAGTCATGCTCTGATGCCTGGATGAATAAGGCATCGCCGTCTTCTATGACTCGTTCAACAGGATCTGAAGGGATGGTATCTTCTCAGAATCATAGCGAATGGTCCACCTGTCCGTTTTCCCATTCCCTATTAATGAGTGAAATTTTCTAGTTATTTTTAGATAACTTACCCAAACAAATTTCGCAATAAAAAAAATTCATATCCTTGATGTTAAAAACTGTAAATTAACTTAAGATTTCCAGAGGGTATTAATTATTTTCCAAAACTTGCAGTAGTATAATAAACGACTTTATTAAAAATTTTGAAGCTGTAGTATTTTATCTGAGACTAAACTTTCACGAAATTAGGTCAGAAAAGAGAAGTTAAAAAATGTTAATTCATAAAGTAAAGAGAAGGAAAGTATAAGTAATTAAATGGCACGCAAACTTCTAACAGCATTTTACGCTAATCCCAGAGATGCCATTAAATATAATGATAATATAATTAAAGTTGTTAAAAAATAAATATTCGCAAGAAGCAAACAAATATAAGTTGTTAATTAATACTTAAAGAGGGACAATGGTGTAGCCATATATCCTCACGTTAAGCTCTTAATTAACACAAAATGTTCACTAAATTGAACACAAACTCCTAACAACATACTTCGCATATACATTTCTTTTTATTACTAAAAACGAAAACCAATGAGGGCAAGTCACGCAGAAAGTTTGCAAGGAGATATCTGTATAAAAAGTGGTGAGAAGAAAAATGAAAATAGACGGAAAATTTTCATATAGATGCAAATCATCCGACGAAGATTGTGACAGGCAACGTACACAATCTTCCAGATTGTCAAGTGCAGCATGCTGGCGCGTGTGGCAACGTACACAATCTTCCAGATTGTCAAGTGCAGCATGCTGGCGCGTGTGGCAACGTACACAATATTCTAGATTGTCAAGTGCAGCATGCTGGCGCGTGTGGCAACGTACACAATCTTCCAGATTGTCAAGTGCAGCATGCTGGCACGTGTGCACGAAAAATAGAGTGGTAACTAAATTTTTATATTAAAAAGTCGGAAACAAAACGCATTTTAAGCGTTATTAATACAGCCATCTTACGACGACCTAATGTTGCTTCCTATCGTTGTATTAGTGTTCTAGGAGTAATATTTCGATGACAGAGAGGGTCTATCACACATTATAAAGTCAAAGAAATAATATTTCGAACCAATGTTGAAACAATAATTTTTTTCCGACGCCATATTAAAATGCTATGACTCGGAGTAACGGTCGCGCGCGCGTTTCACTAATCGTTTTGAGAGTAGGGCTGTTACGTGCGCATCTTGAGATGCAATGTGATGGCTTAAGTTACGCTCCCGCGTTTGTTTTTACTGTTAATATTAGTTAACTCTTTTAGTTCCAAACGAAGATGTAGTAAAAATAAGAAAAGTAAAGTTAAATTTCTAGAACATCACAACCAAGATTTTTTGGGCCATAAAATGTATTTCTCTAACGTTTTTACGTTTCTCATCAGTTAACTTCATATTTATGGGAGCTCAGCAAACGCGAAAAGTAAGCACTTTCGTCAAAAATAAGCGATTTGCAGAGACAACGACAATCATAAATCGCTAACCTAAGCTAACCATATCAAATCTAACCTAACCAAACCTAATTCTCCATAAAATGTTAGTTAAGGTAAAGTTAGGTAAGCTAATTTAGTTAGGCTGTTAGGTTTAGTTGAGTTTGTTTAGGTTAAGTTAGCCATTTGTGATTATCATTGTCTCGCAAGTCGCTTATTTTCGCCGACAATTGCTTATTTTTAGTGGTAGCTGTGCTCACATAAATGGAAAGCTAATTCGATGGTAAGCCTAAAAACGTAAAAAAATAGATTTGGGGGGCAAAAATCCGGGATTGGTGTTAGTTAGATAGTCTTGTTGCGCAGTAATATAAACAGCAGAACGGTATTTACCTTAGATTAATATGTTTCCTTCAAGTTTATTCTTTTATTTCTTATTCTTTCTTTACTTTCTCGTTCCTTATCTTCATGGGGCCCCACCTTATTTTCTTATAATTGTTTCTCTCAATAACAATGTAGACTATTTACAGAATCTTTAAATATTTACAGAACTTACTTTTATCATTATATTTAATAATCATTCTTATTTAATAAAAGGATGCTCATCTGTCCTTTGAAAGGGAAAGAGTTATTGTGAAAAACTCGTTAATTTTCCAAATCAACAGTTTTGATGTTCTGGGAATTTACCGTGAAGGCGTGAGTGAGCGTAGATTTCTCCGAATCAAACAAATAGTTAAACGCACGCGCGATTGTTTGCCTTTCTAGGCTGCGTCGTAGAAGAATAATATTATAGTGTTTCAGCATAGAGTTGAAAATAATCTATTTGTGACATTATAACGTGTGATAGACCATCTTTTCTATTGGAATATTACTCCTAGGGTACTATTACAACGATACGAAGCAATATTTCAGGCTTTAGTACTCTAAAACGCGTGGAAAATAAATATTAACATTAAAATAAAGGAGCAATTGTAAATTAGATGTCTTGTCACAATTTTAGGGGGCACCGTGGAACATTTTTTTAGTTGCAGAATCAGTTTGAAATATTGACGTTGTGTGACTTTATAAATGGCGATAGACCTTCTCCGCCATCGAAATATTACTCCCAGAACACTATTAAAATGATGTCAAGAAGTCTTACAGGCTTTAGTATGCTAAAACGGGTGCGTCACTCTTATAAAAAAATACCGGTATTTTTGTAACTAAACACTTTCTCCCTAGTAATCATATCTGCTACCGCTATGTAGATGATGTATTTTGTATTTTGTTTATTGAAGGGGATATTTTTCTCTTTGCTTTAAATAGTCTCTTGCCTTCAATTTAATTTACCCATGAATTGGAAAAGATCGATAAACTACCTTTTTAGAAACCATGGTTTAATTTACCCTCAAAAGTGAGTTTTCTGTCTACTGTAAGCCTACTCAGGTCTTATCTCATATTCATTTTTATCCTAACCACCCTCAAAAAACTAAGAAATCCGGTTTTACTCCTCAATATTTTGAGTGCTCTTCGTGTCTTTGATCCTGAATTTATCGATGAAAAAATTAAAACAAAAAATATCAAAGAAAAATAAATTAACCCATAGATTTCATAAAAGATTCTTTACCCGGGGCAGTATTTTAAAGCTTGCATATAATGAGCACCTCTCTCATGTACCAAATATAATGAAATATTTGAATTTTAATGTTCTTTTCCTATGATTCGATTTTTAAAACTTACTTAATATAAATTCCTCTCACAATGAAGTAGCGTATATATATATACATTAGTGCAGTTGGGTAGCAGTCTTTCTTGAATGCAAATTTTGTTGAAGACCATTGTGTATTTTGCCTTAATTAATTTTCTTTGGCAACTTTCTCCTCTTCTAACTATCTTTTTTATTCCATCTTGTAGATGGTGGATTACTTGTCCAGTATTTATCTTGGTTTTTAATGAATGTGTTTGGTAAAAACCAAATTAAATTGCTAAGCTTTCGATCTTATTCGATCATCTTCAGAGCGTTATGGAATTTCTTGCCTCCTTTACCGATGTACTGAGTGGAGTAAAGATCTGGCAGAAAATAAAGTGAAAGAAAACATTTTTTTTTCATTTTGTGTATAGAAATGACAGAGAAGGATCACTGTGTAACACAGGGGAACAGGCATTCGTAGAGGAAAGGTTGCAGAAATAACTTGAGAAGAGATAGGAAGAGTTGATAGGTCGGTGGCTAGAGAATAATCTATCTCTCTATCTATATATATATATATATATATATATATATATATATATATATATATATATATATATATATATATATATATATATATATATATATAATATATATATATATATATATATATATATATATATATATATATATATATATATATACATATATATATATATGTGTGTGTGTGTGTGTGTACTGTTAAAGTCTACAGCAATAGCAGTGTTATTCACACTGACTTGTACTCTTTATTCTCCTTACAAGTTTTTGTTACTGTGTCTGTGTGGCGAGTAAAAACATTCACAAGAGACAATTTATTCTAAGACGTCTTTTGACCGTGGTAGGTCGGCTCGCGGGTCCAACTCCCTTCTGTTCCCCGCCCACGACCATGGGGGAGGGGGGCAGAAAAGGAAGAGGCCCGCGCCCGACTTACTCCTGTAGAAACCTCCCGCACTTCACACCCTCACCTCAAGTGTACCAATGGAGAAGTGTTAGTGTGAAGTCTGGAGCAAGATTTAGAAGAGGGTTTATAGTAGAAGATGGAAAAATGAAGATAAAAGAGATAAAGTTTGGTAAGGAGACAGAATGTGCAACCTCGGTATTAGTAGGTGAAAAGGAATAACCAGCCCTCGGGGGAAAGGGGGGCTTACTGATTATTGTGGATTCCGAATCACCGTACTGCATTTATCTATCTTTCATCTGTTCCTTTTCACGCCTTTATTCCCAAGCTGCTTAACTTTAGTTATCAGGAGACGGATCAATCTCTGTCTTTTATTCCCTTTCGTTCTCTTTCCTGAAATTCACTTTTTAGTTGACGGGTGGACGGTCTCATCTCTGCAGTTAATTCATTTATTCTCTTTTTCATTATGTATATTATGTAGCATTCATGCCGTTATGTTTCTATGTTGAGATTTTACCTGTTTTATTATTTTGCTTGTTCTTTTTATTTATTTGTGTTTGTGATGTATGTTCATTTTTTGTTTGGTATTTGCTTATTCCTTTTGTTGCAGGGAGGTTTTTCTCTCATTGCTTTTTTCGTCTTGTTCTTCCTTATTCTTCTTTGTTATTATTGTTCTTTGTTTCCTTTTCGGTTGTCTTCATCGGTACTTGTAATCTTATTCGTTCTCGGTGATCATGTTCGTTTTATTTTATATAATTGGGTTAGTTGTATTGATAGGTTGTTCTGTCGTAGTCGGGTTGATTTTTATTCTATTTTCATTTCAAGGACTAGGACTTTGCCTCGATGGCTTCATTTCAATGGCTCCCTTTTCCTCCTGTGTTTTTAATTCAAAGGAGAGATGGTGAGCCATAGCACGCTATGGTCCGTTTCAATTGTTCTTTGTTACTTGTCTTGTTTTTCTTTTCGTGGTTTAGAGCTTGTCAGCTTTGTATTTACAACATGGAAAATCTTTGTAAGTATTCGGATATTGTAGATTCGGATATTTTTATTGAAGAGTAGGTTCTCAGCAACATCTTCGTCCTCATCATGCGTTCCCGTAAACCCATTATACGCCCACTTCGATCTACCTTCTCTTGGGGCTTTGATGATATCATTTTTTGTTTCCCCTCGGTAAGGGGTATTCATCACTTACATATATTTTTAGTTTGTAGTTTGCTGCCGCAAATGATTTTTATCCATTTATCCTTCTTGTTTCTTTTTTGTCTTCTCGGTTTCTGTTTGCTTTTATTTTTCCTCTTTTCCTATTTTTGGCTTAGCCCCTCCTGTGGCTTTAGCCACATTAAGGTTTAAGATTTCCGAGGAGGGTGAGTTCTCAATGATTTAGGTATAGGATGCTCCACTATATATATATATATATATATATATATATATATATATATATATATATATATATATATATATATATATATATATATATATATATATATATATATATATATACATAAAATCGAACATAGGCGCTGCAAAAAATTTGAACGTAAGCGCTGTGAAAATTTTAAAGATAAACATAGGCGCTCCAAAAATTCGAACATAAGGGCTGCAAAAAATTTAACATAGAAGATATAAAATCGACCAATCTCGAGTAAATAGATCAGGAGATAAATAAGATCACTGATCTCATCATTCAAGCCGACGAGAGATGCACCCCAGAACCTCTTAGAAGATGCTCCTTCAACCTGGGTGGACGTAAGAAATGAGGGATATCGCCAAGGAGCACAGAGAAATATATGAGGAGATCGAAAGGACAGGCCCCAACCTGGAAAGGATAGGCCGAATGAGGTAGCTAAGCGAGGAACTGAAAAACATTATCCTTGAAAAACAAAGAAACATCTGGGACGATATCATTGTCAGGCTAGACAGGGAAAGCAATCCTGTATTTTTTTTTAAAAAACATCCGAAGACTTGGAGATTACCTCCCAAGCCCAGAACACGAATCGAAGAAGGCGACAACATCATAGAAAATCCGGACTCTCTCGAAAGAATGTTTAGACACCATTGGAAAGCGATATCACCTGAGAAGAACGATGAGTTCGACCAGAACTTCGAAGACCAGACGCTCGAGGACCTTGGAGCGGTGATACATAGCACCCACCATCACCAGCAAGTATCTAGAGAGACGGAGATGATTAACCATGGGTGCTCTATGACCTTTGAAGTGACCATTAGCATCATAAAGTCCTTTAAACAAAGGGCGCTTGGCTGGTCTGGAATCACGAAAAACAACCTCGTGAATGCCCGAAGGCAAATTATTCAGGGCCTGGTGAACACCATGAATGCAGCCCAGAATACAGGCTACTTTCCAGATGGGTATAATAAAGCCAAAATTATCTTCCTCCCGAAGGGAAACAAGCGCCCAGACCAGGTGGCTAACTATCGCCCAATCTTTTTTCTCGAGATACCCGGCAAGATCTTTGAGAAGATTATAGCCGATAGGCTACAAACTCAACCGAGAGAATTAAGAGCAGACAATCCACAACAGCATGGGTTTCGTTCAAAAGGGGGCACAGAAACGGCCCTGGCGCTCCTAACAGAAAAGATCACGTATTGCCGAGTGAAGGGTTAAAATGAAGCCATCGTGCTGAGGGATGTGCAGAAGGCTTTCGACAAGGTATGGGTAGAAGGACTACAATACAAGATCATAGGCCTCCAGCTAGACTCAGTCCTGAAAAGAGTCTTATATGACTTCGTCATGGACAGTAGGGCGCGTCTCATGATCGATGGACACAGAGGACCAGAATTCGAACTTAAAGTGAGCATTCCCCAAGGGAGCTGCCTGATCTCTCTGCTCTACTTGGTCTTCACAATCGACCTTCCTACTGCAATTCACAGATGACTTCACACAAATTTTCTCTAGTACGGGAAGGAAAGCATAGGAAAGCACAGGCGACTCGAACGATGGCAGAAATCTCAAACATTAATCAATACGAGAGACGATGGAAGATCCGAACCAACGAGGATAAGTTTAGTATCCTCCCATTGAGCTGCAGACTGGCGTGACCCATCATGATCGATGAGGCAGATACGGTTACTCCACCGAAGCAACTGTCCTAGGCCTAAAAATCTCCGACCACGGATACTCGAGGCACTACACGGCAAGGCAGAATCTGGCGAAGAGAGAAATCTTCAAGCTCTACAGATTTAGAGATCTTAGCTCGGCCAACATCAGGAAAATTTACCTGATGTTCATCCGGGCTAAGCTCATCTACCCTGCAGTATTGACCCAAGCTGCTAGCAGGACATCTATGAGAAGACTCTAGCGAGTACAACATTCTGCAACCCTTTGCATCAACAAGGACAGAAGGAAAGACTATCTTTGGCAAAGGGATCTGCACCGCAGACAACGACTGGAGTCCATCAATATCGTGACACAGAAAATGGGCAAAAAAGTCTAGTCAAGAAGGCAAATGATATCAACCAATATTTAAAAATATTGGGTTCCATTCAAGACCCTAAGTCTCTGAGGATATTGGAATCACTGCTTTTCAAGCAATACAATCCGTTGCTCAATGGTGACTTATCCTCCTGGTCACTTTCAATTGCGTAATCCCACCCAACCAAAAATTGGTCCAGCACCGTAAACCATCTTAATCTTCTTTGACTTTTTATTCTGTAAGGTGAGCTTATTTTGCAAGTGAATTAATTAATGTTTATTTAATCATTTTCTTTTTATTTAGTTTTCTGTGGTTTTAATTTGTAACGTCAAATTTAGTTTTAAACTTTTATATCTCCTTTACAAATCCCTTGTTTATAGTACCTCGAAGATGGGCGTGTATAGCCCGAAACGACGTCGGAATATATGAATCTTGTTTCAATTGTATTTACTTTCATCATGAGCCTATATATATATATATATATATATATATATATATATATATATATATATATATATATATATATATATATATATATATAGATAGATAGATAGATAGATATAGAAATGAATAACTCACAAAGTAGCACGTGAGGTTAGCAATGAATTTAATGTCCCGCGGGAAAAAGGAAAGGATGTTTCCGAGTCCTTTCGAACTTAAATTAGTTTCTTATCAAGGATAGCTACAAGTGAAAAAATATGATAAGGTTTGATATAAGACCGGAAAAAATAAAAAAATCACCTCTAAGAAAAGACATCACCAATGAGGAAGTAGGAGAGGTCGGGTAAAATCACATAGAGATTTATCAGCAGCAGGTAGCAAAGTTAAATGAAGTAGTAGAATAGATAAAGAACAGAGACAAAGGGGATACAAAGATTAAGGAAAAAAGAGATAGCCTAAAGAGAAAGATTAGGGAAGACATGAAAAGCAGATAATTGGGGTGGTCAAGGAGATTGATGGAGAGTAATAAAAGAATGTTTAATACAATGAAATAATTACAATCACAAATTGGGTACCCATAAATATGAATATTACAGACAAGTCTAAGAACATAAGTCCAAATTAATTTCTTTAAGAATAAGTTTTTTGATCACAGCATCAATTTAGAAAAGGCCAAGTGAAATGCTAAAGTGATCGGTATTACTTATAAATGAACATTCAACAATATTTCTTTTTTATAGCGTCATTGGAGCGATAAATAAATTTTGCCGAGTTCCAATAAATTAAGGGGTCATGTTGTATTAAAAAATTAAATAGTATAATAGAACATCATTAATACAGTTTCAGTACCTGGCTGATTCACTGTAAAACAAATTTCAATGTCAAGAAAAAGCATAGATCTCATGTGCATTTTATTATGAAGTTGAGTGTGTTGAATTCTAATTTGATAACAAAACTTCCGATCACGTAACATTTTCTTGTAAATTGCTGATTTAATAATTATACAATTGATATCGATTTCCATGACACCATAAATGTATTTCGTTACCAAAGTCAGATTAAATGTGTCCAGTGTAATTAATTCATGAATATATAATGAATCTGCATGTTTGTTAGCATTACATAATGTATTAACCTAAATTTTAGTATTTACTTCTTCGTTTGTAAGACGTCTCAGGTGTGCCACGCTTCAGGTTCCAGCAGAAGCAGCCAGAATATCAGGGATCTATTGTTCCTCATACCTGTTTTCCATTGACGCTATATTTTAATAGAACCTCTCTCTATGTTCATTACTCACATCATCTGTATTCTCTGGGAAGAAGGACAGGTGAGAATGAAGAAAATGTATCGTCAGTGATATATTGCATCCGAGATCTTGGTAGCATTTGATTAGGCTCTCCACTATACGCTCTCGCTGGGCCCCTTGGTGCTTTCACAGAAGTCCTTTGCATACATCTTTGAATGCATGTCAGGCCGCTAGCTCAGCTTCATCCATTGTCGCCTCGAAGTCCTCATCATCTATAAGTTGATGAATCTGAGGGGGTACAAACATCCCTTGTTTAATCTTCGCATCACTTACATATCTTCGGGAAGCTCGCGTTGAGTTACCGGAAACATGGCTTGTTATGTTGCAGTGCTTTGCTAAATTGCTTCATTAGCCCTAGTTTTGTATTCAGTGGTGGCAAAATGATTTTCTCCATCTCAACTAGTGGCTCATTGATTACATTAGACATCCAGGCGTCATAGATTATCGAGGTGACCATACTGAACGTGAGCGTACATAATGTATTTTTATCTTTTTAATTGATACATCTCTTGAATATATATTAAAAACCAGGAAAGAAAACACTTTGAATACCCATCTTTAATATCTGTTAACCAGAAGTAGCAATCAGTAGAATGGTCCTTTGGCTCTCTTCAGAATATTGGTACACCAAACATGAAGCCAGGCCCTTTGCCTTTCACCCAAGCATAAAGGTAACTTGTACACCTGACACATCATATGTGAGTTGCCCAGCGTTTGTACTGGTCACCCACTTTACATCCAAAGTACAGCTTATAAAGTTTCTTCACATGGTTAGGCAACTGTCACTTGTATTGTCTTAATATAACTGTTCTACATACGAGTATACAAGGTGTCCCAGAAAAAAGTTAACCGTAATTTAAATTACGGTTAATACACTAATGGGTTTAGTGGAGGCTATCAAAATTATGTTTGCGCAAGGAAGTGAAATAATGAAACTTTGAAGTTTAAAATCAAAAAATATATTTAAATCCATTTTTTTACAAAAAAACTCTTTATATGGGTAATACAAATTCATTTTATAATTTTCTAAGCATCGTTTCCTTCCACATGTCCTCCATTTCTTTCCAAGCACAGTTGGGACTTTGATCGCATTGATTGAACAACTTTTCTGATTAACTTGTGATTTTCCTTAAGTCTATTTACTTCACGTGTGATATTATCTCTTAACTGGTTGATGCTTTGTGGTGAAATAGCATACACTTTATTCTTTAAATATTCCCAAAAGAAATAATCGCACGGTGTTAAGTCAGGGGATCTTGGGGGCTATTCAATTGCATGATTTAGCGCGACAATGCGGTTGTCAAAGGTTTCTCTTAGTTTTGTTCGTACAGCAAGCTGTCTATGAGCTGGTGCGCCGTCCTGAATCCACCAAAGTCTACTGAATTGATTGCCGTAAATCTGGCGGAGTTCCAGGAAGATCCTTTCGTTGATCATGCTCAGGTAGGCATCACCATTCAAGTTATTCTCGTCAAACAATGGGCTGACAAGATAGCCATTCCTGCATATTTCGATTCACAGAGACACTTGCTGCTGACAAATACGTGTGTCAAAGTTGAATACTGGGGGGTGGTTCAGCGGCGCATATTGCCGAATGTTCTGGCTATTTACCTTTCCATTCATAAAAAAAGGCTGCCTCGTCACCAATCACAATGATTTCCAAGAAAAGAGCAGGTTTATGGAGAAGCCATTCAACAAATTGTATACGACGAGGAAAATGAGTTTTAAGAAGCTGGTGTCTTGCATGCATCTTATAGGGATGCCATTTTAAGTCATGTTTAATAATGAGGTTAAATGACGACTTTGACAATTGTAACCCATTCTTTCAGACTAATACATGTGGATTTTAAAGAAGTATCATCTGAACATTTTAGATATTTTTGTTGTTCTTATGGTCCTCATACGACCCGAACGACCTTTATTTAAATTTAAGCATGTTCCTTCATGTTGGTATTTGCTAACATTTTTCCAAATTGTGGGCTTGCTTGGTGGGTGCCTACCTGGAAAACGTTGTTCAAATGAATCTTGTACTTGTTTAATACTGCCACTCTTAATAAAGTTTGTGACTACAAATACGCGTTGACCTTTTGTTAACTGCATGATTAAAAAGGTTTTATGGATGTAAACTTTTACACAGAAACGCTTGATTTGCTTAGTAAGCAATAATGACTAGACCATACCACAGCCTGGCTGAAAAACCACTGTAAAATGACCTAGGCTTCGCTTGAAGTATAACACAGTGACCTGGGCTACTTACCTCGTCTCCCTACGCTTCTCTCGAAAGTGCACGGTGGCCTAGCCTTCCTAGGCTTCGTTTCCTTATTTTACTTCTTTGCGCAAACATATTTTTGATAGCCTTCACTAAACCCATTAGTGTATCAATATCATAAAACGGAATTTAATGAAATTACCAGAATCGACAGATAAATAGGTGGTAAATAAAACACTTTTGGCAGGACCCACAAATCTCCAATCGTTGTTGAGTTATCATTATTCAAAGTACGATAACTTTTTTCGGGACACCCAGTATAACAGAAACTGTCTGGGGAATTTCTGCATCTATAGGCATTTTAGGTCTGTCTCCTGTACAGAAAAAACACACTATAGTATGTGAAAAGTAATATAAATAGTAACAGTAACAAATATGAAATAAAAAAATAACAATAGGAGGCATCTATAGTAAGTTACAAAAGTATCAAACGTTACGTAAGTTACCACGGATTTGAACCGATGTAACTAAAATAATATTGAGTATATTTTTATAAATTTCATAAGTTAGGTTGAGAAATACCTTAGAAATACCCAATTAAAATTATATCAAAATCCGTTTATAACTTTTACAGTTCTCAGTTTCGGCCCAATCCTGTTTGCATTTAATCCCGACAGAACCATCAGTGTATTTAACTTAAGTAAGATGGTAATTTACGAGAAGCTGTAGGGTCGCAGAAAGAGACGGATGTTATATTCGTGATTTACGCAAAATATATCCTTAGAAAAGATTTGTCTCATTTCCGTTTGTTTCATTGTTGTACAGTGATTACTCTAGAGAGAGTCTGAGAGTCAGGCATTCTCCAGTCGATGGCTAGGCTTTCACTCCGGTTTGCCGGGAAGGTTCCCCGAGACACCCAAAGCCTGATTGCCAGTAATAATGACTAAAAAGTTTTCAGATTTAAATTGTGATCGAGGTGAGGATAATTTCGAGATTCGTTGTAGACTCCATTACTAAAGGCAGCTGGAAAAATCCTTGGGGAAAAAAACCAACGCGATGGAAGACATACTCTACTCGAGGAGGATTTGAAGATTATATCCATTAAGTGGACAATTTTACGAACTAATAATGTTTTAACCTACAAGGTGAGAAGAACTCCTTGCTAGTTACCTCCAAATGATGGAAAGGTGAGGAGGAACCTAGTGTTTACAGGTATTCTTCCGAGAAGGAGCGAATGTATTTAGGCAAGAACTTAAAACCGAAAAAAATTATCTTAGCCTTCTTATCCAGGAAGAATGCGGCAATTCATCATTTTGTGGGAAGGATTTTAGCGCGCTTAATGAGCTATTCTGGAGAGACGGGCTATAATTGAATAGGGTAAGTTCCCTGAGACGGGGAAGGCATTTTAATATTTTTTTAATGGATTTTCCGAAGAGTCTGCATCATAGACTGAAGAACACAAAAGCGTGCTGTTTACACAACATAATTGTGGGGAAATCCCACGTGGAATTTCTTTTTTCAGCACGGAAGTTCCATGCGCTGGAGAAGGTTCTGTTAGGCTTAAATTGGTAAGCCTAACCCCCTCCCCCTTCCACAAGCGGTAGCCTCGAACCGTGTCAACCATGGTCTACCTTTACACGGGTTAGAATCAATCGGCAAGAAGATTCAAGGCCATTCGAGAGTAGAGCTGTTTACCACTACCCCCTCCCCCACCCCGCGGGGAGAGCCTCGGACATATATAGTGCTCGTCCTTCATGAGGCAGACACAGATATGAGAAGGCTCGCCCGGACCCAAGAAGATCTCCTAGTCCCAAGTCAGGTGCTAACAACAAAGCAAAGTGACGGCTCAACTATTTGTGTATTGGAATTAGCCCCAGCCAGTGAGGTAATTCCATTTAACGATCGCTACGGAGCGATTTTTCCGACTTCACTCATCAGCTCCTGTCGAAGCCCTCCTCGTTCGCCCTTCGTTTTTGGTTGGCCGAAATACTCTTCCTTAGACCAGAAGCTACCGCTCCCTCCTCCCCCCGCCCATTTCGGAGAACCGTCATCACTTTAAGTTCCCACTCAGAAGCTCTGAGTGCCCTCGCTTCACGTGCAGAAGACATGCGTGAAGACTTACCCCGACGTCTCACCCGGAATCCTCCGTAAGCCAGCCACTCTCCCCCTTTAGTAACCCATTTGAGTTAATTCTCCCCCCCCCCTCCCAATTTGAATAGTCTCCTCCTGTAATACATTAAATTTTAACTTCGTAGTCTGATGCATAACTACAATTTCCCCCTCGTTTACCAATGTAATTCTGCCCATTAATTCTCTGATGTAATTTTGCCCAGTAATTCTCTGATGTAATTTTTCCCATCATTTCTCTCATTTTTATGTAAATAAAATTATATTTTTGTACAGGCCTCTTTAAATAACCTTGAGCTTTGTCATTGCCCATGTTTTACCTGACCTCGTTGCACTCTTATATCGCTATTCCGCCCGTCTAAACTCGTGGTGTTCCTTCCCTTTGTCGGTTCGCCTTTGTTATTGGTCCCTCCCCCATACATATAATATGGTATTGATGTAATATAATGTCATACCACGATATATATATTTATTAATATACATATTATATCATTTTGGTCTCAGGTGTGTTTGGGGTTTCTACGAACTCGTGTTATTTTAATTTCGTCATTAGAAGTTCCCTTGTTATTCACGTACATCCCTTTTTTTATTCTGTGTATTGTACTGGCAGAAGGCAAGTTCAACTTAATTGAAGAGCAGTGGAACGTTATCTAGATTGTTTGCGTGTCAGTGTTTCCTCAGTTTACCGCGTAACAATTTCATCCTTCGAAAAATTTAAGAGTCAGGGTGAAATGTTAGGTCTTTCGGGCAAAGACCTGCTATATTTCGTACAGGAAGAAGAGAGGAACGAACGGGCAGAGCGAAGGGCGGAGGACCCTAAGAAAGATGGAAATGGAGAAGAACAAAATGGAGATGGAGGAGAACAAACTGAAAATGGAGATGGATGGAGGAAAACAATCTGAAAATGGAGATAAAGAAGAACAAAATGGAGGAGAACAAACTGAAGATGGAGATGCAACAATGTGAACAAATTAGGCAGCATGAGCTGGAAATGAGCCGAAATCAAATGGATTCTCAGTTCATCGGTTTCCGGGCTGAAATTCCTCAAACGCCTTCAGTCCACCTTCCCGCTTTTAATGAGGGAGAGGACTTTGAGTCGTTTTTTGCCCATTTTGAGAGAATCTTTCAGATCAATAGATGGGATCTCAAAAATGATGGCATCGCTCGCTTACTTCCCCTCCTAAATGCCAAGTTAAGGGATATCTTCGTATTCCTTCCCTCGGAAGCAACTTTGGACTATTCCACGTTAAAGTCCGAATTGTTTGCCGCTGTTCATATGAATAGCGAATTCTACCGCTCCCGATTCCGACAGGAAAGGATCCGCCACGGCCAAACATTTCGACAACATGGGTACATCCTCCAAAGACACCTACAGTGTTGGCTGGATGCGTGCAAGATTCCCCAGGTCTACGAGTCCCTTCTGGACTTCTTCCTTAGGGATCAGCTAATAGCTGCCGTGGCTCCCGAAATTCGCGCCTTCATTAAGAATAAACGTTGTGCCACTTTGAAGGAATGCTTAGAAGAGGCCGATGTCTACGCGAGTAGTCACGATTTATACCCTAAGGATGTTAAAAAGGCTCCCCATCGCACCCCAAAACTAAATTTTATCGGCCTAAGACCCCCCCCCCTAAATTGGTTCCAAGATTTACCGAAGTTCCTAGTCCCTCGAAGCCAAGAAACTTGCATCCATCTGAACACCGAGACCTTAAGCCCCTAGTTTCTTCTCCCCCGGTTGTGCCGTACCAAAAGAACCCGATCGTCTGCTACACCTGCGGAGTTCCTGGCCATTACCGCACGAACTGTCCTCAAAACTCCCGATTCGCAAACTCTCAGTCCCACCAAATCTGGGCCGCCCCTGATCCTCCTCCGTCGCCTCAAGAGACTCCCGATCCTGCCTCGTCCGCCAAAGACCTGGTCCATCAGTTAAACTTTCTCTTTAATGAGAACAACCTTGGTGGATTGAAGTTCGAGAACGGAACTATGAACGGTCACTGAGGATCCACCCTCGTTCGTGACACCGGATGCACCTGTATTATAGTGTCTGAGGACCTACTTCCCCCTATTGGCCCCGACCACAAGAAATTTGCGGTGGTCCACGACTACCTTGACCGGGCCAGTCGTTTCCCAGTAATTCGTTGTCACATCGAGTGTGACTATATGTCCGGTTGGGCCGAAGTGGTAGCGGTCCCAATCCAGTTCTGCTCTGTTTTGTACGGTCAGAACCCTGTAATCCACGACTATCCCGTGTCCCAGCCTGTGATTACCAGTACACAGACAGCCCTGTAATCCCGTGTACATGGTGCCCTGGAAATCCCTATGGACCCGGAGTTCCAAGCCCTCCGGAGCGAAAGTTTGCGCGTGCCCAGAAGGAAGGAGTGCGCAACTCTCCCCCCTTTTGGGAGAAAACTAAAGCTCTCGAGCGTGAGTCCATCCGAGGTATCAAAGGAGTGTCGTATCTCGTGAAGAAGGACTTATTGAGAGGTATAAGACCTACTTTGACCTTAAGTCACGAGAACGAAAATTCAAGCCTGGCGCGGAGGTGCTGGTGCTACTTCTCAGGGAAGGCAACAAATTCCTTAGCTAGTGAAGGGGACCCTACCCCGTCCTCGAGGCTAGAGGACCCGTGGATTACCTTATCTATACTTCGGCGGGAGCGAAGGTTTTCCCCGTGAATTGTATATATTATCTCATTAATGTTCCTAATTATGATTTCTTGGGGGGAGGCTCCACTAAATTGTTTAGTCTTTAGTCCCATATTTATGCCTCCATTTAATTGTATCCTTTTGAGGGGGTTCCACTGAAATGTCGCCAATGTTCTCCTGTGATTTTGGGGGGTTTAAAATTGTACGAGTTAAATTCTCTAGAATGGACCTGTTTAAGGCTTATGTCCGTAAATTCCCCGCTGAGACTAGATTTACGTTTTTTTGTGTGTACACCTGTCGCAGCAGGTCAGAATTTCCCTAGACCTTTGATAATTCTAGTTTGACGGGTGGGATGATTCTTTCCTATGCAACTGATCTGTAAAGCATCATCTTTCGGTTGGGGAATCCCATGTGGAATTTCTTTTCCAGCACAGAAGTTCCATGCGCTGGAGAAGGTTCTGTTAGGCTTAAATTGGTAAGCCTACCTATACACGGGTTAGAATCCCCTCGGCAAGAAGATTCGAGGCCATTCGAGAGTAGAGCTGTTTCCCACTAACCCCCCTTCCCTCCTGCGGGGAGAGCCTCGGACGTATATAGTGCTCGTCCTTCATGAGGCAGACACAGATAAGAGAAGTCTCGCCCAGATCCAAGAAGATTCCCCTAGTTCCAAGTCAGGTGCTAACAACAAAGCAAAGTGACGGCTCAACTATTTGTGTATTGGAATTAGCCCCAGCCAGTGAGGTAATTCCATTTAACGATAGCTACCGAGCGATTTTTTCGACTTCACTCATCAGCTCCTGTCGAAGCCCTCCTCGTTCACCCTTCGTTTTGGGAGAACCGTCATCACTTTAAGTTCCCACTCAGAATCCCTGAGCGCCCTCGCCTCACGTGCAGAAGACATCCGTGAAGACTTACCCCGACGTCTCACCCGGAATCCTCCGTAAGCCAACCCCTCTCCCCCTTCAGTAACCCATTTGACTTAATTCCTCCCTAATTTGGATAGTCTCCTCCTGTAATACATTAAATTTTAACTTCGTAGTCTGATGCATAACTACAATTTCCCCCTCGTTTACCAATGTAATTCTGCCCATTAATTCTCTGATGTAATTTTGCCCAGTAATTCTCTGATGTAATTTTTCCCATCATTTCTCTCATTTTTATGTAAATAAAATTATATTTTTGTACAGGCCTCTTTAAATAACCTTGAGCTTTGCCATTGCCCATGTTTTTACCTGACCTCGTTGCACTCTTATCTCGCTATTCCACCCGTCTAAACTCGTGGTGTTCCTTCCCTTTGTTGGTTCGCCTTTAAGCTATTGGTCCCTCCCCCATAGATATAATATGGTATTGATGTAATATAATGTCATACCACGACAATAATAATTATACACGTATAATTATTATTTAATTAGTTTTGCTCACTCTTACAACTTTCAATTTAGGATGAAATTTTAAACGTTGAAAAAGTCCAGTTAATAATAGAATGATTTCCCCTGTTGATTTCTCACTGTATATAACGAAATTGTATGCTATAAAACTAGAGGTTATAATTAATCAAACTAAGTGCCATAGGTAAATAATGAAATTAAAAGGTGTAAAGAAGAAAAAAGCCTTAATTTTCGTTGCCTAATTCAAACGCAAAATAAGAACAAGCAAAAATAACTATAAAAATAAACTAGCATCATTGGAAACAGGGGCCAAAGCGTTTTTTAAGAGATGCAAATAATTGTAAACCAATTAGAGAGTGCATCGGGCACCTGCAAGATGCCGAGGGTATGCCTAGTGATGATCTGTATCACTTGGTGAAGATATTAAATGAAGATTTTGTAGATGTTTTTATTTTCGAAGATACAAATGATTTACCAACGATAACCGAAAATGAAATTAGTTTTTATTGTTAAGGAAATGAACATTTTCAAAGAGCCGAGTCCCGATCAAATCCAGCCAATCTACTCGAAAGAATTAGAAAACGCACAATTTTCAAAAATTCTTTTAGCGACGGGACAACTCCTAAGGAGCTTAAATACGCAAATTTAACACCAATTTTCAAAATAGGCATAAGGACTGATCCTGGAAATTATCACCACATCTCTATTAATTCAGCCGTTGACAAAATCTTGGAGTCCTTGTTAAGGATATGATCGTGTATCATCTGAAAATAAATAGCTAAATAAATAACACAAAACAATGCTTTGGGTGCGCCCGCCATGCTTAACTAATTTGTTTGATTATTTTCACGAAATGATCATAACGTTTGACCGAGATAAAACTGTAGATGAAGTTTATCTCTATCGCAAAAGGGCTGTGCCAACTTTACTAAAGTAAAAATCCCTAACAATAGGGGCAGCTACCGTAAGCAGACAGTTGTTATTTATAGTAAAATCATCTCGTACGCGAATAGAAGATTTCTAAGTGTCTCGGCTAAGGCGTCAGAATTTAAATATATGACAATTTTCATGTAATTTGTATAGAAATGAAATAATAGCCTGATGTTATTTACAAGAATACCACTGGGATGAAGTTAGATACGAAAAAAGACGGGACCAAGAACTGAGCTTTGTGGAATATCGAAACGTATCTCCTCCGACCGAGATATAGCAATCTTGATATGAACATATTGATTGAAAGATGATACTTAAGAACAGACCAGTCTAGACAGATTCCAGGAAATTCCACAAATTCATCACCAAGAATAAGAAGAACAATGTGGTCGATAATATCAAATGTAAGTTTGACCATCTTCTAACCTTCGACGAAGGAGGTCAGTTCCATTAAGAAGAGCAGATTAAGTGTTGTCACGAAGCTAGAAATAACATTTTTCCGGCGGAAAATTTATTCTGCTTTTCTCGTTCATGCGCTGTGCTGGAATTATTTTATCATTCTCTCGCGCTCATGAGAGATATACAATCTATATTCGCCCCGCGTTTAAATCAATTTCTCTTTTGTCCTTTGAATTCCCAATTAATTTCTCTCTCTCTTTCATAGTCCCGATCAACCTAGCGAAGCGTACATTAAAAAAGCTTGTCTATTCGGAAGATCTTTTGTTCTTCCGCGTAGCCGAGTGGTAAAAGTCTTGCTTTAATTAGAATTAGGAAATATATATATATATATATATATATATATATATATATATATATATATATATATATATATATATATATATATATATATTATACTAAATTAATCTCATCTAAAACATTAAAGAATATCAGTCATTCCATCGTCTGACTTCAGTTGCGAACTTACTCATTTTCCATTATTTACTTGTTACGTCTCTTCTTAGCTAGGAAATTTGTGTATTCTTCAATGTAGCTTCTCGTGTACACTTGGGAGCTTTTCGCGTTTTCAAAATTAAAAAAAATCATAACAAAACAATCTAAAAACATATCTGGAGTGGATTTTTCATCGTGAATTTCGAATTATTTCGCCAAGGAACAGAATAGAGAAAGAGTCGACTACGAACACACGGAATCACTCGTAACGAGTTCCTAACCCGCGTTTGCAGAGACGCGATGTGATTTGTTAATGCTCAACCGATGTTTCCTCTCGGGGTCATCTCTTACCCTACCTGGCAACGCTTCTAAGTGATGGCAGATGCTCGCCTTGGGTAGCACAGAAACTACGTATATTGAGGGTGAATCTTATACTCGCTTACTCCGAAAAGAACGACAAATGTCAGCTAATGCAAGCATTCGCACTTACATAAATTCATTCCGTCATATATAGAAACCTCGCAAAGGGAAAAGGGAAGGGCTTCGCGTAGACTGTTACACCCGGTACCTAGAGGAGCGGATCGCCCTTCCGACGTCAGTGGCCCCCGCAGTTTCAAACTAAATTGAGACAACCTGGGCTTTAGCCATTCTATACATTTTAGCTTTTTTTCCATTGACCTTAGGAGAATCTTCTTTCCAATCTCTCATGGTCAGTGGGCAATTATGCATACCCTACTTGCCTTTTCTCCCCTCTTTGAGATGATGGTTTATATCACTTTTGCACTCTGCCAAGCATTCGCTCCGTTTACTGCTATCTATCCTTCTAACTATCCATTTGCATCTAATCCCCAGTGTCACGCCACGTCAGCGAACGTTAGGCCAATTGGTGAGGTTGTCCCTAGGGTGACAAGGGGAACTAACGTACTCAATGACCCCGCTCTCTTTAGGTCTCCCTGGACGAACACTTAGCATTTGCCACCCGAGTGTACAGGCGCCACAATTAATCCATGACACTCACGCCCCATTTCGTTCAGGGAATGATAACACTGGTCTGCGTCAAAAATGTACCTTAGGTTTTCTATAGTGTTTCTTAATAAAATTGACCTTCTAAATCCGAATCTGGCATCCGTTTTTCTCTTTCACCTCCAGTTTTTGCGATACAGAGGGTGATAATAATTTCATAGTTTATACATCTCCTATATTACATCAAATTTCAATAGTTTTTGCACTGCTCTATTCGCAGTAAATTTTGTGTACATTTTAAGTAATTATGCAAATAGGTTTATATTTTGCAGGTTAAAAATTGCTTAGCATTATAATAATAAGAATAATAATAATTGTGGTTGAGTTAAAAATGAACAGAAAATGTAAGAATAGCTCCGACAGATTTTGCTATGTTTGCGGCAAAGTGACTTTTCCCGAGCAGCAAAGTACAATCCCTCCTGTAATTAAATCTTTGTATCATGCATATTTTGGAGTAAGACTAAGAGATCAAGATAAAAGTTTTGCACCACATATCTGCTGCAAGGGATGCTACATAAGTTTAAGACGCTGGAGTCAGGGCGAACAGAAGTCCCTCTCTTTTGGTGTTCCCATGGTGTGGAGAGATGGCAAGGACCACACGACGGACTGCTATTTTTGCATGAGAAATCTTAAAGGTTCGCATTGTATCAAGTATTTAAGCTTTCTGTATTATACTGGCTCCTGAAAATGTCATTATTATGCTAAGACTTAGCATAAAATTGAAAACTAACATAGTTCACTTGAGTATGAACATATCCTTTACTAAACATTTATGTACTATCTGCAACTCCAAATCATTTCCTTTATGTAATATGCAATTATATTTTCTACAGGTATAAATAAGAAGAATAAACATAGTGTGGCATATCCGGATGTTCCTTCTGCCATCAAACCCCTGCCCCATGGCCCAGGAATTCCTATACCTTCTCCCCCTGAACATATAGAGGTACATGAAGAGATTAATATGGAAGTTGACCAAGATTATGACACATCTGAGTCTTATCAGGTTTCCACACATGATATGGTCGCAAGACCATTCACTCAAGTTCAGTTAAATGACCTAACCAGGGATCTGGGGGTTTCAAAGGCGAATACACAACTTCTTGGCTCTCGAATTCGTGAAAGTAATCTTTCGCTTAAGAAACAACATTTAGGGTGGTACAGAAATAGAGAACAAGAGTTTCGAAGCTATTTTTTACAGCATTCTTCCAGCTCTTTAGTATACTGCGCCAATATTAAAGGACTTGTTGAGGCCCTTGGAATTCCCTACAACCCATTAGAATGAAGACTGTTCATAGATTCCTCCAGTAGAAGTTTAAAAGCTGTGTTACTGAATATTGGTAACAAGATAGCTTCTGTTCCTATAGGCCATTCAATCCAACTTACTGAACGTTATGAAAATATGAAAAAAATGCTGGATGCAATAAATTACTCTAGCTATAAGTGAAGGATATGTGGTGACTTAAAGGTATGATCATTTTACACTTGGCATTTCTAAGCTTTTTGATATTGACATTTTCATTTTTAATTGTTAATACTTGTATACACCTTTTGGTCAACTTACATTTTACAAGAATGCAAATCTGGAAATCATGAGTCATTTTTGAGTTATATTTTTTGTTGAAGTGTGTCCTTATAGGTTAATGCATCCTATTGGGTTAATGGGAAACTTATCCTAATTGAGAAGGTATACAACACAACTCAATAAACTCAAAATAAGATGTACATATATCCAATTAGTTCCAATACGATGATTTAATGCATCGGCATACAGGATTTTTCAGTACATATTCATATTCTTATTGTTTTAAGAAATATTACTTTGAATTTGTTTTTAGAAATATTACACTGAATTTACATACCGTGCTAAATTTTTTTCAGGTAGTGTCTCTTACGCTTGGGACGCAAACAGGCTACACGAAGCATCCCTGTTTCCTATGTTTATGGGACAGTCGTGCAGATAGTATGCACTATGAGAAGAAGGTTTGGCCTCCACGAGAAGCATTTAGAATTAGATCAAACAATGTGATAGCTGAACCTTTAGTGCCTCCTCAAAAAATAGTCCTCCCTCCACTGCATATAAAGCTTGGCATAATGAAAAATTATGTCAAAACCCTTAATAAAGTAGGCCAAGCTTTTAAATCTCTTCTTCAAAAATTTCCACAAATCAGTGACGCTAACCATGGGGGAATTTTTGATGGACTTCAAATCAGGAACTTGATCAGCAATTTGATGCATCAATGAAGGACATAGAAAAAGATGCCTGGAAAGCTTTCAAAGCTCTAGTTAACAATTTTCTAGGCAATAAAAGAAGCCTAGAAAAATATGTTGCCCTGGTCAATCAGCTCTTAACAAGTCTCAAACATTTGGGAGCTCGAATGTCTATAAAGATACACTTTTTACAGTCCCATCTGGATTATTTTCCCGACAACTGCGGGGATTACAGTAAAGAACAGGGGCAAAGATTCCACCAGGACATAAAAACAATGGAATCCAGGTACCAGTGTAAATGGAATGGAAACATGCTTGCTGACTACTGTTGGTGTTTGAGGCGTGATGCACCAGATGACAGGCACAAACGAAAATCGTCAAGGGCGTCTGTTCTTCGAAATTATAATTATTTTCTTTATTATGTTGCATTCTTTTATTTTTTGTTTATTAAAAGAATTATAGTTTATATACGATACGTGTATTCCTGTTTATATGATATAACAGTAATAATGCATTATTAGATAGAGAAAGTTTTTTTTTTTTAAATTCAGAAAAAAATGAGGTAATCTCAATGAAAATGGTGTATGCTGTACTGAGAAAATCTGACCTGATTGAACAAATATACATTCATTTTTGAGCTCAGGAGGTTGGATTCATTTAGAAACCACAAAGAAATCCTGGGGAACATAAAAAAAAATTTCAAACGCTGGCCTGTGTATTCGATTATTATTTGGTGAGAGGTGGAGTGTTTGAGGATTATTTAATTATAAATATATTAAATAAGACATGGGATCTTGTAAAGGTGAGGCACTCCAAGGTCTTTTCAACCCTAATATAACCTAACCTAACCTAATCTAAGCTAAAGTAACGTAGCTTATTCCAGAATAGGTAGGGTTGGTTTAGGTTAGGTTAGGTTAGGTTTAGTTAGGTTAGGTTAGACTTGGGTCGAAAAAACCTTGTGATCCTTCATCTTTACAAGTTCTAAGATATTTACCAATAAAATAAATTAAGTTTAGTCAACTTTTCGATGTTAATACGGTATTTCGTGCAGCATTTTTCAATAATTTTGTTTCAAAACAGGGTTGCCAAATTCCCCTCATCCTTTTTTTTCATTTATATCATCCGGGTCCCTTGCACTCGCACCATTGAGACTTGCACGGGTCTTTCATCAGGTCAGCTGTTGATTGGGTGTCTTTCTTTCGGTTTATTGTTCCTGCGTTCGTTTGAGACATGACAACCGGGTGCTTTAGTTTCTCCTTTACACCTGGAAATATATTGCTTTCGGTGGATTCGATCCACCGTGCCGGTCTCCGGTGACGATTGGTACCCTCCACCCGTCTCCTATAGAGAGAGTTTACATGCAGAGGCGAGGATGAGGTGGCTCTCTTTTTTCAGCATTTACATTAAGAAAATTCGCGAGAATATTAAGTTTTTAAAAGAAGTTCTTGGTTTTAGTTAAAACAAAATGCTTCAACTAGAAAATGAATACACCCCATGTAATTAGCTCTCTCTAGTGAGTCTTCTTCAAGTGTTTCTCCAGTCATTGCATTCAACATTTCTTTTTAGTTATCTACTGAAAGAGTAGGATAAAAAAGTGAATGCTACTAGTTGCTCAGGAAGGTACTAAGGATACTACTTTTTAAATTTCTTGAAATAATTATTTGTTTGATGTTTTTCAAGAGCCCCGAAAAGATCTAAATCATTTCTTGGCAATGTAACGAGAACTTCTGTCCAGTGATTCAGATAAAATCGCAGAGCAAATATAAAGTTCCTTATACCACGCTATTCTCTTATCAAGTCTAAATTGTTCTCTAGACATCCAAATCTTGAAGAAGCATATTAGTTTAGACATCCAGTAACCGTGATTCGAACTTGGTAAACAAAATTAAAGACAGTTCTACAAATTCCAGGCCGGTTAGTGATTGTTATTTCTCTCCAAAAACCTCAACTATGGCCGAATCTTCTGCTCCAGTTATGCATGATATTTAGTCAATCAAATCCCATATTCGTTGGAATCCATTGAATAAGAATTTAACTGAGTTGCTGTTGGTATAACTTATGCCAGAAAGGTAAGCCTCTTCGAATACAAGCTGCATCACACGGTGCCTGTAGGCGGAATAGAGTAAGCTTTTCTTAAGTTTCTATTCTAAATAATACATACGCGGTTATTCTGACCAGTGTTCATGAGTGTGGTATTAAACCATATGGCAGCAATGCGTTTTCTCAAATTACATTTCTCCAAGGCTTCTGTCACGGCATTTTCAAGTTTTTTTCCCCGTAAGGGGCGCGGCGATTTGCCATCCTGGCCGCCGTGCTGACGGGATCCAGCGCTCCGTCCGGCCCCAGCTTAGCCTCTCTTCCTTCCTTCAGATAGCCCGATTTCTCCCCTACCTCGTCGCTTTTCATACAACTTCTCCCACAACTTTCTCTAGTCAGCCTCAATTTCACAGGGTAGATGCTGACCTTCTTCTCAAGCCAACCACCCCGGATCGGTGCTGAGGGGGAAAGGGACATTGTTCCCTAACCCCTGAGCTCCGGTTCGGGATGGGTTTTTTTTAACAACCTACTCCATCCCCACCCATACATTCCTCACCTCCTCTTTCCTTTCCTCTTCACATTCTATCAATTTTACGCCATGTACAAGGTGGAGCCGCCATGCCGATGGACTGCCAGGCAACCAGGCGGGAGGGGTGGTCCCAAATGGCGGCGCCTGGCTCTGCCGGGCTTGTAAGCACCTCTCGCAGTGCGGGCAACTGCGAGAGATGATGAGCTATTGCGTCCGGTATTAAAATGAGGGTCACCATGCCCATGTATGTAAAACAAATAAAAAAACAACCCCCAACTTCCCCTAAAACAGCGACGGAACCGCCCTCGGGCAGCTCCAGCAAAAAAAAATGGAGGTCCTTCCCCCTGTGCTTGCGCAGGGGACCCTCTATATCTCTTTAACCGGAGAGGAAGCTTACTCCTTTCCTACGCCTACGGGTGAAGGGGACTTCCCCTCACCCCCTTCTCTGGAGGTGCTTTCGGGCACCTCCCTTTTACCAGCGGCAGCAGTCCCCTCTTTTCTTTCCAAGGGGACTGCCACCAAAGCCAGCAGGCAGCCCTTAGCCAGCCGCTCCACATCGAAGCCGCTCGGTAGGGCAAACCCCCTTAGGGGGGAGAGGGAAGCCAGGCCCCTTCAGTCGCTTCCCTCAAACGACCTGCTGGCAAGGATATTAAACCTTGCTGGGGTTAAGGCTTGTGCCTCCCCACAAATGACTCTTGACGCTGCCAACGGGACCTGCGATGTCCTGGAAAGGGATCGCGAACTGGAGGCCCCTCCTGTGATAGACATGGTCCTTGAGGAGACCCAGCCTTAGACGGTAGGGCCTTCCATGGAGGGGAATCCTGGCTTAACGCCAAGCACCGAACCCGAGTCCGCCCCTATGCAAGGTCACCCTCAAACGGCTGAGGGCTCCGAGGCAATACAAGGAGGGGAGGGATCTCCTCCGACAGGTGCCCCCACGACTACCAGGAACTTCTCCATTTCGGAGAGGGACCTGGCTGAGGCCGGCCCATCTGGCATGGGGGCTTCTGCCGGCGGAGGTAAGAAGCGGATTCCTTTCATGCCCTCCTCTCCAAAAAAGAAAAAGACTAAAAAGACTAGAAAGACAAAGAAGACTCGGGGCTCCTCTCCATCCGCGGGGGCTGCGGGTACGGATGGATCTGCTTCCACTTTATTAGGCGACCCAGCCAAGATTGGCACATCCAGCCCCTCTACCCCTCCCGTGTGCGGAGCCCCTGACTAAGACTAAGACCAAGAGTGCACAGGACATTCTTGAGCCCACTGGCTTCAAGCCCTTCCTCGTTATTCGCACCACTGATGGCACCATGTTGTCCAAGGGCAACATGATCCATCAGAGGAAAGGATTAGCTAGTGCAATTGGTAGAGAGCCGAAGGTGACCCGTTTCTCGGACGGGAGCCTTCTGGCAAATGCGGAGAATCCCGCCAAGGCGGCCAAGATAAGTGCTCTTCGGACACTCTCATGGCACCCCGGTGAGTGTGACGCCGAACTCTACCATGAACTTTGTGAAAGGAGTAGTTTATGCGAGGGAACTCGTTGACTACTCCATTGATGACATCACCCTAGAGCTGGCTGACCATGGGGCGGTCAAGGTCGAACGTGTGATGAGAAAACAGGGAGGGGCCTCGAGACCCACACCTACACTCTTCGTCACGTTCGACTGTGACAAGCTCCCTGAGTCGGTGCGTGCCGGTTGGTACCACTACCGCGTGAAGGCGTTCGTGCCACTGCCGTGGCGGTGCTATTACTGTCACCGCTTCGGCCATACGAATCGTTCATGTATACGTGCTAAGTCGGGGTCACCCGAAGTATGTGTAAATTGCTCCAAGGTCGCACACGATAAGTCCAAATCGTGTGTGGCCAAGTGTGTCAATTGCGGAGAGCCGCACCCTGCTTCTTCGAAGCAATGTGGTGCATATCTCCTTGAGAAAGAAATCCTGGCCGTTCAGGCCCAGGATAGACTCTCATTCCGCGAGGCTAAGGACTTGGTCCTGGCGCGCCCGGCTCTGCCTGGGACGTCATATGCCTTAGAAGTTAGAATGGCACCTTCTGCTCCTGGCCCATCCAGGCCGACGAGCACGGTTGTTTACGCGCCCATTCGGAGCCCTTGTGCGAGCTTTACCCAACACTGGTGCTGTTTTGGTGAAGCTGGTGGCAAAAAAGGTTCATACCCACCCGCGGCTAAAACTAGGGCTCCCCCCTCTTCCCCCAGCGTGACCGTTTCCCGCAAGGCGAAACGGCCACGCGCCTCCACCGAGTTGTTAGACTCACATGAGGCAACACCCCTGAAGATGGTCGCTAGGCCATCTTCGAGGGTTCTTAAAGCTGTCCACCGAAAGGAGGACAGCAACAAAGGAGCTTCGGCTCCTTTGCCCACACCCGGAGGTGGAGCGAGTGGCTCGGACGGTGGTTCCTCGAAAAGAGAGCCCCCCGCCTCCGAATCTGCAACGCCCGCCTAAGGTTTCGAGGCGAAGGGAGGAAAAGACTCGCATGGAGAGCCCAACCTCCCCCAATAAGTCCTCGAAGGCGACAGCGCCTATAGCGCTTTGCCCTGCCAACAGCACCCAGGGTTCTACCCCTGGGAAGCGTACGGCCATTCCCGTGAGGGTCTTCAGTTCAAGGAGGCCCCTGCGTCTCCTCAGAGCTAGGCCTGGAGGGCATATTCCTTCAATGGAATTGCCATGGACTCCGGGCCAACTGGGAGTAGCTGTGGTGGCTCGTCTCGTCACGTTTCCCATTAGCTATCTTTCTGTAGGAGACCATGCTCGGCGCGTGCCCCCTGCCCGCCCTCCCGGGCTATAAGGGTCTTGCCACCCCACCACCGCGGGATGGCTGGGCTGGGGGATGCGCCGTTTACACCCGGCATGATGTCTCCGTTCTTCCTTTTTCGTAAGATACCTCCTTTCAGGCAGTGGCTGTGCAGTTACACCTGGATAGGAGGTATACTATCATTTCTGCGTACATTCCACCGTCAGCTGACTTAGAGGCGGGGGACTTCCGCCGCGTTGTGGCGCGGTTGCCGAGGCCCTATCTCTTGCTTGGAGATCTGAACGGCAGGCATCCTCTCTGGGGAGATTACTCCATAAATCCAGGGAGACAAGTCCTTGCCGATCTGATCTAAGAGCTTGAGATGGTTGTCCCAAACGTGGATGAGTTTACGCATCACTGTCCGAGAACAGTTTCATTTTCTTGCCTTGACCTATCTTTGGGCTCTTCGGATGCACAGCCTGATTTTGATTGGGGTGTGGTCGATGACCTCCATGGTAGTGATCACTTTCCCATTCAAATATAATTTTCAGGGCAACTGCCGCCTGAGAGACCACTTCGGTGGTGCTTAGCGCGGGCGCGGTGGCCTGTATTTCAGGAAATGACTGAATTCTCTATCTCAGTCGAGGAGTTTAGATCAGTAGATGAGGCCGTTGAGTTTTTCTCCGGCAACCTCATCGCCGTGGGCCTGACTAGTATTCCTAGGACGTCTGGCCGTTTTGCACGCCGACCACTCCCATGGTGGTCGGCCGAGTGTGAGATAGCCCTCAAACAGAAGCGTTATGCCTACATGCACTATAAGCGCCGCACGAACGATTTTACTGTCGCTGAATTTCGTCGGGCTAGGGCTAGGTTCCGGTATATCTCGAATGACGCCCGCCGCTTTTCTTGGCGGGCATACATGTCTTTACTTAACGGTAAGACCCTTTAAGCTGAGGTGTGGAAGCGAGTCAAAAGGATTCGGGGCAAGTTCTCGCAAGACCCCCCTCCCGTTTTCCAGGAGAATGGGACCACAATCTCGCACCCCGCGTCCGTGGCGGAATCCTTAGCGACCGCTTTTTCCGCATTCTCTAGCCAGGATGCTGCTCCGCCAGCATTCAATGCACGTCGTGATGTCGCGGAAGGCCGCCGGCTGGACTTTACCTCCAGAGGCGGAGAACCCTTCAACGACAAGTTTACTGTGAGTGAGTTGCGCTCCGCTCTTGCTTCGTGCGCGGACACCGCCCATGGTCCGGACGATGTCCCGTACGCCATGCTTCGACACCTGGGTGAGCGAGGCATGGCCTTTCTGTTAGATTTGTTCAACAGGATCTGGGTGGAAGGTCTTCAACCCAGACTCCTGGCGAATCGCTACTGTGCTCGCCTTTCGCAAACCGGGGAGAGATCACTCTACTCCGAGCGCTTTCCGCCCAATTGCTCTAACCTCTTGCGTGTGCAAGTTGATGGATAAATTGGTAAATGTTAGATTAGCCTTTTTTCTGGGAAGCGGAGGCCATTTGTCTTCCGCACAGTGCGGCTTCCGCAAGTTCCACTCCACGTCGGATGCTCTGCTCCGACTGGAAAATGCCGTCTGCTAGGCTTTCCTTCGTAGACAGCACTACGCCACGGTCTTTTTCGATCTGGAGAAGGCCTATGATACTGCATGGCGATACGGTATCATGGAGACTCTCCACACGATGGGGGCGAGGGGACGCCTCCCAATGTTTATATCTGAATTTTTGCGAGATCGTCGATTCCGCGTACGGGTGGGGGGAGCTCTCTCCAGCCTCAAAGGAGCAGGAAGAGGGTGTCCCGCAGGAAAGTTTTCCTCAGTGTCACACTCTTTGCCCTGAGCATCAACGGCATCACCTCGGTGCTGCCGGAAGATGTTCTCGCTACGCTCTACGTGGACGACCTTTCGATCTCTTTTGGCGCGGCCCAGATGCCAACTCTGGAGCGTCGACTCCAACAGGCATTGAACCGTGTCTTTCGCTATGCCGAAGCGCACAGGTTTCAGTTTTCTTTGGCCAAGACTAAGGTGGTGCACTTGTGCCGCCATCCACGGCTTCACCCCGACCCAGATTTGTTTCTTAATGGGGTGCGCCTGGATGTGGTTGAGTCGCACCGTTTCCTTGGTCTTGTATTCGACCGACGCCTCACCTAGGAGGCTCATATTCGCAGCCTTAGGGTCTCTTGTACCCGCGCCATGGAAATTCTCCATTCCGTGACGTTTAGCGCTTGGGGCGCTGATAAGGCTACTGCCCTACTTTTTTATCAATTCTTTGTTCGTTCAAAGCTCGACTACGGATGCGAGTTTTATGCATCCGCAGCGGAGCGTTTATTGCGGAAGGTGGATTCGATCCACCACACCAGCCTTCGCCTTGCGACTGGTGCCTTCTTCACTTCCCCCATTGAGAGCCTGTTTGTCGATGCTGGCGAGATTCCACTCGCTCTGCGCCGCGTGCAGTGCATCACTCGCCTGTACGCGCGAGCCCAGCGCCTCCCTCAGTCGCCAACAGCTCTCATTGCATCCGCAGCTGATCTCGATGGTGCCTATGCCACCGAGAGACGCCAGTCATACCCTAGGCCCTTTGGGTTTAGGGCCAGGAAACTCCTTCAGGAGGTAGATATAGTTCTCGGTCTGGTGGCGCCCCTGGTTCTGCCCAGGACGCCACCCTAGAGGGTAGCACATTTGGCTATTTGTAGCCACGCCTCTGCTCCCAAAGCTTGTTCTGCGCCGGGAGTATTGCGTTTGACCCTTTTGGAGCACACATCGTGTCATGCTGGAACCGTGCCAGTGTATACGGATGGCTCCAAGTCCCAAGAGGGGGTCGGCTTCCAGGCCGTATCTTCTCTGTTTGAAGTCAGCCGGGGCTCTACCAGGCGCTGCTTCTGTCTTCACGGCCGAGCTGGTGAAAATACACTACTCGGTACGGGAGATTACGCGACGTGCCCGGTTCGGAGACCGGATTGTGATCTATAGAGACTCACAAAGTGCCCTGAGTGCTCTCGGGGCATAGGAATCTCCGCATCCCCTGGTTCGCGATATCTGTGACGCCACGGTTTTGGCGAGCTGGGCAGATGTCGAGATTATTTTCTGCTGGGTTCCTGGACATGTAGGAATTGCGGGGAATGAGCGCGCCGATGAGGGCGCCAAAGAGTCCGCGAGGACTCTGCGACCGGACCAGCGTTTCACTCCTGCTCACACCGACTACATGGCAGGAATACGGGTAGCTCTTCGGACTGCTTGGCAAAGAAGATGGTCGAAGGGAACTTAAAGTTGCGTGCCATTGCGCCGCGACTGTTCCCATGGGCCTATCCCCGAATGCCGCGGCGGCTTCAGGTTGCTTTCTGTCGTCTTCGAATCGGACACACTTGTGTGACGCATCGCTATTTGATGGAGCGCTCGCCTGCGCCCTATTGCAACGACTGCGTCGTCCCCCAGACTGTTCGGCACATTCTTGTCGAATGTCCCAGTCTGTGTGATCTTCGCGCACGATACCTGTCCCAGTACCGGGATGGGCGGGTTCGCTACCGCCTGTCCCTTGTGCTCGGTTCAGATTCGTGCACATTGACTTGTAAACTTGTTGACTTCTTGGGGGAGGCCGGCCTTCTCCCTATTATTTAAGCAAGGTTTGTTTTTTTTTGTTTTGTTTTTTGCATTGTCTTTTTTTGTTTGTTTTTTTCCTTTAGTTGCACGCTCCTGCGCCGGGGGGACCTCTTCCCGACGCACCAGCTTGCTTCCTTTCCCCTTTTGGGGTGTTTTTTTTTTTCTTTTTAATTTTATTTTAAAGTAGCCTCGAACTAGGCCAGTTTTAATACGGCGACTAATGCCCAAGTAGGCAGCCGCCAGATGAGCTCTTAAAAAAAAAAAAATGCAAGGTTTTTCGTGAATCACGTAGCAGGTTAGGAACTCCGGACGTTGTAGACCATAACCATCAGTCACAAGAATGGCTAGCTGACTAACGAGGCACCTTATTGTCAAATCCTGATTCAACTTTGCTTCCCAATGAACAATCAGTGAAGTCTCACGTCTGAATAATTCCTTGACTCAAAAAGCCTTCTTGCAAACATTAGCCGCACGCTATCAATGAATTGAGGACCGATTACTGTTCCTTAAGAGCTCTGTCAGACCTCTTGAGAGCAGAGGCAGAGAGTGCACCCGATTTGCCATCCTTTGCAGTGAGAACATTATCAACTGACCGTATGGATTCCCGACGACCGGTTTCCATGGCAGGTGTTTCAACCGTCTCTTTCATGCGATCTCTTCTTTATAAGGGAATTCGATCGCGGCCATTGAATCCATCAATCATATGTATAACACACTTCATTTGCTACTACACGACGGTTTCGGTAATTCTCCCATCACCACTTGATGGGAGTTTAGCTAAATTGAAGCTGTTAATAGAACTGACGATATAAAAAAAAATAAACTAGCCATTTTCTTATTATGAAGAATAAAAAGATAATGGACAAATTTGAAATAATACAATTCAAAAAACATTTCACACACAAATAAATAACACCACACTAACAGATCAAGAAAGCAACTGAAGTAACCTTCAACCAATTAAAACACATGCAAATACCTACATAACATCGCTACATTTCAATTCTTCACTCAATTCACAACCCATAAATATACATACTTAGAAAAGCAATTTTATAAGGTGGTAGTATAGTACTTACTACTTCAGATCTTAAGAATACTACTACTCGCACACATTTTAACTTTCTCTAACTTTGCATGCTTTTTAGCATGGACCTTTCAATATTCTCCAAGAATTCTTTTGTATTTTAATAGCACTGGTCTGCGTCAAAAATGTACCATAGGTTTTCTATAGTGTTTCTTAATAAAATTGACCTCCTAAATCCGAATCTGGCATCCGTTTTTCTCCATCAGGTCCAGTCTTTGTAATACAGGGGGTGATAATAATTTTAGAGTTTATATATGTCTTATATTACATAAAAATTTCAATAGTTTTTGCACTACTGTATTCGCAGTAAATTATGTGTACATTTTAAGTAATTATGTTAATAAGTTTATATTTTTTCAGATTAGAAATTGATTAGGATTATGATAAGAATAATAATAATAATAGTGGTTGAGTTAAAAATGAACAGAAAATGTAAGAATAGCTCCGACAGATTTTGCTATGTTTGCGGCAAAGTGACTTTTCCCGAGCAGCAAAGTACAATCCCTCCTGTAATTAAATCTTTGTATCATACATACTTTGGAGTAAGGTTAGGAGATCAAGATAAAAGTTTTGCACCACATATCTGCTGCAAGGGATGCTACATAAGTTTAAGACGCTGGAGTCAGGGCGAACAGAAGTCCCTCTTTTTTGGTGTTCCCATGGTGTGGAGAGATGGCAAGGACCACACTACGGGCTGCTATTTTTGCATGACAAATCTTAAAGGTTCGCATTGTATCAAGTATTTAAGCTTTCTGTATTATACTGGCTCCTGAAAATGTCATTATTATGCATATAATTAAAAACTAACATAGTTCACTTCAGCATGAACATATCTTTTACTAAACATTTATGTACTATCTGCAACTCCAAATCAATTCCTTTATGTAATATGCAATTATATTTTTCACAGGTATAAATAAGAAGAATAAACATAGTGTGGCATATCCGGATGTTCCTTCCGCCGTCAAACCCCTGCCCCATGGCCCAGGAATTTCTATACCTTCTACCGCTGAACATATAGAGGTCCATGAAGAGATTAATATAGAAGTCGATCAAGATTATGACACATTTGAGTCTTATCAGGTTTCCACACATGATATGGTCTCAAGACCATTCACTCAAGTTCAGTTAAATGACCTGACCAGGCATCTGGGGCTTTCAAAGTAGAATGCACAACTTCTTGGCTCTCGACTTCGTGAAAGTAATCTTTCGCTTAAGAAACAACATTTAGGGTGGTACAGAAATAGAGAACAAGAGTTTCGAAGCTATTTTTTACAGCATTCTTTCAGCTCTTTAGTATACTGCGCCAATATTAAAGGACTTGTTGAGGCCCTTGGAATTCCCTACAACCCATTAGAATGAAGACTGTTCATAGATTCCTCCAGTAGAAGTTTAAAAGCTGTGTTACTGAATATTGGTAACAAGATAGCTTCTGCTCCTATAGGCCATTCAATTCAACTTACCGAACGTTATGAAAATATGAAAAAATCGCTGGATGCAATAAATTACTCTACCCATAATTCGAGGATATGTAGTGACTTAAAGGTAATATCATTTTACACTTGGCATTTCTAAGCTCTTTGATATTGACATTTTCATTTTTAATTGTTAATACCTGTATACACATTTTGGTCAACTTACATTTTACAAGAATGCAAATCTGGAAATTATGAGTCATTTTTTAGTTATATTTTTTTGTTGAAGTGTGTCCTTATAGGTTAATGCATCCTTTTGGCTTAATGGGGAACTTATCCTAACTGAGAAGGTATACAAAATAACTCAATAAACTCAAAATAAGATGTACATATATCCAATTAGTTCCAATACAATGATTTAATGCATCGACAGACAGGATTTTTCAGTACATATTCATATTCTTATTGTTTTAAGAAATATTACTTTGAATTTGTTTTTAGGAATATTACACTTTGAATTTACATACCCTGCTAAATTTCTTTTCAGGTCGTGTCTCTTATACTTGAGATGCAAGCAGGCTACACGAAGCATCCCTGTTTCCTATGTTTATGGGGCAGTCGTGCGGATAGTATGCACTATGAGAAGAAGGTTTGGCCTCCACGAGAAGCATTTGGAATTGAATCAAACAATGTGATAGCTGAACCTTTAATGCCTCCTCACAAAATACTGCTTCTTGCACTGCATATAAAGCATGGAATAATGAAAAATTATGTCAAAAACCCTTAACAAAGGCCAAGTTATTAAATTTCTTCTTCAAAACTTTCCACAAATCAGTGACGCTAAGCTCTATGCGGGAATTTTTGATGGACCTCAGATCAGGAACTTGATGAGAGATCAGCATTTTGCGGCATCAATGACGGACATAAAAAAAGATGCCTGAAAAGCTTTCAAAGCCCTAATTAACAATTTTCTAGGCAATATATGAAGCCCAGAATATGTTGCCCTGGTCAATCAGCTCCTGACAAGTCTCAAACATTTGGGAGCTCGAATGTCTATAAAGATACACTTTTTACAGTCCCATCTGGATTATTTTCCCGACAACTGCGGGGGTTACAGTGAAGAAAGGGGGGAAAGAATTCACCAGGAAATAAATCAATGGAATCCAGGTGCCAGGGTAAGTGAGACGTAAACATGCTTGCTGACTACTGATGGTGTTTGAAGCGTGATGCGCCAGATGAGAGGCACAACGAAAATCGTCTTTTCTTGGAAATTAGAATTATTTTCTTTATTATGTTGCATTCTTTAGTTTTTTGTTTTATTAAAAAGATTATAGTTTGCATACGTTTATTCCTGTTTCTAGGATATAACAATAATAATGCATTATTAGATAGAGAAAAGTTCGTGAAATTTAATACTCATGTTGCAACCAAGCGCCTTGTAGCTCTCCAATAGATTCTGAACAATTTTTGTTTTACTACTTGCACGTGTATTTCCAAGACAGTTCTTTACGACGTCTTTGAATGATAACCAAGCATTTTTCTCAAGGTTTGACATAGTCGCAGTGAACTGTTCATCTTTGATGAGCTGTCGAATTTGTTGACCATCAAACACACCGGCCTTGATTTTTTCAATTGACAGACCAGGAAATGTCAAGATGATGTACTTAAAACAGTCGCCATCAGTTGGCAATGCCTTTACAAACTGTATCATGAGACCTAGTTATATGTGCAGAGGTGGGAATATTATATTCTTCCTGTCAACAAGTGGCTCATGTAGAATGTTGGGATCTCCAGGTTTAAGATCAGATCTTAGAAGCCAATTCGGCTTAACCCAATGCTTCCCTCGAGCTCTGCTATCCCACATACAGAGAAAGCAAGGATACTTTGTGTACTCACGTTGCTGACCAAGAAGGAAGCACACCATTTTAAGGTCAAAACAGATGATCCAATAATGTTTGTCATAATGCAATAACTCAATGACCCTCTTTATATCTCCATGTTCTTAACGAAGACAGACAGAATGCCTAATAGGGACTGCACCAAATAAATTGCCGTTTTGTAGAAGGACACACTTTAAGCTCTGCTTCGAGCTGTAAATAAACACTCGCCATTCATTTGGATTGTAGATTGAAAGCCCTAATTCCTTCAGTAAACTAGAAATGTTATGGCAATACACAAAGCCGCTGTCACTTTTAAAGTACTGCAGAAATGTACTTTCTCTGGTTCGAAAGTATGATACTTTCGCTCCTTGTTCAAGTAAGTTTTTCTCATTCAGTCTTGATGCTAGGATTTCTGAAGCTCTTTATGATAGGCCAAATCACCTGCAAATCATTCAACTCGTGCTGATCAAATCCCCTACGAATCGAATCCTCGTGAATTTCGAAATCTGCATCATTGCTGTCACTGCGTTCGTCAACATCATTCAGATCATCTAGAGGAGGTAGTTGTTCTAAAACTGGCACTGGAATTTCAGCTGAATGAGGCATTGGCCTTATAGCTGACGGTAGATTAGGATATTCTATTTTACTTTTATTTTTCTTGTTAAATCCTGATGTTTTCACTAAACAAAAGTAACAGTCTGTGCAATGCTCCTTTTGCTCTCGCCAAACCATGGGGTTACCAAATGGCAACCTTTCACGTGTTCCTTTGGGCCACATCCGTAAACTCTCGACACACTGTCTGCACACTTTATGGGGGGCCCATGGCTTGTCTTGATCACCGAGTTTTACTTTAAAATATGCTAAATATGCTTGTTTGACAAATGCACTTATGTTTGCTCTCTGACTTGTAATGGTGAAACTGCCACAAATGTAGCAGAAGGAGTTAGGGTTGTTTAGGCATTTAGGATGAGAAGTTGCAGGAGCAGACATGATATGAAACGAAGGAAATATATACCTATGTAAATAAAACACTAAGATGGAATAGTTACCAGCTTTGAAAGCTACAAAAACAGCATATAACGAAATAGAACGTACAATACACACCTCTTACCGCACTGTTTCAATGGTGACTGCACAAACAAGTTGCCACGTAGCTGTAGATGAATTCAATCGTAATCAGCAGGCAAATCTTATTACAGCTAAGCAGTGGAATTTTACCTCTGGGGGGTAAGCTGTGGAGAAAAAAATAAAGGTACTAGAAAAACGCTGACTACAAATTTGGAATCAGCATGCTAATTTTAGTCTAAATCAGCACAAAAATCTAACTCAACAGAATTATTTTTTCAAATTGTTCCCCGGTGTAATCAGAGCCCGGCTTGATATTCGCGGCTCTTCTGCGGTTTTAATTTTTTCCCTTCTGCTCCGAATGACCAAAGGGACCCTCGAGAACAAGTCCATATGTTTTATTATTTCCAATAGATGCCAGATACGAATTGGGTCATATAGTGACATGCAATTAATTGTTAAAGGGTTATCATGAAATTTGTCGGGGGTTTTAGGACTAAAGTAAATTCCTTTTTAATTTACAAAAAATGCATTTATTCAGCATAGTGTTTTCCATTATAATTTGCAATGTTCTTTTCTCATTATTTAATTAAACAATGGATAACCTTTTGTAAAGAATTCATTCGGTTTTAATTAAATATATGAGTGATATTCTCTTCCACAACTTCAGATCAGAGTAATCTCTGCCATTTAGCTGATGTTGTAATGACTTAAATAAAGGGTAATCCCACGGATGATGAAGAAGAACTTCCCAGCCTAAAGCATCCTTTTTTCCTTGGGTCGAAGTTGAGACGCCACAAGGGCGCTTACCAGCATCAAGGCCAATTGCAGTATAACGGATTATATCCTCAGAATCTCTCCGGTGTTGGTCGCACGATCCTGCGCTGTGGAGGGGGGGCGAGGGGTGGCCTTTCCCCGACGACGAAGCGTGCTTCGTCCTTCTTCTATCTTTTGTTGTTTTTCATGTTGTTTGCGTTTTCTGTTTGCTTGGTTTTCATTTTGTTTGTTTTTTCTTTGTGTAGTTTGTTTTTTGTGTTAATTTTAACGTGACCGAGTGGTAAGCGGAAATTTGAATTACGGCCACTTATGCCCTTGGTGGCAATCGCCAAATGGGCGCTTAAAAAAACCCAAACAGAATAAAACTCGTAGATTTCAGTCCAAAATCTCCTGGACAGATTTTGTAACCTAACCTAACCTAACATTAACGAATTTTAGACCCATTTCCATAGACTTTTGTGATGTTTTTTCCCTAATTCACTGCCCTCTTGCCTTCATTAAGCGTGAGATGCCTTAATGGGTCTCACTTGAAGCCATCACTACAGTAGGGATCTACAAGATGTAGCTCTAAAGATGCCTGGCCACAATACAGCACAAAACGGCCTAATAATTGCAAAAGTTATCTTTAAACAGCTTGCAGAAAATTTATAACAATTTAACAACTCTAAGAATTTAGGTATTCTAAAACTGAGATTAATTTTTGGTTGTTTGATATTAAGGGATTACTAACCTAACCTAACCTAACTTAGTTCGTAGTATTTGATACACGAATACTCAATAATTCTTGACTCATTTTGAGTAATCGAAGGAGACGTGTTATACAGGAGGTCAATAGAGCGATAAGAAGTTATCAAGGATGTGATCTAAGGTTGCCTTCCCACGACGCCTCAATGGTGGCAAAACTCATTCACATCATGGCCTGATTTGCCATCCTGGCCGCCGTGCTGACGGGATCCAGCGCTCCGTCCGGCCCCAGCTTAGCCTCTCTTCCTTCCTTCAGATAGCCCGATTTCTCCCCTACCTCGTCGCTTTTCATACAACCTATTCCACAACTTTCTCTGGTCAGCCTCTAATTTCACAGGATAGATGCTGACCTTCTTCTCAAGCCATACCCCAAATCGGGGCTTAGGGGGGAGGGGACATTGTTCCCTAACCCCTGAGCTCCGGTTCGGGATGGGGTTTTTTTTAACAACCTGCTTCATCCCCACCCATACCTTCCTCACATCCCTTTTCCTCTCCTCTTCACATTCTATCAATTTTACGCCGTGTCCAAGGTGGAGCCGCCATGCCGATGGACTGCCAGGCCACCAGGCGGGAGGGGTTGCCCGGAATGGCGGCGCCTGGCTCTGCCGGGCTTGTAAGCACCTCTCGCAGTGCGGGCAACTGCGAGAGGTGATGAGCTATTGCGTCCGGTATTAAAATGAGGGTCACCATGCCCAATGATGAGACAATAAAAAATCTCCCCCTAATTTCCCCTTGCTCATCGACGGAGACGCCCTCGTGCGGCTCCACCAAAAAATGGAGGTCCCATCCCCCTGTGCTTGCGCAGGGGACCCTCCATATTTCTCGAACTGGAGAGGAGGCTTACTCCTCTCCTTCGCCTACGGGTGCAGGGGACTCCCCCTCACCCCCTTCTCTGGAGGTGCTTTCGGGCACCTCCCTTTTCCCAGCGGCAGTCCCCTCTTTTCTTTCCAAGGGGACTGCCAAGAAAGCCAGCAGGCAGCCCTTAGCAAGCCGCTCCCCATCGAAGCGGCTCGGTAGGGCAAACCCCCTTAGGTGGGAGAGGGAAGCCAGGCCCCTTCGGTTGCTTCCATCAAAAGACCTGCTGGCAAGGATATTAAACCTTGCCGGGGTCAAGGCCTGTGCCTCCCCACACATGCTGGCAACACTGCCAAGGGGACCTGCGATGTCCTGGGAGGGGATGGCCAACTGGAGGCCCCTCCTGTGATAGACATGGTCCTTGAGGAGACCCAGCCTCAGACGGTAGGGCCTTCCATGGGGGAGAATCCGGGCTCGGCGCCAAGCACCGAACCCGAATCCGCCCCTATGCAAGGTCCCTCTCAAACGGCCGAGGGCTCCGAGGCAGTAAAAGGAGGGGAGGGATCTTCTCCGGATGATGCCCCAGCGACCACCAGGTCCTTCTCCATTTCGGAGAAGGACCTGGCTGAGGCCGGTACATCTGGCCTAGGGGCTTCTACAAACGGGGGTGAGAAGCGGGTTCATTCCCTGCCCTCCTCTCCTAAAAAGAAAATGAAGACAAGAAAGACTAAGAAGACTCGGGGCTCCTCTCCATCCGCGAGAGCTACGGGGACGGATGGGTCTGCTGCCACTCTGGCAAGCGACCAGGCCAAGATCGGCACATCCTGCCCCTCTTCCCCCCCGGGTACGGAGCTCCTGACCATGACAAAGACCAAAATTGCACAGGGCGGAGCCTCGATGACATCGGGGCCCCTCATTCAGAGGTTACCTGGTGTTTTCGAGCCCGCTGGCTTCAAACGCTTCCTCGTTATTTGCTCCACTGATGGCACCATGTTGTCCAAGGGCAACATGATCCATCAGAGGAGAGGATTAGCTAGTGCAATTGGTAGAGAGCCGAAGGTGACCCGTTTCTCGGACGGGAGCCTTCTGGCGAATGCGGTGAATCCCGCCGAGGCGGCCAAGATAAGTGCTCTTCGGAAACTTCATGGCACCCCGGTGAGTGTGACACCGCACTCTATCATGAACTTTGTGAAAGGAGTAGTTTATGCGAGGGAACTCGTTGACTACTCCATTGATGACATCACCCTAGAGCTGGCCGACCATGGAGCGGTCAAGGTCGAACGTGTGATGAGAAAACAGGGAGGGGCCTCGAGACCCACCCATACACTCTTCATCACGTTCGACTGTGACAAGCTCCCTGAGTCGGTGCGTGCCGGTTGGTACCGCTACCGCGTAAAGGCATTCGTGCCACTGCCACGGCGGTGCTATTACTGTCACCGCTTCGGCCATACGAATCGCTCATGTAGACGTGCAAAGTCAGGGTCACCCGCAGTCTGTGTAAGTTGCTCCAAGGTCGCACACGATAAGTCCAAATAGTGTGTGGCCAAGTGTGTCAATTGCAGAGAGCTGCACCCCGCTTTTTCGAAGCAATGTGGTGTATATCTCCTGGAGAAAGAAATCCTGGCCGTTCAGGCTTAGGATAGACTCTCATTCCGTGAGGCTAAGGACTTGGTCCTGGCGCGCCCGGCTCTGCCTGGAACGTCATATGCCTCAGTAGTTAGAAAGGCACCCTCTGCTCCTGGCCCATCCAGGCCAACGAGCACGGTTGTTTCCGCGCCCATTCGGAGCCCTTCTGCGGGCTCTACCCAACCCGGGCGCTTCCCTGGTAAAGCTGGCGGCAAAAAGGGTTCATACCCAGCCCCGGCTAAAACCAGGGCTCCCCCCTCTTCCCCCAGCGTGACCGTTTCCCGCAAGGTGAAACGGCCACGCGCCTCCACCGAGTCGTTAGACTCACAGGAGGCCACACTCCTGAAGATGGTCGCTAGGCCATCTTCGGGGATTCCTAAAGCTGTCCCCCGAAAGGAGGACAGCAACAAAGGAGCTTCGGCTCCTTTACCCACGCCCCGAGGTGGAGCGAGTGGCTCGGAGACGGTGGTTCCTCGAAAAGAGGGCCCCCGGCCTCCGAAGCCGCAACGCCCGCCTAAGGTTTCGAGGCGGAGGGAGGAAAAGACTCGCATGGCGAGCCCAACCTCCCCCAATAAGTCCTCGAAGGCGACAGCGCCTATAGCGCTTTGTCCGGCCAACAGCGCCCGGGGTTCTTCTCCCGGGAAGCGTACAACCATTCCCGTGAGGGTCTTCAGTTCGAGGAGGGCCCCCGCGTCTCCTCAAAGCTAGGCCTGAAGGGCATATTCCTTCAATGGAATTGCCGTGGACTCCGGGCCAACTGGGAGGAGCTGCGGAGGCTAGTCTCGTCCCGCTCCCCGTTAGCTATCTTTTTGCAGGAGACCATGCTAGGCGCGTGCCCCCTGCCCGCCCTCCCGGGGTACAAGGGTCTTGCGTCCCTACCACTGCGGGATGGCCGGGCTGGGGGATGCGGGGTTTACAACCGGCAAGAAGTCTCCGTTTTTCCATTCTCTTTAGATACCTCCTTTCAGGCAGTAACTGTGCAGCTGCACCTGGATAGGAGGTATACTATCATTTCTGCGTACATTCCAGGGTCAGCTGACTTCGACGCAGGGGACTTCCGCCGCGTCGTGGCGCGGTTGCCGAGGCCCTATCTTTTGCTTGGAGATCTGAACGGCAGGCATCCTATCTGGGGAGATTACTCCATAAATCCGAGGGGACAAATCCTTGCCGATCTGATCGAAGAGCTTGAGATGGGTGTCCTAAACGTGGAGGAGTTTACGCATCACTGTCCGAGAATCGCTTCATTTTCTTGCCTTGGCCTATCTTTGTGCTCTTCGGATGCACAGCCTGATTTTGATTGGGGGGTGGACGATGACCTCCATGGTAGTGATCACTTTCCCATTCAAATATCATTTTCAGGGCAACTGCCGCCTGAGAGACCACCTCGGTGGTGCTTGGCGCGGGCGCGGTGGCCTGCATTTCAGGAAATGACTGAATTCTCTATCTCAGTCGAGGAGTTGAGGTCGGTAGATGAGGCCGTTGAGTTCTTCTCCGGCAACCTCATCGCCGTGGGCCTGACTACTATTCCTAGGACGTCTGGCCGTTTTGCACGCCGCCCTGAAACAGAAGCGGTATGCCTACATGCGTTATAAGCGCCGCCCGAACGATTTCACTGTCGCTGAATTTCGTCGGGCTAGGGCTAGGTTCCGGTATATTTCGAAGCACGCCCGCCGCTCTTCTTGGCGGGCATACGTGTCTTCACTTAACGGGAAGACCCCTTTAGCTGAGGTGTGGAAGCGAGTCAAAAGGATTTGGGGCAAATTCTCGCAGGACCCCCCTCTCGTTCTCTAGGAGAATGGGACCGCAATCTCAGACCCCGCGTCCGTGTGGAATCCTTAGCGACCGCTTTCTCCGCATTCTCTAGCCATGATGCTGCTCCGCCAGCATTTAATGCACCTCGTGATGTCGCGGAAGGCCGCCGGCTGGACTTTACCTCCAGAGGCGGAGAACTCTTCAACGACAAGTTTACTGTGAGTGAGTTGCGTTCCGCTCTCGCTACGTGCGCGGACACCGCCCATGGTCCGGACGATGTCTTGTACGCCATGCTTCGACACCTGAGGGAGCGAGGCATGGCCTTTCTGTTAGATTTGTTCAACAGGATCTGGGTGGAAGGTCTTTAACCCAGACTCCTGGCGAATCGCTACTGTGCTCGCCTTTCGCAAACCGGGGAGAGATCACTCTACTCCGACCGGTTCCCGCCCAATCTCTCTAACCTCTTGCGTGTGCAAGTTGATGGATAAATTGGTAAATCTTAGATTAGCCTCCTTCCTGGACAGCGGAAGCCATATGTCTTTCGCACAGGGCGGCTTCCGCAAGTTCCACTATACGTGGGATGCTCTGCTCCGACTGGAAAATGCCGTCAGCGAGGCTTTCCTTCGTAGACAGCACTATGCCACGGTGTTTTTCGATCTGGAGAAGGCCTATGATACCGCATGGCGATACGGTATCATGGAGACTCTCCACACGATAGGGGCGAGGGGACGCCTCCCAATGTTTATATCTGAATTTTTGCGAGATAGTCGATTCCGCGTACGGGTGGGGGGAGCCCTCTCCGGCCCAAAGGAGCAGGAAGAGGGTGTCCCACAGGAAAGTGTCCTCAGTGTCACACTCTTTGCCCTGAGCATCAACGGCATCACCTCGGTGCTGCCGGAAGATGTTCTCGCTACGCTCTACGTGGACGACCTTTTGATCTCTTTTGGCGCGGCCAAGATGCCAACTCTGGAGCGTCGACTCCAACAGGCCATTGAACCGCGTCTCTCGCTATGCTGGAGCGCACAGGTTTTGGTTTTCTTTGGCCAAGACTAAGGTGGTGCACTTGTGCCGCCATCCATGGCTTCACCCCGACCCAGATTTTTTCTTAATGGGGTGCGCCTAGATGTGGTTGAGTCGCACCGTTTCCTTGGTCTTGTATTCGACTGACGCCTCACCTGAGAGGCGTCAGATTCGCAGCCTTAGGGTCTCTTGTACCCGCGCCATGGACATTCTCCGTTCCGTGACGTTCAGCGCTTGGGGCGCTGATAGGGCTACTGCCCTACTTTTTTATTGATCCTTAGTTCGTTCGAAGCTCGACTACGGATGCGAGTTTTATGCATCCGCAGCCGAGTGTTTATTGCGGAAGGTGGATTCGATCCATCATACCGGCCTTCGCCTTGCGACCGGTGCCTTCCGCACTTTCCCCATTGAGAGCCTGTTGGTCGATGCTGGGGAGATGCCACTCGCTCTGCGCCGCGTGCAGTGCATCACACGCCTGTACACGCGAGCCCGGCGCCTCTCTCAGTCGCCAACAGCTCTGACTGCATCCGCAGCTGATCTCGATGGTGCCTATGCCGCCGAGAGACGCCAGTTATACCCTAAGCCCTTTGGGTTTAGGGCCAGGAAACTCCTTCGAGAGGTAGATATAGCTCTCGGGCCAGTGGCGCCCCTGGTTCTGCCCAGGACGCCACCTTGGAGGGTACCACATTTGGCTATTTGTCGCCACGCCTCTGCTCCCAAAGCTTGTACTGCGCCGGGAGTATTGCGTTCGACCTTTTTGGAGAACACATCGTGTCACGCTGGTACCGTGCCAGTGTATACGGATGGCTCCAAGTCCAAAGAGGGGGTTGGCTTCCACGCCGTATCCCCTCTGTTTGAAGTCAGCGGGGCTCTACCAGGCGCTGCGTCTGTCTTCACGGCCGAGCTGGGGGCAATACACCACTCAGGTCGGGAGATTACGCGACGTGCCCGGTTCGGAGACCGGATTGTGATCTATAGCGACTCTCAAAGCGCCCTGAGTGCTCTCGGGGCATTGAAATCTCGCTTTCCCTGGTTCGCGATATCCGTGACGCCACCGTTTTGGCGAGCCGGGCAGATGTCGAGATTATCTTCTGCTGAGTTCCTGGACATGTAGGAATTGCGAGGAATGAGCGCGCCAATGAGGGTGCCAAAGAGTCCGCGAGGACTCTGCGACTGGACCAGCGTTTCGCTCTTCCTTACACCGACTACATGACAGGAATACGGTCAGCTCTTCGGACTGCTTGGCAAAGAAGATGGGAGACGGTCAAATGGAACTTAAAGTTGCGTGCCATTGCGTTGCGACTGTTCCCATGGACCTATCCCCCAATGCCGCGACGGCTTCAGGTCGCTTTCTGTCGTCTCCGAATCGGACATACTCGTGTGACGCATCGCTATCTGATGGAGCGCTCGCCAGCGCCCTATTGCGACGACTGTGTCGTCCCCCAGACTGTTCGGCACATTCTTGTCGAATGTCCCAGTCTGGGTGAACTTCGCGCACGACACCTGTCCCAGTACCGGGATGGGCGGGGTCGCTACCGCCTGTCCCTTGTACTCGGGATGAGCGCGTGCACATCGACTGGTGGACTTATTGACTTTTGGGGGGAGGCCGCCCCTCTCCCTATTATTTAAGCAGGGTTTGTTTTTTTGTTTTGTTTTGTTTTTTGCATTTGTTTTTGTTTGTTTTTTTTTCCTTTAGGTTGCACGCTCCTGCGCCGGGGGGACCTCCCTCCGACGCAGGAGCTTGCTTCATTTCCCCCATTTAGGGTGTTTTTTTTTCGTTTAATTTTATTTTAAAGTAGCCTAGAACTAGGCTAGTTTTAATTTGGCGACTAATGCCCATGTAGGCAGTCGCCAGATGAGCCCTAAAAAAAAAAAAAATCACATCATGGCCGCACTGAAAGTCGCGTCTCGTGTGAATCGCTCTGTTGGTTTCCATGTAAACATGCTGAAAATGCATCGCTCGTTAATAAAAAAATTAGGAGCGCCGCCACCACTACTGGAGTGGCCACGTTTAGAATGGGCTCTGTTGGTCGTGCGACTGCCTCCTCTAATTACCCCATCCCCCCGCTATCTTTAAAATTAAATTGCGTTCGCTTCTGGCTGTCGCAAGCGAAGGCCCGAGTCGCTCTCTTGTTTGTTATGGACAACACATCTCATAAATAGAACGACCAGTGGTAACAAGTGACTTACCACCTGTAAATTAAGCCCATGTTATTATTATTAGACTTTTTACATTCCATTTACAATTTAGAAAATATCTTTTGGGCTTAAAATTCAATTTCTTCATCAAATAAACCAGACGTGCACATAAAAACAACAGATTTATGCACAAATTATAAATCACAATTTAATCATTTAAAAATTATGTTTAATTCATTTACATTTTAGGAGCCTTCCCCCCTCCACTACCCCTCTCTATCTTGTCTATATATAACGAGTAGGTACCTATTAAATTCCTTTTCTAGGAAAATATCTGTAGAGGTATAAGAGTTTAGTATATATATATATATATATATATATATATATATATATATATATATATATATATATATATGAGGAATTAAACCACATTCTCCGAAGACAATTCAGAACAGTTTCGGTGTATCTCACACCCTTTTTCAACTGACACTGGGCAGAAAATATAAGAGAAAAGCATAACACAAGATCCCCTCTTTTTCCCCCCAATCCCCTACTTGTGGCTAATCGGGGGGGGGATGGTAGGCCTAAACATATTGAAGGGCTGACATTTTATTATTTTATTTATTTGCGATATGTTAAGAGAAGAATCGTAGAATCGAGCTTGATATCGTCAGTTCCTAATTTAAATCTATCTGAGGGTCAATTTTCTTTTAATCCTGTAATAAGATCGCAAATAAATAAAATAGTAAAATGTCAGCCCCTTCAATATGTTTAGGCCTAACCCCCTCCCCCCCAGATTAGCCACAAGTAGGGGATTGGGGGGGAAAAGAGGGGATCTTGTGTTATGCTTGTCTCTTATATTTTCTGCCCAGTGTCAGTTGAAAAAGGGTGTGAGATACACCGAAACTGTTCTGAATTAAATTGTCTTCGGAGAATGTGGTTTAATTCCTCATCTTTTCTTGCGATATTGCATTAATTTTCATCATATATATATATATATATATATATATATATATATATATATATATATATATATATATATATATATATATGTAACGAGGACAAGGAAAACATAGGAGAACGGGCAAAAGGGTAAATGTTACGAGACAGATTCCTGACCTCAGCTCAAAAGGCAGGCCCTTCGAGGGTGTACTTATAAACAATCCATTCAAAAGTGCAAACTGCCGATCTCGTATTACCCTCTCTCCGAGCTACAAGACGCCAAGCGCGGGAGACCAACCTGAGGTCTCACCTTGTGAGTCCCCCCTTCACCTCCCCATTACCCCGCGGGAGTAATTTGTGTATATAATAGGTTGACCCGAGTAAACGTGGCTTTTTGTTCGTTCTAACGGAAGAGACAAGTAAGTCACCGGTTGAGAGATTTTTCGAGTTCGAGAAGGAAACAGAAAAATCACCGGTAGAAAGTTTTCTGCAAGTTAAGGAGAACTTGCAGTCCTTGTACAAAACTAGATTGCACTAAGGAAGCTCGGCCGTTCGAGCCCCCAAGATATTGAGTATCAAGCTAGCCAGTTTGAGGACTCCAAATCTTACTCTCTGAGTTAGACAAACCCCAACTAGATAGAAAAAAATAAAAAGAAGACAACGATTTCATCTTGTCCGGAAGAAAAGTAGAAGGACTAAGCTTTCGCTTGAAGTCGCCTCCACCCCACCCAGATCCCTCGTGACGTCACCCACCAACTCTACAGGCAGGTCGACGAACGCCATCTATTGAGCAAACAAATCGAGTAACGCCTCGCCGGATCAAAATCTCCGAGGATAGTCTAACTGGTCGCGAGTATTTAATATCCATTACCTTATGTAAGTAGAGAATAATCCTGTTGTTTATGTCCCCGTGCATAATAAATAGTTTATTGGATGTCTTGCCGAAGACAAAGATATTAACTTAAAATTGTTCCTCCCGTATAATTCTATCTCGAATCGTGCTTCGAGAGCTCAGCCATTAATCCCATTTTCTTTTTTTAAGTGTATTAGATCTGTATTTGTTTTATGTTATTTAGCGAGATGGTTTATGTTCATTAAAGTCTATTTCTTTAGTAAAAGTACTGTTTTAATTATCCTCGAACGAATTTGAAGTGGCAACATTTGATAAAGTCAAGAAAGAAACCCCGTTTATTCATTCACTAGAATAAAAGCAAAGATTAGCACTCTTAGAGAACGATCCTGAAGCGATCACCGAGTCACTAACCTACGCCTTAAGTCAAAGTTTATTTGGTTTATTAAAAATTAATAAAACAAATAATATATATATATATATATATATATATATATATATATATATATATATATATATATATATATAAGCTCGGCTAACCTACGACAATATCAAATAGACGAAACGTCAATATAAAATACATTACACACTAAAAGCAGCATGTCCTTTCCTCTCATGGGTCATATAAGATTCCTATGTCTGGCTCCGGCGGAGGAGGGCAGCGCCCAGCGGGCAGGCACGAAAAAGGCGGGCCTTGATAGACCAAGAAGCCGGCAGCCCGATGCAACCAGCCTCCCCAAAACTGCATATCTCAATGTTTTGAGCCGCGTGTGGCCGTTGCGCAGCCACGATCGCCCGAAACAAATTCTTCAGCGAATGACATTCGTCTCTGTTTTCTTTACGGCTTTCTTTGTCTAACAAGTCATATCCGACACAAACATCAGCCGAGGAGACCGGATAAATGACGACGAAACCGATGCTCGGACACAAGCTGGAGCCGACGACGACTGTAGCAAGATTCCTACCATAATTATCATCATCATCATCATAATCATAATCATCATCATCACTAACTCTATAATTTAAGAAGGAGATTTTTTTGAGTATGTGAATAATAATTTCATCTTAGGTTGGTTATCACTTATGTTTTTTTTATCAAGTTATTTCTAATAATTATTATATAATATCAAAAAAACAGAGTTCAGAAATAAATATAGGTATCGAAATTTTGTGAACTTTTTAAAACCCAAAGAATTACAAATGGTGAAGTTCAGAAAATTTATTTTTATATATCTTCTATAACTATATTTTAGCAACGTGAAATTTTGAAAGCGGGGAAATTTAGTTTAGAGTTCCTTTTTAAAATTATTATAATTTGCGAAGTTCAGAAAATTTATAAAAATTTAACCATGGCTGCTTTTTCGTAGATTTAAAATTTTAATATTAGTAGCAAAGCGCAAGCTTCCACCTTGGGAGGGGGGGGGGGGGAACCATTGCCTGGTTTAATTAAAAAAAATTAAAAGAAAATAAATAATTAATGGTCAAGCTACTGTTTAGTAAGACTAAAATAGTAGGGTTCGATAAAAAAATAGCATTCATTATTATTATTATTATTATTATTTTAAGGTAAGAATCATACTACACTAAAGGCCTATTGGTATGAATCATGCTACAATAGCACCTCATTATTACTACTATTACTTACTTAAAACTAAGACACGAAAACCAACGATGGAATTTCCGCCAGAAAAGTTGTAAGGATCTGTAAAGAAAGTAGTGAAGCTAGATAGAGTGTGTGAGCCGAGAGGGCACGCAAACTTCCAGATGTCACCTGCATCATGGTTATCCATGGTGGACCTGACATCCTCTAGCGGAGCTTTGCAGTGTATAGATTCGTATAGACGAGGGTTTCAAAATAGAAACAAAAGCAAGGGTAAAATGAAATTTATAGACGAGTATTGACTAGGCCTTCACGATGACTTCGTTGACTGTGGAGCGTCTGTGTTTTATAAAGGATTCCGGAATATTATAAACATGGAAGACATTTAACTTTACTCTTTTGAATCATATATCATCATCATCATCATCAGTAACACTATAATTTAAGAAGGGGATTTTTTGGACTATTTGAATAATAATTTCATCTTAGTTTGGTTATGACTTATGGTTTTTTATTAACGTTATTTCTAATAATTCTTTCATAATATCAAAAAACAAAATGGCAAAGTTCAGAAATAAATATAGGTATCGAAATTTTGTGAATTGTTTAAAACCCAAAGAATTACAAATGGTGAAGTTCAGAAAATTTATTTCTATAACTATATTTTAGCAATATGATATTTTGAAAGGGGGAAAAATTTATAAAAAATTAAGCATGGCTGCTTTTTTTAAGGTTTTCAATTCTAATCTTAAGTTAGTATTGTGGTAGCGATCGTTGAATGTGGGCATGTGTCAAATTTGCCCGATTTCATGTTATTATTTGGTGACTTTTTACAGAAAGTTTTCTAAATAAAATTTATTTCTAATGTGTGCTAAGAAACAACTCGAGAATGATGGCGAGATGCTATTGTAGCTCTTCATAAATGGGAGAAATCTCAGAGACAGATCATTAATGAATTAAACATAGCCCAAAGTAAAGTTAATTTATGGGTTTCACGTGTTAAAAACAATGTTAGCCGATCTACGCCAGTAAGTACAAAACGATCTGGCACACCGAGAAAAATAAATTTGAGAACAGACATGCTTATGAAGCGTTTAGTAGTGAATAATCTAACAATAATTGAGAAAGAACTAAAATTTAATATGAATAATTTATTATATGATGTTTCTGAGCGAACTATCCAGGAGTGGCTACAAAAAGAACTCGGATTACCATCTTGCCATGCTGCAAAGAAACCATTCATTAATGAAAAAATGCGTAACATACGTGTCACACTATGTAAAAAATGACTGTTGAGGAGTGGGAAAAAGTTTTATTCAGCGATGAGTCAACATTTTTAACATTCAGAAGCTTTCCTTAAAAGGTTCGTCGGAGCATCGGCTCCAATAGAATGGTCCCTAAATACACCCAAAGGACTATAAAACATCCTCCAATTGTGATGATTTAGGGTTGTTTCAGTTTCCAAGGAAAAGGAAGCATATATTTCCTTCCTAAGAACACAACTATGAATGGCGCACGGTATTTAGCAATGTTACAGGAGAAACTTCCAGTGGTAATGACACTCCATGAGACGGAAACAGTCATGAATGATGGGGCACATTTTCACAAGGCTAAAATTGTGACAAAATGGCTTATTGATTATAAATTTAATATTTTGGATTGGCCTGGTAATAATAGCCCATATATTAATCCTATAGAAAATACATGGCTAATAATAAAAATAAGGTTGAAGGCTAAGACAATGGCTCCGTCCAAAAATTAAAAGACGCCATCATAAAGGTATGGTGCAACGAAGTATCAGTAGAAGTTTGTCAAAACTTGATCAAATTTATGCCGAAGCGTCTACAATATGTCATCAAATCCAAAGGAAAGATGAGAAAATTTTAATATAAGGTTAATTAATTTTATGTTAAAAAAACTTTTCGCGGGCACTGTAGATATGGCAATTTGTTCTCTAGCTTTGGACGGTACTATTTATTGTTGGGGCACCCCTTAACGTCCAAATATTGGATACCTCGAGTTCCCTCTTTGGCCCCGATGCATGCAGGTGGATTTTGGGCTGTCATCCACACTTTTTTACCTTTTACACCTTCCTTACAGATTTATTTTTACTTTCTAGAAACTTTCAACGAAATTTACCTTCGTTTCTATTGCGCTTTAAATTCGCAGAGGAAGAAAAAAGAGAAAGTCAAAATCTTTTATTTTGGAAATAAAATTATCTATTGAATTCATTGATTAAATCAATTTCATTTCTTTCATTTTATTAATTAAACACACTTTATAGAGGTAAAATATCGACATGTCAACTTCCTGAATTCAAAAATGTTTTCAATTCAAGTTCTTCATTAAAGATAAGCAAAGAATTCAACCGTGTTCGTTTTGAGGACGATTTGCTGTAGGGAACTACAGTCTAACACAGCGATTATCTCTATTTACACTTAATTTTGAGATCTTTTTCTGTAGGAAACTACAATCCACCAAAGAGCCTTTGCCCCAGGTTTTGAGGCCCTTTGCTTTCAGGACCGACAATCTCAAGTTGAACGGACCCACGCGTCATTATAGCAGCCATCGAATCTTGATTTGTCTCCTGCCAATTTAAGTTCTCTATTTAGTTGGACGGCGGTAAACAATTAAAAAATAGTCTATCAAGTTTTTAAATTAAATGACTCATTACAAATATTTGATACACTTTCTAACAATGTAAATTACCCCAAAGAAAATGAAAATATGATTCCGAGCACTTTGGCTTTATTAAAGAGGCCTCATTTATGGAATTAAGAGCAGATGGAAGGATATATCTTATACAATAGGGAAAATGGGGCGGATAGAGACCCCATTATATGAACGATTTTAATATTTGTGGATTTAATAAGGTTAATAATTAAAGAGACAAGGACAAACACAAATGTTACGCAGAGACATTTAAGAATGTCTTTAGATGAATAGTTATTGGAACACAAGAGTACTTTGGCAATGCTCCAATTAATAGCACTAGCCAATAAATTTTAACTTTATCTCTGCTACTTGAGTAAATGTTGTTGTGACTAACTAACTATGGTGCGCTGATTCCGAATCTGTGCTCGGATTTGTCATATCACGTAAGGTTCCTGAGTTATGCAACTAGGCTATATGGCTCACTTTGTCCCCTTGGATCAATTAATGATATAATTATTACGAGTTTGAGAAAAATGAGACGTTTCTGAGCAAAGGTTTGGAATCGGAGCACCCTATTTGGCATTATGTGCGTCCTTTTGCAGACCCAGACAAGATATGTATTACATATAAAAGAGGTAGTACTGTAGGGGTGCGAAATGTATTAGAGAAATTCCTTCCAACTCGATAATATAAATGGCCAAAAAACTTACCATGCAAGAAAACGGACTGCCAGTCGTGTGTCGTAAACATCGGAAACGGAATCAAGAGGTGCCTCGTTCGAATCTCGGCGAGTCCAAATTAATTTTATTACAATCTCTCAAGGGAGAAAACGAAGACGCTTGAAGGACCAACTAGAACCAGAATACGGAAGCCAAGAAGAATACGGAAGGAAACGTTTGAAGGGCCAACTCGACGAAACAGGAAAACAATCAAGAAGAAGATACGATAACAAGCAAGAAAAGAAAAATCAAGTGGAAAAGCAAGATGAACAAGAATAAATAAATAAAATTATAATAAAAAAGCCCCCCCATCCTCCCCAACTGGTGACCCTCAACGGCCGAACAATCTTCTGATCAACTGTACAAAAGTGCTGTGGTGAACTTCGGAGAGCCGGGGATGGAAAAGCCATTACTCATTGATTACAAACAAGACTTCGTTCGCTCTCCTCATTCCCTAAAAATTCACTCTACTAATGCCGCAGACTTGGAGGCCGAGGAGGGATCGCTAACTAATCCTCAAATTCGCTCCGCTTTCTAGAAAGGGACCTGTGTAGGGGTGCGAAATGTATGAGAGAAATTCCTTCCAACTCGATAATATAAATAGCAGAAAAACCTACCCAGTCAAGAGAACGGACTGCCAGTCGTGTGGCATGAACATCGGAAACGGAATCGAGAGATACTTCGTTCGAATCTCAAGCAGTCCAAATAAATTTTAGAAAATCGCTCAAGAAAGAAAACGAAGATGTTTGAAGGACTAACTCAACAAGAAACTAGAAGCAAAAAGAAATTGGAAGAAAGCGTTTGAAGGGCCAACATAAAGAGAAAAAAAGGGGAATTCAGTCAAGAACAAGAATATTCGATAAAACCAAGTGGAAAGCAATCTGAGACAACATTCCCCCATAGTACTCACCTAACTATAAATTTCTTCAAAAATGTTTGAGACTCTTGCTCTTGCGCTTGCACGTGAATATAGGATCCTCCCGTTGTCGGAACCAGCAATAACCACTTATCATGTTTTCTTTGAAGCGGCCTTGATACCTGCTTTCCATCATTACGATATCTCGGTGAAACCTTTTCCCACGTTTCGTCACTAATATCACCCATATTGGATGGAAAGAAATCTAGATGCGAATGCAAGAAATGCATCTTAATAGACATCCGGCACCCCCATTCATTGATAGGCCTTTAGCATGCTGTCCACTAGTTCTTTATAGTTTTCAACCCTGTGATTACCAAGGAAGTTCTGCACTGTATGAACAAATGAATCCCACGCTGCCAACTCAAGTGGAGTTAGTTTATTTCTGAACTCCCTGTCACATATCAATTCTCTGATCTCCAGCCCTACAAAAATGCCAGCTTTAAGTTTAGCATCGGTTTTCTTTGCACCAAATTTCTCCTTGAGATACTGTAATCTATCAGAATCATGGGCCATTGCTTTAACAAAATTTGTGATAAGGCCAAGTTTGATATGAAGTGGTGGAAGGTAGATCTTCTGTGGATGTACAAAAGGCATGTGCTTCACATTGTATCGGCCAACTATGTGTTCTTTTTTTTCGGCCAATGACAATATAATGAGTCCTGCCGTCACGGCTGTTCCATAGGCATAAGATGCACATATTCTTTGTATATCCTAGTTGCAGTCCAAGAAGTAAAGAAATTACCTTTAGATCGTCACAGATATTCCACTTATGATGCGAGTAATGAACACCTTCAAAATAAATTTCATTGGGTCATATGTCTCTATCATCCCAATAATAAGTACGACAGGAATTTAAGGTTTTTGTTACCATTGGTTAGCAACACAGCTTTGTAGGCTAGCCTTGCTTGCATCGATGAATAGTCTCTATTCATCAGGTAAATGCTCGTTTCTTAGCTGATTCATGAGGCCATTAATATCAGTACAGAAACAAGCATCATCTTCTTCTTTAAAGAAGGCACCTAAGGCCTCGTGGCATTTACTGAAAATATATATTTTTACACCATCCTGTAGAAGATTCCATTGCTGTAGTCTGGAGCCCAACAGTTCTGCGTTATCTTTTGACAATGAAAAATCTCTCACCAAATCATTCAATCTTTCTTGATTTATCAACTGGATCTTCTTTTCCTTAGAATCATCCTCATACATTTCATCGTCATTGTTATCCTCCTCTTCAGGCGATGAATCATCTTATTTAACTGCACTAGCTGATAGAGGAACTGGGATTGGCAGCTCTATATTATGGGGGATTGGTTTTATAGCTGACTTACAATCTGGATATACAATTTTTGATTTGTTCTTATTTGAGAATCCTGTAATATTTGTCATACAAATGTAGCAATCAAAAACATGATTTGTTGGCTCACGCCACACCATTGGTAGAGCGAAAAGTATACACTTCCGTTTGCCATTTAACCACTGTGTGAGCCCCGTATAACACACAGTACAAGATTTGTGAGGTGCCCATTGCTTGTCTTGGTCACCAATTTTACAACCAAAATAATAATTGTATGCAGTTTTCACTCTTTTAGTTATTTTTTTCCGCTGGTTGCTTGGAGTATATCTTCCACAGACATAACAAAAGTTGCCTGGGCTATTTATAGATCCTCGCCGATTCATGTTTTCAACTTAGTTTGTATATCCTGTTATATACTTTTGTACAATCTTATTTCATTTACAAATTAATTGAGAGAAAATCTGAAAAAATGCAATTAATCACTGTATGTAAATACCGTTTCAACACCACTAATGGCTGAATTTGACAACCTGATAAAGCAGGAGTGTAACTCAGGAACCATACACACAGAGCACATACTCTCACTGCAGTAGCTGAAGCAACACTGCCCATATGTGTAACTAAAGAGTATGTGTGTAACTCAGGAACCTTACGTGCTAGAACAATTCTGATTACAGATTCGGAATCAGCATTATCAGCATTATCAAGTTAGTATAAATCACAAGCTAATACCCAAGTAACAAAATCATTGTTGACTAGTAATCTAATATAATGCGAGAGGGACACGGGCAAAAGTAAAACACTTTGTTCACTACAACGTCGGATATTGGACTGAGTTCTTTGCTCCTCTCTCAATTTAACTCTCACGACAATCGCTACACTAGATTTTTTAAATAACATCTGCTTTTGGGGGGTGGATTTAAAAGGACCATGTACAAAGTTAAATCATTTTATATTGTTTAAGAATTGCGGAAAGTGTTAAACAGCAAAGTTAAGATGTTTGAAGTTAGAAATTATCTAGAGCATGGGCTGGCCCAACTTTTATTTACCTTGCGATGTGCCAAAAATATTGTTAACAAGTAAAGAGGAAAAAATGTTAATAAATATCTATGAAAATTAGTATGAATTATAGATTATAAAACATATCACACTTTTACATAGGTTTTAATGAGATTTGTGGTGCTGGGCCACTTCTTTTATATCTTGGTCTAACTTTGCTATAAAGAGTATCATTAATTTCTTCAAATTATGATCAGTCATCCTTGATCGCTGCTTACTCTTGATTAGTTTCATGGAACTAAAAGCTGGTTCACATCAATTAGGGTTTCTAAATGTGCATATATTTTGCTTTTCAAGCTTTACGAGATTTGGAAAGTCTTCGCAAGCCCAAGTTTTCCTAAGGCTTATCAAACCAGCACCACTGGGAACCGGAGTCAGCTCTTCAAATTTCGCTTTTTAAATGGAGTTACTTTTCAAGTCACTTATTTCCATCTGTAGGTCATTAGGAGATACTTTGATTTGTTGCTCACTAATAGAAAATGGAATTAAATTATGAGAAGTTCAAAGAATTCTGTAATAAACTTAATTTTTCAATATATTTTACACACAGGTTAATTTCACAACCATCGGCGCTTTCACTCTGCATTTTAAAATGGGGAAATTGGTTCAGATTTCTAATTTCGATTTGAGAAATCCATAACCTTAATTTCATTTAAATGCAGTAATGTAATTTACTGAGTTGGGAAACAGTTTAATTTCCCATGAGATTTTATGTTTAGATCATTAAAATGATTGGTTATGTCAATTAAGAATGTTAAATTAAATAATCAGGTACTTTTCATAGTAAGTCTCTCTCTTCAGGAAACTCATTTGTTTCGCTTAAAAGTTAGAAACAAGTTTTTTTAATTTCAAAAAACGACGTAAAACCTGCTCTCTAGATAGCTAAACCAATTCACAATGAAGAAGAAAACGCTATCTTCCAATTCTAGAAGTTCACAGTATTTTCTAAATTATCGGCGATTAGTGAGTGTACTTTAATTTTAATGATACACTTGACGACAGTCGACATCACATCTTAGGAGCACCGTCAATACATATACTAACAAGTTTGTTAAAATATACTTCTAAATTTCCTAAACATACTTTTACCATGCGAGACTGCAAAGGAAAGTATTTCTTCCTACACATTGAAATTATTGTCAATGCTTCATATACAAATAATAAAATGAGCAGTCTCACAAATGTCCGTTGATTCGTCCAAAGCTAAGGAAAAAATGGACAAGTTTTAATGATTTATCTTAACGTGCCCATATGGTGACTGGCACAAGTTTTGATGAAATGCTAAAATTGGTCAGATGCAGCATGAAAGAGTTCTTCAATAAGTCTGCTTAGTCTTTGTTTTGACAAAGGAGGTTGAAGTTCAGCCGCTTTATTAAAAAGATTTGTCACCAAAGTTCTTGCGAATATTTCTGACAAGGTTTTAAAATTTATTCAGCATTACAAAATAGCTTTCGCTCTTTATCCAACAATAAAGCAATTTCATAGTCGGTTTCAGTTATTGATAAGCTTTCGTTTCTCCTTCTTAAAAATACATTCTGCCCTCCTTTCAATTCTTCTTGTTTCTTGAGTACATAAGTTTCTCGCGCCTTTGATCTTTGCACTAATTTAGTTTATCTTCTATTTCTTTTTTAGGTTGTTTCATGCAATGCCGATTAATATTATATCTTCTATTATAAGACAATGTGTTTCCACATACAATAGAGGTTTTCCTGACGTACTAGGAATGAAAGTGACGACTATCGCCTCTTTATTCAGATTTTCTTTTGAGCATTTGTTTGGTAATTGTGGGCAAAATTAAAAATAAATATTATACACTAAAGCTCCATCATAGCCCGTAAACAGTCCTGCTTCCTGTTAGGTGTCAGCTCTGCTGTATCTCTCAGATACTTTTAGCAATGTAATAATTCGAATTTAATAGATACAACACTATTTATCTCAGGTTTTATACATAGTTTATAATCGATTTTATGAAATTTCCGACATTTTTTTGCAACGGGATATTTTGATAAAATGGCGAGGAAAAAGAAACTTTTCTAAGAAGAGAAAAATTATATCGTGAAGGAATTAGGTAAAAGAAAGTCGTCTCTGTAAATTACCATTTGAGATTTTTCATCGAAGTGGATGAACATCCGCATGCTAGCGGCAACGCCATTTGCCAAGCTGCCTGAGCTCCTTCACTCCGGAGGAAAAATAAGATGTAAGGTTCTTATGGTTTTCTGCATAGGGAAATCAAACCAAAATTCCGACATACATGAAAACTAATAATAGCAAAGATATCCTCACTGACGAATCAAGAGACACATTAAATGGGCCAGGGTGATTATACAACAGGCTAGGTTATCAATGTCCGTCAGGTGAAGTTGTTCACCAAACGACAACAATTAGGAAGAAGATTGCTGATTTCGGCTGCTATTGTTGGAAATAATCTAGTAAGACATTTCAAAGAGGATGATGGCGTCAAAATTTGTTTGAAGGCATACTGAGATTTCCTGGAAAATACCTTTCTACCTTCGTTGGAGAGACAGATATTGAGGATGAAAAAGTCACTTGTCTTCATGCAGAATAATGCTCCTAGTCGCGCCTCCAAGTTCTCTAAGAATTTGTAGAGCCAAAAGGATTTGTAGGAGACTTAGTCATTACTGTCATCCAACAGTTGCAACATAAATCCAATTGAAAACTTGTTGAGCATCTTCGCCGATGGTAGGCAATTTAAGAAGAAAAATGAGGCTAGGACAACCATCCAAGATATTGCAAAGAATTGTGGTGATTGATTTGAAAATTTGATTTCATGAGTCCACAACAGATTGTTCAAAGTTATTCAGAAGAAGTGTTTCTTTATCTAGTAGCTCTAGAACAGTTTCTATTTAATATTATGTTTCATTTAATTTCCCTTCATTCTATTTCTTACAATTACTTCCTATAAATTATTTAAACTTTGTCCTACATTGCTATTCTATAATTTATTAATATTTAGGTGGAAAATTCTATGTATTCTACTAATTAAAAAAGGATAAATGATCTCTTGATAATAAATTAGTCATTTTCCAAATAACTTATGTTAAATCCTCTCATATGGTATTTAGATTTTTTGCTCAGCTTTGTCTTAACTCCATGAAGAGAACATTATAAAAATGGCACTTTTTTAAGAGACTTTTGGCTATTTCCAATATTTACATACCTATAATCTCCAGACACTTAAAATGTTTGTTATTATTATTACAACCATAAAAGCTCAGTTGATCGGTCATTTAATGATTGTAATAATACTAAACCCACCTTTATACACCCAAATTTCCTAATCTTGCCGTTTAATCAGGCTTTTTTCGCCCCCCCATCGTATTAAAAAAATTAATATTTGTCTTATTTAAATACTATGTACACCTGCTGTTTTCTACAAGACACTAAAGTATTTTACCCTACATTATTTTCACTATACACATTAAATCTATTCGACGCTAGGGGGTTAAGGGGGGGTTGCTCAAGGGCACTGCTCCTGATACAACTTAAATCTGAAGAGAGGCGGGAACTGGGTCTCTCTCTCTCTGGTTATCTTTTGAAACAATTCTAAATCTCGCACTATCTTATCCGCGCCTGTATAGACCCAGTGAAGGTTGAAAGAGGTCATTACAGGTTCTAAAATAAAATACATTAGATCACTATTTACGAAACATAAATATAGAAGCATTTACATAGTCCACAAGTCAAAAATGTCTAGAATTCGAAATCACATCGTTGATATAAAGAAGGAATAAAATTTCGAAAGTGTAGACTCTTAAAGTCTATTTAGAACTAAAGAAAAAGTTGGAGGGAAAACGCCCGCAGAAAAGACCTGAAATCGTTCATCGATGAATCGACATATTGATATACTATTTTGACACTTCCATAATATTTATTGAATAATAATACATATTAAATTACCACTAATATTAATACAAAATTAATAGCCCATAAAAGGACTACTAAAGTACATATGTCGAAATTTAAGCTTTGGGTTAGCGTTAGGCTCATTAATAAAAGTACCTAGGCTTCGAGTAAAAACAGATAAGGGTGGTATAAAAACCAACCGACTTTCGATGATTATATCCAAAAATTAATCATAAACTATAAAAAAAATCAGCATTACTCATGAGATGATCAAATAGTTTTTTTACCTTGTCGTCTTGTGAGGCTTTCACGATTTTTAGAACTTTTTTCCCTTTTTTTAATAAGTTCTGCTGCCAAATAACTGTTTACCTGAGTGTTTTCATCGATAGTAACTATTCACTAATAATCACTGTTTAAGTCGAGATTTCACTAGGTATTCATCACTTTATCACTTCATCACTAACTCTATAATTTAAGAAGGGGATTTTTTGACTATTTGAATAGCAATTTCATCTTAGTTTGGTTATGACTTATGGTTTTTTATTAACGTTATTTCTAATAATTCTTTTATAATATCAAAAAACAAAATGGTGAAGTTCAGAAATAAATATAAGTATTGAAATTTTGCGAATTTTTTAAAACCCAAAGAATTACAAATGGTGAAGTTCAGAAAATTTATTTTTATATATCTTCTATAATTCTATATTTTAGCAACTTGATATTTTGAAAAGGGGAAAATTTAGTTTAAAATTCCTTTTTAAAATTATTATAATTGTTGAAGTTCAGAAAATTTATAAAAATTTAACCATGGCAGCTTTTTTTAGATTTTAATCTCAGTAGCGAAGCGCAAGCTCCCCACGGGGAAGAGTGGCGAAACCATTGCCTGGTAGTTTTATAAAAAAAATATTAAGTATATGTGGCTCTTTCTTTTAGTTTCCATTTTGCTGAATCGCAGTGCTTTAACGCTGTTCCCCTGTTCCCATGATTAGAGGTGAATATATGTATGATTAAAACAATTTGTTCTCTACAACGGCGCAATATTGCTATATTCGAACAATCGTGGGGTTTTTTCTCTCTTAAGTAGCTTTCACGACAATTTTCAACACTTTGTTTTATAAATAATATTAGGCAATGGCTTCGCCACTTCCCCTAGGGGAGGGGGAGCTTGCGCTTCGCTACTAAGATTAAAATTTTAAATCTAAAAAAAGCAGCCATGGTTAAATTTTTATAAATTTTCTGAACTTCGCCAATTATAATAATTTTATAAAAGAATTCTAAACTAAATTTTCCCCCTTTCAAAATATCACCTTGCTAAAATATTGTTGTAGAATAAGAAATGTAAAAATCAATTTTCTAAACTTCACCATTTTGTTTTTTGATATTATAAAAGAATTATTAGAAATAACTGCTAAAAAACATAAGTCATAACCAAACTAAGATGAAATTATTATATAAATATTCAAAAAATTCCCATTCTTGAATTATAGAGTTAATGATGATTTACCATTTTTTCTCCACTCTTTAAGACTTTCCTTTAAACTTATTAGTTATCCCGTAAATAAAGCCTTGTTTAATAAAGGTGAAATCATTTAGAATATTATTTTTTCTCTTTGGTCTCAGCTTAATCTAGATATCCAAACTTCCAAATGTGCGTTCCGCTTCGAATTTGATTTGAAACTATAACTAGAGTAGCAGCTGAGGTTCTAGATAAAATAATACGTCACAAACTGGTTACACTAGCAGATTTATTATGAGTTATTGGTAGAATTATGAAAGCAAACCATCTGACATTACGATCGCTTCCTTTCAGTTCCAGGCGGCTCTCTTGCAACGATGGAACCTCCCTTATTTCATGTGCGCCTTCTGCCCCTTTCTTCAAACTGTAAGCGTCAACGTCTCGATCTTCACTCTAACGGCGATCGCCGTTGACAGATACAAAGCTATCGTAAATCCCTTGAACGTACGACCATCGAAGTTTAGGAACAAGGTAAGTGAACAGAGATTAACTTTAGTGTAACCATTAACAATTTCTACTGTTCGTTTATTTAAGGGATCGTTGGTGCAATGTCTCGCCCTCGTGTTGTTTACACTTTTGAAGTAATGTCCCTACTTTACACATTTTGATAAATTATGCTGCTACTTAACATTCACTCAATGTTTACATAAACCTACGTCTTTATGGGGAAATGGGTATAATGAATGGTTTTATATCTCTTAACAATTATAAGATTTTGTCTTCCTTTTTTTTAATCTCAAAATTGCTTATAACCAGGTGAACATTCGCTGCAAAAATTCATTTTAATAGGTGTATTTTGGTTTATGTTTTTCCATAGTTGTAGACCATATTTTAATACCTCAATTCTAGAAAAAAAATAAGTTGTACATAACACACACCAATCGCTCCATTGGAGAGCAACCTCATTTAATTAATAATCAATATTCTGAAGCCACTGTACGGATATACAGCCAAAATGATTCGGAAGCAAATGACGCCAATCTCGGTTTTCTCGGTCCCTGAGAATGTAAATGATGTTGGAAAATGTTGATTAGTTTTCTTAGTTTCTGGGTAAATCTTAGTAGAATTTTAAAAAAAAAACTTCCGTGAGAGCCCATATTCTGTGTCGTATGTTCTGTGTACGCTCGAGCTGTTAGACGCATACGAACTGTCAAGGATGTCGTCCTTTGATAGATTACACAAACAAGGTTAATTCTTGGGATTAACTTGCAGGGATTTAATTGCCTATATCCAGAACGAAGAAAGAAATGAAATGGAAGAAAGAAGAGAAAGAGAACAAAGAGAAGCAGGAAAAAGAAGAGAATGAGAACAAAGAGAAGCCGAAGAAAGAAGAGAGCAAACAGAAGCAGAAGAAAGGGAAAGAAACTGTCAATATAATTTCCTTCCCTGCAAGAACCGAGAGATATTAAGTCCCTCCTAAATAATCCCTCACCATTCAATTACCCCCGGCGGCCCATCGTGTGTTTCACGTGCGGCGTGCCCGCACATGTAAAAACTAATTGCCCCCAAAACTCTCACCTTCGCTTTTCCCCATCCAACAAGTCCATCAAGTCAATGCTTCTATCTCTCAACCACCTGCTAGCCCAATAACTCAAGCTTCTGCCCCGACTAACGGTTCCCCAGGATATAACGTCAACGTTTTATTTAAATAAAATCTTCCAAGGTGGGCTTGAATTTGAAGAAGGAACTGTAAACGGGTGCCGGGTATCAACCCTTGTGAGAGACACCTGTTACACCTGCGTGGTATTGTCTGAAAAATTGCTTTCGCCAGTAAGTCTAGACCACGATAGGTATGCAGTAGTTCACGACTACTTGGGGCGCGCCAACCGGTTCGCTATTACCTAGAATACAAATACTTCACCGGTTGACTGGTGGCCGTTGCAGCCCTCATTAAGTTCTGCGACGTGTTGGTCGGCCAGAACCCTCAGATCTCCCCTAATCCTGTCGCCCAGCGCGTCCTTAGGAGGGTTCATGCCACCGAATTTGCATCCCTTCATAACAAGGATTTTGCATGTGAGCAGAAGAAGTGCTCTTCTCTCCAGCCCCTATCTGAAAAAGCCTAGCAAGACAATTAAGTTTCTGATTGCGACCCAAGGAAGTTTATATATCTCGTTAAAGATGACCTGCTTTACCGTTCTACTTTGACCGAGGACGGTGCTAAGACTTGCTCCCTTTGCATCCGCTGTTCTCGCGTTCCGCAGGTTCTTCGCCTTGCCCATGATGGGTTATTGGCTGGCTACTTCAGCCACAATAAAATGGCCCAGAGAATGTTTCTATATTTCTTTTGGCCCGGGGCTGCCAAAGAGATTGCAGAATTTTCTCGATCCTGTGATATTTGCCAAAAGACGACGGCAAACGGACGGATCGCACCTGCCCCTCTTCAAAGGACCCCCATTATTTCTGAACCCTTCACCTCCCCCGGTGAGAGAAGGACACTCTTATATCCTTACGCTTGTAGACTTCGTTACGAGGTTCCCTGAGGCAGTTCGACTAAAAAGAATCGATGGCATAACGTGCGCGGAAGCATTAATAGCTATTTTTCTCGAGTCGGCATCCCTAAAGAGATATTGTCTGACCGAGGCAGACAATTTACGTCCGAACTCATCGAGTGCGTGGGAAAACTGCTCCTGATAAAACCTCTCTTCAGAACCTCTTTCCACCGTGCAGCTAACGGAGTCTACGAAAATTTAAACGGGACTCTTAAGACCGTCCTGAAGAAGCTGTGCCACGCTCAGCCTCGAAAGTGGCATCGGTATCTGCCAGTCGCTCTCTTTGCGTGCCGTGAGATTCCTTATAGAACTTTGGGGTTTGCCCCATTCGAACTCCTTTATGGGCGAAACGCTCGAGGCCCAATCAGTATTCTCAACGAATTATTCGCAAATCCCCGCTTCGATGAAGAAATTAAAACCTCGGATTCGTACGTATTGGACCTGAGAAACCGCTTAGAGGAATGCGCCGAGATCTTAATTTGGAGAAATACCGGACTTATTTCGACGTAAAGGCAAAAGATCGATGCCTCCGACCCGGTGATGAGGTACTGCTCCTCCTCCCCACTGAATATAATAAGCTCCTTTCAAAGTGGAAAGGCCCGTTCCCGTTTCAGAAGCACGAGGACCCGTAGGCTACCTCATAAAGACCCTCTCCGTTATGGTTACTGCTTGCAGTAACTATAATAGAATGATGCGGCGAATCCTGGATGGCTTAGGTGACGTGTCGTTTTATTTCGATAATGTGTACGTTGCCACACGTACATGGGAACAACAACTACTCTTCCTTCGCTCCCTCCTCATGAGGTTACGGGAACACGGATTAATCATTGGGCGAGATAAAGTAAATGCTAGTCCCAGCATGCCTCTTCAGCATACAAAGAAACAGCTCTGATCTTTTGAAGATCCACCTCTTTCTACCGGCGTTTTGTCCCCAATTTTGCGCCTTAGCTTGTCCACTTAGCGCCTTGTTATAGAAGCAATCCCGAGATCCCCTCGCGTGGAACCACAAGATATCCGCCCACTTTTACAAACTTAAGGATAGGCTCACTTCTATCCCCATTATAAGACTCCCCAATTCGACCAATCCTTTCGCAATCAGGAAAAACGCGTGCAACGAAGGAGTAGAATGCTTGTTGTTGCAATACGATGATGATTTTCAGCCACCCGATTGCATACGCGGGACGAAAGCTCTCGTCGCGTGAGAAGAACTACGCGACAATACAGAAATTTAAAATGTATTTAGGTGGAAAGGAGTTCATGATCGAAACGGAAGACCGCCTTTTAGCAAATTTAAAAAATAGTAAAAGTCAAAACGGTAGACTCATGCGATGGAGTTACTGTTGATGGAGTACGAATTTCGCATATTTTACATTAAAGGTTCCGAAAATTGTATGGCTCACTGTCTGAGTAGGAACCCCATAGAGGAGCTTTCCACCGAGGTTGTGTACTCATAATTGTATATAATGTTAAGCCTTGATCATTTGTATATATATATATATATATATATATATATATATATATATATATATATATATATATATATATATATATATATATATATATATATATATATATATATATATATATATATATATATATATATATATAAATATATATATATATTGCTTTTAATTATTATTTTTCTTTTGTAATTAATCGTAATGGTCACCATGTTTAATCTCCTTTTTTTCCTTCAAGAATTACTTTGAATTGGACCTATGGGCAAAATATTGGGTCAATTAAAACCTTGGCGTTATGTGGATGATTAATTTTACTGTAACCCGAAATTGACAATTTTAGGCATTCTATAAACCATCTCATTAATCTTCACCACTCGATCGGATTTAAATTTGATTTGGAATCAAAGTTCTTTCTACCTTTCCTTGATGTGTTCATCCAGCCTCATATAGATTTCAACTCTCTCTAATTCACTGTTTATCCTAAACCGAACTCAATCAGATGATTAAATGCACTTTTACTCTGTCCATATTGACAAACTAAAGAAATCAGTTGCCTTGACCATGTTCCTCCGTACCTAAACAAGGTCTGCTGGCCAAAAAGTCGCGTGCTCTCATTTATTCTGATTTATGACCTTACGAACTTCAAAACTTTAAATAATTCCAGGACTAACCTTGAGAGGACATTAGCGATTCTATCATTCGAAAGAGAATGTAAAACAACATAAGGGTTTCAAATTTCGTTAAAACCTAGCCTAAAATAGAATAGCCTGGATGTGCTGGGTCTAGCCTAGCCTAGCTTAGTATAATCTAGCTAGACTAGTAAAACCTAGCATAGTATAGCCTACTTTATCCTACCTTAGCTTAGTATAGCCTAGCGTAGATTAGTAGACCCTAGTCTAACTTAGCATATTATAATATAGCCTAGCCTCGCTTAGTAGGCCCTAGTCTAACCTAGCATATTATAGTATAGCCTAGCTTAGCCTAGCCTAGTATAGCCTTACCTAGCGTAGCATTTCCTAGTGTAGCCTAGTTTACTATAGCTTAGCCTAACCTAACCAGTAATAGCTTAGCATTGCATGTCAGAGCCTAGCATAGCCAAGCTAGAATAGGCTACTATAGCCTAGCCAATATATCCTTGCATAAGATAGCCTAGCCTAGCCTAGCATACTATAGACTAGCTTGTTATAGCCTATCCTAGCATAACCACACCTAACATAATAGAGCCAGGCGTATTGTATTATAGCCTAGCCAGGTATATCCTAGTCTAGTATAGCATATCATAACCTAGACTAGAATAACCTTGCATAGCTTAGCCTATTATAGCCTTGGTTAGCTAGCCTAGCATAGCAGAGCATAGCCCTCCCTAGCCTATTTTATTTTAGCCTACACTAGAATAGCATAGTACAGCCCTGTCTAACCTAGTATAGCTTAGCAGAACTTTTCCTAGCCTAGCATTAACTATCCTATTAGACCCTAAGCAAGCATAGCTTAGTATCGTCTAGCCTAACATACTATATGGTATCGTAGCAGAGCATTTTGTAGACTAAATTAGCATCGTATATCTTACCCTTGTACATTATAGCTTAGCATAGTATAACCTAGCCTATAATAGCTTAGCATAGTATAGCCTATTTTAGGCTTGCCTAGCAGAGTATAGCATATTATAGCCTAGTCTAGTCTAGCAGGGTAAGAGTATCGGCCGAAACAAAGTAATTCCTGGGCTATCTTCGGGAAGACTTTGGCAATTATATCATTCGAAAGAAAATCTGAAACAACATCAAGGTTTCAAAATTCGTTAAAATCGGCCGAATAGTTATGATGTTACTGGCCAAACAAAATAAGTCTCGGGTTAACGTTGGGAGAACTTTGGCAATTATATCATTCAAAAGAGAATGTAAAACAACATAAGGGTTTCAAATTTCGTTGGAATCGGCCAAATAGTTATGATGTTATTACAAAAACAAGAGAAAAATAAAACGGGGACCGACCGACTGACCGATGACATAGTGAGATGTAGAGTTGCTCGCGACTAGACTCGCACGCGACTAAAAATAAGTGATCGTAAAACATTGATGAGAAAAAAAACTAATATTAAGAAGGGTTGACATTCTTTCTCCTACTATCCTGCTTTTGTATTATTAGAACATATTTACACCCCCCAAAAAAGACATTTTATTGTGAATTAAAAGTAATAATAATAAAGAAATCAACATCTCCACCCATCCCTCCTATATACCCCATCATTTATAGGAATTAATAGTTATTTGGAAACTCTAATCATAATGTATGCATTAGCTTCCCCAAAACTCTTAGAAATGAACTAATCCTGAATAAGTTCCCTTCCCCTAATAAAGTAGTTGTGTATAAAATTCCCAGTTAAAATTGTGAAAAAATTGTATTTTGGACAAACTGAACGTGCATATTGCAGATGGTTTACGAACACAAGTATTATGTACATACAGACAACGAGTGTAACCCTTTATTTCAACATATGAGGTATACTAATCACAAGATCAATTGAAAACCCCCCAGAAAAATAACATGATAATAAAGGTATCAGGAAGTTTCTCTGGGAAATTTTATGTATGGGCAGTTTCAATCGAAAGTATGTAATCACTGCTCTGTCTCACGTATGTATAACTGAATAGAAAAGTTATAAACTGTCGCCCTTTGCTAATAGTGCCTCATCTACCAATCGCGGTCAAAGTGTTAATAAAATTAATTAATAAAATACCTAATTAGCATTTTTCCTTCCAATATTTATGATTAGCAATAAATAGATAATGAAATAATCAAAAATAATCAGCTGACCAGTCCTACTACTTACGGACAAACGATACAATTATGCTGTTTAGAGAGTAAGCTGTACAGAAAAATCTTCACGTGATAGAGGTCAACTATAATTTTAAAATCAACTTGTCTATTATAGTCTAAATATAGTCTAAAAATGAACTCAACTTAATTATGTTCAAAATTGTTCCACAGTGAAATCAATAGATTATTTGGATAAAACTTTCTTTACACAATAATCATTTTTGTCTTTGTTGTTCGTCTCATAAAAAAGACCATATAATTTCGTGTAATCAAGTTATATTCCAAATAATTGTATCACATTTATAGATGACGACATACCCCTGATTTAAATTGCCCATACTTATTTTTTCCCGAAGAAACCACGATACCGATTTTTTATGCTATCTCTCGATCTAAAGGACAGAGGAGAATTTATTTCCTTTCAGAAGTAGAATTGTCTTTATGTTTACTTTTCAAATGGCAATAATGTTAGTATTATTGTACACATTGATTTGTTAATGCTAATAAACGCTCCTTATCGTATTCTGAAAACAATACATAAAAATATTTATACAAGGGGATAACGGACCTTATATAAGCTTCTTTTTTTTTGTTTTACTAAACTTGTGACTGTTCACTTATTTTTTATTCACATAATTTTTCCTTTCTTTTAGATCATGTCTGCCTCTGCAACTTCTCTGCAACTTCTTGTTATATCTGTGGCAATTTTACCATTCCCATTCAAAGAGCTAACATCAATACATTTATGAAACAAGCCTATTTTTCCTATTTCAAAGAAATAATTGTCATCAAGACAACCTTTGGTCCCTTCACAAGGTGTGTAAGCAGTGTGTCGAGAGATAACGGTTGTGGACCAAAGGAACACGTGAGATGATAGAATTTGGTATGCCGATGATTTAGTGAGAGCCATCAGTTCATTGCATATACTGTTACTTTTGTTTAGTGAAATCCTCAAGACATAAGAATAAAAACAAATGTAAAAGTGAGTATTCTAGTTTATTATTAGGTATATATCCAGTGCCTAGCTGAAATCCCCTTGCGTTTTGTGTTCAACTGCCCTCTCTTTGAGATCTGGATCATTGAAGAATTCAGTAACAGCAATAATGTAGATATTAAAAGTGATGATGACTCAGCTTGAGCAAAACTTGCTTGGAAAGGAGCAAAGTTATCCTATTTTATAGCAAATGGAAGTGTATTTCGGTATTACTTTCGAAAAGATCGTAGCTTTGTTTGTGTATTGTTATAACATACAGGGTATACCGAAGGAATTGGGAATTCTAATCTACAATTCAACTGACTAATGACTCTTCATCGTTAGCTTAAAGTATGTCCTCCTCCACAATGGCAATATACCTGGTGCACTCCAAGTTGGGCATTCACTTACTCTTCGTGAAGAACCTTGAGACATAAAGAGAGTCATCCAGTTGTTGCAATATCACAAACACAATTGGATCGTCTGTGTTAACTTTAAAATGGTATGCTACCTTATTGGTCAGCAACGTAGGTACACAAAGTATCCTTGCTCTTGGTGCATGTGGGACAGCAGAGCTCGAGAGAAGTATTGGGCGGAAGCAGGGTGCGCTCGCCGCAATTCCCACCCTTGCCATTAAATAATACAGGTTTTTCATGCAATGTCTTTGAGCAGTTTGCGCTGATTTCGGGGTGCACCGAATTTACACGTCTGCAGGTCCGATTTCTATGGCCGAAGTGGTGGCAATAGTAACAACGCGTAGATGGCACGAATGCATTGACGCAGGAGCGATACCAACTAATCCTGACGTACTCAAGGAGCCTGTTAAGATCGAAAGTAAAGAAGAATTTAGAGGCGTGGCTTGAGCACCCTCCCCTGTTTTCTGATTAAAAGTTTGTTCTTGATGGCTCCTTGGTCAGCCAACCTTTTGTTAATGTCTTGTAAGGAGTAGTCTGCGAGTTCCTCGCATAAAACACCTTTCACAAAACTCATGGTAGTGTGTTCTGTCACCTGCGCGAGCGAGCCATCAATTGTCCGAAGAACACTAACTAAGGCCACTTGGGCATGATCCACCGCATTCACTAGAAGGGTTTCGCCATAGAAGCAGAAGACCTTCGGTTCTCTTCCTAGAACCCTAGCTAATGCCTGGCGCTGATGGAGGATGTGTCTTTCAGACAGCGTGTGAACAGAAGTAGAACGGACAATCAAGAAACGCTTGAAGTCGAATGTCTCGAAGATGCTGAAAAACCTGTCAATCGGGTACCCCGACTACATCGAGGTTCTACTCACCTTATTTGCAAATTTATTCGCCATGGTTTTGGCTGGGTTTCACCACCCGAGGGCACCTCGACGCTAAACGTACCAGTTATGGATTGGTCATCTAGAGAAATGGAAAGGGACTCTTATCCCAAGCACCTCCCAGAAGGCGAGGAACCCTTAGTATTATTAGTCTTGTTGCTTTTCTTTTTATTCTTTTTAGGAGAGGGCGGAGAGTGAACCCGAATCCTCCTACCCCAGGAGGGGCCGCAAGGTTACACGAGTTAGCTTTAGCCATTTTCTTCACAATGGGAAAGTCCAAGGTTGACAAAGAGCTCCCAACCGGGCAAAGGGTCCGTCCTCTCCTCATGAGTCATCGGGGGACTTTGCCGACTCAGAAGGATCTTGCACAACGACAGACTTTGGCACGGAGTTGTCATTCACCGATTCTTTATTCGCCCACTTTGAAGAGCCTTTCATTTATACCTCAAGAGGGGCTTCGAAGTGACCTTACCTTCCCAAACTGCCCTGGATGCCGAGCGGGGACTCTTTAGGCCTATGACCTGTAAGACAAATTTGTGGGTCCAGTAAGTCGACTTCCATCGGGGAATAAAGGGGCACAGGCACGCCAGCCCCATTCGAGCCCATTATACATGTTTGTAGTGCAACGTGTGGCGAACTCTTGCTCATCTAGAGGGGTCACCCTATTAACCCACTCCTACCGGGAGCGGTCAATCTTAGGCCGTTTGCTTGTTACCTTCATTGTGGATCCCTCTAAAAAAGAAAGAGGGGACGCCGTTAGTACCTAAGAGGAACTATCCGAGGGTGACTCAAGAGAAGGGGGGGTTAGGTCCTCTCAAGGTTAGGTCTAGAATTATTTGATTTTTGCAATAACATCATAACTATTCGGTCGATTCTAACGAAATTTGAAACCTTTATGTTGTTTTATATTTGGGGGAATGATAGAATTGCCAAGGTCCTCCCAAGGTTAGTCCCGTAATTATTGAAAGTTTCGAAGGTCGTAAGGTCATAAATCAGTATATGTGAAGCACGCGACCTTTTGGGCAGCAGACCTTGTTTAGTTTTATTAGACTTCAAAACCAACGAAGGCTTTACCTACTCAGGAGAGAATTGAGAACATTTAATATGAATTCAACTTTCCAACGGATTCGAAGGAGAGATTAATTTTGGGGGCTAAATTATTCTTATAGAGTGAATATTATTGATAAATTATATATGTAAGAGATATAATGCTTACATGAGTAAATGAAACTTGCTATTCAAGATACGCAGAGTTATCGATTCGTGCCATTCGCAACATCCGAATTATTTATACTGATTATTATTTGATATATTATTTAGCGCTCATCTGGCAAATGTTTAAAGGGGCACAAGTCCCCCAAATGATATTACAGCCTAATGCTAGGTTAGATTAAGACAAAAACAAGCAAAAAACATATATAAAAGAAAGGTTAAAAAAAAACAAAGGCTTTTTTCTGGATGTAGTTAGTAAGAATTTTCTCTAATTAGAAATAAGGAAGAGTTTTGGAATGAAAATTTTATTTGGCTAAATTAGATTTATTTAGACTCCACTCCACTACACATATGTAGAGTATTGGAGGGAAACGTAGTGGAGAACTTCAGTTGGTCGGGTATGAGAGTTGCGCGGGAGAATGGAGTGAGGGAATGAGATCAAGACTACTGGAGGGAAGGAGAGAGAAAATGTCTCGATCTTTCTGAATGAAAAATCGGCGGGAAAATTCTGAAGTTCGTCTTTCTCGCGGCAAGTATTGGCGTGTTGTCTCTGCTCTCTGAACAACATTTTCTTTCCTTTTTTTGTTAAACTCAACAACTCTATTGATTGGAGGAAATTAAACCCATAGAGACATGAGTTCGGAAGAAGTGAAAAGAACAATCGTTTTGTTCCGCACCTGGCTTCAACCTCTGATGTCATCTCGACGAGAGAGCTCGGCCAAAATCGGGGCCCAGATAGAAGAGTGAACGACTCATGATATACCTTCTTGCTCAACCTTGTGGTAAGATAGGAAACTGAACCGAAATGTTTTCTTGTTCGCACTGTGCATAGACGTGTGTGTGAAAATTTGTGGGTCCTATGAGAACAATGCACACTCACAACTATAATGTGTGTCTAGAGATTATACGCAATATCTCGACAGCGTCTCATCATTTTCCATTAAATGTTTAGAGAACTATTTTTTCAGACATGTATATGAATATAAGTACAATTTAATAGATACAACACTCATTATCTCAGGTTTTACATAGTTAATAGTGGATTTTAGGAAATTCTATTAAAACATTCGTCCAGACATCTTTTGCAAAGCAATTCTTTGATAAAATGGCCAGGGTAAAGAAGAAACTTTTCTAAGAAGAGAAAAATTATATCATGAATGAATTAGGTAAAATAAAGTCGTCTCTGTAAATTTAGGAAAAACAAAGGTATAAAGATTACACTGTAGAAAATTGTAGAGAACGGCATTCAACTGAAAATGGGTTTTAACCAGAATTTGGAAGTATTAATTACCATTACAGATTTTTTTTAAATCATAACCTAATGGATAAAACCCTCATGCTAGCAGCAACCCTATTTTTCAACCTCCTAGGGCTCCTTCCCTCCCGAGAGAAACAAGGTATAATGCTCTCATGATACTTTCTACGGTTAGAAATAAGACTAAAATACCGCTATACCCCCAAATTAGAAAGTTAAAGGGTTTTTATGGGCTGATATGCATAAAAACTGACTTTAGCAATGTTATTTCCACAGACGAATCCAGAGTCACTATCAAAATACATACATCAACTGAAACATTAACCAAACGAAAAAAAGGAAAATGAGGATTGCTGATTTGGGCTGCAATAAAAGATGAGAAAATCACTTGTCTTTATGTAGAACAAATCTGCAAATAATCAACAATAATTCATTATATTTTCTTCATATATGGCAATTATATTTCATATATTCCTTAAATATTTTGCTCATGAGAGTCTTAACTTCATGGAGAACTTACCATAAAATGCAGCTGTTTTAAGAGAGCTGTGCATATTTTCGATATATGCATATAATCACTAGACACACTTTAGTGCCTTATGCCTCATCGAGGGAAGCTGTTGAGATGTTTGCAAAGAACGTGTAGGCTTCGCTTATCTCACAAAAGTGGGAAAATGATAAGCCTTGAATTTATATACACTGATATTTCTCCTGGTTTACACTCTCGAAATTTATCATATAAACATTCACTTCCTAAATATGTGGCTGAAAAATTCCCATATCGTTTTCCTGGACAGCGGGTCAACAAAAGGCCAGGGCCTAAATATGGCGTCGTTGATCTTGCAACCCTCTTGCTGAAATATATTATTCTGTGTGCAAGTTAATGCCTTTTATTAATGGTTTGACCTTGTTGCCAAGGCTCTCCATTTGATCTGATTAATCTGCATTGATGTGTCAAAGGAAAGGGTGGATGGAATTTGAGTGGTATATTCATTAAGAGAAAAAGGGCTTAGTCTATAGGAGCGGTTTACTGATGCTGGTGATATGATAGACGATTAAAAGTGGAAGGAAGATTTGTTTGCGTTAGAGTGAACAGATTGTGACCAGTTCAGATTAATGGATGAATGGTTGATGCACCGATTCGATACGGATGTCTACGTTTGAGGATTAAGCACCTGAAGCTGAAATTTTCAAGTGTTAAAATCTGCATAAATCTAGTGTATAGACCAATTGGTGATAAAGTGAGATTAAGAAGTAAAGGTTGGAAGGACTGGTGGATGGAATTGAAAACAAGTATCGAATAATGGAATTAGAAAAAATGAACAGACGAATAGACAATGAATGAAAATACTGTGGTAAATTCTTTTATTTAGACCTATCGATAATGAAAATCAAAAAGATGTAAGGTAAGATAAACATCTATTGAGCAAATACAATTTTCATGGCAAAGATGTGCCTAGGTGATACGGGCTAGGCCAATAAGTAAAGGTGTGTTCAAAGGTATGAGAGTTATGTGTATGGGGCTGTCTGGCCTAATAGTTTTGATTTTTATAAATTTAATGGACCGTGGATGAAAACACTTTATACTGACATGCCACAAACACTTTTCATTTTATAACTCTAAAATGATAAAAATTAGAGCTAAATAAAATGCTAAAATTCAAAATAAACATCCAAAAAATCTCGAGGTTGAGATTTATCACAAATTTTCAAACAAATTTGAGTTAAAAACAAGAAATAATCAAGAAATCGAGACTCGTAAAAATGATCTCATTTAAGCCACTCTCGGAATCTGTGTCTCATTTAAACGAGATTTTTTCCCCTCGAATATAAAGCGAAATAGTAACGAGGGCAACTTCCGCTGGCAGTGGTGAAGATGGAGGAAGCGAAAATGTGTCGAAGATATACTACCGCGCATCCTCATGCTCGCATTGAGGTAGGGAAGGCACATAATCATCAGATGTGAGCCGCAGTAGGGTTGCCCCATGCCCTCACATTACATAACCTAGCGGGGTCGAAAAAAATGGAAAATATTGATACTGTATAGAAACAGAGTACCGCAAAACCTCTAGGGCCGGGACATCATGCTACTTCTCCAGGTGTTATGTGTAAGTCTACATAACGCGTTTTTCAAAAGTTATGTTACACTCAGGGGCTTTTTTTATCTTTCGAGGGGTTTACTTAATATAAAAGTTCCGCCAAACAAACTTAAAGTTCTATTTTTCGAGCACGCGTCATGAAACATATTTTTCATTCTGTGCAGCTGTGTTTAAATGGAACTGAAAAGATTCGAGATCTCTCCTCTCCGGCGTGCGACTCACGGGAAGTCGGACATCGCCAAACGTCCATACGTCAGGTGTATGACCGTCCACAGAGTTGTGGAGAGGCTTAAGAACAGGGAAGATCTCAGAGATTGACCTCGTCTAGTCAGTCCTCAAGTTGTCAACCGTTTGGCTGTGACAACGGACTCCAAAGTTGCTCCGAAGCTCAAAATGACTGCTCTCGCGAATAAGAAAAAGAAGAAGAAAATCTCGATGGCCACAGTGTCCAGGACCGTCAAAGAGGATGGCAGCAGCAGTTTTAGGTACGTAGAAAGGCCTCTGCTCAGCAGCCACATGTGAGAACAAGGTCGGGAGCGTTGTCTTCTCCTTTTCAACGACTGGAAAGGTCACGGCAATCTAATTCTATTTTTTATGGTGGAAAGAACTTTTACGGTCGATTCGGTCATCAACAAACAGAACAGCCGCGTGATAAGCTTAGACCAGGCCTCCGTGATGATGCTGGCTGACATCATGGCTTCAAATGGTGAGAAGATGCCGCCAGTGTGGATCGCTGCCGGTGACAGGATCACCACAGCCGATTACAAGGACATCTTGGTGATTAAGTCCTGTCGTGGGTGAGGGATATCACAAAAAAGGAGGTGTATTAACATGTAGCCTAACATGCCAATTTTATTTATTATTCTTTTAATTTTAGGATCCTTTCTGGCGACTGCCTATTAGGGCAAAGGTCGCTGTACTCACACAAGAGCCTACTATTAAGCTATATTAAAGAAAAACAGATAACAATATGTAAATAATAACGATAAAAAGTACAAAGGCTAAACAAAACAACAACAAAAAAGGCAACAAGAAGGAAGCTCGCGCCGACGTCGGGGAAAGGCACGCCTCCCCCCGGCGCAGGCAGGAATAAGCGACCTACAAAAATAAGTGTTAAATAAAGTGGAGGAGGCCAGTCTCGTTGAAAAAGTACATAGTCCGCAGTAGTGATCCCGCTCGTCTCGGTAGCGAGACGTAACGTGCGCGAAGATCACTTAGACTAGGATATTCAACAAGAATGTGACGAACGGTCTGGTAGACACCACAGTCGTCACAATAAAGCACAGGCGAGCGCTCTATCAAATAGCGGTGAGGCCCACGAGTGTGTCCAATTCGAAACAGACAGAAAACAAGCTGAAGCCGTCGCGTAATTGGGTGGTAAGTCCATGGGAACAGTTACCGCGCAAAGGCACGTAACATTAAGCCCGCAGGGCAGCCCTTATCCCTACCATGTTATCGTTGTGAGGGAGAGCGAAACACTGGTCTGGTTTTTGGCACCCCCATTGGCGCGCTCATTCCTCGCAATTCCTATATGTGCAAGAACCCAGCAGAAGATAATATCGACATCCGCCTGGCTTGACAAGCTCGTAGCGTCACGGATATCGCGAACCAGGGTATGCGAAGATTCTAATGCCCCGAGAACACACAGGGCGCTTTGTATGTCGCTATAAAACACAATCCGGTCTCCTAACTGAGCACGTCGCGTTATCTGTAGTACCGAGCAGTGTATTGGAACCAGCTCTGCCGTAAAGACAGACGCAGCGCCTTGCGATATGTCGTGTAAACCGACTCACTTTTGTGACTTGGAGCCATCCGTATACACTGGCATGGTTCCAGCGTGACACGAAATGTGCTCCAAAAAGGCTGAACACAATACTCCTGGTGCTGTAGTAGCTTTGGGAGCTGAGGCGTGGCGACAAATGGTCAAAGGTGGTACCCAATAGGGTGGCGTCTTGGGCAGAACCAAGGGTACCACCGGCCCGAGAGCTATACAGAGTTCTCGAACGAGTTTCCTACCCCTAACTCAGAAGGCTTAAGTTATGACTGGCGTCTCTTGGCAGCATAGGAATCGTCGAGATCAGCTGCGGATACAGTGAGAACTTTTAGCGACTGAAAGGGGCTCTGGGCTCGCGCGTACAGGCGAATGATGCACTGTACACGACGGAGAGCGAGTTACATCTCCCCAGCATAGTAGACTCCCAATGGGGGATGTGTGGAAGGCACCGGACGCCAGCAGAAGGCCGGTGTGGTAGATCGAATACGCCTTCCGCAATACACGCTCGGCTGCGGATGCATAAAAATCGAATCCATAGTCGAGCTTCGAGCGAACAAAGGATCGATGAAAAGTAAGGTAGTAGCCATATCAGCGCCTCAGGCGCTGAACGTCACAAAGCGAAGAATACCCATTGCGCGAGTACAACAGACCTTAACTTTGTCAAAATGAGCCTCAAATACAGCAACATGCCAAAGGACTTCATCCTCAACGTGTGTGCAGCCTTCAGATCTTGCCTGGAGCGCGTGCTCGCCACCAAGGGCGGTCACATTGATTAATATTACAATATTTACGAATATTTTGATGTTAAAAAAATATAGACGTGTCGACCTACATGAAAACTACCCCTGTTTTCTTTGTTGAAAACGTTGTAATGAGTGCAACAGGACTTTTACAATACCCGTTAGTTTGTCATTTTAAGGTGTCATTCTATGGTGATATTTTGTGGTGTCACTTTATGACGTCATTTAAAGGTGTCATTTTAAATCAAATATGATCTCATGCTATGATGTAAACTAAAGACCATCGTATATTACTTTAGTCATGTTATATACATATGAGTTCAATTGCTGAAAATGAATTGGGATCTAAAAAGATTTTTGTATTCTTCTATTCCTTTAATTAATTTTGTCCTTTCATTCAGATATTCTTTATTCTTTACTCGTCTGACTTTCTTAGAAGACTTCATTTTTCGACTTGTGTTCAAAGCGTTTCCTTTCCCACACGAAAATTATACATGGTAATAGTCGCTAATGGCGCGACTTCTTATTGGAGTGTGTGAATTTAATCTCATTCAAAGGTATCACTAATTGCATTAATTATTTTCTTCCTCTCGGGAAAGATGGGGAGCCTTTTTCTTACGAGATGGAAAGAAATAATCTCTTTCATATTCCTTTCAAATCACCTCTCTCCTTAATGGCAAAATAAGCCAATTAGTGGTGCTTGAATACAATAGCGAATAACATTTTAATTAAAAACACTCTATGAAGAATTTCATGTAAATTTAGATTTTAATATAATAATAATAATTATTATAGATGTTTTATATGGTTCCCTTAAAGACCTAAAGCAATTGCATGGCGCCTGTCCATCGACTAGGATAGGTAGGGGTCGGCAAGATATGGCCCGCATGCTGGTTATGGCCCATCCGCTAAAATTGTCCGGCCCGCAATCCACACACGAAATATCTTATCTACCCGGCCCGTCGTGTCTAGAAAAGAAAATCTAAATTTTAGATTTTTATTTCTAGACTTTTAGATTCTAAAAGTAACTTGTAGACCCGTTTAATCTTGAGAGGGTTTTTTGAATATTCGAGAACAATCAGTTATCAAGAATTTATGCGAGAGCATTGTGGATAGTTCTGCCTCTGTATAAATTCCGCTGAGAATGTTAGATTAAGGTAGTCCATTTCAGAAAACCATTGAGGTTAGATGTGTTTTGACATAACAAGTGAATTATTATATTCGACGAATCTACATAGTTAACTTTAAAGTGACTTAAACGAAGGTAATTAAGTCTCAAACATTATGTTAAGAAATTGTGAAATAAATTGTTATTCAATTAATAAATGGTTTTAAATGATTTAATTAAATTATCAAACATGTCTATTTCTTTAGTAGAATTACTTAACAAATAGTCTCCCATGTAATTTACAAAATACATTGAAGTAAATCAAATTTTTATGGCTAACTATGATATTATGCATTTTAGCATTTGAATAACGTTTATCCTTAAAAATGAGGAAATTTAGTTCTGAACTATATTGATTTTTGTGGAATAGTTATAAAGAATGATTTCTCATTGAATGAGGGCCCCTACATAATCATCCTATAACAAAAAATGAATCTATTATTTTTTCTGAAATTTGGCATATCAACTAAGAAGGTGTTAATGAATGTTTTTGATAGTTTTGTAACATTGGAACTAACTGGCAATTTATTTTTTTAGGAACGCCCTAATGGCAAAAAATCCCCTCAGGAAGGTCGATACGGAGTATCGATTTCTTTCAAGACACATCGACAGAAAAGTACTTCTTTATTTAAACTTCGGTAATGCCATTTGCCGTATTTGCCATGAAAGTGTTGCCGTAAATAAGGAGTTCAACATCAAGAAGCACTATGAAACGAAACATCCCAAGTTCACTAAATTTATTGGGCAAAGGAGGAAGGACGAAGTTCATAAACTTAAAAAAGTGAGTTTAGAAAAAGAAAGTTCGATATTCTAAAAACGAAACATGGAATCAGAAAAAAATACACGTACCAGCTACGAAGTGTCGAAATCGATAGCAGAAAACATGAAACCTTTCACTGATGGGGAATTTGTGAAAAAATACTTGTTTGCTGTAGTAGACATTTTATGTCCCGAGACAAAAACTTTATTTTCTAGGGCTGTCTCTTTGCAAGAACAGTTACGCGACGAATAAAAGAAATGTCAGCGGATCTGAATATAAATTTATAAAAATCATTGCAACAAGTCGTAGAATAGGATCAAGTTAACCTTTCTGCGTTTACGAGTGCGTGGCAGATTTATAACATAGGCAGAGTGCAAATAATTGAATGTAGGTTGGCCACAGTCGACAAAAATAACTTTACTAATATGCAAATTAATATTATTTTATAAGATCAAAAGTAGTTTTTAACCGAGCTATATACACATTAGATGTACACGGGTATCAGTGGCTAAAAGGTGGGGAAGTGGACTTGGCGAGGACGGTCACCGTACAAACAAACGAACAATATTGACCGAGAGACGCTCGAATGACCTTGAGCGTATACTAAGCCGATGATGAAGGCTTTACTCGGTGGGGGTGTTAGAGAGAGCACTTGCACAGGAGAGTTGCGCGTTGCTGTTACCTCGAAGATTTGGTCCGAGGGAGTAATCCTTGCCTTGGCATAAAGTTCAAACAATAGTCTCTTGATAATGACTATGACGGGATGAACTTAAATCTTGCTTTCGAATAACACGAATAGAGACTAAGCGCGCTGCGTTTGAGGAGCGGGAGGAAGCTGGTTGAGGTAGACTTACGTAAATTAACGAGAATACCGGGAGCTTGAGGGGTTCTGTGAGAATTGTGCAAAGTCCAACGGAACGTGAATAGCGGGTACCAACGGGAAAGTGCAGACGGCCGATACGGACGTAGCAGGGCGGATAGCGAATACTTACTTCCAACTCTTACGCTGGAGAATTTATAGGGATCAAATGGAGTTTTACCTCCTCCATCGAAGGGAAGGGTTCTAGGGTCAGACGCATCGGCAGACGAGAATAATCTCAGCCTTTTAGCGCGAGTGCGGAAAGGTTCCTAAGTCGGCGAGGCGAACTTTGTCTAACTTCATATTGGAGCTTCTGGGCTCTCAAACTTGTCGCAGCTTTCTGTAATGGCGGCATTTCAGGTCACCGCAGCATATAATAATTTCACATCTCCATTAACGCAGATAAAAAGTGTCGCCCAGGTGTCTGTTATCTCTCTCTCTCTCTCTCTCTCTCTCTCGCCATTGAAAAAGGCGGCGTGTATCTTTATCTCTCTTTCTCAGATCTCTGACACAACAATTTAAAGTTCTTAATAGCCCCTGATGAGAGCACCGATTCTACCTACACAGCACAAGACGCACTGTTTGTACGGCAAGTAAGCAAAACTTTCGAAATATTTGAAGAATTTGTTCAACTGGTACCTATAAAAGACACTACGACAAGAGCAAACATTTTTGAAGCACTGCTCTAGTGTACTACAAACATGAATCTGGAAGGCTTCGGAAGTAAACACAATGTCATCATCAAAGTGCACTGCATAATCGACCCAGAAGCAGTGTGCGCTAGGAAATAAAATTTGAAGGGCGTGATGAAAGTAGTGGTGAGAGCAGTAAACGAGATTTTGTCCAAGGGGTTAAACCACCGTCAGTTTCGACAAATTTTAACGGAATCAGAAAATCAATATAAGGATTTGATTTACTTCTGCGACGTTTTCTGGCTCAGTCTAAGCGCTATGCTGCAAAGAGTATATGCACTGCGGGAAGATATAGCTGGATTCCTTGAGAGCAAAACCATAAATGTCAGAATTTCTCGATCCCAAATGGCTTTCAAGACTGGAATTTCTAGTAGATTTAACACCCCTTTTTTTATAGCTTGACTTTGCAGCTTGAAGGAAAAATCAATTAATACATGACATGTGGAAACACATAAACGTATTTGAAACAAAACTACGATTGTGGGAATTTCAGCTAGACAAATCAAATTATGCTTAGTTCCCTACACTACAGGAGATTAAACCTAAGAATGGCAACATATTTTTGACTGTGAAATGTGATGAAAGAATGGAATTTTTCTTTTGGTTCCCTGTCATGCGATCTAAAACTGTTTGCTACTCCTTTTGATGTAGAAGTATACAACGTACCAGAAGAATTTCAAATGGAACTCATTGACATGAAATGCAATGAAGTATTAAAATCCAAATTTCACGAAAGGTTGTGTCTCCTTTGGATTTTTATAAGAAATATCTTTTTGAACACAGGCTGCATACCAACTTAACTGGTCTTGCGATAAAAATTGCATCAGTGTCAGGTAGCACATATGCGTGTGAGCAATTATCTTTCAAAGTAAAATACACCAAAAGTAAGCTAAGGCCACTAATCACGGATGACCATTTAGAAAACGGACTGCGTCTGGCTTCAACCTCTTATCAACTGATGTTGAAAGACTTTCGAGCCTAACTGTTTCCCTTATAAATATCAATAGTTCAATGTAAAATGTATAAAGTATACGAACTAAAATAAACATAATCTATTATAATTTATATTTTCATGTTTTACTATTATTACTCGTACCTTAATTTATTTATTATTAGGCACCAACTATAACATCTAAAATTATAATAGTTTAAATTTTAGAATGTAAATTAATTATTAATATGGCCCTCCATCACTTCATAGACTTTGCTTCTGGCCCGTAAGCTGAAAAGGGGTGTTGACCCCTCACAAGGAAAAGACCTGACTGAAAGTGTGAGTTATCAGAGCCCGCTTGAAAGCGCCACCCGAGGAAGAAGAGCGTATACCAGCCAGCAGACCATTAATTCTAAAGCTCAGAAGTAAATACAGAGAAGGTACCATGATCCATGCAGTAGAGATGTGTGAGAAGAACCGAAAACAGGATTGCACTTGACGAGCGAAGGCTCTTTGTTGTCTGGATGCAGCCAGAATGGGAGACAGGTAAGGGGGGAAAGTTGCAGTGTTTTGGATTTTAAATGTGAGGGGACTTTAAAAGTAATTCAACACTCTTCGACGAACGTGAACTCGAGTCGCAAAGTTCTGGACAAGTTTAAAGGAACGAATTGTAGTGCTGGCGGCTCCAGCGAGAAGAGCTACGGTAATCAAGACGAGAGGTAACAAAGTTATGGATAGCTATCTCGTAACTGTTTCACTCAAAGTGGGACCGGATACGACTGAAATTACGAATAAAGACGAGAGTAATTAGCTGATATTAGCAACAGGCGATTTGAAATCGAGTTGACTCTCAAAGGAAACTTCCAGATTCTAGCGTTGTTAAAGAACGCGATCAGGCAGCCACCTAGATTGAGATGGGGGGCGGGGGACATTTTTACATCAAGCGACATCTGTTTTGGTGCTCATCAAGAGAACCTCAGTTTTGTCATGGTTAAGTTTGAGGAAGTTATTCGATATCCACTATTATTTCCCAACCTTCTAAGTAATTAGAGGTGAATTAACCCTTGACACTAAATAATATGGGCCTAAGAAAAGAAAAATTTCTGCAAGCGTTTCGAGCTAGACGCTACGCAACACCTTGCAGGAAGCGATGGCGATTTGAGGTGGAGCATCCACGGATTCAATCAATCGGTTACAATGTGTTATGGTAACACATGTCTGTTTGGTGAGAAGATTTTGACGGCTACCCACCAAAGCAGTGTCGGATATTTCCGGCTGTCGTGGTTATCTTGCGTCTTCTTTCTACCAGCTTGTTGGAGGTACTTCTCAGAGCCTCATAGTTTCTGAGTTTTGAATTTTCAAGGACATTTCAGTAGAGGTTTGCTTGATTGGGGATTCAGCTTCTCCAATACGAAGCTTCATTTTTTAATAGCTTAAATCGAGAACTTCGCGTAAGTATTAGGTCGAGGAATAAGTTCTTGCGTTTTTTTAATGTTGTGTTGATTTCAGTTTTGTTGACGTGATTTGTGCACATATTAAGAAACAATAATAAATAATGAGAGCAAGATTTGCAAAGGTTAGGCTACGTCTCTTAACAGCGTAGATTATTAGACTTTTGCTTAGGCTACATCTTGAAGTTGAGTAATACATAAGTCATTGCAGTTTATTTAAAAGTTGTGTTAATTTAATTTTTGTTCTATACCCGCAAAATGGACTGTTAAGTTGAAAGAAAGGCGCATTTTCGACACTTGTTGTTATTAATTTTCAATCGAGACGGGAACAATGCAAACGCAGCCAAAGCTCATCGCGATATTTGTGCTGTGTACGGAGAAAATGCTCTATAAGAAAAGACAGCTCAATGGTGGTTTTCACGTTTCAAAAACGGTCATTTCAATCTTAATGACGAAGAACGTTCTGGTCGCCCCATTAAGTTGGATGAAGATCGATTGAACGACCTTCATCTTGAAAATCCTCGTCAATCAACTAGAGAATTGGCTGTACAATTGCCGTGTGATCATAAAACTGTAGTGAATCACCTTCATTTGATGGGGAAAGTTTAAAAACTCGGTGCATGAGTTCCGCACGCTTTGAGTGAAAGCAACAAACTTCAACGTTCCACGATTGCCGCAGGTTTACTTGCTCGTCACAAGGCTACTCGTGGATATAAGGAAAGATTTCTTCACCGCATCATCACTGGCGACGAAAATTGGTGTCTTTACGTCAACATGAACCATCGAGAACAATGGCTTAGTCCCAATAAAAAAAAACACTTCGTCGATTAAAGCAAGGACTTCATCCACGAAAGACGATGCTGTGTGTGTGGTGGGATTGTGAAGGCATCATTCTTTATGAGCTCCTTGCGAACAACGAGATTTTCAATGCAGAACTCTACGTTCAACAAATGTATCGACTCGCCAAAGCTATTCGTGAAAAGCGACCTCATCGACGTTATGGAGTCCTTCTGCAACACGACAATGTTCGTCCTCACATTGCTAATATGACAAAAGACGCTATCCAAACGCCTAAATTGGGAAATCCTGCCGAATCCACCATATTCTCCAACTCGGCTCCATCGGATTTCCATCTGTTCCGATCCCTCTCCAACAATTTGCGCAGCGTTTCGTTCAATACTGATGTGGAATTAAGAACCTATTTAGACGAATTCTTCGAGTCAAAATCCATAGATTTGTATTGCAGAGGCATCGAAAAACTAGTTGAACGTTAGGAAGAAATCGTAAATAACAACGGAGAATACATTATTGATTAAATTGCATATTGTTATCAATTAAAAAAAAGGTTTTTCTGAAATCTCTAATGGTAATGAATAAATATGATAAAACCGCAAGAACCTATTCCTCAACCCAATAACAACCACGGACGCAACATTTATCATTCATCGATGCACCACTATCGCAATAGTGGTAGTCGGTGGCAGTTGATAAAAAAAAACACAATAATAGTTTTACTTCATGTATTCTTCTTCGAGCCAGCTACCTCCATTAAAAGGGCCTGAATGTTTCTTGTTGGGAGGAGGGTAGTCATTTGCAGCCCATTTATACAAAAGCAGGAAACCGTCTGTTTGCGATGGACATCATTAATCCAAGATGGCGTCAAATATAAAAGTAAGTGTGTAGCAGCTTGGAGAGAACTGCAAGGTTTTTATTAATGCTTATCATAATTCTTAACTTTCGGGGGAATCATTAGGATTACAACCATAAACATTTTTCGAAGGAGCTTCCTTACGACTTACAGGCTGTTAGACAGCACTCTCATAAAAATCGATGGCTTAGCTCTCATTTAGATCTGTTGGCGTCTACTTTAACAGACTAATCCTCTCTACCAACCTGGACGAAACAGTTTCGTATCTTATGACCATCACTTATCATGAAACCAAACTTAACGAATTTTTACCACCTCCAAATGAATCGGCAAAATATTTCAAAAGTTCTATAAGTCACTTAAGTAGCTGAGATCTTTATTTTTCTAAAGCAGGATTGATAAAAATAATCCGAAAGAAGATCACTACTTCGCAACCTACAATTGAAGAAATTTGTATGAAGAAGCGGATCTTAAAAGTCTCCTGACTGAAGTCAAAGAGAAAATTGTTCAAATTATACCCGAAGGAACTTCTGATACTCTTACTGAAACAACTACCAGTCATTTATTCTATCGCACTGCAAAGAAGATCAAAAGCATCGTAGAATGTGTCTTCTAATATACAAAGAGTGTGAAGAAATGAATAGAGAATATCATGTTGTGCTCAACAGAGTAAGATATACTGGGTGTTTAAGGGAAATAGTTTTATAAAATTATTTCACAACATGCGAAAGAAGATAGTTTCAGATTTATAGACACCGCCAGATTAATCCTTCAAAATTAACACAAAATTTATCAAAAGCGGCCAGCACCAAAGAAATATAGGCCATAGCACCCCACATTCTGGATAAAGTGTTGTGGTACTTTCATTCGAGAACACTGGAGTGCTTGGAAGCTAATGAAACACACATTTTAAAGTAGATAGTTAAAAGAATAAATAATTTTTATTGAACATGTAACTTTACTTTTTTGAATGGTATATAGTTTATATAAAATAATTATAATATTGAGAATATGTTTTTCACAAAAGCTACCTAAAATCTTCAAATAAAAAAATATTCACAAAAACTTTAAAAAACTGCACAAAAACTCCAACTCAAAAAATTACACAAAAAAATTACCAAAACTGAAGAAAGAATGAAAACAAATGTTTAAATGAGCTCTAAGGGTAACTTAAAAATGCTTAATTAATTAAATCCCAATCAACCAATGAAGTGCTATTCTCGCTAGCCTGGTAGTGAAGACGTTGTATTTCTGGCGTTAAGGCGTGGGTTCAATCTCAGCGAGCGTGGACACAAAACAGTCAGCGACGTCATAAATTGGCCCCTCATTGGGTGGTTACGCTGATACTCAACACCACGAGGGTTAATAACTCATCATGCATCATCATCTACATATCTAATCAAAACACCGCTATCCTTTCCCTTTCCGTCTTCACACCAGAGCATACCATTCTCTCTTTCTTGTTTCGTAATCCTAGGGGCACTCCTCTATAATACTCAACGATCATCGCCTCCCGTTACTTTCAGCTTACAAGTTATTATGATTCAAATCTTTATGAGCATTTCTTTAATCGGTCGGTGGATTTCGTTCACGATACGAGAGACGGATAGCGGCTACTTAATTACACATCTACCAAAACTGGAAAGGTTAAATAAGATTGAATTAGGTTGCAAATATTTTTTTTAAGTATATATAAATTAAGGCTAGGGGGTAGAGATACCCTGAGCTAAAATTGTCCTTTCTTTTATTAAAAGAAATATTCAGATGGTTATAATGCTAAATATGGGTATCAAGATATATGATTTAATTGGCCAAATATGGGTATAAAGATATATGTCTAAATTGCCCAAATATGTGTATCAAGCTTCATTTCATTTTGTTCAGAAGTAAGTCTAGAAGAAACATAAACCTTGCTTTAAGAACTTAGTATGAAAGCAAAAGAGTTTATCAAAAAAAGAATCCATGAAAACCAAAAGTAATAAAACCCCTCTTTAAAGTTTTTTTGTTCAGCATCGAATCACAAAACCGCCAAATTAAAATCTTCAACAAATACATCAATTTCAAATTATAAAATATTACCTGTAAAATTCCAAAATATCCAATTAAGAATTATTCTCAGGTGAAAAGCATTGAAACGGAAAAGCAATATCTTCAAAATTCAAAGACCTATCTGACCGAAAATGAGAGTACTAAATAATCCATAATCGAACTCTAATATCTTTAGCTACAATTAGACCTCGGCCAAGAGACACTTGATAACACTGGGTAATAAAATGTCACGTTTGTCTTATCCTTGGGTTGGAAGTGTTATTTCCCAATTGTTTGTGATTCTATTAAATAAAAAACGTCAATTTTAATCCCCAAACTTTGTTTTGGGGCTAGGACGTTGAATTTTTAAATTAGCCCATTTATGGTAAATAGCATTATTTTGATGAAAAGAGTAAAGAAAAAAAATCAAGGGTGATGTTTTTTTTGCAGTTATGGTATAAGCATGATATATTATATTTAAAAAGTTATAGAATCAGAAATATAGTAGTAATAGCTTTTATTTCTCTTATATTTTGTTTTATTGCGACCTGGACAGCAAAGGCAGTTTTCTTAAATTCCACATAAATTAAGCACTAATTTGGGGAAAAATAAACTGCAGAGCTTTCTAGAACTTTCGAGAATTTTTTATATGTCTGAAGAATTATTTTTACATTCTGTCAACGTAGATGACTGTATAAATGCAAATAATATCTACTCGTCATGGAGAGAGCGGCGTAAATCAGTTTAGGGTGCACGGACGGACTAAAGTTTCCGCTCACTGCGGGCCTCCCGCAGGAGGGGTGCCTGTCTCTCACTTTCTAATTGATTTAAATCGCTGATATCCCTGCCTCTGTAAGCGTCACTTGCCTCAGCATTCAATTCGACGATGATTTCACCCAGATAATCACTTGTCCATAGAGGAATGCGCCTTGGCAAGCTCGTATTACAGCAGCAGAAATTGAAAATCTTAACTCCTACGAGGCCCAGTGGAAGATCCGCACCTACAGGGAAAAGTTCAAAGTAGTCCCCATAGGCAGGAGACTACTTTAAGACGTCATGGTGGGGGATTGACGTTAGCCCTACACCACGAAGTGCAATGTACTCGGAATAAAGATTACTTCAACCGGGTACAAGAAGCACGTCCAAGAGAGAATCACTAACGCCATTGCTGCAGTCAAAAACTCAAACATGTTCAGAAATCTTCATAAAAGCAATAAAAAAAGATCTACAATGCACTTTTAAGATCGACGCTGCTATACCCGGCTGCCCCCCTTGTGTGTTTTGAAGACACAAAAGAGGAAGCTACAAGTGGTGCAGAATTGATGTATCTACCTAATTACAGGTACATACAGACAAGAGAGAAGACGCCAGACAGAACTTCACCGGGAGGCGGGGTTAAGTCCCATTGACATTGTCATAGAAGAACGGAGAAGGAATATGCAGAAACTGGTTAATCGTTAATTGGACGATGATATCGCTCAAATGATTGACCAGAGCAGAAGAGAAATAAGACGCGCCAGATTTCCGAGCTCCGCTGGGTTTTAGCTGGCGGAGCAGAAATGCCGTTCTACGCATGAGAATAGAAATGGTTTTTACCCTAAACCAACTAAAAAACCCGACCGAGAAAAAGATTACCTAATTGTGAAACCTCACCGATGAAGCCACAAATTTATCAAAGAAGACATCCACGAAAAAACAAAAAACACGATTTACACTCACTACAAGATGTACAAAAAAAAAACAAAGACACTAAGCACAACAGTAAAGTGATTAATAAAGTAATTATTACCACAACAGCAAATGCGCATATCATACCCAAGAACATTAATTGTTTTTTGAAGACAAATGGCTTGAACGCCATATTATATATATATATATATATATATATATATATATATATATATGAGGAATTAAACCACATTCTCCGAAGACAATTTAATTCAGAACAGTTTCGGTGTATCTCACACCCTTTTTCAACTGACACTGGGTAGAAAATATAAGAGAAGTGCATATAAGCATAACACAAGATCCCCTCTTTTTCCTCCAATCCCCTACTTGTGGCTAATCTGGGGGGGAGGGGTTAGGCCTAAACATATTGAAGGGCTGGCATTTTACTATTTTGTTTATTTTCTTTCTTATTACAGGATTAAAAGAAAATTGCCCCTCAGATAGATTTAAATTAGGAACTGACGATATCAAGTTCGATTCTACGATTCTTCTCTTAACATAGTTAGCCGATTTAAATACCATTTTACTTCCATTCAAATCGATCGTATGATTCTTGTCTCTAACATGGCAAAATATTCCACTGCTTTCGCTGCCCACTCTAATATCTCTTTTGTGTTAGTACAATCTCTTGTCTAGATTTCTCCCCGTTTCCCCTATATAAACTTTATGGCAATCGTTGCATGGTATTGCATATACTCCTATGTTATGATGTTCTTTGGGTTTCCTGGCCATCATCAATTGGTTTAAGGAATTATTATATTTAAAGGCTAGCTTAATACCCGCTTTTTCAAATATGTTCTTTAAACTATTTAATTTATTATTAAATGGCAATGTTATACATTTGTTGAAGTCATTAGTGCGGAAAGGCTTATTACCATAGAATGTTTTCCTAGCTGCAAAATGGGCAGACGATATGAACCAATCGGGGTAATATAAATTAGAAAAAATGGTCCTGATAATGACAATTTCTTCATCTAAATAGGAAGGATGACATATTTTGTATGCTCTAAGGAAAAGGTTAGAAATTACCGATTTTTTAACAGTATTATCGTGAAACGAAAAATAATGTATATAGGCATTCGAGTGGGTTGGTTTCCTATACACGTCAAGTTTTAATTCATGGTGATCTTTATTAATGAGGACATCTAAAAAGGGTAATCTATTATCATATTCCCATTCATATTTAAATTTGATGGAGACATGCAAATTATTCAAATTATTAAAAAAGGTATCAAAATCATGGCCATTAGGCCATACAGAAAATACATCGTCAATGTACCTTAACCATATAAAGTTAGGGGGAGAAATTGTGGCAAGGAGTTCAGTCTCAAAATATTCCATGAAGAGACATGCCAATATCGGAGATAAACTATTTCCCATGCTAAGGCCAAATATTTGTCTATAAAACTCATTATTTCCTCGAAATACATTGTCAGAGAGACATAATTCAACAAATCGATAAATTTACTCGTAGAAATGGGAAGATCCAAATTAAGTCTAGGCATGACTTCCCGCAGAAGGTCCATGGTTTGGTCAACCGGAACTTTGGTAAACAAAGAGTTTACATCAAAGCTCACAAGTTTTCCATCCGGTAATTGCAAGTGGTTGAGGCGGTCAACGAAATCTTGAGTGTTCATAATGTGTGCAGATGAGATTCTTCCTACTGCTGGAGATAAATGCTTGGCGAGCCATTTGGAGAGCTTATAAGTGGGAGAATTAATATTGGAAATGATTGGGCATAAGGGACACCCCTCTTTGTGGGTCTTTGGGAGCCCATACATATAGGGAAGTGAAGGGTTCGTACTCCTGAATTGTTTAATTTTATCGGATTTGGTTATAACGAATCAGTTAGTCATTTGGACAAACATAGTTATAATGATAAACTAAATGAGGTTATCAGGGACTTCAAAATGGTGGCCTTTTTGATGGGTCTCCAAGGTAGCTTTAACAGGTTTCTTTGTTCTTTTTCCCTTTGGGACAGCAAGGACACTGTGGTACACTACCATCAGAGGGATTGGCCGCAACGGACCGAGTTTAGTGTGGGAGAAATAGCCCCTGAAAAATACTGCTTCCTCCCTCTGCACTTAAAATTTGGCCCTATGAAACAATTCGTTAGAGCTCTAGATAAGGAGTCTGCAGCTTTCAAGTATCTCCAAGCTTTCTTTCCTTTGGTATCTCCAGCAAAGGTAGAAGCCGAGGTCTTCGTCGGTCTACAAATAAAAAAGATAAAGGAATGCAAGGAGTTTCCCGAGAAGCTCACTAGGACGGAAAAGCAGAGTGGGACAGCTTTATCGCAGTGGTTCTGAGCTTCCAAGGTAATCGCAAAGCCGAAAACTATGTAGAGCTTGTTGAGAACTTGGTGAGAAACTACGGCACGATAGGTTGCAGGATGTTACTGAAAGTCCATATTCATGACGCTCATCTTGATAAATTTAAGGAGGACATGAAACTGTACTCCGAGGAGCAGGGCAAGCTCTTTCAGCAGGATATACTGTACTTTGAACGCTGCTATCAAGGATCGTATGATGAAAATCTGATGGGAGACTATATTTGGGGGCTGATTCGTGAAAATAATTTACAGTATAAGCTTAAATCACGGTACTCTACTCATTTCTAATATGTTAATTGTCTCACCTATGTAATTCTAGAATAAATAAATGATATTTTTGTATCATGTCGTTTTGCTTTTACTTTATGGAAATGAATGTTCAAATTCGCAATTTCCTTCCGGAGGGAATCGGTAAATTTCATATTAATATCATTATCCTGAACACAAAAGTAAAGTTTGAAATAAATAACAGTGTTTTTTCATGTATTCTAGACACAAGCAAATAGAAAATAACAGTTGCTACCACAAAACAAAAATCGTGTTACACAGCGTAATACTCAAGACAGTCTAGAGTGACCTTGCACACACCGAGCAGACGTTTTTATGTCAATATTTTTTCTCAATCATAATTATGAGTGAGAAAAAATATTGACATAAAAACGTCTGCTCGGTTATGTTGAACAAGACTTCAGCTATCCAACTAAAAGGCTGTATAATACAACATAAGTGACGCAAACAGAATTTAGTTTTTAGTCGCGTGCGACTCTATATCTCACTATGTCGGTCGGTTCCCGTTTTGCTTTTATTTATTTATTTATTTATTTATTTTTTTTTTTTTGGGGGGGGGGTAATAACATTGTAACTATTTGGCCGATTCTAACGAAATTTTAAACCCTTATGTTGTTTTACATTTTCTTTTGAATGAGATAATATTTGCCAAGGTCCTCCCAAGATTAGCCCAGGAATTATTTGACAATAACATCATAACTATTCGGCCGATTCTAACGACATTAAAAAACCTTATGTTGTTTTACATTCTCTTTCGAATGATAGAATCGCCAAGGTCCTCCTAAGATTAGTTCGGGAATTATTGAAAGTTTTGAAGATCGTAAGGTCATAAATCAGAATAAGTGAAAGCACGCGACTTTGGTGAGCAGATCTTGTTTCTATGTATGTAGATAGTATATTCTGGCTACCTCTTACAAACTATCAACTACCTTAATTTGCCTATTTCTTTAAACTATTTTTTAAAAACATTCTGGTGAAAATGACGCTTCATGTTTTTACTTTAGGAAAAAACTTTGTGCTTTAGCACAAGAAATGAAATATTTTTCTTTGTGCTTGTAACTTGTTTTATATTGGGCAAGTAATAATTGTTTAATGAACACGATCAGAAATAAAAAAATAACTAACCCTTAAATAATAACACGATAAAAGTGTACATAGTTACTACATAAAATAGGGTCATGGATCAAATTCACTCGGTGCTGGTTTAAATTAAAAAATTGGAGAGGGTGGGAGAGAGATATAGAAAGAGATAGAGAGAGAGAAAGGAGACCAAAAAAGTAGCCTGTCCTCGTCATCGGCACGCTTGTTTCTAGCAAACTTTACAAGAACCCATCAGGAAAAGATTTCGAGGTCCCTCCTACGAATTGAACTAATAGCGATACAGCGATTACATGCCACCCACCGTGTCTAATTTGCCATACAAAGCTGCTTATAGTAACCAGCTCATTCCACATTAATAATAAGTGCAGCACCAGGAAAGGGCTTCAAATAAGAAATAGTTAGCATGAAGCCCCAAGCTTTATATTGGGAGCCATTTGTCTACACATGCACTCCTACATTGTGTCCCCTCATGCATGCTGCAAGAAAAGCGAACGTAATACTCGCAGGCAATGCTGTAAAAGGTTTAGAAACAGACGCGTGACAGCAAAAGTAAAAAGTTAGTATACTCCACGGAGGCATTATTTCCAGAGCTATTGGCACCGCCATTCCAAGAATGACTCCAAAACTATCGAAGGAGTTTCCAGGCCATAAAGCCGAAAGGTTCGGGGCATGATTGGGTTATTCGTCGCCTTTGATCATGGACGAAATGTGAACCTTTGGCAACTGGAGTAACGAAAGAACATTATACGACATAATGTGCGTATAATGTCCCTTGCGTCGACCATAACGATCACGCAAGCAGTGGCCAACTTGAAAACGGCGTGGTGGATTCAATTTACCGTCCATAATTGACTTTTGATTGCTGCAAGAGAATCTCAGGCTGCAAATGTGCGCTTGTTAGGTAAGGCAGAAATTTAAGAGAAACAAGGCCTCGTTGCTAGTTCACACCATCTAGTTGAAAATCAATTAGAAATTAGGAATATGTCTGGGTCGAGGTGATGCCTTTGACAGCGCCAGAAATGGACTAAATTGGTTTTGAGCAAAGTAACCCGGAAACAGTGAGTTTCGCGATATAAGAAATGCAATTCACAGCCTGTTGGATTAAGCGTTCGATGATAGATAAAATAGATAGTAAAAGAGATAGAAAAGTTGTTTACGTAAAGCGTAGCGAAAACATTCGCCCGCAGCATAGTGGTGACATATTTGATTTTAGCGACAAAAAGAGTAATGTTGAGGTCACTTACCTGCGGGATACCCTCCTCCTGCCCTAGGGCCACAGCAAGGAATCCTACCTCCAGTACGCGATCCCTACGATCTTGAAAGAGCTCTGACAGAAAATTTAATAGAAGTCTCCTGGAACCCTATTGAAGTGACGGTCTGTCAAATACCCTATCGACACGCGGTGTTAAATAACTTCTCCAAATCGAAAAATTCCTTGGCAAAATCCTGCGTATGAGGGACAGGCTTTCAAGCAGAGAATCAGACTTGGAATGGAAGTTACGGAAGTGGCCAGGCACAGAATACAGGTGACACTCGTTTTTTAGGAAATAAACTAACCTAACATTTAGCAATTTTTTCATTAACTTGCCTACGCAAAAGGTTAGAAAAATTGGGCGAGAAACGTGCCGAGTTGGAGTGATCTTTCCTCGTCTTGCGAAAAACCAATCACGTTCGACATTTGCAAGAAATCTAGAAATATACCACGTTTCCAGAACCTAACTTGATTCGCCTATGTTTCGAAGCATCGTGTACAGCATATTCCTTGGTACAGGAGTAATATCCAACCAGGTCTCCCAGAAAAAACAGCTTCTAAAGGGTTACCCACTCCTGGAGGTTAAATCCATCGGCGACCTGCAGTTACAAAAGAACGTGCTTTAAATGCTGGTGGAGCATCTTTTCGCTAAGGGAATATGGAAAATGGGTCGCAAATAATTCCCCCACAGTTACAGGATTCGGCATGGTGCCCACGCTTTGTTATAAATGGGAGCTGGGGTCCTGAATGAACTTCCCCAGTATCTGGCCCTCGCCCGGCAAAATGCACACTGGATGAAATCGCAGGGATGGCGCTTCTTTCACACTCGATCGACCACCCTGAAAGAGCGCGACGTGCAAATATGTTGATATTTTAGGAATAGAAGCTAGGCCATGGGGATGTAGATGCCAGAAGAAAATTCAATGGCTAACGGGTTCAACCTAAACTCGTGGACTGAGATTAATAGTAATGTAATCCTGGGAGAAAAAGCTTTAAATAGAAAGTAATCATTGCCATTGAAATATCATCTGCTTCCCGTCCCGAATCTTCTAGTTTATCAAGAGGGAGATATCAAGAAGGAAAACCCATTAAGTACTTCTAGCGTATCGATCCATTAATTTAACCAGAATAAGGACATCAATCTTTAGCTTTTCTACCAGTTTCAATAGGACCCGGTCCACACAAGGTAGTTTCTAATGTTTAAGTTCCCGAGAAGTATTGAAGGCCGAGAAGTATTGAAGTATTGAGATGGCAGAACTTTTCCTCATCAAAATCAGTTGATTGTGGACGGGCACAAAAGAGAACCTCCTTTTAGAGGGACACGAACACAAGAGAAAATCTCCTTCCGTGTAGAGCTGCATAGGTAACGTTATGTAGACTGTCATTGGTGCATAGAGAGGAGACACCTTCCCAACAACAATGCCTTAAGCAGTCCTGACTAACTTGAAACTACCCGTGTTTTATTACTACTAAACTTTGTTTATAAGCTTCTTTTCTATTTTCATGACCGGTGGCAAATTTGGCAGGATATTCGTATTTAGCTTTTGTCTATTGATTTTTAGTTGGTGGGGCTAATAAAATAGACCTCATAGTCCTAACTCTGGTTATGCTGATGGTTTTTAACATACCTCCAATTTTTATACCTATCAATTTACGCTCCCGCAAGGTTTGTCAGGTCAAGCTGCGGCTAACATTCTGAAGAATGTGTGCCATCCCTGTCCAAATATTTGGAGGAGGACTTGTAGCTATATGTTTTCCACACATTTTCATTTATTTTAGCTTCACTACTTTCTTTACAGATCTCTCTCGTTATAAACTATCCCTGGGATTCGACCGCGTTTGCATTTCGCTTTATATTTGCGGAAAAATTTAAGGCTTTAATGGATGACACGAAGCTCGACACTCGAGCCTCCTTCTTCCTTGCCTAAAGTCCTTCTGCTGAGAAGGGGGAGGAGGCATTTTTGGTCAGTTCCTTATAGTTTCTTGGAGAGGGCCAACCACTCATTGCACCCCGTTCAGCTTATGTTAGGGGCAAAGGAGTTGAAGCCCCTTAATAGACACCCTCATTCCAGGAGAGAAGACTTTCTACTTTTCAGGTTTAGGTCAGCTCCCACTTTCCTATGCATTTCCTACTCCGGGTCAAGTGACTCGGTACAGGTGAGTGTTTGCTTCGTTTACCGCGAAACGGTCACGCTGGGAGAAGAAGAGGCTTTGAATCTGGCAGGGAGCAGGGGTAGCGCCCTCTCTGTGCAAACAGAGAGGAAAGTAGAACCCGTAAAAGGTTTTCTCGTTGGTGCATTAAAAGCGTATGACGTAACTGGCAGCTCACAACTTATCAAAACACTCTTCTGATTCTCTCAAAATGAAATGCGGTCCATAGCCTGGACGGGTAGGGCCGCCTTTTAAATATGTAGGAATCTCAATGCTTGGAGTAAGCATCGTGAGATCCATCACAATTCTCGCAATTGTTTGTGTACGTAATGGATTTATCATGCACAAGACTGGAGCAGGTTATGCAAATTCGGGGTTAGCCTTCTTTACATCTCCACACGTCTTGCTTATATGGTCAATAGCAATCGTAACACAGTTGCCATCACGTTATGAACGTCTTCACAGGGTAGCGATATCACGAAGGGTATATCGGGGTGAAACGTAACGAAGAGTGTCGGGTTGGTCTCGTGACCCAGGGTCGGCCAGCTCTTCAGTATTTTCCTTAATGTATAGTCTAGCACATCCTTGAAATTGACCTAACTCTTTTACACAGTTCAAGGTAATGTGTGGGGTCCCCCGCACATATTACAAAGCGACACCTCTCCTCCCGCTCCCGATCAGAGATGAATGGATAAATGTCAGTCTGCAGCGAGCCTGCGGCATTAGCCGAAGGCCAAGACTAAGAGAGAAGGGGCTGGTAAATAGTGGCGAAAAGAGTAGAATGAAAATGTGTAGAGGAGATAAAGCAAGAATAGTCTCAAACTGAGAATACAGAGGTGCTGTGACTAAGAGGGCGCAACGCTCATCTTGTGTGAGGGTAACAGTCTACAAGGGACACTTTCTTGCTGGTGTTGAGTGGATAATTCTTGACTAAAAAGGATTGAAACATCGAATTTTGTACCTAACCTAACTCTAATTCCTACTTTAAACATAACCTAACCTAGCCTACAATCGGTTGGGTTGTTTTCGGTTAGGTTAATTTATGTTATATTAGGGTCAAAAATACCTCGGGGTTCCTCATCTTTACCACATCCGAAAAATCTATAAAGAAAATGTCAAACCTAAACTATACCTCCTGGACTATTATTCCCATTTAACAATTATTAATTATTTTATTAGAACTTTTTCCATAATATTTCATTACTAAATTTTCAAAAAATAAATATTATAGTAACCAAGAGGCCTAGTGTATATCCGAATGTACCCCTAGGGGAAAGGGGGCGGTTTTTTGGTGGAAAATATACATAAAACCAAATCCTTTTATTCTACGTATACCTTTTTCAGAATAGCATCATGCCGCAGAATATAATAGATAGATAATAGACATCATATCGATGACTATCAGATCAGGAGATAATTGTCAAATGTTATAAAATGAACCAAACGTTAGTCCAATTCGAATGGTTTCAATATACGAATTTTTGTTAAATATTTTGCTACTGGTTTGTAAAATTAGGTCTTAATACTACTAATCTTTGTTCTCTTCTAATATAGTTTAGTATTTCTATCGTGTTCTCAGTGTATAACGTTCGAAAAAGAAATGTTTTGATGAGGGTTAAAATGTCGAGGAGAGAAATATACGTCCATGATAATGAAAACTACTTTGTAATGGGTTGAAATTAGATCGTTAGATTGATGACCCTAATTATCTCATTTTCTTTAATTTTGTCTTTGATAAACAAATTACAGAGGCAGGAATGCTTGAGGTAATTTGAACAAGAGGGAAAAGTCCCTCCAATGACTTGCGGCGTTTTGTGATAAGATGATAAATGGTTATTGCACTAATGGTTTCTCATGGTTTAAATACTTACAAGTGTCTTTGAATTGCTAAATGAGGCTTCTGCCACTAGATGGCGGCACCTAGCGCCAAATCTGATGACAGATTCGACTATGGGTGAATAACCATATGTCCAATGCTCATATGGATCATTTCATGGCTCTAAATGGGTACAAGTGAACTTTATTCCTTTAAAAAAAAAAAAGCGACGACTTGACCTGGCGCTTCACCGCAGGTAAAAAGAGAGTCGCTTCAAATTATGTTCATTGGGCAAGTAATAAAATTATATCATTAGGAATACCTAGTGAAATCTCGACTTAAACAGTGATTATTAGTGAATAGTTACTATCGGTGAAAACACTCAGGTAAACAGTTATTTGGCAGCAGAACTTATTAAAAAAAGGGAAAAAAGTTCTAAAAACCGTGAAAGCCTCACAAGACGACAAGGTAAAAAAACTATTTGATCATCTCATGAGTAATGCTGATTTTTCTATAGTTTATCATTAATTTATGGATATAATCATCGAAAGTTGGTTGGTTTTTATACCAGTCTAATCTACCAAACTCGAAGCCTAGGTACTTGTATTTATGAACCTAACGCTAACCCAAAGCTTAAATTTGGACATATGTACTTTAGTAGTCCTTTTATGGGCTATTAATTTTGTATAAATATTAGTGGTAATTTAATATGTATTATTATTAAATAAATATTATGGAAGTGTCAAAATAGTCTATCGATATGTCGATTCATCGATGAACGATTTCAGGTCTTTTCTGCGGGCGTTTTCCCTCCAACTTTTTCTTTAGTTCTAAATAGACTTTAAGAGTCTACACTTTCGAAATTTTATTCCTTCTTTATATCAACGATGTGATTTCGAATTCTAGACATTTTTGACTTGGGGACTATGTAAATGCTTCGATATTTATGTTTCGTAAATAGTGATCTAATGTATTTTATTTTAGAACCTGTGATGACCTCTTCCACCCTTCACTGGGTCTATACAGGCACGGATAAGATAGTGCGAGATTTAGAATTGTTGCAAAAGATAACCAGAGAGAGAGAGAGACCCAGTTCTCGCCTCTCTTCAGATTTAAGTTGTATCAAGAGCAGTGCCCTTGAGCCACCCCCCCCCCTTAACCCCCTAGCGTCGAATAGATTTAATGTGTATAGTGAAAATAATGTAGGGTAAAATACTTTACTGTCTTGAAGAAAACAGCAGGTGTACATAGTATTTAAATAAGACAAATATTAATTTTTTTTAATACGGCGGGGGCGAAAAAAGCCTGATTAAACGGCAAGATTAGGAAATTTGGGTGTATAAAGGTGGGTTTAGTATTATTACAATCATTAAATGACCTATCAACTGAGCTTTTATGGTTGTAATAATAATAACAAACATTTTAAGTGTCTGGAGATTATAGGTATGTAAATATTGGAAATAGCCAAAGGTCTCTTAAAAAAGTGCCATTTTTATAATGTTCTCTTCATGGAGTTAAGACAAAGCTGAGCAAAATATCTAAATACCATATGAGAAGATTTAACAAAAGTTATTTGGGAAATGACTAATTTATTATCAAGAGATCATTTATCCTTTTTTAATTAGTAGAATACATAGAATTTTCCACCTAAATATTAATAAATTATAGAATAGCAATGTAGGACAAGTTTAAATAATTTATAGGAAGTAATTGTAAGAAATAGAATGAAGGGAAATTAAATGAAACATAATATTAAATAGAAACTGTTCTAGAGCTACTAGATAAAGAAACACTTTTTCTGAATAACTTTGAACAATCTGTTGTGGACTCATGAAATCAAATTTTCAAATCAATCACCACAATTCAAGCAATATCTTGGATGGTTGTCCTAACCACATTTTTCTTCTTAAATTGCCTACCATCGGCGAAGATACCCAACAAGTATTTAATTGGATTTATGTTGCAACTGTTGAATGACAGTAATGACTAAGTCTCCTACAAATCCTTTTGGCTCTACAAATTCTTAGAGAACTTGGAGTCGCGACTAGGAGCATTATCCTGCATGAAGACAAGTGACTTTTTCATCCTCAATATCTGTCTCTCGAACGAAGGTAGGAAGGTATTTTCCAGGAAATCTCAGTATGGCTTCGAACCTATTTTGACGCCATCATCCCCTTTGAAATTTCTTACTGGATTATTTCCAACAATAGCAGCCGAAATCAGCAATCTTCTTCCTAACTGTTGTCGTTTGGTGAACAGCTTCACTTGACGAACATTGATAACCTAGCCTGTTGTATAATCACCCTGGCCCATTTAATGTGTCTCTTGATTCGTCAGTGAGGATATCTTTGCTATTATTAGTTTTCATGTATGTCGGAATTATGGTTTGATTTTCCTATGCAGAAAACCATGAGAACCTTACATCTTATTTTTCCTCCGGAGAGAAGGAGCTCAGGCAGCTTGGCAAATGGCGTTGCTGCTAGTATGCGGATGTTCATCCACTTCTATGAAAAATCTCAAATGATAATTTACAGGGACGACTTTCTTTTACCTAATTCCTTCACGATATAATTTTTCTCTTCTTAGAAAAGTTTATTTTCCCTCGCCATTTTATCAAAATATCCCGTTGCAAAAAAAGGTCGGAAATTTCATAAAATAGATTATAAACTATGTATAAAACCCGAGATAAATAGTGTTGTATCTATTAAATTCGAATTATTACATTGCTAAATGTATCTGAGAAATGAAAAGTTTCCTACACTTTTTCAGATGGAGGGGGAGGTTTAACCGTGGCGCAATTGAGTCATTTCATGTGGAGCGATCTTGATTGATTGCAAAAAAGTTTCGTGAGAGGAAAAAACTAAAAAAAAAGCAGCTACTTAGATAAATCTAAAACTGACATTTCTTTGGTAGGCCATACTTCTTGTTTTCATTGTCAAGTTTGTTTACCTACATTTTCGAGCTGGGAGTCAGAGAAATGAATTTGTCGCATATTAATTATAACTAATTCTTTGATGATGTTCTATCTGGCTGTGCAGCAGAGCTGACCCCTTAACAGGAAGCAGGATTGTTTACCTGCTATGATGGAGCCTTAGTGCATAATATTTTTTTTAATTTTGCCCACAATTACCAAAGAAAATCTGAATAAAGAGGCGATAGTCGTCATTTTCATTCCTAGTACGTCAGGAAAACCTCTATTGTATTTGGAAACACATTGTCCTATAATAGAAGATATAATATTAATCGGCATTGCATGAAACAACCTAAAAAAGAAATAGAAGATAAACTTAAATCAGTGCAAAGATCAAATGCGCGAGAAACTTATGTACTCAAGAAACAAGAAGAATTGAAAAGAGGGCAGAATATATTTTTAAGAAGGAGAAACGAAAGCTTATCAATAACTGAAACCGACTATGAAATTGCTTTATTGTTGGATAAAGAGCGAAAGCTATTTTGTAATGCTGAATAAATTTTAAAACCTTGTCAGAAATATTCGCAAGAACTTTGGTGACAAAATCTTTTAATAAAGTGGATGAACTTCAACTTCCTTTGTCAAAACAAAGACTAAGCAGACTTATTGAAGAACTCTTTCATGCTGCATCTGACCAATTTTAGCATTTCATCAAAACTTGTGCCAATCACCAGATGGGCACGTTAAGATAAATCATTAAAACTTGTCCATTTTTTTCCTTAGCTTTGGACGAATCAACGGAGATTTTTGAGATTGCTCATTTTATTATTTGTATATGAAGCATTGACAATAATTTCAATGTTTTAGAAGAAATACTTTCCTTTGCAGTCTCGCATGGTAAAAGTATGTTTAGGAAATTTAGAAGTATATTTTAACAAACTTGTTAGTATATGTATTGACGGTGCTCCTAAGATGTGATGTCGACTGTCGTCAAGTGTATCATTAAAATTAAACTACACTCACTAATCGCCGGTAATTTAGAAAATACTGTGAACTTCTAGAATTAGAATATAGCGTTTTCTTCTTCATTGTGAAGTGATTTGGCTATCTAGAGAGCAGGTTTTACGTCGTTTTTTAAAATTAAAAAAACTTGTTTCTAACTTTTAAGCGAAACAAATGAGTTTCCTGAAGAGAGAGACTTACTATGAAAAGTACCTTATTATCTAATTTAACATTCTTAATTGAGATAACCAATCATTTTAATGATCTAAACATAAAATCTCATGGAAAATTAAACTGTTTCCCAACTCAGTAAATTACATTACTGCATTTAAATGAAATTAAGGTTATGGATTTCTCAAGTCGAAATTAGAAATCTGAACCAATTTCTACATTTTAAAATGCAGAGTGAAAGCGCCGATGGTTGTGAAATTAACCTGTGTGTAAAATATATTGAAAAATTAAGTTTATTACAGAATTCTTTGAACTTCACATAATTTAATTCCATTTTCTATTAGTGAGCAACAAATCAAAGTATCTCCTAATGACCTACAGATGGAAATAAGTGACTTGAAAAGTAACTCCATTTAACAAGCGAAATTTGAAGAGCTGACTCCGGTTCCCAGTGGTGCTGGTTTGATAAGCCTTAGGAAAACTTTGGCTTGCGAAGACTTTCCAAATCTCGTAAAGCTTGAAAAGCAAAATATATGCACATTTAAAAACTCTAATTGATGTGAACCAGCTTTTGGATCCATGAAACTAATCAAGAGTAAGCAGCGATCAAGGATGACTGATCATAATTTGAAGAAATTAATGATTCTCTTTATAGCAAAGTTAGACCAAGATATAAAAGAAGTGGCCCAGCCCCCAAAGTCTCATTAGAACCAATGTAAAAGTGTGATATGTTTTATAATCTATAATTCATACTAATTTTCATAGATATTTATTAACATTTTTCCTTCTTTACTTGTTAACAATATTTATGGCACATCGCAAAGTATATAAAAGTTGGGCCAGCCCATGCTCTAGACAATTTCTAACTTCAAACATCTTAACCTTGCTGTTTAACACTTTCCGCAATTCTTAAACAATATAAAATGATTTCACTTTGTACATGGTCCTTTTAAATCCACCTCCCAAAAGCAGATGTTATTTAAAAAATCTAGTGTAGCGATTGTCGTGAGAGTTAAATTGAGAGAGGAGCAAAGAACTCAGTACAATATCCGACGTTGTAGTGAACAAAGTGTTTTACTTTTGCCCGTATTCCTCTCGCATTACATTATATCACTAGTCAACAATGATTTTGCTACTTGTGATTATACTAAATCGAGTATGCTGATTGCGAATCTGTAATCAGAATTGTTCTAGCACGTAAGGTTCCTGAGTTGCACACATACTCTTTAGTTACACATATGGGCAGTGTTGCTTCGGCTACCGTAGTGAGAGGATGTGTTGGGTGTGTTTGGTTCCTGCGTAAAACTCCTGCTTTATCACGTTGTCAAATTTAGCCATTAGTGTTGTTGAAACGGTATTTACATACAGTGATTAATTGCAGTTTTTTCAGATTTATCTCTCAATTAATTTGTAAATGAAATAAGATTGTAAAAAAGTATATAACAGGATATATACAAACTAATTTGAAAACATGAATCAGCGAGGATCTATAAATAGCCCAGGCAACTTTTGTTATATCTGTGGAAGATATTCTCCAAGACACCAGCGGAAAAAATTAGCTAAAAGAGTGAAAACTGCCTCAATTATTATTTTTGTTGTAAAGTTGGTCTCCAATACAAGCCCTGGGCACCTCACAAATATTGTACTCTGTGTTATACGGGGTTCACACGGTGGTTAAATGGCAAACGGAAGGGTATGCCTTTTGTTGTATCAATGGTGTGGCGTGAGCCAACAAATCATGTTTTTGATTGCTACTTTTGTATGACAAATATTGCGGGATTCTCAAATAAGAACAAGTAAAAAATTTTATATCCAGATTGTAAGTGAGCTATAAAACCAGTCCCTCATAATATGGAGATGCCAATCACAGTTCCTCCATCAGCTAGTGCAGTTAAAGTAGATGATTCATCGCCTGAAGAGGAGGATAACAATGACGATGAAATGTACGATGATGATTCTAAGGAAAGGAAGATCCAGTTGATAAATCAAGAAAGATTGAATCATTTGGTGAGGGATTTGTCATTGTCAAAGGAGAACACAGAACTGTTGGGCTCTAGACTACAGCAATGGAATCTTCTACAAGACGGTGTAAAAATATATACTCTCGGTAAATGCCACGAGGCCTTAAGTGCCTTCTATAAAGAAGAAGATGATGCTTGTTTCTGTACTGATATTAATGGCCTCATGAATCAGCTAGGAAACGAAAACGAGCATTTACCTGATGAATAGAGACTATTCATCGATGCAAGCACTGCTAGCCTCAAAGCTGTGTTGCTAACCAATGGTAACAAAAACCTTAAATTCCTGTCGTACTTATTATTGGGATGATAGAGACATATGACCCAATGAAATTTATTTTGAAGGTGTTCATTACTCGCATCATAAGTGGAATATCTGTGGCGATCTAAGGGTAATTTCTTTACTTCTTGGACTGCAACTAGGATATACAAAGAATATGTCCATCTTATGCCTATTGAACAGCCGTGGCAACAGGAATCATTATATTGTCAAAAAGTGGCCCGAAAGAGAAGAACACATAGTTGGCCGATACAATGTGAACCACATGCCTTTGGTACATCCACAGAAGATCTACCTTCCACCACTTCATATCAAACTTGACCTTATCACGAATTTTTTTAAAGCAATGGCCCATGATTCTGATGGATTCCAGTATCTCAAAGAGAAATTTGGTGCAAAGAAAGCCGATGCTAAACTTAAAGCTGTCATTTTTGTAGAGCCGGAGATCAGAGAATTGATACGTGACAGGGAGTTCAGAAATAAACTAACTCCACTTGAGTTGGCAGCATGGGATTCATTTTTCCATGTAGTGTAGAACTTCCTTGGTAATCATAGGGCTGAAAACTATAAAGAACTAGTGGACAACATGCTAAAGGCCTATCAACGAATAGGGTGTCGGATGTCTCTTAAGATGTATTTCTTGCATCCGCATCTAGATTTCTCTACATCTAATATGGTTAATATTAGTGATGAACATGGGGAAAGGTTTCACCGAGATATTGCAATGATGGAAAGCAGGTATCAAGGCCGCTTCAACGAAAACATGATGTCACCGTGACTTTTGCTGGTTCCTACAATGGGAGGATCCTATCTCCAAGTACAAGCGCAAAAGCAAGAGTCTCAAACATTTTTGAAGAAATTTATAGTTAGGTGAGTACTATGGGGGAATGTTGTCTCAGATTGCTTTCCACTTGGTTTTATTGAATATTCTTGTTCTTGCCTGAATCCCCCTTTTTTACTCTTTATGTTGGCCCTTCAAACGCTTTCTTCCGATTTCTTTTTGCTTCTAGTTTCTTGTTGAGTTAGTCATTCAAACATCTTCGTTTTCTTTCTTGAGCGATTTTCTAAAATTTATTTGGACTGCTTGAGATTCGAACGAAGTATCTCTCGATTCCGTTTCCGATGTTCATGCCACACGACTGGCAGTCCGTTCTCTTGCATGGTAAGTTTTTCGGCCATTTATATTATCGAGTTGGAAGGAATTTCTCTAATACATTTCGCACCCCTACAGCACTACCTCTTTTATATGTAATACATATCTTGTCTGGGTCTGCAAAAGGACGCACATAATGCCAAATAGGGTGCTCCGATTCGAAACCTTTGCTCAGAAACGTCTCATTCTTCTTAAACTCGTAATAAATATATTATTAATTGATCCAAGGGGACAAAGTGAGCCATATAGTCTAGTGGCATAACTCAGGAACCTTACGTGCTAGGACAATTCCGAGCACAGATTTGGAATCAGCTCACCATAGTTAGTTAGTCACAACAACATTTACTCAAGTAGGAGAGATAAAGTTAAAATTTATTGGCTAGTGCTATTAATTGGAGCATTGCCAAAGTACTCTTGTATTCCAATAACTATTCATTTAAAGACATTCTTAAATGTCTCTGCGTAACATTTGTGTTTGTCCTTGTCTCTTTAATTATTAACCTTATTAAATCCACAAATATTAAAATCCTTCGTATAATGGGGTCTCTATCCGACCCATTTTCCCTATTGTATAAGATGTATCCTTCCATCTGCTCTTAATTCCATAAATGAGGCCTCTTTAATAAAGCCAAAGTGCTCGGAATCATATTTTCATTTTCTTTGGGGTAATTTACATTGTTAGAAAGTGTATCAAATATTTGTAATGAGTCATTTAATTTAAAAAACTTGATAGACTATTTTTTAATTGTTTACCGCCGCCCATCTAAATAGAGAACTTAAATTGGCAGGAGACAAATCAAGATTCGATGGCTGCTATAATGACGCGTGGGTCCGTTCAACTTGAGATTGTCGGTCCTGAAAGCAAAGGGCCTCAAAACCTGGGGCAAAGGCTCTTTGGTGGATTGTAGTTTCCTACAGAAAAAGATCTCAAAATTAAGTGTAAATAGAGATAATCGCTGTGTTAGACTGTAGTTCCCTACAGCAAATTGTCCTCAAAACGAACACGGTTGAATTCTTTGCTTATCTTTAATCAAGAACTTGAATTGAAAACATTTTCGAAATCAGGAAGTTGACATGTCGATATTTTACCTCTATAAAGTGTATTTAATTAATAAAATGAAAAAATTTAAGTTGATTTAATCAATGAATTCAATAGATAAGTTGATTTCCAAAATAAAAGATTTTGACTTTCTCTTTTTACTTCCTCTGCGAATTTAAAGCGCTATAGAAACGAAAGTAAATTTTGTTGACAGTTTCTAGAAAGTAAGAATAAATGGGTAAGGAAGGTGTAAAAGGTAAAAAAGTGTGTATGACAGACCAAGATCCCCCTGCATGCATCGGGGCAAAAGAGGGAACTCGAGGTATCCTATATTTGGACGTTAGGGGGTGCCCCAACAATAAATAGTACCGTCCAAAGCTAGAGAACAAATTGACATATCTACAGTGCCCGCGAAAAGTATCCGATCACCCTTAAAATTTGTATTTTTAACATAAAAACATGTTTAATATTAATTAACCTTATATTAGAATTTTCTCATCTTTCCTTTGGACTTGATGACATATTGTAGACGCTTCGGCATAAATTTGATCAAGTTTTGACAAACTTTAACTTATACTTCGTTGCACCATACCTTTATGATGGCGTCTTTTAATTTTTGGACGGAGCCATTGTCTTAGCCTTCAACCTTATTTTTATTATTAGCCATGAATTTTTTATAGGATTGAGATCTGGGCTATTGTGAAAAGGTGCCCCATCATTCATGACTGTTTCTGTCTCATGGAGTGTCATTACCACTGGAAGTTTCTCCTGTAACATTGCTAAATACCGTGCGCCATTCATAGTTGTGTTGTTAGGAAGGAAATATATGCTTCCTCTCCCTTGGAAACTGAAACAACCCCAAATCATCACACTTGGAGGATGTTTTATTGTCCTTTGGGTGTATTTAGGGACCATTCTATTGGAGCCGATGCTCCGACGAACCTTTTAGGGAAAGCTTCTGAATGTTAAAAATGTTGACTCATCGCTGAATAAAACTTTTTCCCACTCCTCAACAGTCATTTTTTACAAAGTGCGACACGTATGTTACGCATTTTTTTCATTAATGGATGGTTGCTTTGCAGCATGCGAGATGGTAATCCGAGTCTTTTTTGTAGCCGCTCTTGGATAGTTCCTTCAGAAACATCATATAATAAATTATTCCTATTAAATTTTAGTTCTTTCTCAATTATTGTTAGATTATTCACTACTAAACGCTTCATAAGCATGTCTGTTCGCAAATTTGTTTTTCTCGGTGTGCCAGATCGTTTTGTACGTACTGGCGTAGATCGGCTAACATTGTTTTTAACACGTGAAACCCATAAATTAACTTTACTTTGAGCTATGTTTAATTCATTAGTTATCTGTCTCTGAGATTTCTCACATTTATCAAGAGCTACAATAGCACCTCGACAATCACTCTCGAGTTGTTTCTTAGCACACATTAGAAATAAATTTTATTTAGACCACTTTCTGTAAAAAGTCACAAAATAATAACATGAAATCGGACAAATTTGACGCACGCCCACATTCAACGATCACTACCACAATACTAACTTAAGATTGCATTGGAAAGCTGTTATATCATAGCGTTATATGAAAGCTATCAGAAGTCGCTAGAACAAATAGAAAGGGAATTATGTGTGTGTGAATATCATTGTAAATAATACATATTTTGAGAGTGATTGGATACTTTGCGCGGGCACTATCCATTCACCTGAAAATAGTTGTTTAATTTCCGTGAAATTGTTCAAAATATTCTTTAAAATTTCGCTATGATACTTTCCTACTTCTATTACATAGAACAGCAGCTAAAAGTAAGTTATGAAGGAAGTAAGGTATATTTGAAGAAATGGCGAGTCCGAAAGTAGAGAAAGATAGATATAAATGAAGTCATAACTAAAATATAACATAATTCTCATAAAAAATTAGACAAATTATTAATAAGAATTATGCAGTCTCTTGATGTGAATGACTTGCGCACATCTTCGGCCGTAGTACTTCACTAATTTTCCGCATTGTTTGGGTGTGATTTATTTCGATTCTTTTTCCGAGCCATCACCTTCTCAAGTATCATCGATAGGTTTTCTATGGGACTTTGCATGCCAGATTACACATCGATATTAGCAGTATTTGAAAACAGCTTCACTGTATTTTTATGTGGCACAGAGCCTTGTACTGCGTATAGACTCTAGAGTTTAGGGTTCAAAAATATCCCCCACAACATAACGATGCTACATTAAAGTTTAACCATATGTCTTGCGCATATAGGGTTCAATTATATAATTACATGACATCTTCATGCTACTTTTCATCTGATCTGAACAAATATAATCTGGTATCAACGCTGAAAAACACTTTCCTACTTCTTGGCACTCCACAGTACATGGTCAGTAGCGAAGGCCAACCTAGCCTTGATATTCTTTTAGTAATTGGTGGTTTCTTAGCAGGGGGAGGGTTCTATGAGGCCCACAACGCTCATGTGATGTGAGACAATTTGGCGAGCCTCATTCAGCCTCTCGTTCTATGCGTCCCATATCTCTCAAGTCACGTGACACAGTCTGTCGAGCCTCAGTCAGGCTCTCGTTCTATGCGTCCCATACGCCTCAAGTGACGTGAGACAGTCTGGTGAGCCTCGGTCAGCCTCTCATTCTATGCGTACCATATCTCTTAAGTGACGTGAGACAGTCTGGCGAGTGCCATTCAGCCTCCCGTTCTATGTGTCCTATATCTCTCGAGTGAGGTGAGACAGTCTGGCGAGCTTCATTCAGCCTCTCGTTCTATGCGTCCCATATCTCTCAAGTTATGCGAGACAGTCTGGTGAAGCATATTCAGCCTCTCGTTCTATGCATCCTATATCTTTACAGTGACATGAGACAGTCTGGCGAGCTTTATTCAGCCTCTCGTTCTGTGCGTCTCATATCGCTCAAATGATGTGAGACATTCAAGCTAGACTTATTCAGCCTCTCATGATACGTGTCTCATATGTCTCAAGTGACGTGAGACAGTCTGGAGAGCCTCATACAGCCTCTCGTGCTATGCGTCCGATAACTCTTCAGTCACGTGACACAGTCTGGCGAGCCTCAGTCAGCATTACGGTCAATGCGTCCCATATCTCTCAAATGAATTGAGACAGTCTGAGTAGGCTCATTCAGCATCTCGTTCTATGCGTCCCATATCTCCTCAAGTGATGTGAGACAGTCTGGCAAGCATCGTTCAGCCTCTCATGCTATTCGTCCCCATATATCTCAAGTGACTTGAGACAGTCTGGCAAGCCTCATTCAGCCTCTCGTTCTATGCGACCCATATCTGTCCAGTGACGCGAGACACTCTGGCAATACTAATTCAGCCTCTCGCTCTATGCACTCCAAATCTCTCAAGTGACGTGAAACAGTCTGGAGAGCCTCATTTAGCCTCTCGTTCTATGCATCCTATATCTCTCAAGTGACCCGAGACAGTATGGTGAGCGTCATAGGGCCCCTTGTTCTATGCGTCCCATATCTCCCCGGTGACATGAGACAGTCTGGTGAGACTCATTCAGACTCTCGTTCTATGCGTCCAATATCTCTCAAGTGACGTATGACATTCTGGCTAAAATCATTTAGCTTCTCGTTCATGCATCGCATATCTCTCAACTGACGTGCCACCGACTGGTGAGACACATTTAGTCCCTCGTTCCATTCATCATATACCTCTTAAGTGACTTGCGACAGTCTGGGGAGGCTAAATTAGCCTTTTGTTCTATGCGTTCCATATCTCTCCTGTGACGTGAGACAGTCTAGAGAGCCTCATACAACATCTCGTTCTATATATCTCAAATCTCTTGAGTGACTTGAGGCAGTCTGCCAAGCTTCATTCAGCCTCTCGATCTATGCGTCCTATATCTCTCCAGTGGAGTAAAGACAATCTGGCGAGACTCATTCAGCCTCAAGTTATACGCCCCATATCTCTCAAGTGAAGTGAGAAAGGATAGAGAGCCTCATTCAGCCTCTCGTTCTATTTGTACCATATTTCTCCAGTGATGTGAGACAGTATGGCGAGCCTCATTTAGCCTCATGTTCTATGTGTCCTATATTTCTCCGGTGACGTGAGACAGTCTGGCGAGACTAATTGAGCCTCTCGTTTTATGCGCCCCATATCTCTAAAGTGACATGAAACAGAGTGGCAATCATCATTCAGCCTCTCGTTTCATGCGTCACATATCTCTCAAGTAATATGAGACATCTGGTGAGCCTCATTCAGCCTCTCGTTGTATGCATCCCATATCTCTCAAGGTGAATTTAGACAGTCTGGTGAGCCTCATTGACCTATTATTATATGCGTCCTATATCCATAAAGTGTCGTGAAACAATCTTGTGAGATGCACTCAGCCTCTCGTTCTATGCCTACCATATCTTACCAGTGACGTGAAACAGTCTTCCAAGCCTCAATCACGCTCTCCATCAATGCGTATAATATTTCTCAAGTGACGTGAGACAGTCTGGATAGACTAATTCAGCATCTCGTTATATGCGTTCCATATCTCTCAAGTAAATTTAGACAGTCTGTCAAGCCTCATTCAGCATGTCGTTCTATGCGTCCTCTATCTCTCCTGTAAAGTGAAAAAATCTGGCTAGCATCATTCAGCTTCTAATTCTATGCGTCACATATCTCTCAAATGACTAGAGACTTTCTGGCGAGCCTCATCCTGCCTCTTGTTCTATGCGTCCCATATATCTCAAGTAACGTGAGAGAGAATTGCGAGATGCACTCAGCCTCTCAGTCTATTCCTACCATATCTTAGCAATGACGTGAGACAGTCTGTGAGCCTCAATCATCAAATCCTCCAATTCGTACAATATCTCTCAAGTGCCGTGAGATATTCTGGCTACACTAGTTCAGCCTATCGTTATATGCATTGCATTTCTCTAAAGTGACATACCCCAGTCTGAAAAATTCATTCAGCCTCTCGTTCCATTCATTTTATATCTCTCAAGTGAATTGCGAGAGTCTGGCTAGCCTCATTTGACCTCTAGTTCTATTTGTCCCAGGTCTCTGCTGTGACGTGAAACATTATGGCAAGCCTCATTCAGCCACTGGTTCTATGCGTCTCATATATCTCGAGTGACTTGAGTCAGTATGTTACGCCTTCTGCAGCCTCTCGTTCTATGCGTATTATATATCTCAAGTGACGTGAGACAGTCTGGCGAGCCTCATTCAGTCTCACGTTCTATGCGTCCTATATCTCTCGAGTGACGTGAGACAGTCAGGGTAGCCTAATTCAGCCTATAATATCATGAGTTCACATCTCTCAAGTAAAGTAAGTTAGCCTGGGGAGCCTCATTCAGCCTCTCGTTCTATGCGCCCCATATCTATCAAGTGACTGTACTGTCTGGCGAGCCTCATTTAGCCTCTGGTTATCTGCGTCCCATATCTCTCAAGTGACTTGAGAACAGTCTGGAGAGCCTAATTAAGCGTCTCGTTCTTTGCGTCACATATCTCTCAAGTAAAGTTAGACAGTCTGACGAGGTTTAACCAGCATCTCGTTCTATGAGTACCTTATCTCTCCAGTAACGTGAGCCATCTGGCGAGACTCATTCAGCCTCTCGTGATTTTTGTCCCATATCTCTCAAGTTACTTGAGATAGTCTGGCGAGCCTAATTCAGCCTCTGGTTATATGCGCCCCATAACTGTTAAGTGACATGAAACACTCTGGTGAGCCTCATTCAGCCTCTCGTACTATGTGTCCCATATCTCACAAGTGACGTGAAACAGTCTGATGAGACTCTTTCAGCCACTCGTTAGATGCGTACTATATCTAACTAGTAATGTGAGACAGTCTGGAGAGCCTCACTCAGCCTCTATTTCTATGCGTATTACATCTTTCCAGAGTTCCGTGAGACAGTCTGAAGAGCTGCATTCAGCGTCTCGTTTTATGCGTCTCATATCTCTCCAGTGACGTGAGACAGTCTGGCGAGACTAATACAGCCTCTACTTCTATGCGTACCATATCTCTTCAGTGACGTGACACAGTCTGTTTAGCCTCATTCCGCCTCACGTTTTATGCCTCCTGTATCTCTCAAGTGAAGTGAGACAGTCTGTCGAGCCTTATTCAGCCTCTAGTTCTATGCGTCCCATATCTCGCTATTGAATTGAGACAGTCTGACGAATCTCATTTAGCCTCTCGTTCTATGCATCCTAATTAACTCCAGTGGCGTGAGACAAGCTTTCAAGCCTCATTTAGCCTTTCATTCTATGCATTCCATATCTCTAAAGTGACTGACACTGTCTGGCGAGCCTTATTTATCATATCGTTATATGCTTCGCATATATCTCAAGTGACTTGCGTACAGTCTGGCTAGCCTCATTCAGCCTCTCGTTCCATGCGTCCCGTATCTCTCAAGTGACTTGAGACAATCTAGCGAGCCTGATTCACCATCTCGTTCTATGCGTATCATATACCGGGAGTGAATTGATACAGTCTTTCATGCCTCATTGAGCCTCTCATGTTATGCCCCCCATATCTCTCAAATGAGGTGATTCAGTCTGGCGAGCCTCGTTCAGCCTCTTGTTTATATGTCCCATATCCTTCTATCGAATTGATACAGTCTGGCGAACTTCATTCAGTCTTTCTTTCTATACGTTCTAAATCTCTTCAGTGACGTGTTACAGTATTAAAAACCTTATTCCCCCTACCCCTCTCGTTTATGCATCCCATATCTCTCATGTTACGAAAAAAAGTATGGCGAGCCTAAGTTAGCCTCTCGTTCTATGCGTCCTATATCTGTCAAGTGACCTGACAGCAGTCTGACTAGACTAAATCAGCTTCTCGTTTTATGCATCGCATATCTCTCAAATGACATGACTCAGTCTGTTGCGACTCATTCAGCTTCTTGCTCTATTCGTCCCATATCTCACAAGTGACTTGCGACAGTCCGGCGAGCCTCATTTAGCCTATCGTTCTATGCGTCCCATATATCTCCATTGGCGTGAGACAGTCTGGTGAGCCCCATTCAGACTCTCGTTCTATGCGTATTACATCTCTCCCGAGTGCCGTGAGAGTCTGGTGAGCATCATTCAGCCTCTAGCTTTATGCGCCTAATATCTCTCTAATGAGGTGAGACAGTCTAGAGAGACTCATACAGCCTCTCCTTCTAAGCGCACCATATTTCTCCAGTGAAGTGAGACAGTTTGTCGACTCTCATTCAGCCTATCGTTCTATGCGTCCTATATCTCTCAAGTGACGTGAGAGAGTCTGGTACTCCTCAGTCAGCTTCACATTATATGCGTCCTATATCTCTCTAGTGACGTAAGACAGTCAGTTTAGCCTCATTCAGCCGCTCGTTTCACGCGTCCCATATCTCTCTGGTTAGGTGAGATAGTCTGGCAGCCTCATTCAACCTCTCTTTCTATGCGTCCCATATATCTCAAATGACTGAGACTATCTGGCTAGCCTCTTTAGCCTTTCTTTATATGAGTCCCATATCTCTCAAGTGACTTAAGTACAGTCTGGCTAGCCTCATTTAGCCTCTCGTTCTATGCGTCCCATATCTCTCAAGTGACTGAGACTGTCTGGCTAGCCTCATTTAGCACCTGGTTATATGCGTCCCGTATCTCTCAAGTGACTTGAGTACAGTCTGGCTAGCCTCATTAAGCCTCTCGTTCTATGCGTCCCGTATCTCTCTAGTGACTTGAGACAATCTTTGAGCCTTGTTCAGCATCTCGTTCTCTGCGTCTCATATACCTTGAGTGACTTGATACAGTCTTCCCTGCCTCATTGAGCCTCTCTTGTTATGCCCCCCATATCTCTCAAGTGAGGTTAGTCAGTCAGGTGAGCCTCGTTCCGCCTCTCGTTTATACGTACCATATATCTCTATCGACTTGAGCCAATCTGGAGAACTTCATTCAGCCTTTCTTTTTATTCGTCCTAAATCTCTTTAGTAACGTGTGACAGTCTTGTGAGCCTCATTCCCCATCTCGTTTATGCATCCCATATCTCTCATGTTACGAGAGAAAGTCTGGCGAGCCCAAGGTAGCCTCTCGTTCTATGCATCCCATATCTCTCAACTGTCTTGAAACAGTCTAGCAAGCCTCATCCGCCTCTCGTCATATGCATCCCCAACTCTCAAGTGACGTAAAACAGTCTGGCGAGTCTCATTCAGGATCTCATTTTATGCGTCTTTTATCTCTCCAAGAAGTGAGACAGTCTGGCAAGCGTCAGTTAGCCTCTCTTTTTATGCCTACCATATCTCTCCATTGACTCGAGCCAGTCTGGCGAGCTTCATTCAGCCTCTCGTTCTATGCGCATTATATCTCTCAATTGAAGTGAGACAGTCTGGCCATTGTCATTCAGCTTCTCATTCTATGCGTTCTATATCTCTCAAGTGACCTGAGACAGTCTGGCTAGACTAAATCAGCCTCTCGTTCTATGCCTCGCATATCTATCAAGTGTCATGACTCAGCTTCTCGCTCCATTTATCCCAAATCTCCCAAGTGACTTGCGACATTCTGGCTAGCCTCATTTAGCCTCTCGTTCAATGCGCCCCATATCTCTGCAGTGACGTGAGATATTCTGGCGAGCCCCATTTAGCCTCTCGTTCTATGCGTCTCATATTTCTCTAGTGACTTACGAAAGTCTGTTAAGCCTCATTTAGCCTCTAGTTCTATGTATCCTATATATCTTCAGTGCAGTGAGATAGTCTGCACAGCCTCATTCAGCCTCTAGTTCTATGCGTACAATATCTCCTCATTGATGTGAGACAGTCTAGCAAGCCTCATTCTGCCTCTCGTTTTATGCGTCCCATATCTCTCAAGTGACCTGAGACAGTTGGCGAGATTCACTCTGCCTCTCGTTATATGAGTACCATATCTTTCTGGTGACGTTATACAGTTTGCAGAGCCTCATTTAACCTCTCGTTATATGCCTCCTATTTCTCTCCCCTGACATGAGACAGTCTGGCGAGCCTCATTTATCATCTCTTTCTATGCATACCATATCTCTCAAGTCACGTGACACAGTCTGGCTAGACTAAATCAGCCTCTCGTTCTAGGCATAGTATATCTCTCAAGTGACATGCGACTGTCTGCTGAGACTCATTCAGCTTCTCCTTCCATTTATCCCATATCTTTTAAGTGACTTGCGACAGTCTGACGAGTCTCATTTAACCTCTCGTTCTATGCGTCCCATATCTTCCAGTGACATGAGACAGTCTGGCGAGCCTCATTCAGCCTCTCTTTCTATGCGTTTCATATTTCTCTAGTGACTTAGGACAGTCTGTTAAACTTCATTTAGCCTCTCGTTCTATGCCTCCCATATCTCCCAAGTGACGTGAGACAATCTCGCGAGATTTAAACTACCGAGCCTCGTTCAGCCTCTCCTTCTATGCGTACCATATCTCTCCAGTGACGTTAGACAGTCTGGCAAGCCTCATTTAGACTCTCGTTCTTTGCGTTTTATATCTCTCTAGTGACGTGAGACAGTCTGGCGAGACTCATTCAGCCTCTCCTTCTCTGCGTTATATATCTCTCTAGTTACGTGAGACAGTCTGGCGAGCCGCATTCCGCCTCTTGTTCTATGCGTCTCATATTTCTCGAATGACTTAGGACATTCTGTTAAGCCTCATTCAGCCTCTCGTTCTATGGGTGCTATATCTCTCCAGTGAAGTGAGACAGTCTGACGAGCCTCATTCAGCTTCTAGTTCTATGCATACGAGGGGTGGTCAATAAGTTTTGCGAATCGGTAGGGCAAAACAGTGGAAGGGGATGGCTGTTTGTGTGAGTGTTAAGACAAGTTATGACAAGTCAGGATCTGCAGCCGCACGCTCCTCCATAATCTATTTAAGAAGCAGTTTCTGATCGCAGATCGTCAGTCACAAATTTTTCAACAATGGAGAAGGTTGAGCACCGCGCAGTGATCAATTTCTTTACCAAGGAAGGCAAGAATGCAAAAGAGATCCATGAACGAATGGTTGCAGTGTACACCCACACCGCCTCTTTCTATGCAACCATTGCTCGCTGGAATAGGAAGTTCCGCCATGGTCGTGACTCCCTTGAAGATCACCCCCATCCAGGCCGCCCGTCAGACGTGACCAACGAGGACAATGTGGCCCGTGTGGAGAGTTTGATCCTCGAAAATCGACGAGTGGAGGTCGAAGAATTTGGAATATCACATGGAAGTGTTATCAACATCATTCACGACAATTTTGACATAGAAACCTAACGCCCCATGATCGACTTCAATGTCGTCAAAGTCCACAAGGCCAGAGTTGCACAAGCTGCCCTGCGTGAGTGCAGATTCGAGGACCTCAACCATCCCCCCTATAGTCCAGATCTGGCCCCTAGCGACTACTTTTATTCTGCCAGCTCAAGACTGCACTGCGTGGACGCTGGTTTGGGGACGATGAAGATGTCCAGCTCGCCGTCCAGGAGTGGATCGAACAGCAGTCGGGAGATTTCTGGTTGTCGGGAATTCGAAGCCTCAGGGACAGGTGGCGCAAGTGCATTAAAGTCGAGGGTAGTTATATTGAAAAATAATAAAACACTTTTCCTCATATCTTGTTTCCTTATATCCGAATTGCAAAACTTATTGACCGTCCCTCGTACCATATCTCTCAAGTGACGTAAGATAGTCTGGCGAGATTCACTCAGCCTTTCATTCTATGCGTACCATATCTCTCCAGTGACGTAAGATAGTCTGCCGAGCCTCATTCACCCTCTCCTTCTTTGCGTACCATATCTCTCCAGTGACGTGAGACAGTCTAGCGATCCTCATTCAGCCTTTCGTTCTATACCTCCTATATCTACCCAGTGATGTGAGACAGTCTGGCCAGACTCATTCCGCCTCTCCTTTTATGAGTCCAATATCTCTCAAGTGACTTTGAGACTGTCTGGCGAGACTCATTCTGCCTCTCGTTCTCGGCACTCTGACGTAAAAAATAAGCTGCTGTTCCAAATTTGTCTTCAACGATATTAGCTGTACCTTGGATTTTCTCTAGCGTTGTTTTTTCGCGGACAATCTTTTCATTCGTCGCCTCAAATGACCCAATATCCCCTAGGGACTTTATTATACCCGAAATTACACTTTTACAATACCTCAAAATTTCAGACATTGTTATTACTTCACTTTTACACTGAACAACCTGATTTCTGAACGATTTGTCTACCTTATCTCGTTGGCATTATAAGTATTACCTTTACTAGCAATATAAAATACACGCATAGCAGTAAAGTCCTGCATACGTTACGTTTAACGTATAAGCTGAAAGTTATGTTAGCTTTCTCTAGATTTGGACGAACCCTTTCTTCAAGCAAACATTAATTTCTACATAACCTTTATCGCTGTTGTTCTATGAAATAAAACGGACATTATCAGACAAAATTTTAAAGAATATTCTATTCCATATTAATAGTTTCGAAAAAAGTATTTTAAAGAAAATTCAGATTTTGGTATTTTGTTTTCTAGTTTTGGATGGTACCTAATTTATGTTCAAGGGATTATTAAGATGCATAAAGTAATTGGGAGTTCCTCCAGGCTTCAAGAGGTGAGAAATGTTGCTTTAATCCTATCAATCTTCAATCGTATTTACTTCAATCCTATTAGTCTTGAAATCCATTTGTCAGGGAGCAATTTAATTTTCAGCGCGTTGTGAACCTTATTGCAGTTCTCTCCTTTTGCGGTTTCAATTAGTAATTTCCAATAAGTGAGTTCATCTACCATCTACGACATCTTATATCGCTGGCATCTTTACTGATATTCGATTACTCATTTCCCGATTACTCACATTTTTCTAAGTGCAGCAACATATTGATGATTCTCACTGCTGCACCAAATCCAGACGCAATTACATACAACTTCATCGCTTCGATCAAAAGTTTCAAATGAGACGAGTTCATTCCAATTAGTCTCTGAATATGGCCTCCAATTATGAGTTTGTTTCTTTCGCAGATTGCAATTGCATGCATCTGGTTCTTCGCCACGCTGCTCGCTGTTCCAAATGCAATTGCTCTCAGAGTCGTCGACATAGAAGATGAGATTTATGGCGGCACAAAACCTGTTTGCGAAGCGGTAAGTCAACACTTGTTCCACTCCTGTTCACCTATGTATGCGCACCTTTTTGTTTGCCTCTTCTTTCAAACCAATTCGGAACTAGTTAAGAATGAGAAATGGATATAAATATATATACCGATATAGGGTCACCCCCCAAAGAACGGGCCCCAACTTTCGATAGGCCTCATTTCTTAATTTACTGCAAGGATTAAATGAAACTTTGGTGGTAACTAGTTTATTGTGTTTAAAACATAATATCAAAACATGACCTCCATTTAGCTCTGTGAATTTCTTGAGGCGCAGCACAAAGTTGTCCATGACGTCCTTACAAACTGACCGACTAATGGCTCTGATCTCTTACCTGATGGCTTTTTTGAGTTTCGTGATGGTCCTGGGTCTCCCTGTGGATACCGTCTCGTTAAGGTACTCCCAGAGAAAGAAATCTGGAAGGCTAAGGTCTAGGCTGTGAGGTTCCCACTCAAAATCAGTCTTGAGACTGATCACACGGCCACCAAAGTTCTCTTTCAGCCAATCTCGGGACAGGTTTGAGGTGTGAGAGCTTGCTCCATCTTGCTGGAACCAGAACTTCCCCATAAGCGACGGTAACAGGGTCTGCAACTCCCTCTTGAAGGTTTTGAGGACCTGCACATACCTCTCCTTGGTGACTGCCACTGTCGCGCCAGATTCCTTGAAGAAGAATGGTCTGCTGATGCCTCTGGCTCAGATTGCAGTCCATACCGTGCACTTAGGAGCTTAGTGGCTACCTCATTTGGTCTGAAGGTCACCCAGAAGACATTTGTCTTCGAGTTTACCTTTCCTTCAAGATGGAAGTGAACTTCATCTGAGGTCCAAAGGAGGTTAAGGAAAGTTGTGGTCTCTTCAATCTTCTCCAGTATCATGACTGCCATAGCCTTTCTCAGCTCCTTGTCTGGAACTGAAAAGATTTGCTTCGTCTGTATTCTGTATGGGCAGGTTTTTACATCTATTACTAGCACTCTCCTGCAAGTCTCACGGAATATACCGAGGGACTGACTTCGCTTGCGCACATAGCGTTTTGGACTCTGCTGAAGTGACTCTCTCACGCTCTCGCCTAGCTCAGCTGTACGTTTTTAGGGCGTCCTGAATGGCTTGGACGGTTGTCACTGGCTGCATTGAGGTTCTCCACTGTGCCATAGTTTTCGAAGTGGTCCACCCTGTCCTGAATTCTGCTCTTGAGTGGGGGCTTTTTCACATTCGAACTGATGCACGAAAGTGTCCTGCACTTTTTTGAATGAGCCTGTCTTGTAGTAATGTTTGACGCAGTATATTTTTTGCTTGCTGCTCCCATTGAGATCTAGTTGTGTTCACAGGCGTTGCTTCTGTCATGTCCTGCAAAGTAAGGGTGATTATTTAATGAATAATTGAATGATATATCACAAAAAATGTGTGCAGGCCCATTTGGGGGGATGACCCTGTATTTGGGGAGAACTTCTAGAAAACTCGGTTAGTATAAAGCAAAATATGACACCCGATACTGCCCTAGGGTCTGGGCATTGTGCTTCACCAGGGAGGAGATTTTCAAAGAATGTATCGACTGCAACTAATAAGATGCATTTCAATAGATTCCCTTATATTATGCCTCGATACTGTTAGAAAAGATTCAATCGTTATTAGTGATTTTCGAAGTTATCTTTGATAGAGACATCTTAAAGATGGGTGAAATTTGAGAAAACTCGAGAAAAATTGGTGCCGGGAGAACGCGAGGATGAGTAATTGAGAGAGAGGGGGTAACAAGAGGACGAAGAGATTAGTATGTAACATACTGTTTGAGGGAGAAGGGGCTAACAGGAGACGAGAGGATAAGTGAGTGATGGAGAAGGGGGTAACAAGAGAAAAAAACATGGGTAATTGAGAGAGAAGCGGTTAGATGGAGAAAAAGAAGATGAATTTTTGAGAGGCGGAGCTAACAGTATTATTATTATTTTAGGAGCCCATCTGGAGTCTGTCTACTATGGCAAAAGTCGCCGTAATCACGCTACAGCCTAATACTATGCTAGATTAACAAATAAAAGAAACATGCAAAAACCAAATAACAAAGATACAGTAAATAAAAGAAACACGAAAAACAAAATGAGCAGAAAAGCAAGAAGAGGAAGAAGGAAAGACGCTTTGGTGTATGTGGGGAGCCCGCCTTTTCTCAGCTCAGGAAGATGCAACCGACGACAAAGATAGTCAAATAAAATGGAGGAGGACAACCTCCTTCAAAAAGCCAGATAGTCCACAAGTCTGTGTATACGAACCCGTCCAGAGTAGAAGGGATAAGCCGTCGCGACCCCGCTTGCCCCGGTACATGGTCTGGTAACGTGCACGAAGATTACACAGACTGAGACACTTAACAAGAATGTGCCGAGCTGTATGTGGGATACCGAAGGCGTCACAGTAGGGCTCAGGCGAGCATTCCATCAAATAGCGGTGCGTCCCGCGAGTGTGTCCAATTCGGAGACGACAAAAAGTGACCTAAAGCCGTCGCGGCCTTGAAGGTAGGTCTATGGCAACAGACGCGGCACAAGGGTACGCAACTTTAAGTTCCCCTAGGCCGTCTTCCGTCCCCTTTGCCAACCAGCCCGGAGGGCGTCCCTGATTCCTGCCATGTAGTCTGAGTGGAAAAGAGCGAAACGCTAGTCTGGTCACCCAGTCCTCGCGGACTCTTTGGCGCGCTCATTCCCCGCAAGTGCCACATGTCCAGGGACCCAGCAGAAGAAAATCTTAAAATCCACGTGGCTGCGGCAATAATGGAATCATGGATACCGCAAACCAGGGGGTTTGTAAATTCCAATGCCCCGAGAGGACTCAAGGCGCTTTGTGAGTCGCCTTAGATCATAATCCGTTCTCCGAAACGGGCACAACGAGTTATCTCCCGTACGAAGCACTTATTGCAACCAGCTGGGCCGTGAAGATACGTGAGCCTTATAGAGCCCCGATGACTTCAAACACAGGGGATACGCCGTGGAAACCGACCCCCTCCTGTGACTTAGAGCCATTCTTATACACAGGCACGGATCCAGAGTGACTAGAAGTGCGCTCCAAAAAGGCCGAACGCAATCTCACGGTGCTGTGGGAGCTTTGTGAGCAGAGGCGTGGTGACAAATAGTCTAAGGTGGTACTCTCCAGGGTGGCGCGCTGGTCAGAACCAGAGGCGCCACCGTCCCCAGATCAATACTGAAGTCTTGGAGAAGTTTCTTTGCTCTTAGGGCTTAGGGTATGACTGGGTATCTTGTTGGATTAGGCACCGTCGAGATTGGCTGCGGATGCAGTGAGAGCATTTGGCAACCGAGAGAGATGCCGGGCTCGCACAACAGGCGCATACTGTACTGACATGAAACAAAGTGAGTGATATCTCCCCAGCATCGAGAATTAGGATGTGAATGGGGAATGTAAGGAAAGCACCGGTCGACAGTCTTAGATCGGTCTGGTGGATTGAGCCAACCTTCCGCAATTCATGCTTGGATGCTGATGCATAAAAATTCCAACAGTAGTCAAGCTTCGAACGAACAAAGGATCGATGGAAAAGCAAGCCAGTAGCCCTATCAGCAGCCCAGGTGCTGAACATCACGGAATGAAGAATGTCCATGGCGCCGGTAAAGAGGCCCTTAGGTGCTAACATGAGCCCCCCTGGTGAGGCTTTGGTCGAAAATAAGACCAAAGAAACGCTGCATCCACCACTTCCAGGCGAACCGCGTTTAGTAAAAATTCCGGGTAGAGGTGGAGCTGTGGTTGCTGAATGAAGTGCACCACCTTAGTTTTGGCCAAGGAAAACCGAAACCTGTGCATTTCGGCATAGCGAGAGATGCGGTTTAATGACTTTTAGAGTCGACGATTCAGAATTAGTATCTGGGCCGCGAGAACATCTTCCGGCAGCAACGACGAGATAATGTTTCTTAGGGCAAAGACTGTGACATTGAGGACAGTTCCATGTTCACTTTAGCTAGAGAGGGCTCCGCTCACCCGTATCCGGAATCGATGCTTTCACAAAAACTCCGAGATAAAGATTGGAGGCTTGCCCTCGTCACCATAGTGTAGAGAGTCTCCATGATACAATATAGCCATGCGGTGTAATAGGCTTTCTCCAGATGGAAAAACACCGGAGCGGAGCAGCCTACTAGTGGAGTGTAGCTTGCGGAAGCCGCACTGTGCGGAAGACAATTTCTAAATCAACCTGCACACGCATGAGCTTATAGAGTTTGGGAGAAACCCGCCATGGTAGAGTGATCTTTCCCCGGTTTGCGAAAAGCAAGCTCGGTAGCCATTTGCCAGGAGCCTGGGAGGATACCCTACGCCCAGATCTTGTTGAACAGGTCTAACAGAAAGGTCATGCCTCGCTAGCCAGGTGTCAAGGCATGGCGCACGGGACATCATCCGGACCATGGGCGGTGTCCGCGCACGACACGAGAACGGAATGCAACTCACTCAATGTAAACCTGTCGTTGAAGGGTTCTCCGCCTCTGGAAGTAAAGTCCAGTTTGCGGCCTTCAGCGATATCACGACGTGCATGAAATGCAGGCTGGGCAGCATCCCATTGGATGATTCAGCTTCGGGTCCCTCTGCTAAATTCTCAATCACTTGAATCATAATTTTTTTAACAGATTCTTGGTGGCTTGAACTGTCCCATGAAATACTCATATCTAATCAGCGGAGTTTGAAGAATGGATGGCTTGTTGATGCAATAATGGCATCTGTAAGACTGGCTTCATTTGCCAATGTCAAATAAGATTGGTAGCGCTTTCCAAAGCCCTTAGTGACTGCACTTAGAAGAAGTTGGCAAAGTTTCAGAGAACGTGACTTAAGGCTCTTCAGCTTTTTATCCACAGTGAGCAAGGTAGGGAGCAATTTTCCATAAAAACAGCTTTGTTCTCTCTGTAGGCGATCAATTGCGACTGCCATAGGAGCCAAACCTGAGACATACTCCTCAAGAAATTCAATTTCATGACTTCTGAATACTGGAAGTTCAAGGGACGTCATGAGTTGATGTAATTTGTCCTTGTATTTTAAAGGAATGACAATGCATCAAACAGAGAGTTCCACCTTGTAATGCAAGGTACCTTTAATGAGCAGTTGATAACAGTTTTGATAATCTCTGCTGATTTTGGACGACCGCTTTTGTTCCATAATACTGAGCATTTCCCCATCGCAGCATGATTGATATTTGCAAAAGAAGATATTTTCAGTGCCTATTTTGCATCAGTTGTGGCGATGAGACTGAGTGTGTGTGAAGAACAGCGCACATGCTTAGATAGGCTGAAGCTGCATGGGTCAGACGAAAGGCCTTCTTTCTGATCTAAGGCACTTCTCATTAAGAAACTATCCTCCAGCTCGTGCTCACCCTGATCTTCTTCACCTACCTGGATTTCATCTCCTGAATCTGTAGACACATTTGCAGCAGTGACTGCAAATTTCTTAAACGCTTTAACAAAATTAGATCCGTTATCAGTGAGGATGCTCGTGATTTTCTGCAGGGAAATATCGTATATTGATGATATTCTCCATATGTTCAGCAATCTTGATGTAGTTATGTTCTCCTTTGAAGCGACAGCATGCCAATACTCCACTGTGACGGACAAGAGCAGCTTCTTTAAGCTGAAAAAAATATGAAATAACAGTCCAATGTTTGTCTCATAAATGTTTCCATAAATTTTAAATATTAATATAATCGAGATAAATTCCACCAACAAATAGGTTTGCTTTCATTCAAGAGCTGATAACTCTCTAACTGTAAAGACATTTTCAGTTTCATAAAGAGCAAAATGTTAACATACCCAATGAACTGTAACGCCCCAAAAACTACGGTGACAAGTTGACCAAATATCTGCAGTAAGACCTAAGAAAGAGGTGCTGTCTAGTTTATTCTTCAGTAGAGCTCTTTTCACTTTCTCTTCTTCTATAAGATTCGCGTCCGCCTTGAAATAACGTCAGCTGAAGAATTTAGACCTGCGGTAGTCGAAGGTGTGATTATTGTGAGTGAAATTGATTTTCACAGTGAAATGAGAATATTTGGTATGCATATAAAATTTTATATATAAAATTTAGCTATATAGGACTGGTGCATTAATTCATAAATATATTATTAGTCCTTCATATTCATAATTACATAGTAAAATATTGATAGAACGTGTTGAAGCTGCGTTTAATTTCAACTCCTACCCCGTATTATTTAAAACCACGATGCTGCCCAAGTGCATCTTCGATTCGAGGCTTGGAGTCTTATCTCAGCTACCGGATGCCAATGTTTAAACAAGGAGGTTATCGTCCCCCCGTTCGCCCCCATACGCCGACCTCGCCAGATCGAGTTAGGCTTATGAACAGATAAGGCATTGTTCCCCGGCCCGGCTGTGCGTTCCCTCCAAGCTTCCACTCCATTTTCCCCCACGCCAAGGAGATGTCCTGGCTATTTATATGGAAACTTTTCCACTAAGAGCAGATTGGAGATCCAGATTTTCGTCGCGAAACATCACCACGACCCTCTCTCCCTTTGTGCGCCAAGGGACCTCGACCTCGAGATTTACCATCACTTGTCCAGAAGGAGGACAATATTCCTTGAGTGCCAAAGGTTCGAGCCTTTCCGACGCCAAGTCCCCAAGGCCCCCCCCCCTGTTGTTCAAGGAGAACAGCATTAGAACAGCCATTGTTCGTTTTGAGCCCTTCGCCAAGAAACGGTTCTCATCCCCCCCTGTTGTTCAAGGAGAACAGCAATAGAACAGCCATTGTTCGTTTTGAGCCCTTCGCCAAGAAACGGTTCCCACCCCCCCTGTTGTTCAAGGAGAACAACATTAGAACAGCCATTGTTCTTGACCCCGTAGACAAGAGACGGTTCTCATCCCCCCCCTTTGTTCAGAAGAGAACAACCTAGAACAGCCATTGTTCGTTTGGAGCCCTTCGCCAAGAAACGGTTCTCACCCCCCCTGTTGTTCAAGGAGAACAACATTAGAACAGCCATTGTTCTTGAGCCCGTAGACAAGAGATGGTTCTCATTCCCCCCTTTGTTCAGAAGAGAACAAAGTAGAACAGCCATTGTTCTTCAAGCCGTTCGTCGAGTAACGGTTCTCCTTTCCAAGACGCCTCGTCAGGATCCTTTTATCCCCCCCCTTCGGCTGGAACTCGCCAGTGGACCGAATATTCCTTCAAGCACCTTCCACTGCACCACTAGTGCCAAAGTTACGTAAGCCAAACTTCACCTTTGAGTATTGATCCCTTTTTGTCAATTCTATCCTGTGCTTTAAATTGTTTATCGAACCATCCCATCTCTTTAACTCTATATTTGTTTTACCTTTATTAATCCCTTAAATCCTTGGATTAGCCCGAGTCTCCACGACCCTTTCCATTCTGTTTATGTCAATATTTTCCGTTTTTGTGTATTGTTTATAGTTATTATTAATAAAACTCTATTTTATTAATGATAGCAATATTATTATCCTTGAGCTCAGTTCCACTTCTTAAGCATATCGAAGATACATAATATCGGCCGCCAGACAGTAAACGCACTCTAAAGATAATTAAGGAAGTTCCCTCAACGAATAGTGTAATATATGGTATCGTCGGGAGTCATTCTACGACATATACATTATCAAGCTTTATCCCATACATTTTTGACGGGCGGGCATGCTAGTTTTGATATAATGATATACTATAACGAAATACATCGTTATAGGAATTCATCTAATAAATACATATAATCGATCAATAAATGTACTAATTATTCTTGAAAAAAATTTATTCAATAATATCTTCAAGTAAATGATAGTGCGCTTTAAGAATATATGTATGTGGATTCTCATGAAATTATTGCAATATATTAACCTCTGTTGTTTGTATATGTCTTCCTTTATTTAACTTCGTTATATAGCCTACGTAGTGACCAATGATCCAAAAGCTTTAGTATTCGGTCGTTATAAGAGCTTAACCTGTACTACTAATACTATAATTGTAAACAACATTTGTAACGCAGGACTCACCTTTAATTAATCTCACAGAAAGTTGGTTGCTCCATGGTTGATAGGGGATGCACACCTTGTATGATAAAATCTGCAATCAGCTTATCAACAAAATATTGATTGACCTTCTTAGTATCCACCGCAAAACACTCCGGTAATGTCTTTACTTTAACACCGCTGCATGAAGGACCATCGTCTAATACTAAACATTTTCTTTTTGAATCTTTTCTTTGAGCTGTCACGTAGTTATCCGCTTTTTGCACCAAAGCAGGATACTTTCTCTGTTGATAAATGTACATGATCAGATAATTGAAGGACATTTGTTTCACGTTGCCATAATTCACGTTAAATTCAATCAGCATATACTATAAATAAAGGTGTTGCAAAAGAAAGCAGGTAGGTTCGTGCATGTTAAACTTACGCTACTTAACATTATCGTTAGCTACTTTCAATTTTGCCATTTTTTTAAATAAGATATAGTAAAACTTGTCAATTCAATTAAGTATCATATAATTAGCTTAAATAAATTCTTACCTTCAAATAAATGCGTAAATTGGAAGTAGCATTGCTCGCCGCAGAGATTTCACAATTGCAGGATGTACATACACACTTCACTTTTTTCCGTCGGAAGATTTCGCTCTAAATCATTTATCATCTAGTAAAGGATGACTATAATTACATTATTCTTTATCTTCCTCGTTTTTATTATTTGTAAATACATTTGAAATCATGTATTTAAATACTTTTGGAAGTATTTAAATACAATGTATTTAAATACTTTTTGTAAATAATTTACTGATAATAGGTTTTTATAGCTGTTAATAACGTGTAATGCATGTTTTAGCTTGTCGCAACTTGTATGACACAAACGGTTGACTGCGTGAACCGGTGAGAGAAGATTGTCTGCCTCAGTTCAAATTTAGTTAACAGATGGTCACAGTTGTTTTCGGTTGTATAGTGAGAGCTCTCAGCGTTATTTCAACTGCTGCATGGCAACTTCAGCTTCTTCGAAAGATATTAATCTTTCAAAGAAGCTGAAGTTGCAATTGAGGCATAAGACGTCACAGCCAGTGCCAGGTGCGCCAGGACCAAGAGACGATCCCTAGCCCGAAAGGCCAGAATTTCCGTCCCCGTGAGATACGCACCACATTGCTTCAATGAAGAAAGTCGGGTTTACCCGAAGTATGTTTAGTTTTGCTCTATCGTCGCATACGATAAGTCCCTATCGTGTAAGGCCAAATGTGTCAAGTCCTGAAAGTCTACAGGAGCGATTCGTATGGCAGAAGCGTCGGCAGTAGTAACACCTATGCATCAGTGGCACGAATGCCTTCACGCAGTAGCGATACCAATCGGCACGCATCGACTCAGGAAGCCTATCACGGTCAAACGTGACGAAGAATGTAGGGGTTGGTTTCGAGGAGCCTCACTGTTTTCCAATCACACGTTCGATTTTGACCGCTCCATGGTCGGCCAGCTTTAAGGTGATGTTATTTATGGAGTAATGCAAGAGTTCCCTCGTGTATACCAATCCTTTCACTAAGTTCATAGTAGAGTGCGGTGCCACACCCACCGGCGTCCCATCAAGTGTCCAAAGGGCACTAATCATGGTGCTTCGGAGTAATTTGACGCATTCGACAGAAGGCTACCTTCTTAAAAACGAGACACCTTCAACTCTCTACAAATCAAACTAGCTAATGCTCTGTTCCGATGGAACATGTTACCCTTGGCTAACACTGCCCTCAGTGGCGCAAATAACCAGAAATCGATTGAAGCCAGCGGGTTCGAAAACGCCAGGTACTCTCTCAATGAGGGGGCCTGAAGTAATCGAGGCTCTCCTCAGTGCGCTCGCTCATTTGGTCTTGTTCAGCGATCTCAACCCCGAGGCCCAGTGGGGTCGGACGTGAAAGGAGCTTTTAGTTCTTTTCTTTTTGGGGGGGGAGGAGAGGAAGGTTGTGAATAAACCAGCAGAAAGAAGCCCCTAGGCCGGATCGACCGGTTTCAGCAACATCCTTCTCCGAGATGGATAAAGTCTTAGCTGTTCCAGGTGCACTAGCCGGGGAAGGAGGACACACCTCTCCTTGTGGGTGCTCGAAGGCCCGAGCTGTCTGAGGAGAAGCTTGCACAGGGGCGAAAGCTGGTTCCGTGTTTGACATGCCATGGAAGATCCTGCTATTTGGGTCTGGGTAACCTCCGGGACCATGTCAATCTCAGGTTTGGGAGCCTCCGTGTGCCCCCTCCCCTCCAAGTCATCACAGATCCCATTCGAGGTACTCTCCGTTACAGTCAAGACTTTGGTCAAAGGTGTACTTCGATTTTGTAGAGGTCTTCTCGGCCCTATAAAATAGAGGTTCGGTATAATAAAGTTTGGCTACGCGGTATCATGGGCCTTGTCCATATCAAAACATACCGTGGCGATATGTTGCCTGAAAAGAAAAACCTTGCACATAGCAATTTCAGCCGCAGCAGAACGTCCGACGTATGGTGCAACTGAAGTCGAAGGTACTGTGATTAAGAAAGGCAATATCCACTGTGCAGAAAAAAAGGCTAGCTTAAAATTGACATAATTTTCAATCAACTTGCAGACCTAAGAGGTTAAAGAAAATTTGCTGAAATCCTACAAGGATAAATGATTTCTCCCGGCTTGAGAATATCAAACATGGTTGCAATTCGCCCTGATTATAGGAAGATACTATTCGACAAGACACTGTTAGACAATTCTAACACAGAAAAAAGACCAAACCTGGTTAACTAAGTTGTTAAAGCATGACATCTGGATCAGAAGCGGTCACCGTGTAACAAGAGAGAGCGTATGGCATCTCGCTCAGGATCAGAGTTGACGGTCCCGTCTTCCTGAAAAATGGGAGGGAATTATGATTGAACCTACCCTGAATCCTTTTGACATGACTGTACACATATGCAGAGAAATAATTAAAGGGCTTATATTGGAGTTAAATACGCGTAAGTCATCTGGCCCAGACAACATTCATTCGAGGTTACTCAAAAAAGGTGTAAATAGTATTGGAAATTAGCAAATATAGTGCAAATTTTATAAAAGGGAAGTAAAAGGACCCGAATAACTTTAGACCGGTAAGCTTAACTTCTATAGTTTGTAAGATTCTTGAGAAGATAGTTAAGAAGGGAATTTCTCACCATCTAGAGAGTGGTAGGTTAATAAATGATGCTCAACATGGGTTTAGAAGAGGTAAATCGTATTTAACAAATTTACAGAATTTTATGGATTATGTAACTAAACAATTAGATAAGGAAGAGAATGTTGATGTAATTTACTTAGATTTTTTCCAAGCTTTTTGATAAGGTTCCACTTAGGTCTGCGTGCGACGCGCAAGTTCCTTCAATAAAATGATAAAATTAATGTACATCAGTGTCGAGGGAGCGCAGCCACTATCGTCGCTGCACTCGGGTACAATTGAATTTGGAATAAGGTAAGGACCTTCTACTGAGAGTGCGATATTATAGGTTGGCTCTTTAAAAGGAAATACGTTTGCCGGGTTCGTCTCAAGGGTTATTCGAAAAATAAACACCTCTAAAAAAATAAACTTTAATACAAATAATAAGAACAAGGGCACAGATAAATTTGGAAATCTAAATAGTAATCAGTATGACAAAAGAATATTATGACAGGCAAAAATTAGTGAAACTAGGTTCGGGTAAATATATAAGTGATCCAATAAGTTGGATTGAATGAAATATTTAGCAAGTCTATAGGCGTTACACAAAATGAGGAATTTTTCTTAGGACTGGGAATGAAGAGGTGGGACTTACGAGGAAATGACACTTGGTTACCTCTAGAGGATGAACTTGGGATGTGGAAGACCAATGGCCAGGTCTTCGTCGATGGGGTCTCGATGTGAAGGCGTCTAAAAAGACTCTGAAGGGGGTTAAGATTACTTCGGCTCCAGGGAGAAGTATTCACGAAATCGAGATTCGTCTGCGGATGGCAGGAAGTCTCAACCAATGTAGTGAAACGAGAGAGACCCAGGACAATCTTACGGGGTATAACGAGTTTCCGTAATCTTTCTCTGATCAGGGCGGATTTCACGAAGACGATCTGCTGACGAGATTACAAGGGCGAGGGGACCATTTCACGGAAGACAGATACTAGGATCTGGACGGCAAGAAGCTCGGGTTCTCTCTATCTGCTGATGATTTGCAGAAATCAGCTTAAATAGGAGCCACAGACATGATCGACAGATGGTTGTGCGCGCGAGGGCGTCCAAAGGGGATATCGGACGCGGCTTAAGCAAAGATGTATCTTGATAGTTTAGGTATCGACGAGGCGAAAGGAAATTAAGCGAGATTCCCAAGGGATATCAGACGCGGCTTAAGCAAACATGAACCTTGATAATTTGGGGCATCGACGAGGCGACGGGAAATAAGAGAGATTCCATTCTACCCCAAGAGGGGGAAGATGGACACGGCTGCCACCTTGGAGCGGGACAGCGTTATCAAACTTGGGGGAAGACGGTGATAAAGTGCCCAAATTAAACACAGATGCGTTGATCTGTCTTGACCAGAGAAATTCTGTGTGATAACGGCGTATTGAGTTTCATGCTTCCACAATCAGTTTCGAGAATAAACAACGAATCAGGAGGATCTCGGAGCAGTAGGAGCCCTCAGAGGTGTTGGACCTTTGCCTACCAACGTGTGGACACGCCCTGGTCCTTCGACAACTCCTGATCGACTGTTTTGTGTATGTCCTTGACTGGACAAAGACTACGGGAGTCAACCCCTAATGCAAAATCTGCTGTGGCGACCCACACTAGGTGAACGTTATTAGACTGACGACTTGGCAGTCTCCTGCAACACTCCAAAATGTCTGGTCGTTTTGGACCACCTTGCCACCAGCCCAACTATGAAGTGCCAAGATAGTGGGCTGAGGAATGTACACCCCTTTCCCACTCCAAGCAAAGTTTTGTACAAGTTTCTCTCTATGCCCAACTTATCCTTTTTAAGGATATGAAGTGACGTCATCGCCAAAATCGACGGACAACTAACTACATAGGAGACTAGCTCAGAAATTAAAAATACATGGGATATGTAGTAAAGTTTGGAATTGGATAGCTGAATGGCTGAAAGACAGGAAACAGAGAGTTGTACTGAATGGAGTGAGGTCACAATGGAGGGATGTTATCAGTGGCGTACCTCGGGGATCCGTTCTAAGCCCTTTATTATTCATAGGTTATATAAATGATTTTGGGGAGGCTGTAAATAGCAAAGTGTAAATTTTGCTGGTGACACTAAATTGGCAGCTGTAGTCAAGGAAGTTGAGGGCAGCTTTAAAGTGCAAAGTGACTTAAATAAGTGATTAGCTTGGGCTCAGAAGTGGCAGATGACTTTTAACCTTAAAAAATGAAAAGTTATTAACTTGGGAAGGGATAATAGGGAATTTAGCTATGAAATGGATGGGCATTGACTGAATTCAGTTGAGGATGAGAAGGACTTAGGCGTAGTAGTAGTAGATAGGTCACTGAAGTTTTCAAAGTAGTGTATTGAGGCAAAAAAGATGACGAGGGGGGGAAGGGGATTGCACGGGTTGGTCGCAATCGATGCTTTTATCCTCGAGAATTGAGATTCGAGGGATTATTCGCGCCACAGACAAGAACGGAGCCGATTCTAATTGACTGAGGCTGCCTTCTTTCGGAGTGAATTCTTGCTTTCGCGCTCGAGAGAGGAGGAAGATGGAGCCGAATCAAGAAATAGTCCTGTCTCGGTCTAAAAGGCGGGCCTATATTGAATTTGCACGGCCTGTGACTGAGGTTAAATATGGCCCAACCGGAAGGGCCTGAGGTTTTCGATATCGCGCGGTGAGGCAGGTGGCGTCTTCTCCGCGCTCTCGACGGTCTATGCTTCTGTTTTATCGCCAGTAGTAGCTCGATTCTCTCACGGTCTGGCTCTGCGTTCCTCGACCTCGTGAGGCTTCTTGTTCCTCGTAATGGTTTTACTCTCTCTTTCCGACATCTCCTCTCGTCCCAAGATGGAACTTCTGGGAAGTGACATTAGACAAATGACGAATGGGGTTTACGCATCCCATTTTTTTTTTCAACCTCAAAAAGGGGGGGCAAACAATGGGGAATACTTAATATTAGTTCCAAGCGAACTCCAGTACTTAGACAAATTCAAATTTGAGTATCCATATATCAATAATTATACAAAAAAAAGGAAATTATACAGATCAAAATGGCATTAACTTACAATGACCACAGTGGTTTGAATTAATTTTAAATAGGGGGCCAATTGATTCTTACTGATGTAAAATCCCAGATAATTTATAGTGCCAAAAGCGAAGTGGCACTTGCTGGGGCCGATCCTGAGGTTGTGCTCGCGTATTCGATGCAGCAGCGCTTGGAGGGCAATTAGGTGTTGGTCCCAATTCTGGGTTGCCACAGAGATATTATCGAAGTAAAAGGTTACGTTCGATAATCCATCTAATATTCATCGCATCATACGATGCGTCTGACTTTTTAACCATTACAATGAGAGAACAGTAACTGGATTCGGAGGGTTCTATAATATTTAGTTTTAACAGATTATCGACCTCGGCGTTAAAAAACTTCTCTTAAATGGATGGGCAGGGGGTACGGCTTGGATCGTATGGGTTCCTGAGTGGTAAGAAGGATGTTGTGCTAGAACTTTGCAGCACAGCCAGGAATTTCGCAGCTCACGTCTCTAAAATGACTCAGTAGCGATTGCAGCTGACTTCTCTGAATGTTCGAAAGCTGGTCGCTAATCTTCAATTCGGATGAAAGGGAATCGGTGGCGCCGGGCAAGTTGGGCACGGGATATTCCTTATCTCGTTCCACTCAGGCAACCTGCACCACGTTTAAAGGATCCAGGGGGTAGTTTTATTCCATGGCTGACTCTTCATATTGTTGACACAGGCACGGCGGTGGTACCTCTTCAGCGTTTTGATATGAAATAGCTTTCTCCCTAACGATGTTTGGATTAAATAATAAACGGGGCCACGTTCTTCAATCACTTGGAAGGGGCCTTTCCATTGACTTGAGAGTTTATTATTATCCGTAGGGAGTAATAATAACACCTCTACACCAGGCTTGAATTTTCGCTCCTTGGACTTACCGTCGAAATACGTTTTATATTTGTCCGGGTTGGTATCAGCGTTCTGAAACGCGATTTCTGCACACTTTAATAACCTTTGTCGTAGATCCAGAAGATAGGCATAGGAAAATTGGATTTCATGTTTCAATTTCTGGTTCGAAAGGAGTTTCTGCAAAATGTTCATAGGGCCTCGAACGTTCCGACTATATAGGAATTCAAACGTGGTAAATCCTAGGGTGTGGTGCGGGATCTTTCTGTAGGCGAACAGAGCCACTGGCATGTAGCAGTGCCATTCTCGGGGCTGCTCTGCGCACAACTTCCTCAGAATTGACTTGAGAGTACCGTTGAGCCTATTGCAAATCCCATTTCCGGGAAGGTGAAATGGGGTGGTATTTAAGGATTTCACGATTAAAAGTTTGCCAAGATACTCCATTAGCTCGGGGGTGAATCGTCGGCCACGATCCGATAATACCCCCTAAGGCAATCCGACTCTAGAAAAGATAGAGACGAGTACCTCAGCACAGGAGATGCTGTCTATCTTTTTCAGGGTAAGCACGTAGCTATGGCCCTCACTGGAAGGGGGATGAATAGGGCCAATCAGATCGATTGCCACTTGGGAGAAGGGTTCTGAAATGAGGGTTCCCTTCTGCAACGGCGCGTGCTTCACGCGTCCTTTGGCGGCCGTCTTCTGGCAGATGTCGTATGATCGACCATAACTCAAGATGTTATCTGTCGCAACGGGCCAATAAAAATATTTGTAAGTCCTCTGAGCCGTCTTAGTGTGACCAAAATGACCCCAAAACAAACTGTCATGGGCGGTCTTCAAAATGAGCGAGACATGGGAGCGAGAGACACACAGTGCTCGTGCCTGGGAATTATTGCCTTCGGAGTACGTGTAGTACAAAAGGTCATCTTTAACGATGTACGAGATTACCTTATTTCTACGGATGGGTTTTTGCACTTTAGACTGTACTTTTGTCCAGAGGGAGCGAAGTGAATCACAATCCTTTTGGTTCCTCGCGAATTCTTCATTCATTACGTTGCTAAATTCTGAAACGCAGGGGGTTTCAAGTGGAGTGGGCGAGACGCTTGCGCGTACTCACGGGTTGAGCCACAGGGGTGGTGGATACCCAGGGGCACTGAACAATCAAGACAGCGCAGAATTTAATAGAAGCTGATATGACCTCAGCCCAGCCGGTAAAGTACGTGCACTCAATAAAGCACTTAACAATGGGGAACTTGTTGGCACGCCCCAGGTAGTCGTGCACTACCGCAAATTTTTCGTGACCGGTGGGAGTAGCTTATCTGACACCATGATACACGTACACCCTGTATCTCGGACGAGGGTGGAGACTCGGCAGCCGTTCACTGCTCTTGTCTCAAACTTAAGACCTCCAGGGGAGCTCTTCTCAAATAAAAAGTTGACGCGGTGGCCAGCGGAGCTCGATGTAGTCGAACGGGGAGAAGGTTCTGTTTACGACGGTGGTGGCTAAGGGGTGACACTAATTTGGTGCACTTGGTAGAGAGAACTCCTACGCAGTTGACAGTTCTGAGGGCAGTTTGTCCTCACATGACCCTCAACACCGCATGAATAACACACAATAGGCCTCCTGGGAAATGATGACGCAGGGGGATTGGACGAAAAGGGTGTAAGAAAAATTGGGGGGGTTTCGAGGGGCAAGTTACCTTTACTAACTTGGTTCCATTATGGGGAGAAAATTTTGGCTTGCCACATTTTGACTTTGGGGATCAAGGTTTGGTCTTTCTCCTTTCCTTAGGGTAGCAATTATGGCTCGCTGCAAAGAAATCGGCTTCTTCGATACACTCTTTGAAGGAGTAACACCTGGGGTCCTTCACAAAAGATCTTATTTCAGAGGGGAACGATGCCAATAGCTGGCCCTTTAGAACGAAGTCGATTAGGGCTTCATAATCATGGGGAACTTTAGATGAATCAAGCCAGAAATTAAAATGTCTTTGGATCGTATACCCAAACTGACGATGGTAAGTTTGATTTGGTTGTATACGGGCATGGCGGAATTTAGCGCGATAAAAATCTGGGGTCATATTGTATGCGGCGAGTTGTTCAGATTTCATCGTCGAATAGTCAATCGTCGCCTCCGACGGAATGGGAATGAAAATATCTCGCAGCTGGGTACATAGCAATGGCAAGAGTTTAGCTACACCGTCGGCCTTAAGGTTCCAGTTGTTGACCTCAAAAATCTTCTCAAAGTGGCTTAAATAAGACCCCAAATCCTCACCTTCCTTGAATACTGGGATTTCACAGACGCAGTTTGCGGGATGTCGTTTCGGAAGTTGATGGATAGTGTCTCATTTCTCGTTTTACTCATCTCTAACTCATGATGGTGGATTCTTTATCTTTTTTCTCTCTTTCTGCTTGTTCTCTTTCCCTTCTTTCTTTTTCTTCTCTATCTTTATATTTCCTTTCCCTTCTTTCAGCTATCTCCTTCTCTTCTCTTTCACTTATTTCGTCTCTCGTTCTAAAAGGCGGGCTATACTGAATTTGCACGGCCTGTGACTGAGGTTAAATATGGCCCAACCGGAAGCGATTTGCCTCAGGCCCCGGAAGGGCTTCTTCTTAATCAGACACAACGCCGGGGGAGGGTGAATCCTTGCGAGGTTTTCGATATCATGCGATGAGGCGAGCGGCGTCTTCTCCGTGCTCCCGACGGTCTATGCTTCTGTGTGATCAGCGGAAGTAGCTCGATTCTCTCACGGTTTGGCTCGGCGTTCCTCGACCTCTTGGGGCTTCTTTTTCCTCGTGACCGTTTTATTCTCTCTTTCTAACAATATCCTTTCCATATATGTTGATCCATTGATATCATTTCCACATATATTGCTCCATTGATCCATTGATATCATTTCCACATATATTTCTCCATTGGCCCATTCATATCCTTTCTAAATATGTTGCTCCATTGATCCATTGATATCCTTTTCTCGCCACGTTAATTTATTCAACTAATCTGTTAGGATGGCGATGCTGACTGAATATTTGGTGGCCTTCCTTTCAATTGGCAATTGGTTTGAAGCAATTTTTAAGCGAAATAGGAACGAGGCCGATTCCCGCGTGCAGTTTGCAAGAGAGATCAGCATAGAAAGCGGTAAAGGAGAAAGTGAAAATGTGAAGAATAGATAGTAGTCGCAGATATTGTAGCCGAGATGGAAAAAGGGGGTGTTGGTATTAAGAAGCATACAAGCCTCCAACTGTCATCTGACATCTCGTTGCGGATGACTCGGTGCAAAGAAGGTGCAAGAGCTGTAAATCTGTCATGTAAGGATTTTCCTCCACTTTGAAAACATCTAACTTTACCATGTAGGGATTTTCTTACATAACTATGTATGGATTTTCTGCAGCTTTGAAAAATATTTAACTTTCCATGTAGGGGTTTTCCTACATATCTATGTAGGGATTTTCCTACACTTTGAAGAGTTGTAATTCTTCCTTTTAGGTCATCCTACATAGCTATGCTGGTATTTTCCTCCACTTCGAAAACACCTAACTTTTGCATGTAGGTGGTATCCTGCATAGCTATATAGGGATTTTTCTTCCAGTTTGAAAACATTTAAGTTTTCCATGCAGGGAAATTCCTACATAGTTATGTAGGAATTTTCTGTAACTTTGAAAACATTGAACTTTCAATGTAAGGATTTTCCAACACTTTGAAAAGATGTGAGTTTACCATTTAGGGCTTAGCCTGCATAGCTATGTAGGTATTTTCCTCCCCTTTGAAAACATCTAACATATCCATGTGGGGGTTTCCTACATAGCTATGCAGATATTTTTCTCCGCTTTGAAAACATGTAATGTTCCATGTTGTGCTTATCCCAAAAAGCTAAGTAACGATTTTCTTCCATCCACGCTGATAACAAGTTAGTCTTCCATATAGAGTTTATCCTACATAGCGATGCAGAAAGTCTCCTCCACTTTGAAAACATCTAGCCTTTTTCCATGTAGAGGCATCCTCCATAGATCTATAGGTATTTTTTCTCCACGTTGAAGACAAGTAGGTTTTCCATGTAGGAATTTTCCTCCATAGCTATGTAAGAATTTTACTAGGCTTTTAAAATATGTAAGTTTTCCATTTGGGAGTTTCCTACAAATACTCGTACATGTATGGATTTACCTTCACTTTAAAAACATATTTTTTCATGTAGTTGGTTTCATATATATATATATATATATATATATATATATATATATATATATATATATATATATATATATATATATATATATATATATTCCTTTTTTACTCCACTTTGAAAACAGTTAAGTTTTCCATGTATGGATGTCTATGCGAGGATTTTCCTAAATAGCTCTCTCTGGATTTTCCTCTAAAAAAACATCTAATTTTACATGTTGTGATTTTTCTACATAACTATGTCGGGATTTTGCTCGTTTTGGAAAACATTTAAGCCATCCACGTAGAATTTTCCTAAATAGCATGTAGGGATTTTCTTCCGGATTGAAAACATGTACGTATTCCATGTAAATATTTTCTCTACATAGCTATGTAGGATTTTTCCTCCAATTTGAAAGCATCTAAGTTTGCCATATAAGTAACCAACCAAGCGGCACTTGTGACCATAAAGGAACGAGTAAATTGGTTTTAAAGTTCAAAAAGTCATCTCGCCATTAAAAGTTTCTTGGATGGATCTATTGAATTTCTTGGAAGGGACGGAGCAATTACACGCTCGTACACAATTTCATAGTAAATATAAGTAAGAAATGACCACCACTCTTCATAAACATGCACTTACACAATTCCATTCGAAAAACAGGTAATTAATTACCACCACTGTTGATATACATGTACTTACACAATTAAAAAAAGATTATAGGTAGGAAATAACCACCACTCTTCATATACATGCCCGTATACAATTCATAGTTACCCTCCTTTGCCCGAGAAATAAAGTCCTGTCGCAAATAAATACAGATGCATAATGATTGAAATTATTATAAGATGGCACCATAATTTCTCTACTTGATTATTATTATTATTTGTGGAGTGAACGCAGAGAGAGGCGCACTCTATTATATAATATTATATACTTACAATGAGTAAGCGTTTCACCGCTCGGTCCCGGCAGTTTAAGCACACGTGTGAATGGCCGCTTGTTATGAGCGACAAATGTTGTGTCCACAGGAACAGATCGAGCGTCTTAGAGATACAGAGAAATAACCAACACTGTTCATATATATGGTTGGCCAGAAAGTCCTGACTCACTTAAGAAGCGGAAAGAAAACAACAAAATTTTATGGAGCAACGCCACCATTAGGTTAAGTTAGACTTACTCATTCGAATACCAGCCTCCGTACGCTGCTGTTGTTTGGTGCTCCTGCGCAGTTTACTTCTCTTTGTGTAAGCCCCAAATGACAGAAATAAGTTTGGAAGAAAGTGGAATTAGAGTTTTGATTCGCTACTGTTACAAGCGAAAACTGTCTACAAGAGTTGCTGCGAAGGAAATTTGTGATACTGAAGGAGAAGGCACAGTCAGTCAGGCGAAGGTCTCGAGGTGGTACAGACATTTCAACTGCAAGATCTTACCTTTAATGATCAACCACGTTCCGGCCGACCATCATCCTGATATCTGGGACAGATTCAAATGCAGGCTGATCGCGGGAAGAAGATCGTAGAGGATGATGGACTTTATTTTGAAGAATAAATGTTGGTGTTAGTCCATAAAATTTTCTTGTTTTCTTTCCGCTTCTTAAGTGAGTTAGGATTTTCTGGCCAAGCTATTACATACACGTTCCCAATTCCATACGGAATAAGGTAATAAATAACCACCACAGTTCATATACATGCACGCAAACGATTCACTTCGGAATATAGATAATACGTAACCACCACAGTTCATATACATTCAAGTACACAAGTCGCCGTTCGAAATATAGGAAATAAATAACCAATATTCTTCATATACATGCACGCACAGAAAACCCTACTAAATATAGGTAATAAATAAATAGCACTGTTCATATAAATGCATATACACAATTCCATAAGAAATATAGGTAATAAATAACCACTTTTCATATTCTTGCATGTACACAATTCTTTACGGAATATAAATAACAATGTCTACTGACCAAAAACTTGCGTGCTCTCACTTATTCTGATTTATGACCTTACGACCTTTCAAACTTACAATAATTCCTGGACTATCCTTAGGAGGACCTTGGCAATTCTATCATTCGAAAGAGAATGGAAAAAAACATAAGGGTTTAAATTTTGTTAGACTCGGCTGAATAGTTATGTTATTGCTAAAACAAAATAATTCCCGGGCTACCCTCGGGAGGACTTTGGCATTATATTATTCGAAATAGAATGTAAAATAACATAAGGGTTTCAGATTTCGTTAGAATCGGCCGAATAGTTACAATGTTATTACAAAAAAAAACATTAAAAAGCAAAATGGGGACCGACCGACATAGTGAGATGTAGAGTCGCTCGCGACTAGACTCGCGCGTGGCTAATAAATAACCACCACTGTTCATATACTTACACCTACACAATTCCTTACGGAATATAGTTAATAAAAATATACTTTTAATATAATTGCACGGACATAATTCCATAGGGAATATACATATATAATAAATAACCACTACTGTTCATATACATGCACATTCACAATTCCATACGGAATATAGATTTTGAATAAGCAAAATGTTCATATAATTGCACGTACACAATTCCTTAGGAATATAAGTAATAAAAGCCAATCTTAATATACATGAACGTAAACAATTCCATATGGTCTATAGGTAATTCATAACCACCACTGTTGATAAACTGCACGTACACAATTTCTTACGGAATATTTGTAATTAATAACTACTCTTCATATAAATACACGTAGACAATTTCTTACGGAAAATTATATACATTCACGTACATAATTCCATTCAGAATATAGGTGATAAATAAGTACCACTCTTCGTATATTTGCCCGTACACTATTTCTTAAGTAATATATGTAATAAATACCAACCTCCCTTCATATACATGCACGTACACATTTTCATACTGAATATATGTAGGTAATAAATAACCACCACACTTCATTTACTTGCACGTACAGAATTCCTTTACGGAATATAGGTAATAAATAACCACCACTGTTCATACACATGTACTTACACTGTTCTATACGGAATATAGGCAACAAATAACCACCACTTTTCATATACATACTGATACACACTTTCATACGGAATATAGGTAATAAATAACCACCACTGTTCAACTCATTTGGTAAAATAGAAATTCGCAGTGTTAAATGTAAATTTCTTAGTGTTGCGATTCACAACTAGCCATTATTCGCTTGATCGGGTTAATACATCATTATTATTTATTTTATTATTTATCAAAAACCGAAACCATAGTGTTGATCGAACTACCAGAAAATTTCGGTGAAAAGAAGTTTACAAGAAAGTGGTAAGGTTTGGAAAAGTTAAACTGAGAGGAAGTTACAGAAACGTGGTAGCCAAAAAGAATTATCAACTTGTGGAATTCATAAAGGAAAAGGCACTGAACTTTCATAAACTTCGCTAACCTTCCCATTATGGTAGATCGCATGTATAACGAGAATACAGAATACACTTGCGAGTTTGTTCGAACCCCTTATTAACTAGTAGAATTCTGAGACAAAAGGCGCACATCCGAGGCAGATGGGAAGTAAACACCAGTGACGAGAAGAAGAAGACCCAAAGGGCAGCAAAAGCAGTAGGTTTATGAGAGAGATCTTAGATCCTGACAGGCAGTGAACAACCTCAATACACAAGCGTTTATCTTGGGAGAGAAAGTTAAGAAAATGAGCGCCAGAAAACAAGATCACATAAAAAGAACTTAATTTTGGGGAGGGGGTTTAGGAGTTTAATGGCAGCTAACAAGACCACTGGACAATCTCTTATCTTGACAGAAGAAGCTGAAGAACTGAACAAGGCCAATGAACATGCACTTAGTTCGGGAGAGGGAGTTGAGTACCTGACTTCAAGTGAAGAAAGGTAATAACCAAGTGCTTACTTTAGACGGTGATCTTATTACCTGATTATAAGTGAATTAAACCACTGAACAAACGATTAATTTAGAACAGGGAGCTAGATAATGGATCGGCAGTGAGTAAGGGCACTGGCACTGACCAAGTGCTTAGTTTGGGAGAGGGAACTGAGTACTTAACCTGCATTGAACAAGACCAATGAACAAACGGTTAGTTTAGAACAGGAAGCTAACTGTCTTATTAACATTGAACAACACTACTGAACAAGCGCTTAGTCCCTGACTGGAAAAGAACACTGAACAAGTGCATAGTCTCATAGGGGCTGAAGAACTTACCTACAGACAACAAGGCTACTGACCAAGTGCTTACTTTAGGACGAGGAGTTAAAGCCCTGACCAAAAGTTGGCAAGAGTAATAATTAATTGATTAGTATGACACTGGGAGATGAGGTCATGAACGGCGGTAAACAAGACCACAAAACAATGGCTTAGTTTGAGAGAGGATGGTTAAGAAGTGACTGGAAGTGAACAAGACCACTGAACAATTGCTTGGTGTTGGACAGTGACCTGTAGAACTGACGGGCAGAGAACAAGGCAATTGAACATGCCCTTAATTTGGGACAGGGAGCTGAAGACCTGAACGGCAGTGAATAAAAACACAGAATAAGCGATTATTTGGGGATAGAGAGATAAACAATTGACTCGATTTGAACAAACGCTTAGCTTCAGAGAGAGAGAGAGAGCGAGAGAGAGCTTAGCACCTGACAGGAAGGGAATAAGAGTACTAAACATTCTCTTAGTTTGGGCCAGCGGTGTACAAGTCCACTGAACAATCACTTATTTTGAGAAAGAGAGCTGAGGGCCTGGCAGCAGTGAGCAGGAACCCTAAACAAGAGCTTAGTTTAGGACAGGAAGTTGATTACCTGAACATTTGTGAACAAACTAACAGAACAAGCTCAGAGCTTAGGAAAGGGAGCTGTGAACCTCAGTGGCATTGAATAGAACCACTGGTCAAGCGCTGCGTTTGAAACAAGTAGCTTAATATCCGGCTTCTAGATAATAAAACTACTAAACATTTGCGTTGTTTTTAAGACGGAGCGGATGACATGAAGGGAAGTGAAGAAGACCTCTGAACAATAGCTTACTTTGCGACAGAGAGATGCGATAGTGAATGGCAGTGAACAAGACCACTGACAATTGCTTAGTTTGGGTCAGAGAGCTGAGTACCTAACGAGGAAGGAACAAGATCACTGAGCAAGCGCTTAATTTGGAAGAGGGAGCTGAAAAACTCAACTTTACTGAAAAAGACCACTAAATAATCGCTTATTCGGTTACAAGGAATGAAGGACCTGAACGGCATTGAACAAGGCCGTTCCACCCTGGTTATATTTGGGGAAATAAGGCTGAAAAATTGAACAAGCGCTTGTTATAGGACAGGGAGTCGATGTCCTAACAGTTAGGATAAAGGACCACTGAACAAGCACTAAGTTTATAATAGGGAGTTGAGGACCTAACCACCTGTGAACAAGACCAATAAACAAGCGCTTAGTTATGGGCAGGGTGCTGAGACCTAACCGGCAGTGAACAAGACAGAACAAGCGATTCTTTCGGGACAGGGAGCTGAGGACCTTACTAGCAATGAACAAGCGCTTAGTTTCTGACAGGTGGCTTAGGACCTGACTGGAAGTGAGAAAGAACACTGAACAAGTACATAACTTCGTAGAAGGAGCTGAAGAATTAACATGCAGTCAACAAGGCCACTCATCAAGCCATAGGTTTGGGACACGGAGCTAAGGACCTGCCCCTTAGTGAACTAGACCACTGATCAAGCGCTTAGTTTGGACAAGGAGCTTAGGATCTGACTCACAGTTAACAAGATTCCAGAATATGCGCTTAGCTTGCAACAGGAACTAACCGGCACCAAACAACCACTTTTATCCCCATTTTAAGGCAACTTCAACTTAGCCCCTTTCCCACATAATTCAATCAGGGAGCATCAAGGACCTGAAAGATATTCATCCCCTCCCCGGCTCCACCCTTTCCCCTACCAAATACAAAGCCTCTCATTCTCTTTTAGACATTATTTTCTTTTAATTTTGTAGATTTTTTATAATTTAAGTATAAACTGTTTTAATCTTGATGGTATTAGTAGGATTATAACATGAATTGATTTTAAAAATATTTGAATATTTATAAACTTTGAAAATGATTTTTTATCTCTGTTAAAATTTAACGAAATTTTTATTCACCGAAGTATGATGATTAAGGCATAGAAGGATCTAAATTCGATTAAAACTAAATGGCTCGTCCAGCTAAATATCAAGCGTGGGGAAAAGTTCTCAGGTGTCGACTAGCTTACGTCGATAGACTCTAAAGTAAGATTCTTTTTCATGTAGTGCAAAAGAGCGGATGGATAGTTTTGTACCTTTATTATTCTGTTAATATAATGATTCAATACTTTTGGAGGGGTTTGAATTCCATACAGAACTTCACTTAACTGTCATTGAATGCCTTCTGATATCCTTAGGGGGTCGGAGAGTAATATTTAAATTATTTTCAGTTGAAAATCATTTACCTCCGATTTAAATAATTATGTCCCTAAATCTCCTAAGGACAGCGTATGTGTATCATATGAACCGCTTATTGCGGTTTGTAGCCGAGTTTGAGCTCGTAGAGGAAATGCTTCCATACACCCCCTCTTGGGGTCATGTTCTGGGAGAGAATCATCTTTGTTGTTTTCATGTTGAAGAAAATCACATCAAACTGTTCATTTTTTTAAGGCTTTATTCAATTTTTCAATACTAATTAAAAGACTAAAAAATGACCGAACTTTCGTGTACTTAATAGCTAATGTTAGCCTCTTTGAAGATGTTTCTCCGTCTTGTTTTCACAACTCGAATAGTCAACGGTCCCAGAGTGATATAAAACAAACGCTTATCCTTAAGTGAGTACTTCCTTTACGATTCTTTTATAATATACCTTCTGAAAGCGATGTCCTCGTTGTTCTCACATTAAAAGCTGAGGGATTTCATTTCAAATCCCTTAAAAGCGAGTGTAACTGAATTTCGATGGAATTGAAGAACGTTTCTTAACTTAATATATATTTTCGAATACCCCTTCATCTTTTGAGATCAAAGTACCAGTCTGCTATTTTGTATAGCTAAATCTTCTTGTCAACCTTTGTTTGCCTCACTATTTTGATAAAGGAGCTTTCCTTTAAAAAATTATTTTGGAGACATTTACCAAAAGCGTTAGACGTTTATTGCAGTTTGTAGCCGAGTTTGAGCTCGTAGAGGAAATGCTTACATACACCCTAAATAGTAGCTAGTTCATTCTAGATCACACACTAATTTAATGAATATTTAACGTTTTAGGAGGTTATCTAATTGCATTTGGCACTCAAACCCAACAGTAGTGAAACTATTCCAATAAATTACAAATTTATAGGGATAGGAATACTGATCCATACCAATTTTAAATTTAACACACGCAGTTTGTAATTTGTGGATGATCTGCTATACCAAGCTGAAATAGATCTGGTTTGATTAGCAAAATCATCAAATATTTCATCTGTACAATCGGTGTTTAATTTACTAATCAACCCTGGTTTTATTTATCTATGCAAGTCTATTTCTGTTCTCTGTCAATTTAGAGACGCATCTCTCAATTGGACGATGGTCCACTGGTTTTAGCAATATCACACGTCTCTTAGTCTCTGGAAACGAGATGTTAGCTGCGTTGTTAGGTGGGGATGAAGTAGAACTTAAAATAATGATGTCCTCTAACATACGAGGGGTGGTCAATAAGTTTTGCAATTCGGATATAAAGAAACGAGATATGAGGAAATGTGTTTTATTATTTTTCAATATAACTACCCTCGACTTCAATGCACTTGAGCCACTTGTCCCTGAGGCTTCGAATTCCCGACAACCAGAAATCTCCTGACTGCTGTTCAATCCACTCCTGCTGGACGGCTAGCTAGACATCTCCGTCGTCCCCAAACCAGGATCTAAGCAGTGTAGCCATGAGCTGGCGGAATAAAATGTAGTCGCTAGGGGCCAGATCTGGACTGTAGAGGGGATGGTTGAGCTCCTCGAATCCGCACTCACGCAGGGCAGCTTGTGCAACTCTGGCCTTGTGGACTTTGACGACGTTGAAGGCGATCAGGGGACGTGAGGTTTTTAGGGACCCAACGGCCAGAGACCTTGGTCATGGCCAAATTGTCGTGGATGATGTTGATAACACTTCCATGTGATATTCCAAGTTCTCGCTCGATTTCTTCGACCTTCATTCGTCGATTTTGGAGGATCATCCTCTCCACACGGGCCACATTGTTCTCGTTGGTCACGTCTGACGGGCGTCCTGGACGGGGGGTCATCTTCAAGGGACTCACGACCATGGCGGAACTCCCTCTTTCAGCAAGCAATGGTTGCATAGGAAGGGGCGGTGTCTGTGTACACTGCAACCATGCGTTCATGGATCTCTTTTGCATTCTTGCCTTCCTTGGTCAAAAATTTGATCACTGCGTGGTGCTCAACCTTCTCCATTGTTGAAAAATTTGTGACTGACGATCTTTGATTAGTTACTGCTTCTTAAATAGACGAGGCAGGAGCGTGTGGCTGCAGGTCCTGACTTGTCATAACTTGTCCTAACACCCCCACAAATTGCCCTACCGATTCGCAAAGCTTATTGACCGCCCCTCGTATATATATATATATATATATATATATATATATATATATATATATATATATATATATGTATATATATATATATATATATATATATATATATATATATATATATATATAATGTAAAACCAAAATAAAACGAATGAAAAAAGAAAAAATGCGAAAGAAAGCACAAAACAAAAACGCTCAAATGAGCATACGATAACAAAGGCTGAAATTACAACTTACTATACACCAAAGAAGACATGAAATAAAAAATGAAAGCGTTTGCCAGGCAACCTGGCACAAATCATTATTATCTTCATAAGTATCACTCTCTATTCACAACCATCTCATCACCATTAAACAATAGAGTATATTTTCTAGCTATCCTATCTTCTTCTCTCACACATTCACCTCTTTTGCTATCCCGATACCTGAGACAGATTATTGTCATGAACACAACTTTCTCGCTCGCTCCACGCCGAATGTCAGCCTTCACATCAATTTTTAAGAAAGCCCTCCATCTTGGTGAGTTGAATGCTCCTGACCTGAGGCAACCATGAAGAATTCTAACCGTAGATTTTGTAAATAAAGACAAATAGTGAGTGTGTTTACTTAACCAACTGCTCCAAGCAGAAGCCAAAGAGGTGGATGCTCATTTCGTAGGCCTTTTAATGATAAGTTAAAGGTTTCTTGCTGACGCTGTCCTGGTGATGCTGGTTACCAGGATAAACGGCCCTGGACATGGTAGCATCAGTTTCGTGAAAACAAACGCCACTCGATCTAATTGATCCAGAAAGTATCACGCTAGCGATGACTAAAGAAGAAACTGGAGGATAACAGTAAAACTTTGCCTATCCAGGACTTTTTTCCTAAGGCCAATGCATGAAAAAATTGTACGACTCAGTAAAGTAGACTGCAATATACGCAGTGGTGGTATGCGGTTAGTATAACAATGAGTACCCACGTAGATGAAGAACGTCCCCCAGGCGTGAATGTGAAGGAGGCTACCCATTGGTATACAAACTGTGTACATCGCAGACTACCTTAATATGGCAAGATATGAATAGCATGCCCCCACGGGTGGGTGAATACGATTCCCTGGTACTGAGCAGGCAAAGGTGATAGTTAAAATACTGAATTGATACAGTATATTTTTAAGGCTGTTAGGTTTGTCTTTTGGATACCGTTACTTGCTTGCTGTGAATGCGGAGCGTCTCCCAAACGTACCCGATATAGTCTAAAAGTGGACGAATCCCACTCCGGCTCGGATTTTTTCGAAGTAGGAAATAACACTTTCCGAAGAAAAAATATTCCGTTTTCTCTTTCTAGCGGTGTGTTGTATTTATATTATATTATACATTTTGTATATATATATATATATATATATATATATATATATATATATATATATATATATATATATTCGTTATTAAAAGCGACTGCTAACTATTTGTTAGTTGTTTTCTTTTCGAGCCTCTCGATTTGTCTTATATTTCACTTTTGATTGGTTTTGGCTTACTTAAGCCGTGGATTAGTTCCCCAAAATTCATTAGAAAGTCGTGACGCACGAGGGCATAAAAGTGGTTCACTAAGAAAAACGAAATTCTTTATCATTTTTAAAGGCTAAACAGTTGCGACTAGGGATAAGATACAGAACTTTTAATATATGTGATTAGTTGTATTTACATTTATACGAACATATTTATAGGATATGGAATTTCTTTAAACGCGTGAAAGTACATGCAAATGGTTGAGACTCTATAATGGTCACAGGATAAAGATGAGGAGGGATTATTATTAGGGGCTGGTGATGGGAGGAAGGCAAGATGAATTCTAAATTTGTTTGTGTCGTAGAATAGGGTCAAGTTAACCCTTTTTGAGTTTCGAGTGCGTGGGAGGTTTATAATATAAGCCGAGTGCAAGTTAACTGAATATAGGTTGGCCAACATTCGACTATCTTGGAGGTTCCGGGATAACAGAAAAACGCATACAAAAAAAACTTTACTAATATGCAAATTAATATTATTTTACAAGATTAAAAGGAGTTTTAAAAAAAGCTATATACACATAAGATGTACACGGAGTTTCCGCTGCTAAGAGGGAGGGAGACTTGGTTTGGACGGACACCGTACAAACAAACGGACAATATTGACCGAGGTTCGCTCGAATGACCTTGAGCGTATACGAAACCTTACACTGGGGGGAGGAGGGGGGCAGAGAGAGCACTAGCACAGTAAAGTTGCGCGTTGCTGTTACCTCGAAGATTTGGTCCGAGGAAGTAATCCTTGCCTTGGCGCAGAGTTCAAATAATAGTCTCTTGACAATGAGTACTACGGGAAGAACTTAGATCTTGCTTTCGAATAAAACACGAATAAGACAGCGCGCTGCGTTCGAAAAGCAAGTGGAAGCGGGTTGAGTTAGACTCACGTGAATTAACGAGAATATCGGGGGCTTGAGTGATTCTGCGAGAATTGTGCAGAGTTCAACAGGACGCGATAGCGGATACTGAAGGGAAGGGCGGGCGGCGGATACTACCTTCCAAATCTGGCACCGGAGGATTTATAGTGGGGACGAATGAGGTTTTCCACAATCCGTCCGAACGAGAGGGTCCAAGGGCTCCGACGCATAGGCAGACAAGAATAGTCTCGCCTTTTTTTTGCACGATTGCTGGAAGGTTCCTAAGCCGGTGAGGCAAAACTTTGTCCGACTTCAGATGGGACCTTTTGGGCTCTTAAACATGTCGCAGCTTCTGTAATGGCGGCATTTCAGGTCACCGGGGCGTCTTGCAGCGTCTCATAATTTCGTTTCTCCAATAGCCCAGACAAAAAGGGTCGCGCAATTGTCTGTTATGTCTCTCTCTCCTCCATTTAAGGGCGAGGTGGCGCGTATCTTCCCCTCTATCTCTCTCTCTCTCTCTCTCTCTCTCTGATCCCTTGAAACTTCCATTCTAAGATGGAACTTCAGGGGAAAGAGTGACATCAGAGATTAATGGCAGAGGAATATAACTTAAAGCTGCATGACAATAGCGGATAAAGTTGAGAATACCTATGACAAATTTTAAAAATGGAGCCAAAGTACAAAATAGTGGAGCTAGTGGGAGGGGTGTACCATACGCATACACAAGGTTATACAATGCTACGGCATGGTTGCCGAAGGATATTATTTTTCCTATGATACCACTAATTGGGGCTCACTGGCCCGAGAGTGACTTATCCTACGAATATACAAAACCAAAGCAAAAGATTAAGGATATAAAAGGAATCCATTGTACACATATAAACAAACAATATATATATATATATATATATATATATATATATATATATATATAAATGATACGCGTTTTCTTATTATATACAAATATATTTTTGAAAAAGATAAATACATGGATAAAAAAAAAGAGGAAATGGATCGGAATTAGTTTGGAGAAGGATCTAACGGGTTCCTACTTTAACTATCAGCCGTACAGTTATCGGTGCCTTTTAAGTACACAATGCGGAATTGGAATTCCTTGAGAAACGAGCTCTAACGCATCAAACGACGGTTATTATTCTTGACGTTAGGTAGGTATGATAGGGATTTGTGGTCCGTTTCAACTACAAATTCCTTGCCTAATAAATACGTTCTAAATTTACCAATTCCCCAAATGATAGCGACCGCCTCTCTTTCAATTACCGCATAATTTTTATCATGCGCGAGTACTTTTCTGCTTATGTAATCAGTAGGAAAACTTACGCGGTTATTATCATACTGGAGGAGGACAAATCCTATACCGCCATTACTCGCGTCGGTGCGAATTCCAAAAAGTTTGTCTGAGTTAGTGAAACGGAGGATAGGGAAAGGTGTCAACTTCTCCTTGAGTTTGTTGAAGCTGTGAGTTTAAAGTGGCGTCCACTCGAGGCGCTCGCGGGGTTACTTCTTTAATAACTCGCAGATGGGGGCGGAGACAGTCGCAAAGTTGGGTATGAAGCGACGATAAAACGATGCAGATTCTATGAAGGACCGCAGCTGCTTTTTATTAGTTAACAACGGCATGTCCACGATGGCCCGGATCATTTCTTGCTGGAGAAGGAAGGGGGGCTAATCGATAATTTCTGATATGGAAGACGAGTTAATCGATAGTACGAAAAGGGAAGTTGTACTTGCCGGGGCAAATTGTTAAATTGTGTTCCCGGAGTCGAAACAGAAGGGCTTGCAGGGTGGTCAAGTGTTGATCCTAATCTTGGGTGGCCACATAAACATTATCGAAATAGAAAGTGACGTTGGGTAATCCTTCTAAAATCTTCCTCACCATCCAGTTCTAATTGCTGCAAGCCATCATCAGACCAAAAAGGAGCAGTCGGAAGTGCATAAGGCCCTTTTCAGTGGGGAAAGCAGTAGGTTCTTCACTTCGTCCCTCAGAGGGATCTGATAATAGGACTTGCATATATCCAACTTGGAGATGAACTTGGCTTTCTCAAAAAAGGTGGAGGTTTTGATCTATGGTAGGGATTGGTTCGGAATCGAATACAGTAACCGAATTTAGCTTTCTAAAATTGATGCACATTCGATAAGAACCATCGGCCTTCTTTACCATCACAACTGGGGAACAATAGCTGACTCTGAAGTTTCGATGATCTGCAACCTTAGAAGTTTATCCACTTCATTATTGAATGCTTTGCGGAGGTGTATAGGCAGGTGGTATGGTTTGGACCAGATGAGTTCCAGAGTAGTTAGTTGGATATTGTGCTCAAAGTTGGTAGCACAACCGGGGATCTTGGTGATGACGTCATCAAAACGACTCAGAAGCGCTTGTAGTTTATCCTTTTGAAGAGATAACTGGTCGCATATCTTAATTTCCGCAGGCGGGGAATTATTAAAGTCGGGCAAGAAATTCAACGGGTATTTCTTGTCTTGCTCCCCACAGGCGACTTGTATTACGCAAAAGGGATCCAGGGGGTAGACAGATTCCATGGAGGATTCTTCGTCGATTGCAACTATTTGGTTGATGCTCGCGCGCCGGTGGTACCGATTAAGTATATTAATATGGAAAAGCTTTCTTCCCGAGGGGGCTTCAATAAGGTAATCGACGGAGCCACGCTTCTCGACTATATGTCAGGGGCCCTTCCAATGGCTCAACAATTTATTGTTGTCCGTGGGGAGGAGAAGCAAAACTTCTTCTCCGCGGTTAAGTTTCCTTTCTTTGTAATTGCAATCGAAGTGTCTTATACTTGTCAAAATTGACGTCGGCGTTCTGAGACGCAATTTTGGCTCGCTTTTCCAGCCTCCTTCTTAAATCCAGTAGATACGAGTAAGAAGCCTTTATATTTTGATCCAATTCCTGATTGGAATAAAGTTCCTTTAGGATACTCAGGGGACCTCTGACGTTTCTACCATTTAAAAGTTCAAATGAGTCGAATTCTAATGTATGATGGGGAATTTAACGGTAGGCAAAGAGGGCTACCGGATGGAGCGGTGCCATTCAGTGGGCTGATCTGCACACAATCTCCTGAGAATGACCTTGAGGCTTCCATTTAGCCTTTCCAACATTCTATTCCCACTCGAGTGAAAAGGAGTGGTAAAGACTGGCTTGATCATCAATAATTTACCAACGTAATCCATTAATTTGGAGGTGAATTGACGACCACGACCTGAGATGATTTCTTTGGGCAGGCTCACACGGGAGAAGATGGAAATAACGGCTTCGGCGCAAGAGATGCTATCGATTTTCTTGAGGGGTACAGCCTCGGGAAATCGAGTGGCAAAGTCCATTAGCGTTAAAACATAAATATGGCCTTCGCTACTCGGGCGAAGAGTTCAGAGATTAAGGGTCCCTTCTGCAAAGGTGCAGCTCTGTTCGTCCATTGGTTGCCGTATTTTGGAAAAGGTCAAAAGAACGACAATATCGAAAAATTTGTCGGTCGGGCCAGGCCAATAAAAATATTTGAAGATCCTCTTAGCGGTCTTCGTGTGGGTAAAGTGACCAATAAATAGGCTATCGTGGGCTGTTTGCACGATTGGAGGGACGTGGGAGCGGTGTACACATAGTGTGTTGGACTCGGTCTCGTTTTCCTCGGTGCACACTCAATAGAGGAGGTCATCCTTAATGAGGAAGGAAATCACCTTATTTCCTCTGATGATTTCACCTGTTTTGTTATGGTCTTTGGACCACAAGGGACGAAAAGATTTACATTCCCTCTGATTTTGGCAACGTCATGGGTCATCGCACTCTGGAATTCTGTAGCACACGAGGGTTCCAGATGTGTAGGGGCTTTCAGTTCCTTCTCCACGCGGGAACGGGTAATAACGGCTTGAGCCATGTGGGCGGAAGAAACCAGGGAGACTGGCCAATTAGGACAGAGCAAAACTTTATGGGAGCTTCCACGCTGTAAAATACGCCCAATGGGGAATTTATTGGCGTGCCCCAAGTAATCATACACAACGGCAAACTTATCGTGGGCTAGAACAACAGGGGGTAGTAATGCTTCGGAGACAACAACAAACGTGCACCCTGTATCACGGGCGAGGGTGGAGATCCGGCACCCATTCACGGCTCCTTTTTCAAATTGGAGGGCTCCAGGGGTAATTTTATTGAACAAAAGGTTTACCTGGTAGCCAGCAGTATTCGGCTGGTGTGAAGAAGGGGGGGGCGTAAAAGTGGCACTGACATGGTGTACCTGGCGAGAATGAGAGGTGCTTCTAAACTGCGGGGGTTTAGGGCAGTTGAACCTCACGTGGCCAGGAACTCCACAGGAATAGTACATGATGGTCCTCCTGGAGAACGACTAAGCATGGGAGTTGGGAGCAAAGGGTTTAACATCACGGTGGTCCGACGCAAAGAGAGGTTTGGGTTTGACGGGCCCAGTCACCTTGACGAACCTATTCCTATTATTAGGAACAAATTTGTTCTTGCTGGTTTTGGATTTAAGAGATAGGGGTTCTAATTTCTTCCCTTCTTTAGGGTAGCAGTTGTAGCTAGCCGCGTCAGATCCTCCGGTCCTTTACGAAGGATCTGATTTCCGAAGTGAGTGACGCAAGAAATTGGTCCATGAAGAAGAAATCGACCAGGGCGTCGTAATCATGAGGCACCTTGCACGCGTCCATCCAAAAATTTAAATGACGCTGTAGGGAGTAGCCGAACTGTCTGGTTAGGTTGAATGCCACTTAACCTAAATTTAGCTCGATAGAAATCCAGGGTGATGTTGTAAGCGGCGAGCAACTCGGTTTTTAACGATGAGTAATCAAATGTTGCCTCTGATGGTAGGGAGATAAAAATATGACAGAGTTAAGAGCTCAGCAGGGGCCATAATTGTGCTACGCCGTCCGTCTCGATGTCCCACTGGTTCACCTCGAAGATCTTTTCGAAGTGGGTGAGTTTATCGAGATCGTCTCTGCACATTTCCAATTCGTGAGGGCGAATTCACATTTTCTCTTTTTCTCGTGTCCTTTTCTCTTTCTTGTTTCTTTTCTATTTCTTCTCTGTCTCTTCTTTTTTCTTCCTCTCATATTCTATCATACTCTCTTCTACTCTCGCATTCTTTCTATCTTTCTCTCTTTCATAAACTCTCACTCTCTCACATATCTCTCATACTCTCATACCCTCTCTCTCACTCTCTCTCATACTATCTCAAACGCTCTCTCGTTTGCATTCTCACATACTCTATCATACACTCTTTACTGTCTCTTTGACATGACTAGAAAAGCTACACTTATTCAAGCTAGAAACAAGACGTTTGAGGGGTCATTTTCTAGAAGTGTTCAAAATCTTGAAACAAGTGGATAATGTAGAATATTCTACTTGGTTCGAACTCAGAAGAACAAATTACACAAGAAATCATGGCAGAAAATCGCTGCAATCATTTTCGAACTAATTTATGTGTAAACATTTTCCTACAAAATTGTAAACATCTGGAACCAGTCACCTGAAGATGTGGTGTCCAGTAGTTCAGTTGAAACTTTTACACCTAGACTGGAATAAATAATTAGAAACATTAGATTAAAAAGGTACAAGACATGTTATGCTGATAAAAATAAGAAAAAAAGCATGTTCTAAGTTTATATAAGTAAGATATTATTATTATTATAATTATTGTCGAGATATGCCTGTGTAGACTAGCTCGGCGCACAGAGTCGTACACAAGCACGGGCAGACAGCTGACCAAAAACCGCTTGAGATATGTTCTGGGGCGATTAATAAAAAGTGCGATTTACGGTTGACCGGGTTTTGACTAATGGCTTGCCAAGTTGCAGTTGAAAGGATATATAAAGAACATGACCCCAAAATATAATTTTAATATATATAATAAAAGGGGGCAATTTATATATATATACAAAAGGGGTGAACAAATTAGTTAATAAAGGTAGTTAAATGAATTATGTGAAGATTAACGAGGTAATCTGGGCATGACCATACAAGATCGCTTTACCTTCAAGCGTGGGCGAACTGGAGAGGGGGGGGGGAGAAGAGAACGGCGCAGGTCTTCAGGAAGATACTTCGGGGAGTCCTGATGAGGAGGACTCGAAGATGGGGTTTGATTACTTAGTGATAAAGAATGAGATTTTCTCTGTTCCAGAGAGACATAATCTAAACTTAAGACGATTCTGCAGATCGACAGGGAGCCTCAGTCTCAAAAGAACGGGAATGTTGAAAGGGTGGTGAAGATGAGTGGGCCACACAAATCTCCGGGAAGAAGTGGGCTCGATAGTTTTCCTTTGAACATGAGCCAAAGCTTAACGAAGGTAGATCTGCTGGCGAGACTTTCGACCAAGTAAGACAACTCGACGACGGGTTACAGGGGTTCAAGGGAAACAGACGGCAGTCTGAACGGAGTGAAGGGTGGACTTTCAATCTCCTCGAGAAATGGTGAGCTTTGGGTTATATAGCCGGGTGGCTGGTCCGATTGATGCCTCAGGGCCTGGCGGTCCTTAGAAGATTCTTGCTGCCAATATATGCAAACGCATTTCATGATAACGAGTCAGTCCAGACAATGAAACCTGCCACGTGAAAGGGGGTAGGGTTAATGTGGCTGCGCACGGTGTTATCGCAGGAAAGGAGACGAGTGGCGTCCGAAAGCAAACACAGCTGTGACGGGTGATCCAGTGAGAGATTGATTCTCTCTCGAACTTTCTAAAATTCTCAAGATAGGCGCGCATGGTCTTGAAAAAAGAGAGGGCTATTTCCAAGGGGGGCTTCTTCTCACGGTGGTCATTCAAGGACATCTCCTCACAATTATTATTATTTTTTTATATATTAACCAACTCTTGTATATATTTTTAGGTCATCCTTTCCAAATAAAAATCTTGGACGTGTATATTTTTCAAAATATCCTATAAAATTGTTAGCATCTGCATTTGGATGTTGTGGTGTCCAATAGTTTAGTTGGGACTTTTAGAATTAGACTAGATGCATTAAGTAAAATTATTAGTAGAAAGTTCAGATAGATAAGATGTGTTAGTAGTTTTATGTATAGGTAATTGTGTTCCGGTTTTTCTGTCAAAATTTCCTTGTCCTGTCTATTTTTTTAAACATTGCCAGGTATATATTTAACTTTTCCAATCCCAGAAACGGGTGGAAGAACTGGATTGGGAGAGACTTCCTCTTTACTTTTATCTCGTATTCGTAGTAGTGCATATATTTAGAGTCTAAAGCTAAGTCCTTCCGTTGTAATTTATGATCGAATAAGATCGAAATCTCAGCAATTAAGTTTGGTTTTTACCAGATACATTCATTTAAAAGAGATGAATACAGGACAAGTGATCCACCATGTATAGGGTCTTTCAATAAGGTTGCTCGAATTTTGAATGTAAATAAAACAGGTTGTGTGTGATATATACTCTTAATTTATTTTAAATTTGAAAGTACATTGTATGGCATTAAGTTTCGAATATGACTCTTTCAAATATCCACCATGGCTTCGCTTGGTGCAACGTATTCGGGAGGCCCAATTTTCTATGACTTTGTCGCATAAATCTGGCTGAATTTGCTGGATGGTGTTCGTTATGTTGACTTTGAGGAGATCAATTGTTTGCAGATTATTCGCATAGACCTGCGATTTAAGGTAGTCCCAAAGAAAGTAGTCTAATGGCGTTAAATCGCATGATCTCGGTGGCCAGTTGACGTCGCCGCCGCGCGAGATGACCCTGCCCTGAAATCGCTGGTGCAAAATGTCTATCGTGGCGGGCGCAGTGTGGCACGTAGCGCCGTCCTGTTGGAACCACATGTCGTCAGTATCAATATCAGGGATATAATCCAGTTCAGGCCACAATAAATTGTTTATCATCGATCTGTAGGTCTCGCCGTTGACGGTTATAGCAATCCTATCTTCGTTCTCAAAAAAATACGGACCGATGATTCCGTTAGACGAAAATCCGCACCAAATAGTGACTTTTGGGGGATGCAGTTGGGCTGGTGTATCTCATGTGGATTGTTTTCGTCCCAAATCCGACAATTTTGCTTGTTTACAAATTCATTCATCCGAAAATGGGCCACGCCGCTGTGGCGAGGATAGAAATCACGTAATGCGCGGGACGTTTGTCGAACGGAGCACTGATTTTGATAATAACATTTAATGATTTGCACACGCTGTTCAACGCTATACCCTTTCAACGTGCCTTGCCAAGTACTACTGACCAGTTCACAGTGAGGTTGCCAATGTCGCTTTAACAACATGGCCACTATCGCTTGACAAAGCTCGAGCGTCCTTGTTGAAAGACCCTTTACAAGATGGAATAAAAAAAAAGATAGTTAGAAGAAGAGAAAGTTGCCAAAGGAAATTAATCAAGGCAAAATACACAATGGTCTTTAACAAAATTTACACACACACACACAGATATATATATATATATATATATATATATATATATATATATATATATATATATAATTAGGTAAAAGGCCATGTTGTATGCAGGTTCTACTGAAGGCCACAGCTGTGGCAGCGTTATTAATTTTAACTTGTATTTTCTTAATATTTCTTACAAGTTTTTTTCAACGGGGTCTTCGAGCGAGAAAAAACATCCGCGAATGGCATTCTTTATTCCTAGACGTCTTTAGACCATTTTAGGTCAACTTCAGGGAATGAACAGAAATATTGGGGACAGGGTAGGGGGAGAAAAGGTACGGCTCGCGGTTACTCCTCCCCTCTTACCCCTCCCGCGATCGAGATGGGGAAACAGAAGAGGAGGATGCCCGCGGCCGACTTGCTCCTGCAGAAACTCCTCCCCAAACTTCTGATTCTCAGTTCAAGTGAACCGATAGTGAAGTGCTTAATGGGAAGTCCGGAAGAAGCTTTAGAAGAGGGTTCATAGCTGTGGGAGACGGAAAGTTTTGAGCTAAAAGAGAACATATTGTTGAGGAGGCAGATTGAGCAACCTCGGGAGTCAAAAGTGGAAAGGGTAGAATACCCTTGCCCGAGGGACAAGGGGGACCTGCTGATTAACGTGGATTCCGAACTACAGTCATGCATTTACTCATCATGCGTACTTCCTTTCTCACACTTTAGCACCTATGTTCCTCATACAGAAGAGTGAGGACCACCTAATCTCTGTTCCCTTATTCATTTCATCTTTCATTCATGTGTTTATTGTAGCATTCATGCCGTTTTGAGTCATCTTAGCTCTGAGATTTGTTTATATATTGTTATGTTACTTGTTTTTACTTTCCTTACTTTGTTTCACTTTCTCTTGTTGTTATCACTTTTTTACTTTAGTTTCACTTTGTTCACTTGTTTTACTATTAACTTTCACTTCACTATCTTTTTTGTTAAACTTTTTAATACTATAGTTCACTAATTACACTTTTAGTTTACTATGTTCGTTTTATTTCTGTTTTACTCTTAACTTTCACTTCACTAGCATTTTGGATGAATTTTTTAATATAGTTCACTTATTACACTAAGTTAATTTTGTTTGCATTATTTCTGTTTACACATGATCAGTGTTGTCTCCTTAGTCGGTTGTTTCTTCCTATTTAGGTTGTTTAAATTCGGTTGTCTTATTAGGGTATCAATCTGGTGTCTTGGTTGGTTATTTCGTTGGTTGGGTTTGTATATAGTCGGATAAATATCTTTATCGTTATGCTTGTTCCTTCTCTCTTTTTGAATTTCTACTTAAGTAAACATGGGAACCTCCTCGCTTCTCAGCTGTTGTCTGCCGCTGGGAAATCGAGTGTTAAAGGGGACTCCAGCTCTGGTGTTTGTGTGCTCTGCAAATATGGGAGATAGATCGTCTATCTTCCTCCATATTTTCTCCGCTCTGTTCCTGATGTTGATATTGAGCGTTTCTAATCCTGCTTCTTGGTGTAGATCATGTAGTCTTCTTCTCTCTCTCCTACGTGTGTTGGTGATTAGGTAGAGAGATTTATTTTGTATTTTCTGGAGTTTCAATTTTTTGGTCCTTGTTTCACTGTTGATAGGGGTTGGCGGGTATAGTAGTACCTTTCTTCCTAGTGCAAGATAGATTTTTCTTTTATTTTTCATGCCTAACCCTCTTAGATTGTATGGTAGGTTAAGCATCGGAATCGCCTTGTTCTTCCTCTCCGTTATATGTTGTTAGTAGCCTCTTTTTGTTATTTTGAGTCCTAGCACTTTGCTCTCACTATGATATCTGTAGTTCTGATCTTCAACTACAATTTCAGCTGTTTTGTTCCTGGAGATTGGGATTATTGTAAATTCCCTCCTATTCGTCCTTATCTTCCAATCTCTTTCGTAGCTGTTGATGTTGCTGATTTCTAAAGCTGTTGTCATTGCCTGAAATCGTACGTTCATGTACGGTGTGACGACGAGTTGGCTTATGTCGTCCACGAACTGTATGTTTAGGCAACCAGACATTATTGGTGGTGGCAGGTCTGCTGTGTATATTGAATACAGGGTGGGGCTGAGACAGCCCCCCTGCGGGAGTCCAGCTTCTAATTCGAATGCTGGTCCTGAATAACGATTGATCTTCACATATGCCCCTCGCTCTGTGACATAATCGCAAAGAATTCTCTCCAGATTCTATTCATCTGTAGATTTAAAATCTTATATTGCATTCCTCTGACCCAGACTTTGTCAAATGCTTTTTCTAAATCTCTCAGGACCAGATCCATGTAGTTATTCTCTGCTTTGGCCTTTGCTATTTTCTCTGTTATTATGTCAAGTGCCATATTCTTTTAGTCTTCTGTTAAGGATTTTCTCGAAGACTTTGCCCATGAAGTTCAATAGCGATATTGGCCGGTAACTGCTGAGGTGATATGGTGGTTTTCCTGGCTTTGGGACGAATATCATTTACGCTAGTGTATAGCTCTCAAGGACGTAACTGGTGTTTAAGCATGCGTTAAAAATATTCTTTAATGCTCTGATTCTTATGTTAGGTGCCTTGGTAAGATTAATTCTGGTTATTTCTGAGGGGCCTGGCGCTTTCTGTTTGAATGATTGTATTACGCCTTTGATCTTTTCCGTTGTTATGTAGGCCCCTGTACCCAGAATTTCCTCTCTTTCTTGTTTTACACTTGGTGCTGGAGTGATCCTGTTTATGTCTTCTACCAAGACTGTGTTGTCCATTTCGTCTATCTCTGGATTGAAGTCTTCGTCCTCCTCTGGTGCTATGGAAAACACTGATTTCCAGTGATTAAGAAAAAGTTCTTCTGTGGTCCTCTCTTCTTGGATCTTTTTTCCCGTTCATTCTTAATTGTTATTTTTTCTCTCGGGGGTCTGCCTTTAAGTTTATTTATTAGTCTTCAGTTCTCTTTTGGTATTCTTTCTTCGTCTATTTTCTCTATTAGGCTATCTCATATGTGGCTTTACTGTTCTTCTATGAGATGCCTCAGTTCTTCTCTCCGTCTTCCTATTTCTTCGTTACGCTCTCTATTTGGTCCATGGATAATTATTTGGTCTAGTATTCCTCTTAGTTGTCTATTTTTTCTTTTCTTTTCCTCTGTCCATCGAGTATGTGGAAGAGTACGGTATCTTGTCTTTGGTATATATCTTTCGTCCGCCTCAATAATCGTTCTTGTTAATCTTGAGTTCTCCTCATCAATATCTTCCAGGTTAGCGTCAGTGAGATCCTTTTGAACGAAGTTACTAAGATCTTATTTGTAACCTGCCCAGTTTGCTCTCTTGTAGTCCTTCCTCGCGGGTACCGGTACTTGCAATTAACACGTAGCCATTTGGGATGTCGATAATTTTGACGAGGGCTACTTTTATCTGTCCAGATAATGCCTCGCAGAGTTATCCTTTGTCCGGTTTGATCTCCCGGTCAATTGTCCGTAGAGGTACTCGTAGGCATTCTAGGTTGCCTTCTTTTCCTAGAGTGAGATGATCCCCCATTCTTTTGCTAGCCAAGCGCCTAGGCGCATTTTCTTCGTTCCTTCCTCCGAAGCCTATGTTTATTTTCTTCCTTCCTCTCCAAATCTATAAAAAATGACAGTGAAAACGTTCCCTATCACCTAGCAGCCTATGGTTCGCTATTTACCTACTTTTTTAGCACTTCACGACCACCCTACCTAAATAAACCTAAGCTAAGACGCGCCTCCACAGAATATCAGGCTCGTAGTCTTAAAGCCCCCCCTTCTTCCGCCCCTTATTGGGGCTTCCTTCCAGGTTTCACTATATCCTACTTTAAGTGTCTCTTGGCGCAGCGGTGGTCGTGGTATGTTGCTTTTAGTTGGTGAAGTAAGTGGCAGTCAAATCGGGGAATAAATGGTATTAAGGATGAGTTACCCCTTTAGGGTAAGCACCCCGCCCACTGAAAACAGGAGGAATCTCCAATCAGTCCAGATGGCGCATATATTTCTTCTTTCTTGAAGTTAACGTTAACTTTATGAAAAGTGAACTTTTCCTTAAGCGCGTTCACAACTCTCCGTTGTAAAAAAGAATCCAAATTCAGTCCGTCAATGGAATTATTCAAAAATTGCTACATCATACGAGTATATAGTATTTCTACGCGAACATAAGTATTATGTTGGCCAATCATGGCGCGGGAAATTTTTAAGGGGAAACTAAGCGCTACAAGAAACATAAAATTGGAAGGCTCAGATTGTCCCAAATGGCTACATAGTAATTGCAAGTAAGGAAAAAGAGGTAGAAAAATTTGTGTCCCAGGAAGGAATAGAGACACTAAAGAGAATAGGACTAATGCCCAAAATCCTGCCCCAGATAACTGCAAACAGAAGTATCATATGCAGGAAAGTCGACGTTTGGGTGGGTTCCCATGACAAAGAGGAAATGAAAGAAGAAATAAAAAAAAATCATGAAGGAATAAAAATAAACGAAATAATTAAATTTGGCTACCACACACATATCTTTGAAATTGTGTGTGCAATAAAAGATATGGCAGCAAAGATATTTCAACGAGCACTGCTATTGTTTAACATGAGAATTCCACCAGAGAACATGGAGCGCGAGAAACATATTAATATTTAAATATGCTTACGCTGCTATAAGATGGAAGACCACTTGACGCGTGACTGCACTGAGAAAGATACAGTATGTTCTGAGTGCGGACAGAAGAACCACGAATGGAGACAGTGCAAGGAAATTACAAAAAAAAAGCGTGAACTGTGATGGGTGACATGGACTATGGCAATGGCATGCCCCAAAAGAAAAGAGATAATAGAACAAAAGGAAAGAGAAGCGAGAAACGAAGAAGAAACTAGAAGAAATGCAACTTACGCAGGAGTAGCTAAAGCAACTGTAAAGCAAAGGCAGGAAGCACATATCCATCTAACTGTGTCACAAGGGGCATCAACAGAAGTGCTCACATACATACTCTATGCCCATGTGATGAATATTGGAAAACCGGGCACCTTCGCTACGTCACTCAATACAATGCTATAAAAAAATAGAATGAAGAAAATTTGGTTCTCTGATAACCCCCCCCCCCCCCTCATCTGAAATCCTTAAAATCAACGTCGCCTCAGCGTCGGCACCAACGAGCAACGATGTACATACTACTGAAGAGAACGCAATTTAAAACATGTCAGTGCAAAGCAATGAAGGAGACAAAATAGTACGCATGGAAGCACAGGAGTTAAGACTTAAAGTCTACAGCGATGAATGCTCCCCCCTCCCGAGAGGCAAGAAACAGGAGAACATCATTAAGGCAATTAAAGAAGGAAAATGCAAATTGGCATTCAAAGGAAAGACAGGAGAAGAAGACGAGGAAGAAGTACAGAAACTCTTAATGGAGGATAAAATTCGAATATAATCGCTAACTGCGTTACTCTCTGCCATTCTACATTTCAAAGTATGAAGAATGGTAGGTTTAAAGGCAACGAAACAGAACCCAACAAGAGATCGACCCGCCAGAAGTGCAGAGATCTCTAGACGACCAAACTTAATATACAATGGAACCAGAAAGGAGAAGAAAGCTCATTTTGCAAATCAACACTCAACGGTGGCTCGGTAAAACATTGACATTAGGAAATAACTTCAGAGAGATCGATCCAGACATAATATTAATATCAGAACACGGAGTGAATCCAGAAGAAAAAACAATGAAATTGTTCGATTACACCGTCATAAACGCGAACCATTCAGGCGAGCGTCATGACGTGGCAGCCATAGAAATAAGAAGAGGGCTGAAGTTCAAAGAAGTTAATAATTTGGATGAGGCATAATTGGTCGTAAAAATTGAAACGGAATTAACACCAATAATTGTAGCCACGGGATGCCAAGCACCAAGAAAAAATTACCTTCCACTGCACAACCTATTTAAAATCTTTGGCACAGGTTTCTTAACCATCTTTATGGGAGACCTCAATGACAGGTGCAGTGCAAATGGATACCACTCCAGAAATGAAGGAGGAGCTGACTTAGAAATGATGTTGGAAAGAAAAATTTTCACGATAATAGGGCCAGACTTTCCAACCTATGCCACAGGCAATGCAGCTATAAAACCAAACGTCGTGCTAAGTAGCTTCAATATGCCATACAACATCCACATGCAACCAGTTACCTTTGCATGTAGCGACCGTGTTAAAACACATTTGCTCATGAATCAATACTCGATACAGGTACCGGTACCGACGAGGAAGGACTACAAGAGAGCAAACTGGGCAGGTTACAAACAAGATCTTAGTAACATCGTCCAAAAGGATCTCACTGACGCCAACCTGGAAGATATTGATAAGGAGAACTCAAGATTAACAAGAATGATCATTGAGGCGGACGAAAGCTATATATCAAAGACAAGATACCGTACTCCTGCACATCCTCGATGAACAGAGTAAATGAAGAGAAAAATAGAAAAACTAAGAGGAATACTAGACCAAATAATTATCCATGGACCGAATAGAGAGCAATACGAAGAAATAGGAAGACGGAGAGAAGAACTGAGGCATCTCATAGAAGAACAGCAAAGCCACATATGAGATAGCCTAATAGAGAAAATAGACGAAGAAAGAAGACCAAAAGAGAACTGAAGACTGAAAAATAGATTTAAAGGCAGACCCCCGAGAGAAAAAATAACAATTAAGAATGAACGAGGAGAAAAGATTCAAGAAGAGAGGGCCACAGAAGAACATTTTCGTAATCACTGGAAATCAGTGTTCTCCATAACACCAGAGGAGAACGAAGACTTCAATCCAGAGACAAACGAAATGGACAACACAGTCTTGGTAGAAGACATAAACAGGATCACTCCAGCACCAAGTGTAGAACAAGAAAGAGAGGAAATTCTGGGTACAGGGGCCTACATAACAACGGAAGAGATCAAAGGCGTAATACAATCATTCAAACAGAAAGCGCCAGGCCCCTCAGAAATAACCAGAATTAATCTTAACAAGGCACCTAACATAAGAATCAGAGCATTAAAGAATATTTTTAACGCATACTTAAACACCAGTTACGTCTTTGAGAGCTATACACTATCGGAAATGATATTCGTCCCAAAGCCAGAAAAAAACACCAAACAGCCTCAAGTGAACTATATTAAAAAGTTCAACAAAAATGATAGTGAAGTGAAAGTTAAGAGTAAAACAGAAATAAAACGAACATAGTAAACTAAAAGTGTAATTAGTGAACTATAGTATTAAAAAGTTTAACAAAAAAGATAGTGAAGTGAAAGTTAATAGTAAAACAAGAAAACAAAGTGAAACTAAAGTGAAAAAGTGACAACATCAAGAGAAAGTGAAACAAAGTAAGGAAAGTAAAAACAAGTAACATAACAATATATAAACAAATCTCAGAGCTAAGATGACTCAAAACAGCATAAATGCTACAATAAACACATGAATGAAAGATGAAATGAATAAGGGAACAGAGATTAGGCTGTCCTCCCGCTTCTGTATGAGGAACATAGGTGGTAAAGTGTGAGAAAGGAAGTATGCATGATTAGTAAATGCATGACTGTAGTTCGGAATCCACGTTTATCAGCAGGTCCTCCTTGTCCCTCGGGCAAGGGTATTCCACCCTTTCCACTTTTGACTCCCGAGGTTGCTCAATCTGCCTCCTCAAAAACCTGTCCTCTTTTAGCTCAAAACTTTTCGTCTCTCACTACAAACTCTCTTCTAAAGCTTGTTCCGGACTTCCCATTAAGCACTTCACTATCGGTTCACTTAAACTGAGAGTCAGAAGTGTCGGGAGTTTCTCCAGGAGCAAGTCGGCCGTGGGCCTCCTCCTCTTCTGTGCCGCCACCCCGATCGTGGGAGGGGAACAAAGGGAAGGAGTAACCGCGAACCGTACCTTTTCTCCCCCTAAAAAAAGAGTCTGAATATTTGTCGCTCCGATCTAGTTCTCTGGCAAAGGAGGCAAAGGAAAATAAACTTTAAAAACGGGCTTCTTTTAACGGCGGTCAACTCGGGGACGCCGAGATGTCTAGAGTATGGTTTCCGGCTGAAGTTGCACGTTAATTGCCGGTTTCTTCATTTGAATGATGACGGCTTCGGCCATCCGCAATCTTCTGCGATTTGAGAGTCTCAGGATGATGTAGGTGTCCTGATTCAGTTTTTCACGGGTTAGGGTAGTGCCATGAGAGTGGGTGTGTTTTTTAATCACGCCATCTTGAAGGTGAGCTGTCAGTCGCCTTGACAGGGTTGTGGAGGTTACGCCGATGCATGAGTACTTTGAATTGCGGTGTTCGCATCCACCCACTTTGCACGAATATTCGTACATGACGTTAGTCTCCTGGAGTTCGTTTGTTGGAGGGAGACAACTGTTTCTCATAATGCAACTACTTGTTTTCTTGGTCTTGTAGTATATAATTAGATTAATATCCGTATTAGGGTCTGTTGGGGCCGCGTTACGATGGAAAATGTCTTTGAGAGCCTTTTTGTCTTCACGGTAGCCGGTGTTCATATTGGCCATGTAATAAAGGTCGATATTACTCTTCTTCGAAGTAGACCTGACGCCAGGACCAGCAGCCAAGTTCATTTTCTCTTTCATGATAGTGTCGATGGATTCTTTTGAGTAGCCGCTGCTATCGAGAACTCGAGAAACCCTCTTAAGTTCGTGATCAACAGCCGTCCACGAGGATGAATAAGAAATTGCCCTGTTAACTAAGGCATTGATGACTGATCTCTTGTAACGTTCAGGACACTCAGAAGAACCGTTTAAGCAGAAACCCCAAATCGTGGCCTTAACGTATATTTGGGTCACAAATTTGTACTCCTGGGCACTTATAAGGATATCAAGGAAGGGAAAGGATCCTTCATCTTCCGTTTCGTGGGTGAAATTAAGACACGAGTTATTCTTGAATGTTTCAACTAGGCCGTTCGTTCACTTGTTCAAAGTTATTCTTATTCAAAATTATGTCATCGATATAGCGCGCGTAGATGGGAGGCTTGAGCGCTATATTGCTCTTGAAAATCTTGTTCTCAACTGAATCAGGACACCTCCATCATCCTGAGACTATAAAATCGCAGAAGATTGTGGATGACCGAAGCCGTCATCATTCAAATGAAGAAACAGGCAATTAAGGTGCAACTTCAGTCGGAAACCATACTCCCGACATCTCGGCGTCCCCGAGTTGACCGCCGTTAAAAGAGGACCGTTTTGAAAGTTTATTTTCCTTTGCCTCCTTTGCCAGATAACTAGATCGGAGCGTCAAAGAGTCAGAATGAATGATGAATGAATGATGAATAATAGTTAAGAAAAGAAAATTGGTGTGGAAGATGAGATGATAGATTGTGGGTGAAGAGAGTTTGTAGGATTTGCCCTGGTAGGGATGGTTACGCTTTTCCTTTATTTAGTTTTTTCTTTTTCTATGTCCTTCAAGCCTGTAACTTGTATTTTGTGTGACCATTATTTTGTGTTTTAACGCCTTCACGCTTTTCTTTTATACTTATTTTTTAACCTTTTTTTTCCTAAGTTTTGAAATATATTTTTTGTTTAAATTATAAAAGTTATTCTATTCGATTATTTATTTACACTTTCATATATATATATATATATATATATATATATATATATATATAATTATAATTATATATTTTATTGTTTTATTTTTTTTTTAAGTTTTGAAATATATTTTTTGTTTGAATTATAAAAATTATTATATTTATTTATTTAATTAATTTACACTTTATATATATATATATATACTTTTTCTTTTTTTTAAATATATGTATCTCCTTAATATTATACCTATTTTAAGAGAGATAAAAAATTTTAAAAGTAATACTATATGTAGTTATTCAAGAATCTATTTCTACTATATTTTTTTTTTTTTTTTTTACTAGTTATAATGAAATATATAGTGTGTGTATTTGTTTGTTCAGGTGGTCTTTAATGTGAACCACGGTGCCAACTGCTCCTCTGAGCATTGTCTGGAGCTGGAAATTTGCCTTTTTCTGGTCAGTTTATCCCTTTTGTCCGCTGGGATGTTTAGACCGTCCACTAGTTCGGGTGCCGTTTTATTTTATCTCGCTTTCTGTGTTTATTTATGTAAGAGACGCCTTTTCTGGACTCTTTGTAGGCGCTTCAAGCGAGTCTCACATAGTGTTTGAGCCACCACTGCGGGGTATATGAGTGTTGGTTGAATATGCATAAGATATAAATTTCTGATGTTGTTAGAGCTCATATTTCTAAATCTCTGAAGTTTGATAAGTTCTAACTTCGTATGAATTTTCCGCGTTATGAAGTGATGGTTGTACCCAGTGGAGGTGATATTGAGCACCAAGACACTCCCTTCTTGGTGATAGGGAAATATTAGTTCTCCTATTGTCACGTCCGCTGTTTTTTTCTGCGGCCGAGGGCGAGGATCTTGAACTTTCGGCTATTCGTGCGGATCTTCCACTTCTTTTTGTACTCATTTACGTTGCTGATTTCATTTGCAGCCTCAAGAGCCTGAGTCCTGGGATTCCTGTATTTACCAGGGATCACCTGGGTTATAACGCAGCAAACTGGAGATATAATGAGTCCTCCTTTATCGGAGTTGGTAAATCTATTGTGTAGATTAGATAAAAGAGGGGGCTCAGACAACATCCCTGCAGGACTCCGGCCTCGAGGAGGAACTCTGGTCCTTGGTGACCCTCAATCATGATTTTGGCGTGCCGTTCCATGACGAAGTCGTAGATAATGCGCTCCAGGATCGGGTCTAGCTCAAGGTTCAGGATCTTATGTTGAAGGTCCCTCAGCCAGACCTTGTCGAAGGCCTTTTGCACGTCCTTTAGTATAATATCTGTGTACTTTCCATCCGCTCGGCACTTGGCGATTTCCTCGGTTAGGAGCGCGAGTGCGGTATCGGTTCAACGTTTCTTCCGGAACCAATATTGTTGTGGGTTGTGAGCCCCCTTCTCATCAATTTGTTTCTGAAGCCTGTTGGCTAGGATCTTTTCCAGAATTTTGCCGATGATTTCCAATAGAGAGATGGGCCTGTAGTCCAACGGCTGTTCTGGCAACTTTTTCCCCTTTTGTATAAAGATGACTTTTGCCACCTTGTATCCATCAGGGAAGTAGCCAGTGTTCAGTGACGAGTTCATTACATTCGTAATGCCTTGTAGCAGTTGTGGGGGAGCATTTACCAGGTAGTTTTTGGTAATTCCTGTCCAGCCAGGAGCTTTCTGCTTGAAGGATTTGAGCGTGCTTAGGAACTCCTCAGCAGTGATCGGTCGTCCGTGGCCCACCATTCTCCTCTCTTCGGAAACGTTCGGGAGGAGGGGGGGTGAATGCGTGCGGTGTATTCTGGTATTCAGTTCATCAATAACCTGGTGTTCGAATTCAGGGTCGACATCCTCGTCTTTCCTCAGGGGGGATGGAGAATACTTTTCGCCAGTACCTTCTGAACCTTCTTTCTAGTCTCTCCGGTTCTTCAATGATTTCTCCATTTTCTTTCAATCTTATTTTCTCCTTCGGGGGCATACCTCTCCGCTTTTTTAACTCCTTCCAGAATTTTGGGGGGTTCTGCTTTGTGTCGAGTCTCTCAATAATTTCATCCAATATGACCCGTTGTTTTACGTTGATCTGGTCTTTGAGTTCCTCTCTGAGTTGTCGGAGTCTTCTGGTGTTATTTCTGTTTGGGCCAAATTGATTAACTTCCTCATAGATCTTTCTATGTTCTGAAGCAATATCTCGCATCTCCTCGGTCCACCTGGGTTGCGGAGGGCTTTTGTGCGTGATGTACGGAATGCACTTTTCGTCCGCTTCCATGATCAGGAGTGTTATGCAGTTAATCTCCTCGTCTTTTTCTTCCAGGATAGCTTCGCTTAGGTCGGCTGCTTCAAAGCTGTTGATCATTCGCTTGTATAGCTCCCAGTTTGCTTTTGCAAAGCTCTTCCTGGGTGGGATAGGAATCATGATCGGTGCGAGGGAGATTGTGGTCATGATGGAGATATTGTCACTTGGAACCGTGGGGCCAGGCATACTGACCAGATTGAAAGGGAAGTTGGTACTTGTTTATACTATGTCCGGAGCTGTCGCTGATCTTTCCGTGATGTAGGTCGGAAATTCCGGTCCGGCTCTCTCAAGCCTGTCCCGTTCAATGACCAGCTGCAGATTTCTGCCCCTTTCGTCTGTTCTAGTGTAGCCAGAGGCCCCCAGACTAGCATTGAGGTCGCCCCCTATGAATACGTTCCTGCGGTGAGCAGTTAGGGTTAGAAGATTGTTGATGGGTAGATATCGACGGCGAGTAGGCTGGTATGCAGCTGCAATCGTGAGTCCTTCAACAGGTGTAGGGATTTCGACCGCTACGAAGGACTCATTAAGCTCTGAAAGCCTTTTGAAGGTGGTTCCTTCTAATGGCGACTGCAGCACCGTCAAATCTATCTTGTGTGGAGTTCTTTGCCAGGACGTGGTAATTCGGGATTTTCCTCCGTATGTTCAGATATTAGGACAATGTCGGAGTCCCCTCTTCTGAATATGTTGCCATATTCTTTCGCTTTCCCCAACCATCCATTTGTGTTTAGTGTTCAAATTTTCAAGGTATTGTTTGTCTTCTTCATGTTTCGTGTCTACTTCTAGAGTGTGCTACTTATTCCTTGTGCTCGCATACCTTTCCGCTCTTCATCTTCTTATATTCCATTGCAGGACAGAGATCTTAAAAGGAAGGTGTCGCCGAGAAACTCTTTACCTGACATGAGGGCTTCCGCAACTTCATTTTTGTCTTCTAATTCTGTAATTGTCCATTTAAACTTCTGGTTTTTGATGCCTTTTATGATGTCCGTGGGGAATAGTTGTTCAGGTAAGGGGTACTTGTAAGAAGCGAAGACCTTCAGACCTAGTTCCCTACCGTCGTACTTGTGTTTATTTCTCTTGTTTTTTTTCCTTTTAATCGTATCCTCTTTTGTGGGTGCGCTCAGGGTAATGTCACCGTCCTAGTCTGCGTCGGTAGTCGCTGGATGTTCCCTTCTTTGTGGTACGTTTGTGGCAGCTTTCTTCGCTTTTTCTTCCCTCGCTTTTCTAGCTATAATTCTCGGGTCAGTTTTCATGGGGGGTTCCTGATTTTCTTGTTTGTGGTCCTTGTGCTGTGAGGCCGTTGTTTCATCTGGGTGGGTAGACGCTGCTGCAATAACCTCTTCATTCACCTTTTTTGAGAATTGTAGTTGTAGGACATCTCCTGTGGGAGGGTTCTCTGGGAACCACATCTCACTCAGATTTTTTTTTTAGCATCAGGTTGAGCTCATTTGAAAACGTACCCGGATTCGTAAGATTTCTTACGTGCGCATAAAGGATGCAGGTGAGAATCTTCGTCGATTCCTCGCTCTCCAGTTTTATGTGTCTTATTCTGGGCTTGTGTAGAGTAGGACGTATTTGTTGCTTGCACATACGAGGTAGTCCTCCTCCTCTGTTCTTCTTCTTTCTTTGCGGCCTGTTTCCTCTTAATTATGTTTCTTTTCATGGGACATGTCATGGCTAGTGCTCTATGGCCCTGCCCGCAGTTTACGCACTTCTCTGTCTTTATGAAGTTTTTCCATCCGTGGCCCCTTTCACTGCACCTGGAGCATGTCTCCTCTTCTTCTTAACAATCCTTTGTGGAGTGTTGCTCCATCTTGTAGCAGCGGAAACACATCTGCACCCGCGTGAATTCCTCGCGCTTGATCTGGTACCCGCTGATTTTCACATGGAAGAGTAATAGACCCTTCTCTTTGGCCTTCTGGGCCATCTCCGTCTCCTTAAAGATCACCTTGAATACATGGGTGTATTCTTGGTTCTCCCTTCGGTTTTGGAACTTGATTATTTCCGATACTTTCGTCCAGCTCTGGTTGGCCTCAATTTTTTCCGCTAGTTCTTCATTCGTGCGATCACCTATCCAGGGATTGAGTCGACGGCAAATCACGCTGCGCTGAGCCTGTATTTGGTGTGGTACTGCGGGTTGGATGTTTATCTCCTGGAGAGCGCCAAGGCCATCTTCCTTACTGATTGCCTCGATATCCTTTTCCGTTTCACAGATCGCCAAGTAACCGGTTAGGGTGTCTATAAGGCGAATTAATGCGACGCTGAGTTTTCCGAAGATGTTCTCAAAAACTTTACCTCTTTCCGGTTTGGCCTGGCCGTTTATTGCCCTGAGTGGTATTCGTGTAGCCAGATCCATTACCATGTTGTTGAGGGTGACCCCCTATTGGTCCTTGTCAGGCAAGCACGTAGGATAAGCAGACTTCCGTTATGTGTGTGTAATTCGATGAGTATTATGTGTGTTTTGAATTTATTATTTTCTTAGGGTGGCTTTTTAAGCAGCCTTAGACCCCAGAGGTATTCGCCCTGGTAAATGTTGGGATGAGTGTGGTAATGACGCATTATGATGAGATGATGGATGATTGAGTATGTGTGAGATCGGGTGAGATCCTCCTGAGGGATGACTAATGACGAACTCATTGATAATGCCGCTCCCCGGGGGTGTTTGAATCGCGACTGCTCCCACTATGTACCTAAGCTAAGAAGCGCCTCCACAGAGTTTCGGCTCGTGGTCTTAAGGATCCCCCTTCTTTGCGCCTCCTAATGAAGCTTCTTCCCAGGTTCACTATACTCTACTTTAAGTTGCTCTGGGTGCAGCGGTGGTCGTGTTACATTGCTTCTAGTCGGTGAAGTAAGTGGAAGTCAAAGCGTGGAATAAGGAGGAATTAAGGATGAATTACCCCTTTAGGGTAAGCATCCTGCCCAGTGGAAACAGGAGGAATCTCCATTCAGTCCAGAGGGCGCATATATTTCTTATTTCTTGAAGTTAACGTTAACTTTAATGAAAAGTGAACTTTTCTTTAAGCGCGTTCACAGCTCTGCGTTGTAAAAACGAATCCAAATTCAGTCCGTCAGAAGTCGGCTGTTGCTTGTTATGGGTATTTTAGAGCATCCTCCCCTGTGATAACTGTCCATGCTACAATTAGGAAATGTAAGTTTATTTACAACTTGACGTCACGTGGGATAATGCAAGAGGGCGGGGGGCGTGATTTATCTACTTATAAATGAATGAACACTTTACAATCTCTTTTTATCTTGGTCTACATATGATCAGAGTTTGAAAATACAACCCAGTAAAGGAAATATATTCAAAGATCAGGCTTTAGAATTATTTCTACGCGAACATAAGTATTACAAAAATTGGCCAATCATGGCGCGGGAAATTTTTAAGGGGGAACTAAGCACTACAAGAAACATATAAAATTGGAAGACTCAGATTCTCTGACTGATAAAATGGAATCGAGCCATTTTATCAATTATAAGATGCGATCCATCTTCATGAACGTCCGATAATTGTGCCTTGATTAGCTTTGAGGTCCTTTGCCTGTTCACCAAAGTTCCGGTCATGATCTAGTTAATTTTCTTGAAAATAATCTGGCTATATTTTCTCTTCCCATGACTCATACTGTTTTATTAAACTCATCTCTACATGTATTAATAACTGCAAATTCATATTCTATTAAATTTTATACATGTTCTTGGAGAGCTAGCTAATACCATAAGTTACTGACCCCCCCTCCTTGTTCTAGATAATGTATGTTGATGACATTTTATGCGTTTTGTTTACTTTATTTGTATCATAAGTTGAAGGTGAAATATACAGAAAAATTAAAGCCCAAACCTATTTTATTAATAATTACAGTCAATTGATGGGCGCAGTCAATATATAAAATGATGTTTCTTGTTTTTCAGGTCTGCTTCAATTTGTTTAGGCATGCTAGAGACCAGATTTCTGATAATTTCTTGACTGATATTGGGCTATTTTTGTTCACTAAGCACCAGAAACTGCTCACAATTTGGTGTGGGGTTTTTATCAACAGCCAGTCTGATTATCGTCCACAAATTCTTTATTGGGTTCAAATTTGGTGAATCGCAGGCCCAAAGTCCCAAAAATTCAATTTTATTTTCAGCCAAGAACTTTCATATTGCTTTTTTTCTCTGACAAGTTGCGTCATTATTCTGAAAATTACAGTTATCATCCTCAAATTGGCCCTGATATGTTGAGAAGAGGTGCTGATGTAGCACGCTTTGGTACATTTTGGTTTGGTGGTATTGTTCTTGGGCAAAAGTGTTAGTGCTCCAGTTTCCCTTAGATGAGAAGCAGCGCCAGACATGAAGAATGACCGGGTGCTTCGCTGTGGGCAAGACACAGGACACGTGAAAGCACTTCCCATTTCTCTTACTAACGAGGGAAATTTCAGTAGCTCCAAACAGGGGTAAGGGAGCTTCATCAAAGAATATTACTTTCCCCCAATCTTTACTTTTTTATTTTTTATATCTCCTATGTGGAGGAATCCCCTTTAAATTATATTATTTCCCCACCTTCTAAGAGAGTATTTCTGGACAGAAAACGAGCCGTTACTCCCCCCCCCCTCCCTTCCGACCTCTCCCTCGTTTGACCGGCCGCCAGGTCCCGTGAAATTCTCACCAAAGCTTCCTCCCAGTCGTCTCAACCTCCCCACCCCCCTCGGGTAGCAAGACTGCTTTTGAGACAGCGGGAACCGCGTTTATGGCCCCGCGCTGTCGCCCGTCTGGCTACTGATCACATCCGTTGAAACTTTCTCGTAAGGAGGCGCTCGATTCATCACGCTGATAACGAAGGTTAAGAAGGTTTCTATCTCTCTCTCTGTTTTGAATAGCTCCGGGTATATATGCCTCCGCTTGAGGCTGACGGGTAGATTGGTTTGCCTGCCCGCTCCCGGACCGCTCGCACGCAAGGAAATTTAGCTCACTCACTCGAAAGACTTAGCCTACGCTACTTTCGGACTTTTCATCGCTGGAATTTGAGAGAAGAGAAGAATCCAAAGATCAGTGAATTATAAGGGCATCTTCGACCAGCCGAGCCGCATCGAAGAAGAACTCTCCCTCTCTCAAACACCCTTACTTCCTCTACGGGGGATTTAAGAAAGAGAATCTTTTCTTTGATAGTCATAAACATATTTATGGCTGACTAAACTCATCACCCCCCGCTCTCGCCTTGTGAGGCGTGGCCGTATGTATTGCCACTCATAGCCTAGTTCGAACTATGCCTATCATTTGACAAGGCATAATTTGAGGCGATTGGGAAAGCAGGTTTGTGGATTAGCCCACTGTGGAACCTTTCGTCATAGGCACCCCGGACTAGAGGCGATGCTGCTACCGTTGGGGAAGAGTTCTCTCTATCCCTAGCGGCCCAGCCAGGACCATAGAGAGACACACAACCGTTTCTATGTATGCCGGACGCAGCATCGATAACCAAACCCCAGGAGGGGCGGTACCCCGGGTGGTAGCAGTTGATTCTATCACCACCCATCATTAAGTCCACCATGAGTCATCCTCTTGGAGTGCGTCCCCGGGTCGTCGCCCCATCCATTCATCATTTTACCCAGGCAGTTCCACCGGCCACAACAAAGATTGTGATAGCGGAGGGATCATTTTCATTTTCTTAATACAATAATAAAGTAAATTTTTTTTACCCAGGAAAGCACAGGTAAGAAGACAAATAACAGACCGCCAGAAAGAAGGCTTCCCACGAGCCACACTAGGAGACCACGAGGGTGCGAAGAGGGTACCTCTTCGTATCCTCCCCGAGAAGGAAAACCCACGCGTAAAAGGACCCTGCAAACGATCTACGCTGAAAGAGGAGTAATTCTACTCAGACTGAAAGATCAATATAATGGATATGTCGCAATTTGTGACATAGAGAAAGACCTGGACCTCCTCCTGAGGGAAGATGCAGCGAAGAAACTAGAAAAATTCGGTCTCGCCCCCCATACACCCCCAAACGTAACAACAAAAAGATCCGTCATATGCCGAAAGCTCGATCCGTGGGTCGGTGTCCACTCAGATACGGAAATAAAGGAAGAGTTAGAAAAAGAACAAAATTGGGCTAGAATTGAAAATATCGTGAAATTCAAAAACTAGACCGGCGAAGAACATCAACACGTTTTCAAAATCGTCTTTCGTACCACGGAAATGGCAAAGAAAGCGGCAGAAAATGGCCTGCTTGCCTTTTATACCAAAATTTCCCCGGATCAGATCGAAAAAGAGACGTTTGTCTCGATTTAGGTTTTCTTCAAATGTTACGCCTTGGACCAGCATGCAACTAAAGATTGTCAATTCATCGGGAAAGCTTGCTCGGAATGCTCAAGCAAAGACCACCGGTGGGACGAATGCAGAGCAGCCGAAAAAAGTGCCTGAACTGTGGAAACGCTCACAGAACTTTTGCAATGTCTTGCCCACAAAAAATAAATTAATAAAGGAAAAGAAAGTCAAACTATCAGAAGAAAAAGAAATAAAAAGGAACACAACATACGCCGCCGCAACGGCAGGAGGACCAACAAGTGTACCTACTCCACAAACCACCACCGTGAACATTCAGGGAAACATGCGGCCAGACCTCATCCTCTGCATTATGCATGCTCACTTCGGAAATATTGCAAAACCTGGTTCATATGCTACCGAACTAAACATGATGCTTGAAAAGAACGGCCTAAAGAAGATGTGGTTCCCCGAGAACCCTTCCTCAAGCGAAATCTATAACATAAATATGAGACCAAATGAACAGGAACTAAAAACGGATAACCAAGAAGAAAATCAAATGGAGACCGACCAGGAAACCAATGCAGACACTTCTGACGAAGAGATTGCAAAAGCCACAAGAGAGATTGCACTAAAACTGGAAAAATAAAAACAAAAATAAAAACATCAATTAAATACCCAGGAACTCAACATTAAAATATATGGCACTCATGCAAACTTGCCCAAAACCTGCAAACAAAAAGAAATCGTAGAAGGTTTGGTCAAAGGAAGGTATAAACGGGTCTACGAAGCAGACGCGGCCGAGACAGAATTCCACAATGCTTTAAAACAAGGAATAATCTTAATTGTCCCTGGTTCATGCTATAACATCTGCAGCGATCAATCCAAGAAAAAACGATCTGGCCGTACCCGTTCGCCTACAAGAACCGAGAAAATTAAAGCAGGAATTAAACTAATCATGTTCACGTATCAACGCAAATTAAAGATATTTACGCTAAACGTGAATGGCTGGATGACAAAAAGAATTATTTACTCAAATATAATTTGACTAGAAGATCCAGATATAGTCATGTTAACCGAACATGATATTAACACTGAAGTAGAAACAATTATTATATCAAATTATAGGATCATATCTGCCAACCATACCCAAACCAGATTCTAAGGTGTATCGGTAGGGATAAAAATGGGGATTCCCTACACCGAAATAAAGGATCTAGAGGAATCCTACTTAGCATAAAATCAAAATGACTACAGGAGATCTGGTGATAGCCGGAGCTTAACAACCCCCAAGACGTTCGTATTTATCCGTTCCCAACTTTATCAAACTCTTCCACCGAACAAGCTCTACAATTCTGACAGGAGATCTCAACGCCAGATGTAGAGCAGCAGGATATATACAACCAACATGAACGGCACAGTTAGAACCCTAGAACTACTGGTGCAAAGAAATATAATCCAAAGAGAAGGACCAGACTTCCCAACGTTCCTATCCCACAGATCCTCCGCTTACTCCAGATATAGTTCTCATCAACTCCAATTTTAACCTAAATCACCATACTGAGCCCAGGCCCGTAACCCCATCTGATCACCTTAGTATGGTCACAACTATATCCACCTCTCCCATCCAAATTAAAATATCGCAAAGGAAATCACTCATCAGAACAGACTGGGCCAAATATAAAGGTTACTTAAGTACAATAGATACCATAGCCTATAATAATCAAGAAACAAATGTAATAGAGACAGAAATGCAAAAGATAAGGGAAAAAATAATAGAAGCCGACACAATATATACACTTTTAATAGAATACAGAATCTTCCCTGCACCGAGATGGGACGACGAAATTAAAGGGAAAATAGAAGAACTTAAAACATTGACAAGAGAAATAACGAAACAGGGTAATACGATGGAAAAATATAATAGACTAAAAACTATTAGAAGACAACTAGGGACAATGATAAGAGAAAAATCAAACCAAGTATGGAATAATATCATCAGAAAAATGGATATCGAGAGGGATCCCAAAACATTTTGCACGCAAATTTGTAGACTGCGAGGAACCCAACCAAAAGCACTAATAAAGATCAAAGTGCGAGGTAGGGAACTGCAGCAAGATGCAGAGCTTCAAGATCAATTCAGAAGGCACTGGGAACAAATCTTCTCGATTTCACCAGAAGAAAACCTCGACTTCGATAGAGACTACAAGGAGGAAATAGCCCGAACAATTGTGAATCAGCAAGAAAACATCGAGCCATACTCCCAGATAGACAAGGAGAGACCAGTCCGCTCGGAAGAGGAACTGCCGCTCACAATGGCTGAGTACTTAACAGCAGTCAAATCCTTTAAACAAAGGACTCCAAGATTAAGTGGCATAACAAAGGCGCACCTGACTAATGCACCAAACAATGTGCACGAAGCAATCTCCATCTCATAAACACACACATTTACCACACATTATCTCTACCTTTCTATCTCTCTCCTACACCTTCACCTCTTATTTGATCCCAATCCCCACGGATATATTTGGTTAGACGAGACTTCCCCGGAAGGAGTGCACTTCAACGAGCTCTCTCCCAAGAAGTGTGAGTGACGGTCGCAAGCCACTGAAGAGTGGACATCACCCCCTGTGTCTTCGGGTCGAGGAATAGAGTCTCGTGAGGCAACGCCAGCCTTTCTCATTCACCTTCGGATCAAGGATTGGAGAAGCCGTCCTCCGAAGTTCGTCTGGTGACCACTTACGACAAGAGGCCCATTAGCTCGCTCAAGCCGAGTGTGGAGAAGTCATCTCCCACCCCCTTCGAAGTTCGTTCGGTGACTCCCTGATGACAGGAGGCCCGCATTGGTGACCTCTTACGACAAGAGGCCCATTGGCTCGCTCAAGCCGAGTGTGGAGAAGTCATCTCCCCCCCCCCACCCTTCGAAGTCGTTCAGTGATTAAGATTGATTGATAGATCCCATTATGAGAAGCAGGATTGAAAGAGTGTCCAGATTGCCATTCTTGTCTCTCGCCGGCTCTACCTTTCCCAAAACAGAGGAACTAGGGATATTTTGGATAGCCACCTGCCATTCCTAGTAATAAAGACACAACTACAAGTTAAAAACTATTTTGAAGAAATGTAACCAATTTAATTAATCTTTAATGTAAATTTTATATATAAGAGATGCCATTTTTTTGTCTTTTAAATGCAACTTATTTGAAAATGAGATTAATTTAAATAAGGTGAGTGTTTTAGATAAAGTTTCGACTGAAAAATCTTTTTTTTAAATAAATGCCATTTATGTGTTTAGTACCTTTAGATCTCCACGAATATTGAACTCCAAAACATCCAGTAAGCACTTCATAATTGATTGAATAAAGTGTGTAACTGGAACAGATGCTGCTTTATTTCATATATGTAAAAGCACATCCTTTAATCTTTTGTTTGATGATTCTATAAAAAGTCTCCATTCATCTGGTTTATAAAGGAAGCTTCAATTAATCCATTGACACTTTTGCAACATACCAGAATAGTATTTTCGTGAACGGAGAAAAAATTTCAAAACTATTCATCTCTGCTGCTGTACCAGTAATAGTGTTCACAAAACTTAATTCGCAATTTTTGGCCCGATCACCACTTTAGGGGGAGAGGGTGTCAAACTAGACGAGTCTTCGAGTTTTTTAGCCAATTTGTGACACTTTTTATTCCCTAATTTTCTTCTGTCTGCTCTTTCCCTCGATCCTTCCTCGCTTTGATGCTTATGCCCCCCTGATGAATGTCAATTAATTATTGTTGCCTAATCAATCAATTAGTTATTGAGAGCAGAGACTTTCAGTAATTGGCCGAGTTTGATCGCTTTTGTGACCCCCCCTCACACTAGGGGTTCGAATTTGTTCGCTTCTCTGAATCCCTCCACTGGTTTGTATTTGCACCTCTAAGTAGCGAGGTTCTTTGTACTAATCTCTTTATCCATTGCCCTCCATTTATACACTGTTGTTGCTTTCCTCTTCATTCGTTTCACTTTTGTCTGCCCTCCACCTTATTTCGATGCCTCCGTTGGATTACCCCGTTCCCATTCTTGGTTACTAATGACCAAATTGTTTTCTTTGCAGAATAACATCGATCCTACCTACTTGCGAACCTACACACACATGCTGGTGGGTGTTCAGTACGTGATTCCCCTGTGCATCATCTCCTTCACGTACATCAGAATTGCGTGGGAGTTGTGGGGGTCGCGGATCCCGGGCAACGCAGAGGATAGCCGAGACGCCCACGTTCTACGGAATAAGAAAAAAGTAAGTGTCGACAGCATCGTTTGGTTATCATTTGGGCCGGCCGCTTATCGAAGCTTAGGTTCAATAGGAATATCGGAGTTTCGGTTAGGATAGATTAAGTTAGGTCAGGGAGTTAGGTTAAGTTAGATTAGGTTAGGTTACGTTGGGTTACGCTTGGAGGGCTTAGGTTAGGTTATACTTAAGACATATCGAAGTTTAGGTTTGGTTAGCCTTTGAGGGTTAGAGTATTTGAGTGTATTGTTATCGATTGTTAGATTAGAAAAATTTAGTTTAATTGAATTACTTAGGTTAGAGGCTTAGATTAAACTAGATTAGTATATTTAGCTAAGGCAATTTTTGGCCGGAAACTTACAGTCTTCTTTTTGGTGGTCTTTTATCAGGTGGAGGACGATCCATATTTTTCTGGTCCATCGTCTTGGAATCTTGCCTCATGACCTGCCCAGTTCCCATTTAGCTTTCTTACAGCTTCCACGATATCCTGAAGTTTGGTTTGTTCACATATCCAAGTGACTGATTTTCTTTCATGCCAAGTCATCCACATCATAATACGTTATTTGAGTTGAACTAAGTTTAAATGCGAGTTTTTTTGGTCAGATACCAAATTTCTGTTTCATAGGTCATAGTTAGTAAGGTCATAGTTAGAATTAAAGTTAAAAGTTTGCTGGTTTCAGACCAGCTATCAATCTGCTGTGTCGCTGCTTCTCAGGCAGACGTCAGCCAGGTCAAGACCCAACTCCCCACCATGTGATGCCCAGTCACAGCGGTAATCTCGCGGTAATCTCCCTTAGTAAATAGTGTCAGCTTGAAAAGAATCCGGACGGAGATTCGAACCTCCGACCCGGCGATTGCCGAGCAAGCACGCTAACCACTATACCAACCGGGAGGCTAGTATAGGGATAGTATGGTAAATGGTGATAGTATGTATATCTTCAAAAATGTAGTGAGAAAAATAGTCTCCATCATTATTATTATTTATCATTCAAAATGTATTTTTAATGTGTTCTATGAATAATCAATTTAATAAAAAATAAAAACAGGAAATATAATTCCATTAGCAATCATAAATGTATGATGGTTCAGTTCACGAGTTTCAGGGGTTGGTTGCTTTGCCGCCTTGAGTTTGTCAAATATTTTATTGATTCAAAGATAAATGAAAAGTTGAATTTTTGATTTATTGGAAAGATAATTAACGTGTTTTAGGCGTTATTGTGTAATGCGAGTAAAAAGGATGAATTATAATTAAACCATGAGGATAATTTCCAGGTTCCATGTCACAGCATGAAGTTTCATTTTGTAGTTACAGTTTCCATTTTCAGTTTCTGTTTCCAAATACCAATGCCATTGCAAGCGATGTTTTGCTGAAGTTCCTTAAAATATATTCACAAGTCTGGATTAATTTCCATAAATGACTTGATCTCTAAACATCCCCTAAAGGATACTCTCTTCTTTGCAGAACAGGGCGCACGGTAAGGAGAGTTGCGCACCCTACCAATTCCTCTTACCCTAATTAGTTTCTTCTTTCAGCCGCTCGTACAAAGTAACTTCCACACATCCTTATTTCCATTAACTTCCCTCTCAACACGCAAACAAGCAGCTGTATCTCCCACTCCCACCTTGTGAAATACCTATAGAAATAGTCATATTATAAAAGTGAAGCCTTTAGAGTAGTCGTTCCCATTTGACCACCAAGAACCATTGTAAGTGGATGACGGTAAAAGGCTCAATGCTTTTAAAGCCAATTTGTAGCATGCATTTCTCGCACTAAACCAAGAGCCCGATAAATTTTATTAAATGAACTGTTAATGGGTATTTTCTCTTGAGACAAAAGAGTGTTAGGGCCCTACTCACTACCTGAATAGAGACCTAATCCAGTTTTTAATGACATCATGAAAATTAAATTGTTTTCGAACCCTTGAGAATGAAAAGTAATCACATTTCTCCATAGCTACCATCATCCGACTGTAAGAAAGTCGCACCCAATTAGAATTTGTAATAAAAAGGATATGTCAAATGGTTCCAGATTAATTTATAGTTTATTATAAATAAGTAGTATAGAAAAGAATAGAATTATTTTTAAGACCTCCAGTTTTAAAAGGTATCAAATGAACCAGACACCGTTGATTACAAACGACTCCTAAAAATTCTAGTTTATCTTTATCGGTTATGATTAAACATTTTGTAGCCTTTTTCCATCAGGGAATTTTTGCCAATTTGATCCTTATTTCAAATCCTGACGCTCATTTGAACGACTAAACGAGATTTATTGAAATCTTGATTACTTGGAGTATTAGATTACGAAAGAGAAAAGGTAAAAGAAGAAGACATATTTTACCAGAGAAAAGAAAACATTGGAAAAATAAGGAAATATATATAAAAGACAAGATAGAAAAAACTGTTTTAATAAAATCTTCCCTTTATTGAATCAATGACAAAAAGTGATCACCAAAACCCTCAAAATAAAGAGCACAAAAAACAAATGGCATTTTGTGTCACATCTTAAGTTGTATTATTAGGAAACGTGCAATTTAAATCCAGTAGTAACAGTAGGAGCAGGGGGCTACCAGTAGAAGTAGATGAACGGATATGACGAAACCACATTTAGCAATTCTCTCAAGATCACAAAGTTGAACTAGATTAGGAAACTTCCACTGAAATCAAATAGTAGTATAAGTTTTAAATTCTATAGAGCCCTTCTGTTGTGAATCACTGAGAGCTAAGCCTCTCAGCATGCTATTAAAAACAAACAAACGATAACAACTAAAACAGTAACTAAAACAAAATTCCAAAACGAACAGCCGCTAATTTAAAAAAATCAAAGAGTAATGAGAACAAACGCCTCCTTCAAAATTCGATGTTCCCACAACTTGTCGCCCAGAAATCCATCCTCCCAGCACTCAGAGCAAGCGGTAGCGACTCGGCTAGTCTCCGTATGGAAGTCAATCAAAATGTGACGTATAATCTGGGAAATTGAACAATCCTCGCAGTCGGGTTCTCGGGAGACCTACATCCTATAAGGCTACGTCTCACGAGTGTGTTTGGTTCGGAGGGGGCAGATAAAAGACTTTATACCGCCGATTCATTAGGGATTAAGTTTACGGCATTAGGTGGGGCATGGTAACTTTAAATTCCGAGGAGCTGCTTCCCATCTTCTTTGCTACGAAGTGCTGACCTGATCCGCGAAATGTCACAGTTTAGAAGACACCGTCCGTTTTTCTATCTATGCCGATACTCTCACCCAATACTGGGCCTGTTCGTTCTCAGCAACCCCTACATCTCTAAGAAGCCAGGAAGGATATCCTACCGATTGGCAGTGGGCACAGCGTCACGGTTATTTCGAACAAGGAGGTGTCTAGATCCAAATGCCTAAGTTTACTCAGCGCGCTCTGGGGTCGATATGGATTACGACAGTCTCCGAACCTGGCATGGCGCGTAATCTCCCGTGTCGGGTGATATATTACAACTAGCTCGGTCGTGAAAAAGGACGAAGCGCCAGAAAGGGCTCTGCCGTCTTCAAAAAACGGAGAGGTAACGTGGATATGAGGAGTGAAAGGTAGCCATGTCAGTCCTCTGCTTACTTAACATCGCAGAACGAGGAATCTCTATTGTGTTGGTAGAAGAGAACATTAAAGATTGCAATTGTACGGTTCTCATTTAATGCATCGGTCGAATACAAGACATAGAAACAGGGGCGAATCCACTATGTATGTGCCGTGGTCATGCCCAATACCGCGAAAAAGTCAAAACCTTGGTCTTTGCCAAAGAAACCTGAAACTCGAGAGTTTCGCATAATGAGAGACGCGGATCTGAGGCTATTTGAGCTAATGCTCCAGAGTATGCATCTGAGTCGCGCTAAAAGAGATCGAAAATTCTTCTATGTAAACCGTGGAGAGAATATCTTCTGAAAGCACCGAGGTGATACCGTTGATCCTCACGGTAAAGAGAAATATATTTAAGAAATTAACCAGCAGGAGATGCACGTTTTGCCTTAAGGACTCGCATTATTCTTTTCTCATCCTTACGCGGAATCGGTGATCTCGTAAGAACTGCAGAAAAAAAGCAAGATCCCCTCGCTCACAGTGAATGGGAGGTTTTTATGATACCGAATTGCCACACAACATTAGAGACCTTCTCTAAATAAAGAACAGTGCATTGCAAACTGCTACCTGTGAAGGATAGTTGCACAAACAACACTCTCCTGCAGAAGCAGAACATCCTCTCTGGAGTAGAAGCTACGGAAGCCACATTGTGTAGAATGAAAGTGACCTCCGCTGTCCAAAAATGAGTTAACCAGGCTGGGTGGCAGGATCTCTCCATAAATTACCAAAGGCAAGCACACTAGCCATTCGTGCGGAATATGGGAAAGTTACCCTTCCCTCAAGTCCAGTTAAACAGATCTAAAAAAAAACTCTCTAACCTCAGGTTTGAAGCATGGCGTACAAGATATCATGCCGACAAGTGGTGGTATCCACTCAAGAAGTGAGGGCTGGACGCAACATTCTCAGGGAAAACAGGTAAAGGAATGGTTTCTTACCTCGGAAAGTAAAGTCTAGTAAGCGACTTTCAGAGAGAGTGCCACGTGCTTGGCATTGTATTGAAGCAGCATCCAAGCTGAATGCTGTGCCCAAGATTCTCCCTTGGACACAGGGTCTGAGATGTTCGGCCCGCCTTTCTGGAGCACAGAGTGAACCTAACCCGAATCCTTTTTAACACGCTTCCATATTTATGAAAACTGGGTCATCTTTTTGGATTAAAGATACATATGCTCACCGAGAAGAGCAGAAAGTGTATTCAAACCTAAAAAAATTATATTTCTACCTAAGAAGTCACTTATTGGCCTATAGCTTCTCTCGTTGGGCAAGTTCACACTTGCCGGCCACCAAGGAAGCACTCGGAATGCACAATGGCCTGACAATCTAAGAAATAGAAGCGCCAGGCCCTTGGCAATAACGGTTCGGAGAAAAGCTAAATGTCATTATCTATATATCTGAACTCCACGACTGAGAATAGCTGTTAATCATTTCCTCAAATGCAGACCACTGTCCTCGAGTCAAGCACTACTGGGGGTGGAAGAGCTTTTGATTAGCGGCAGCCGGGAAAAAGATATTTGAATGAGAAAGTAAATGATTTTCTGGAGGTCACCGAGGAACTCCCATCAAATTTCCGCTTGTGGTTCATGATAGCACAAGACACATCAGGCTAGGAAAACGAAGCCCTCCTTTTACATAGAACGTAAATTTTTCCACATTATGGACAGCAATCTCCAGCAATTCGACCAGTTCTGTTAGACCTGGCCCATGCATGAAACTAACCATGTATTTCTCCTGGAAATGATGTTTACCGATTAGGATCCAAAGAAAGAGAAAGATACGTCGAGAATCGCATTACGATACGGCGAAAATCAGCCTAATCGAAGCCGACTGATATTAGAAAGTACACAAAAACGAAATATTACCTCACATACAGATGGACCTTGACTACTACCTCGTGAAGAGAATTATCAAGAGGCAAAAAAAGAACGGAGATAATACATTCGTTATAAATTGCAAATCCAGCGGCCCAGGTTGCGAAACGCTTGTACCCTGAGAGAGGGAGTTTCGAGCTCGCTCTTTCCTTTCTCAGCAGACGCATAAACTTACCTAACCCCTAGTCTACCATCTCTCCATTATTGTCCTAGTAGAAGTATTCAATCACTTATTTTACATATACTACCCCATTTACAAAGTTGACCAGGTATAGAATTGAGACGGAACTCACAGGTAGACACTGTCTAGACATCCCGAAAGAAGTGGGATTTATTCAACTGTAAGAAACTTTAAAAATTTAAAGGCAGCTGTCGGCATCGTGTTAAATGATAAGATAAACCAAAAGACATAGAGAGCATGTGGCTGGAAACGTGGTGAATGGATTTTTATTACGATACATGTTGCGTGGAAGATGATCTAAATCGTTGTTTGACTATGGACGTGCGATCCATCGAGCGAGCGGTAAACAAGAAAAAAGGTTGTTGCTCAAACAACCTTTGAAAAGCAGAATTGAGAGAAAGAATTTGTTAGATTCCTTACGTCCTTTGTTGTGGTCGAACGACTTATTAAATGTGAAGCCTTGGTAAGCCTATATACTAGTGGCTCACAGATTGTGTTGTAATTGCTACACACCCAATTTAATAATGCTATCAAATTAAATTGTTCATTTTTGTTACTAGCATCAGTAGCATGTGTAGTTAAATTTAGTTACAATTGAATTCGGTGCAGTTAATAAATATCCGACAAGAAATAATAGTTTACTTGTTAGATTGGCTTGACTTTTGAACTCTACTGTGTCAACAATATTTGGGTCTTTTTAACTGCAATTACAATTTAATCATCACCTCAAAATTTCTCAAACATTCTTTTGCCTTTTATTTTCTCAAAATTTTGATCACTCTGTTATTCCTGTAACATGGATAATTACGGTCAACGTAGGGCAATAAAATTAAGACCTGTACTTAGAAAAAAATCATATGAATTTAGACTGAGAGATCTTAATATACATTCAAATGGAAATCGATTTTTGCCAGGTGAACTCATCGAAGTCTTTAAAATAGTATATGGTTTCACTATTATAAAATATGAGTTGCTATTTGAGTTGAATAACCGAGCGGCTACTAAAAATATATTCAAGTTTGTTAACAAGGATTCTAACTCTAAATAGCACAGATTTTTTCCTCATATAAACTAGTTAGACATGAAAATATCGCCCTTGTAAGTCATATTTCTAGGAATAAATATGGTTAATATGTTCATATCATGTAAAATAACTATTAAAAAGCTATTCTAAGTATAACCGATATTCGTTTTCTCTCGCTGTTTTCTTGTGAGTGGGAGTAAAAACATTTGATAATTCCGATCTGCTGCTGCCGCCAATAGATCAAGAACCTAGCTTGACCTTCTGCACAAACTGCAAAAACTTGGCTGGGTGAGTCCTCTTGGTTTGCCGATTGAGGTTGCTGCTGTTTGAAATTCAATCTGTTTTCTTTCCTTGTCTTGAACATGAAGTAGGCATGCAAGTGGGATCAGAGGTTCTGAGCCTGTTTATGCTGAGACCCAGTTACACTAGTAGGTCCAAACTCAGCGACGTGAACAGATTCGAGATCTTGAGATGCCATGATGTCTTATAAAGTTTATTCTGAAAATAATACGAGTATAACGTTTTAATTATTTCATGTCCAAATTTATTCGAAATTATTTGGAACCGAGAATTTGTTTAATTGAACCTAAAACAGCCTAAAAATACATTTTACTATCTGACCTAGTCTCGATTGAGGCAAAGGTCCTGCACCTCCGAGAATCGTGATATTGTGCCATTTTCTGTCTATAACCCTCTTCTTGCACACCTCTGTACACTATTTCTTATGTTGTTAGTAATCCCAGGCCACCACATAAACGTTCTGGTCCTTTCTTGGCACTTGACTATGCTTTGATGTACCGGGTGTATAATGGACAACATTTATACTGACATTATTTTAGGAATCACTATTCTCATACCTTTCAACACTATACCATTTACAATAGTTTACTTCTTACAGAAGTTATGATTAAAACTCAGGTTACATGATAACTAGTTAGTCTCAAAAAAGCCTTAATTAATTTTTATATCAACATATCTATCCTGAAAACTTCTTATTTCCTGCAACATTCTTTCTGAGATAAACAGGTTCCTGTAACACCCAATTGTAAAATTGTTTACAAGGCTTTGCAGTTCAAGAGCCAATATACAATTACTGTCCGCATTAAGCTTTTTCAGAAACTTACGCATACCCAGGTCACAACTAAAGCTTCCTTATCCACCAAAGCACATCTGGATTTAGCCTTTGTCAGTGTTCTAGAAACCTATACCGCTGACTTCCAACTAGAGTCAGACAATTGTATTAATACTGTCCCAACGTTTATAAAACTGAATCAGCTACTACTACTGTTGAAGCCTTCAAGTCATAATTAATAAAGCCTTAAGGGATAAAAGTAGGGATTTTAATTCTTTGAACGACATCTTTTGAGCGTAATCCCAAGATCGGGTTTTATCTTTTTCACAAAACTAGGGATTGGAGATATAAAGTCTGCAAAATGGGGTATAAACTTTGACATTTGATTTACTATCCCAATGAATCTCCTCATTTCTGATATATTTTGGGGTGTAGGGTAGTTAATAATTGCCTCAAACCTGTTGTAGTTCACTCGAATACCGTCTTATCTAGCACAAATCACACAACAGATAGAGAGGTACACTGAATTTATGTTTAGTTGCACTCAAGCTTATGCCTCCCGTCTGAAGCCAAAATAAGGAGTTTCCAAAGGGGTTATATGGTCTTACTTTGTTTCTCCAAAAGCATATATATTGTCCTTTAGACTAATGACTCCGACTAGGCGTTCTTACACAGATGCCATTCGTTGACAGAACACTTCTGGCGCATTACTTATTATCTTTGGGAGTTTTTTTGTACCTATGCCTATGTCGTGGTATGACCTTATATTACATCAATACTATATTATATCTATGGGGGAGGGACCAATAACTTGAAGGCGAACCGAAAAGGGACGGAACACCACTAGTTTAGATGGGCTGAGTAGCGAGAAAGAGTGCAACGAGGTTAGGTAAATTATGGGCAATGGCAAAACTCAAGGTTATTTAAAAAGGCATGTACAAAAATATAATTTTATTTACATAAAAATAATGAGAGATTTGACGGGCAAAATTACATCAGATGAACGAGGGGGGGTGATTGTAGTCATGAATCAAACTATGAAGCTAAAATTAATGTGTTACGGGAGGAGACTATTCAAAAGGGGGGAATTAACGCAAATGGGTTACTGAAGGGGGAGAGGGCTTGGCTTACGGAAGATTCCGGGTGAGACGACGGGGTAGGGCTTCACGGATGTCTCCTGCACGTGAGGCGAGGGCGCTCTCCCAAAAATGAGGGGGGGGGGCGGTAACGTCCGGTCCAGGGGAGAGTATTTCGGCCACCCGAAAACGAGGGGCGAACGAGAAGAGCTTCGACAGGAGTTGACGAGAGAAGTCAGAAAAATCACTCGGTAGCGATCGATAAATGGAATTACCTCACTGGCTGGGGCTAATTCCAATACACAAAAATAGTTCAGCTGTCACTTTGCTTTGTTGTTAGCACCTGACTTGGAACTAGGGGAATTTTCTTGGGGTCCGGGCGAGACTTCTCAACTCTGGGTCGGTTTCATGGGAAACGAGCAATATATATGTCTGAGGTTCTCCCCGCAGGAAGGGGGGGGGGTTAGTGGGAAACAGCTCTACTCTCGAATGGCCTCGAATCTTCTTGCCGAGGCTATTCTAGCCCGGGTAAAGGTGAATCACGGTGGACGCGGTTCGAGGCTACCGCTTGTGGAAGGGGGGGTTAGGCTTACCAATTTAAGCCTAACAGAATCTTCTCCAGCACATGGAGCTTCCGGGCTGGAAAAGAAATTCCACGTGGAATTCCCTCACAGCCTACCAAAATGTGTTATAAAAGTAGTTAAATCTGACGACCCCTAACGTAATATTTAAACCCCAGAGTTAGTATCTAACTCAGTAAAATAATTGACATTATTTATTGAAGCTAACGTCGATTCAATGCAAGTCAAAATAATATATTAATCAATTGTTTGGTTTCCTTTCTGAAGTATTTTGCACACTTATTGTTAATAGCTCACTGGATGGAAGAATTTTGTATAATTTAGCATGCTCTGTATATTCTAACGTAGAGTATACGTTGATAGTTTAATGCAAATGTAAGCTGTTATATAAGAGAACTACCTTTTTCTTTTTTATCATAAGTACAGGACTAGTTTAGAAGCATTATGATTCCATCCTTCAGCTGTACAAGACATTTATTATATATAAAATGAGAAACAAAAGTAACAACAACAAAAAAATAATAATAATAACACCCACAAGAGAGAGAGAGAGAAACAACATAGGGAAATATTTAGGAATATGGGCGGCTCCCTCTTCATTTTCAGCTGATTCCTATCCTGGATGTGATAATCACTCTTATGACCAGATTAAACCACAAGTTCTCCTTCAAGAAATTAAAATTTAGGAGGGAATCAATTAAAACCGCCTCAACTACCTGTTTTTTTTAGCCATTCATTCGAGGTGAAATATATATTGGCTCAATATTTCACAAATAAATACTTGGCATTACGTAGATGACCTCTTTTTATTATGGCCGAAAAATGAAAAATTTTAATAACTTCCTAAGTTAGCTCAATAATCTCCTTCCCGACAGTAAATTTTAAATTTGAATAGGAATACAAGTTCACCCTTCTCTTCCTTGATATTCTCATCTACGGTGACATACAGTACCGTCCACAAATATCAGAACCCCTGTATTTCTATCACAATAGTTTTCATAACTTTTGCAACACATAATCAAAGTTGTACAAAATTGGTAGAGAATAACCTGCAAGTATAAAGTACTTATGGTTAAAGGCTATGGAAATTTGGATGAATAAAGGGAAAGTTATCAGCAGATTGAACAAATTTCTAGACAAAATATAGTGCCCAAATGATCCGAATGACAGCGGAAACAACTTTCTTTTGGAATATAACAATTAAATAATATCAATGGAAAACATTTGTACAGGTTATATGTGATTAGTATTTGTGTGGATGTCTTTATTCTCTATTAGGTTTTGACATCTTTTTCCACAGGGACGAACGAACCAACTGTGGACTTTCTTGCGCAAGAATCTTGCTCCATTGATCTTAAATAATTTTATGTTTCCAGATTCCTCGTTCTAGACCTCTCTTCGAGAGCCTTCCAAAAATTTTAATTGAGATTCAGGTATCAACTCTATGAAGGCCAATTCATTAAGTTGGTCGTGTGGCAACAGGCGTTATCATGCATTAGAATTGCGGTTGGGCTTTGGCTATTTTCAGAAAGGGAAAAGCAAACTGGCAACGCAATTCCTTGCATACTTGTGAATTCGATTTGTCCCGTAAGCGCACAAGTGGTCGAGGCATTATACAGAAATCCAACTTCAGATCGTGACACTTCCTTCGCCAAACTTCACACTCCTTATGGTGAAATTGACAGACAATCAACCACCTGCTTAACGACAAACGAACCTCCTTCCATCGCATTCGAACAAATTTAACTTAGATTCGTCGCTGAAATGGACTTTGCTCCATTGATCATCCCTCTATGTAGCGTCATATGTGATGAATGTAAAGGCGATCCTTGTTATTCTTTAGATTTATCAATGGCTTGCTCGTGGGTGTGAGAGGGCGTAGATTGTCTTCTTCCAGTCAACCTGATACAGTTTGTTCTGCCTGGAGACATTGATGGCCAAAATCTCGCTAATCTCTCAATAAACTGTTGCAACCCTCGGTCTCTCTTTACACTTTGGGTAATGGCGTGGTCTTGCCTTTTTGTAATCTTCTTTGGCCTACCGGTTGATTTCCCAGTCTTACATAAACCTCTGGAATGACTCCGATTAAAATAGCATCTTGGTGGCACAGCTTCACGATCGACGAGCGAACAGAGGCGTGACAGATGACAGATTTCTTATGCATATTATCTGGACGACAGCTGAAGTTATTTGCTATTCAAACAATGCCGGTTCTCTCTACAAGAAATCTAAGCGTTCAGATCAAATTGGACACCATTTTTTCTAGTAAATTGCCTATCTGCTGATAACATTTGCTTTGTTCAACAAAATTAGCATAATTTCCCACACAGAGTTAATACCTATAGGTTAATATTCATCAATTTTGGAAACCTTGTATTTCCTCTTGCAAAAGTTACGGAAGATGGTGCCTCAAAAATCCAGGTGTTCTGATATTTTTGGACTGTACTGTAGATTCCATCTCTTTCCAATCTAATGTTTATCGTAAACCTACTCATTCAATTACTCACATACATTTTTACTCTGGTCATAGTGATACAATAGAGAAATCAGTTGTCTCAACCATGTTCTTCAGTATGTAGAAAATATGTGATCCTAAATACATCGATAATGAAATTTATAACATTCAGACCATCGCTTATTGCCCTCATATCTTGTTCTTTTTATTAGTGAAGCGCCTTTGCAAGCCATAAAAACATTTAAGCGTAAATAAAAGTTATGAATAATAAAATTAAGTCCTGTTCCCATAGTAGAAATAACCCAAATGCATTAATAGTCTTTAAAAAACTGTAATCATAAGGTAGATTCTCGTAATCTTCGCAAATTGTCATAAAGTAGTTATATATAAAATTCCATGTGAGAATTGCAATGAAGTGTACATACCTCGGACAAACTGGATGTAGCTTATTCTAGTGTTTACAAACACAAATTATCTGTAGGCGCAGACAACGAGTCTAGGGCCTTATTTAAATACAGGATTTCCACTATCATAGCGTCAATTGGGGAAAAGGCACATTTTTTTTATACCTTGAATGCCTTGCTCAAGCAACAGGAAGTGAAATCGGCATTAATTTATTCCCTCCCAAATTTTAATCTCTCGAAAGGGATATTCAGGTTTAACCAGGTCTTATCACAGCTCAGATAGGAATCACCTGACTATAAGAAGGAAGTCACCACTCTTTGTAAATATTCCCACCATGATTTGCATCCCTCTCTCATAGGCGATATTATTATTATTATTTTTAGTGTTGTAGCATTTTGTTCATCATTATATATATATATATATAAGAAATGTCTTAGGTGAAAATTTTCATTATTCGTACAGCTGAAGAATGAAAGCGCGATGCTCTGAAACCAGTACTTGTGATAATAAAAAAAGTCGCGTTTTATAAAACAACTTCCAATTGCACTGTTCTGGATGCTTTGATAGTTTCGATATGGATATTTTAGTCTAAATTAGATGATATATTGAAGACGGTTTTTTTAATAACGAAAATTTGATTACTGACCTGCCCAAGTTTTCGTAGAATTCCTAAATAGGCTTTGAATTCTACTAGTTCTATCACCTGACTCTTCACTTTTGCTCCCCAAAATATTTCATTAGTTTTTCGTAAAGTGGAAGTATGGAAATTCTGGCTGCTCAAATTCTTTTGTACACCATCTTGATTTTTGTCAAAAGCACGGCGGCCTAATGAGAGAAGAAAACATTTGTGAACGGTGCGGGAGTAACTGCGAATTAGATCTAAGGAGAAAAAAATATTCAAATGTCAGAAAATTGTAAAGTTTCGAAAACTAAAAAAAGAAATGTAACTTTCACAATCAATTTTTAAAACACTTTTTGCTCTCAAGCGCGACTAGAACTTGAAAAGGTTTGGATATTTATCAACATTTATGCATTTTCCTACGAATTTTTGCACTACTAATTTAATGTCAGCCATACGACTATCAATTATTGGGTTGTTTTTGGAGGGAAGTTTTAATTAAATGATACATCAGCATGAGTGAGCAAATTGGGAAACGAGAGGGGAGGGGGACTGATACAATTGTTGAGATCGACAGGAGCAAATTTGGCCGCCCAAAGTACAATGTGAGACGTCTGTTTGAAGGAGAATAGGTATTCAAGTGACTATTTCGGCAGACGAACAAATCTTCTATCATTCCTGTCGAAAGGAAAGTCGGAATCGAAAAACGCTGCTAACACTCATTAAACAGCAGATTTTGTTGGGAACGACCATTTTTCTGATTTACAGAAAGCCTACCGTTAGTGTGAACTAATGTTTCTGGATCCACAAAATGAATGGAAATTCATTTTGTGGATCCAGAAACATTAGTTCACACTAATAATTTTGAACGGCTGTGCCGTACAACCCCCTAAATTGTACCGTTATATGGACGCAGATAAAAAAACCGATATTTATGCTCCATTTTAAAAAACACAAACACGCGGTTCCACCATTTTCTCAATGCCGTGGTATCGTTGTACAATCCTTGGCAATAATTTTCACCCAAAATTCCCATTTTGGTAAACAAATTATCATCATATCCACTTTTGCTAACTAAACATATTAAAACTAAGCCTATTTAAATAACCTGCTACCACTAACTATTTATATAGTAATTAAATTTGTACCATCATTTTTATATTATTTATTTCTTGAATAGGTGCAAAGAAACATTTTTCCATGAGGGTTATGACGTCATAGCAGCTGTAAATAAGAGCTTTATGTATTGGAAAATACTATTTAATAGTGCTAGTAACTCAAAAACTAGTGCTTTACGCGCCGAAAACTTGGCAATAGCCTATTCAGATAAGCCTGTAAAATAAAATCTAAGGCATTAAATAAAAGTAGATGTTAATCTGTAGAATTCCCAAATCGTTAAGGAAAAGGTAATTTTGTTAATTAAAGAATTACCGTTTGCTGTCCCGCTTCTAGAATTATATTAGGACCAGTCAATGGCTTCGCCACTCCCCCTACAGGGGAAGCTTGCGCTTCACTACTAAGATTAAAATTTAAAATCTAAAAATAAGCAGCCAGGGTTAAATTTTGATAAATTTTCTGAACTTCGCCAATTATAATAATTTTAAAAAGGAACTCTAAACTAAATATTCTCCCTTTGAAAATATCACGTTGTAGTGAGCCAAAAACCTGCGCTCTAACCTCAATCGTTCCAACCCGCTTCCTACAGTAAGTCGGACGTGAGAAATCGAGGGAGAAATGAAACGGATTGTATGTACAGTCCTTTATTTACAAAAAAAATATGGGGGGGGTAATTCTACTTAAGATCTCGATATATATACAAAAAAAAACAAACAATCCTATCACTAAACAATATTATCTGCAAAAGAGGAGATGAACGAGCAAAAAGAAAAGTATACGATAGAAAAGAGACCTAACAAACACACTGCATGCAAACAAAAAAAAGAACTTGGAATATCATATGGAAGTGTTATCAACATCATCCACGACAATTTGGCCATGACAAAGGTCTCTGCCCGTTGGGTCCCTAGAAACCTCACACCCCATGATCGACTTCAACGTCGTCAAAGTTCGGAGGAACTGCTGCTCCTGTACAACCAAGACCCGGCGATATTCGAGTCACGCATAGTGACAGGTGATGAAACTTGGGTCCATCACTGGGATCCCGAGACCAAGCTCGAAAGCATGGCCTGAAAGCACAGGGGGCTCTTCGACCCCCATCAAGTTCCGGACCCAACCCTCAGCCGGGAAGATCATGGCCACCATCTTCTGGGATTCTGAGGAAGTGTTGATGGTGGACTATGCGTCTCGTAGAAGGACCATCACAGGCCAATATTCCACCGAGGAACTGGCTGGGTTGAAGAAGTGCATCCGTCAGAAGCGGCGCGACAAGTTGACACGCGGTGTCCTGCTCCTCCACGACAATGCTCCTGTTTCACAAGGTCAGAGTTGCACAAGCTGCCCTGCGTGAGTGCGGATTCCAGGAGCTCAATTGTCCAGATATGGCCCCTAGCGACTACTTTTTATTCTGCCAGCTCAAGGCTGCACTGCGTGGACGCCGGTTTAGGGACGATGAAGATGTCCAGCTCGCCGTCCAGGAGTGGATTCAACAGCATTCGGGAGATTTCTGGTTGTCAGGAATTCGAAGCATCAGGGACAAGTGGCCCAAGTGCATTGAAGTCGAGGGTAGTTATATTGAAAAATAATAAAACACTTTTCCTCATATCTCGTTTCCTTATATCCGAATTGCAAAACTTATTGACCGCTCCTTGTATCTTGTAATTTTAATAGAGTGGCCTTTCGCAAGAGAAAGGCCAAAACATGAAATCCGGAATTTATATTTCATATATATATATATATATATATATATATATATATATATATATATATATATATATATATATATATATAGTAATTGTTATATTGACAGCAGAAGAGGCATTTTTTAGTTTCTTGATAACTTTCATAAATGATTATCCCTTAAAAGAGGGAGGACCATAAATATCATTTTAAATCATTATTCATTATTCGCCCGAGGCGTCTATCAACCACATTGGTCATCTTCAGGGGTTTTACTAATTTCTGCTCTATAAATACAAAATATACGTAGATATTTTACAAGATTTTGAGGAGTAACATAGAAAAAATAAACTTAAGATCAAAATGAAAATTTTGAATTTAAAATGAAACTATTAAGAACATCGTCTTATTTCTGAAATCGGAGTATTAATTTTGATGTATTTTCCTGTCGTTTTTCAATCATATTTGCAGTCAAAATATTTCAAGAGGAAATTATGTATGAAGCTCACATTATCTATGGAAAAAATAAGTACTGGAAATCTACGTCTTATTACCAACCATTATTTCAGACCGATGACTGTGAGCATCGCAACTCTAGGTAAATTGGCGTAAAATCAAGTATTATTTCAGGAAAAGATGTGTTAGTTTTGCTATTTTCTCTTGTTATTTTTTCTAACATACTCGTATGTTCGTTGTAAATAGTTTTATTTTAAATTTAAAATTTTAATTTTGATCTTAAGTTTATTTTTCCTATGTTACTCCTCAAAATCTTGTAAAATATCTACATATATTTTGTATTTATAGAGCAGAAATTCTTTAAATCTATCAGTAACGCCCCTGAAGATGACCAATGTGGTTGAAAGAAGCCTCGGGCGAATAATAAATAATAAAATAAAATGATATTTATGGTCAACATTAGAGACCAACCGAGAGTGCAATTGGGAGAATTCTTCGTAAATTCAAACAAACGGGGTCGGTAGCAGGTATGAAAACGCCAGTGCGTTCTCGTTTACGCCGTTCAGCTGAAAACATTGCTGCAGTGCGCGAGAATGTGGTCGAAGATCCAGACACCACTATTCGTGATCGCGCGCAGGAATTGAACCTCTCTACAACAACGTTACATCGCATTTTGACAAAAGATTTGTCTCTAGACGCTTACAAAATTTAATTGACACAAGAACTGAAGACTGCTGATCATTTGAAGTGACGTACATTCATCAATTGGGTGCACGAGCAAAGACAAGCCGATGATGATTTTTCGCAAAAAATCATCTTTAGTAATGAAGCCGATTTTCATCTTGGTGGATTCGTTAATAAGCAGAATTGTTGCATTTGGGCTGATGAAAATCCCAGGAAGATTGTTGAAAAGCCACTGTATCCACAAAAGGTCATTGTTTGTTGTGCATTTTTTGCTAGCGGAATCATTGGGCCGTATTTCTTCAAAAATGATGCCGGGAATTCTGTTACGGTGACAGGCAAGCGATTACGTGCCATAATAACTAACTTTGATGTCGAAGATTTGTAGTTTCAACAGGACGGCGCCACATACCACACAGCCAATGCAACAATGGCTTTATTGAATGAGATGTTTCCAGGTTACATCATCTCTCGAAACAGTGAGGTCAATTAGCCACCACCATCGTGTGACTTGACGCCTTTAGATTTCTTCCTTTAGGACCATCTCAAAAGTAAGGTCTATGCTAACAAGCCAACAACAATTCAACAGCTGAAGGATGAGATAATAAGGCATATTGGTGAGATCGAGGAGCAACTATGCAGAAACATCATCAAAAATTTTGACCATCGAGTGGATGTGTGCCACCGAAGCTTTGGCGGACATTTAGGCGATATTATTTTTCACACATAATTGCCATGACTAAAATAACATGATCCAATAGTGAAATCAATAAATTTTTACCAATAATACTGTTTTATTTACTGCTAACCTCGATCCGTCTTAATGGAACACTCTTTATATATATATATATATATATATATATATATATGAAAATTAATGCAATATCGCAAGAAAAGATGAGGAATTAAACCACATTCTCCGAAGACAATTTAATTCAGAACAGTTTCGGTGTATCTCACACCCTTTTTCAACTGAAACTGGGCAGAAAATATAAGAGAAATGCATATAAGCATAACACAAGATCCCTCTCTTTTTTCCCCCAATCCCCTAATTGTGGCTAATCTAGGGGGCTGGGGTAGGCCTAAACATATTGAAGGGCTGGCATTTTACTATTTTGTTTATTTGCGATCTTATTGCAGAATTAAAAGAAAATTGACCCTCAGATAGATTTAAATTAGGAACTGACGATATCAAGCTCGATTCTACGATTCTTCTCTTAACATAGTTAGCCGATTTAAATAACATTTTACTTCCATTGAAATCGATCGAATGATTCAAATCTCTAATATGACAATATATTCCACTGCTCTGACTGCCCACTCTAATATCTCTCTTGTGTTCATACAATCTCTTGTCTATATTTCTCCCCGTTTTCCCTATATAAACTTTGTGGCAATTGTTGCATGGTATTGCATATACTCCTATGTTATGATGTTCTTTGGGTTTCCTGGCCATCATCAATTGGTATAAGGAATTATTATATTTAAAGGCTAGATTAATACCCGCTTTTCCAAATATGTCCTTTAAACTATTTAATTTATTATTAAATGGCAATGTTATACATTTGTTGAAGTCGTTAGTGCGGGAAGGCTTATTACCATAAAATGTTTTCCTAGCTGCAAAATGGGCAGACGATATGAACCAATCGGGGTAATACAAATTAGAAAAAATGGTCCTGATAATGACAATTTCTTCATCTAAATAGGAAGGATGACATATTTTGTATGCTCTAAGGAAAAGGTTAGAAATTACCGATTTTTTAACAGTATTATCGTGAAACGAAAAATAATGTATATAGGCATTCGAGTGGGTTGTTTTCCTATACACGTCAAGCTTTAATTCATGGTGATCTTTATTAATGAGGACATCTAAAAAGGGTAATCTATTATCATATTCCCATTCATATTTAAATTTGATGGAGACATGTAAATTATTCAAATTATTAAAAAAGGTATCAAAATCATGGCCATTAGGCCATACAGAAAATACATCGTCAATGTACCTTAACCATATAAAGTTAGGGGGAGAAATTGTGGGAAGGAGTTCAGTCTCAAAATATTCCATGAAGAGACATGCCAATATCGGAGATAAACTATTTCCCATGCTAAGGCCAAATATTTGTCTATAAAACTCATTATTTACTCGAAACACATTGTCAGAGAGACATAATTCAACTAAATCGATAAATTTACTCGTAGAAATGGGAAGATCCAAATTAAGTCTAGGCATGATTTCCCGCAGAAGGCCCATGGTTTGGTCAACCGGAACTTTGGTAAACAAAGAGTTTACATCAAAGCTCAAAAGTTTTTCAGCCGGTAATTGCAAGTGGTTGAGGCGGTCAACGAAATCTTGAGTGTGTAGGAAGAATCTCATCTGCACACATTATGAACACTCAAACGGGGAGAAATCTAGACAAGAGATTGTACGGCCGCAAAAGAGATATTAGAGTGGGCAGCGAAAGTAGTGGAATATTTTGCCATGTTAGAGACAAGAATCATACGATCGATTTCAATGGAAGTAAAATGTTATTTAAATCAGCTAACTATGTTAAGAGAAGAATCGTAGAATCGAGCTTGATATCGTCAGTTCCTAATTTAAATCTATCTGAGGGTCAATTTTCTTTTAATCCTGTAATAAGATCGCAAATAAACAAAATAGTAAAATGCCAGCCCTTTAATATGTTTAGGCCTACCCCAGACCCCCAGATTAGCCACAATTAGGGGATTGGGGGAAAAAAGAGGGGATCTTGTGTTATGCTTATATGCATTTCTCTTATATTTTCTGCCCAGTGTCAGCTTTAAAAGGGTGTGAGATACACCGAAACTGTTCTGAATTAAATTGTCTTCGGAGAATGTGGTTTAATTCCTTATATATATATATATATATATATATATATATATATATATATATATATATATATATATAAGACATCTCTCCATTCACACACATTCTTACAGAGGGTACAGAGAGAGGGAGAGTGTATTGCGAAGAAAGGTGGGAGAATGGCCCTTCACACACACTCACATTCGCTCCACCACACCCCTCCTTCCTTGGGCCATTCGACCACAGTCACTCACAATATACTCTCAATTCTTACTCACGGTACCTTTTATACTCAATCGCACCCTTCTGCACCCATTCACACTCGTCTACTGGTCCCTGGCTACGTGCAGCAATCGGTCGGGGTCGGTTGTCAGTCGTCCTGTCAATCTCCTCGTCACTATAGATCATGTCGTCCACCATACTCTTAGCCTTCATTACTAGCTCTCCCATCTCTCGACAGAACTCTTTCACACTCTTCCGTTTAGAACCCTTACTCTTCATACCCACATTCATCAGCTCCTCACTCACAGCTCTCATCCAACTCAAGGTACACTCTTGCGAAACAGACAAATCACTCATATCCCCTCTACTCTCAGCAGAAATACCAGAAACCCATTCAACTGGTTCCTACCAGAAGCCAGAAAAGTCAGTTGCCTCCTCATTCTCCACATGAAACTCACCTCTACCCTTACCATTCGCACAACCAAAAAAATCAGCCACACCAGATTCATTCTGCCCAAACACACTATCATTCATACTGTTCCCAAAACCAGAAAAACCAGCCACAGGCAGCTCACTCACTCCGCTACTTACACCAGCCAAATCACTCACCTGCTTATGCAAACACTCAATCTCTTTCTCAAGCTCCCCCATACCAGAAAGACTCTGCCCCGGCCCTACTTTCATTCGTACTTGCATTCTTCGTTACACTCTTCTTTGTACGCTTTCTACTCTTCGAGACCAAGACAAGCTCTTTCCCAGACAGATCCATACTATCACACTCCATATCATCATCATGCACTTTATCATGCGCCCTTCATTCTGTTCACCAGGCACATATTCATTCACATAGTCAAAATCACTCAAATCTTGCAAAGTCCTCGCAATCCTACTATCAGCCCATTTCATACGCTGCAAATACACAAGAGGTTGGTGATCTGTTTTGATCACAAACCTCACACCATACAAAAATGGATGCAGCACTTTCAAACAATACTTTATCGCAGCCAACTCTCGCTCCACAGTCGAATAGTTTCGCGTTGTCGCATTCATAGCCTTAGATACATACCCAATTATTCGCCTGACATTCTCTCCATTCAAATACTGCTCTTGCGTCAGAAAACCACCCATACAGTATCCACTCTCATCCGTATACAATTCAAGCATCCTAGCATTCACACTATTGTCCGGATATTCTAATTCAACATCTTCAGCCGCTGCCTCTTTCAGTATTTCATACGCTTCATTCATCTCATCATTCCACCTGGCAATCGTACTACCTTTCTTGCCCATCCACTCAGTCAGAGGTTTACTCACACACGAACAATCGCATATAAACTTTCGTTGAAACTCAATCAAACCCAGAAACAACTTCAGCTGCTTCACAGTCACCGGTTTTGGAAACATTCGCACCTTCTCAACATACTTTGGCGACTTTTCCAACCCATTCTCACTCACCATATGACCAAGGAATTCCACTCCTTTCGCAAACCATTTACACTTTCACCTTCACACCGACACTCTCCAACGTCTCAATACATCATTCATCAATCTCATATGCTCTTCAAAACTTTCAGTCATAATCAAAATATCATCTATGAACACAATCACATTCTTACTCGCAAATTTACTCAACACAACATTCATTGCACGTTGAAATGCACCGAGAGCATTATCCAACCCAACGCTGAGGTTCTGGAACTGATAGCAATCTCATATGCTCCTCAAAACTTTGAGTCATAATCCAAAATATCATCTATAAACACAATCACATTCTTAATCGCAAATTTACTCAACACAACATTCATTGCCCGCTGGAAGGCACCGAGAGCATTAGCCAACCCAAAGCTGAGGCTCTGGAAATGATAATGCCTTTTCGTAGAGGAAAAGGCAGTCACCGGCCGGTTCTCCTCAGCAATGGGCATCTGGTAATACCCCCGTACCAGATCTAGCTTCGTAAACCACTCCATCCCATGCATACTATCCACACACTCAGATACCACACACATCGGAAACCTTTCTTTCACAGTCCTTTCGTTCACCTTTTGATAATCCACACACAGACGCAATCTTCCATCCGGGTAACGTACAGGCACAATCGGAATATTCCATGCACTCTCACTTTCTTTAATCACCCCCAATCGTTCTAATTCCACACACTGGTCCTCAATCTCATCAGCAACCGGACGCTGGAAATGTCTTGGCCGCTGATAGATTGGGGTGCCCTCCTTCAGGACAATCTTAAATTCGGGGAGGTTTGCTACCCCGAAATCCAGATCGCCCTTTCTGAGGACCCCCTTTCGTTCAAACAGCATTCGATACACATCCTCCCTTTTATACTCAGTCAAACATTCATCCAATTTCACCATCCTTTACAGTTCATTATACGCCATTTACACGTCATTTCATTTGCAACATTTACCATGACATCCGTGCTATCATCCATACCTACCTCACTGACAGTAGAGAGGTAACCCAGTACATCTCCGACTTGGATACCCCTCACCTGCTCTTTCACCCTGGGGTCCGCCTGAACACATACAAAAGTATCATTCATCCTCATCAAGCCATCAAACACACAAGCAACACGTCTTACCTTATAACATGCATCCTTTTCATTCAATAACACAGCGTTCTTACCCATATCAAAACTCATATCTTCACCCCAACTCACTCTAACAGACACCCTTTAACCCTTCACAAGCCTTACACTCTCCATAGCAGTCACCTCAATACCGGTAAACACACTCCTCAAAACACTACCATCTTTCCCTAAAAAACAACTTATACACCCCATTTTTACCAATCTTTCTCTCAATCTGATCGCTCGCAGGATGCACAACCATACGGTTCACTTTCATAAAATCATACCCCAAACTCACACCATACTCGCTATTCACCTTATCAATTACAGAGAATTCATACTCATTCATCAACATACCATGCATTCGAACAGCTGATCTTATCATTCCAATCACAGGTACTCTCATACTACCAATCCATACCAAACTACCTTTACACTCATCCTGTCATACACGTCTTTATATACTAAGCTCGTCTTGCATCCAGAATCTATCAAAGCCAAACACTCAATCCAGTTCAATTCAACCTTCACACTCAGACACTCATACTTCTTACCAGATAGCACTTTTATACTAGACAGACTTACCAACACATTACTCGAAATCATGTTCCCAGAGGATACTTCACCAGGTACCATCTTGCAATACAGTTTCCTGCTTCAGACTTTCCATTCATGCCTTGCGCTCTCAGTCTAATCCAACACTTTTTACACGAATGTCCTTCCATCGCACAATAGTTACATACATTCTTAGGTTCACGACACATCCTCGCATAATGACTAGCCTTTCCACAATTACCACAAGAATACTTCATAATACCCCAGCAGTCTCTCCACCATTCAACTTCTGACAGTCTCTCTTCAAATGGCCTCTTTCTTGACATTCGAAACACTCTTTCATACTTTCCTGGCAATCCTTTATCATATTCCCCTTCTTACCACACCCAAAACATGCACCAGACGTCCACTTACATTCCACCAACATATTACCCTTCCTTCCACACCGACGACATTCCATAATCTTTCTCACACCATTCATTCTCTCATTTGCTGGAACATACCCGGTTGCTCCCTCACATACCCATTCACTCGCTTACCAGCCATCTGCCCCCTTCCATTGGTCCATCCTTCATTCGCCCATCCAGTCTGCTGGCTCAAAAGCTCGACATCACCCCAGATGGCGCAGCACTAAGGACATCCCGATAGCTGACAAACTGCTGGGGTGGAGGAAGGCTTCTGGGCTTCTTACCCCAACATTCACGCTGTACCATCCATCCTAGTCTAAGTCACTTTCCTCATCATATCGCCATCTTCCAGAAGCTCCAACACATCCTCCAACATCAACCGTTCACCTGTCAGCCTCATTCTCCCCTTTCTTTTCACATTCAGCCATTCACTTATCTTTCGCGGGACCGTATCAAGGAATTTTCTAATCAATTGTTTACACTCATTCACACCATCATCACCATACCTCTTTCTCGCCATGCTCTCAAGCCTATGCTCATACATGTTCACACTTTCACTCTTTCCCATGAGAGCCTTCTCAAAATCATTCCCTTTTTTATACTTCACACTCTCTTTCATTCGTTTCACCTGCCCAATCAGTCTCTCCTTCACCACCTTATACCTCGGTTCACCCACACTCGTTATCACGCGGAAAAAATCTAGCACCTTCTCTTCCAAGCACTCTCCTAATACATTCACCCAATATCCCTTATTCTCTGGGTAATTAAGCTTACAATACGCTAAAATTTCCCTAAGAATGCATCCACACTCTCCCCACCATGCAACATAAACTTATCAACCTTTGGCACTTTTCTTATCAAAATACCTTTCCCCACATTTACTTCACTCTCACTTGAGCTGTTCTTACTCTCACCTATGCCAATCATACCATCACTCTCTCCTTCATCCGAGTACAACAAGACCACACTCTTCCCTCTCACCTTCTGATTCTTTCCCTTTGACCCAGTCTTCCTTCTTCTCTTGCGTTCCACTCTCTTCCATTCTACGTCCTTCCCATCACTCACAATCATCATGTCCTCTCTAGACTCGCACACACTCCCATTAATCACATTAGTCTTATCCCCTACAGTCGGAGCAGGGGTCAGGGTCGAGGGTCCTGGGGCCGGTCCTGGGGCGTGTCCTGAACCCTTCATCATTTCATTTAGGTCCCACATTCTTTGATCGACCTGTCTTTGTCTTTCGTCCATTTCTTTCTTCATCCTTTCCGTCTTTTCATTCATACCCACCATATCACTCCTCAATCCCTCAATCACGCTCCTCAACATCGTACATTCCCCCTCTTTCTGTCTTAACTCCAGCTTCAGTCTCACAATCTCATTATGGATGCCCTGTTTCACAGAAGCCACCCTCCCAGGTTAATAAGAAAGGACAGAAGAAGGAAAAAAACAATCACTACGTCCAATCCAATGACGGACTACAATCCAATCCTAACCATGCTCCCGGTTTCGAGATCTCACGTCCCTGTTTGGGCGCCAAATGTAGTGGACCACGAACTTACGCTCTAACCCTAATCGTTCCAACGCTCTTCCTACACTAAGTCGGACGTGAGAAATCGAGGGAGAAATGAAACGGATTGTGGGTACAGTCCTTTATTTACAAAAAAAAATATGCAGGTAATTATACTTGAGATCTCGATATATATAAAAAAAAAACAACCATATCACTAGCAAACAAACAAATATACGATACAAAAGAGGCCTAACAAACACACTGGATGCCAAAAAAAAAAAGACTTCATGTGCTACCCCTCGGGGGAAAAGTCCTGCCGGCTGCCACTCGAGTGTTTACAATTGTTGCCTAGGTCTTACCAAAAAATGGCTGGCGCCTCCGAGCTCGGTATAATAATGCAATCTGGTCGCGCTTTTGAGGCTATAAAAGCCCTCCTCCTTTCAAAGGGGACGTACAATAACTTTGTATGGCGTACCTCAAACCCTACAGTCTCCGCCACTCTTTACAAATAGTAGTATTATCTTGTAATTTTAATAGAGTGGCCTTTCGCAAAATAACAAAGTAATTAGCTGAGGAAGAGAAAAAAACATTTTAGACAAAACATGAAATCCGGAATTGATATTATATATATATATATATATATATATATATATATATATATATATATATATATATATATATATAACATCTCTCCATTCACACACTCATTCTTACAGAGGGAGGGAAAGGGTATTGGGAAAATGGTGGGATAATGTCCCTTCACACACACTCACATTCGCTCCACCACAACATTGATAAAATATGGAGTTACAACAAGGAGTAACAACAAGGAAAAAAGGTACCCTAGGAGACCTTACGGTCCATTCAAAGAGGGTACCATTGAATATAGAAGAATAGAAGAAGAAGACATATAAAAATAAATTTTCGGAACTTCACCATTTATAATTCTTTGCGTTTTAAAAAATTCACAAAATTTCGATAGTTATATTTATTACTGAACTTCACCATTTTGTTTTTTGATATTATAAAAGAATTATTAGAAATAATTTTAATAAAAAAACATAAGTCATAACCAAACTAAGATGAAATTATTATTCAAATACTCAAAAAAAAACCTTCTTAAATTATAGAGTTAGTGATGATGATGATGATATGAACCAAAATTTTGAAAACATGAAGAAAAATATATATATTTTAGTTTCATTAATCAACAATGACCTTACAAAAGGAGTCCCCCTCCGTTATGAGAAGGGGTATGTTGGAGAGGGATGTCTTTTCATAGACTCATCTACACATTTTCTCCCATTGCTTCACCCAACACTTTTCAAAAACTTTCCGCCTAATATTCCCTTGTTGGTTGTTTGAGTGATTGTCTTAAAATAAATAATACTGATGAATTCCAATCACATCCTTATATTTTAGGATACGATATTTCAATCTCATGAAATTATTCTTAGTTGTGGGCAAGAATAAAGACAAATAAATATTCTAGAAGAGTTTTAAATCAGCGAAAAAATCCAAAATTATTTTTCCAAATATATATTGCTCAAATAAGTGACGATTATATGGTGAAAGATGAATAATCTCATAATAACATATAAACTTACTGGAGAAATAAGATGAAAAGTAAAGCATCGATAACTTTTAAATAAAAGATAAGAGTATTTAATAAATAAGATATTCCATTGGTTTATTTTTCAAATTCTACACCAGCCTCTATGGAGAGTAATGATTCGATCAGCATAGGGAAAATATGGATGAGGTTATTTGAAGACTTACAATCTTAAAATAGTTTCCTTATTATTTCTAAGCAGTTCGTTTTCCTACGTTCTCACATGAATAGTCCAATCTTTTGCTGAGAATAGCTCCATTTCCTTCTCATCTCTCAAGAAAATTCCATTCTTGTGCTGGGAATACTCGTTTTTTTTCCTTATCTCTCAAGAATAATCCACAATTTAGCTGGAAATAGATCGATTTGCTCATTATCTCTCAAAAACAGTCCCTCTCTTTTTCTGGAAATACCTCAATTTCCTTCTTATATATAAATAATAGTCCAGTTTAGTGTTGAGAATACCTAGTTTTCCTTTTCAAATCTTAAGAATTGTCCCCTATTGTGCTAGGAATAGTTCATTTTCCTTCTTATATCTCAAGAATAGTCCACTATTGTGTATGGAATTGCTCGTTTTTCTTCTTATCTCGTGAGAATAGTCCACTCTAATCAGAGGGCTATAAAACAGTGGAGCTACTATACGGGATATCGTCCAGATCACCAGGTTTGTATCCAAGCACAAAGCGAGGGCAGACGCAGCTCTCTTAACGAAAACAGGTTGTTGAAAAGTTCTCATCTGGAGGTGAAGTCCTGTTTGCAGACCTAAGCGACTACGCGCCGTGCTTTAAGTGCTTGAGAAAAGTGTCCCAGCTGGATAATGTGAAGAAAGCGGTCGCGAAGGACACTGCCATTAACGTGTGATTAAAGGACAGGAGAGAGATAATTTCAGCACTTGCCCCTAATCATTTTAACACGCTTCAACATCTCTGTAAAATGGGTTTTCCTATTGGGTAAAAACACATATACCCACCATTAAAATTGGAATTTGTGCTTAGAAACGAAATTGAATCTGGCCCACACCGGACGAAATTCACACGGAGAAATTGTTCAGAGTGTGCTTGTAGCGCTTGTAGGCATATCGCTTTTCTCTGAGGGCTGTCCCACACTTTTCTGACCATAAGCGAAGCAGGCGGCGTAAGATGCGGACAGCATCTGGAAACGACCGGACGTTTGAATAGCAGTCAGGCTGACTGCAAGGAGGGTACCAGAGAACTCAATGGTCATATGAAATGACATAAATTGCTCGACTGAGATACAGAAGTTAGTCATTTCTTAGAATACGTGTTACCTTTCCTAATCCAAACACAACCGAGTTGGCTTATCAAGTGGCAGTGGCCCGACAAAAGATATTTGAATTGTAAAGTGATTACTACCATGAAGCTCGTCGGCCACCTCCCGCACAAAATTCGAGTGAGTATCCGGTCAAGGGGGGAAGGGGACTAAGCGGTTCTGGAAAAGTGATCTGCGAATTTAGCCATATTAAGGACATCGATATTCAGCTTTTCGGTCTGGTCTGTTATGATCCGGTCTCTGAATTGAACATGTTTTACCCCTAAAGAGGGTGTCTACCTCTTAAGCCCCAAAAGAGGAGAAGAGTATCGAAACTCTTGTTACGATGCGGCGAAATTCCCCCTCATCGGAGTCGGCTAAAGGTAGAATATAGATAAAGACAGCATAGTACTGGTCTAGGAGCAGCTGCATTGTTATTGCCAGTAAGGAGGTATTTAGTAGCAAAGAAAGAAAAGCGACAACACATAAAATGTATAAAGCAACCAGCTTGCCCCCCCCCCCATCCCGTGGTCGTGGGTTATCAAAATCCTTATACCACAGGAGGGTGTGCAGGTTGTACGCAGACCAACAACTTGTCCTGGAGAGAGCTGCTAATGGAGAACGGGACGAAACAAAACTCCTCAGCTCCAGCCATTTAGCCAGGACTCTGTGGCAATTCAATCATAGAAAAATGCCCTTAAAACCGATTTAAAATTAACTGCGGAGGCCTTCTTCGCAGAGAAGACCCTCACCTACATAGATGGCTGAAGGCCAATCGATGGTGATGCGATGCCACCTTTGGTACGTGAGCCTTTTCTTTCTCTTGCTTCGCATCCTTCGGCTTGCAGCGGGATTTTAGAGTCGGGGTTCGCCTGTGTTTTGGCGTGAAACAACCAATGATAGCTGTGTTCCAACTTCAGGCACTGGTTAGGGAGCCGAGGTTCTCTTGAAGATGCCCTTCATTCTAGGCCTGTATTTAAAAGGTGAGTCGGGGCATTGCCACGTTCCTCCGAGTTAAGCGACTTGAAGTTGGAGCGTGGTTGCTTTTTTTTCTAAGAAGTGTTCACACGGGGAGAGAGGGGTGGAGTGTTATCCGACAGATCAAGGCTTGGGGCCGGAGAGAAGTAGAACTAGCAGCAGGGTTCCTAATGGACCCGGGAGCTACCGGGCTCGTAGGTGTAGAAGGGCCAGGAGCGAAGAGTGTATTTTTCATTTGAGTGGCCTAAGAGGTTCCATGTTCGTGCAGACCGTGACATAAATATATACCCAGCCTAGATATTTTTCCTTTGCTTAGCAGTTTGCTTAAGTTAATCGGGTAATCCCTCTAGATTCTAGAGACAGGGACGAAATGTATAGAGAGAATTCACACACTTGGCAGTGTACCACACAGTCTCTGCATACACCGCCTTTAAGTAAGTAAGACAAATTGATGTTTAACCCTTCTACGCAGGTCGGCATGACTTATTAATATAGCCGAAGCGATGACACGGGTAAAACTTTTGCGGCAACGCACAAATACCTTCAAAGGGTAGAGATACCATCCAGCTCGCAACAACTCAGGGAGGCTATCTCAGTCAGACGTGAAGAAGATTTTGGCTAAAAAATAATCGAATGGCAGCCATCTATTCATTGATAGTTTGTTTTGACCCCCTCCCCCCCCAAAAAAAAAGATATTTAGGTTAGGTTTGCGGCATGGTTGTTTTTTTTATTTTGGTTTAGGTTAGGTTATTTTTTTAGATTCGTTTATTTTTTTAAGTATGTTCTTTTAAGTTTATCTGCTGTTTCCCTTGGAAAGGAATTAAACAATAAAACTATTCTAGCGAACTTGCCATGGCATAGCCTAAAGCAGGGGTGTCAAACTCCCGGTCCGCGGACCCTCCCAATCCGGCCCGCGGTGCTTTTTATTAAAGTGAAAATTTTCAATGCACTTTTAGAATTAATTTTGCTACTGTAGGTCGTAGGAACTATTTTTAATACTAAATAACTACTTTTATTAAATTAATTCTAGGAACTTTACATCTGGCAACTTGGCACTTAAATATTTATCAAGCGACATTTGGCAAATCCAGTGTGTCAGTCTCTTCCCTTTCTTGTGCTTTTAGTTTAGGGCTGTTTTCTTGGGCCCCTTGGCAATTTTAAGTGTATCCTATATTTCATATTTTTTTCTCGTAAAAATATTATTTTATACTCAATTATAACTCCTTTTTTTAAGAAGATAAAGCAAAGAAAAGTTGATAGAGAATACAGACAAGTGAACAAAGAATGGGCAAATAAATATTTTTTTAAAGAGTCTAATGGTAAGCCTACCTGCTTAATTTGTAATAAACAATTGGCCGTTGCCAAAGAATACAACGTTAAGTGGCATTATAAATAAATATAATCATGAAGAAAAATACAAAAGTTATGTTGGAAAGCTCCGGGAAGAGAAAACCCTCAAATTTCCTAGTGAGTTGTCAAATAGGGATCAGTTTTTAAAAACATAAATAAGAAAAGTGATGAGTCAGTGCTGGCCAGTTATGTCATTGCAAAGGAAATAGCATTTTCGTCAAACCCTTTGTGGAAGGTGAATTTATTAAAAAATGTATGCTGAAGGCTTCAGAAATAATATGTCCTGAAAATTTCAATTTCCAGCTTAAAGATAAAGCCGCTTCTTTTCTTGCATTTTTAATTGCTATTGATGAAATTACCGACATTACAGATGTTGGTCAGCCTCTCTATTTTTATTCGAGGAGTTTAAAATGATATGAACATCATTGAAGAATTAGTCAAGTTGTTCCAATGAAGAGCTAAACAACAGGGGATGATATCTTTGAATCTTTGATTACTTCATTAGAAAAGTATAACATAGATTAGAGCAAGATGGAAATTTTGACTACTGATGGAGCTCCTCAAATGATAGGTCGAGAGTTAAGTGTAGTTTCAAGATTAAAATCTAAATTGCAATCAATGGACGAAAGCCATCATCTTTATGGAGTACATTGCATTATTCATCGTGAAGTGCTGTGCTGCAAAGTACTAAAAGTGGATCATGTCATGAGTATTGTTGTTAAAAGCGTTAATTTAATCAGGTCTCGTGCATTAAATCACCGACAATTTAATGATTTCTTGGATACAATTGATATTCCTTCTGAGTTGCCTTATTATAGCAATGCCCGTTGGCTAAGTAGGGGCATTGTATTAAAGCGCTTTTTTTCATGGCTCGATGAGGTGAAGACTTTTATGGAAATGAAAGACAACAATATACCTGAATTCGGAAATAAAGAATGGATTCAAGATTTGGCTTTCATGGTCGACATTACTGGTCATCTAAATGACTTGAACTTAAAATTGCAAGAAAGAGCAAAGTTAATAACAGAATTTTCAAATAACATCGAAGCTTTTCGAATGAAGCTCGAGCTTTGGACTAATCAAATGTTGAATAAAGATGTGTCATTTCACTACTCTGAAATCTCTCGCCAATGAGAAAGATATCCCCTTTGAAAAATATAGTTCCATAATTTCTGATTTAAGAAGCGACTTTTAAAATATGAAAATAAATAAATCAAAATATCGTTCGAAACTCACAGACGCGCACCTAAATACAATATTGAAAATTGGAACGACAGAGCTGTCTCCTAATTATGAAGCTGTGGTTGAACAAAAAAGGAGTCAAGTTTCTGGCAGTAAAAGTTTAGGTAAGAATCATTTATTTTATGTTTGCAATTATATTTTTTTATTAAATTAAGGAATTGATCATACAATATCACAATACCCACAAAATATATTATTTAATTCTAATTTAAATTATAATCCGGCCCGCGAATTAAGATTTATGTTGCTATCTGGCCCGCGAAGCAAATTGAGTTTGACACCCCTAGCCTATAAAGCCTTAGGCTTCGGTTCAAAATTGCTGGTCGTTGTGACTGTTGTGACAAAATGGCGGTTTCGTTCTCGCCTGAATGTTAGTTGTTAATTTGCCCAGGGTGGTGCGAAAGTCATGTCACCTCTACCGAAAAGTAATAAGAAAAAGAGAAGAACAGTATAATAATATCAAACACATCTACTGGTTCCTGTGTATTAACTTTCAATAGAGGAACAATATAATAATATCACATACATGTGAAATATAAAATTAAAACAATATTTACTGGGGTGACAAGACTTTCGGACCATCTTGTAGAATTACCAAAACTAAACTGCTTAAATACCTATTGCCCCTAACCTTCTACATCCTAGTTAATTTAGCGTCTTACATAAACGGTGCTAATAACTCTGTAAATACTGCCTTTACGCTGAATAAATAGCAACAAACAATTCAGATAGGCCTATATGTAGGCTAGATTAAAAGGAAATTTTCTGCAGGATTGGTGAAATCGTTAATTTGCATAATTACCGAGTTGTTTTCCTGTTTGTCCATTTTAACTTCCACGAGTGATATTGGATTTGATAATTAACACCTGTTTTCGGGTGGGTGAAAGTTGTTTTTATAAACAAAGTGGAATCATATTTGAATGAATGTAAAATGGCGGATGATTGTGTATGTATAGTATCCCTCCCAAATTTAATTATGAATCCAGGTCTGTTTTTCTTTGTCTCTTTAATTATTAACTTTATTTATCAAATCTTAAAATAGTAAAATTTTTCTTGCATTGGAGTCTGTATCCGCTCCCATTTTCTCTACTAATTAAGATGTATCCTTCCAGTATTTTTATTATTCCCTGAATGAGGCATATTTAAAAAAAATCCCAATGCACACCCTTACGCTCACATTCACTCACACACACATGTCTGCTTCATAATGCTTAGAAAAGGTAATTCAAGTTTAATTATAGTTCGCAATCTGGTGCAAAAATCAGTTTTCTAAAAGCACCTGAAATGGGAGGTATATTTTGAGTGTCTAACGGCCTCTTTGATCTCTCCTATCAAAGTTCATTAATTATACAGCCACAGCAGCGTTACACTAGGGAAAATGGCATGATTCAACGGTCTTTTTATCACACAAGGTGACGAGTGAGGAGAAATGTACTGTAAAGAAAATAACAAATCAAAGTGCCAAGAGGAGTGAAAAATGATCAAGAATTGCTCTAGAATCTCTTTTCACCCCTACGTCTATTTGAGATAGAGAAAGATAAAAGAAAAATAACAGAAAGGACACTGGCGTATATATTGAAATAGACAGATAGCCGAATCAAATTAGTAGGAAACAGAGAAAACTTCCCAGTCAGCCGCGGAGCGAGAAACTTGTACCGAGTAAACATTTATGGAATTTCATTTAAAACATCGCATCCATTTAAGAGAAATTTTCTGCCTTTTTAGCGCCAATGTTAACAAAATTCATATAAAAGTTACACTTAATTAGTCTCTAACCTTGGACCAAATAGGAACCAGCGTTTAATTATTTGCTTACCTCAGCTAAGTAAAACAAAGGGACAAAACAATAAAAACGCAAAGTTTATTTATTATTTACGTTTTTTCCATCACCCAAGGTCTAACTTTGCATTCATTCCCTCTCTATTTTCTCTCGAAATTAGAACTTACTGGCACCTTCGTTCAGTCTTTTTACCTCTTTTCCACCAAACAATTAATTATTCTTTACCTCTTTCAAGGTCATGAAAAAGGAAATTGAAGAGCACTTATATCCCCACCAACCACCATTCGAATTATGATTTTATAGAATACTTTATAATTTATGCCAAAAATTCATGTCATGTTATTAGGCCTCAAGACAAACATTTGTTGCATACATCCCAATAAATTCATAACCAGCATGGTGGAAAATATTCCTTCTAGCAAATGCTACCATGCGCAATCACCAGCGCACAAGGGATTTATCATTAAGTTAATATCTTACATTACAATTCGAATTTCTTAGACGATTTATAATGTCTTGAACAAAACGATTTTGCCTCACTAGGTTGACTCACGTCTCCAATCTAGTACTCGATGAGCATCACGAGGTGAAGAGAACCAGCCTCCCTGGATTTAGATTTCCCATGGCTTTGTTTTGGCCTCCTAATTATTTAGGATCAACTTTCTCCGCTGGGGGCTAACTTTTCCTAGAGCTCTTTATTTCTTAAGTCTGTATTAATAAAAATCCATCAGAGGTAATCCCTCAAGCAGCTGAATCCGGAGACTTCCTAAATCCTTTGGACCGATCTCCTACTGCCCCGTTCAAATGTCTCGCAAGAAACGAATTTGGGGAATTTTTAGGTTTATTTTTTTCCTTGGTAACAAACAAGGCACCATAAATATGTCTATAAGTTTCAAAAGTTTCTGCTACTCGCATATTTTGTGAATTTATTCACAAAGTAATAACTAGCGATGGTGCCCCTTCTTCCCTATGACCTCTCAAACTGCATTTCATGGGCAGTTATTACTTTGGAAGTGTACGATAATTATCACAATTTGGCTTGAGTCAGTATTGGGGAACAATCTGATAATATTTGTTTATTTGGAGTTTTGAGGAGGAGAAGCAGCCCCATTTTGAGATAATTTTATTAACCTTTACTATAATAATAATAATAATAATAATAACACTGTATAACAACGATTTTGCTAAATAAACGATACTAGTGTACTTGGGTATTTTTGTACGAGACCCGAGTGGACTCTCAGCCAGGATATTTCATTTTTTTCCTTGTCGTTATTCCTTTCTTCTCAGTATGGATTGCCTTAAACGAACTCTCCTTTGCTCTCCTTGATCTTTGTTTCCGATGCTCCCCTCTTTTTCTCTCAGAAAACTCAGGTTTCATGTCTCGTGTGCTCATTCACGTCCAAATTTCTTTCTTGAGATAATCCGAGGATAGTCTGCAATACATGGTTTCTGCATCTTTTTCCTGCTTATAAAATGTTTTTGAAAGGCAGAAATTAAATATTGCTAAAACCAAACGCAAGTCTCTCTAAATAATTTCAAAATTTTATAAATATAAATGCACAGAAATTATGAGAATATCTGAATCTCTATATATAAAATCCCTTGAACAACAATAAAAAACGACCATTCCTCTCTGTTAATTGACCTGACAGTCAATTAAATCCAACTCGTTTTCTATTTTACTAATTCGAAGCGGTCCAATGTTAGGCATCGTTAGCGACATGATATATTATTTATATATATATATATATATATATATATATATATATATATATATATATATATATAGATATATATAGATGAATAGTTGGGCAGTAGTGTCTTCATAACATTTTTATTAAATACGACTGCGAGTGTAGAAATAATAAATGGCTTATTTCCAAGAAAGTGTTTATTTCCTTTTCGAGTGTGTCGATTTATCTTATATTTCGACTTAAGATAATCCGTGGATAAGTTAGCCAAAAATTCAATAGAATAGTTGTAGCAAACGAGGGCAGGAAACGAGTTTATTTAGCTAAACAAAATATTTATTTATTGGCCTGACGCGTTTCGATACACACCTGTATCATTTCATTAGTGAGTTAAGGGATAGAGATAACAGAAGAGGTGTATGTGTGGGAGTAAGATAGAAAAGGTAGAAAAGAGTGTGTAAGTGAGGGATGAGTGGTGTTGATGGTGTGGAATGAGAGAGATTTTGATTGTGATGAATGATTCTATATGAGGGCGATGGTGATATGTGCCAGGATACCTGGCTGAGGCTTTCATTTTAGATTATGTTTTGCTTTTCGGTTATATTATTTTTATTTACAATATTCGAGCCTTTGTTTTCGAATTTGTTTGTTTTTTTTGTTCGTATTAGGTTTCTTTTAGTTTAGCATTCGTGCCTTTGTTTTCGAGTTTGATTTTTTATTAAGGTTATTTTTCTTTTGTTTGTATTAGGTTTCTTTTAGTTTAGCATTCGAGGCTTTGTTTTCAAGTTTATTTTTAAATTGAGGTCATTTTTCAATAGTTTGTATTAGGTTTCTTTTAGTTTAGCATTCGAGCCTTTGTTTTCGAGTTTTTTCGTTTTTTCTTGAGGTTATTTTTCTTTTGTTTGTATTAGGTTTCTTTTAGTTTAGCATTCGAGCCTTTGTTTTCAAGTTTTTTTGTTTTTTCTTAAGGTTATTTTTCTTTTGTTTGTATTAGGTTTCTTTTAGTTTAGCATTCAAGCCTTTGTTTTCGAGTTTTTTAGTTTTTTCTTAAAGTTAGTAATCTTTTGTTTGTATTAGGTTTCTTTTAGCTTAGCATTTGAGCCTTTGTTTTAGAGTTTAATTTTTTGATTGGTTATTTTTCTTTTGTTTATATTAGGTTTCTTTTAGTTTAGCATTCGATCCTTTGTTTTCGAGTTTTTTTGATTTTCTTAAAGCTAGTTTTCTTTAGTTGGTATTAGGTTTCTTTTAGTTTAGCATTCGAGCCTTTGTTTTCGAGTTTTTTCAGTTTTTCTAGAGGATATTTTTCTTTAGTTTGTATTAGGTTTCTTTTAGTTTAGCATTCGAGCCTTTGTTTTCGAGTTTTTTTGTTTTTTCTTAAGGTTACTTTTCTTTAGTTTGTATTAGGTTTCTTTTACCTTAGCATTCGAGCCTTTGTTTTCAAGTTGTTTTTTTTTTGTTGGAAATTTTTCTTTTGTTTGTATTAGGTTTCTTTTACTTTAGCATTCTAGCCTTTGTTTTCAAGTTTTTTGTTTTTTTTCTTAAGGTTATTTTTCTTTTGTTTGTATTAGGTTTCTTTTAGTTTAGCATTCGAGCCTTTGTTTTCAAGTTTTTTGTTTTTCTTGAAGTTATTTTTCTTTTGTTCGTATTAGGTTTCATTTAGTTTAGCATTCGTGCCTTTGTTTTCAAGATTGATTTTTATTGAGGTTATTTTTTTTTGTTTGTATTAGGTTTCTTTTAGTTTAGCATTCGAGACTATACTTTCGAGTTTTTTTGTTTTTTCTTGAACTTAGTTTTCTTTTTATGTACAAGGTTTCTTTTAGCTTAGCATTCGAGCGTTTGTTTTCGTGTTTTTTGTTTTTCTTGAAATTATTTTTCTTTTGTTCGTATTAGGTTTCTTTTAGTTTAGCATTCGTGCCTTTGTTTTCAAGATTGATTTTTTATTGAGGTTATTTTTCTTTTGTTTGTATTAGGTTTCTATTAGTTTAGCATTCAAGACTTTGTGTTCAAGTTTTTTCGTTTTTTCTTGAGGTTATTTTTCTTTTGTTTGTATTAGGTTTCTTTTAGTCTAGCATTCGAGCCTTTTTTTCGAGTTTTTTCGGTTTTTTTGAAGTTATTTTTCTTTTGTTTGTATTAGGTTTCTTTTAGTTTAGCATTCGAGCCTTTGTTTTCAAGTTTTTTTGTTTTTTGTTATGGTTATTTTTCTTTTTTTGTATTAGGTTTCTTTTAGTTTAGCATTCAAGCCTTTGTTTTCTAGTTTATTTTTTTATTGTTTTTTTCCCTTGTTTATATTAGGTTTCTTTTAGTTTAGCATTCGAGCCTTCTTTTCAAGTTTTTTTGTTTTTTCTTGAGGTTATTTTTCTTTTGTTTGTATTAGGTTTCTTTTAGTTTAGCATTCGAGCCTTTGTTTTCGAGTTTGTTTTTTTTTCTTGAAGTTATTTTTCTTTTATTTGTATTAGGTTTCTTTAAGCTTAGCATTCGAGCCTTTGTTTTCGAGTTTATTTTTTTTATTGTTTTTTTCCATTGTTTATATTAGGTTTCTTTTAGTTTAGCATTCGAGCTTTTGTTTTCGAGTTTTTTGTTTTTTTCTTGAAGTTAGTTTTCTTTGGTTAGTATAAGGTTTCTTTTAGTTAAGCATTTGAGCCTTTGTTTTCGAGTTTTTTCGTTTTTTCTTGAAGTTATTTTTCTTTTGTTTTTATTAGGTTTCTTTTAGTTTAGCATTCGAGCCTTTGTTTTCGAGTTTTTTTATTTTTCTTGAAGTTAGTTTTCTTTTGTTTGTATTAGGTTTCTTTTAGCTTAGCATTCGAGCCTCTGTTTTTTTTAGTATATTTTTTTATTGGTTATTTTGCTTTTGTTTGTATTAGGTTTCTTTTAGTTTAGCATTCGAGCCTTTGTGTTCAAGTTTTTTTGTTTTTTTCTTGAGGTTATTTTTCTTTTCGAGTTTTTTTTTGTTAGGGCAGTTTTCTTTTGTTTGTATTAAGATTCTTTTAGTTTAGCATTCGATCCTCTGTCTTCGAGTTTTTTCGTTTTTCTCTTGAGGTTATTTTTCTTTTGGGGGGTATTAGGTTTCTTTTAGTTTAGCATTCGAGCCTTTGTTATCAGGTTTTTTTCCTTAAGTTAGTTTTCTTTTGTTTGTATTAGGTTTCTTTTAGCTTAGCATTCGAGCCTTTGTTTTCGAGTTGGTTTTTTATTGGTTATTTTTCTTTTGTTCGTATTAGGTTTCTTTTAGTTTAGCATTCGTGCCTTTGTTTTCGAGTTTGATTTTTTATTAAGGTTATTTTTCTTTTATTTTTATTAGGTTTCTTTTAGTTTAGCATTCGAGGCTTTGTTTTCAAGTTCGTTTTTAAATTGAGGTCATTTTTCAATAGTTTGTATTAGATTTCTTTTAATTTAGCATTCGAGACTTTGTTTTCGAGTTTTTTTGCTTTTTCTTGATGTTAGTTTTCTTTTGTTTGTATTAGGTTTTTTTTAGCTTAGCATTCGAGCCTTTGTTTTCGAGTTTATTTTTTTATTGGTTTTTTCCCTTGTTTGTATTAGGTTTCTTTTATTTTAGCATTCGAGCCTTTGTTGTCGAGTTTATTTGTTTTTTCTTGAAGTTAGTTTTCTTTTGTTTGTATTAGGTTTCGTTAAGCTTAGCATTCGAACCTCTGTTTTCGAGTTTATTTTTTTATTGCTTATTTTTCTTTGGTTTGTATTAGGTTTCTTTTAGTTTAGCTTACGTGTCTTTGTTTTCGAGTTTTTTCGTTTTTTCTGAAAGCTAGTTTTCTTTAGTTGGTATTAGGTTTCTTTTAGTTTAGCATTCGAGCCTTTGTTTTCGAGTGTTTTCGTTTTTTCTTGAGGTTATTTTTATTTTGTTTGTATTAGGTTTCTTTTAATTTAGCATTCGAGCCTTTGTTTTCGAGTTTTTTTGTTTTTTCCTGAAGTTGTTTCTATTATGTTTCTTTTGCTTGGCATTCGAGCCTTTATTTTCAAGTTTATTTTTTTTTTGTTGGTTATTTTTCTTTTGTTTGTATAAGGTTTCTTTTACTTTAGCATTCGCGCCTTTGTTTTCAAGTTTTTTGTTTTTTTCTTAATTTTATTTTTCTTTTGTTTGTATTAGGGTTTCTTTATTTTAGCATTCGAGCCTTTGTTTTCGAGTTTTTTGTTTTTCTTGAAGTTATTTTTCTTTTGTTTGTATAAAGTTTTTTAATTTAGCATTCGTGCCTTTGTTTTTTAAGATTGATTTTTTATTGAGGCTTTTTTAACTTTTGTTTATATTAGGTTTCTTTTAGTCTAGCATTCGAGCCTTTTGTTTGAGTTTTTTCGTTTTTTCTTGACGTTATTTTTATTTTGTTTGTATTAGGTTCCTTTTAGTTTAGCATTTGAGCCTTTGTTTTCGAGTTTTTTTGCTTTTTCTTGATGTTAGTTTTCTTTTGTTTGTATTAGGTTTCTTTTAGCTTAGCATTCGAGCCTTTGTTTTCGAGTTTATTTTTTTATTGGTTTTTTCCCTTGTTTATATTAGGTTTCTTTTAGTTTAGCATTCGAGCCTTTGTTTTCGAGTTTTTAGTTTTTTTCCTGAAGTTAGTTTTCTTTGGTTAGTATTAGGTTTCTTTTAGTATAGCATACGAGCCTTTGTTTTCGAGTTTTTTCGTTTTTTCTTAAGGTTATTTTTCTTTTGTTTGTATTAGGTTTCTTTTAGTTTTGCATTCGAGCCTTTGTTTTCGAGTTTTTTTGTTTTTTCCTGAAGTTATTTGTATTATGTTTCTTTTAGCTTGGCATTCGAGCCTTTGTTTTCAAGTTTATTTTTTTTTTGTTGGTTATTTTTCTTTTGTTTTTATTAGGTTTCTTTTACTTTAGCATTCGAGCCTTTGTTTTCAAGTTTTTTGTTTTTTTCTTAATGTTATTTTTCTTTTGTTTGTATTAGGTTTCTTTTAGTTTAGCATACGTGTCTTTGTTTTCGAGTTTTTTCGTTTTTTCTGAAAGCTAGTTTTCTTTAGTTGGTATTAGGTTTATTTTAGTTTAGCATTCGAGCCTTTGTTTTCGAGTGTTTTCGTTTTTTCCTGAGGTTATTTTTCTTTTGTTTGTATTAGGTTTCTTTTAGTTTAGCATTCGAGCCTTTGTTTTCGAGTTTTTTTGTTTTTTCCTGAAGTTGTTTGTATTATGTTTCTTTTAGCTTGGCATTCGAGCCTTTGTTTTCAAGTTTATTTTTTTTTGTTGGTTATTTTACTTTTGTTTGTATTAGGTTTCTTTTACTTTAGCATTCGAGCCTTTGTTTTAAAGTTTTTTGTTTTTTTCTTAATGTTATTTTTCTTTTGTTTGTATTAGGTTTCTTTTAGCTAAGCATTCAAACCTTTGTTTTCGAGTTTTTTTTTTTATTGCTTATGTTTCTTTTGTTTATATTAGTTTTTTTTAGTTCAGCATTCGAGCCTTTGTTTTCTAGTTTTTTTGTTTTTTCTTAAGGTTAGTTTTCTTTGGTTTGTATTAGGTTTCTTTTAGTTTAGCATAAGAGCCTTTGTTTTCGAGTTTTTTTTATTGAGGTCAGTTTACTTTTGTTTGCATTAAGTTTCTTTTAGTTTAGCATTCGATCCTTTGTCTTCGAGTTTTTTCGTTTTTTCTTGAGGTTATTTTTTTTTTTTGGTATTAGGTTTCTTTTAGTTTCGCATTCGACCCTTTGTTATCGAGTTTTTTTTTCCTGAAGTTAGTTTTCTTTTGTTTGTATTAGGTTTCTTTTAGCTTAGCATTCGAGCCTTTGTTTTCGAGTTTGTTTTTTTATTTGTTATTTTTATTTTGTTTGTATTAGGTTTCTTTTAGTTTAGCATTCGATCCTTATTTTTCGAGTTTTTTTGTTTTTTCTTAAAGCTAGTTTTCTTTATTTGGTATTAGATTTCTTTTAGTTTATCATTTGAGCCTTTGTTTTCGAGTTTTTTTGCTTTTTTCTTGAAGTTAGTTTTCTTTGGTTTGTATTAGGTTTGTTTAGTTTTGCATTCGAGCCTTTGTTGTCGAGTTTTTTTGTTTTTTCTTGAATTTAGTTTTCTTTTCTTTGTATTAGGTTTCTTTAAGCTTAGCATTCGAGCCTTTGTTTTCGAGTTTATTTTTTTATTGGTTATTTTTCTTTTGTTTGTATTAGGTTTCTTTTAGTTTAGCTTACGTTTCTTTGTTTTCGAGTTTTTTCGTTTTTTCTAAAAGCTAGTTTTCTTTAGTTGGTATTAGGTTTATTTGAGTTTAGCATTCGAGCCTTTGTTTTCGAGTGTTTTCGTTTTTTCTTGAGGTTATTTTTCTTTTGTTTGTATTAGGTTTCTTTTAGTTTAGCATTCGAGCCTTTGTTTTCGAGTTTTTTTGTTTTTTCCTGAAGTTATTTGTATTATGTTTCTTTTAGCTTGGCATTCGAGCCTTTGTTTTCAAGTTTATTTTTTTTTCGTTGGTTATTTTTCTTTTGTTTTTATTAGGTTTCTTTTACTTTAGCATTCGAGCCTTTGTTTTCAAGTTTTTTGTTTTTTTCTTAATGTTATTTTTCTTTTGTTTGTATTAGGTTTCTTTTAGTTTAGCATTCGAGCCTTTGTTTTCCACTTTTTTGTTTTTCTTGAAGTTATTTTTCTTTTGTTCGTATTAGGTTTTTTTAAATTTAGCATTCGTGCCTTTGTTTTTTAAGATTGATTGTTTATTGAGGCTATTTTTCTTTTGTTTGTATTAGGTTTTTTTTAGTTTAGCATTCCAGCCTTTGTTTTCGAGTTTTTTTTCGTTTTTTCTTGATGTTAGTTTTCTTTTGTTTGCATTAGGTTTCTTTTAACTCAGCATTCGAGCCTTTGTTTTTGAGTTTTTTTGTTTTTCTTTAAAGTTTTTTTTCTTTTGTTCGTATTAGGTTTCTTTTAGTTTAGCATTCGTGGCTTTGTTTTTTAGAGTTTGATTTTTTATTGAGGTTATTTTTCTTTTGTTTGTATTAGGTTTCTTTTAGTTTAGCATTCGAGCCTTTGTTTTTGAGTTTTTTTGTTTTTTCTAGAGGTTATTTTTCATTTGTTTGTATTAGGTTTCTTTCAGTTTAGCATTCGAGCCTCTTTTTTCAAGTTTTTTTGTTTTTTCTTGAAGTTTGTTTTCTTTTGTTTGTATTAGGTTTCTTTTGGCTTAGCATTCGAGCCTTTGTTTTTGAGTGTATTGTTTTTGTTGGTAATTTTTCTTTATTTGTATTAGGGTTCTGTGAGTCTAGCATTCAAACCTTTGTTTTCGAGTTTTTTCGTGTTTTCTTGAGGTTATTTTTCTTTTGTTTGTATTAGGTTTCTTTTAGTTTAGCATTCGATCCTTTGTTTTCAAGTTTTTTTGTTTTTTTCTAAAGGTTATTTTTCTTTTGTTTGTATTAGGTTTCTTTTAGTTTAGCATTCGAGCCTTTGTTTTCGAGTTTGTTTTTTTTTCTTGAAGTTATTTTTCTTTTATTTGTATTAGGTTTCTTTAAGCTTAGCATTCGAGCCTTTGTTTTCGAGTTTATTTTTTTTATTGTTTTTTTCCATTGTTTATATTAGGTTTCTTTTAGTTTAGCATTCGAGCTTTTGTTTTCGAGTTTTTTGTTTTTTTCTTGAAGTTAGTTTTCTTTGGTTAGTATAAGGTTTCTTTTAGTTAAGCATTTGAGCCTTTGTTTTCGAGTTTTTTCGTTTTTTCTTGAAGTTATTTTTCTTTTGTTTTTATTAGGTTTCTTTTAGTTTAGCATTCGAGCCTTTGTTTTCGAGTTTTTTTATTTTTCTTGAAGTTAGTTTTCTTTTGTTTGTATTAGGTTTCTTTTAGCTTAGCATTCGAGCCTCTGTTTTTTTTAGTATATTTTTTTATTGGTTATTTTGCTTTTGTTTGTATTAGGTTTCTTTTAGTTTAGCATTCGAGCCTTTGTGTTCAAGTTTTTTTGTTTTTTTCTTGAGGTTATTTTTCTTTTCGAGTTTTTTTTTGTTAGGGCAGTTTTCTTTTGTTTGTATTAAGATTCTTTTAGTTTAGCATTCGATCCTCTGTCTTCGAGTTTTTTCGTTTTTCTCTTGAGGTTATTTTTCTTTTGGGGGGTATTAGGTTTCTTTTAGTTTAGCATTCGAGCCTTTGTTTTCGAGTTTTTAGTTTTTTTCCTGAAGTTAGTTTTCTTTGGTTAGTATTAGGTTTCTTTTAGTATAGCATACGAGCCTTTGTTTTCGAGTTTTTTCGTTTTTTCTTAAGGTTATTTTTCTTTTGTTTGTATTAGGTTTCTTTTAGTTTTGCATTCGAGCCTTTGTTTTCGAGTTTTTTTGTTTTTTCCTGAAGTTATTTGTATTATGTTTCTTTTAGCTTGGCATTCGAGCCTTTGTTTTCAAGTTTATTTTTTTTTTGTTGGTTATTTTTCTTTTGTTTTTATTAGGTTTCTTTTACTTTAGCATTCGAGCCTTTGTTTTCAAGTTTTTTGTTTTTTTCTTAATGTTATTTTTCTTTTGTTTGTATTAGGTTTCTTTTAGTTTAGCATACGTGTCTTTGTTTTCGAGTTTTTTCGTTTTTTCTGAAAGCTAGTTTTCTTTAGTTGGTATTAGGTTTATTTTAGTTTAGCATTCGAGCCTTTGTTTTCGAGTGTTTTCGTTTTTTCCTGAGGTTATTTTTCTTTTGTTTGTATTAGGTTTCTTTTAGTTTAGCATTCGAGCCTTTGTTTTCGAGTTTTTTTGTTTTTTCCTGAAGTTGTTTGTATTATGTTTCTTTTAGCTTGGCATTCGAGCCTTTGTTTTCAAGTTTATTTTTTTTTGTTGGTTATTTTACTTTTGTTTGTATTAGGTTTCTTTTACTTTAGCATTCGAGCCTTTGTTTTAAAGTTTTTTGTTTTTTTCTTAATGTTATTTTTCTTTTGTTTGTATTAGGTTTCTTTTAGCTAAGCATTCAAACCTTTGTTTTCGAGTTTTTTTTTTTATTGCTTATGTTTCTTTTGTTTATATTAGTTTTTTTTTAGTTCAGCATTCGAGCCTTTGTTTTCTAGTTTTTTTGTTTTTTCTTAAGGTTAGTTTTCTTTGGTTTGTATTAGGTTTCTTTTAGTTTAGCATAAGAGCCTTTGTTTTCGAGTTTTTTTTATTGAGGTCAGTTTACTTTTGTTTGCATTAAGTTTCTTTTAGTTTAGCATTCGATCCTTTGTCTTCGAGTTTTTTCGTTTTTTCTTGAGGTTATTTTTCTTTTTTGGTATTAGGTTTCTTTTAGTTTCGCATTCGACCCTTTGTTATCGAGTTTTTTTTTCCTGAAGTTAGTTTTCTTTTGTTTGTATTAGGTTTCTTTTAGCTTAGCATTCGAGCCTTTGTTTTCGAGTTTGTTTTTTTATTTGTTATTTTTATTTTGTTTGTATTAGGTTTCTTTTAGTTTAGCATTCGATCCTTATTTTTCGAGTTTTTTTGTTTTTTCTTAAAGCTAGTTTTCTTTATTTGGTATTAGATTTCTTTTAGTTTATCATTTGAGCCTTTGTTTTCGAGTTTTTTTGCTTTTTTCTTGAAGTTAGTTTTCTTTGGTTTGTATTAGGTTTGTTTAGTTTTGCATTCGAGCCTTTGTTGTCGAGTTTTTTTGTTTTTTCTTGAATTTAGTTTTCTTTTCTTTGTATTAGGTTTCTTTAAGCTTAGCATTCGAGCCTTTGTTTTCGAGTTTATTTTTTTATTGGTTATTTTTCTTTTGTTTGTATTAGGTTTCTTTTAGTTTAGCTTACGTTTCTTTGTTTTCGAGTTTTTTCGTTTTTTCTAAAAGCTAGTTTTCTTTAGTTGGTATTAGGTTTATTTGAGTTTAGCATTCGAGCCTTTGTTTTCGAGTGTTTTCGTTTTTTCTTGAGGTTATTTTTCTTTTGTTTGTATTAGGTTTCTTTTAGTTTAGCATTCGAGCCTTTGTTTTCGAGTTTTTTTGTTTTTTCCTGAAGTTATTTGTATTATGTTTCTTTTAGCTTGGCATTCGAGCCTTTGTTTTCAAGTTTATTTTTTTTTCGTTGGTTATTTTTCTTTTGTTTTTATTAGGTTTCTTTTACTTTAGCATTCGAGCCTTTGTTTTCAAGTTTTTTGTTTTTTTCTTAATGTTATTTTTCTTTTGTTTGTATTAGGTTTCTTTTAGTTTAGCATTCGAGCCTTTGTTTTCCACTTTTTTGTTTTTCTTGAAGTTATTTTTCTTTTGTTCGTATTAGGTTTTTTTAAATTTAGCATTCGTGCCTTTGTTTTTTAAGATTGATTGTTTATTGAGGCTATTTTTCTTTTGTTTGTATTAGGTTTTTTTTAGTTTAGCATTCCAGCCTTTGTTTTCGAGTTTTTTTTCGTTTTTTCTTGATGTTAGTTTTCTTTTGTTTGCATTAGGTTTCTTTTAACTCAGCATTCGAGCCTTTGTTTTTGAGTTTTTTTGTTTTTCTTTAAAGTTTTTTTTCTTTTGTTCGTATTAGGTTTCTTTTAGTTTAGCATTCGTGGCTTTGTTTTTTAGAGTTTGATTTTTTATTGAGGTTATTTTTCTTTTGTTTGTATTAGGTTTCTTTTAGTTTAGCATTCGAGCCTTTGTTTTTGAGTTTTTTTGTTTTTTCTAGAGGTTATTTTTCATTTGTTTGTATTAGGTTTCTTTCAGTTTAGCATTCGAGCCTCTTTTTTCAAGTTTTTTTGTTTTTTCTTGAAGTTTGTTTTCTTTTGTTTGTATTAGGTTTCTTTTGGCTTAGCATTCGAGCCTTTGTTTTTGAGTGTATTGTTTTTGTTGGTAATTTTTCTTTATTTGTATTAGGGTTCTGTGAGTCTAGCATTCAAACCTTTGTTTTCGAGTTTTTTCGTGTTTTCTTGAGGTTATTTTTCTTTTGTTTGTATTAGGTTTCTTTTAGTTTAGCATTCGATCCTTTGTTTTCAAGTTTTTTTGTTTTTTTCTAAAGGTTATTTTTCTTTTGTTTGTATTAGGTTTCTTTTAGTTTAGCATTCGAGCCTTTGTTTTCAAGTTTTTTTTGTTGTTTTTTAAAGGTTATTTTTCTTTTGTTTGTATTAGGTTTCTTTTAGTTTAGCATTGAAGCCTTTGTTTTCGTGTTTTTTCGTTTTTTCTTGATGTTATTTTTCTTTTGTTTGTATTAGGTTTCATATAGTTTAGCATTCAAGCCTTTATTTTCAAGTTTTTTTGTTGTTTTTTTAGGTTATTTTTCTTTTGTTAGTATTAGGTTTCTTTTAGCTAAGCATTCAAGCCTTTGTTTTCGAGTTTATTTTTTTTATTGCCTATGTTTCTTTTGTTTATATTAGTTTTTTTTAGTTTAGCATTCGAGCCTTTGTTTTCGAGTTTTTTGTTTTCTCTTGAAGTTAGTTTTCTTTTGTTTGTATTAGGTTTCTTTTAGTTTAGCATACGAGCCTTTGTTTTCGAGTTTTTTTTATTAAGGTCAGTTTTCTTTTGTTTGTATTAGGTTTCTTTTAGTTTAGCATTCGATCATTTGTTTTCGAGTTTTTTTGTTTTTTCTTGAGGTTATTTTTCTTTTTTTGTATTAGGTTTCTTTTAGTTTAGCATTCGAGCCTTTGTTATCGAGTTTTTTTTCCTGAAGTTAGTTGTCTTTTGTTTGTATTAGTTTTCTTTTAGCTTAGCATTCGAGCCTTTGTTTTTGAGTTTGTTTTTTTATTGGTTATTTTTATTTGGTTTGTATTAGGTTTCTTTTAGTTTAGCATTCGAGACTTTGTTTTCAAGTTTTTTCGTTTTTTCTTGAGGTTATTTTTCTTTTGTTTGTATTAGGTTTCTTTTCGTTTAGCATTCGAGCCCTTGTTTTCGAGTTTTTTTCTGTTTTCTTGAGGTTATTTTTCTTTTGTTTGTATTAGGTTTCTTTTAATTTAGTATTCGAACCTTTGTTTTCGAGTTTTTTGTCTTTTCTTGATGTTATTTTTCTTTTGTTTGTATTAGGTTTCTTTAAGTTTTGCATTCGAGCCTTCGTTTTCCAGGGTTTTTTTGTTTTCTTGAGGTTACTTTTTTTTTGTTTGTATTAGGTTTCTTTTAATTTAGTATTCGAGCCTTTGTTTTCGAGTTTTGGGGGGGGTTTTCTTGAGGTTATTTTTCTTTTGTTTCTATTAGGTTTCCTTAAGTTTAGCATTCGAGTCTTTGTTTTCGAGTTTTGGGGGGGTTTTCTTGAGGTTATTTTCTTTTGTTTGCATTAGGTTTCTTTATTTTAGTATTCGTGCCTTTGTTTTCATAATGTTCTCTTTCGAGCTCTGTATTTTTTATTTTTACTTATTGTTCTGGTTATTGGAGTATTCATTTGTTTTTGTGTCTTTTTATTTCCTTCTTCAATAGCTTTTACATTTATTTTATTTTCATTTTATTTTTTATTTTCACTTTTTTTCTTGTTTGATTCATAGCTGTAAAGTGGTTCTTTTTCGTTTAAAACCTTCTATCTACTGCTTTTGAATTGCTGCTTAAATTTAAGGATTCGGAATAATATACGTGGGGAATGTGATGAGGATGAGAGAAAAGAGAGGATAATGGCGAAATATTGTGTATTGGATGAGTGTTAATGGGATGGTTCTGATTAGAAAATAGAGATGGATGTGGTACGGTGAAGATGGTGATGATTTGTGCCAGGTGGCTTGGCAAACGCTTTCGTTTTGCAGTATAATTTGCCTTGCGATCAGGAATTCTTGTGAGCTTACAACAACGGCCACATCCCGGGCAAAGATCTCAGCTGATGGGCTAAACCACAACTCCAAACTGTTGTGTTGAACAATGCTAGTTGTACCAAATAAAGTCTGGAGCAGTGTAAATGTGAAAGCAGGGTGGGTAACTCACCTTCGTGCGAACCAGGCATCAAAAGTGGTTATCGGCCAGTCAGCGTGGAATTTCAGTGGAGTCCTCACTACATATTAATCCTAGTTTAACCATGGACTTGTCAAGAATTATTCACGTCCTTGTTTGCCGGCGTCCTGGAGGATATGGCACAGGGGTAACGGTAGAGGAAAAGAAGACGGTGCTTAATATAAATCGTTATTTAGATGTTAACAAATATACGAACATACTTATAAGAAATGAAACTTCCTAAATACAAAGAGTAAATTGAAATATACTTTTTAGAGACTGTTTAAATAAAAAAGGTACATTGAAATGATTTTTTTAAGACAGCTTAAAATGGTTACTTTATAATGAGCACAGAAGGATTAAGAGGGGCAGAGATTACTATTATTAATACCAGGCAATGGCTTGGCCACTCCCCCTTACGGGGAGCTTGTGCTTCGCTACTAAGATTAAAATTTAAAATCTAAAAAAGCAGCCATGGTTAAATTTTGATAAATTTTCTGAACTTTACCAATTATAATAATTTTATAGAGGATATGTAAAAATAAATTTTGTGAACTTCACCATTTGTAATTCTGTAGGTTTTAAAAAATTCACAAAATTTCGATACTTATTTTATTTAGGAACTTCAACATTTTGTTTTTTTCATATTATAAAAGAATTATTAGAAATAACTTTGATAAAAAAACATAAGTCATAACCAAACTAAGATGAAATTATTATTCAAATACTCAAAAAATCCTCTTCTTAAATTATAGAGTTAGTGATGATGATGATGATGATGATGATGATTAGCTATAACAACAAGATGTCGATTTGAACTCGGACGCGTTCCAGAATCCTTCTTAAGAGCCTTGTTTTGATCATTCCAATATATGAGTAGAGGCAGAGCTCCCAGTCTGCAACGTTACATGTTTTCATAAATCAGATGGGTCCGCTGTTTGGGCTGAAAAGTAGGACTACAGTTGCGGATTGTTCTCACGTTGACTTGAACTTGGACACGCTCCATAATCCTTCTTGAGAGCTTTGCTTTCGTCATTCTAGGATATCGTCTCAACATATATATATATATATATATATATATATATATATATATATATATATATATATATATATATATATATATATATATATATATGGAGAGGGCGAATAAGAGTAACCAGGAGATGTACGAGGTTCTTTACTACTGACGTTTCGCTCCACAGGAGCTTCCTCAGAGTGACAAGAAACAATGACAAGAACCTGAATCTGAGGGAAGTGGTGAGTATGTGATGGTGAGAGATAATGGTGTACAAGAATAGTGGGGTTGGGAATAGTGGTGAAGATAAGGAAGTTTTAGGGTTGCGAGATTTGCAAAGTTGCCTGAAGATCAGGCTAATGTCTTTCTTTGTTTTTAATATTTTGTTTCGTTAATGTTTCTGGCATATATATATATATATATATATATATATATATATATATATATATATATATATATATATATATATATATATATATATATGATGAAAATTAATGCAATATCGCAAGAAAAGATGAGGAATTAAACCACATTCTCCGAAGACAATTTAATTCAGAACAGTTTCGGTGTATCTCACACCCTTTTTCAACTGACACTGGGTAGAAAATATAAGAGAAGTGCATATAAGCATAACACAAGATCCCCTCTTTTTTCCCCCAATCCCCTACTTGTGGCTAATCTGGGGGGGGGGTTAGGCCTAAACATATTGAAGGGCTGACATTTTACTATTTTGTTTATTTGCTTTCTTATTACAGGATTAAAAGAAAATTGACCCTCAGATAGATTTATATTAGGAACTGACGATATCAAGCTCGATTCTACGATTCTTCTCTTAACATAGTTAGCCGATTTAAATACCATTTTACTTCCATTGAAATCGATCGTATGATTCTTGTCTCTAACATGGCAAAATATTCCACTGCTTTCGCTGCCCACTCTAATATCTCTTTTGTGTTCGTACAATCTCTTGTCTAGATTTCTCCCCGTTTCCCCTATATAAACTTTATGGCAATCGTTGCATGGTATTGCATATGATGTTCTTTGGGTTGCCTGGCCATCATCAATTGGTTTAAGGAATTATTATATTTAAAGGCTAGATTAATACCCGCTTTTCCAAATATGTCCTTTAAACTATTTAATTTATTATTAAATGGCAATGTTATACATTTTTTGAAGTCGTTAGTGAGGGAAGGCTTATTACCATAGAATGTTTTCCAAGCTGCAAAATGGGCAGACGATATGAACCAATCGGGGTAATACAAATTAGAAAAAATGGTCCTGATAATGACAATTTCTTCATCTAAATAGGAAGGATGACATATTTTGTATGCTCTAAGGAAAAGGTTAGAAATTAACGATTTTTTAACAGTATTATCGTGAAACGAAAAATAATGTATATATGCATTCGAGTGGGTTGGTTCCCTATACACGTCAAGTTTTAATTCATGGTGATCTTTATTAATGAGGACATCGAAAAAGGGTAATCTATTATCATATTCCCATTCATATTTAAATTTGATGGAGACATGCAAATTATTTAAATTATTAAAAAAGGTATCAAAATCATGGCCATTAGGCCATACAGAAAATACATCGTCAATGTACTTTAACCAGATAAAGTTAGGGGGAGAAATTGTGGCAAGGAGTTCAGTCTCAAGATATTCCATGAAGAGACATGCCAATATCGGAGATAAACTATTTCCCATGCTAAGGCCAAATATTTGTCTATAAAACTCATTATTTACTCGAAACACATTGTCAGAGAGACATAATTCAACTAAATCGATAAATTTACTCGTAGAAATGGGAAGATCCAAATTAAGTCTAGGCATGATTTCCCGCAGAAGGCCAATGGTTTGGTCAACCGGAACTTTGGTAAACAAAGAGTTTACATCAAAGCTCACAAGTTTTCCATCCGGTAATTGCAAGTGGTTGAGGCGGTCAACGAAATCTTGAGTGTTCATAATGTGTGCAGATGAGATTCTTCCTACTGCTGGAGATAAATTCTTGGCGAGCCAATTTGGAGAGCTTATAAGTGGGAGAATTAATATTGGGAATGATTGGGCGTAAGGGACATCCCTCTTTGTGGGTCTTTGGGAGCCCATACATATAGGGAAGTGAAGGGTTCGTACTCCTGAATTGTTTAATTAAATCTGCGCTTTTCAATATTCTCTTCAATTTGTTGTTGAAATTGCTTGTTTTGTTATTGAGCGGATCACTTTGTAGCTTTTCATATGTGTTCACATCATTAAGAAGTTCATTTAGTTTTTCATTATAACTATGTTTGTCCAAAATGACTAACTGATTCTTTTTATCGGATTTGGTTATAACAATGTTGTTATTAAATTTAAGTTTATTTAACGCAATCTGAAATCTTTTGGGAAAACCAATTTGGTCAGATTTTTCAGAATTTAGGGCACTAAGCGTACAGCCACTAAGAAAACAAGCAATTTCAACAACAAATTGAAGAGAATATTGAAAAGCGCAGATTTAATTAAACAATTCAGGAGTACGAACCCTTCACCTCCCTATATGTATGGGCTCCCAAAGACCCACAAAGAGGGATGTCCCTTACGCCCAATCATTTCCAATATTAATTCTACCCAGTGTCAGTTGAAAAAGGGTGTGAGATACACCGAAACTGTTCTGAATTAAATTGTCTTCGGAGAATGTGGTTTAATTCCTCATATATATATATATATATATATATATATATATATATATATATATATATATATATATATATATATATATATATATATATATATATATTTATATATATATATATATATATATATATATATATATATATATATATATATATATAAAACCACTGTTTATGAGCGTAGTATTTTATTCACGAAACCAGTTTCGGCATGGAGTTTGTCATACCATCTTCAGTGGTACACTAAGAATAGATTCATTCACACTATACATGAAATATATATAGTAACAAGAGATCAGATTAAAATTCCTAATCAAGGGGTGTGAATTTGAGGTCATTAAGGATATCTTTCAAGATTAAATCTTTGATGTAGGGGCTGCATTTGAATTGCCCATCCAAAAGGTTGAAATTCGGGATTTTGTTGATAAGGGTTGATTCAACTATCTTTCTTTTGCGAAAATCTTTACACGGGTAAATTAGTTTGCCCTGGGGGAAACCTATTGGGTGGTTAAAATTATTGGAGTGTTTGAAAAAAGGTTAAGGCCCGCCATTTTAATTAAAAAAATATATATTTTAATATAATTTAGTTCTGCTTTTAAATAAACTTTTATAAAGTTGTGACTTTTTAGTAGCGGGCGTTTTGCTTCTTTTTTTTTAATAACATTGTAACAATTCAACAAATTTTAACGAAATTTGAAACCCTTAAGTTGTTTGACATCCTCTTTCGATTGATACAATTGGCAAAGTCCTCCCAAGGTTAGCCCGGGAATTATATTGTTTTGGCAATAACATCATAACTATTCCAACCATTCTAACAAAATTTGAAACCCTTATGTTGTATTGCATTATATTTTGAATGATATAATTGTCAAAGTCCTCCCAAGATTAGCCAGGGAATTATTTTGTTTTGTCAATAACATCATAACTATTCGGCCGATTCTAAACTAAGGTCCTCCTAATGTTAGCACGGGAATTAGTTTCGGGGGGCTATAACATGATAATTATTCGGCTGATTCTAACGAAATTTTAAACCTTTATATTGTTTTACATTCCCTCTCAAATAATATAATTGCCAAAGTCACCCAAGTTTAGCCAGGGAATTATATTTTTTGGCAATAACATCATAACTATTCGGCCTATTCTAACGAAATTTGAAACTCTCTTAAGGTGTTTACATTCTCTTTTGAGTGATAGAATTGCCAAGGTCCTCCTAAGGTTACTCCGGGAATTATTGAAAGTTTTTAAAGTTTTAAGGACAGAAATCAGAATAAGTGAGGGCACACGACTTTTTGGTCAGCAGACCTTGTTAATAGGTAGCAGTGATTTCTTAGTGAAATCTTTCCCCAAGTTCAGCGTTGATTTCTGCTGCCTTTTCTGGAAAGAAGAACAAATGCGAATGAAGAAAATGCAATTTTAGGAACATTAACTCCCTAAATTCTTATATGAATTAATCATTTCTTCTAAAGAAGTGTTTTAGTTGTCAGTCTAATGCTTTCCGAACAACCTATTAACACGTTTACGGCCTCCACACTCTCTGCAATTTGGCCTGTAGGCTCTGAGGGGAAAATTCCATCAATTGATAATGTTTACAAATAGACCTAAAACGGAAATATGCGTTGAAATATATTTATTTTTCAATGTGAAAATTTGGTGCGCGGCCTCTCAAAAGACTCACACTAAATATGGCAACATCCGGCTTTGCGGGGATATTTGTCGGCATTTCTTATACCTCCACTTCAGTATCCTGCAGTTAAGGTTCAATGAGGAATATGTTCACGTGAGAGAATGTAACAATGAGCCGACCCCCCAAGGAAACGTTTATGGGGAACACTTTTAGGTGAATTGGATTTGGCTTGAGTTGGAGAATTTAGCAATTCTAGTGACTCTGAATCGCTTTATGCACCATTAATATTGATGGTGATAATATACTTTCCAGCTCTGATGAGAGTATTTCTAATAAACAAACAAACAAACAAACAAACAAACAACTTCATTGCGGATTTCGGTGATCCATAAAAAAAAATACATTACAATTTTGAAGTATAAAATTTCGATATTACTTATCCAAAAGGCACCAAAAGATTCTATTTACCTTAACAACTAAAATTACCACTATCTTACTGCTAATACTTATTCACCTATTTACATGAACTGTCAATCTACTTATATTTAATATTGCCGGATTAATGCAATGGGTAATATTTATCATGTGAGTAGTAATTTCAGAAAGATACCTACAGTCTGAGTGAAAAATACCAGACATAATTTTATTTGAGCTGCTTTCTTACCTGTTTAAAAAACCAATTGCAAGTTTTCTGATTACTTCTTTAGGCGAAGGTATATTTCTACATACATACATCGGACTAGCTCTACAATACTTAGGTTTACCACACAGAATTCTGAGACAATTGTTATAGGCAACAATAAATCTACTATGGGTAGCGTTTGCATAATTCCACCATAGATGAGCTGCGTAAACTGACTCACAATAAGACCTAAACAGTTTAATTTTTACACTTTCAGTACAATGACCGAAATGTCTTTTAATCATGTTACTTTGTCTATACAGCTTGTTACGCTGGCGTTCTATATCTAATGTGTCTTTGAGATCATCACTAATTATATGCCCTAAATACTTTATATTGCTCACTATTGGAATTGTATCATTACCTAGTTTAAAACTATCATATTTACAACATTTAAGAAATTTAGACTTAAAAACTAGCACCGCACTTTTAGAACTATTGAAATTGGATATCATTTTTTAGCCCAAAATCATTACAAACGTTAATTAATTTATTTAGACCACTTGCAAATGGTGCAATTAGTGCAATGTCATCTGCATAAATAAAATGATTCGTTTTTGCATTACCTATTATACAACCTACTTTAATTTTGCCTAACTCTATGGATAAATCATTTATATACATACAGAATAGGTAAGGAGAAAGAATTCCTTCCCTTCGAACACCATTACTTACGGTAAAGAAGTCAGATATGGTATTTGACCATCTTACACACATTTTTTGAGTAGCATACCAGTAACTAATTATTCTTATAATATATGATGGAACCTTAAATTTACTTAACTTATCTATTAGAACTCTGTGATTTACTCTGTCAAAAGCCTTTGACGCAATCAAAAAACAGAAATATATATTGCTATTAAGACTATTATATTTCAATATCATTTCTTTTAATGAGTAAATACACATATCTGTACCATGATTTTTCTTAAATACAAATTGGTTGTCCGTTGTTAAGATAAATGATTCTATTCTACTAAGTATGATTCTTTCTAAAATTTTAATACAGATACTAGCTAACGCAATTGGCCTATAATTGGATTTTATAGTTATACTTTGACTTTTGTTTTTAATAATAGGTATTAACACAACAGACAACATGCTTTCAGGTAAGACTCCATGTACAAGACATCCAGTGAGACACATAGCTAATAATGGAATAATTTTTGCACTGCTGAATTTAATATGTTCAGCTTGAATTCCATCCAATCCACAACTTTTATTTACATGAAGTTTTCTTATCATGGTTGCCACCTCTTCGCATGATACTAAAACCTTTTTATAGTTATCAGAGACTGTATAATTGTTGTCTAAGGATAGTGAACTATCGTGCAAACAATTAAACAGTTTCCGATAGTGTGTTTTCCACATGTTACAAATATTTTCAGCTCCTGAATTACCTTCAATTTCATCAGGTGGACTTAATTTTTTGTTGTTATGCACTTTAATTTCTTTCCAAAATTCTCTTTTATCTACTTTCATATTAAAAAGCTTGCGGGCTAAGGATTCCTTTTTTAGATTTTCTTTATTTAATTTAATAAATTTAAGTGCTCCTTTAAATCTGGCTTTTGTGGAATTTTTTAGATGGAAAATTGGACCACTCCTAGGTTTGTTTACTTCTAACCACAGAGCATAAGCCTCTCTGGATCTCTCATACAATTCCTGACAGTGTTCATTCCAACCAGGCCGATTGTACTTCTTATTTTTATCTGATTCACTCTCAAATATGATTTTTATGTCTCAGAGAGTGCAAAAATTATGTTATTATAGAAAGAAGTGACTTTTTCCATATGTTCATTATTTCTACGGTTCAAATTTTTACAACTAAAGGCCTCGCTTGGAATTTCCACATTCTCAAGGAACACCCCACTCATGTCAGTGTATTCATCTTTTTTATTTTGTGGCACCTCATCCCAAAATATCCTATTATAGTTAGCTAAATTCTCAACTGAATTTTTTGTTGAGACTCTAGGTATTAATTTAAGAGTCAATTTTGACACAAATGGAAGATGATCAGACTCAAAAGAATCATATAATACATACATATCTGAAATTAATTTATGACCATCCTCAGATGAAATGCAGTGGTCCAACCAAGATTTTGAACCCCATGCGTAACTGACATATGTGAAAGTGTCTCTCGGCAGGCTTAGTCTGCTTGACCATTTAAGTTTATAGGCTTCACAAAAAAAATTTAAGTGCTTAGAAAACTCTGAGTCATTACCTAATATGTTACTATTGAAATCGCCATATACCCAATAACATGTACTATCTAACTCTTCTAACAAAATACGTAACTTTTATAGTCTATCTATATATAATTCCTCATTTTCTACTGACTCACATGGTAGGTATACATTAAAAATATACATTACTTGACAGTTAAGCACTATTTTAATACCAACAACCCAATCATAATCAAAAGTTAATCCACTTATATAATGTTCTAATTTTGAATTCCATATTATTGCTAGACCTTCTTTTTTATTTTTCCTACCTACTAATAAACAGTTACTATCATCATTTGGAGAGTTTGCTACACCCCTATGATTTAAAAAAAGTGTATTAATCTCTTTACATTCCATTTTTGATATCCATGTCTCCTGTATTAAAACTATATCAAAATTATTTATTATTTTATTTAAACCAATTTCATTTGTTCGCAGACTCCTACAGTTGTAACTAACTACATTTAATTTACTCTCCATTATGAGCTGTAGTATTACTTGTACATTGTGGTCTGAACCAATTGAAATAGATTCCTTTTGTCCATGTTGATGGGTCTATAAAGATTGAAGGGTCTTCACATTGAGCTTCCACTTTAAAACTACTGTAATTTTCAGGAAATTTTGATGGCATTTTGGTGCATTTTGCATCTGTGTTTTTTTTTAGAATGTCAGTATAATTTATTATTATTCAGCATTAGTATCTTACAATTCATAGACCTATTTTTTTGGGGGGGATACGATGCTCGATATGTAATTGGTGGATAATGAGGTAGTTGAGAGAGAATTTGAGAATAATGATCAACAAGATGTAGGCTTTACCGGACGAAGATGAGTGGGAAGATGTATAAAGGGATCCTTCAGAAATACCATTTTAATTAATTCAGGAATTAAAGTTGATATTTCTCTTGATGCAAGTCCAATAGATTTATTTTTTATTGATTTGGAATGAGGATGTTATGCAACTTACTGTAAACGAGACCAACCGATACGTCTCTACACTCATCAATAATTATAATGCAACAAGAAATTCAAAGATCTCCCGCTGGAAGCTTTTGATATTGAAGAGCTCAAACATTTCTTGGTAAATATTATTTTTATGGAATTGTAAAAATGTTATCTCTTAGACATCATTATAGAAAAATAAATTATGAAATGACCTTTTTCAAAGATAATATGGAATTGAAGAGATTTTAATTAATTTTACAATGCCTGCATTTCTCAGACAATGATGCACAAATAATTCATGAGGACTGTTATGCTGTAGACATTAAAAAATAGTTGCCTCTTTTGTAGTTGGGTCTAGATAATATTAGAATACTTATGACCCTCCTAAAAATATTGCTTTAAATGAGTCAATGTTGCTGTGGCAGCAAAGGTTAAAATTGAGACAGTACATCAAATCAAAAAGCAAAGTATGGTTTAAAGTTTTATGAACTTTGTACACCTGATGGATTTGTGTTCAATTTTCTTATACATACAACTAAAAGTGGTTTTAAAAATTCACACGCAAATCATTCTCAGAACAAAGTTGTCATGCATCTTAACAGAGGTTATCATCTTTTTGTTAATCTTTTTGTTAATTAATTGCTAAGAAGAGAAACCAAAATTACAGGAACACTTTGCAGTATTAGAAAATGGAATCCCAAGACGGTTATTTCATCAAAACTAAAAAAAAAGTCTAGCTATTTTTCAAATACAGGGTTCTGAGGTAGTATCCAAATGGAAAAATAAAAGAGATGTTTTGATGCCCCAGCTCACTAACATGAAATGGTACCAGTCAAAAACAAAAGAGGTCAAGAATGGATAAAACTAATTGAAATAAAAGATTATAACCTAAATAGAGCTGATCAATTAATTTCATATTATACTATCCCAAGAAAAATTCTAAAATGGTTTCGGAAAGGAGCATTCTCTTTACTCGATGTTTTTACTCTATTCTGTACAATCAATGCACAAAACAAAAAATAAATCTGTTATCATTTAAATAAAGTCTCATTTTGAGTTTTCAAAATGCTAAGGTGCAGAACACAAGTATTTCTACTCTGAAACCTAGCAACAATTTTCATTACTTGCAACTTGCAAATCGTTCTGACCAAAAACGAAAGCAATCTTCTCTAAGATGCAATCAAGGCGCACAAATGAATATAAGGAAATAAACTTAATGAATGTGCAATCTGTCCTGGCACGCAAGCATTGTGTGTTCAAAATTGCTTCAATAATTGGCACGACCAATTTAAATGAAAGTTTTAACAAAATAAATGATGTTTTATGTACATATGTATGTATGGTTGAATTTTTTTTAAAATAGGGAATGTCATATGGTAAAAAATGGAATTCTCTTCATTTTTATATTATAATATTGAGAGGAATTATATAATACCTATTGCAATAATGAAATAAAATATGTGTTATTGAAGCATTTTCTTTTCCTAACCAAATAATGAATGAGTGGATATATCTATCATCATACTGGGTCCATGACGGAGATTTCCGTCATGCATAAAAATTCATGCAGATAATCTTAAGTTTATTTATATTAAAGATTGACCAAGACATAATTTGAAAATAACTATTAAAAGTACAGAATTGGGCCTATTGCATGGATGCTTTATCACGAAAATTTCCCCTCTGGGCTACAAACCTGTTAAACACGCCTTTAAATCTTTGCCAGGCCTCCAATTTTAACTAATTCATATTAATTTCAAATTCATTGATTGCCATAACATAATATAAAACTAAAAGGTGAAAAAGGCAAGTAGGAGACACCAAAGTCATCCCAGTCAGAGTATCCCCAAAACTCATAAAGCCACCAGCAAAAGTAATCTACAGCCATTGGAGTACGTTATCAGCAATCAACGACTAGGCTCGTCATATTGAGTTTATAGTACAAGACTCTAAACCTAAAAGTACTAATAAAAACCTGCTATTTTATATATATATATATATATATATATATATATATATATATATATATATATATATATATATATATAATATATATATATATATATATATATATATATATATATATATATATATATATATATATAAAAATAAATATATATATATATATATATATATATATATATATATATATATATATATATATATATATATATATATATATATATATATATATATTATAAATATTCAATGACGTGCAGTAACGTACGTGTAAATGTAGGAAAGAAACCAGCAGCTTAATCCCACCTACCCTCTCTGGCTACCTACTTCTCCGACCTTTTATCACCTGGATCCAACCTGCCCATAAGAAGTGTATAGCTTCGTACGTAATTTTGTTAATACATTTTGTAACCTATATAAACTGAATACTTTGTAATAATTTCTCATTGTAACTCTGAAAGTGGTACTCGATGTATCTAAACGCGTCATTTAAATTTAAGAAAGTGCTAAATTACATTAATTTACTTCTTCCTTTGGCAAAATAACAAACATCAGTCTCCGATAAACTTCGGTACGCTTATCCACAGGTTAAACAATGAGGAAAAGGCGGATATAAGACACATCGAAAAGATTGAAAAAAGAATTATTTATTCGAAACTAGCGGTCGCTTTTAATAAAACATGCTATAATGAAAATATACTGCCTAAATCACACGTATACATATATATATATATATATATATATATATATATATATATATATATATATATATATATATATATATATATATATATATATATATATATATATATATATGCACAAGGAAAAAAACAAAAACGAAAGCGTTTGCCAGACAACCTGGACAAATCATTATCATATTCACTCGCATCACCCCCATGTATCACTCTCTATTCACATCCATCTCATCAAAATTACGCAATACACAATATTATTTATCATCCTATCTTATCGCTCACACATTCACTTCTTTTGCTATCACGATCCTGAACTTCATTCTTTACTTTACACGCAAACTCAGCGTCTCCCTCTGTCACCTATAGATCTCATTTTATCTGCGGCCGACCTTGAAGATGCCTATTACCTCATAAAACGCCAACCAAAGTAGACAACTTGCAAAGAGAAAACCACCCACTCAGCCTCCAGTAGTAACGCTTGTTCGTTCTCGGAAGCCACCAAGGAGGGTACCACCTTTGGACGTTTATCACCATGCTTTTGTTCCCAATGCTTCTACAGCATTGGGAGTACAACGATCGCATTTCTTGACGCACATCTCATGTCACGATGGTTCCGTACAAGTGTACACATATAGCTCGAAATTTGAGAATGGGTCTATTCCCATGCCTTCTCCTCCTTCTTCGAAGTCGGGGAGTACTTCCCAGCGCTGCTTCTGTCCTCTTGGCCAAGTTGGTTGCATTGCACCACTCGGTAACGAAGATTATGCCCCAAGTTAGAGTTGGAGACCAAATTATTGTATAGAGCGACACATAAAGCGAAATGTGTTCCCTCGAGGCAGGAGAATCTCAGCCAGCTCTGGTTCGCAGTATATGTGACACCACTGCTGCTGGAAACTGATTCCATATCGAGATTGTATTCTCCTGAGTCTCTGGACATGTAGGGTTTGCGGTAAATGAGAGCGCTGATGTGGGCGCCGACAGAGTAGATGATTTGGTGAATGGACTAGCATTTCGATCCTATCCACTGCGAATATATAGTAGGAATCAGGTCAGTTCTTTGGGTTAAATAGCAAAGAAGATAGGAGACGGCCGATATGAATCTAAACTTGCGTGTCATTGCTTCACAACTTTTCCCGTGTACTTACCTTTCTCAATGCCTTGAACCTTATTGTGACGATTTCTTAGTCACCCAGGATGCCCGGCACATTCTTGTTGAATGTCTCAGTCTGGAGTAACTTCGCAGGCGCTACCTATTCCGGTACCTCGACGAGCGTGGTCTGCTGACCGGCAATCAGCAGACCCGGGATCGAGTCCCGGCCAGGAATTCAAAACTTTTTTTCCCTGGCGTTATTTATGTCTTCTCGGTAAAGGATCGCCTTCACTGTGCCGCCCTCTGCTCCCTTTGATTCTGGATTCTTCTAATGTCCCTTTCTCTTGCCTTTAAAAAAACCCGGTTTCTTGTCTCATTTGCTCATTCGCGTCCAATTCTTATTCCTCTTGTACTATATATATATATATATATATATATATATATATATATATATATATATATATATATATATATATATATATAGGTATCTCAACATACATATTTCTCTTTTCATCGTGGCTATATTTATTCCTTTTTTCGCAGAGGGCAGTTACACAGCTCTCTTAAAGAGGTTTCGAATGGTTAATATATAGATAGGACTGATTTTACATACATACATTATGTAAGCCGCATAGAGATTAAGTTTACACTGTTCCATTTTTATTTGATAACAAACCTTATATTTGTTTCAGGTGATCAAGATGCTCTTTTTAGTTGTGGCCATTTTCGCACTGTGTTGGGCGCCACTTCAAAGTTATTACATCATCACGGAGATCAAGCCAGAAATTAACGAGTGAGTATCCAGATGCCATCACAAAAGTAACCTGTATCCAACATTCATTTTCTCGTTGCCCAAATGAAGGGCATCTTCCCGTGACTTTCAAACATATCTACACCTTGAAGTTGGGCTCAAAATAAAGAAAAGCTAATAGTTGTTGCACTGCCCCCCCCCCCTTTTACCATCTTAGCCATAGTCATTTATGCGCGAAATGGACAACTTTACTTCACTCACTTTTCAAAGTCACACTTGTTTCACTGTTTCTATATGGTCGAATCACAATTTCCGTAGAACTTACCTCCTGATCTTTCCCTGTCACCCGCACGCATTCACTTTGCTTACCAGCTATGGCCAATAGTTATATTTTATCATATTTCTTTCCTCTTTGTGTCATATGACGCCTACCCTCTCAAAATGTATATACCTCTAAATCCGAATTTCTTTCATTGTCTCCATAGGCACTGCTTTCTAGTCTGGTAACCAGCGTAATCACATCTCCTACAAATTCATATAATCTTTTAAATTCTTCCCTCCATTGATCTTGACTTTTATCTTTCACGCATTATTATCACTCTAATCTCCTTTGTATTTATCCATTATGAGGAGTAACGAAAATGTACGTTGGCAATCATATGACGTAAGAAGCGTTCTATACAGCGAATTCGATGTTGCCGCTAATTTCAATAGGTAATCCCATAAGTAATGTCCGAAATCTGATATCTGTAGTTTCAACAAATTTTACGCTGTTCTAAAATAACCCTATGGCACCGAATTAAGGGTTCGGGGGGTATCGCGAAGTTAAGGTTAGGTTAGGTTTTTGTTAGGAGAGCGATATACATATTAGGAAACTTTCAATAGCATCTTCCCTTTGTCGTTGGCGCTGTAATAAGCGTGAATGCAATTTCAGTGTTGGATTGCGAAAAGAAACTTGGTTAGAAGAATAAAAATTATCTTATGAGACAATCGTTTATTTCATTCATTCACGCATGGTGCAAAGGGTTGGCAACTACTGTTTTTGTATGTTAAAAAGCTTCAAATGTTAACAAAAGCTATAACAGATTGGACAAACTTTCTGAAAGAAGTTTGCGTCAGTTCCTTGCTCAAAAATCTAACCCACAGACTTTAGTCACAATACAACCCTCGAAATCCATAGCCTAACTCAAACCTCACGCTAACCTCGAACGCCTAATTTGTTGCCGGGCCTGTTCCGAAAAGGAAGCGCCAAATGAATTTATACACTTTGGAAATTATCTTGTTTCGAACTAATGCAACTCATTGAATTGCGCGGTCCACCCTTTCAAAGATGGAGGTGTCTACGGGGCATTTAAGGCATATAATGCTTTATTAGTTTATAAAAGCAGAAGCAAGCATAAATATTCATACTGTTTATGGGGAGGATTCTTTAGATGAAAGAAATTTCAAAAGATGGTTTGCAAAGTTTAGAAAGTAATTTCAGCTTAAGAAATGCACCGCGAGAAAGCCGCCTTGTTGAATTTAATGATAATCCGCATTTGTCCGAACTTGATAAAACTAGTGCTGCTACAGTGGAAGAATTAGCGCCTACGATAACTTCAAGCTATTTAACAGGTCATCGATATTTACAGTATCTTAGAAAAGTATCTAATCCTGGAAAGGGGATTTTTCATGATTTGACAAAAAGCAACCGCAAACCACGAGTGGACATTTGCAATTCTCTACACTCTCCTCAACATATCTCGCCTCTTTTTAAATGATTAATAAACGGTGATAAAAAATAGATATTTTATGAAAATTGAAAGTGAAGCAAGCACTGGCATAGAACCTAAAACCAAAACCTAAAAGAGAACTTCATACAAAATGGTTATGCTTACTGTTTAATGGAATTGCGTTGGCGTGGTCCACTTTAAGTTGCTGCCATCCCATGCATCAATTACAGCAGGTACATATTATCAGCAATTATAACGTTCAAACGCTGCTCTGAAGAAAACAAGGCCTTTTTTAGTGAATGGCAAAAGAGTGGTGTTACATCGTAATCATTCGCCGTCGCATACAACAACGATCGCATAAAAAAAAATTGAAGACCTCGGCTGGAAAAAAAACACACACCTTTCTTATTCCTCGGTCTTGGCCCCTGTGAATACCATCAATTTCGCAGCTTGCAAAATCATTTGGACGAACTAGGCCTTTAAAGCCCTGAAGAGGTGGTATCTGACCTTTCTACTTTGTTTTCCTCAAAACCAAAGGAGTTTTATACCAATCGCATTAAGAGGCTCATGGCTGGTTGGAAAGAAGTTATTAATCATGATATAATTTATATTAATAAATAAATTCGAATAAAATCTAAAATTCAGATACCCGATTGAAAGTTCAGGAGAAATAAAGTATGATAAAAATACGTCAACGACTTTTATTGGACATTAAGGTCATATTTAACTCTGCGTTTTCGGAAATTTAACGATGTCGTGGTACGAGTATAGGAAGGACTGAGTGGATGGAGTTCGTACGTATGGGTTGGTTACGTACTTCAAAACTCCGTGATTACGTTTTCTCATTAAGAGTGTAATATATGATTATATTCTGATTATTATTATCATTATTATTACGTTAATCTTTGAGGGTTCCTAGTGCTTTGAGCAGCGTGTCTAGGATTGAATAAAAAATGTTTCTAAGAAAACTAGAACTTTAATTAAAAATATGAACCAATGAAGTTTAACACACTACATACACATAAATGAATAAAACAAATATAAGTGAGGCTTTCTAAATTACATACTTTAATTAATAGTAATGGTTGATCCACAGCTCACTTTAATCTTAAATGAAACTGACCTCAACGAAACATATACCAGGGGTTTAAATACCTTTCGAGATTCCAAGAGAATCGGCTTTGAGTCTGAACCTAGAACTCAATTGTTAAGTCACCTCAAGAATGTTGTTTCCGGGCCGACGCGTGGATCGGCGTCCACATGGTCAGGAGGAATGCTTTACAGCCGCAGAGGACCTCGAAGCGTGAGGCAGATGGAGAGACGCACGCCTTCTGGAGGAAATGATCTCACCACGGGACAGGGAAAGAATGTTTCTTCTACCCTTCGGGTTGCTCTGGGAGTAATTCGCACTGGCGAGCGAGGAGTCAATGCATGAATCCATTGATTCAGGGGAGTGCTTTAGAGAGTCACTTAGGGGTATTCCTCAAGGGCGAGGACTATCTCTGTGTTCTGGGATACACCAGGATAGGGGCTTTCTCTGACGAGAGTTAGTTAAACTTGCTTCTTAAATTAAGTTAATTTAAATTTCGGTGTGATCACCAGGAACTGGCTCGAGGAGGAGCTTCTTTTAAGTTCCTCTCGTTGAGTTGCCGGGCTCTTTGCCGGTCTTCGTTTTCTAGATCTCTCTAACGATCTACCTCTGACAGGCTTCTAAATTCGGTGTGACCACAGGAACTGGCTCCGGATGAGCTTCTTCAACGTCCCTTTTGTTGGTAGCCGGGCCTCTTGCCGGACTTCGTCGCCTTGATGACTAACGTAATCTAACGCGTTTTTCCAAAGTTATTCGATTTTATACTTCGCCACTCCACTGAGGGTAGGGAAAGGAGGGGGAGGGGGGCGTGGACATGCTGCATTAAGTCTCCTCCTCTAACGGTTTTTCTCAGAGCGTCATTCAGCTAGCCCTAAGTGGCCTTCTGTCTTTGGGACGACGCTCCTCTAACTTTGCATATGCGGTGAAATTGAATATCAACTCTTAGGAGAAATCTTGCTGTTTTAACCCATGTTAGGGACACGGGTCCGACCTGAGCTGATTAGTGCATTATGTGGTCTGGGGCGGCCATTCAGCTTCTTTTCGAGACGAGGGGCGAAATGGGAGGAGGTTAAGTGGTCGGGCTATCTTGCCTCCACTGACAGGACGTTGTGGTTAAAGACCAGTGGCTCAATTGTGAGGGTGGGGTATCGATTCCCTTACAAACGACTATATATACTTGTACATCTTCGCCTTTGGCTATATAAATGATATCAAAATTTGGATATATATGTTGCCGTCCCAGAACGCCTGTATTTCTATCGCATCTTCCATAACTTTTGCCAGAGAAAATCCAATGTTTCTAAAATTGGTAAACGATAGCCTACATATATAACGGAGTTCTGTATAAAGGTTATGCAAATTTGGATAAATAAAACGAAAGTTATCAGCAGATAAGCAATTTACTGGGGAAATCTTTAAAGTGTCCAAAATGATCGAACGACAGTAAAAACAAATTTTGATTGTAATATAACGATTAAAGCATCACTGTGAAACATTTGTACAAGTTATAAGTAAAGAATATTTAGTGAGTAGGACTTTATTCTCGATGATGCTTTGACATCTCCTGCTACTGGAACGAACCAACCGTTGACACTTTTGCGAGGTAATCTTGCTCCATTCAACGTGAAGAGTTCTTGAGCTGTTTCTGGATTCCTCGTTTGAGATACATTATGTCCGAGTGTCTACCAAACATGTTCAATAGGATTCATGTCCAGACTCTGTCAAGGCCACTTCATAACAGTAATGTGCTTATTGTCCAGGAAGGTCTTCACCGACTTGGCCGTGTGTCAAGGGGCATTATCCTGCATGACAATTGCAGGCTGGGGTGAGTAGGCCCGAAGATGGGGTAAAGTATGCTATCTCAGCAATTTCTTGTACACTTATGCATTCATTGTAACCCGTAAGCGCGCGCGTGGCCAAGTGTCATCTACGAAATCGCTCCCATATTTCACACTCTTTTATGTGCAATTTACAGACAATCTTCCACTTGCTCTTGGGCGAACGAATTTCTTTCCATCGAATCTGAACAAATTGAACTTAGATTCGTCAATGAAGTGGACTTGACTCCATTGGTCATCCTTAGCGTGTAACGAGCTCATTGGCGAAGGCAAGACGAGCTTTCTTGTTCTTCTGAATGAATAATGGTTTAACTAAGGTTGTGTTTAACCGCAATTTGACAGGCTGCCTGCAGACACTGATAATCTAAATCTTACTAAACGGTTAAAATAGTTTCCCCTATCTTTCCGTTCTGTACATCTCCCATTTTCCTTCTTAAGCTTTCATTGGTACATGTAATATTCTCCTTAGCGTTTTTCTGGGTTGTGTTACCAATCACGCGTCATGTGAGTTTCAATTATTATTATTATTATAATATATATTGTAGGTTTGCTTGGAGGTAAGCTAATCTATGTCCATAGTATAATAGTTATTGTACTCGTAAGCTTGAATTTAGTAGAAGAGTAAGTACTTGAGTGTCAGGCTATTGTCAGTAATGTTAAGTATTGATTTAGTGTTTTTAGTGTTAATTAGGCGTTCAAATCGTTGTTAATTTTATATGTTTGTTATTGCTAAGTCTCTATATTCTTGTTTTATCTTGCATATATTCGTTCTAATCTAACTCTTTACCTGGTTTTTATAAAATTGATATAGTTTTATATATTGTCCTTTTAGGTAGGTCTTTTTTTGTTGATGCCTTCCTTCTCTTTTGAAGATATTTTCTTCCATCTTGTCTCATATTCTATAATTCTTTTATTCTGTTTTCAATTTATTGGTTAAAATATGTGTTGTCAAAACTTAGAATTTTGTCATAATCGGGATTAACTTTGAAGAATGTTTTGTCGTATCCGGTGATTGTCTTAAATCTATTCTACCTAAATATTTCTTCTTCTACCTCTTCTCTTTCCATTGACGTCATGATACTTGGGAACAGGTAATGGGATCCACATTCTCGCCCTTTCCACTATTTGATTGGCTAATTCTTCTCCAATTTCCTCTTTTATTTTCTGACTGCTCTTGCTTTTTTCTTAGTTAACTTATTTAAACGCTTCCTCTAAGTTTCCTTCTGTCTATCCTTCTCATCTTTGTAATGATATATATCACTTTGATTTAGATATATATTTTTCGACTTAGGAAATAACATTTTCCGAAGAAAAAATTATCCTGTTTTTCTGTTTCCTGCGGTATGTTGGATTTATTGCATCATTCTTTCGCGCGCATGAAAGATAAACATTGTATATTCACCACATGTTTACCTCAATTTATCCTTTGTCCTTTGAATTCCCTATTAATTTCTCTTTCTTTCACAGTCACAATCGACCTTGCGAAGCATACTTAAAAGCTTGTCTATTCAGAAGATTTTTTGTTTTCCGCGTAGTCGTGTGGTCTAAGGCTCGGTTTAATTGAGATCAAAGAGGAATTTTTCGAATTAGGAAATAAATTTTTCCGAAGAAAGAAAAAATTATCCTGTTTTTTTGTTTCTTGCGATATGCTGGATATATATATATATATATATATATATATATATATATATATATATATATATATATATATATATATATATATATATATATATATATATATATATATATATATATATATATATATATATGTATAATAAAAAATCTCACAAAGTGACACGTGAGGAAAGAAAAAGAACAATAGACAACTAATAACACACATATGCATCCCTAAAACGATATACACACAACAACGCCATGTATATGAATGGAATATGGTGGGTGAGAAAACCAAAAAAAACCACCAAACATTTTAAAGGATTATCATTAGAGCGAAAATATTTAGGACTAAGAGTTAATCCACAGTCACAACAGAGATACTTGGTGGTGGAGGCAATGCCAATGATATTACACTAATAAATAGCGACCACAGGCTGCATTATGAAGTTATTTCATTTAGTACAAGTTTTTTAAAAACAAGGTCGAGTTTAAATAAGCCAGGCGAAATATTTATATTAGGTAAGATGCCAATTAAGGAACACTCGACAATATATATTTTAGTGAAATCAGCGGAATGATACAGGAATTTTGCAGAATTCCGGGCAATGGGGTGGTTATTTTCAGATAAATGTAAAAATAAAGCGCTGTTTATTTCACCTCTTCTAATATTATACTTATGTTGGTCAATTCTAGTAGATAAAGATTTACCAGTTTGCCCGAAGTAAGGTAAATTACAAATAGAATATTCTATAGAATATACTCCAATTTTTCCCTGTGTTATTGTGGACTTACATTTTATATAAAGTGGATTCATATCTGAAATTTACAGAGATATTAAGTTACTTAAAGATTCGGGTGAGGCAAAAAAATGGTTCAAATTATGGTGGGTTATCAGTTCTATAAAAAGTTCTCTTAGCAAAGTTTAATAAGGTATGCAAAAATTGACGAAGGTAACAAAGTTTTATACCTATTTCAAAGATATTGGACAATTCCTTATCCAAAAATTCTGGACTAAAAGGCGTAATGCGGGCAGAAACATAGAAGTGAATACAGACCGTTTAATTTTAACACTGTGATAAAAATAAAAGTGAATATATGAACTGGAGTTAGACGATTTGCGATAAACAGAGAATTTAAAACCTAATGGCGGCCTATGTAAGAAAAGGTCAAAAAAATGAAGAGTTCCATTTTCTTCTTTTCATTTTCCTGTGGGTTAACTTTCATATATATATATATATATATATATATATATATATATATATATATATATATATATATATATATATATATATATATATATATATAACGAACTATATGGGGGCGGGGGGGTCTTCGTTAAAGCCGATGGTCGTCAAAAGCTATGAAAATAACGAACAAAGTTCGTTCGTTAATCTGTATACGTAAATATGTAGTAGGTTGAGGAATAAGTTATTGCGCTTTTTTTTTTAATGTTGTGTTGATTTAAGTTTTGCTGACGTGATTTGTGCACATATTAAGAAACAATAATAAATAATGAGAGCAAGATTTGCAAAGGTTAGGCTACGTGTCTTAACAGCGTAAATTATTAGGCTTTTGCTTAGGCTACGTCTTGAAGTTGAGTAATAAGTCATTGCAGTGTATTTAAAAGTTGTGTTAATTTAATATTTGTTCTATACCCGCAAAATGGACTGTTAAGTTGAAAGAAAGGCGCATTTTCGACACTTGTTGTTATTAATTTTCAATCGAGACGGGAACAATGCAAACGCAGCCAAAGCTCATCGCGATATTTGTGCTGTGTACGGAGAAAATGCTCTATCAGAAAAGACAGCTCAATGGTGGTTTTCACGTTTCAAAATCGGTCATTTCATTATTAATGGCGAAGAACGTTCTGGTCGCCCCATTAAGTTGGATGAAGATCAATTGAACGACCTTCTTCATGAAAACCCTCGTCAATCGACTAGAGAATTGACTTTACAATTGGCGTGTGATCAGAAAACTGTAGTGAATCACCTTCATTCGATGAGGAAAGTTAAAAAACTCGGTGCATGGGTTCCGCACGCTTTGAACGAAAGCAACATACTTTAACGCTCCACGATTGCCGCAGGTTTGCTTGCTTGTCACAAGGCTACTCGTGAATATATGGACAGATTTCTTTTCCGCATCATCACTGGCGACGAAAAGGGGTGTGTTTATGTCAACATGAACCATCGAAAACAATGGCTTAGCCCCAATAAAAAACCACTTCCGCGATTAAAGCAAGGACTTCATCCACGAAAGATGATGCTGTGTGTGTGGTGGGATTGTGAAGGTATCATTCTTTATGAGCTCTTTGCGAACGATGAGATTGGCAATACAGAACTCTATGTTCAACAAATGTATCCACTCGCCGAAGCTATTCGTGAAAAGCGACCTCATCGACGTTATGGAGTCCTTCTGCAACACGACAATGCTCGTCCTCACATGGCTAATATGACAAAAGACGTCATCCAAACGCTTAATTGGGAAATACTGCCGCATCCTCCTTATTCGCCAAACTTGGCTCCATCGGATTTCCATCTGTTCCGATCGTTCTCCAACAATTTGCGCGACGTTTCGTTCAATACTGATGTGGAATTAAGAACCTGGTTAGACGAATTCTTAGTATCAAAATCCATAGATTTTTATTGTAGATGCATCGAAAAACTAACTGGACGTTGGGAAGAAGTCGTAAATAACAACGGAGACTACATTATTGATTAAATTGCACATTGTTATCAATTAAAAATGAAGTTTTTCTAAAATTGTTAATGTTAATGAATAAATTTGGTAAAACCGCAAGAACTTATTCCTCAACCCAATATATAAAGACCGTATTGCATGGATATGTAATACGTATGTAATTACTAATATTATTAATAAAGTTAAATGGACTACACAACATAGTATTGGGTGGATGTGCTGCGGCGTGGCATGTAACGCTTGCGTGACTGAACACGATGCGATGACCGAAACAACCATCGGATTTAACGAACTTCGGCTCGTTAAACCCGATGGAGTTCGGCCAGGAAATGTGGTTCGTGATATCCGAAACTCGTTATATTAAGGTTCATTATATCGAGCATTTATTTACTAACTATATATATATATATATATATATATATATATATATATATATATATATATATATATATGTATGTGTGTGTGTGTGTGTATGTGTGTGTGTGTCAATAGGTAACAGTCTTTCTTGGATGCAAGTTTTGTTAAACTTTCCAATTTCCTAATTGTCTTCTTTAGTCCATCTTTAGATGTTAGTTAACTTATTCTACGTTCCTCTCTCTTTTTAAGTAAATGCGCTTGGTAAAAACCAAACTTTAATATCTAAGTTTTCGATCTATGCGATCGTCTTCAGAGTGCCTTCAGGTATTCTTTCCTCATTTACCGATGAAGTATGGTGGAATCGGAACCGAATCGAATGAAAACAAAACAAACAAACTTTTTTTTAAAAAGAGAAAGATAGGGACTCCTGGTGATATACAGGAGATCTTTTAATCGGAGAGGAGCTGTTCGTAAATCACTTCTGAGGGGATAGGAGGAGGTACAAATGCTGGTGGCTAAACACCAGCACGTGGTGTTAATAGAGGACTTGTGTTGCTTGGCTGTTATGTACATGAGTGGGTTGACAGAAGGAGAGGCTGGCCCGAGCGGTGCCTGTATTCATGGAAAACACCCGTCCGGAGTGCTGTTAGGTTATGCGCGTATCGGTATGGGTGCGTAATAGTCTCCTGCCTCGGGATAACTAGGTGCCTACGCAACATTGTGAATGAGAATGTGTGTGTATATGGGGTCTCCTACAAGTTACACCAGCTGTCTGGTCAGTCGCATGTGCGTATAGGTGTTTAGCGTAATGAGCCTGTTGTTTGGATGTAGTGTGTAGATTCTTGTGTACTTTGAAGAACGACAGGTGCTCCTCAGAGCGGAGTTCTGGATGCACTACGCTTTACTCTGCCTTGTGTGACTCTCAGCTCGAAGTGTAATTGGTGCGTAGGTTAAGAGAGGTCTAACAAGGGTCTTGCATAAGTGTAACTGTAGTTCTTTGCTGGCAGGGTAAAATTTGCGCACCTACTTGTTTGTAATTCTCGCCCTTGCCTGTACGATTGTTTGGTGTGTGTGAAATCTTAGTAACTTGTCGAATGTAGCCCCTAAGATTTTTCGTGTTGGGTGTTTTAGTGAGTCTCGTTGGGTTTGGATAGTCGATAACTGGTCTCTGAGAATAGATTTGTATGTTGTAAATGTAGTGATCGCTGGCACCAAAGAATTTCACCTGTGTCTTCTGAGGATTCATTGCAATAAGCCACTCATCCTCATACTCTGTCTTAACATCCAGTATCCGTTGTTCAATGCGTGCGATCATGTCCCGTCCGCGTCCCCATACGAGAATTGTCTCGTCGTTGGCATAGGAGCGTGTGTATGTGTGTCTGAAGTCATTTAGTGGGCGTGGAGTGTCGTTAGTGTACATTATGAAGAGTATCGGTTCAAGGACGCTGCTCTGCGGCACTCCTGCTCATAGCGGGAATGGGAGTGATGTTGTGTTGTTGTATTTAATAAGACATCTCCAGTCCGTGAGGTAATGGGAGAGAAGTCTTCTTGTACAGAGAGGCAGCTCTGTATTATCCGCTAGTTTCCAACGGATTCCCTCCTGCTACACTTTGTCGAAGGCCTTCTCCACATCCTTACAGATGGAAAGTGCCTTTTGTAGTGTTTACATTGTTGTGTACTTTGAAGAGCGACAGGCGCTCCTCAGAGCGGAGTTCTGGATCTGCTACGCTTTACTCTGCCTTGCGTGACTCTCAGCTTAAAGTGTAATTGGTGCGTAGGTTAAGAGAGGTCTAACAAGGGTCTTGTATAAGTGTAACTGTAGTTCTATGCTGGCAGGGTAAAATTTGCGCACCTTCTTGTTTGTTATTCTCGCCCTTGCCTGTACGATTGTTTGGTGTGTGTGAAATCTTAGTAACTTGTCGAATGTAGCCCCTAAGATTTTTCTGTTGGGTGTGTAAGTGAGTCTCGTTGGGTTTGGATAGTCGATAACTGGTCTCTGAGAATAGATTTGTATGTTGTGAATGTAGTGATCGCTGGCACCAAAGAATTTCACCTGTGTCTTCTGAGGATTCATGGCAATAAGCCACTCTTCCTTATACTCTGTCTTAACATCCAGTATCCGTTGTTCAAGGCGTGCGATCATGTCCCGTCCGTGTCCCCATGCGAGAATTGTCTCGTCGTTGGCATAGGAGCGTGTGTAAGTGTGTCTGCAGTCATTTAGTTGGCGTGGAGTGTCGTTAGTGTACATTATGTAGAGTATCGGTTCAAGGACGCTGCCCTGTGGCACTCCTGCTCTCGGCGGGAATGGGTGTTATGTTGTGTTGTTGTATTTATTAAGACATCTCCAGTCCGTGAGGTAATGGGAGATAAGTCTTCTTGTACAGAGAGGCAGCTCTGTATTATCCGCTAGTTTCCAACGGATTCCCTCCTGTTACACTTTGTCGAAGGCCTTCTCCACATCCTTACAGATGGAAAGTGCCTTTTGTAGTGTGTACATTCTTGTGTACTTTGAAGAGCGACAGGCGCTCATCAGAGCGGAGTTCTGGATGCGCTACGCTTTACTCTGCCTTGTGTGTCTCTCAGCTTGAAGTTTAATTGGTGCGTAGGTAAAGAGAGGTGTAACAAGAGTCTTGTATAAGTGTAACTGTAGTTCTTTGCTGGCAGGGTAAGATTTACGCACCTTCTTGTTTGTTATTCTCACCCTTGCATGTACGATTGTTTGGTGTGTGTGAAATCTTAAAAACTTGTCGAATGTAGCCCCTAAGATTTTTCGTGTTGGGTGTTTAAGTGAGTCTCGTTGGGTTTGGATAGTCGATAATTGGTCTGTGAGAATAGATTTGTATGTTGTGAATGTAGTGATCGCTGGCACCAAAGAATTTCACCTGTGTTTTCTAAGGATTCATGGCAATAAGCCACTCGTCCTTATACTCTGTCTTAACATCCAGTATCCGTTCCGTTATTCAAGGCGTGCGATCATGTCCCGTCCGCGTCCCCATACGAGAATTGTCTCGTCGTTGGCATAGGAGCGTGTGTATGTGTGTCTGAAGTCATTTAGTGGGCGTGGAGTGTCGTTAGTGTACATTATGAAGAGTATCGGTTCAAGGACGCTGCTCCTTGGCACTCCTGCTCGTGGCGGGAATGGGAGTGATGTTGTGTTGTTGTATTTAATAAGACATCTCCAGTCCGTGAGGTAATGGGAGAGAAGTTTTCTTGTACAGAGAGGCAGCTCTGTATTATCCGCTAGTTTCCAACGGATCCCCTCCTGCTACACTTTGTCGAAGGCCTTCTCCACATCCTTACAGATGGAAAGTGCCTTTTGTAGTGTGTACATTCTTGTGTACTTTGAAGAGCGACAGGCGCTCCTCAGAGAAGAGTTCTGGATGCGCTACGCTTTACTCTGCCTTGTGTGACTCTCAGCTCGAAGTTTAATTGGTGCGTAGGTAAAGAGAGGTCTAAAAAGGGTCTTGTATAAGTGTAACTGTAGTTCTTTGCTGGCAGGGTAAGATTTGCGCACCTTCTTGTTTGTTATTCTCACCCTTGCCTGTACGATTGTTTGGTGTGTGTGAAATCTTAGAAACTTGTCGAATGTAGCCCCTAAGATTTTTTGTGTTGGGTGTGTAAGTGAGTCTCGTTGGGTTTGGACAGTCGATAACTGGTCTCTGAGAATAGATTTGTATGTTGTGAATGTAGTGATCGCTGGCACCAAAGAATTTCACCTGTGTCTTCTAAGGATTCATGGCAATAAGCCACTCGTCCTCATACTCTGTCTTAACATCCAGTATCCGTTGTTCAATGCGTGCGATCATGTCCCGTCCGCGTCCCCATACGAGAATTGTCTCGTCGTTGGCATAGGAGCGTGTGTATGTGTGTCTGCAGTCATTTAATGTGCGTGGAGTGTCGTGAGTGTATATTATGAAGAGAATCGGTTCAAGGACGCTGCTCTGTAGCACTCCTGCTCGTGGCGGGAATGGGAGTGATGTGGTGTTGTTGTATTTAATAAGACATCTCCAGTCCGTGAGGTAATGTGAGAGAAGTTTTCTTGTACAGAGAGGCAGCTCTGTATTATCCGCTAGTTTCCAACGGATTCCCTCCTGCTACACTTTGTCGAAGGCCTTCTCCACATCCTTACAGATGGAAAGTGCCTTTTGTAGTGTGTACATTCTTGTGTACTTTGAAGAGCGACAAGCGCTCCTCAGAGTGGAGTTCTGGATGCGCTACGCTCTACTCTACCTTGTGTGACTCTCAGCTCGAAGTGTAATTGGTGCATAGGTTAAGAGAGGTCTAACAAGGGTCTTGTATAAGTGTAACTGTAGTTCTTTGCTGGCAGGGTAAGATTTGCGCACCTTCTTGTTTGTTATTCTCACCCTTGCCTGTACGATTGTTTGGTGTGTGTGAAATCTTAGAAACTTGTCGAATGTAGCCCATAAGATTTTTCGTGTTGGGTGTGTAGGTGAGTCTCGTTGGGTTTGGATAGTCGATAACTGGTCTGTGAGAATAGATTTGTATGTTGTGAATGTAGTGATCGCTGGCTCTAAAGAATTTCACCTGTTTCTTCTGAGGATTCATGGCAATAAGCCACTCGTTCTTATACTCTGTCTTAACAATCCAGTATCCCATGTTCAATGCGTGCGATCATGTCCCGTCCGCGTCCCCATACGAGAATTGTCTCGTCGTTGGCATAGGAGCGTGTGTATGTGTGTCTGCAGTCATTTAGTTGGCGTGGAGTGTCTTTGGTGTACATTATGAAGCGTATCGGTTCAAGGACGCTGCTCTGTAACACTTCTGCTCGTGGCGAGAATGGGAGTGATGTTGTGTTGTTGTATTTAATAAGACATCTCCAGTCCGTGAGGTAATGGGAGAGAAGTCTTTTTGTACAGAGAGGCAGCTCTGTATTATCCGCTAGTTTCCAACGGATTCCCTCCTGCTACACTTTGTCAAAGGCTTTCTCCACATCCTTACAGATGGAAAGTGCCTTTTGTAGTGTGTACATTTTTGTGTACTTTGAAGAGCGACAGGCGCTCCTCAGAGCGGAGTTCTGGATGCGCTACGCTTTACTCTACCTTGTGTGACTCTCAGCTCGAAGTGTAATTAGTGCGTAGGTTAAGAGAGGTCTAACAAGGGTTTTGTATAAGTGTAACTGTAGTTCTTTGCTGGCCGGGTAAAATTTGCGCACCTTCTTGTTTGTTATTCTCACCCTTGCCTGTACGATTGTTTGGTGTGTGTGAAATCTTAGTAACTTGTCGAATGTAGCCCTTAAGATTTTTCGTGTTGGGTGTGTAAGTGAGTCTCGTTTGGTTTGGATAGTCGATAACTGGTCTGTGAGAATAGATTTGTATGTTGTGAATGTAGTGATCGCTGGCACCAAAGAATTTCACCTGTGTCTTCTGAGGATTCATGGCAATAAGCCACTCGTCCTTATACTGTCTTAATATCCAGTATCCGTTGTTCAAGGCGAGCGATCTTGTCCCGTCCGCGTCCCCATACGAGAATTGTCTCGTCGTTGGCATAGGAGCGTGTGTATGTGTGTCTGCAGTAATTTAGTGGGCGTGGAGTGTCGTTAGTGTACATTATGAAGAGTATCGGTTCAAGGACGCTGCTCTGTGGCACTCCTGCTCATGGCGGGAATGGGAGTGATGTTGTGTTGTTGTATTTAATAAGACATCTCTAGTCCGTGAGGTAATGGGAGAAAAGTCTTCTTGTACAGAGAGGCAGCTCTGTATTATCCGCTAGTTTCCAACGGATTCCCTCCTGCTACACTTTGTCGAAGGCCTTCTCCACATCCTTACAGATGGAAAGTGCCTTTTGTAGTGTGTACATTCATGTGTACTTTGAAGAGCGACAGGCGCTCCTCAGAGCGGAGTTCTGGATGCGCTACGCTTTACTCTGCCTTGTGTGACTCTCAGCTCGAAGTGTAATTGGTGCGTAGGTTAAGAGAGGTCTAACAAGTGTCTTGTATAAGTGTAACTGTAGTTCTTTGCTGGCAGGGTAAAATTTGCGCACCTTCTTGTTTGTTATTCTCGCCCTTGACTGTGCGATTGTTTGGTGTGTGTGAAATCTTAGTAACTTGTCGAATGCAGCCCCTAAGATTTTTTTCTGTTGGGTGTGTAAGTGAGTCTCGTTGGGTTTGGATAGTCGATAACTGGTCTCTGAGAATAGATTTGTATGTTGTGAATGTAGTGATCGCTGGCACCAAAGAATTTCACCTGTGTCTTCTGAGGATTCATGGCAATAAGCCACTCTTCCTCATACTCTGTCTTAACATCCAGTATCCGTTGTTCAAGGCGTGCGATCATGTCCCGTCCGCGTCCCCATACGAGAATTGTCTCGTCGTTGGCATAGGAGCGTGTGTATGTGTGTCTGCAGTCATTTAGTGGGCGTGGAGTGTCGTTAGTGTACATTATGAAGAGTATTGGTTCAAGGACGTTGCCCTGTGGCACTCCTGCTCGTGGCGGGAATGGGAGTGATGTTGTGTTGTTGTATTTAATAAGACATCTCCAGTCCGTGAGGTAATAGGAGAGAAGTCTTCTTGAACAGAGAGGTAGCTCTGTATTATCCGCTAGTTTCCAACGGATTCCCTCCTGCTACACTTTGTCGAAGGCCTTCTCCACATCCTTACAGATGGAAAGTGCCTTTTGTCTTTTTTGACGTGCTCTCTGGATGACATCGTGAACTATGGTAACAACCGCCTGAGTGGACCGTCCCCTCCTAAAGCCATACTGGTAGGGGGGGAACCAGTCCGTATCATGAAAGAAGGTGCAGAAGGCCGTTTACCATTCCCTCGAGTATCTTTTTTAAGTGATCCAACAGATCAATAGGCCTGTAGTTGTTTAGTTTTGTGGGGGTCTTTGTTTTTCTTGAGGAGTGGGATGTTGTGTGAGGTTTTGAATGCAAGTGGAAAGTGACCGTTTGCAAGTGAGGCATTGTAAAGGTATGTCAGTGTGGGGTAGATTGTTTCGAGGAGGTGGTGTATTAAGATGGCTGGTATGCCGGAATGGCCAGGGGCGCATTTTGGTGTCGATTTTATGTAATATTTTGTTTCCTCGACGGTGATGGGATTGGTGAGTGTCTCTGTGCTGTCGAGCACATCTAATTGTATCAGGAGGGCGGGTTCTAGCTCAGTAGCGTAAAGTCGGCACCACTTCTGTACTTCCTGGAAATGTTTTTGTGTATCTGGCTTTGGAGGGTTGTGTGTGTGTACCGTATTCCACTGGGACCTGAAGACGTTGAAGATGTCGCTAGTTTCGGTGATTGTTTGGTTGTTACTGGTAAGGGTGATTGGCTTATGTGTCTGCAAGCCGAGCATACCCCATATGTTCCACCAGAAGAAGGAAGGGTCAGCACTGCGGGCATCCTCCGCAATACGGATATCTCGCGCCACTGACGGTTCCGGTCCTCCTGCACGCAACGGAGGTTACGAGCGAGTAGTAGAGTAATGTTTTGTTGTCATATGCCTCCGGTATAGTGAGTGTCATATTATGTGATGAGGGTTGGAGTTTGTATGGAGAATTTAAAGTGTTTAATGGGTGTGTATGTTTTTTGTGGTGTGTTTGCCTCTCCTGAGCTGTTTTTATTGTGTCCATTAGTGTCGCCCAATGTAAGTCTGTGGTTAGAGTTTGTGTTGTTTAGGTTAAGGCTGAGGTGTGTTGTCCGTTATGTCTCTGCCATACTCCGCCCAGTTCGTGTTTTTGTTGTTGAAAAGGGGGGATGTGGGTATGAGTATGTGTGATGACGATATCATCACGCATGTTAATGGATGTTAAATGGGAGCCTGTGCAATGTGGGTATAGGAGCGTGTGGAATGGTCATTGCAACGAGGAGACGAGGTGCACCTACGGGAACCGAAGAATGTGGGGAAGGCCGGACCGATGTGCTCGCAGCACAATCAATACAAAGCACCGGCCAGGTACCTTCCTGCTTCATTCGTGGTGTTGGATAGTAGTGTGGGTTGGTGAGCGTCCAGGTCCCCTACAAAAATTAGTGGTAGTTTATGGTTGGAGATTGTCTGGAGTGGGATGTCTCTATTTAGTTGTAATCGTGGAGGTCGGTTGTGAGTGACCACAATGATGGGGTCAGAGCTCGTTCGATTCTTGCAGGCTAGGAAGTTGCTATCTTGTGTGTTTATGAGGGAATGTAGTATGGACCGCTTGACAAGGATAGCTGAGCCAAGCTGCGGCGCTTGAGGTGGCAAGTATGTGTGCTAGGCTGTGCTTCGGAGCCTGTTGGAGGAGGGTGCAAACTGGTGGACTTCAGCAGTATTATGTCAGGTTTTTGTGTGTTCAGCACCCAGTTGGCTACCACGTGACAAAATGCCGTGGCAACTGCGCACGTTTATCTGTACTACACTTAGACTTATGGTCTGGAGCGCAGCGATCGATGTGCAGCCGCCCTCCTCTCGGCCTGCTCTTGGGACGTGAGGGCAGGGGTGGGGGCTGGGGGCTTCTATAGTACTTGTGCCAAGGGGAGTAAGATTATTGCCAGTGTAGCGGGCATCGGAAAAAGTGGGGGTAGATGTTGTGATTGTGAATTCATTAGAGGAGAAGAGGACAGTTGTAGGCGTGGCTTTGGGAGTAGTTGAATGCTTGGAGTCAGGATATTTTAGGATTTTGACATCGGATGTCTATAGACAAGGGAGAGAGAGGGATAGTTGGGATAGAAGGCCAAGAGGGGGCAAGGGGGGAATAAATAAAGGTAGTAGAGATCGAAGGTGGAGTGAGTAAAGGCGTTGGAAGAGTAGGGAGGGCGAGGAGAGGAGGGCGAGTGGTGGTGGCGGAGGGTCGTGTTGTGGTAAGTAAGAGCTGTGAGATCGTTGAGTGTCTGGTGAATCGTGTATATGACTCTAGGTGTGGGAAATAGTGCTAGTTACTACTATTGTCCTTTTGGAGCATGACAAATAGTTTTTCGGAGACGACTATCTGCTCTAGGCAGGTTAAGGCAAACGGCTCATTAATGTATTTGGCGTATAGTCGGGGGTCCCCCCTTGACAGCTGGTTTGCCAGTGTGGAGATCACAGCGGCCAGGTGTGATGGTGGCCGGTGTTGTGGGTTGTCATTGATGTGTGTGTGTGTTTGTGTGTGTGTAGGCGCTGTGATGAGGATTGGGGAAGCTGTGGTATTGAGGGTAGAGTACCTGGGTAGGTGTGGGTGCTGAGGATGCCCTAGTTGCTGCGACGTAGGATTTCGTGAGTGGAGGGGAAGGGCAGGGGCGGGGGCAGAGTGAGTGTGTGTGGTAGTGGTGTTTTTGTGTAGACGCCGTATAGCTGAGACGGGGTCTGCCCGTGCCTCCGAGAGGTAGGGGGACTTACGGATGACAGGGACGTGGTCTCCGCGGCAATTTAGGCATTTTGTGTCTATGGAAGTGCAACGGGAATAATAGTGACCGATTACGCAGCATTTGGAGCAACCGGGTCCGCTTGACGAGTATTAGTCTCATGACCGGTCTTGTAACAGCGCCGGAACTGCTGGATTTTAATGTTCAGCTTTGTTTCTATGTTGTGTGCATGTGTGAGGGTGCCACAGACCTTTACTCCTTGGTCTAGTAGTGTGTTTTATGTGTGTGCGTTGGCTAATGTAATGACCGCTCACTGTTTAGTACGGTTGAAGTAGAAGTCTTGGATTACTTCTTCGCCGTATTCAAGCCTGAGGTTGGTCAGTATGTCTTGGGTAGAGGAAGCCAGCCACAGGGGGTTGGTACCTTTTCGTTACCTCGTCCGGTAGTGTTGTGTGGTGGTCTGGCTGGTTTAGTGAGTCTTTAGTCTGTTGGTGAATTTGAGTGCGTCTTCAGGTGATCTGAAGACGAGTATTTTCCCGGTGTGTGGCTGTAAAATATTTGTCATGGGTGTGTCATGACTGTTTGCTAATTGAAGTATGTTTTGAGGTGTGAGTGTGCATGTACTGTTGGTGTTATGAGTCAACTTTAGTCTGGAGCCCATGACTAGAGTTGTGGTTTACGGCTTTAGCGGTGGGAGAGTCCCTTATCCCGCCGTACTCGCTTGCGAGGATACCTGTGAATAATGGAGAATATTTTGTGTGTGATGTGTGTTTTGAGGATTTTACTTTTCTTAACTTTTCTTATCTTGAATGGGATTCCATATCCCACCGATGACCACCCCATGATCATGCCTCAGGATGTGATGATTTATGAAATGATATGAGTGTGTACCTATATGGGATCCTCAGAGGGCGTAAAAACATGGCGGACTTGATGATGACTGGAGCCCGAATCAACTGACTCCAGTCGGGGTGTCGCCCTCTCTATTGGGTTTTGGTTATTTCTCGGTTACATCCGGCATAACACAGATACGGTAGTGACTCTGGCAGGTACCGCAGGGTAGGGTGTTAATCCTCCCCGTGTTCGTAACAGAGTCCTAGTCCAGGTTGTTCCTTCCTTTGGGTTCCGCAGTGAGATAAGCCTCAAACCTCCTTTCCCCAAAGTTCTCACTTATGCCCTTTCTAAGTAGAATGGCATAGTCGTGACGGAACTGTGTGTGCAATTTACGTTCACGGAGCAAAATTATGGTGGGGTAGGAAGTGGGAAGGGAGGGGTGTAGCAAATCATAACATTGACAATTTGTAGGGAAATAAAGATATTTTTATTTAGGGGGTGGGGGAAAGGGGTTCGCCTGGGAGATCTATTGCCAGCTGGCTATCCAGTCTGCCTAAAGGTCAGAGCGATACCTTTAAACTAATTTGCGGCTATAAACGTTCTTTCTGCCTTCGATTCGCTTGCCTCCTCATCCGAGGTAAGGAGATGAATAAGATGAATGCTTAGGAAAAGTGGATTCCCCGAGATCAAAGCGAGGAATAGATGAAAAGAATGATTGATTGATTGTGAGGTGAAGTGGTGAGTATGTGAGTGTGAGAGATAGTGGTGTACAAGAATAGTGGGGTTGGGAATAGTGGTGAAAGGAAGGTAATATTAGAGTTGCAAGAATTGCAAAGTTGCCTGAAGATCAGGCCAATCTCTTTCATGTTGGTATCTTTGATGTTTTGTTTGTTGTTTTAATGTAATTTCATATATTTACATGTACAAATATACATGCAAATATATGTATAAGTTTGGCATTCAAGCCTTTTAATTCGTTTATTTGTATTCTCTTTTATGTTCTTAACGTATTCTTGGTTAAGTGTTTGCTTAATGTTGTTAAGGGGTTTTTCTTACGTTTCTATGTTTTTTGAGTAACTTGTTAGTTTTATTTTCATCGTACTACTTTGTGTTGGTGTGATTGTTTTGTTGTCGTTTCTTATGTTTGTTTGTTGTATTCTTGATACTTACGTACTATCTTCTTGTTATTTTTCTTATTCTTGTCTCCTTTTGTTTATTTTGGAAGTCTTCTTGGATTCAGATTATCTTGTTCGGGTTTATAATCTAATTCAGTTAGTTATTTTCATTGCCGGTTGTCATTTTGGTCGAGATTTGATTCGTCCATAACCCTATATTTTAAGAACGAGATTTTTTGAAGGTGTTTGAATAAGATTTTTTCTTTTAGTTCGGTTGTCACCTAAGTATATTTAATTTTTTTATCAAAGTTATTTCTAATAATTCCTTTATAAGAAGAAGAAGAACTACAGAACTACAGAACTACAGAATCTAGGACCAGCAAAGACCCTAAGGTCCGCTCGAGGCTAGTCCGCTACACTAAATCAAAAACTACGATACACCCTTATCTACGAGTGTATCTCTAACATGCTATTTTTTTTTTTTTTTAATACTATCTACTGTACACACTTATCTACATGTGTACATTATCGTGCAATTTTAACTAATCAAACTAGGGGTCGGGGGAGATAGAAAGTTTTTCTTCTCATCTTCCGCAGCCACTCGACTGCTAGTGGTGAAAAGCTAATTTAGGGATAGAGACTACTTATAGGATAGGCGGAAAAGAAATGGGACATCTAAGCTACACATGCAGAGAATCGCCGGCATCATTTTTAGTCATCATAATTTCATATCCTTAAACCTCCGCTCCCAACTCTCTCTCTGCAAGGACGTTTAAATTCACAGCGCTCAACTACGTTATATTTAAACTATTCAAATGCACGTCGAGACGATTTTTGAACATATTAACCGAAGTGCTATCTACTACGTGGGTGGGCAGCCGATTCCAATTTTGAGTAACTTTAAATGTAAAATAGTTTTGGGCTATACTAGTGTTAAAACGCTTGTTCACTAATTTTAACCCGTGCTGACGAGTATTTCCCCTATGATCCAGTTCGAACAGATTGCGAAAGTCAACGTTTGAGAAACCCTTTAGTATTTTAAATACTTCTATTAGCTGGCCACGTAATCTTCTGCGTTCTAGCGATGGCAAATCTAAAGCCCTGAGCCTTTCCTCGTATGATCTATTCCTCAGCTCTGGAATTAATTTCGTAGCCCTACGCTGCACTCTTTCTAATTGCGCGATATCTTTCATTAAATATGGAGCCCAAAATTGAACAGCGTATTCGATAAGTGGCCGCACAAGGGATTTATATAAAGGTAAAATTACATCCTTAGATTTGAAGGTGAAATTACGCGCGATATAACCCAAAACGCGATTTGCTTTTTTACACGCATCCGCGCATTGCTTCGAGAATTTAAAATCGTCTGAGACTAATACTCCCAAGTCTTTTTCTAATTTAACCGCGTCGAGGACTTGGCCTTTCATGGTATATTCTACTCTTAAATTATGGCAACCCAAGTGCATTACCTTGCATTTGCTTAAATTAAATTCCATTTGCCACTTGTCCGCCCAATTGGCAATCGAGTTTAGGTCCCCCTGCAATTTATCGACATCCGATCTTACATAGGCACGATTGCCCAGCTTCGTGTCGTCCGCAAATTTCGAAATCCGACTAAGTATGCCTTTATCTAAATCGTTAATATAAATTAAAAACAATAAAGGGCCTAAAACAGAGCCCTGCGGTACCCCACTACTAACGCTGGCCCAATCTGAACATTCCCCATTTATTACCACCCGCTGCGAGCGATCTTTCAGCCAATTTCTAATCCAGTTTAAAATCTTACCAGTCACCCCAATCGCTTTAACTTTCATTAATAACCTTTGGTGGGGGACGGTGTCGAACGCCTTTTTAAAGTCTAAATATATTACGTCTACAGCTTTGCTTTCATCGTACACGCAAATCATTTTGTGGAAGAATTCGAGCAAGTTAGTCAAGCACGATCTCGCACGCCTAAATCCATGTTGGGTATCGTTAATCAGCTTATTTGCCTCGAGGTGGCTCACTATTCTATCTTTAATTACAGATTCTAAAAGCTTTTTAACTACCGAAGTTAGACTAATAGGCCGAAAATTCGTTGCTTCAAATCTATTCCCCTTCTTAAATATAGGTGTAACGTTTGCTCGCTTGAAATCCAACGGAACTACGCCATCCTCTAATGAGCGATTGAAAATTTCACGCAATGGCTTAACGAGTTCATTTTGAAGCTCCTTTAAAGAAGAAGAAGAAGAAGAAGAAGAAGAAGAAGAAGAAGAATAAGAAGAAGAAGAAGAAGAAGAAGAAGAAGAAGAACTACAGAACTACAGAACTACAGAACTACAGAATCTAGGACCAACAAAGACCCTAAGGTCCGCTCGAGGCTAGTCCGCTACACTACATCCGAAACTACGATACACACTTATCTACGAGTGTATCTCTAACATGCTATATTTTTTTTTTTTTAAATATATAATCTACTGTACACACTTATCTACATGTGTACAATGTCAGGCATATTAACTACTTCAACCTAGGGGGGGGTGATAGAAAGTTTTTCTTCTCAACTTCCGCAGCCCTCGACTGCTAGTGGTGAAAATCTAGTTATAGGATAGGCGGAAAAGAAAATGGATATCTAAACTACACATGCAAGAGAAATCGCTGGCATCATTTTTAGTCATCATTTTTGCTCGTTGTTCCTCCGCTCCAAACTCCTTTTGCAAAGACGTTATTATTTACTGTGCTCAGACTACGTTATATTTATACTATTTAAGTGCGCGTCGAGACGGTTTTTAAACATATTTACCGACCTACTATCCACTACGTGGGTGGGTAGCCTATTCCAAATTTGAGTAATTTTAAACGTAAAATAGTTTTGGGCTATACTAGTGTTAAATCGCTTGTTCACTAATTTTAATCCGTGTTGCCGAGTATTTCCCCTATGATCCAATTCGAACAAATTCCTATAATCAACGTTTGAAAATCCTTTCAATATTTTAAATACTTCAATTAGCTGGCCACGTAATCTTCTGCCTTCGAGAGATGGCAAATCTAATGCCCTGAGTCTTTCCTCATAGGGCCTGTTTCTCAGCTCAGGAATTAATTTTGTAGCCCTACGCTGCACTCTTTCTAATTGCGCGATATCTTTGTTTAAGTATGGAGCCCAAAATTGAACCGCATATTCGAGCAGTGGACGCACAAGTGATTTATACAATGGTAAAATTATCTCTTTGGATTTGAACGTGAAATTACGCGCGATATAACCCAGCACACGATTTGCTTTTTTACATGCATCCGCGCATTGTTTCGTGACTTTGAAGTCATCCGAGACTAAAACTCCCAGGTCTTTTTCCAATTTAACTACGTCGAGGACCTGGCCTTTCATGGTATACTCTACCCTCAAATTATGGCAACCCAAATGCATCACCTTACATTTACTTAAATTAAACTGCATTTGCCACTTATCCGCCCATCTGACAATCAAGTTTAGGTCCTTTTGTAATTTTTCTACATCCGATCTTACATAGGCACGGTTGCCCAGCTTCGTGTCGTCAGCAAATTTAGAAATCGTACTAAATACGCCATTATCCAAATCGTTTATATATATTAGAAACAATAATGGGCCAAGAACGGAGCCTTGTGGCACTCCACTACTGACGTTGACCCAATCTGAACATTCACCATTTATAACTACTCGCTGCGAACGATCCTTCAGCCAATTTCTAATCCAATTTAATATCTTACCCTTCACACCGACTGCTTTAACTTTCATTAATAATCTCTCGTGCGGAACGGTGTCAAACGCCTTTTTAAAGTCTAGATAGATTACATCTACAGCTTTGCTTTCGTCGTAAACGCAAATCATTTTATGGAAGAATTCGAGCAAATTTGTCAAGCACGATCTCGCCCGCCTAAACCCATGTTGGGAATCTTTAATCAGATTATTTACCTCGAGGTGGCACACTATTCTATCTCTAATTACCGATTCTAAAAGCTTTCCAACTACCGAAGTTAGACTAATAGGACGAAAATTCGTTGCTTCGTATCTATTCCCATTCTTAAATATTGGTGTAACGTTTGCACGCTTGAAGTCTACAGGGACTACGCCATCTTCTAATGAGCGATTGAAAATTGCACGCAACGGCTTCGCAAGCTCATTCTTAAGTTCCTTTAAATGAGTGGGGTAAACGCCATCGGGCCCGGGTGATTTCGACTTTTTCATCAGGTTAATATATTTAAGAATTTCCACTTCATTAACCGTTATATCGGATATGCAAATATCACTATTATCTACTTCTTCAACTAACGATCCTAATTGGGACGAATCTTCAATAGTAAAGACGCTTGTGAAATGTTCATTTAAAATTTTAGACATTTCCGCCGGAAATTCCGTCAAACGACCATCTTTGTCTTTAATCGGCCCTATTGAACCTTTTAAGGGTTTCCTACTGTTTACATAGCCGTAAAACCGTTTCGGTTCCTTCTTTGAATCCTTCGCCAGTTTTATTTCATATTTCCGCTTCGCATCTCTAACCGCCCGTTTAACTTCTCTTCGAGAATCTATGTAATTTTGCCGACTTATAAATGACTCGTTGTTCTTATGTATTTGAAATTTTCTATTTCGGTCCTTAATTAAGCTTAATATTAGTGGGCTAACCCACGGCGCTCTCATCGACTTCCCGCTCTTACGGCGCACATACTTTACTAAGTCGAAATTTACACTAAGGAGTGTACGCCGAAGCTCAGTGTACATTTCTCCTACCGACCTATTCTCGAAGCGCATTCCCCAGTCTACATCCTTAACCCTTTCGCGAAAAGTATCAAAATCACAGCTACCAAAACGTGGCATGAGCTGTGTACTAATTTTTACATCTACACACGTGTTAACCACGAATCTAATCGCATTATGGTCACTCGAGGCTAAATGCTCTCCTACACAAACATTTTCTACCAGTGACTCGTCAGTCGCCATGATTAAATCGAGGATATTATTATCACGAGTTGGTTCCTCCACTTTTTGAACGAGAAAATTCTTCAGAATAAAGTTTAGTAGTCTCTCCCCAGCTTTATTTGACGTTAGGTTACTATAATTAACGTTTGGATAGTTAAAATCGCCGCAGACTAATGTGGTTCCTTTTCTAACCCAAGATGAAAGCATATCAAAGAGTGCAGCATCTTCTCTTTCTATTTGCGATGGAGGACGATATATGACGGCTAAATTAATTTTATATTTTGCATTACAACATAATTGGATTAATAAGGCCTCACTTCTCATATCTGCCGTAGACGAGTCGATCGTTATAGCGTTTAAGTCATCTTTTATATACACTAATACGCCCCCTCCTCCACCAGTTTGTCTATTTGTATAATGAATTTTATAACCTGGTATATCAAATTCGCAAACACTGATCCCCGAATGTGTATCTATCCAAGTCTCGCTTAAGAATACGAGATCGTAGTCTCCCTCTAGAATTACGGCTTTTATTTCGGCAAGTTTATTTTTTAAGCTACGAACATTTGAATATATACATTTCAATTTGCGCTTTAGGTGGACTCCTCTATCACACGCGAATCTGTTCCGTTTCCCTGCTCCCCAATACTCATTGCCCCTTCAAGCGAGGAACGGTCTGCGCATGGGCATCACGTGGCCCCGCAACTCTCCTACTTAATATGCTACGTACTGACTGGTCTAAAATCCTACCCAGCCGACTGTTTCCCACATCGCTTAAATGAATTCCGTCCGTTTGATAAAGTGAAGGTTGGTCTTGGAATTTATCCCAAACGTTAAAGAAGCTAACTCCAGTATCGCGACACAAGCGCTTAAGGCACTCGTTTAAGAAGAAGAAGAAGAAGAAAAAGAAGGAGAAGAAGAAGAAGAAGAAGAAGAAGAAGAAGAAGAAGAAGAAGAAGAAGAAGAAGAAAAGGGTGTTCAGGGTGTTAAAATAAAGAGTCTATAAAGGGGATTAAAAAAGGCGGTTAAGATTAGCAAATAAGGCCGTAGGCCACACCCCGCAGGGGTGCCTGTGTAACCAAGCTCTTCCTGTTATATTAGAGAACAGCGGCTTGTATTCTTATGCATAAAATGGGACAACTTTGTTTCCAAGCTTGCTGGCGCTGCTTGAGAATCTTGCATGGAATGGATTCCGTTGATTTTCTTCTAGGAGTGCTTTGATCTCTTCGGTGGTATTGGATGTTATCTTTCTCATTCATAGCTCCTACTGTTGCTTTTAATAGAGAATTGAGTGGAGAGATCTCTACCGCTCTATGTAGGTTTTCTATTTTCTTCCTTTCTCTTCTGCGTGTGTTTGTGATGATTTGACTTATATCGTCGGCGAATTGAATGTTTAGATTCCAGGAGTTGACGGGCTCGAAGATATCGGCTGTATATATCGAGTACAGGGTTGGAGAGAGGCACCCGCCTTGGGGCAATCCTGCCCGCAGCGGAAAGGGAGGCACTTCCGTGTTACCTATACTCATATATGCTGATCTCTCCATGACGTAGTCTCAGAGGATCTTTTCGAGCCTTGGATTTAAACCCAGTTGCATGATTTTATACTGCATACCCCTTATCCAGACTTTATCAAATGATTTGGATACGTCTCTGCATACGATGTCAATATAGCTCCGATCCTTTTTCGCTTGAGCAATTTTCTCCGTGATGACACTTATTGGCATCTCGGTGCTCCTCCTTTTCCTGAAGCCATACTGCTAGTTGTTATATAGCGAGTTATCTTCCAAATGATTGACGAGTCTTCTGTTTAGGATTTTCTCGAAGAGTTTTTCCCCAATTTCCAGAAGGGATATTATCTCTTTCTCATCTGGGGTTTTTCCAGGTTTGGCTGTAAAGATCATCTTAGCCGTTTTGTAAGCGTCAGGAAAGTAGCCTACATTTAAGCAGGTATTGAAGATATTTAGCATTCCTTCCCGGACGTATCTCGGCGCTTTGACGAAGTTGAGCTCCGTAAGCCCCGATCGACCTGGTGCTCTTTTTTAAAAAAAAGAGTAAAGTGCGCTTTCTAGTTCTTCTAGCGTCACTTTATTTGCTTCATTTCTTCTTCCCTGGTCACCTGGTGGTTTTGAGGCATCCTATCTATGATCTCATTTAGCTCTTCCGTTATTTGATTTTCAAAATCAATGTCAAAGTCTTCATTTTCGTCTTTACTGATTCTGAAGATCTGTTCTCAGTGTTTTCTGCGAATCTCCTCTATTTCGTTGTCTTCCACTTTTAGTTCACTGTTGGCATCTTCGAGCTCCATTTTTTCTTTTTGGAGAATTTCTTTGAGCCTTTGGAGTTACTTCGCTATCTAGTTCCTGATAGCCTCGTTCCACCTTTGTTCCTGTTTATCGATGATCAATATATTAAGTTTTTCTTTGATTTCTCTTGTACCGTACATTATTTCACGTGATGTTCCCGTGGTGATGCTTCTTTGATATATTTCTTTCACTTCACGGTGTAAACCTTTCATGTGAGCGGTCCATTTGTTTTATACGCGGTTTGGGGAAAGGACTGTCTGTCTGCCTCTATTAATTGGTCCTTCAGCCTATCCATTTCCTCGTCAATCCTTTCGAGCGTTGCTTCTTCCAAGTTTAGCGGGATGTAGTTTCTGAGCAAGCACTCGTAGTTATCGTAATCCCCCCTGTTGTAGTCCTTCCTTGCGCGATCTGGAATTGATATAGGGTTTACATTGATTTGTAGGTTAATCAGAATATGGTTGCTACAAGGAATTACCTCAGGGGTCATGAGATAATTGAAGTGGAGGAGGAAATTGGCCAAGCAAATGTTAGGCTTGGTGGCTGTTCTTTCCGTGATGTAAGTTGGAAAGTCGGGACCAAGTCTCTAAGCGATGTTCCTATCCAAGAGGGTGTCCAAGCATCTACCTATTGCATTTGAGCGAGTATACCCGGACTCTGCACATCGTGCATTTAGATCCCCAATTAGAATGGTCGGGACCCTTCGACCAAATATACTCGTGATAGTATGGTTAGGCAAATAGTCGCGCCTCGGGGGTTGATAACTCGTAGCGATGACCATTTTCCCCAGGCTTATATCTACCTCAATTGCGAGGTAAGACTCTTCTTGGTTCCTGAGTTGCTTGAACTTGATTCCATTTTTTACCGCAATGTCTGTTCCGTCGTAACGTTCTTGTGAGTGGTTTACAGTCAACACTTCGTGGGTTCCATATTTTTATGGTTTCACTAATAGTCTTGATTCCGTCTTCTGAAATTATGATTATATTGGCATCGATTGTTCTAAAAATGTTTCCGTAGTGCACTCTTTTTGTTATCCATCATTCGGTATTAATGCTTAAGATCCTTAGGTTGTCTCTATGCATTGCATGGTGTTATTTTATATTCTTTATAGTCTGGGGCCCTATTAGGGACTGTCTTCGGCGGTGGATGGTTGGTTTTTCTTCCTTGATTGGTTCCATGCGTTTATTATTGTTTTTATTTTTCTTTATGGGGCTGCGGGTTTTGGATCTGCATCTAGAAGCCCTTTGAGATCTGGTGCTGTGGACTGGCTCGCTTTCCTCTTCTGAATAGATTGCGAGTCATTAGTTATGGTCTCTTCCTCTTGGCTTTCTTCTATTTCTTCCTCAGATGTTACCTGCTTCTCTTGATTTTCTAGGGTTGAGGGTTTGGGTTGGGTGACTGCCATATTCAAAATTTTGGCCGAGTCTGGGGTTTGGAGGACCTTGGGTATCGGCAAATTGTTATCTCGGAGCATTTAATTCAGCTCCTTCTTGTAGCATTCTGGTGGCCCCATGTTCGTGATGTGAGCGTGAATTATGCCGCCACAGTCTAGGCATTTTGGCGCGATTGAAGCACAGTCTTTAAACTGGTGTCTCTCTTGGCCGCACTCCGAACATGTCTTGTTATCCTTGTCGAAGCAGTTGAAGCTGGTATGTGTCTCTAATTTGTAGTAGGAGAAGAACATTAGGATGTTGTGAAACTTCTCCTGTTCTATGTTTTCAGATGGGTTTGTCATATTAAAAGTGCGAAGTCCCTCTTTCTTAGCTTTCATAGCCATCTCCGTGGTTTCGAATTGGATCCTGAACGCATGGGTATGGTTGTTGAACTTCAGGAGTTCTCTAATTTTGGCCCATATATGTTATTCTCAATTTCTTCTTTTATTTTTCATGTCGGTCGTTCCCTGATCCAAGCTCTCGATCTTACGGCAAGAAATACTTCGGTTTGCCGCGACTTGAGGGGGGGGGCGTGCTTCGAGTCCATTTTTTTTTAGCGCTGTTGTTCCCTTAGTTGAGAAGAGTTCGTCTACGTCTTTTAGCTGGAAGCATAGTGCGATGTATCCATTGCCGACCTTTATTAACCAAATCAAGTCGACCTTTAGTTCAGCAAATGGGTCTGGAGGCCCCTAAGGGGGACTCTCTTCGTGGTATCCATCTTTCCTAAAGGGGTGATCCTTGATTCCAGTTGGTCCTCTTCTTTCTTCTGGTCTTATTTCTTGAATTATGTTTTGTGAGATGAAAATTCAGAAAAGTGGTGTCCCCCGCCGGAGTGCGGCCCCGTGCTTCCGCGAACCAGTATTGCAATTGATGGGGTGATGGATGATGAAGGAAGGGATGGACCCGAGAAGGGATCCTCCCAAGGGATGACTTATGGCGGACTTAATGATGGGTGAGGGCCGAATCAACTTTCTTCACCCGGGGGGCCACCCCCTTGGGTTTTTTAAAATTTGCGACTGCACCCTCCATAGCATAGAGACGGTTGCGTGTCCCTCTTCGATCCTGGGCGGTAACCCTCATCAATAAAGCTATATGCTTCCTCAACGAGGTTCACAGTCCGTCCCTTTTCCCGGGAAGCCTCTGAAATTGATTTCTGTTTGTGATTTATTCCTCCTCGCTTGAAAGTAAAGTTAAGGGAAACGGGCCAATACGGCGAGGGGAATTTTTAAAACAAATTTAATGTTCGATTCCATCTCGTAGCATGAATGTTGAGGATTGGCTTTTTTCCCCGTGGAAAAGGCGGTTTAAGTTAATAATTTCGGAAAACGCTTAACCAGACAATCCTTCCTTGCTCGTGTCACCGGAAGATGTTTGTAACGAGCAGAATGAGAGTGCCCAAAAGAAGAGGACCCCACTACCCGGAGAGGCCCCATTGGGTCGGCCCCCAGGACTGCAAGAGAGTACCCCTCCGAACTAACCGGAGAGGAGGGGGGACAAAACCTTCTAGAACGGCCGTGATCGAAACGATCTACAGAAACATCAACATCCTCCTCATCAGGCTTATCAGCACCCCTACCGGCTACGTAACCATCTGCCACACCATAGAGTACGTGGAGCGGCTGGTCTCGAATGAGGCGAAAGTCCACCTAGAACAAATCGAACTCGAAGCTACTATTCCCCATGAAATAATAGTCCAACGGAAAGTGATTCTACGACGTTTGGATCCACTCTTCACTTACAAAACATGTGAAGAGATCAAGACGAAGCTGCCAGCGAAGCAGAAATGGACTAACAATATAAAGGTGGAGAAATTTAAAAAGGAAGAGAGCTTCGTCAAAATCATCTTTTTAAGTACAGAAATGACAAGAAAAGCGAAGAACTAAGGGCTGTTTGGGTTTTACCTAAGGGTATCACCCGAGCAGGTTGAGACGGAAGAATACATACCTATTGACTGCTGCTACAAATGCTATGCAGTTGAAAAACATCAAAACAAGGACTGCACGGCGACTGGACTTGCATGTTCCAACTGCGCCAAAACTGGGTACGGTTGGAAAGAGTGCACAGAAGAAAAGCAATAGTGCGTTAACTGTGGAGGGGACCACAGGGCCTTGGCCATGTGGTACCCCATCCGCAAGAAAGCCATCCGTATGAAACGGGAAAATATAAAAAAAAGGAAAAGGTGCAAAAACTAGGAAGAACTATGTAGAAGCAGCGGCCCCGAAGAGCTTCGAGTGAACAAATACCCGGAAGCTGGTGATGCCAAATGAGGGAAGAGAAATCATGAAAATGATCATCTTCGCTCACATGGCAAACCTGGCTGACCCCGGCACCTTTTCTGAAGAACTGAACCGTCTTCTGGAAAAGAATAGGGTAAAGAAAAAGGTTTGGTTTCCCCAAAATCTGGACTCGGCAGGACTACTCAACATCCAGTTCATCGACGAGTCCCAACGGGAACAACCGTCAAACGACGAGCCGAAGCAAACACCAACTGAAGAGCCAAAAATGAATTAGACAGAAGAAACTTGGGAAGGAGAGAAAGAAGCGAAGAAAGGCGCGGAAAAGAAAAGGAAAAAAGGGAAGACGAAAAAGAAATCAGAAGAAAAGAGCAACGATCAAAATACATCAGATGAAGTGGAAGGACACGGAGGTCCCCCTCACCGACGAGAAGGATGTACTCGAGGAGGGATACTTCTTCGATGGTAAGGACGTGGGCCTCAAGGTATTTAGTTTCCCCTTGTGGCCACCCACAAAAGAGGACATAGAATTACTCCCGCGTGGCATTGCAGAGGGGGAATTCTAGTAGAACTTCGATGAAATAGCAGCGTTAGTGTTAAATAGCACGGTGTACATACCATCATCGGACGTGCACACCGTAAACATGACAACTTTCAAAGCTATTAAAAGTGGACAGAAAACGTCTGAAATAAATTAAAAGTGAAGAAATAAGTGCAAATTCAAGTGGATAAAATATAATAATAATGAGCCCGATAGTGAATTAAATAAATAATAATAATATCTGTATGTCGAAGGGGGACTGTGAAGAGGGCACGCCAGAGAATCGGGAGACAGATCCGAGTGCGAGGTTTAAATAAACAAAGTTGAGTGCGGTTGAGCTAAATAATCAATTCTTAGAGGTTCTGGGATTAGAGAAAGTAATGGTAGAAAAATATATAACTTTACTATATACAAAGAAAATATTAATAGCACAAATAAATGACAATAAATAAAATGAGTCCCGGGCTACCAAACGGGGGAAGGGGGGGGGTACAAATGACTCGACGGTACGAGAGTCCGAGAGAGGATGCACGGTGATTGCTTCCAGAGAAAATGGGAGTGCAATTATCGGGGAGACTAACGTAAAGCCTAGTTGACTGGAGCTTTGAATACGGCGAGTAAACGGGGCGCTGCAAATTTGAACTTGCAAAATTCCTACTTCTTTAACCTCGCTGAGAAATGAGCGAGGGAGTACTCCAGTCGTTGAACGAAGTCGATAACCGAGTGATAGATGCCTGTCTGTGTCTATCGTCTGTCGGCAGGAATTCTGCCCTTAGATACGAGCAAGGCCGGTTAGCGATGACGCGTCGCGTTCATAGTTGGAAGCCGTTGGGGGGCAAAACAGGGTGTTCGAGATTGTACGTGGCTGCTAACCAAGGCAGGGCTGTATCGTACTGCTTTCTTAAAGTTTTTCTCGAAGTATTTATATTGCCTCGGCGGAAACGGGTCGCCGGGGTCCCCCAAAATGGGAACGGGGATCTCATTAGAATTGGTGCACCAGAGAAGGAGGGAAGAATAGTTTCGGCTGCGTCACAGCTTTGCGCAAAGTTCCTTGGCGAAAGGAGGGTTAAACCTTTTCTCTCTGACAATATAACGAAATGATAACACAAACGTTGAATGCGAAAAATGAATAAAGTGCGTTAGAATAACCAAATTTATAATAAATTAAATTATCTAGTGTAAATTAAAACAATTAAGTGACTAAATAGGAAAAACAATGTGACTTAAAATTAGATTAATATAAACAGCTGGAATAAAGGGGAATATTAAAATGTTTACAGTGCCCGCGAAAAGTATCCGATCACCCCCAAAATTTTTATTCTTTTCAATGATATTCACAGACGCATAATTCACTTTCTATTTGTTCTAGCAACATCTGGTAGCTTTCATATAACGCTCTGATGTGACGGCTTTCCAATACAATATTTAGTTAGTATTGTGGTAGCGTTCGTTGGGTGTGCGCGTGCGTCAAATTTGTCTGATTTCATGTGTTTGGCCATTTCCTTATTATTTTGTGATTTCTGTAAAGAAATGTTAAGAAACAACTCGAGAGTGATTGTCGAGGTGCTATTGTTGCTCTTCATAAATGTGTGAAATCTCAGAAATAGCTAGCTAATGAATTAAACAGCCCAAAATACTGTAAATTTATGGGTTTCACTTGCTAAAAACAATGTTAGCCGATCTGCGCCAGTACGTAAAAAACGATGTGGCAGACCGAGAAATACAAATTTGCGAACAGACATGCTTATGAAACGTTAAGTAGTGAATAATCCAACAATAACTGCGAAAGAACTCAAATTTAATACGAATAGTTTATTATCTGATGTTTAGTATAGCCTATCCTAGCATAACTACACCTAACATAATATATCCAAGCGTATCATATTATATATAGCCTAGCCTAGTGTATCCTAGACTAGTATAGCATACCATACCCTAGACTAGAATAACCTTGCATAGCTTAGCCTATTATAGGCTTGGTTAGCTAGCCTATCGTACCCTAATATAGTATTACCTAGCGTAGCCTAGCATAGCAGAGCCTAGCCCTCCCTAGCATATTAGACTTTAGCCTACCCTAGCATAGCATAGTATAGCCCTATCTAGTCTAGTATAGCTTAGCATAGCTTAGCCTAGCATAACATATTATAACCTATCCTAGCATTAACTATCCTAGACAAGTATAGCCTATACTATCCTATTATACCCAAGTCAAACATAGTTTAGTATTGTTTAGCCTAACATACTATATGATATCCTAGCATAGCATAGCAATTTATAGCCTAAATTAGAATAGTATATCTTACCCTTGTACATTATATCTTAGCATAGCTTAGGATAGTATAGCCTAGCATATAATAGACTAGCATAGTATAGCCTATTCTAGTCTTATCTCGGCTGAATAGTTATGATTTTCTTCCAAAACAAAATAATTCTTGGGCTAACTTGCGAAGACTTTGGCAATTATATCATTCGAAAGAGAATGTAATTCAACATAAGGGTTTCAAATTTCGCTCGAATCAGCCGAATAGTTATGATGTTATTACCGAAACAAAATACTTCCAGGCTGACCTTGGGAGGACTTTGGCAAATATATTATTCGAAATAGAATGTAAAACATTATAAGGGTTTCAAATTTTGTTAGAATCAGCCGAATAGTTATGATGTTATTACAAAAAACAACAACAACGGAAACCGACCGATATAGTGAGATGTAGTCACTCGCGTTTAGACTCACACGCGACTAAAAATAAGGTTGAAGGACAAGACACTGTCTCGGTCGAAAAATTAAAAGAGGCCATCATAAAGGTATGGTGCAACGAAATATCTGTGGAAGTTTCTCAAAAGCTGAGCAAATGCATGCCGAAGGTTTACAATAAGTCATCGAGTCCAAAGGAAAGATGACAAAATATTAATATAAGGTTAATCGATACTAAACATGGTTTTTTATGTTAAAAATACAAATTTCGAGGGTAATCGAATACTTTTCACGGGCACTGTACAGCAAATTAATAACAAGTAATCAAAATAGTGTGTAGTTAAAAATTAACTATATATATCATAATGTTTATAATATATGTATGTTAATTCTGTATGTAATATCCTTATAACTATAAATTACTAACTCCTATGAGTAAAAATGTAAATACAAAATTTGAATTGTATAGTAAAAACTAATTGATTTAAACGTCTCCGGGAACCTTTATCTTCCTACTTGTACTTATAACTTACTCTTCTCTTCTTAATTCTATTTTCTAGACTGTTCGCTATTTATTTTACATCTATGTAATATCTCTGTGTAATTCATCTCTTAATAAACCTTGAGACCTTTCTTCGTTGATTAAGATCGCTTCTAAGATGTTCAGCCAAGCTTTATTTCCCTCTTTCCTTTTAATTGTGGTGTTTTCAACCAATTTTTTCCTTGTTAGGCTGATGTTATGTATGCTCTCCATATGATTTGGAGGGGCTCCGTTTTGCAGGAGCATGGTTAAACGCCTTGAAAGGGTGGTAGTTGTCATGCCAACATATTTTGAGTTATTATGAAGCGTGTAGTCTTCATGCGGGCAGTTATACTCGTAAACTATGTTGGTAGACTTCAGGTTCGAGGAGTCTTGTCAGATGTTATTTTTCATATGGAGATTGTTAACTTTTGTAGTTTTATAATATATAATAAGCTGGATCTTGTCCGCTTGACTCTTGACTTTGATGTTACGGTTAACAATCTCCTTGATGTTTTTTCATCTATTATATAGGCCAATGACATTTGCTTTCTATAAAAATAGTTTGATGTTATTTATTGCTTTCTAGTTCTTTCCGTTTTATCCGTGTCTTTGAATTGCTTTCTTAAAAATGATTGAAGTCGTTTTTCAATCATGCTGTTCGGGAAACCATTGTTCACGAGAGTTTGTTTTACGCGGGAGATCTCTTGATGGAATTGTTTCTATGTGGAGCAGCAATTTGTATGCTCGGCGGATGTTTGAGCCCATTATTCTTTTTTGTACTTTTCAGGACATTCACCCTCCGCGTTGAGGCTTCTTCCTATGTCCGTAAGAAAAATCGAAAGTTTCCAAAGAAAATTAATAAATGTAGCGAGCAATCGCTTTGATCGCCTGATCGACCTAGCGATACGTGCTTTAAAAGCTTGTCTATTCGATAGATTCTTTGGTCTTCCGCGTGGTCTAAGGCTCGGTTTAATTGAGATCAAAGTGGTTGGTCGTTGCCTCAGTGTGTTTGGTTTTAATGCCACCCCATTACGGAACTTTTCCAATTAGGAAATAACTTTTTCTGAAGAAAAAATTATTCTGTTTTTCTGTTCCTAGGTTAGTAAGATACTGGGTTTGATAGGGTAACGCCTTGGGCAAAATATAGTTACTGTGCCTGGTAGCTTAGCAGTAGAGCATCTGACCGACAATCAGCAGACCCGGGTTCGAGTCCCGGCCAGGAATTTCAAACTTTTTTCCCCTGGCGTTATCTCTGTCTTCTCGGTAAATGATTGCCTTCCTTGTGCCGCCCTCTGCTCTCTTTGATTCTGGGTTCTTCTAATGACCCTTTCTCTTGCCTTTAAAAAACTCCGGTTTCTTGTCTCATTTGCTCATTCGCGTCCAATTCTTTCTCTTGTACTATATATATATAAATATATATATATATATATATATATATATATATATATATAGAGAGAGAGAGAGAGAGAGAGAGAGAGATATATATATATATATATATATATATATATATATATATATATATATATATATATATATATATATATATATATATATATCAGAACGACTGGAAAATATCCAAAGTTTCTAATAGTGGTGGTGTACGATGTTTTGGAAATTTGGAACAATAAAACAAAAATTATAAGGAGATAAGAAATTTACTATAAAAATTGAAGTGTCAAACATAATCCGAATGCTTAGATTTCTTTTTGAGATAACCTGTATTGTTTGTACAGAAACTAACCAGTTCAATCTCCTGTACGTCCAGGGAATATGGCTAGGAAATCTTTCTGTCCGGGAGCTCATCGAAAAAGCTGCTCCACCAAGATAGTATTTTAATTGGAAGCTGTTAAGTGCTGCGAAATTACAGGCCATAATATTCTTTCAACCTAGACAAAACAGATTTCTTTTAAGCCTGGTGATTTCAACCGGTAGGTCAAAGAAGACCTAAAAACGGAAGACGGATCTATTACCCAACTTGTGAAGAAGGGCCGTAGCAACAAGCTAGAGGAACAGATGACCGATGGAGCCAAGTTCTCTTCAGTAATAACGAATATAAGTTCGATTTGCTCAGATCCGATGGTATGAGGTTGTTTCGTCTTAAAGCAGGCGAATGATTCTCTGTTAATTGCCGAAATAGGGTGAAGTTTGGCGGAGGAAGTATCTTGGTCTGGGGAGTGATTTTGATAAAAGGCACTTGGCCACCTGTCCGCTTATTGGAGTGCCAGGTGTATCATTAGCAACTATTCTGAGGTAACATCTGAGGAATTGCAGCCCTTCCAGGCCTCACTGTCTGCAAGAGGATTTACGGCTACACACTTAAGTGCCAAAATTCATGGGATATCAATAAGACGAAATGTAATGTTAGGTAGCACTACCATACCATGACGCCATGGAAATTCCAAGACTTGTATCTGTTGAGCTCCAATGCCTTTGGGTCAGTAGGATCATGACAGTGATCAGAGTTCGAATGAGACATTTTAGTGAGTGCCAGACGATGCTACATTTCCTTTCCGAAACTTTGTGGACACACAATTTCCTTCGATCTACCGTGTCACTTGTGCAACGAGAAATGCCCCATGGCGGGCATTGCCACCCACCGTGTTCAGCGCAGTGTTCCACCACGGGCACTTAGTGATCTTGTCCACCAACATCTGGTTAGAATTGTCCCATGGGAACAGACAAGCAATAAATGTCTCAAATCTCACCATATTCAATCCAGGAGGTACCAGTTGCATATCCATCGGGTCAGAGGACGTACCAGACTACACAAGGCACACAGTGCCGCGCCTGGGCTCGTCCGACGTATTTGGACTTTGAAGGACTGGCAACATGTGACGTGGTCCTATGAGTCATTGTTCCAGTTGCCCTCGGCTGTTGGCAGGGTTCATGCGTGGTGATTGCCCCATGAGACCCTGTTATCCACAAGGGGCCGTGTGCAGGCTGGTGGTGGTTCCATATTGGTGCAGGGTGGATTCAGGTGGACGGGGTGAGTGCACTGATCGCCTAGACACGCCATTAACCGGCGACCGCTAGGTTGTGCTGCTCGACGACCATTTGCATCCATTCGTAACGTTGTGGGTCTCAACAGCGATAGGATATTCTAGCAGAAGTATCCACTGTGTTATCCGACCTAAGTTGTCTAGAAGTGGTTTGATGAGCATTCCAGTGGATCCCGTAGAATGACTTTGCCACACCGTTCAACCAATTTGAACCCAGTCGATCGGCCCTGGTGGCCAGGACTATTCGAACCCATGATCCGGCACCTGCAAGGATCCGAGAACCGTGGACAACTATCGAGACTGCATGGGTCGACATCTCTCAAGAGGTGTCCACTTCGCTGGGCTAGAAGGGCTCCTACACTCTACTAGTTACATAACCTATTACATTTGGCCCTTCAATGCATGTCTCCTGTTCATTTTCACTTCCTATATCTTCACCATCTTCTTTCTAGGTCCCTCTTTACAAAGCTTCTGGCAGAGATGCCCTCGTTGGTTTTTGCTTCTTAGTTTTGAGCAATAACAACAATTCAAAGAAAAGTCGTAAATAATGTCTACCGCCATCCATCACTTATCCCTCGGGGACCTACCTGCGCTTGTTGTTATACATAAAGTGTTGCTTGTTAGGTAGCCCGGGCACCAAGGTCAGTAGTAGCCAAGTCTCTTTGCTTGTGCTTTGTTCCTTATACTAATTTTTACTTCTCCTAACTTCATCATTTTCTTAACGAAATTACACTAAAAGAAGAAGTAGTGGTAAAGGAGGAATAGGAGGAGGAGGAAGAAGAACAACAAGAAGAAGGAGATGAAGAAGAAGAGGAAGAAGAATCGTGAACACTCTCTTAATTCACCCTTACCCCCCCCCCCCCTTCCCCTCATCCTAGTTTAAAGACTCTTTTCTTATGAAATCAGAGGGATGAGGGAGAGGGGGGGGCCTCAACTTTAAGAGCGCTGCGCATCCCCAATCCCCCCACCACCCTAATATTCTTTTCTTTTACCTTTTTGTTGATTTCACCTTCCGCCTTCTTTCACTTCCCCTATCGTTCATTGCAGTGTCTTTCGAGATCTTGCAAAAATGCCATCGTTGGTTTTATCAAGGATTTTAATAGATACCGTTGTTCCAGAAACCCCTAGCCAATACTACAATTTTGTGCCATATGTCATGAATTATTTATTGTATGGCAACCATATTAAGGAATATTGAGACGAATGTATTATTAGAAACAACCACAAAATTTAAGCAAGTTTGATATAAAGATAAAAGAATAATATAATTTTTTTTACGAAAATTGGCTATCAAAAGATGATGCTGCAAATTGATAGTCCAAACTTCTTGCATAATAACATTCATCAAATGATTATTTATTAAAGGTTAGGTTAGGTTCAATCAAAGTTCGAATGGATTTTGTCAGACTCTCTTTGGAAAACTTCTCCATTTCATCGATGTCTTTTAAAAACGTGTCTTGCATCAACTCGGACCTTCAGTTGTTCAAGTCATAAATTTCCTATCGATTTGAAGTTCTGGCGACAGTGATAGCCATTCCAAAAGGTTTATTTTAACCCTTTTCAACCAGAAGGAAACCAATTTTTATGTGGTTGTTGTGTCAAAAGAGACCCATCTCTTTTCTTACCATTCTATATTTATTGTTCCGTTGATTCGATTAAGTTTACCAACACCTGTTACACAGAAACTGCCCTATAACTAAAGATTCACCTCCATGTTTTACTGTAAAAACTGTTTTGTGTGGAGACCACTATCACCACTTCATTGCCAAACATAACTGACACCAATTGTGCCGAACAGCTCAATTTACCTTTGTTTCATCTGACCATAGCACATGGCTTCCAAAGTTGAAATCTCTCTCAAAATAATCGTTAGCTTACTTCAGACAGGCTTTCAAATGCATGTTTTTCAATAAAGGTGTTTACCGTGGATGACGTTCATGTACTCCGCTTCTTGCAACATATTGGAAACTGTGATTAAACCTAAAACGCCTTCCTCTCCTATATGACCGTTCATTATTTACCTTCTCGTTATCCTCTTGTTTTGTTTTTTTACCAGACCTAAAGATTAGCAGAACTGTGCGGAGTAGGATTTTCCGAGGATGACCCAAACGAGTGAGATTTGCAGTTACCCCCAAACACTTAGGCTTTCTTATTACTGACTGCATTGTAGATGTAGGTATATTTACTTGTTCAGAAATCTTTTTTAGTTGATCTTAGATTTAAGTTTCTTACTTTTAGGTATTTCATATCGGGAGAGAGTTCACTACCTTTCGTCATAACGACTGCTTGTAGAATATGACTGTGTAGCATACGATGCAGAAAATAAGATGTTAAACATTCATATTCCTAACTAGTCCAAATTATAAGTAAAAGGGCACCAAAACGAATCGTGTGAAAACGAAACTGTGTCGCAATTCTAATCGTGAAAATTAAAAAATATTAATATGAAAATGATATTGTCTGAATAGTTTTGTGGTTGCGAATTTTCTTCAAAAGTGTCATTACTCCTATCTTATCGGTGGGTCACTTAATGACATTCCTCCCAAAGATTTCAAATTCCGCTACCTGCAATTAACGGATCGGGATCTATGGCAAAAGGATGACATATTAGGGTTAGAATACTTTCGGGAGCAACCGAAAATTGCTGGTGTACGCATTTCATATTTTGTCCACTGGCCCTGTTCGCCATTCGAGAATATTGCGGCATTTTCGTCTTGAAATTATAAACTGGAAATCATTTTTCCTTTCGTTACTTCTTACAAATTAATTTCAAATTACTTCCCCGAAATGAATAAAAATCGAAACGATGAACTCGAAATTGGAATTTTTAATTAAATATTTTGTGGATTTCTATATAGGAAGTTTCCTAAAATTGCAAAAAATTTTAATAGTAAATTCATATTTAGATGATAAATTGTTATTTGCAAAGCAGATTCGGAGTCGGGTGGGCTTTCCATCCTCCCACCAAACACTCCACCCTCATCCAGTTTACCAATACCCGAAGAGACTAGATTTCGTCCTCTCATACCTCACAAACCCTTTCTTTTCACAAATCCATCCATCCACTCCAACTAGAAGACAGTCGCACTTGTGAGTACTTCTCGACGTCATTATTTGATGTGGAGTTTGTTATTGACGTGGCATCATCAACATTTTCAATTATTTTACTTATTAACTTTTCTTCTCTCTCTCTCTCTCTCTCTCTCTCTCTCTCTCTCTCTCTCTCTCTCTCTCTCTCTCTCTCTCTTTTTTATAACAAAAATAGAGGGAGAGGTGACGCCCCCTTGTCGCGGGAAGAGAGCTTGTGTGGACCTTGGACTTTTCGAGCTATGTCGGCGGGGGTACCTCTTCTGGGTACCCCTGGTAGGGCTTCCCTTGTCGATTTGGTCGGAAACGAGGTTCCAGACTAAGTGCGTCATTCCTTCCTTTTTCTACTCTATCCCTCTCCTTTTTTTACTTTTATGCTATCTCCCACTCATACAAAAAAAAAAAAAAAAAAAGCCTACTCCTATCGTGTCACTCTTTCCCTTTCTTCCTCTATCTACCTATAAGGACCTGGCAGCTACCTCATGCGTTAGAAGAGAGGCTTTGGAACCTCTATAAACAACGCCAATCGACGCTCACTGGTTTCGAGAGACTAGGACTAGAGGTGTCCTAGGCGTTGGGGCACGATTAATGGGATGAGGGTAGGGCCTCGTTAACCCCTTCCCTGGCGCGTAATTATTGACCGTTCCCAGTGACCGTTGACGGGTGCTTATGGTAGCATTGGTCCAAGGTGACGGCCCTTTGTTCCCATGTTGGTTGCCAGGCCAATAAAAAGCCTTGGGTCGAGTTCCTTGGTGTGGCGGGATATCCATTGAACGCTACTCCGAGATCCTGGCCGTTGTGAAGGGAACTAGTAGGAGTTTAGTACGGGGCGTGCTTCGTTGTTGTTCACCTGGTAAGAAATCGATGGCCCCTTCGGGGACCGTCAGTGCTGCTTGGTTGGGAGCCACGGCACGCCGAGGTTTGACGACTCGGTCGGACGAACAGCAGCACATGGAGCGTGCCTTCTGAAAGATCCGAAACCTCTCCGATCGATAGGCGGGAGCGACTTACGCTGGGAGAACTCACCAACCCCCCTTTTTTATCATTGATTGGTCACGAGTTTTCAGAGAGAGAGAAAGCGCTCAAAATGACAGGCAAAAAAGGACCCGTTCGTCTCAAACACAACTGTGCAATATGCCAGTTAGAAAAGTGGTGCGTTGACTTTCCGGAGGGCTGCTACTCAAAATGCAGCCCTGAAAGTATTTGCACTACTTGCATATTGACGCGAGAGGTGGAAAAATTAAAAGACCTCTATAGAGCCTCAGAGGAGAGAGCTAAGGTCCTTGAGGGAAAGTTGGAGAAGCTCGAAGCCCTTAACGTAGCTCAGGTTCGATGCCTAGAAGAGGCGCCGCCCACTGACGTTTCGGAATCCCCTGGTAATGAAGCGGACATTCCGGCATCATCTGAGGCTAAGCTAGCTGAGGCGAGAGAGAAGGAGAAAAATAAGAAAGGAGAAACGAAGAAAAAAAAGAAAAAGATGATAGTTGAAACAAGAGTAGAACCCAAAATAGAAGAAAAACAGATAAAGAAGAAGAAAAAGAAAGATAAGAATGTGGAGAGTAAAGAGGAAAAGGGGAGGCCTCTTCCACAAGGGAAGACCCCGTCTTCAGAGACCAAGTGTCCGAAGGTCACCCTCATTGGTGACTCGCAAACACGGGATCTGCAGCCGCTGCTAGCGGCCCGCCTTCGCACTAGCGTGAAGGTAAGCTGCCTGTCAGGACGGGGTAACCACACCATCAGAGTAGAGGCAGAGAAAGCTCAGATTTCTGAGTATTCTGTTGTTGCTCTGATGGTGAGCGGCAACGACATCTACCTCAGAGGGGGTAAAGTGGGCCTCAGTGGTAAGACCATCCAAACAGTGATGGGAGCCGTGGACGACATAGGGCTTAAAACCCGCAAACGTGTGGTGGTTGGGATGCTTCCGAGAAGAGGTCCATCCCAAACCGCTCACGAAAGAAACGTAGCAGTGAACAAAAGGTTGGCGGATCTCTGCACGGCAGAAGGAGTCTTCTTCGTGGACCCCTATCGTACCTTTATCGGTAGAGACGACCTCTACCAAAGGGACGGGGTACATCTCTCCTTTAAAGGGAAGGCCTTTCTGGCCAATCTAATTCAAGATGTCGTGGAACGCACCCAAAGGAGCGTTCGAAACAGAGCGAAAGCGGACGTGCGCCAGCATGCCCGTGTCACTCCTGGAACGACCTTCTCGGAGGTGGTCAAAAAGGGTGTGACCACGAAAACAGAGAAGCCGGGAAACGGAAGAGCGAAGGGAGTCCTACACTAGGGGACTCCCTCAAAGTTCTTCTGTTCAATGCGAGGTCAATCAGGAATAAGTTTCCTGAGCTCCGTGGCCTCGTAGTAACAGAGGAACCTGAGATGGTGGCCATAACGGAGTCGTGGATAAAAACCTCAAGCCGAGATTTTGAAGGTGAATTCACGATTCCCGGTTACCAGCTCTTCCTGAAAGATAGGCCAGACAGAGAGGGTGGCGGTGTGATGTTGTATGTCAAGGATACTCTCAACTCGACGGATTGCAACATCATATCCGACCATGAACTACTAGGTGTTGACCTAGAGATAGGTCCTGCCAAATACAGGACCCTGGTGCTTTATAGACCTCCTGCCCAACTCGTTGAAAAGGACAGACATCTGTACCAGCTACTAGGAGAACTTGTCGAAGACAGAGTGTGTATCGTCATGGGTGATTTCAACACACAAGTTGACTTGGAAACCAGAGAACCCTGTGGCGAGAACGCACTACTCCTAGAGTTCACGAACAACGAGTTCCTCACTCAATGGGTGAGAAAGCCAACGAGAGGAGACAATATCCTCGACTTGGTTTTCACCTCTGAGGATGACATCGTTGAAGACCTCTCTGTTAGCGAAGAGCTCGGTGGCAGTGACCACCGACTAATTAGATTTGTAGTCAAAGTCCCCAAGGCAGAGCCTGCAACTAGTAAATCAAGGAAACTGGATTTGAGAAGAGCAGACTTTGCAGGTCTACGCGCGGGACTGACTGACGCGAGGCTAGAAGAGTGCGATGCTGTTAAAGACTCTTGGAACAGTTTCAAAACCACATTCATGAGTCTTCAATCGCGTTTTATTCCTCTGAAATGCCCCCGTCAGTCTTCTGTTCAACCAAAGTGGTTTAATCGAGAAATCGGGCAACTGCTTAGGGAGAAGAGAAATGTGTACCGGCAATCGAAGATCTCGGGTGACTTTGACGAATACCGGAGGCTAGCCAGGAGAGTGAAGTCCAGTATAAGGGCGGCTAAGCGGTCTGAGGAACTCCGAGTGGCGAGACTCTGTAAAGAGAATCCCAAGGAGTTTTTTGGATATGTAAACAGCCGTAAACCAATCCGTGTCGAACGATTGGCCCTTTGAGGAATGAGGAGGGGAAATTAAAGCATTCAGATGCAGAAAATGCCAACCTCCTCAACGACTACTTCTCTTCAGTGTTTACTGAAGAGTGTGGTCCCATTCCCCAGCCGACGGATTCCTACTCGGGGGAAAAGCTGGAGGCAATGGACTTCACCGAAGGAGAAATAAAGAAAAAGATCGCTGACCTAAAGACGAATAAGTCCCCTGGACCGGACGGGTTTCTACCTAAAGTGTTGAAGGAAGTGTGCGATGAAGTATCACGACATCTGTGCGCTATCTTTAACATGTCAATCCGGACCAAATGCGTTCCTAGAGACTGGCATGAGGCGGAGGTGACTCCGATCTTCAAGACAGGAGACCGTAGCCAACCGTCGAACTACCGACCTATCAGTCTGACTTCGATAGTCGGTAAACTCATGGAAAGCATGATGGTGGACAAAGTGACGTCGTATTTAGAGTCAAACCTGCTACTGAGGAGTTCCCAGCACGGCTTCCGAAGGCAACGGTCATGCCTGATGAACCTTGTAGAATTCTTCCACTTCGTTTTCAGTGAGCACGATCGGGACAAGGCGGTGGATGTGGTCTACCTAGACTTTCAGAAAGCCTTTGATAAGGTACCACACCGCCGCCTTCTCCGAAAAGTGCGAGCGCTTGGCATAGACGGAAAGGTAGCCGGCTGGATAGAGAATTGGCTAAGTGGCAGACGGCAACGGGTGGTGGTAAATGGACAGTCTTCTGAGTAGGTGCCCGTTACTAGCGGGGTGCCTCAAGGTTCTGTCCTGGGACCACTACTATTCATCATCTACGTCAACGACATGGACAGTGACATGGTTGCCAAGATTTCCAAATTTGCCGACGATACCAAGCTTGGTATGAACGTTGCAAAGGATGGAAATACTGCCCGCCTGCAGGAAGATCTTGGGAAGATTGGGGAGTGGTCGGACACGTGGCAAATGCCTTTTAACGTGGGGAAATGCAAAGTGATGCATATCGGCCACAGAAACCCCCAATCTCAGTATATCCTTAAGGGCACTGCTCTTGAATCGAGTGACACTGAGAAGGACTTGGGTGTTACTATCACTAGTGACCTCAAGTTCTCGAAACAGTGCATTGAGGCGGAGAAAAAAGGCCCAAAGGATGCTAGGCTATATTAAGCGCCAGTTTGGTTATCGGAACCAGAAGATTGTACTGTGCCTGTACAACTCACTTGTCCGACCGCACCTGGAGTATGCCGTACAATTTTGGAGTCCTTCATTGCGAAAGGACATCGCGAGATTGGAACGCGTACAAGCCAGGGCAACCAAGCTGATTCCCTCTATCCGACATAAAAATTATGAGGATAGACTAAGGGAATTAGATCTGTTCTCGCTGGAAACCCGTAGACAGCGTGGTCAGCTCATCGAAGTTTTCAAAATACTTCGAGGGTTCGACAATGTTGACTACCGGGATATATTCACACTGAGTGAGAACAGAACGCGCAATCACGGCTTCAAACTTGAACTGAAGCGTTACAACCGCAATCTGTGTGGAAATTTTTTCACTTACAGTATCTGCGGTATGTGGAACGCACTTCCAGTGGAAGTTGTCAACAGTGAATCTGTTGACCAGTTCAAGTCAAGACTAGACAAAGTCTTGAAAAGTGGCCGTTTATGGACGCAAAACAATTGAGCAGCCATGTGCCTGTTCGATTGCTAGTCCAAAGGTACCCTCTTTGAATGGACCGTAAGGTCTCCTAGGGTACTTAATTTCCTTGTTACTCCTTGTTACTCTCTCTCTCTCTCTCTCTCTCTCTCTCTCTTCTCTCTCTCTCTCTCTCTCTCTCTCTCTCTCTCTCTCTCTCTCTCTCTCTCTCTCTCTCTCTCTCTCTTCTTTCACTCCTTCAAATCACTGGATATGAATTTGTTGATTGCAAGATTATTTTTTTCTAAGGACACCGCACAGGCGACACAATTCGTTATGAACCTCATGCTAAATTTCTTTCGGGGAATGGAAAGTAAACACATTATTATTTGGTTAAATATGGAGTGTTTTAGGGATATTTATTTATAAATAAAACCAGGCAATGGCTTCGCTACTAAGATTAAAAGGGAACTCTAAACTAAATTTCACCCCTTTCAAAATATCACGTTGCTAAAATATAGAGTTATGGATATAGATATAGAAGAAGAAGAAGAAGATATATAAAAATAAATTTTCTCAACTTCACCATTTGTAATTCTTTGGATTCTAAGAATTTACAAAATTTCGATACTTATATTTATTTCTGAACTTCACCATTTTTTTTTAAATATTATAAAAGAATTATTAGAAATAACTTTGACTAAAAAAACATCAGTCATAACCAAACTAAGATGAAATTATTATTCAAATACTGAAAAAATCCCCTTCTTAAATTATAGAGTTAGTGATGATAAATACGACATTTACTAATAAAATAAATTATATTTTCGGGAATTCTCTACGTTATTGCCGTATTTCAAACAGTGCTGTCGAAACATTTTAAAACAATTTTGTTTCATTACAGGGTTGCCAAATATTTACCAATTTTTCCTGTTGACTGTTTAATAAACTTTATCATCTCTTCACTAACTCTATAATTGTATAATGGAATTTTTTAAGATGGGTGAAGAATTAATAAATGGGCTTTTTTCCTTTAGTGGACAAATGACATGTTTTCTATTGAAGTTATTTCTAATAATTCTTTTATAATATCAAAACACAAAATGGTGAAGTTCTGAAATAAATATAAGTATCGAAATTTTGTGAATTTTTTAAAACCCAAAGAATTACAAATGGTGAAGTTCAGAAAATTTATTTTTATATATCTTCTATAACTCTATATTTTAGCAACGTGATATTTTGAAAGAAGGGAAATTTAGTTTAGAGTTCCTTTCTAAAATTATTATAATTGGCGAAGTTCAGAAAATTTATAAAAATTTAACCATGGCTGCTTTTTTTTAGATTTTATATTTTAATCATAGTAGCGAATCGCAAGCTTCCCCCGTAGGTGGGAGTGGCGAAACCATTGCCTGGTTTGATTTATATTTAAATTAGGTTTAAGTTTTAGGATATAAAGTGATTCTAATATCCGTAGTTCGCTGGAATGGGGGATATAACTAAGTATTTTAAAGTTATCCTTTTTAATTACAGACTTGCATACTTTGATGTGATCTCGTATGGGCTAGGGGTCTGGTTTGTTTAGAATCAGCCCCCTGCGGGTAGACAATGGTCGAACCAATATAAGATGAATCGCAAGATTCACAACTATATTTATAAATTACAGAGGAGCGGCAAGGGAATGGAATTCGGTCCTTATAGCTGAAATAGGATCCAATATTGAGCCCATTTTTTAACATGAAATTTGGGTCAAGATATGGATAGAATTTATTTAGAGTCTTTTTAATTTTATTTACAAAGTCGTTTGATTTTTTACCAAAGTATGGGAGACTAAAGAAAATGGATCCTTTCTCTACAGTATTTTCTGCTGGACTTTTGTGATAGAGAGCAGTGAGAAACTTTTTAATAGGTTTTTCCACTAATGAGTCAGGATAGCCATTATTCTTAAAGAAAGTTTTTAGAAAAGAGAATTCTAAATGCACCATTCTATGTGAAGGACATATATTGTAGGCTCGTAGAATAAGAGTTTTTATCGAGGATAACTTAAGGTTTTCTGCCAAAAAAACTAAAGAAGCTTGTGCCTAAACCTGTAAATGTAGGCTTCCTTTAGACTGAAGTTTCAAACTTTGTTCCTGAATGTTTAATATCTATATCTCAAAATGGAAGTCTACTATTTTTCTCGATCTCCATTGTATAATTCATATTTTTAAATTTAAGGAATGGTTCCGCCTGTTGTCGTGATTTCATTAATGCAAATGAATCATCGACATAACGTCTGTAATAGATAGGTTTATATTTAATGAGGCAGTTATTAAGGCAAAGTTGTTCATAATGGCATAAGAAGATGTTCGCTAAAGTTGGCCCAAGTGGTAGGCCCATCCCCACTCATTCTTTTTGGACGTAGAATTCTTTATTAAATATATAATACGAATTTAAGACAGCTAATTCCAAAAATGACTTAAACCAGTTTTTTGTAATACCTATTACTTTTTGATAAGAATTAAAAAGAGAGTTTGTACAAATTTTGATTTTTTTCATCCAGGCCTATAAAATTTTTCTCCGACAGTTTACCCTGAAGGATTTATACAGTGAATATTCACCGCGTGTTTACCTCAATTCTCCTTTGTCCTTTGAATTCTTTATTAATTTTCTCTCTTTCATAATAGTCCCGATCGACCTTGCGAATCGTAGTTTACAAGCTTGTTTATTCGGAAGATATTTTTGGTCTTCCGCGTAGCCAAGTGGCCTAAGAGATGATTTAATTGAGGTCAAAGTGGATGCTCGCTTCCTCAGTGTGCACGGTTCGAATCCAACCCCTGTACGGAATTTTTGCGAATTAGGAAATAATATTTCCGAAGAAAAGTTTTCCCTTTTTCTGTTTCTTGCGGTTAGTTGGAGGGGAGGGGGGGATTTTGACACAACTCGTATATTGTAAATAATTTAGATTTTGCTGATGTCACGAGACTTCGTCCTAGGAAAAAATATCATTATAAATATGAAAACTTCCATAAAGACGTGGATAGTGTAGTAAAATGGTTGGAAGATGGCAGAGGCAATTAAATTTCGACAAGTGTAAGGTAATGCCTATAGGTTTGGATCATGTCTGAAGAGATCAAAATATGTGTGTTCAAATTTTCAAAAACACATTCAACATGGAAAAGGAATCAAGTGTTTTATCAAGTATGATTTAAATTTTTCGAAACATTGCAATGTAGTGCTACAAAAGGCCATTGGGGTTCTCAGATACTCAAACATTTTGCTTTTAAATCGAAAGATATTATTAGTTGCGTGCGACGCAGGTCGCGGGAGACTACATCTCACTATGTCGGTCGGTCGGTCCCCGTTTTGCTACTTTTTTGTAATAACGTTGTAACTATTCAGTCGATTCTAACGAAATTTGAAACTCTTATGCTGTCGTTCATTATCTTGCAAATGATATAATTGCCAGAGTCCTTCCAAGTTTAGCCCTGGAATTATTTTTTTGAGAAATAATATCATAACTATTCGGTCGATTCTAACGAAATTCGAAACCCTTATATTGCTTTACATTCTCTTCGAATAATATAATTGCCAAAGTCACCCAAGGTTAGCCAGGGAACTAGTTTGCTTTGGCAATAACAGCATAACTATTCGGCCGATTCTAACGAAATTTGAAACCTTTATGTTGTTTTGCATTCTCTTTTGAATGATAGAATTGCCAATGTCCTCCCAAGGTTAGTCCGAAAACATTTTAAAGTTTTGAAGGTTTTAAGGTCATAAATCAGAATAAATGAGAGCACGCTACTTTTTGGTCAGCAGACCATATTCTCTTATATAAAGCTCTTCTAGGACTTCGTTTGGATCATAGGCTAAAATTATTTCTATACATGCAAAATGACATCGTAATATCGGAACGCGTCCAGTGTTGAACAACGAAATTGTTTTTTGTACTTAGAAATAGATCGTATAAAGAGAGGCGGAAGCACCTCAATTTACTTCCATTGCACAGTTGGTATTGTCTGCCAACATATTGAAGTCTTAAAATACTAAAAGGACTTACTATCATAAATTATGACTAAATCATTTACCTAGAATACCCAGCAGCAACTAGATATAACGGGCTCAAACTAGTAAACAAAACATTTAACATTGTGGAAGCACAAAGTTTATTTTCTTATAAAATACAAATACTTGGAATGGCTTGCTTAGGAATGTCGTCGAAAGCAATGCAATAAATATGTTTAATAATATAACGGCTAAATATCACTTTAAAATATCAACTTACAGAAATAAAGTTGTGAAATTAATTATTTATCGTGTCCTATCTTTCATTACTTATCCTTCAACTCTGACTTCCATCATTTACTTTTTTTATATAGCCTTGAGTTGATCGTATGGTATTTGCTGCTTCCTAATTCAGTAAATACCTGTACGAAGAATCAAGCATACCCAAAACTGCCTAAAAGTGCCCCATTTGGTATCTTTGAGTTCATTATTATACCATTTGGTCTAAGATCATCACAAACTGTTTTCCGCTTCTTAAATAAAATAGTAAATAACATTCCTTCATCCTTTATTCCTCAGATGACATTCTCTCACGAACATCTTTCTCACTTTAAACTAAATCTTTGAGTTCTTACTTGCTTTTTGAAAATCCCTCTTTCAAATACAAACGAGTTTAAGAAACTAATTTCTCTAAACCCTTTTAAACAACGAGAACAACTTGTCACTTTATTACCTTGAAGAGGCCATAAAATGTTCCCCGTACTAGTAGTCGTCAGCATTCACATTCTAAGAGAACTTTTTGTTCGGTTCAACTTCCCTTATCGAATTTCGCAAGGCGGCATAAACATCGTAAATCTCCTTGGCCAAAGTTCCCGAACGCTACCATGTTTTTCAAATGGCCAAAGATACAATCGCAAATATCATTAAAATTTACCGCCACCACACATTAACTGAGCCACCTAGTAAAGTAAAGTCTTTACAGATACAGGCTTAGACAGCATATGAGCGCCATTGAAAAAACTGGAAGGGAAAAAAAGGTCCTAATTGGTTCTGTGAAAACTCTTCATCGCGGCTCAAGATAACTTATAGCTACATTCAAAGCCTTAAATAAATTCTCACTAATTGAAGGCTTATATTTATCCTCTTAAAGTATGACAAGTAATTATCACTGGCATTTAGTATGCTGAGCTAAACATATACTCCCTAAAATGGCCAGGCATTTGGACTTATCACTCAATTTTTGAACGATGTCAAATAGAGAAAAGCAGCTAGCGTCCCTCCAACCGATACAATTTTTCGTATGTTGCGACAAAATGCAAAAAACACTTCCTCGATGATAAAAATTACCTACAATGACTCTCAACCAGAGAAGAATATAAACAAACATTAAATTTAGGACACTTTGCCGAGGAACCAAAACGAAACTCTATTTCAATTAGTTTATGAAAAGAGAAACACAAACTTACACTTTCTGCTCTCTTTGTCCCCTAAACAACTCTCGAACAATAATAATTGACGCGTTGTAAGGAAAGATTAGAGGGCTCATTCCGACTACTTTTTAGAAAAGAGCGAAAACATTTACATTGAATGATAGATCCTAGTAGCAGTAAACACGTTACCTGAGCCTTGTTTGTATTGGCATACCTTTCCAACAAACAAGCACAAACAAAATGACTTTATACCAAATTTTACCTCGAAACGCATGATTCTTTACTATATACACATAACATTTCCCTATTCTCAGTTTTATGATTTTAATTACATCTTATCTATCGTCAATATATACACAAAATGTAAAGAACCTTTACACATCTCCAATTAATCTGTAAGATAATTTATCGAGGCTATCTAAAATTTATAGATTAGTGGTTTGGAATAAAAAGACAAAAATTTGCTCAACCCTTTTGTCCATCTTTGCAAGATCCTTAGACACTAAACTCATCTTCACATCGCCTTACAACCCAAACAGAACCTGCCCGTCGATTCTTTCTACGTATATTTATACAATCTAGGCTAGCTGGTTCGTCTACGAAAAAAATTGTTCCAAAAATTGCCTTGGTATTTTTCTCCTCTCCCAGAAGCAAGAGTCTATGACAGGTCATTACGTCACCCTGGCACTTTTGCAGCTAGTTGTAGAGCTTACTTTCTTCTTCTAAAATTATCTGAAGCACTGAAACACATATTATGGTTACTCACCCTTTTTGTAGACGTAAACCTCCTGAAAATTAGAAGCTGCGTATTCATGAAGATCTTTAGACAAGCACACATATTTTTATCAAAAAGTTAAAACGCTCAGCCAAGACTAATTTCACGGGCAGTATAATATAAAATTTAGTTTATGCACGTCCTTTATTCTACAAGTTTCTCCTAATTCTATTGATAAAATCTCTATTTATCATCTTAATTCTGTAAGACTATATTTCAGTCAAACGTGGACTCCACCTAAAGCATCTTTTAAGAAACACAGCTGGACACGCGGATGTTCTTCTTTATTTCTTTAAAAGTAAAGTTCGTTATTCCCTCCCTGAACGCCTGAGGCCATTTTCAAACTTACAGCGCCAGCGAAGAGTATCCGATCACTCTCAAAATTTGTATTATTTTCAATGATATTCACAGACGAATAATTCACTTTCTATTTGTTCTAGCAACATCTGTTAGCTTTCATATAACGCTCTGATATGTCAGCTTTCTAATGCAATCATAAGTTAGTATTGTGATAGCGTTCGTTGCGTGAGAACTGCGTCAAATTTGTCCGATTTCATATTTTTGCCACTTCGGATTTTATTTTGCGATTTTTTTTTTACAGAAAATGGTCTAAGTATAATTTATTTCTAATGTGTGCTAAGAAACAACTCAAGAGTGATTGTCGAGGTGCTGTTGTTGCTCTTTATAAATGTGGGAAATCTCAGAGATTTCTTGCTAATGAATTAAACATAGCCCAAATTACTGTTAATTTATGGGTTTCACGTGCTAAAAACAATGTTAGCCTATCTCCGCCAGTAACTTAAAAACGATGTGGCAAACCGAGAAATACAAATTTGTGAACAGACATGCTTATGAAACGTTTAGTAGTGAATAATCTAACAATAACTTCAAAGGAACTAAAATATAATATGAATAATTTATTATCTGATGTTTCTGGACGAACTATCCAGGAGCGACTACATAAAGAACGATTCATTAATAAAAAAATGCGTAACAAACGTGTCGTATTTTGTAAAAAAAAAATACATTCATTGGAGGACTTTTGAGGAGCGGTAAAAAGTTTTATTCAGCGATGAGTCAACATTTCTAACATTCAGAAGCTGTTCTAAAAAGGTTCGTCAGCCCATTGGCTCAAATAGAATGAACCCTAAACACACCCAAAATACATTAAAACACCCTTTAATTCTGGTGATTTAGTGTTGTTTCAGTTTCCAAGGGAGAGAAAGCGTCTACAACATGTCATCAAATCCAAAGGAAAGATGACAAAATACTAATATAAGGTTAAAAATACAAATTTCGAGGGTGACCGGATAGTTTTCATAGGCACTGTAGAGCGCACACACGGAAAATGGAAATAAAGAAATTATCCTGCTAATGAATGGCCACTCAAGTTTCTCGCTAAGCTCTTCGACGCCATGCCTCCACCCATTTCCTTGCATGCATATGTGGAAATCGATGTATAAATATACATTTTACATCATGGTTAATGAGATTTATAGTTCAGCATTTCTTCAATATTATATAGAATGTAGATTAGAGTGGCAAAAGTCATAGGATATCAGTATGTAAAGATAATGGTGGACAGCACCGTCTTACCGTGGCGTCATGGAAATTCCATGACCTGTATTAGTTATGATATATCTCGTGGAACAGTGTGAACACAGAATAGGATGCTTCTGGCCCGGGGACTTGAATGATCGGGGTTTGGTGTAGGAGTGATAGTGGCTGTCATACGGGTGGGTCATTCTATTTCGGAAATCATGTGGGCATTCAATATTCTTTGTTCTACGTTGTAATGTGTGCACCAAAAATAACTAATGTAATGAATTATGTAGGTGCTATCGTGGATAGCACATTTACCCACTACTGCGTTTGACGATCGTGACCATTTCCGCCTGGCTAGAATCATCCATGATAAAAGTCAAGCAACATTGGTTAAATGGCATCTGTATTTAATGCAGGATGTGTATATCCATCAAGGCAGTGAAATGTTGATTACTTTCTAATGAATATGGGAGCAAACTACCTATTATGTTGCCAATATTCACAGCACGAGACCAAACAGATTGCCTCTCTTCGGCTCTGAGCTCGTTATTTTGATACTAGAGCACTGGTAAAATGTGACGTGGTCTGATGAATCCCAGTTCAAGTTATTTTGTGCTTATGGTAGAAATTGGGTGTGGCGCAAATCACTTGAAGCTATGGACCCAGTTGTTAAAAAGGCACCATACATGCTGATGTGGTTCTATATATGTGTGGGGGTTTTTATGTGGAGCAAAGTGGCCCAGTTTATTTGCACCAAAGATCTTGCCTCTGCAAATATCACTAAACTGTGTACATCTACCGAGAAGACATGGATCAACATCTCTCCAGAGGTCTTCCGTCCACTTTTTAAATCGATGTCACGTCAAGTTACTGCATTTTATTGTATTAGAGGGGACCTTACACGATACCATATACCTATTCAATAACTCATATAATCTTTGACTGGGTTTCATGCTGTGAATTATATCTCACTGAACGGTCAAAAGTCTTATCTCCGAGTGGTTTATCGGGAGTTTAGATAGGAGAGCAGAGGAGAAAAGTGGCTTCTATTCCATAAACATCTCCTCGCTTTGTACTTATCACGATTACTTGGTTGTAAACCAAGTGTGTGAGGGCCCTCAGAGAAAGGCAATATGTATATGAGCCTACATGTCTCGTCCGAACGATTTTACCTTATGAATTTCGCTGGATGAATGATAGATTCAGTTTCATTTAAAATCACACTCGTCGTTTTGGAGGGGGGAGGCATATGTATTTTCACTCAATTGCATGAACCAACTTGCAGAAATGTGGAAAGGTGTTAAATGTATTTGAGGCAAGTCCACGCATGATCTTGCTCCCATCCTCCAGAATATTGGGACCACAAGCTCAGACCGCCTCCTCTGTCCTGATGGGAGTCGTTCACGGTCATGCTCTCTGCATTCTACAACTGGAAAGATACTCTACTAGTAGTTTGAATACCTTATAATATCGCTGAAAGCTGCCGAATTAAAATTATCTCCAGAGACTGAGAACCCTTCAACGACCAGTTTTCACTAACCGAGTTTCGTTCCACCCTCTCTTCCCACACGAAAACTGCACTTGCTTCAGATATTATTTCTCACGCCATTATTCGACAATTAGGTGAGCGAGGCTTTTATTTTCTATTAGTATCGTTCAACAATATATGGTCGTATGCTTTATTCTCTGATTCCTGTCAAATAGCTAGTATACCTTTTGCCTCTCACAAGGAGGGGAGAGAAAGGTCCACTTTGACTATATTCCAACCAATTTCTCTACTTTCTTTCCTGTTAAGGTTGATGTAAATATATTTGCTGGACAGCAGAGGTCCTTTGACATCTGCACTGCGTGGCTTCCCTAAATTCTTGCTTGAAGTAAAGAGTACTATCTATGTGGTTTCTCTTCCTACGTAACATTCCGCAACGAGAATAATGAATATGGTTAAGGCCTGTGATAACGTCCGGCGATCTGTTATCATGGAGAACCTCCAAGCGATAGGACGCGCTTACCGATTTTTCTTTCTGAGATCAGATTGAGTAGCCATGTCCGAACTCCTTTGGCAAGATGTGAGTATCCCACAAAGAAATTTCCTGAGCCTCACTCTTTTTGTCATGGGCATCAAAATTCTCACTTTGATGCTAACAAGAAATGATCTTGCCACGCTATACGTAGACGACGTTTTGATCTCATTTGGCGTTGTTCAGATCCCTGAAGCGCATCCGCTACCACGAACTGATATGCGTCTCTCGCTATGTTTAAACACACATCATTCAGTTTGTTTCGATAAGGTGTTGCACTTTAGTTGTATGCACGAGCTTCAGGCAGACTCGGACCTGTTTCTAGATGAGACTTGCCTGGATGCGGTGTTCTCGCACTGTTTGTTTCCTTGATCTTGTGTTAAACGACGCCTCACTCTGGAGGCACATTCTCCACTCTGAGGCGACCATCACGGCAGCCTATAATAGAGCTATCCTCCTTTTTATTTTACTCTTTCTTTTTTGTTCGCTCAAAGCCAGACTACTGCTACAAGATTTATTCCTTTGCATACAAGTACCTATAGCAGAAGGTTGATTCAAACCATCACACCACTCTCGCTTTGGCAACGGCGCTTTCTACACATTTCTTATAGACAGCACCTCAATTCACTGCTTGCTAGAGCAGCTCAGGGTGAAAATCTACGCGATAGCGTTTCTCTTATTAGCTTACTCCTTTCAATTTGTCGATCGCCGAGCTCAACTGCGCTTATCCCTTCAAAAGAGGCCACAGAAGACCGAAAGCTTTCTTGTTCAAGACTAGGACACTTTCTCGAGAGTTAGACCTAACTCTTAAGCCAGTGGTGCTCATGGACGCCACCTCTGATCGTTTATCGCCACGCTTCTACTCCCGCATCTTGCAGAGCACCAGAAGTACTTCACTGGTATTTCTTGGAACTTACACTTTGTCACACTGGAGCCATGCCGGGCCAAGCGAAGACTCCAAGTTCTAAAGAAGTATTGGCTACCATGCTACCTCCCCCTGGATTGCCTGCCATAGAGGAGATTAAACAGCGCTTATGAATTTAATGTTGCGTGTCATTGCACCTCGTCAATTCCGGGGGACCTATTCTTAAAAGACCCAATGGTATCATCTTCTTCGAACGAAACACAATCAATATCCGCAGCACCATCGGACTGAGCGCACCATCTTCACGGCTGAGTTGATGCCAATAGAGCATTTCGGGTTCGAATACCGTTTTGTCATTCATTGAGCCTATGTAACACCAATCGCTAAGTGCCCTCGAGGCAATAGAATTTCCCCCATTCTCTGGTTTGATGCATACAGACGCCATGGCTAGTACAAACCAGTAAGATGTGAAAATTGTCTTCTGCTGGGATCCTGAAAATACATTAATAGCTAAGAACTAGCTTTCCGACGAATGCGCAAATATGACAGCAACCAGACCGGTGTTTCACTCATTTCAACTCTGACTACTTGACATGGAATTTAACATTGTTAGCATTTCGCTCCGAATGTTCCCGTGGACTTATCCCCTAATGAATTGAAGGTATCAAATCATTTTCAATCAAACAGAGCGCATTTTGATTGGGCACGTCCCAGAACTTATCTGGAAAGACTGCTTAGTCCCTCAAACTGTACGCTACATTTTGGCTGAATGTCCAAATCTTACACGGTAACTGTACTGGTAGTGACAAGAGCGGATTCGCTACCGCTTGTCTTGTATGTTAAGGGGTGGCTTCGGAACACCGAATTGTGGTGTTATCGAGTTCCTGGAGGAGGTTCGCCTCCTCTACGAAATTTTTCAATCATTCCGAAATTGGGTCCGTGAATGAGGTAGGCCTCCTCTCCTCCTGTATACTTCGGCATGCCTTTTATCGGTGCTTTCGTCGTCTTTGCTTAGTTTTTATAGTTTGGAATACAATAATTTATGGTATAATTTGATTTTTTCCACCTTTTCCTTTGTTTTTATTGGAGGTTTTACGCTGAAAGGCGGACGCCAGACAAGATCGAAAGTACAAAACAGAAACAAATGTGAACCTGATAAAGCCCCATTTTCCACATCACCCAAGAAGATAACGCATTGTTAGTGGTAGTTCAAAACCTCTCAGTTTTTGGATAGTAGGAAGATATACCACTTTATTATACACCAATTTCCCATTATATATTGCAAACATCATCAAAAGTGTGATTGCCCATAATTTAAGTATCAATTTAAATATTTCCAGTGTAAAATAGAAATTACTTAATTATTTAACCCATAATAAATCAACTACCTCGTGGCTACTATAAAATATTTAAATATATATATACTAATTTTTAAAATTTTCAATATAAGAATTATATATCATAAGTAAGATAATTAGAGATGACAATATTAAACTAATCGGTATAATAACATAAAGTGATATACATATGTGTATATAAGTAGTAATATGCATAAATATATGTATGCAAACTTGTGGCGCAGCCGGCGACCGCTGGCAACAACATGATGGCAACAACTGCCAACTTCACGCTATTCATAGTCTATTTATTCTGGCATTCCAGAGGTGGATTATTGTCATTCACGCAATTTTCTCTCCCACCATCGCCGCTCCACGCCAAGTTTCAGCTCTCACATAATCCTCCAGGAAGCTCTCCATCCACACGAGCTGCAAGCCCGTTGAATTGCGGCTACCAAGAATAATTCCAACAATAGACCTTGTTGATAAAGATAAATTCTGAGTGTGTTTACTTAACCAACCGCTCCATTGAGACTCTAGAACTGCTCCATTGGTGACTCCGTGAATAAACTACACTCTCAAGCCTGCAACAAGTAACCTCATCGCTGAAGAGAATTCTCCACGCACTCGTCATGGTTCTTTAACCGGATAACAACCATCAGTCCTCTTCCATGAACATGAAAATTGTTTCGGCGATTCAGGGTCCTCAATATTTGCAAGGTAGGCCGATCCAATGGCTCCGTCTTTGCAAGCTTGCATTTGAAGCACAAAATGTCCCGTCCACAAAGACCAAAGTCTCTTTTCCATTTACCAGCAGACCTCATTGAAGTTTCGGACTCGTTATTCTAATTACCATAAGATCAGAGGACTGACGAGGCTCTCAAGGCCATCGCTCTTTGCCATATCGAGCTATGTGATCAGGAACGATGGTAGAACCTCTCCAAGAATTTCACTTTCGTGGGGCACAAGCACACAACTCTCCTTCAGCAGTTCCGAGACAAAGCTAATGTCGACTTTCTGGTAGCACAGCTGAGTCAACCACTCCTCAGTCGTCTCTTCATTTACTTGACACACATATTGGATTCGCAGGAGGAATCTCAACCCTCGACAGCTTGGTAGAGACTGCCGTTCGTGTCTTAGCTAGGAAGGTGTTTGGTGGCCAGGAGCTAGTTACCGTTGCCGCCTACAATGATTCGACTTACCGAGGTTTGGGCAGTTCTTCCGCCGCCAAAAAAAAACATCTATCGCTAAAAGACAAGATGGAAGAACTCATCGCAGCAGTTCAGAATCTGGCAAGAGATCTAAGGGGTAAAATCTCGCTCCGAGGTAAGAGTTCTGCTCACGCTATCAGTTCTTGGGTGGGTCTGGCCTTTCCCCGGCGATAAATGTGATGCCCATTGATGCCTATCACCCTGTGGTTTCCATGTAGAATAAAGATAATTACTATTTTTTATGCTTCCTCCAAGGGTCACCCTACGCCCACCTTCTTCCTTCGCTGCCGTAAGCAACCCAAAAGTATATTGTTTAAGTGTCAAATTCTTCAGCAGATACTAAACTCACGAGTGTGCCGCATCCGGACACTTTACGGAAATTTGCACATCCAATTTCAATATTCATCAGTCGGGAAATCTACAGGAAATGACAATCGTATTTCAGGGTGAAATAGAGAACTTAACCTCACCTCCCTAGAGTTATCATTCCCCTCTCCACACCCGATCTTCTGCACCATCCGGCCGCGCTACCAGCTCCACTTTATGGACGCTCTCCTCCGGAGAACTCCATCAGTCTGCCTCAGCACCCACCGTGTATGTGATGCAGGGCTCTAACCCATGCTTTTTTCATCCGGGATCCAGACATGGGACTCAACCTTCTCGTTTCTACTGTTTTTATACTTTCGGCTTTGCCTCAGGATAGACGTCGACCTTCGATGGTTTTCTTGTTACAAACTATCTCAGGTCAGCCGATCCCAGTCTATTTAAAGAGATTTCTTTCCATTTCTCCCAGACGGTCTCTCCCTAGGCTGTTCTTAGTTGCTAACGTCGGCCACCCCATATTAGTGACCGACTTCCTGCAACACTTCTAGATTTTCTAGATTAAAAAAGGCGTTTTATCATGACCCAGGTGCCTGAAAGTGTTATTCATGGCCTTCCTTCCTGCCGCGCAGCGCGCTTCACTCTCAACGCGCCTGTTCAAGGACTTGACTTTTCAAGTTCCACCGGCCTTCTTTCAGCCATATATCCAGCAACAAAGACTAAATACACTTCATATTTTAAATCCTTTCCTGACCTAGCCTCACTCCAGTTGTGTGCACACCCACAAAAGCAGTCTACCCAAGGAATCAGTCACTCACCAACCACAGACATCCTCTCTCCCGGTCAAAATGAAGATTCCCATCTGTCACTATTTGACCGCCGCCCGCTCATTTAGCCTCCTATCATGACCACCACTACAATTTTTCCCCCTTCCGTTGAAAAGGTTGGTTATAGTCTGCTATCAGCAGGCCAACTTATCTACCCAGTCATTACACGCTTTTTTTAAAAAGAACAAACTCTCAATTATCTTCCCTGTGTCTACCGAACACTGATCACAAACGTAGGCTGCCACGGATAACTTCGGACCCTCAAAAGACCACAAAGTCCATTCCGATGCGTCTTTAGTCATTACAGCCACAAGGGAAAGTGCCCTTTCCAACCAAAAAGCGCGTCAGATTTCTCTTAACTTACATTCCTTAATAACATTCACACACTTTCCACACCGCAGCCTCTCGCAAAAATTTCAGTCTTTCCATGACTGGATTGGCACCTTTGGCGGCCTGTGGAAATTCCATATGTCGTGTCAGTTGCTTATGCCTGGCGTCTTTCGAAACTTGCTCGGGCATATAACATATGTATAAGGTCTTCTAAATTTCATTTTAAATTAAAATTTAACAGCATCTAGCCATAGTCTGGCTGGGTTTCCTGTGATGGCGACATCGGGGAACACCGCGCCATTCATAGCCTATTTATTCTGGCATTCTGAAGCGGCAGATTATTAGCATTCATACAATTTTTTCTTTGCCACCAAAGCTCCACGCCAAGTTCCAGCCTTCACATCAACCTCCAAAAACTCTCCACCCACGCGATATGCAAGCCCCTTGACTTGAGGAAACCAAGGAAAATTCTAACCAAAGACCTTGTGAATAAATACAAATTGTGAGCTTGTTTACTTCCACCATTTGCTTAATTTTTATGTATATTTATAAGTTAATGCATTCGTTTATACGTACATGTATTGGTATGCGAGAATAAATGTGGATTTATATGTGTGCGGGAGTATATGTGCATGTGTATGTTTATGTATACGCTAATGGGTTCGTTTATACGTAAATGTACATTTGTACATAAATATTGGGAATTTGTGCATATGCGTATGAATGTATCTTTAATATATATATATATATATATATATATATATATATATATATATATATATATACGAGGGGCGGTCAATAAGTTTTGCGAATGGGTAGTGCAAAACAGAGGAAGGGGGATGGCTGTTTGTGGGGGGTGTTAGGACAAGTTATGACAAGTCAGGACCTGCAGCCGCACGCTCCTGCCTCGTCTATTTAAGAAGCAGTAGCTGATCGCAGATCGTCAGTCACAAATTTTTCAACAATGGAAAAGGTTGAGCACCGCGCAGTGATCAAACTTTTGACCAAGGAAGGCAAGAATGCAAAGGAAATCCATGAACGCATGGTTGCAGTGTACACCGACACCGCCCCTTCCTATGCAACAATTGCTGGCTGAAATAGAGAGTTCCGCCATGGTCGTGAGTCCCTTGAAGATGACCCCCGTCCAGGATGCTCGTGAGACGTGACCAACGAGGACAATGTGGACCGTGTGGAGAGGATGATCCTCGAAAATCTACGGGTGGAGGTCTAAGAAATCGAGCGAGAACTTAATTTGGCGATGACCAAGGTCTCTGCCCGTTGGGTCCCTAGAAACCTCACGCCCCATGATCGACCTCAACGTCGTCAAAGTCCACAAGGCCAGAGTTGCACAAGTTGCCCTGTGCGAGTGCGGATTTGAGGAGCTCAACCATCCCCCCTACAATCCAGATCTGGCCCACTCACCCCCATCATATATATATATATATATATATATATATATATATATGTATATATATATATATATATATATATATATATATATATATATATATATATATGTATATATATATATATATATATATATATATATATATATATATATATATATATATATATATATATATATTTATATATGTGTGTGTGTATGTGTGCAAATGGAGCACGTGTTAAATTCAATGAATATTTATTTAATACAGAATTTGTCCTCCTTTTGCTTTTTGAGCAGCGTCGATGCGTCTTGGAATTAATTAATACAGCTTCCTGACTTAATTGAGAGGAATCTTGAGCCATTTCTCTTGCAATAGTTGCTCCAGCTGTTTCAGACACAAAGGTGGAAGGTAACGACTTCTAACTTGTCGCCCCAAGACGCACCACAAATGCTCAATAATATTAAGATCTGCTGATTGTGTGGGCCGCCACTCCATGTGTTGTAGCTCACTCCTACATATGCTCTTTATACCAATTCTTAACCACATGAGCGGTGTGTATTGGGATATTGTCATCTTGTAAAAAGCACTCACCATCAGGGAATAATATTTGGACCATGGTATGGACTTGATCTTCCAAAGTATTCAGATATTCGTTGTTATTGATCATACCATTCAAGGCAACGATTGGACCAAGAGAATTCCAAGATTTGGATGCCCAAAAAATCACTGACCCTCCTCCATGCTTCACTGTAGGAAGAAGGCACTCAGGATTAAAAGCTTTCCCGGGCTGCCTCTACACATAAACTTACCCTGAATTGGGGAAAAGAGAAAAACTGGATTCGTCGAAAAATATTACTTTCTTCCATTGGTCTGTCGACCAGCCCTTGTGATCTTTATACCAGTTCAGCCTTTTCTGAATGTTTTGATGAGAAGGCAAATATTTCTTGATGGCGACTCTTCCATGATATCTGTCTTTATTAAGCTGACAACGAACAGTTTTGGTGGAAACTGGGCTAGTGAGATGTTGATTCAACTCTGCAGTCAATTTAGAGGCAGTTGTCGGGGATTTATCATCACAATGCGTTTCAACACTCGTCGGTCTCTTTCAGGGAGCTTCGAAGTTCTGCCAGAATTACTCCTCCTACTGGAGGTTTTGCCCTGCTTCTTGAATTCTGTCATGGTCCTTGACACGGTAACTCTCGAAAACCCAAGAAGTTTAACTGTTCTGGTGACGGAAGCTCCTGCAATTTGAGCTCTAACAATTTGCCCATTTTCGAACTAAGTGAGGTCACGCATCTTAGCATCTATACCACGATATGAAAAAGAAATACTAATAATTATTGAAGTTGATAAATAAAACTATGTAACTACAATAAAAACAAAACACTCACAATGAAATTTGGATGGATAATCGTAATATAATGGCTCGTTGAAATATTGGTGTTAAATTTCTACTCTTCCAATTATTTTGTTCAACCCCTGTATATATATATATATATATATATATATATATATATATATATATATATATATATATATATATATATATATATATATATAATATATATATATATATATATATATATATATATATATATATATATATATATATATATATATATATATATATATATATATATAATGGAAGGTATCACGTTAGCGTGATATATATCAGTGAAAGATAATGGTAAACCACAATAATTGAATCAAGATTTTATTTATAACTATCGGACTAGTTTCGGCAAGATGCCATTTTCAACTAATAATGGCATCTTACCGAAACTAGTCCGATAGTTCTAAATAAAATCTTGATTCAAATATTGTGGTTTACCATTATCTTTCATATATATATATATATATATATATATATATATATATATATATATATATATATATATATATATATATATATATATATATATATATATATATATATATAAATATATATATATATATATATAAATATATATATATATATATATATATATATATATATATATATATATATATATATATATATATATATCATCATCACTAACTCTATAATTTAAGAAGGGGAGTTTTTTAGTATTTGAATAATAATTTCATCTTAGTTTGGTTATGACTTATGTTTTTATCAAAGTTATTTCTAATAATTCTTTTATAATATCAAAAAACAAAATGGCGAAGTTCAGAAATTTAGTTTAGAGTTCCTTTTTAAAATTATTAGAATTGGCGACGTTCATAAAATTTATAAAAATTTAACCATGGCTGCTTTTTTTTAATTTTAAATTTTAATCTTAAGAGAGAAGCGCAAGCTCCCGCATGTAGGGGAGAGTGGCGAAGCCATTGCCTGGTATATATATATATATATATATATATATATATATATATATATATATATATATATATATATATATATATATATATATCAACTCTCCACTTAAAGTGAATGTATGTCTAAAGTGTGCTCGTCTCATTTTGCAGTTGGCAGTATATTAACTACATGTGGTTCGCGTCACACTGGCTAGCGATGAGCAACAGCTGTTATAACCCTTTCATCTACGCCATTTACAACGTGAGTAAAATATATGAATTAATACACAGGCCTAAGTTGGCTTCTTGGAGGACTTCGTGATTTTGTGTGTATGGGTAGCTTAGTCGACGTTCCTCTTGCCAAGTAAAAGAAACAGAGAGAAGAAAAATATAATAAACAAACAGAGACAGGAAAGAAAGGACAAATAAGAAAGGGAAATACGGACAAAGAGGAAAGGAATCAAATTTCAGAGGAAAAGCGAGCCTCTCTGTTCTATCCGTAATGATAATTACGAAGAATTTTCTTATTTTGAGACCTGGAAATATTTAAAAAACTTAGATCAGATCTTCTCTTCTAATGACTCTCATCGGCAGTAATGTTGTCGAAACGTCAGAATAAAATGCAATACACAATAAAAGCAACATGTATTTTCCTCTCGATAATAATCCTGAAGAAATTTAATTTATAGATCAGATCTTCTCTTCTAATGACTCTCATCGGCAGTAATGTTGTCGAAACGTCAGAATAAAATGCAATACACAATAAAAGCAACATGTATTTTCCTCTCGATAATAATCCTGAAGAAATTTAATTTTAATGCGCAAAACCTATTTCGTAAATTGAAAGTGAGATCTAAAAAGTAAAATAAGAATTATTAGTTTATTTTTATATATTTTTTTAATTCTGTCTTTTACCTCATTTTCATTGTTTTAATTTTGTTCAAATAAATTACCTATGTCTAAATTTAAATTATTTTTTGTAAATGTTTTTATTTTCTAACGTTCCCTTACGAAAGTGGTTTTCTCTATAAATCTAGATTTAAAAAATCCTATTTCAGTATAGATAATAACCAAAATTTAGCCTTGGGAACAAACGTCTACGTACCTCTATTTAAGTCTCTGTTGCTTAGCGTAATACTAATATTCTAAAAACGGAGGAAAACAGCTCGAGTTGGATAATAAATAACGATAATGATAATTTTGGGGAGGAAAAACTCATTCCCTTCCTCCTATGTCAACTTGAATGTATAATAATTTAATGGTTTTTTTGCAGGAAAAATTTAAGCGTGAATTTCGTCAAAAATTCCCATGTTTGCCGATGAGCGAACCGAGGACCGAAGCAGAGCGCTTGCATTATCACGCCTCCTTCAGGTACGAATAAGTATGGTTTAGTTGTATCCTACCTTAAGTGTAAAAGGTATATTACTTCTCTTTTGCTGGTACGAACAGTTAATATTAGCAATACAGGAATGTATACTTTCGTCGGCCGAGCCCTCGTCAGTGTCCAAGAGAAGGGCTCAATAAAATTAAGTATACAGTTTTGTCGAATAAATGACATTTATTAAAAAAAAACAATAACATAATTAATCCCTAGAGGTACAAAGATACTCACAGTAACCGCCTTTATTTGCAATATATTTTTTTCTATCTTTGTTATACTATCTACAAAGAATTTCAGTGAAAAGAAAGTAAACATCAGATGGTGAGAGAACTGGCATATACTCGTATGAAGGGATGTGGCATAACTAAATGTTATGCAATGATTGACAGACGCATGGTGTTATATATTTAATAAATCAACCAAAATTCCATAGCCATAGACCTCATAATTACAAAAATACTTGCGTTTATTTAGAGATTAAAACTTTGTATACAACACTATTTTAATTCAACTAAGTTTATAAAGAGTTCAAACGGCAATATTCTTATTTAAAAATTCCCTAAGCTGTGACTTGCCTTGAAGACAAAGGCTAGGCTTTGCTAGGCTTAATTTCTCGTAGAAATGCAATCCGTACATTAGGCCATAATGCGGTACTAGAAATAGAGCTCGTAAATCGAAATTATTAATAAAATAATAATTGAAACTCTTCTGATGTTAAATTCAAAACGGCAAAACAGGAGAAAAGGAGAACGAAGGAATAAAGGAAAATAAATATTAAAAGGGTTTTTTTTTTATTAGAAACTCAGAAAGAAGAGGATATATACAAATGAACAGGACCTCTAATATAGCAGTCAGAGACAGGTGTAGTTTCGGTATTATTTCCTAGAACAATTTCGGACCCTTCCTGCCCCAACGCCCACAGGTAGACCTGCCTTAATTATGGAGGTTGGGGCATGTTCTGGAGAGTCCCGCCAACCCCACCTACAAGTCCTAAGAGCGCCAAGTAATATCCTCTTTAGACAACTCGAGCTATACACCTTCCAAATATTTTAACCTTTCGCCAAAAACTTTATTAATGGAAAGATTGTCGCTAGTTTTCGCTTCGTAATTTTAATAATATAATAATAACAATGATAATAATAATGATAATAATATTGGTATGAGTTTTACCACCGACCTACACTCAATTAAGATGACTTTATTTGTCAGTCGAGACCTACTGATTAACGTGGATTCCGAACCACAGGTATCTTATTGGATAAGAAGCAAATCGTGTAAGTAATCGTATTATTAAGTAATCAGATTTTTTTTTTACTCCTCTTGATGATCAATACCATCATTTAGTAAAACACATATTTGGCTAATCCATCATGGGGCAAATCTGACGAACATTGGTGGGTAATGACATCATTGGGAAATTCTTTCGTCTATCGGCCGGTAATTCCATCATTGGGTCATTCTCTCGATCATCTGTGGGTATTTCCACACATTTTTTCGCACTCGGGAAAAAACATTTTGCAAAAGAAAAATTATTCTCTTTATCTTCTCTTTGCGGTTTGACTGATTATATATATATATATATATATATATATATATATATATATATATATATATATATATATATATATAATCAGGAACAATGATTTCCAACAGTCTACTTACCGTTTATCACGTTTTGAACCTCCAGTGTAACTTGTGACCCGACCTAACATATGACCGTCACAGTAAAGTCGACGCCAATCGCGACTCTCCGTCGATTATTACCCAACACCCGATGGCTTAAAGTCAATAAACTTGGCCCGCTTGGAAAACTTGAAAGCCAATAAAACACACGTGTGTACGTACGTACGTACTCCCCCTCCAAATTCATCACAGTCGTGTGGGTACGTGATGCGAGTCACTTGTTGATGAACTCCATCTTGCAGGAGAAGCGAGACGTCATGATTAAGTTATGATTTAATTAAGGACTTCAAAGAGCCTCATAAAGAGGCAGTTTGCAGCCAATGCGTGTATTGTAAGATTATCCCTCGTTTATCCACTCAATTCAATTCCAACCACGCCACAATAAATTTTATGGCTTCCATACAAACACCCTCGACCCTACGTTAATAAGGGGTCGGCATTGGAGCCAGCGTGAAAGGAGACTAGCGGAAGCCACGGAAACGAGAGGCCAACAAATGAATCAAGGACAGTTTGCCCTCGACCCATTTATTATTATTACTTATATAAAATCCCAATTAGGGAAATCTTTAACCTAAGGAAGTAGGCCTTCTCCCCTTTTATGTTGGAGAGTGGGCCTTTCCCCTTATTCTGTAGGAGAGTGAGCCTTCGCCCTTATTCTATAGAGGGGTGGGCCTTCACCCCTATTTAATAGGAACCAACAAGGGCATGTCCACTGGAGAGGTTGTGAGAATTTTCGTAAATAAAGTTGCGGATAAATGGAAGGGAAAACTATGTGGAAGGTATGTGGTGGAAATTGTGTAAAGAGGAGTCTAGGGAAGAAAGAAACGGAAGAGTTCGCCTTTATCCCAAGCGTATCCTTCTTCGAGTACGGCAGGTCTCCTTGGCACGTTTCGGATTTCGAGAAGACAGAAAATATACAAGAGTTTTACTTGAGATTTATTGGGCGCAGCGTACGAGGCCATGATGGGGCGCCACGTACGATGTCATGATTGGGCGCCGAGTACGATGTCATGTTTGGGTGCCAAGTACAGTGTCATGATTAAGTGCAGGGTGCGCTTGGTTTCCGACCCCTTCACCTCTTCCAGTGCACATGAGGTGGCGACGTCGTTTTTATCTTCTATTGGTTAAAGCGCAAGGATACAGTCACCATATACGGCGGATTCAAGTAGCAGGTGTAACAGTCTACGCAAAGCACCCCCTTGCGGGGGCGATATTTTATGATAACCTCTTCGACACCAGATTACCAAAACCGAAAATCTTTTACAGAGATTTACAACAGGCTAATTCCCGAAAGAGTTACGGAAGACAAAGTAGAATCGACGTGGCCACCCCTCACAGATCCAGGATGGTTGTCTTCATTCTGGATATGGCCTAGAGTTTTATTGGCCTACAAAATGAATACATCAGTGCGCATATTTGTTGTATTTTTATTTTTATTTGCACTGCAGAAAGTACACGGTCTTTCGCAGATCAAAGAGTTGATTCCAATGACAAGGAATCCAAGACGACTGGAGCTGATTGATCCTCTATCCTTTATCCACCTTCACAGCCATTGAGTTTAAAGCAGCTTCATCCTCCTAATGCGCTGTTAAGGCCCTCTACTTGTCTTTGCCCTCGAGCAACCCTCCCCCTTTCTCAGCCAGGCTTGTGACCCGCCATGGCAAAGGTATTGGGTAATATAGAGCCAAGGAATCAAACAAAAATGGTCAGAGAGCAGAAATACCTGCAAATAATTATCTAGTTTTAAAACGATCACAAGGAGCCTCTTTTTATTCTTTCTCAAGGTAGTGATCAATCGAACGTTACATTTCTGCTTTGTTCCCCAATAGTTGAGCAGAGTTGTTTTCCTACCAGTGAAATAAACGTCCCCACCATTACTTGACGCTTTCTCCAAGGCTAGATATCTCTTGTACCATATGAAACCACTTCATTCAGGATTGGCATCTTCACTTGTCATTTGACGTTGCCTTTGCTTAATCTCGTCTTCGTTGAGCCTCTGAAGCGGCCTCTTCTTCGAGTACTACCTAGTCATTGATCATTTTTTATACCATTTCTATTGGCAGCGATATCACTTTATGCCAAACCTGAAATCACATATTTAATACTTTCCATTGTCGCACATAATTCTCGTTTGATATATTCTTAGTTTTTTGAGTTAATAAATTGGTTTTATTTTGTTTGTGAAGTGTGCAATTATGGCACCTATCTGAGTTATCACTGAGTTACTTCTGAGAATATGATAAGCATTGAAATGGTTTTAAAGTGGTTTTAGTATTCATTATATTTTAAATCGTTGTGTTTTACAGAAAACTAAACTAATTTAACTATCGTACTCGTAGGATAGAATTTATTTAGGTAGTCACTCGTTTGCTCCATCCTTGATCTCTTCGTGAGAAAGAATCTCTCACCCAATAAAGCTACAAACGGTTGGTTATTTTCTTACGATATTTTGCGTTATGACATTTTTCTTATGCACTCAAATTTATTTTCTCTCATGCCAGCGATAAAGTACCCGGTTACTCTGGGTGGGGGGGGGCTGATAAAATATCGCCGTGGGTTCTTTTAATATATTAAAAACGGTAATTTAAGAAGAAGATAGCGCCTCCATTTCCAAAGTTTTAGAGCCTTCTAATTAAAGAAAGTTATAGAAGCAATGTTATTCAGCTCATCGAATTACATAGGAATACCTATTTATTTGCCCTATTGCCCTGGGGGCCGCTCCGCCCGCCCAAAGGGCTAAACACACACACACCCCATTCGGATCCGAACCCTTACGGGTTCAAATATATTAAGGTTCGCGACGGGGCATTAAAAGAGCCCCTCTTAATTTTAGGCCAATCAAATTTAGTCAAAAAGTGGGGGACAGATTGGAATCTGGACGAAATATTACGCGGGGAACAGCGGAGGCGAGTGCGTGCTTAAAACATTGGAAATGACGGTGCTATCTTCGTCTTAAATTACCTTAAAAACCACCTAAACGAAAAGACAAAATATTTTTAGGTAAAAGCACTGACTTTGATATAGAAAAGGTTAAATGGTTTAAAACATCATCAATATACGATGAGAGAGGCTAAATATTAAATCATTTTGCAATTTTAGTAATATAAAATCAGAATGCTTAAATTTTAAGTAAAAATGAAATAGACACTATTTGAAATCAATATCTTTGCATAAACATATTCAAAATAGCCAACTTGTGGCCTAGCAGGATATGGTGCTTTCATCGGTAAGAAAAAGGACACGAGCGTCAGATTACTGCATTTAGCCCACCTACGAACAACACTTTCGCTCTTTTCGTGCCGAAATGAGCGAACTTTAGTGAAGCATCAAGCCTGAAGTCACAGGTGCAAACGAAGGTAAATTATAGTGCCACCTTTGGTCGGATTGACGATACATTATGCTGACGTAAGACAATTTCAGTTCATGTTCCACGAACTTGCGATCCCGATCAAGTGGTGTCTATTTATTTGGCTCGATCAAACGACATCTATTGACTTGATTCATGAACGAACAGAATTTTAAAATTAAAAAATGCGAGAAAAATCGAACAGAAAACATATCCTTAACATATATTTACCAATATATGCAGTTCTTTTAATGTCTTTATAAGAAGTGCATCAAAATATTCGTAGTCATCACTTTTAAACAGAAATTGCTATAAACTCTCAATTGCAAGGATGAATTCCAGGTGGTTGCCCATACTAAGGCCATATTTTTGTCGGAAGTAACCCATGTTACTGATGAATACATTATCCCTAACACTTAATTTAACTAGTTTTACAATTTTTGTTTTGGGTAATGGAGGGTTTAATTTGAGGTTATCTAATACATTCACTAACACTTGAAGGGCTTCATCAATAGGGACGTTGTTAAATTGGCTATCTACATCGAAACTGACTAGACGACTATTTTTAATGTTATTTTTTATAAATTTCTCAATAAAATCGGAATAATGAAATAGCTGGGAAGAAGTCGTTAATCCAACTGCGTCAGAGAGAATAGACAACACCATTTATTGAGAAATTTAGAAAGATGGTCATTAAAAATAGTCGCCTAGTCAGTTTCTATGTAGATAGCCATTTACCAACGTCCTATTGATGAAGCCCTTCAAGTGTTAATGAATGTATTATTTTAGATAATCCTAAATTAAACTTCCCATTACCCCCTCCCCCCCAAAAAATCGTCAAACTAGTTAAACTAACTGTTAGGGATAATGTATTCATCAGTAACATGGGTTCCTTCCGACAAAAATATGGCCTTAGTATGGGCAAGCCGTTATCCCCTATTCTTTGTTACCTAATCATGGAACATTTTAAAACCTTCCTACTCAATACTATTAAAACTAACACAAATTTTCCTTGGTATGGTTATGTAGACGATGTGATGATTTCCACATGGTTAATAAATCATATAGACTCTTTTGATATTCTTTTTTAACAAGCTTAATAACCTTCATATCAGTATAAAATTCAAAGTTGAATGGGAAAAGAACAATTGCCTCCTTTTCTTTAAGTAAAAGTCTTAAGAATTAATGTTAAAGCATCTTTTGCTGTGTAACGTAAACCTATTAATTCTAATTCATATATTCACATTTTGGTCACGATGTTAAAATAAAAAATAAATCCTAATATTTTTGCTTCTTACGAGCTTTTCGAATTTGTGACCCATTTTTTTACAAGACATAACATACATGCTTATAGAATAAAGTATCCACTATATTGTATAGATGAAAGCCTATCTAATGCTAGGTCAATATTCTACCGACCTCAACAAAAAAAACTTAGAGGCAAAAAAGAATTGTTTATCTCTACCATATTCTCCCTTGGTTAAAGGATTAAACTCCATTGAGTATCCTAACTTGACCACTTTCAAATATCCTACAACCATCAGAAAATCTTTCTCCTCCATTAAGCCAAAATCGTAAAGAAAGAAGCAGGCATCTATTTAATTATGTGTAAAGTCCCAAATTTCCCTATGAACTATTAACGATGTAAGTGGGTAGGTGTGGAGTGGATAAGGGATAAAGAAATAGTGTGGGGACAGATAGCTGAAAATAGACAAGTGGTGAAAAGAGGAAGAACTGTGGTAGGGTGCAAAGAGATGCTAAGTGCCTGGTGATCACGCCTATCGCTTTTAAATATTTTCTTGTATTGTGGTTCTTTTGTTGTCTTTGGGGTAGTTTATATTATTATTGCGTTAAAGCCAGCTGTCTTCAAAAATTGAATGTTCTTGGATATGTTATGCGCATTTGTTGTTGTAGTAATAAATTACTTTAATCACCTTAGTATTATGCTTAGTGTCTTTGTTTTGTTTTTTTTTGGTATCTCTTGTAGTGAGTGCAAATCGTGTCTTTTGTTTTTTCTTTGATGTCTTCTTCGTTATAGTTGGGTCTTCATCGGTAAATTTGGGTCGATATTCGGTGAGTTCTTGTAGAAATTGGTGAGGTTTCGTAATTAGCTTTTGTTTTCTTGGTTTGGGTAAAAACATTCTTATTCTCATGCATTTGGACGATATCATCGTTTAATTCTTGATTAACCAGTTCCTGCATATTTCTTGACGTTCTTGCATGACAACGTTAATGAGACTTAACTCCACCTCCCGGTGCATCTCTTCCTGACGTTTTCTTTCTCACCTGAATGTACCTGTGATTAGGTTCACACATTTGTTCTGTACCACTTATAGTTTCCTCTGTTGTGTCTCCGAGACACAGGAGAGGGCGGAAGCGGGGTATAGCAGTGTCGATCTTACAAGTGCATTGTAGATCTTTTTCTTATTTTTTGCACGAAGATTTCTGAACATGTATAGAGTTCTGACTGCAGCTGTGGCATTGGTGATTCTTTAGCGGATGTGCTTAGTGTACCAGGTTAAAGTAATCTTCATTCCGAGTACATTGCACTCCGTGGTGTAGGGATAGCGTCTATCCCCCATCCTGACATCGTATAGTAGTTTCCTGCCTATGGGGACTACTTTGAACTTTTCCTGGTTCTTGCGCATTTTCCACCGGGCCTCGTAGGTGTTAAGGTTTTCAAATTCTGCTGCTGTCATACGAGCTTGCCAAGGCGCATTCCTCCATGGACAAGTGATTATCTAGGTGAAGTTATTGGCGAATTGAATGTTGAGGCAAGTGGGGCTCACAGGGGCTGAGACATCAGCGGTTTAAATCAAATAGTTAGTGTGGGACAGGCAACCCCCCCCCCCCACACCTATAGGAGGCCCGCAGTGAGCGGAAACTTTGGTCCGTCCGTGCACCCTAAACTGATATACGCCGCTCTCTCCATGACATAGTCAGAGAGAGCTCTTTATAAGGTTTCACTTAGGCCCAGTCGTAAGATCTTGTACTGCATTCTCCATTTCCACACCTTATCAAACACCTTTGATACATCCTTACAAACAATGTCCACGTAACTTCTTTCCCGTTTTGCTTGGGCTAGCTTTTCCGTGATAACATTAATCGCCATTTTTGTACTTCGCTTTCTTCTAAACCTGAATTGATATGGATTGAAGAGGGAGTTTTCCTCTAGGTGAGACACCAGTCTTTGGTTGAGGATTTTCTCGAAGAGCTTCCCGCCAAATTCTAGAAGTGAAATTGTCCGGTAGCTCTCTTTCAACATTGGGTCATTTCCGTGCTTAGCCAATGAAATCATCTTGGCCGTTTTATAAGCATTTGGAAAGTATCCAGTTTTCAGACAGGCGTTAAATATCCTTCTTATCCTTTCGATGACATTGGCTGGTGCCTTTTCAAAGTTTAACTTTGTAAGCCACAATTGTCCTGGGGCTTCTTGATGGAATGAGCGAAGCGCGCCGAGTAGTTCTTCTTCGGTAATCTCGGTGTCTCCGGGGCGCTGTCTATCCACCTAGTGGTGAGGGTGCATCTTGTATATTTGGTCGTCAAGCTCGTCTATGATGTTGCTTTCAAACTCTATGTCATAATCTTCGTTGTCATCCTCAGTTATACTGAAAATTTCTTCCCAATAACTTCGGAATAGCTCTTCAATTCTTCCTTCTTCTGTTTCGATGTTTCCGTCTTTTTTAGTAGTTGGATCTTCTTCTTCCCAGTCGATCCTTTGAGACGTCTGATCTTATTCCAAAATTCTTTGGGATTTGCTTGGTGATCTAGGATATCTATCACATCATCCCATCGTCTCTATTATTGTTCGAGGATCAACTGGTTGAGTTCTTCTTTGATTTCTTTACTTCGTTGTATTGAGTGAACTGATGCATTCCTAATGTTGATCTCAAACAATAATTTCAGCTCACGGTATAAATCCTTCATGTATTCGGTCCATCTGTAGGTAGAGATGGTCCATTACTCGTATTTAGGGATACAAGCCCTATCTGCGTTGATGAGATGGTTATTGAATGTGTTCCGTAACATGGTTAATTGTTTTTACCGGTGTTTTACTTGTTTTTCTTTTTTTGTGGGGCTGTCTGGGCGGTTTTACTGTGCCCAGGGTTTTTCTTCTTCTGGGGGTGGAGGACTTGAGTTTTTGGACCTGCTCTTTGTAGCTCGTGTACGGGTACAGGGGCCCTCGTAGTTGTCTGAAGAGGTGGATTCCTCTCATTTTCAGCTCTTTCTTCTTCTTCTTCGTCCTCTTCGGATTCGTCCGATGGTCTTCTCCAGTCCAGATTTAACACTGTTATTTCTTATAAGTGATTCCTTGAATGCCCTGGAGCATTCAGGGTCCGCAGGCATGATCACTGAAGGAAGATTGTTTGCCTTTAAGAGTGCATTGAGGACCTAGTTGTAACAACTAGGCTTCACTGTGTTAGCCACATTTGCGTAAGTAATGCAGATCAGAATCTTTGCACTCAGATCTCCTGTGATGCTCATCTATGAAGGTGTTGTCTTCACTTCCCCATTCTTCCTGGCGGCGCTCGCGTATATCATCTCCTTAGCTTAATTTTCTATTTCTTCCTTCCTTTTGATTATTTCTCAGCGCTTTGGGCAGTTCAGGACCATGGTCCTGTGTTCCCCTTTGCAGTTGAGACATTTCTTCTTAGTGCTTTCTCACTTATCGAATCGATGTCCTTCTGTGGCGCATTCACTGCACCGCAGTTTCTTGTCCGGGCAGGACGTGGTTGTGTGTTGTTCTGGTTTATAGCATACAAATCACATCTGTATGCTATTAAACCTCTCCTACTAAATGTTCTCTCCTGGGATTCTCATATTAAAGAGCTAGATCCCGTCCGTCGTCGCTTTCCTGGCCATATCAGTAGTAGAGAAAGTTATTTTGAACACGTGGGTGTGTTCGCGGAATTTGATTATTTTCCGTACTTCCGCCCACGAGTTACCCTTAATAATCTCTTCTTTTAGTTCTTCGGCTGTGTTTTCACCGACCCATCTCTCCACTTTGCGGCAAATGCTCTTCAATGTGGTAGCTCCTTCTTCAGGCAGGAGCCGGTCTACATCTTTGGTCTCTGCGCAGATGGCAAAAGTACCTGATGAATCTTCAGTCAATTTTACCAGGGCCACCTTGTGTTTGAGGTAGAGCGTTTCGCAAAGCTTCCTCTTTTCCGGGGCCTTTTCTCCTTGTATGGTCCTGAAAAGGACCCTCTTAGTGAGGGTCTCCATGGTATTCTTCGTTCCCTACTATGTCCTCTTCTTTTCTTCTTGTCCTCTGAAACTAATGTGTAATTATTTTTGTATTTTGTGAGTGGAAAAGAATGTGAGATGGGTGGTAAAGGTGGTAGTGGTATGTGAAAGTTCAGGAACGTATGTGAGAGCGCTCCCGTGCACTTTCCAGTTGGTCCCCCACTCGATTGCTGCTAGGATGATGGGTGATGATGGATGGGATGAATCTCGAATGGGAACCTCGTGAGGGATGAGTTATGGTGGACTTTATGGATGGGATGGATCTCGAATGGGAACCGAAGAACTAAAAGAGGAGATCATGAGGAGCAACCCGTGGGTGAAAGTCCGGAAAATGGTGGACTTGATGGTAGTAGCGGTCGAATCCATGGCTGCTAAAGTTTTGCCACCCCCTCTCGGGTACTTACGCCATAACCGTATCCAACTGCATAGAGACGGGTGTTACTTTCCACTATGATGCTGGCCAGGTCCCCCGGGCGATGGGGATCTCTCCTCCGTCCGGGACTCACAGATATGCTCCAGTTTTGAGAAAATTTCTGACTTATGCTTCCACTGTGGGTTAGTCCTCAAACCAGTTTTCACATAAGCACTTAATTATGTCAGTCCAAGTGGCCGGCATAGTTAAGACGAAATCAATGAATGACAGACATCCCAGCAGGTTCCCACGCAGGACGATGGACGGGAGCAGCGAGGTGCTTAAGCCCCCATTGAATTATGAATCCTCGGTGAAACAAATGGTATTCTCTCTTTCTGAAGGGTAAAGCAAAATTTACCAAAAGACTTCCAGAATAGGCTCTTTTATATGTAGGCGGTGCTCAAAGTCCGTTACTAAGCAAGTGAAAATGTTTTATCCGTAGGTTAGTCAGCAGTGCGTAGTAATTGAATATTCGGCCGTCAAATAGTCAGACAATCTGAACCTTCCAATTTTATATGTTTCTTGTAGCGCTTAGTTTGCCCTTAAAAAATTCCCCCGCCATGAATAACCAATTTTTGTAATAGTTATGTTCATGTGTAGCAATTTGTGAATAATTCCATTTCTGTTCATTCCCTGAAGATGACCTAACACTGTGGAAGACGTCTAGAAATAAAGAATGTCATTCGTGGATGTTTTTTCTCGCCTCGAAGACCCCGTTAAAAAACTTGTAAGAAATCTTAAAATAATACAAGTTAAAATTAATGACGTTGACACAGCTGTGGACATCAATAGTACACACACACACACACACATATATATATATATATATATATATATATATATATGTATATCTGACCTCATAGGGGAACGTGCTTTGTATCAATACTGTGTGTCTTATTTTTTTCTTACCATTGTGAGTTTGAAAATGTCGAATAGACGAAAGTACTATTCCTTCCGTGGTACATATTTATATTTATTTTTATCACGCGCTAACTTTCGTGATATTTCTCACACACACACACATATATATATATATATATATATATATATATATATATATATATATATATATATATATATATATATTAGGCTAAATGAGTAGCAGTCTTTCTTGAATGCAAATTTTGTTAAAGATCATAGTATATTTTGCCTTGCTTAATTTCATTTTGCAACTCTATATTTCTTACTACTGTCTTCTTTAGTCCATCTTGTAGATGGTAGATAACTTGTCTTCTTATGTTCATATCTCTTTTTTTAAATAAATGCGTTTGGTAAAAACCAAACTTAAATTGCTAACTTGATAATCCATAAGAAATAAGGAAAGATGATACATATACGATTTCGCCTTTTTTTAAGGATCATATATAGATTAGGAAAGAAAGAAGAGAAATAGAAAACAGAAGGAAATAATATACAGAAAGTGAAATAATAGGTGGGTTCGACCAATGCCATCGATCGCTCTTCGCTTGTCAGCCCACCAGGCTGACATAGGTTGTCTTTAGCATGTAACTTTGGTAAATATATCTGCATAAATTAACTCTATGTTATTTTCTCTTATATTGAAGTTAAACGACAAAATTACCCACACGAACTGTATCTTAGAAGAAAATGATTTAAAATTTTCACTTTTTTGTAACAATTTTTCATATTTTAAGTACTACATGAGCTACCATTGGGAGACGAAGTGTTGAGAGGCATTTCACCCTGCTTGTATGGTACTAACTGTGATGCATGTTGGAGATTCTATTATGGTATGGAGATGCATGTCTTCATCAAGGCATGGGAACATGTTTTTATACCAGGAAATAGTGAACAAAAATTGTACCAACAAGTTACAAAAAGTTTTAGATCAATCTATCCAGAGATTGAATTCCATAACACCAAGAAATGAATTTATATTTCAGCAGGGCAATGCTCCACGCCATACATCTAGCCACAACGAGATGAATAGTTTGGGAGAAGTGCGGATCACCCCTATGAAGTGACTACCAGAGAGCCCAAACTTATATAGAATAGGACACTTTTGTGGAGTGCTTGGAAAATCAATAAGAATTACCATAAGTACAAATAAAACAGAACTGGATGAAAAACTAAAACTGATTGGGGACAGATGGTGAAACCCATGGCAAGAATAATTATAGCTGTAATTAAAGAAAAATGGGTGCCAACTAAGTATTCAAATGATATATTTATATATATACAGGGTGGTCAAAAAGTCTTGTCATCCCCAGTAAATATTGTTTATTTTTTCTATTTCAGATGACCGAAAGTCTTGTCACCCCGTGTTAATAGTGTTTGAATTTGCTAGTTCAATTAATATTGTTTCAATTTTCTATTTCAGTTGGCTGACATGAGCTCCTACAGTTTGGAAGAGAGACTGGTTGCAAGTGTATGGGCACATGATTGTGTGCATTTTGACAAGAGCATGGAGGCTGTGCTACATGACCTCACTGCAACATTCGGGAGACTAGCCACTACGAAGAGAACGATACTGCGTAGGAAACATAAACAGTTTCTGACTGCATCAATTGAGGACAAACCGAGAACAGGACGAACTTCAACGCGAAGGGACACATGTGCAGAGGTGGAGGAATCTGTGCTACAATCACCCTTGAAGTTACTGCTAAAACTGTCTTCCGAGCTACGAATTCCAAAAACCACAAAGTAAACATACATGGCAAAGGATTCTCATTTGAAATCGTTTAGACCAACATTCGTCAACGAACTAAGCGATGACCTCATGAACAAAAGACGAGTGGCATGTGGACGGTTTCTTAGTGTTTCCGACAATCCTATATCCTGTAAAGGTCTTTTCTCCGATGAATGTGCAATTTACCAGAGGAGCCGGGCTAGGAATATTTATTTCTGGAGCAAAGAATATCCTCACTGTTACGAAGAACTGGAGCACAATCCCCGCATGTGAGGATTTGGGCCGCTATATCGAGTAAGCACTTGATAGAACCCTATTTCTTTGAGGGCTCTGTTCACTTGCACTCTTACCTTGGTATGTTAAGGGAGTGGTTTGTTCCACAGCTCCAGAGGTTAAATGTGTATTTGAATAATTGTTGGTTTCAACAAGATGGTACTCCAATACTTGAATCCAATTTATTTATAAACAGAACTAGTTTCGGTTTTCGCCATTATTAATTGTATAATGCGACTCCAGTATATAAAGGTGACACAGCACCAGAGGTTGAATATGGATTTGAATGATTGTTGGTAGCAACAAGACGGTGCCCCTCCCCACTATGTCATCAATGTCAGGAAATACTTGAATGAAGTTTTTTCTGGGGGAAAAGATGGATGGGGCGAGGATCACAACAAATTCCAGCACCCCGATTGACCTCCAAGAAATTCAGACCTCACGTCTTGAGACAACGTTGTATGGTGTATTATCAAGGAGAGAGTTTCACAAGAGCGATACCAGGATACCCAACAGTTGAAGGACGTTGTTGGGCAGCCTTTGCAACAATCACCAGAGCACAGTTTCGCAAAATATCACACAGGACATGGCACCGCACTAATTTGTGCCAGGAAAACGATGGGGCTTACACAGACCTTCTCAATGTGTGACTGTGTCAGTGAAAGTGAATACACTAAAACCCCAGTACATGATAGAACCTTATTTTTCGAGCGCTCTGTTCACCTGTTCTCTTACCTTACTATGTTAAGGGATTGGTTTGTTCCACAGCTCCAGAGGTTGAATGTGTATTTGAATAATTGTTGGTTTCAACAAGATGGTACTCCAATACTTGAATCCAATTTATTTATAAACAGAGCTAGTTTTGGTTTTCGCCATTATTAATTGTATAATGCAACTCCAGTACAAAAAGGTGAAAAGTCAGACTAAACAAAATGAAAACAAAGGAAATAAAATGAAAGATATAAGTATATGTGTGGTTCCGGAAGAAACTTTAATCCCGGCCAACGACCGATTTTGGCGGTTTAGAAATGGATTTGGCAACATTAGGGGACATATATTCGTTAAATTTATATTGTCCTTCAGATATATTGAAGTTATCTACCTTGCTATTAATAATTGATTCAGCAATACTCCTCTCAATATAATTGTTTGATTTATAAATAATATGGCTTGGGTGAATTCGATTTTATGGTAGTAGTTTTGTATATGAGCGAAGAAACTTAAGGAAAGTGAGCCTCTCCTTATATCTGCGCGGTGTTCTTTGATCCTCTTACTAAAGTGGCCCGACTCTGTAATGTAGGATTTGTCACCTGAGTCATGTTTAGTGAGACGCAGATTGGTCAAGGACTTTTGGATGGTATTTGCGTATCTGAATGTAATATTTATGTTATTCCCGTAAGGATACGATTTTAAGGGGGCTAGGGTTGGAGCATATGGGAAGATTATACACTTTTAAAGTTCCGCGGCTCGTTATCAAGGACCAGAGGGGCCGAGCCCCACCAAGTTCAACATATTCGACTTTGCCAAGGAACACATACAATATAGTAACTATCATTTATAATTTCATAAAAGTATTGTAATTACCGAGCTCAAAACATTTTTGATTCTCTTTCACATCCGTTTAGGCCCACAATGAGTTGGCCCTTCGACTGCTAATTTTTCGCGCTAATCTGTCAAATTTGGGCCCGGAGTAATGGAGGCCGCAGGAGAGCGAGTTGCTACTTATAATATTTCAATAGTTGAACTTTTCTTTTAACCTCTGCGTACAAAGACCATGGTGAATGAATGGATTATTTTATTTTTTGTCCAAGTAGTGGTAAATTAAATTCAAGAAACTATTTTGCAAATTTTCAACCAGTGAAAAATAAGTTTCTATCCTCTTTCCGAAATTTTGGTTTTATAAGAAGCCATGGCTTACGGTTAGTGATACAAATAAGGTCTACTGACCAAAAGTCACCTGCTCTCACTTATTCTGATTTATGACCTTACTACCTTCAAAACTTTAAAAAGTTCCCTGACTAACGTTGGGGGGACCTTGGCAATTCGATAATTCGAAATAGAATGTAAAACAACATTTGGGCTTCAAATTTCGTTAGAATCGGCCGAATAGTTATGATGTTATTGCCTAAACAAAATAATTCCCGCGTTAGCCTTGGGGAGACTTTGACAATTATATTATTCAAAAGAGAATGAAAAACAACATAAGGGTTTCAAATTTCGTTAGAATCGGTCGAATAGTTACAATACTATTACAAAAGTAATAACAAAGCAAAATGTGGACTGACCGCCATAGTGAGATGTAGAGTCGCCCGCGACTAGACTTGCTCGCGACTAAAAATATTTTTATTCTATTTTTATTGCCTTTTATTTAAAAGGGAATGTTTGAGGACCAGTACAGGAAAGTAGCAGAACTCACATAAATAATGTTCTTCAATTAAATCTGCTGAGAAAACAAACGTTTTATCTGCAATTGATGCTGGTTAGCGACTGCCGTATTCGAAAGCATAATGAAAAGGTTGATAAAAATACACACACTTTATCAAGAATTATTAATTGCTAACATTTGTGTGGTTCACACGAGTTGCTTCTACCAGGGCATGATGTAAGTGAGCATTTGTTAATAGGAGCGGGGTATTTTTAGATATGATATATACAACTACTCTTAACAGCGAGTGTGCTTAATGATCATCTCAAAAATAGTAAAGTTGCCAAAAATATAGCTAAAACACTTCAAAATGACCTTTTAGACTGCATGTATGAGGTTTACATAGATGAAATAAAAAAGGAAATTTCTGAAACAAATATTTTCTCTACAAGCAGACGAAACAATCAATGTATCCGGCTGTTCACAGTTTGTAATCATATTGCATTTTCTAAAAGACTGTCAACCTTTTTAACAGTTTGTGTCTTTCGTTCAAATTGAAGATAGAACAGCGAGGGGTGTGACTAATGTGTTGGTTGAAAGCTTTAAAAAATTACAATCTCGTAGGCTTACGACGGAACGGCCTTCATGAAAGTTGATAATGGTTTACATATACATTTGGACTTTTCTCTGCACGCTTATTACATTCATTGTTACCCACATGGGTTGAATCTGGTAATAAAAAAGTATGTTCTTATAAAAAGGGTATTAAGCTTTTTATTCAACTTTAAATAGCCTTGGTGTCTTCTTTGCAATGCCAGAATTCATAATGTACCTCAAAGACCTTGGAATTTTCATTATCGGATTGTTGCTAGCGCTAAAGAGTCAAAAAATGAGCTGATAGAATGTTTCACAAGAATTCAGTATGATGATATCTGGGATGAGAAAAGCATATGCGAATTTACTGGGTTCAAAAGAGTACTTGAAGATAAAGTGTTTAATTTTTGGTTGTCTTTTTTATGTTGCTCTTAAACTTGCTGACATTGTATATAATGTTTTGCAAGGAAAAAAATCGTATGGTGTTACTGAAGTGCAAGCTAAAAGGACTTTAAATCATCTATGAGTCAATTGCAAAATGACACCGCTGAGCTCATCTCTAAATCAGATGAAGATTATAATCAAATCCAAACACAAGACGGAAAAAGAGACAAGAGAAAAAGAAATAGAGAGAGAGATAGAGAGAGAATCTCAAACAAAAAATGACAAACTGGATGTGATTACAAAATAGTCCCGCAATCGAATTACAAACGATTTGAAGACTAGATTTAGTAAGTCAAAAATATTTCGCTCTTTTGCTGTTGTAGATGCTGAGGAGCTCATTCTTCATCTCCGAGAATTGCCAAATGACGCAGGCGCGGATCGAGAGGAGGGGGCTAGGGAGCTGAAGCCACCCCCCATCAATTTAAGACCCGTTTATGTTTATATTTCTTTTTTCAGCTATATTTGTATTTTGAAATTCAGAAAGAGTTATGTAATAATATAAAATATATACGAGAGGCGGTTAATAGGTTTTGCGAATCGGTAGGGCAAAACAGAGGAAGGGGGATGGCTGTTTGTGGGGGTGTTAGGACAAGTTATGACAAGTCAGTACCTGCAGCCGCACGCTCCTGCCTCGTCTATTTAAGAAGCAGTAGCTGATCGCAGATCGTCAGTCACAAATTTTTCAACAATGGAGAAGGTTGAGCACCACGCAGTGATCAAATTTTTTACCAAGGAAGGCAAGAATGCAAAAGAGATCCATGAACGCATGGTTTCAGTGTACACTGACACTGCCCCTTCCTATGCAAACATTGCTCGCTGGAATAGGGAGTTCCGCCATGTTCGTGAGCCGCTTAAAGATAACCCCCGTCCAAGACGCCCATCAGACGTGACTAACGAGAACAATGTGGCCCGTGTGGAGAGGATGATCCTCGAAAATCGAGGGGTGAAGGTAAAAAAAATCGAACGAGAACTTGGAATATCACATGGAAGTGTTATCAACAACATCCACAACAATTTGGCCATGACCAAGGTCTCTGCCCGTTTGGTCCCTAGAAACCTGACGCTCCATGATCGACTTCAACGTCGTCAAAGTTCGGAGGAGCTGGTGCTCCTGTACAACAAAGACCCGGCGGGATTCGAGTTACGCATAGTGACAGATGATGAAACGTGGATCCATCAATGGGATTCCGAGACCAAGCTCGAAAGCATGGCCTGGAAGCACAGGGGCTTCCCACCCCCATCAAGTTCCAGACCCAACCCTTAGCCTGGAAGATCATGGCCACCATCTTCTGGGATTCTCAGGGAGTGTTGATGGTGGAATATGCGCCTCGTGGAAGGACCATCACAGGCCAATATTACGCCGAGGAACTGGTTGGGTCGAAGAAGTGCATCCCTCAGAAGCGGCCCGGCAAGTTTACACGCAGGGTCCTGCTCCTCCACGACAATGCCCCTGTCCACAAGGCCAGAGTTGCTCAAGCTGCCCTGCCCGAGTGCGGATTAGAGGAGCTCAAGTATCCTTCCTACAGTCCAGATCTGGCCCCTAGCGACTACTTTTTATTTCGCCATCTAAAGGCTGCACTGCGTTGACGCCGTTTTGGGGACGATGAAGATGTCCAGCTCACCGTCCAGGAGTGGATTGAACAGCAGTCGGGAGATTTCTGGTTGTCGGGAATTCGAAGCCTCAGGGACAAGTGGCGCAAGTGCATTGAAGTCGAGGGTTGTTATATTGAAAAATAATAAAATACTTTTCCTCATATCTCGTTTCCTTATATCGTAATTGCAAAACTTATTCACTGCCCCTCGTATAAACAGTTTTTCAAACCGTTGCGACCTCGTTTAAACCACACATCCACCGTATCTGTAAGTCTTCCCTCGGTTTCCTCCGCAACTTTTCACGCGTTCGATCCCTTTTTGATCTACAAAGCCTTGATATTGCTATTCATGCCCTCGTCACCTCACGCTTAGACTACTGCAATTCTCTTCTAGTGAATCTCCCTTCTTCGTCACTTTGCCCCCGACAACTAGGTAAAAACTATGCTGCCCGGATCCTCCTTCGCCGGCCCCTGTTCTCTTCTCCGATGCCTCTGTTACAGAAGCTACACTGGTTACCTATTCGCTTCCGTACCCACTAGAAAATTCTTCTCATCACCTACAACGCCCTAAACCTCGAGGCTCCACCTAATCTCTCGTTTGCCCTCTTCCGTCGTCAAACTCCTCGGGCACTCCTCGTGAACACTCCTCGTTCTGTCCTCTGCTCGATGGGTGACTGTCGTAGAATGACTCCCGACGATACCATATATTACACTATTCGTTGAGGGAACTTCCTTAATTATCTTTAGAGTGCGTTTTACTGTCTGGCGGCCGATATTATGTATCTTCAAAATGCTTAAGAAGTGGAACTGAGCTCAAGGATAATAATATTGCTATCATTAATAAAATAGAGTTTTATTAATAATAACTATAAACAATACACAAAAACGGAAAATATTGACAAACAGAATGGAAAGGGTCGTGGAGACTCGGGCTAATCCAAGGATTTAAGGGATCAAAAAGGGTAAAACAAATATGGAGTTAAAGAGATGGGATGGTTCGATAAACCATTTAAAGCACAGGATAGAATTGACAAATAAGGGATCAATACTCAAAAGGTGACGCTTGGCTTACGTAACTTCATTAGGGTGCAGTGGAAGGTACTTGAAGGAATATTCGGTCCGCTGGCGAGTTCCAGCCGAAGGGGGGGGATAAAAGGATCCTGACGAGGCGTCTTGGAAAGGAGAACCGTTACTCGACGAACGGCTTGACGAACAATGGCTGTTCTAGGTTGTTCTCTTCTGAACAAAGGGGGGGATGAGAACCGTCTCTTGTCTACGGGCTCAAGAACAATGGCTGTTCTAATGTTGTTCTCCTTTGAACAACAGGGGGGGTGAGAACCGTTTCTTGGCGAAGGGCTCAAAACGAACAATGGCTGTTCTAATGTTGTTCTCCTTGAACAACAGGGGGGGATGAGAACCGTTTCTTGGCGAAGGGCTCAAAACGAACAATGGCTGTTCTAGGTTGTTCTCTTCTGAACAAAGGGGGGGGATGAGAACCGTCTCTTGTCTACGGGCTCAAGAACAATGGCTGTTCTAATGTTGTTCTCCTTGAACAACAGGGGGGGTGAGAACCGTTTCTTGGCGAAGGGCTCAAAACGAACAATGGCTGTTCTAATGTTGTTCTCCTTGAACAACAGGGGGGGGATGCCTTGGGGACTTGGCGTCACTAAAGGCTCGAACCTTTGGCACTCAAGGAATATTGTCCTCCTTCTGGACAAGTGATGGTGAATCTCGAGGTCGAGGTCCCTTGGCGCACAAAGGGAGAGAGGGTCGTGGTGATGTTTCGCGACGAAAATCTGGATCTCCAATCTGATCTTAGTGGTAAAGTTTCCATATAAATAGCCAGGATATCTCCTTGGCGTGGGGGAGAATGGGGTGGGAGCTTCGAGGGAACGCACAGCTGGGCCGGAGAAAAATGCCTTATCTGTCCATAAGCCTAACTCGATCTGGCGAGGTCGGCGTATGGGGGCGAACGGGGGGGACGATAACCTCCTTGTTTAAACATTGGCGTCCGGTAGCTGTTGATAAGACTCCAAGCCTCGAATCGAAGATGCACGTGGGTAGCCTCATGGTTTTAAGTAAAATGTGATAGAAGTTGAAATGAAAGCAGCTCTGAACTCGTTCTATCACAGTGACTGTTCCTTCTTAGTTTGTGCTCCTAGACGCTGGAATGCTCTTCCTGCAGAAGTCTGATCCTCTACCTCCCTTGCTATTTTTAAACGTATCCTGAAGACTCATCTCTTCAGAATTGCCTTCTCTTCCCTGTAAACTTTGTCTACACTCGCTACATAACCTGCGCTCTGTGATAGCTAACAGCCCTGAAGGGCGCATTATAAATACTTATTATTATGATTATTACATGTCTAAAATGCAGGTAAATCTCAAAAATGATGATTAAATTCAGTATTATACCTTAGCTGGCGTCCAAAAATACAATTCATAATTTTATGATCCGTGAGAGAGTTAGTGCTCACTCATGTGTGCTATACTGTTTTTTTATCATCAATGTTGTGTAAGATAACTATTATTAATCACCAATGCCCTTTCTTAGGCTACTCAGAGGGAGGAATTCAGATTAGCCTTCTCTTCAAAATTCTAGCCTGGATCCGCCTTTGATGCTGCACAAAGTAAAGATGTCATCTAAATTAAAAGTCATGTATTCTAACATAAGTTTCAGTAGAATTCCTCGTGTTTGTGATCCTCAAATGAAAATAAACTTGCTGACACTTTCTCAGAAGTATCAAAGTTATTGAAGATTGTTTTACTCATGCGTGTCTACGGCCGATTCCGAGCGTTCTTTTAGCACTCGAAACGCATCTTAATAACATTTTCAAACTCACAATGGTTTATGAAATAGAGGTTCACTGTATTTATACAAAGCATTATTTTCCCTATAAAATCACATTGTCAGAATTTTGTTATTGCCTCTTGCCAAGTAAAAGAAACAGAAAGAAGAAAGAAATAATAAACAAACAGAGACAGGAAAGAAAGGACAAATAAGAAATGGAAATATGGACAAAGAGGTAAGGAAGAAAATATCAGAGGAAAAGCAAGCTTCTCTGTTCTATCCGTAATGATAATTACGAAGAGACTGAGTCAATAATTGATTATTTTTTATTACTATTTTTTATGTCTCTATTGAAATTATTTACATCATCTAAGGGATCACTTCTTAACCGTACGTATGTAGATGTATCAGATAACAAAGTGGTCATTTTATCTAAATACAATGTTTTATTCATTATTACACACATGTTAGATTTATTAGCTTTTGTAAGTATGCAAATCCTTGTCCATTTTTAATGATTTAAGGGCTATTTTAAATCGTTTTAGAAAATTATGTAAACTCTTATTCATATTATTCACTACTGAATAAACAATTCCTTTTGCTATGTATATATGGTTTTGTGATATGTTCTTATTTCTTTCTAATCTAACAAAGGCAGTGGTTCATCATTACCTGATTTGTATAGCCTAATAAAAACCCATAAGCCAGGCAATCCAATAAGACCAATCATCAGTGCAACTGGGTCAATCCAATATAAACTCTCAAAATATTCAGTAAATTTACTTTCTCCGATCTTAGGATCCATATCATCCTCACATATAAAAAATTCAGTTGATCTTTGTAATAAGTTAGACAATATGAATGTAACATCACCTGAGATTAGTCAGTTTTGATGTTACCTCATTATTCACTAAACTACCGTTATTGCCTTATTGGATTTCCTAATTGGTATTCTTAATTCTTATGATTTGCCTTTACCGTGCAACTCGATCATTCAACTCATTTGTTTATGCTATAAAAAATGTAAATTTAGTTCCATTGGCAAGTTCTACGAACAAGTGTTTGGCATGGCTATGGGTAATCCCTTATCTCCCTTATTGTAAAATATATGTATGGAATATTTTGAAACGAGGCTGATTCCACCGGTTTGCTCCACTTTACTTGTTTGGTACCGCTATGTAGACAATTTCCTGAGAATTCTAAAAGAAGATTTGGCTTCGATGGTTTTCTTTTATTTATTAATTCATTAGTTCCATCAATTAAATTTACTTTAGAAAGGGAAGAAAATAATAGCCTTCTTTTCCTAGACGTTCTAATAATTAGTCAACCAGACAGGTTTAGGTTTTCTATTTTCAGGAAACCGACAAATGATTTATCCTATGTCGATTTTTATTCAGGTCATTCTAAAAATATTTAAACGTCAGTATTTTCTTCCAAGTATCTTAGGGCGCTCAGAATATGTAGGCCTGACTATATAGACTGTGGGGGAATTCCACGTGGAATTTCTTTTCCAGCACGGAAGTTTCATGCGCTGGAGAAGGTTCTGTTAGGCTTAAATTGGTAAGCCTACCAACCCCCCCTTCCACAAGCGGTAGCCTCGAACCGCGTCCCCCACGGACCACCTTTACACGGCAAGAAGATGCGAGGCCATTCGAGAGTAGAGCTGTTTCCCACTCACCCCCGTGGGGAGAGCCTCGGACATATATAGTGCTCGTCTCCCATGAGGCAGACATAGAGTTGAGAAGTCTTGCCCGGACCCAAGAAGATTTCCCTAGTTCCAAGTCAGGTGCTAACAACAAAGCAAAGTGACGGCTGAACTAGTTGTGTGTCGGAATTAGCCCCAGCCAGTGAAGTAATTCCATTTTACGATCGCTACCGAGCGATTTTTCCGACTTGACTCATCAACTCCTGTCGAAGCCCTCCTCGTTTGCCCCTCGTTTTCGGGTGGCTAAAATACTCTCCCCTGGACCGGACGTATACCCCCCCCCCCCCGCTTTTGGAGAACCGTCATCACTTTAACTTCCCACGCAGAAGCTCCGAGCGCCCTCGCCTCACGTGCAGAAGACATCCGTGAAGCTTACCCCGACGTCTCACCCAGAATCCTCCGTAAGCCAACCCCTCTCCCCCTTCAGTAACCCATTTGAGTTAGTTTCCCCCATTTAAATGGTCTCCTCCTGTAATACATTAAATTTTATCTTCATAGTCTGATGCATAACTACAATTCCCCCCCCCCCCCCTCGTTTACTGATGTAGTTTTACCCAATAAATTCTCCGATGTAATTTTGCCCATCAATTCTCTCATTTTTATGTAAATAAAATTATATTTTTGTACATGCCTCTTTAAACAACCTCGAGCTTTGCCATTGCCCAAATTTTACTTGACCTCGTTGCACTCTTATCTCGTTGTTTCGCGCGTCAAAACTCGTGGCGTTCCGTTCCATTGTCGGCTCGCCTTTAAGTTATTTGTCTCTCCCCCATAGATATAATATGGTATTGATGTAATGTAATGTCATACATAGACCAAGAATTTACAAAAATTGAAGAATTGCCTTCAATCTGCGTTACCCGAAATATTTTTTTTTATAAAACTGTATGAAAAGCTAAAAAAAAAACATTCTATAACTACAAGTTGAGGAAAACAGAGCCTTTACACAACATATTACTTTTACCTTACCATGATAATTTCTTGTATGTAGTCCCAATGTTAAACAAACTTGATATAAATATAATTTTTAAATACAATTATACATTAAAAATATGTTAATATAACACAGCCCAAGGAACGATAATAATGTAATATATATATATATATATATATATATATATATATATATATATATATATATATATATTATACCTTGTTTGGATTGTATTTTATTCTATGTAGGTCAAACTTCTAAAAATATCTCTTTAAGAATTAAGCAACATCAAAATGAAGTATCTAAGGGACATTCAAATAGTGCTTTGGCCGTCCACATGCTTAAGATGGGTCACCAGATTAACTGGTCAAAAGCACATACAATAATGCATATAAATGATTTTATTAGTCGAAATATCTGTGAATCGTTTTAATCTCCAACACAAAGGAGAGATGTGTAAATATTAGCTCCAGTTTGTTTTCTTTAGATCGAGTCCTAACTTTCTTCCTCAAATCAAACTTATCAAAGGCCCTAAAAAAAATCTGACCATGTGATTTTATAGGAAAAACATTGCTTTGTATAAATACAGTGTCTCTCTATTTCATAAACCATTGTGAGTTTGAAAATGTTATTACGATAACGAAAGTGCCTAGCTCCATTCAATCTCTTTTTCCTTACGTGGTACAACAAAAATTTATACTTATTCACGTGTTACCTCTCGTGATTTTTCCCCATATATATATATATATATATATATATATATATATATATATATATATATATATATATATATATATATATATATATATATATATATATATATATATATATATATATATATATATTATATATATATATATATATTTATATATATATATATATATATATATATATATATATATATATATAATGGGCAAAGGAGTCGAGCTCCACCCCAAACCCCTCTCTACCAGGGTAGCATTCTTACAGGCTGAGGTCATTGAGCGATCACCAGACACACCGCCCCGTCCCCATGCCTGAACCCCGGTTTCTATATCTTTATTCCTCTCGTTCGCTCATTTTATCCCGTATATTCTTTCTCTTTCTTTTCTGTAATTGCTGCCTAATTTATTTCTAACGACGCCAGGGTACACAATAGTAAGTTTTAGCAGATTCTGGTATCGCTCTTTAAATAGATATTGGATGGATAATTAATTCATTGATGTCCGATGCGCGGCAAAGGAAAATCTAGGGAGCTGTTTTTGAATGGCTTTTAAAGGTGATACAATTGTGTACTCGCTTTTCTCAATATCGTATTTGGGTGGTAAAAGATCAAAAAGATCGTGTAACTCGACTTTCGTACATTACAGGATATATATATATATATATGGAAAAATTAAAAGGTACTTCCAAGTACTTTCGAACTTTATTCAGTTCATTCTCAAGGATAACTAAAAGAGAAAATAATAAAATAAGGGTATATATAAGGTAGTAAAAGATAAAGGACCGCCTCTAAGACAAGAAATCACTAATGAGAAAGTAAGAGAGTGGTGGGTAAATTCACATTAAGATTTAGCTACAACAGGTAGCAAGGTCAAACTGAAAAAGAGTCAAGAACAGAGCCAAATGGGTTAAAACGATTAACGGATAAAGGGATAGTCTAAAAAGGGAGATTAGGAGAGACACGAGAAGTAAATTGAAACTAAGGGGAGAGGGACAAGGAGAGAGGAAGAGAAATAAAATAGTATTAATACAAAATACATGCAATAATTAAATTGACAAATCGGGTTCCCATAAAAAATAAAAATTGAAAAAAATTAGGAACGTAAGTTAAAGCTAATTTCGTTAAGAATGACTTTTTTGAGAGTTATTCATATATATATATATATATATATATATATATATATATATATATATATATATATATATATATATATATATATATATTACAAGAGAAAGAGAAATTGGACGCGAATGAGCAATGAGACAAGAAACAGGAGTTTTTTTAGAGGTAAGAGAAAGGGACTGTCGTAGAATGGACTCTTGACGATATACCATATATAACTATTCGTTGAGGGAACTTCTTCAATTATCTTTAGAGTGCGTGGATGTCTGGCGGGCCGATATTATGTATCTTCGATATGCTTAAGAAGTGGAACTGAGCTCAAGGATAATAATATTGCTATCATTAATAAAATAGAGTTTTATTAATAATAACTATCAACAATACACAAAACGGAAAATATTGACATAAACAGAGAATGGAAAGGGTCGTGGGGGCTCGGGCTAATCCGAGGATTAAAGGATTTAAAAAGGTAAAACAAATATAAAGTTAAAGAGATAGGATGGTTCGCTAAACCATTTAAAGCACAGGATAGAATTGACAAAAGGGTTAAATACTCAAATGTAACGTTCGGCTTACGTAATTTTATACTAGTGGTGCAGAGGAAGTCGACGTGAAGGAATTTTCGGTCCGCTGGTGAGTTCCAGCCGAAGAGGGGGGGTATAAAATGATCCTGACGTAGCGTCTTGGGAATGAGAACCGTTTCTCGACGAACGGCTTGAAGAACAATGGCTGTTCTACGTTGTTCTCTTCCGAACAACAAGGGGGAAGGGTGAGAACCGCTTCTTGGCGAACGGGCTCAAAAGAACAATGGCTGTTCTACGTTGTTCTCTTCTGAACAACAGGGGAAGGGGTGAGAACCGTTTCTGGTCAACGGGCTCGAACGAACAATGGCTGTTCTAACGTTGTTCTCTTTCTGAACAATGAGGGGGAAGCCTTGTGGACTTGGCGTCACGAAAGGCTCGAACCTTGGCACTCAGGGGATATTGTCCTCCTTCTGGACAAGTGATGGTGAATCTCGAGGTCGAGGTCCCTTGGCGCACAAAGTGAGAGAGGGTCGGGGTGATGTTTCGCGACGAAAATCTGGATCTCCAATCTGCTCTTAGTGGTAAAGTTTCCATCTAAATAGTCGAGACACTCCCTTGGCGTGGGGGACAATGGAGTGGGAGCTTCGAGGGAATGCACTGCCGAGCCTGGGAACAATGCCTTATCTGCCCATAAGCTTAACTCAATCTGGCGAGGTCGGCCTATGGGGCCGAACGGGGGAAGATAAACTTTCTTGTTTAAACATTGACTACGGTGGCTGCGATAAGGCGCCAAGCTTCAAAGCGAAGATGCACGTGGGAGCATCGTGGTTTTAAATAATATGTGATAGGGGTTGAAATTAACGTGAACTTGGTGGGCTGGTCCGCTTTTAAGCCTAGAATTTTGGGGGCAATTCCAGCTCATGTGGTTTTCTACACCACAGGTGAAGCATATGATTGGTCGCTTCGGGAAGAGAGATGGAGGAGAAATCTTAACGGGAGGTTTGGAGTCCCGTTGTTGGTTTTGGGGAAAGAAGTTTTGGGGTTTTACGGGGCTCGGAAACTTCGTCGGCTTTCCTGTGAAGGGGCGCGAATCCTTCCTTCTTTCCTTGTAGGGAGATTGGTGAGAAGTTCGATTCTCCTTTGGGTATAAATTATGGCTTGCGGCATAGACATCCGCTTCTTCGGTACATTCTTTAAAGGTCTGGCACCGACGATCCTTGACGAACGCGCGGATCTCTGTCGGGAGAGACGCCAAAAATTGATTTCGCAACACGAAGTCTGTTAAGGACTCGTAGTTCGGATCAACCTTTGAGGATTCTACCTAAAATTTAAAATTCTTCTGAAGAATGTATCCGAATTGACGGAACGTCTGTCCGGGTTTAATACGACCTCCTCGAAATTCTTGGCGGTAGAAATCGGGAGTCATATTATGAGCGGCCAATAACTCAGCTTTCAAGGTGCTATATTTAATTGTACACTCAGATGGTAAAGATATAAAAATTTCCCGCAATTTACAATTTAACAGGGGAAGTAATCTGACTACACCTTCAGCCTCCAGATCCATGTTATTGATTTCGAGGATCTTTTCGAAGTGGGCTAAAAAATGCTCCGAAATCCTCTCCATCCTTGAAATTAGGGAGCCTTAGTGAGAGATTCGGGATGGGGGCTTCGGAACGGGAACTGGCGGACTGTATCTCTGCTTCAACACGAGCTAATTCAATCTGATAGTGAAGCTCAGCTTGTCTTTTCCGTTCCTCTCTTTCTTCTCGTTAAAATTCTCTTTCTTTTTCTTCTCTTTGCTCCTCTTGAACGTACTCAATTAGTTCTTTTCCGGAGAGTCCCAAGGATTCTCCTTGCGCTTTAAAGATTTCGAACTGGGTAATCTTTGCACTTGGGGGCGCACTAGTCAACCAACTAAAATTCCTTGAAACAAGAATTATGCCTTCTAAAGAACTGACCTATTCGTACTTGGTTTCTCAATCTAAATAACCACTGACTAAAATCACAAAAAAAAACACAAACAAATTATTATAACAGTTCCTTGAGCTACTCCAGCTTCTTAAGTTTCAAAAAAGGGGATAGCAATCGTTAAAACAAAAGGGAACTACTATACTCTATTATTATAACGAATAACACTATGCTTTACTCGACTGAGACCAGTGTTTGCAAAGATAATAGCGTTAAACCCCACACCTGACACCAAATTTAAATAGTATATATATATATATATATATATATATATATATATATATATATATATATATATATATATATATATGTCGTAGAATGGACTCTTGACGATATACCATATATAACTATTCGTTGAGGGAACTTCTTTAATTATCTTTAGAGTGCGTGGATGTCTGGCGGGCCGATATTATGTATCTTCGATATGCTTAAGAAGTGGAACTGAGCTCAAGGATAATAATATTGCTATCATTAATAAAATAGAGTTTTATTAATAATAACTATCGACAATACACAAAACGGAAAATATTGACATAAACAGAGAATGGAAAGGGTCGTGGGGGCTCGGGCTAATCCGAGGATTAAAGGATTTAAAAAGGTAAAACAAATATAAAGTTAAAGAGATGGGATGGTTCGCTAAACCATTTAAAGCACAGGATAGAATTGACAAAAGGGTTAAATACTCAAAGGTAACGTTCAGCTTACGTAATTTTATACTAGTGGTGCAGAGGAAGTCGACGTGAAGGAATTTTCGGTCCGCTGGCGAGTTCCAGCCGAAGGGGAGGGGGGGAATAAAATGATCCTGACGTGGCGTCTTGGGAATGAGAACCGTTTCTCGACGAACGGCTTTGAAGAACAATGGCTGTTCTACGTTGTTCTCTTCTGAACAACAGATGGGGGGGTAAGAACCATCTCTTGTCTACGGGCTCAAGAACAATGGCTGTTCTAATGTTGTTCTCTTCTGAACAACAAGGGGGAAGCGTGAGAACCGCTTCTTGGCGAACGGGCTCAAAAGAACAATGGCTGTTCTACGTTGTTCTCTTCTGAACAACAGGGAAAGGGGTGAGAACCGTTTCTGGTCAACGGGCTCGAACGAACAATGGCTGTTCTAACGTTGTTCTCTTTCTGAACAACGAGGGGGAAGCCTTGTGGACTTAGCGTCACGAAAGGCTCGAACCTTGGCACTCAAGGGATATTGTCCTCCTTCTGGACAAGTGATGGTGAATCTCGAGGTCGAGGTCCCTTGGCGCACAAAGTGAGAGAGGGTCGTGGTGATGTTTCGCGACGAAAATCTGGATCTCCAATCTGCTCTTAGTGGTAAAGTTTCCATCTAAATAGTCGAGACACTCCCTTGGCGTGGGGGACAATGGAGTGGGAGGTTTGAGGGAATGCACAGCCGAGTATGGGAACAATGCCTTATCTGCCCATAAGCCTAACTCAATCTGGCGAGGTCGACGTATGGGGGCGAACGGAGGAAGATAAACTTTTTTGTTTAAACATTACTCAGGTGGCTGCGATAAGGCGCCAAGCTTCAAAGCGAAGATGCACGTGGGAGCATCGTGGTTTTAAATAATATGTGATAGGGGTTGAAATTAACGCGGCCTCAACCCGTTCTATCACAGGGACATTAGAAGAAGACTAGAATCAAAGAGAGCAGAGGGCGGCACAATGAAAGCAATCCTTTCCTGAGATGACAGAAATAACGCCAGGGAAAAAAAGTTTGAAATTCCTGGTTGGGACTCGAACCGAGGTATGCTGATTGCTGATCAGATTCTCTACCGTTAAGCTACCACGCACAGTGACTCTACTTTGCCCAAAGCGTTACCCATCAAACCCAGTATCTCCCTAAGCTAAGAATGTCCAAGCAATTTTTATACTACATCTTCTTACCCCTCACAATTCAGGGCTCATTATCCGACACATATAAAGAAAGAGCAAATAAAAACTCTTGTTTCTTGTCTCATTGCTCATTCGCGTCCAATTTCTCTTTCTATTGTACTATATTATTATATAATCTGCAAAAGAAGGTTTCTGCATCTTTGTTTGTCTTCAAAGTTGTTTTGAAAGGCAGAAAATAAATATATCGAAAGCCCTGTGGTGGTTTTTATCACCTGCAGATCTTTATATATATATATATATATATATATATATATATATATATATATATATATATATATATATATATATATATATATATATATATATATATATATATATATATATATATATAAATATACATATATATATATATATATATATATATATATATATATATATATATATATATATATATATATATATATATATATAAAGATCCAGGACAAACTGGTACGGTTAATGTAGTGGCATTATTAGACAACTGATCTACTTCATGTCCAGCGTGACATCCTTTCGTCCTCGAACTGGGAGACCACATTATAGAATAGCTAATCCAGCAGTAAAAAAAAACCGGTTTCAAATTTACCCTTTTATGTTAACCTCGTTTACCGTCATAGAAAACCCTTATTATTTTTAATATATTAACAGTTTTATCTTAGCCAAATACATTCGAAAAATGGCTAAGATAACGCTATTAATATATTAATAATAATAAGGGTTTTCTATGACGGTAAACGAGGGTAAGATAAAGGGATAACTTTGAAACATTTTTTTTGGAGGGGGTGGGAACCAAGTAGGATAGGAGAAAAAAGAATTTTCCATTCTCTTCGACAAGCAGGAAAAACAATTAAAATAGCCGATCGAAAGACCGTTTTTGGCTGTCTTAGAAAAGCTTATTTCTTGCGTTATCTTCTCGTGTATGTGAGAAGAGCTACGAGTACTTCCGAGGGGTTCGATGAAGAGCTTAGTTAGCTAAAAAATTTCTCCTGAAATACTGCATATATATATATATATATATATATATATATATATATATATATATATATATATATATATATATATATATATATATATAATATCCGTTAGAAGGTCCGTAGTTTCTTCCCTGTTCTTGGGATCATATCGCATATGTGATCCCTGTTTCCTGCAAGATAAAATCAACACAATCATCCAAACATTCATTGAGCTGCAGTATCACTTTGAGTTCATAGAAAAATGTCATTATTTAGCCAGAAACAACTTTTACTCACCAGCTAATCCTAAGGAAAATGTATGTAATAATAATTATAACACATTTCCTTACTCGCCCCAATTAATTAATTTCATAAAGTTGGCACCGACCAACAACATCAATATTGCCTTTCAATACGAAAAATTGATCCCAAATAGTCTGACTAAAAATAGATCAGTCGATATAGAGCAGGGGTTTGGGTTTATTTTATCCCTTGCAAATCTTGCGATCAAGTATATATTGGCGAAAGCAGCAGATTCTCCAAGATAATGAAAGAACATAAATGCTATATGGTACGTGGATCTCTTTTTTCTAGTTTGTTTCTCTACATGTCAAATAAAAAACATTCAATTGACATTTATAATGCAAAAATAAGTTATAATTCTCACAATTATATACATAGGCGTGTAATAGAATCTGCTTTTAGAAAGGAAATTCCAAACTTTAATACTTCCGATGGTCAATTCCACACTAATCTCTTATTAAGCAGAAAATTTGTCCCTCTCCTACACAAAAATGGCCGCTACTCTCCTATAGCCCTCCCCCCATCCTAATTAAATTTCGACTTGTAAATTTGTCTGCCCCTACGTTAAGCATCTCTGTATTCATTAGTTTACCGGCGATTGAAAATGACGGTGGTCTCCGTCGAAACCTGATATAGCAAATAAATTAATCCTAACACTGGGTTTCTTTCCTGCATTTATATTTAATAGATAAATATTGTAATAGAACGGTCTGAGGCCGCTTTAAATTCAGCCTCCATCACATGTTAATCATGCTTACTCACATGCTTACCCACGTGCATCCTGCCTGCGAGAGGAAGTAGAAACGCATTATCTCCCATAGCCAATGTTTATTCAAGGAGGTTCACTCCCCCGTTTCGCCTCCATACGTCGATCTCGCCAGATTGAATTAGGCTTATGGGCAGATAAGGTATTTTCCCAGGCGCCACCGGGACATTCCCCCGAAGTTCATCACTCAATTATCCCCTACGCCATGGAGATGGCTCCGGGTATTTATAGCATAGCTTTTCCCAATTGAAGCAGATCCCGATTATCTTCGCGAGGCATCACGCCGATCCGGTCTCCCTTTTGCACCTAGGAACTCTCTACCTCGAGAACCCCCTTATTGTCCAGAAGAGGACAATATCCCTTGAGTGCCAAGGTTCGTGCCTTCGAGACGCCAAGTCAACAAGGCCCCCCTGTTGTTCAGAAAGAGAACAACGTTAGAACAACCATTGTTCTTTGAGCCCGTTTGACAAGAGACGGTTCTCACCCACCCACCCCTTCACCCCTGTTATTCAGAAAGAGAACAACGTTAGAACAGCCATTGTTCTTCAAGCCCGTTCGTCAAGAAACGGTTCTCGTTCCCAAGACATCACGTCCAGATAATTTAATCCCCCATCTTTTAACGTTCTTCAAGAGAACGCTTAGTTTCAACAATAACCTTCATTGTTCATCTAGAACATCTCCGATTTTCTGTCACAAGGATTGCTCGTACTTCCGAGCCCCACTTCGCTCTCACTCCTCGAAAACAGTCCTTTCCCCTCGTTAAGGACAACCCCCCGAAGAACCCTTCTGCTGGAAATCGCCAGTGGACCGAAGAATCCTTCGCATCGTCTTCCTCTGCACAACAACTTTGTAATTACATAAGCTGAGCATTACCTTTAATCATTTAACCTTTTATCAACGCAACCCTGTGCTTTAAATGGTTTAGCGAACCATTCACCCCCTTTAATTTTTGTTTGTTTACCTTTTTAAATATCTCCAAATCTTAATCCTCAGATTAGTCAGATATTCCCACGACCCTTTTTCATTCCCCGTTTATGTAAACATTTTCTTTGTGTGTTGTTGATAGTTTAATTAATAAAACTCTATTTTATTAATGGTAGCCATATTATTTATCCTTGTGCACCTTTCCACTTCTTAAGCATATTGAAGATAAATAAGCCTTTCTAGCCCCCCCCCCCCTTTTGACTAACCTCGGTCAATCAGATTACCACGCACTCGAAATATTAGAATAATTCCCTCAACGAATAGTTATATATGGTATATCGTCGAGAGCCTATTCTACGACAAATATATTTATTCATAGACGTCTTTCGACCATGTTTGGTCATCTTCAGGGCATGAACAGAAATGGAATCATTCAAATTTGCTACATTATATATAGTATTTCTATATGAACAGAAGGAATACAAACAGAAACCCAAGTTCGTGGACTAACGTATACTTGGATTACAAAGTTGAACTCCTGGGCACTTATGAGGATATCAATAAAGGGAAGGGATCCTTCATCTTCCGTTTCATTGGTGAAATTCAGACACGAGTTTTTCTTGAATGTTTCAACTAGGCTGTTCACATGTTCAAGGTTATTCGTATTCAAAATCATGTCATCAATATAGCGCGCGTAGATGGAAGGCTTGGGCGCTATATTGCTTTTGAAAATCTCATTCTCAACTGAGCCCATGTAAAAATGGCAAAGAGGACGCCAAGGGATGACCTCATATATATATATATATATATATATATATATATATATATATATATATATATATATATATATATATATATATATATATATCGAAGAATACCTTTTGTCGAGATATACTTCTTTTTTTTTAGTATACTTTGGTCAAAAAAGGCTATTTTTGTTGTCCTAAATGAAGAGCCGCTTCAACACGTAAAGGTATAGAGAAACGCGCAGGAATTATCCAAAAATAAAACATATATTTTAAATTTTACAATTAACTACAAAAAAAACATTAAACATATTTATATCAACCTACTGAACTAACCGAGGCTAAACAGGTTCGCCACTGGGGTTATTTCAATATCTCTTCATGACAAAAATAAACAAATAGGCTACACGTAAACACACCAATTCACGATTAGTATTTTTTATCGCGACACTTTTAGATTAGCTTTAAACATTAAATTAAATTACTCTCTCACACTAGTAAATATGACGGGGTTCACGCACAATTGTTTCTATTTCCGTTAAATCGTGAAACGTAATAAACTCATACTGACGCTATGTGAATATAAATGTTCTTTCTAACTTACAGGACAGAAGGGATCAGGGGGTGCCGGATGTCGCTGGAGGGCTTTTCTCGCGCTTCGGAGAGTTGCAGTGGCCGATAGTAGAATTTCTTCGAGATGGGATGGAGGAAAAGAGGGGGGGGATGGGCGATGTCAATGTCTTATTGCAACTTTGCCTCCTGTTTCGTTAAGACGACTGAGAGAGTTATTGTGCTCCAAGCTCAAAGAGTCCTCTTCGGGATACTCTCGAAGCCTATTTGTGTCCTATTCTTTATCGCCGGGTGCCCCACTAGTTTTGGGGTATACGAGGAGATTTCGACCGTAACTTAACAAATGCAACCTCGTTGGGGCTTGGTACTTCTCCTCTCACTCTTACGGAGCTTGAGCTGTGAGAGTCACTCGAGTGTGAGCGGGTTTTCTTCTCTCCAGTCAGACTTCTTCTAAGTGTGTAAATGATTCTTCGGTAAGGCACCGATACAAAACTTGACGTTCTATGTTAATTCGGCACTGGGGGGGGAGAGATGATCGATCTTCTTAATAATAATAAATGCAAAGAGACGGAGATTTTAACTTTCCTAAACGTTGTATTTATAGCCAAAACACCGTATTTTATGAAACGTTGAGGAAATCACGCTTAGCTAAACATATTAGCCGTATTATTCTTACGCTGACCGAGTACTTGGTAGAAAACGTTCTAGTAAGTTAGCCACTGCAGACAAGTGATTAAAACATAGTCAGATTCCATATAAAGGCCAGTAAGAAAGTAAATGAGGGCAATCAACTAATACCATTATAAGGGCGCCACCATTTTGATGCTTTTCGCCATCGTAGGAGTACAATTTTCTCAGGTAGCTCATTTCAAAAGTGATGTAATTAAAGCTACAACGACCTGTGGTCACCTCACCGATAGTGATTTCTCGCTAGTTTATCCCATTAAGGAGACGCTTGACATCGTCTAAGCCAGTGGTTCTTAACCTTTTTTTTAGTGGCCGTATCCCTTGATATCTCATGCAATTTTTTCGTACCCTTTGTCAAAAATATATACTATTAAAAAAGTTGAATGGTTTAGTGATGCAAATCTAATCCAGATATTAACTTTAATCACTTACTGAACAACATAATGTATATATTGTTTCTAATCTAAAGTGTTGTTTATTAGGATACAGTGTAAGAAGTTTTAATTATATAGTAGTTGAACGACAACAGTACACAAAGTACACATTAATGATTGGCACATTTTTACTGGCTCTTTTGCTGATGTTTTTCTTCAATGATGATACTGAAGCGAGGTTCTTTTTCTAAAGTGACACACGCATGTTGTCACTTGCATCCAAACAGTTTCTGGCCTTAGTCTTGATGTGTAGGAGTGCTGAAAACCCTGCCCTACATAAGTATGTGGTTGCAAATGGTACGAGTACCTCCAGAGCTCCCTCTGCTAACTGTGGAAATTCTTTGAACTGTGCACACCAAAACATGTCTAGCTGCATTGATTCAAACTCCATTCGGATCCTGTCATTGCCCTGCAGCTCAACAAGATCATCTTTCATTATATCACAATCATCCATGGAATCAAGGTTGAAAAGAAATGGATCACGTATCCATCTCTATACCACAGAAACCTCTCCATTGCGAAAATATCCTTGGAAGGACTTAATCAGCTCTTGCAAATGATCCTTCACTTCAGTCAGGATAGGTCACTCTTCATCTGCACCAGCAGCGTCATCAAGTGAAGGGACGTTAGCAAAATTTCCTTTTTCAATGCCCTTTATCCAAATTGGGAGTTTCTGGGTGAAGTCAGATAACTTCTCTCTGGCAGTGATGATTTTCATCCCAGGCCCTTGGATGGAGATATTCAGCTCGTTAAGTTACTTGAATACATCTGCTAGGTATGCCAGTGCCAAAATGAACTCCCTGTTTTGGAAATGGTTAGCAATATCACTGTCTTGATTTCTTCATGTAGTTCGAAGACACGTGTAAGCGCCCTGCCACAGAAAAGCCACCTCACATCTGTGTGGTAAAGAAGAACACTGTGCTCAGCTCCAATTTCTTCACATAAAGACACAAAGAGGCGGTGATTCAGGGATCGTCCTCTAGAGAAATTTACTGCACGCACAAAAATTGCCAAAACATTCTTAATTTTTTTTTCTGGCAGCGTCTTTGTGGCAGGTGCATGACTATGCAACAGACAGTGAGTGACAGTTACATGGGGAAATTCTGCCTTCACCATGCTAGCAAAGACTGATTTGTTTCTTAACATGGCAGGGGCTTCATCAGTGAAAATTGACCCACACATGTTGAGAGTCACCCCATGTTTCAAGAAGAAATCTTTCACAAGATTGAACACGTCGATTACTTTTGCAGTAGTTTTCAGTGGTTCACAAAACAAGAATTCTTCCATCTCTTCTTTCTCCTTCACATACCGAACAAATACCAGCAACTGACTGCAAAAACTAACGTCGGTTGACTCATCCACCTAAAATACTCACTTTGACAGGATTAGCTTTCATGTCCGTGATCACCTGCTGCAAGATATCTCGGCTCATGTCACTAATCCTTGAATGGATAATGTCGTTTGACAAAGGTATCTGTTTCAGTTTCTTTTCAGCATCAGACCCTAACACTGTTTTTACTATTTTTAGTGTACAAGGTTTCACAAGCTCTTCTGCAATAGTGTGAGGGGTTTTTTTTCTTCTCAAATAAAAATTCAACATCATAAGATGCTTGCAACAATGGTTCCTCAACTGGCACAAAACCTAGCTTTGGCAGGATACCACTACGATCAAATCGTTCCCTTTTGATCTTCAAGCTGTTTGAGTCATGCCCAGCGTCTGTGCCCCCATGGCGATTGTTGAAATGCTCCTTGAGTCTTGAAGGTTTGAGATTTGCATTTGAAAATACAGTGCAGCAGCAGAGTATGCACTGCAGTCGTTCGGTTCCATCTGCCTCCGTCGAACAGGTGAAACCATAACAAACTTAGTCATCATTCCACTTGCCTTTCTTAGACATCGTACGTCAGAATGATGCTCACACTGAATCCTGGAAAGATGAAAGTACGTGTAGTGAATATGTGAACATATAAAGAAATGTGTGAAAAATAGTGATAAAAAGTTCTTAAATAATAATAATAATATAGTGGTGATAATAATGATAATAAGAATAATAATAATCTAGTGATGTTAATATAATAATAATAGTATTGAAACTGATAGAAATAATTAGTTATCATAACGTAAAGTGTATAAAAGAAAATATAGTGCCATTTTATATATAATTGTGAAAAATATATTTATATACATATATTATACATACAGATGTCATATTTATTATAATTTTAATACAGTAATCAATATATATATATATATATATATATATATATATATATATATATATATATATATATATATATATATATATATATTTTTAATTCAATAATGCGTGTTCATAATAATAATCATAATTTTTTTATGTAAAGGTATATTCGTTCATTCCGCGGATCTATCCCATCAGCTGTTGCGATATTGAAGTTGCCAAAATTGGGCTACAATGAAAAATGTCGTCAAATCAATAAACTTATCAACTTACTTAATGGAGTAATATTACTCGAATTAATATTATATATATATATATATATATATATATATATATATCCATTGGTATATTTCAACATTCTATATAATTTAAAATAATGATTCAACGGCCTTTTATTCTTCGTTGGTCAAAATTACACAAGTTATATCAAGAACACCCAAAGCACACGATAATTAATGTTGAAACACTTTATCCACTAAACAACCGTAAAGGTATCGTTCCAACCACTAAATTGGAAAAGTGAAAGAAGAAAATAAATATACCAAATAACTTTGAGTATGGTCACCAATGAGCAAGACAAAATACCGCAGTAGGTAGTAGAGAAACAGAGTATGTATAATAATGTAGCAAATGAATTAGAAAAAAACGATGCAGAAAATATTTACTCACCCACACAATACGTACAACACTCAAATATAATTCAATAGCGTCGAGAACAACTGATTTACGTCCAGAAACGGACGTACTAACCTCGCATTGCACTGGCCGCGCTTACCCCATCCCCGTTACGGTCATCAGACGCCAGTAATCTCCCCAACCGCCGACCAATCAATGACGCCCACTGACTGCATGACTCAGACGCCATTTCAACAACTTGGCAATTGACGCTATGAACATTGGTTGGCGGCTGTTAATAAATATAATGGCAAATGTGAATAATGTGAATAATGGTAGATGTGACACTATATATATTTTAGTTCCATTGTAAATGCAGCAATAAACTGGTTACAAGCCGCTATAGCATGTCTCGTATCCACAAGTTTAATCTTTCGTACCCTCTGGAGGTACCCCAGGTTAAGAAAAACTGGTCTAAGCATTATAGGATAGGTCCACGCGGATACTCCGGGCGCAATGACACACAACATTATATTCGAAGCGCTTTTCTACATCCTCTATGACATGAAGCCCGAAGAGCTCACCTGATCCCTCACATGTAATCAGAGTTGCTCAGGCTGTGTTTCCAGCAACACCTATATAACCTGTAATCCAGTAAAAGATAAACTCAACGTCCTCTCGATTGCAGCAGCTATGGCGTCACGAATAGTGGAAACCAGGGGATGCATAGTTCCCAATGCCTCAAAAGCACTTGGTGTGCTATGAGAATCGCTTTACAAAACGGCCTATAAGTTTGCCCGAAAAAAACAGACGCAACTCCCGGAATAGTCCCGTGACTTCAAACAAGGGTTAAGTCGCGCGGAAGCCTCGCCTTCTCCGGACTTGGAACCATCAGTGTACACCAACACGACTCCTGCGAGACAAGCTGTATGCTTTAAGTAATTCAAGTGCTACAGTCCTGGTATTTTGGAAGCTTTGTGAGCATAGGGGTGAACAAACGACCAAAGTTCGTATCCTGGAGGGTACCGGTTTTGGAAGAATTAACTCGAGATTTATACTAAACTCTCTAAGGAGTTTTCTGGTCTAAACCAGAAGCAGTATTAGACGAAATGAGAGCCGATGGGCATTTGGGGAGATGCTGAACCAACGCGTACAAAACAATAAAAAGAAGCATAATTTTCGTTTGGGGTACAAAGGTAAATAAGTATTGGCAGTTAAGAGGATTTCTCGCAAGCCGAGTGAATACAGCGTTAATCTTCTAAAGTTGAGAGCGGGTCTATGCCAGCGAGCGCGTTTGCAAAACTTAGAGGTCGTCATGACCTGGCCGCCCTTTAGCGGATATGCTGATAACCACTGCCGTGGATGTAAGTAGCTTCGCGTGCATCTTTACGCGCGTAGTCAATCACCACAGAGGTGAAGATTGAGCGAATCTCGATGAAGGATGGTGGCTGAGTCTCTAAACATGCACGTGTGTGTATGTGTGTGCGTGTTGGGTGCTGTCGTGATATTGTTGTTGTTTCTTTAGAACACCAGTCTGACCCTAATTACTTATGAAGGACAAAAATACTTCTATATTGGCTGAGTGGACTTTTTAATTACCTATTTATTGAGAGAGTGTCACAGCGTCTAATCCGTTTTAAGGAGAGAGCCGGTTAAACACGTAAAGGATCCATTGAAACACCAGAATTATCCAAAAATAAATATATATTTTAAATTTATCAATTAAATACAAAAAATAAAATATTTACAATCACCTAACAAGTTTAAAGGAGATAACCATACTTGAAACCGGGCCTATTCAGAAGCTATTCATGTCCAAATTGAAATAGGCTCCAAGTAAACAAACCAATTACCGATTAGTTATTTTATAGTGTTCCTTTTAGATTAGCATTAAACTCCAATTTAAGTTTCACTCTTCTAACTGTAACTATGACGGGGTTCACTAGCAATTGTCTCTACTTCAGTTAATTTGAGTACCGTAATAAACTCATACTAAAGCAATACAAATATAAATGGTCATTCTGACTTACATGAAAGAAAGGATCAAGGGTTACTGGATGTCACTAGATGGCTTTTATCGCGCTAGGTTGTGTTGGAGCGGCCGATTTTAGATTTTCCACGAGATGGGAGGGGGGTAGGGGAATCCGATGTCTAATTCTTCGGTTCTACGTAAAACCGCGGAGGGAGGAGTTGTACTCTCTGGCTCAAGGGGTGCTCTTCTGGATGCTATTGATGCCTCTTTGTATCCTAGTCTTCTTCGAGCGGTTGCCCATGGATTTTGGGGTATACGAGGAGATTTTGAATGTTCTTGAAAAATTGGATCTTCCTCAGGTATGGTTTCTTCTTCGCTCTTCGGTATTAGGATCGCAATTTGAAAGTCACTCGAGGGTGACTGGTTCTTCTATTATCTTACTTGCGAAATTCATATTTAGCAGTAGGAATGTTGGTCCAGCCGAGCTTCTTACTAGGCCTGTGCAGGATACTTCGGTCTGACACCGATACAAGACGTAACGTTCTAAGTTATTTCGAAATTGGGTGAAGGACTGATCTTGTCGAACTGGTCCTCTATCGTCTCTCACCGAATAATCCTTTCTCTTTCCTTATGGGGCTTATTTATAGCCTGGCGACCGCCCCATCTAAGGGTGAAGGGGCGATGCCGCAAAGGGAAGAGCGATGGGTCATGGGAGGGTGGCACCGCGGTGCCCAAGTCGTCTTCTTAATTAGAGGCACCGCCAACCGTCACCATCCTTGGTGTTCTTTTTGACTGGCATCGCTTTTTGTGGCGATTTAACCACGCGCCTCCGGATCTCGTAGGTAATTGCGTAATGGCCTTTGGTGGTTACCTTGGCACAGCGGCTCGCTTCCGACTACCTATGCGGTGGGGAGATCCAAATGGGTAGGCTGTTTGACTGTTATTCCGCCGGCTAACGTTCCCACGACTCTCCTCCTGTGGCTCGATTCTCTTGATTTCTCCGCAGGCGGGGGGGAACTTTAACGTATATGTCCGCCTGGCCCTCCGGGAGGCTTTATATTGTAACTCCTCTACAGGTGTTATTGGTAGTGCGTGAATATGTCCTTACTATGACAGCACTCTTATCATTTCCGCCTCTTCGGCAGTAAGAATAAATCCTCTCTTCGACGCCGAAATTACTGTCAAAATCTCTTTTGGTTTAAGGCCAGGCATTGCTGTTCGTATTGATTTGAAAGGGGGGTCATGGTCGTCCAGGTTTTCAGCCTTACTGTCTTTCAAAAACGCTAAGGATCTGGTTATGTCATGTTATGCGCAACCAGGCACCCCCTAACCCCCCCAAAAAAATTACAAGTACCACCATCTGCTCCTGGCTTTCCAGGCTTACGAGCGTGGTATATCCAGCGTCCATTGGAACTATTGCTTGGGCTCTACTTACACCAGGCGTCATCTCTGTGGCAGTGACTACCCCCTGACTACTTCTAAGACTTCCCCACGAAAGGAGGATAGTACCGAGGGACAAAAGATAGGAGAAGGCCCACCAGAAAAGAGCCATACCTGCAGAACGATTCAAGATAGAGAAGATTCCCACGCATATCCTAATCTTTTCCGCTAAGTCATCGAAGGTGACAGTGCCACTGGGGCAATTCGAGCTCAATATCTCTTTGAGGTCTGTCTCCGAGCGGCCTAAAGCCATACCTGTGAGGAACCTTTCTTCAAAGATGGCTCTTATGGCTCCCTTGGTATAGCTCCGAAGGGTGAATTCCATTATTGGAATAGTTTCAGACTCATAACTAATTAGAAGGGTATGTGGAAGCTTGTCTCCTCCTCTTCCCCTAAAGCTATGAAAGGTACCATGTTTGGTACGTCGCTTCGCTCACTCTCTCGAGGTATAAGAGCTTGGGGACCCTACGCCGGCGAGCAGGATTCCAGGAAAGCAGATGAGCTTAATACACTCGATGTGATGTCTTTGTTCTTCCTCCAGCTCTCAATACCCTCATGTAGGTGGTATCAGTCCAGCTCCATCTCGATAAAAGGTATTCTCTTGTTTCTCTCTATATATTTCACATTCAACCAGTTTCGATAAGGCAGGACTTAACCGCATTGTAATGCGGTTAAAAATTACCTTTATTCATCTCGGAGAGCTGAACGGTAATCACCTCCTTTGGGAACCTACACGATCAATAACTGAGACCAGCCACTTGCGGAACTGGTCAAAATGTAGAAGAATGGCGTCATCAATGTGGAAGAATTCACATATCACATTCTTAGAATCGCTTCCTCATCCTACTTTGACCTGATTCTGTGCTCGCCTGATGCACACACAAAATTTGGATTGGGGAAGGTGGGTGTACGACCGACATGGTAACGATAATTTCTCTATTCAAATATGTACCTTTTATCAGTCCACTACTGCGCGAGAAGCTACATCGGTTGAAGTTGGATCCATAACGGTGGCCCGCATTCAAGAAATGACTTACTGGTCTATCTCAGTCGAAGACTTAAGGTCAGTTGACGAGTGTGTTGAAGTCTTCTTATACATCTCAACCTTAGTAGGCCTAGCTACAATTGCTTGAACATTTGGCCATTTTGCACGCCTTTACGCGTCCTTGACGGTCGGCCGAGTGTGTGACGGCCCTCAGATTGAAGCGATATGCCTATGACACTACAAGCGCTGCCCGAACCATTTCACCGTGTGTGAATTTCGTTGGTCGAGAGATAAATTTTGTTTCGTTTCAAAACGCACACGATATTCTTTGTGGTGGGTATACACACCATCAATAAATGGCACGACTAATTTTGCAGAGATTTGGCAGCATATCAAAGGAAATTAGGCTAGATCTCACAGGTCTCTCTTCCCGTTCTCTAGGAAAACGGGACCACTTTATCGGACCAAGACTCTATCAACACGCATTCTCCGGATGATGATCCGGTAGCATTCCAATCACGTAGTACCTTCTAAATGACTTAACCCCTAAAGAGAGTTACGTTACCTTTCCCCTTCTTGCTTGGATAGCGCATCTGGTCGAGTAGATATGCTTACGCAATGCTTCGACACCTACGCAAGCGGGGCTTGGCTTTACTGTTAGGTTTTTGACCAGGATCATCTATAGAATTTTTTTTTTCATGCTGGGAAGAAATCGTTCCACCTCAGGGAGTTTCTGCTCAATTCATCTAAGTTCTTGTATGTTCAAGCTCTTGAAGAAATTAAAGAAATATTAGGTTAGCCTTTTTATCGATGCGTAGATCACCAGTATTTTTCAGAGTGCGGCTTACTTATGTTCTACTCCAAATCGAATGCTCTGCTCCGTCTGGAGAGTGCTATCTGCTAAGATTTTCTTCGCAAATAGCAATTCAACGGTGTTTATTTTGATTTGAAGACGGTCTAATATACCGCATGATGATACGATATCATGGAGATCCTTCATTCGATGGGAGAGAGGGGACGCCTCCCTATTTTTTTAATCCTTTATAGATCTTTGATTCTGCGTAAGTGCGTGGCATCCTCTCATGAACTCGTATGGCAATACAAGGCTTAACGGAGAGGGGTGTTCTCAACGTCAGACTCTTTACCATGAAAATCCACGGTATTACCTTAGTACTGCCATAAGATGTTTTCGCCACGTTCTCCGTAGACGACTTTTCGATCTCCTTTGATACCGTTCATATGTCTAATCCGGAGTATCGGTTCCAACAGGGTCTCTCCTTATACCGAAATCACGCTTGAGTGATTCTTCCTTAATCCTCTCAGCCTTTCGGAATCATCCTTTATTGTTTCTTCGTGGGAATGAGCGAAATTTGTCGTTTTGAATAGCTGTACTCACTCCTTCTGAACTAGTTCCCATTGTCCGATGTGGCAACCAGCCAGTTGTAGCAGTCGAGGTGGGCGAGTTTGCCAAATAACTTATTTTCATCTTTCATCGTGATCACTTTTTTTTTTCTCTTACTTACGTTAAATCGTCTACCATCTTTTCCTTAGTTTTCAACAAACGTTCTCGTTAACTGACATCTATATGGAGCTTATATAACTAACATTTTATTTACGTATGCCCACCCAAAGCAGTTTATTATATCCGATTGTCCTTTAATTCGCTTATGGATATAATTTTCCTTCTATTAATTGATACTCACATGAGTGTAAGAAGCATTCTCTTCATTTTTATACACATTTTTCTCTTTATAAAAGACTAAACTAAGATTAAGAAAGAAGGAAGAGAGATATAACAAACGGAATAAAAGTCTAGAAACTTTTTTTATCCGTTGAAAAAAGTTAAAAATAGGTGGGGTTCGAACCTATGTAATCGAGCGCTTTTCGCTTTTCAGGCTACTGCGCGGGTGTGTGGATGGTATCCTAGTGGTTAACGAAGTGGCCTGAAAAGTGAGGAGCGCTCAATGGCTTAGGCTCGAACCTCACTTATTTTTACTTTTTTACCTATGTTTGGTCCTTATTTGATCTTCACAAAAGAAGAGATCGTATATATATATATATATATATATATATATATATATATATATATATATATATATATATATATATATATATATATATATATATATATATATATATATATATCATATTGTTGTGGCTACTCGCGCTTCTTACTGTATCGTTGTTATTTTTCACTTTGGGATCGATGGGATCAAAAATATTTCTACAGGAATAATTTATGCTAACCAAAGAGTTTCGAACTAATATTTATTAAAGAAGTCGATTAATCTAAAGATTTCAGAGCATTGGGACAAAAATGCACTGAAACGATTATAGAAAAAGAACCTTTTGGAGGAACGATTAATCCTCTCGCCCCTTCCTCCAGATACCCGTACCAATGGTCCGCAAGGAAAGATGCTACTGAGTCGCAACAACGAAACTCAATAATCCCAGCAATCAACCTTACTTCGTTCTCTTCTCGGTGGGTTTCCTTTGCTATGAATCATTTTGCGGCAAGTTTGTTATGTGGTCCAATAACTACCTTTGCAAAAACTCTGTCAGTGCTAAACACATCTTGTTTTCTGTTTCAATGGTTGATGTTTTTATGATCTCTAATTGCTTGTTTGCGTGTGACTCTTAACAGCTTGAAGATGTTTTGTTGTGCTTTCAAACATGGGTGTTATATGTAGGGTTGGATTGAAATTATTAGTGTAGGTAAAATTTAATTCAGGGAGGTTTATAAGAATTCTGAAAGATAGACATTTTGTTATGACACATTCGTTGTGTGTTTTATTGGACTTTCATATGTAGGATTTTCGTTTTATTTCCTATTGTTAATTTGGTGTTTTTTAAGATTTAAATGGAGTTTTTTATCAGGTTCAAATTTTTGTTGCTTGCGTAATTTTACGGTGTTGGTGTTTTGCGTGTCTTACTTTTAGGGATGTTCTGAGTTAGATTAAATTATTAATTTGTAAGAGTAAAATTTGCTATTTTTTCTCCTTGTGTGTTTTGATTTTCATTATTTTGTATTACTTTCAACTTCTGCTAATTGAAGTTAAGTGGTTGTGAACGGGAATAACTTTCGATTGGTTAACTTTTGAATATGCTCCTGAGTGCATAAAAACTTATCTTTTATGTTATTTAGCTCTGGAAATTGATTAACTATAAAAAAATAACTACCTTCCCCTCACCCTTAAAATGATATCTTTTGCGATTTCGTGTAATTTACATTCCAATATTTAGTACTTAATGACGACAACTGATATAAAAGTCTAATCGAGATGCAGCTACTCTCAGATCCTCTCAAATGTGAAAATTTACTTTTACCTCGATATTAATTACTAATAATATCAGGCAATGGCTTCGCCCTCCCCCCTAGGGGGGGAGCTTGCGCTTCGCTACTAAGATTAAAATTTAAAATCTAAAATAAAGCAGCCATGGTTAAATTATTATAAATTTTCTGAAATTCGCCAATTATAATAATTTTAAAAAGGAACTCTTAACTAAATTTTCCCCCTTTCAAAATATCACATTGCTAAAATATAGAGTTATAGATAGAAGATATATAAAAATAAATTTTCTGAACTTCACCATTTGTAATTCTTTAGGTTTTAAAAGTTCACAAAATTTCGATACTTACATTTATTTTTGAACTTCACCATTTTGTTTTTTTGATATTATAAAAGAATTATTAGAAATAATTTTGATAAGAAAAAGTCATAACCAAACTAAGATGAAATTATTATTCAAATAGTCAAAAAATTCCCCTTCTTAAATTATGGAGTTAGTGATGATGATGATGATGTTTGTTGGACACAACGGAAATTTCCTAGATCTTAATGAAATAATCTTTATGCAAATAAGGTTAGCTGTGTTTCCAAAACTAATTTATACCAGATTAGTGGTGATCGAAAAACCTATCTTACTAAAAATAACTTCTGATGAAGTTTTAGCGAGTGTTCCTTAGCCTTGGCAGAGATTCCATAGGTCAAAAGGGTTCTACTCTAGTTTTATGGTTAAAATTAAGAGTTAAGGCTTTTTTTTTTAATTGAGTCAATTGTGAGCTTCAATTTTCGCTAGAAAACCATCCAAAGGCTGAATCCTAATGCGTAGTAGCTTTCACCTGCTTTACTAAAAGGAATTAATAAAATAATAAATAGTAAGGAAAACTGCAATGCATGCAGTGATGGTAGGTGGATATTATAGCAATGAGTAGTCACTTTCCCACTAGCCCGAGCACGCCTGGGGGACGCTCTTCATCCACGCCAACTGATTATCCAATCGACCAATTTTGGGAGAAAACGAAGAGTAATTATATTTACATATAAAGCATACCTTGCGCATATATTGAACAGAAAACCATTATTATAATATACGATTGATGGACATAATGAATTATTTGCCTACATGAGCGCTATTACGACGGGTTACTTAAAAATTCTCTATCATGCATGGAATCTTGTCAATTTCTTAATAGTAGTTAGTGTGTCTGCCTCTGCTATAGCTTTGATGGTCAACCATAAGACTTCCGTAAACGAAAATTGACATCAATTGGCATAAACATCTTGTTTAATGATGGACCACAAATTTTCGATTAGGTTGAGATCTGGAGAGGCTGGCGGTCACAGTATCACCTTGTCACCTTGTATGTCGTAAGAGCCTAAGACGCTTGGGCAGCCGTGGCAGAGGAGGAATAGAGCGTTGCCATGCATGAAAACTAGAGTTCTTAGAAGTGAAAATGGTATGCTATTCTAGCCAAGAATCCAAGCCTTCCTTCAAAGGATTGCAGTAGGCCGCTGCAGTCAATTTAACCCCATCCGATACACTGAATGGGCCAACAAGTCTGGGTCCAATTATATTTTCCCTGTTGTGGACGTCGCAAAAGTTAATGACGTTCATCTTCTAAATATACCTAACCATTTGCCCAACCGTCAGATCCGTCCTGGCCTAGTCAGTGGAGAGAACTCAACTCATGTACAACGTCATGTACTTCCGGACCCAGTGAAGCTTCAAAGTCTTGTGACGTGGTATTAAAGGAAGCAGTTTAATGGGAGCTCGATGGAAATAATGGTCCCCAGGATACTGTTCCTTGTGGTTTTCGGTACATTGGGACGAGTAGGGGTGTGAAAAATGAATTTGTTTGTTTTTTCCGGGTTTCACACCTAACTGGCGGCCAATATTCCAAAAATCTCTAGCTGCCACACTCTTATAAGTCCGACAATCGGATTGCTTCTTCCTTAGCGAAGGGTTCCTCAAAAATCGTCTAGCCGTATCCACATAGCAAACTAACTTCTCCACAGTAACATGAACAGAGTTGCCTTCAGCACTTTCCTTGATGATGAAAGACCTTTCCTTATCGACTAGACGTCGCATTGTTCTTAAAGCGAATAGATGCTATTAGCGTGGTTGACCCCCCAAAAAGACGAATCTGAAATAAAAATAAAATTAGTGTTGCCATATTGTGCAAACCAGCTGGAAAAAGTTTCATCAAAATTGATTCAGCGATAATGAAGAAATAATAACTTTCCCTAGCAAGTTATTGGCCTGGTTCTGGGAAAACGTATGTACGAGGAGCAGTCAATAAGTTTTGCAATTCGGATATAAGGAAACGAGATACGAGGAAAAGTGTTTTATTATTTTGCAATATAACTACCCTCGACTTCAATGCACTTGCGCCACTTGTCCCTGAGGTTTCGAATTCCCGACAACCAGAAATCTCCCGACTGCTGTTCAACCCACTCCTGGACGGCGAGCTGGACATCTTTATCGTCCCCAAACCGGCGTCCACGCAGTGCAGCCTTGAGCTGGCGGAATAAAAAGTAGTCGCTAGGGGCCAGATCTGGACTGTAGGGGAGATGTTTGAGCTCCTCGAATCCGTACTCGGGCAGGGCAGCTTGTGCAACTCTGGCCTTGTGGACTTTGACGACGTTGAAGTCGATCATGGGGCGTGAGGTTTCTAGGGACCCAACGGGCAGAGACCTTGGTCATGGCCAAATTGTCGTGGATGATGTTGATAACGCTTCCATGTGATATTCCAAGTGTTCGCTCGATTTCTTTGACTTTCACCCGTCGATTTTCGAGGATCATCCTCTCCACACGGGCCACATTGTCATCGTTGGTCACGTCTGACGGGCGTCCTGGACGGGGTTCATCCTCAAGGGACTCACGACCATAGCGGAACTCCCTATTCCAGCGAGCATTGGTTGCATAAGAAGGGGCGGTGTCGGTCTACACTGCAACCATGCGTTCATGGATCTCTTTTGCATTCTTGCCTTCCTTGGTCAAAAATTTGATCACTGCGCGGTGCTCAACCTTCTCCATTGTTGAAAAATTTGTGACTGACGATCTGCGATCAGCCACTGCTTCTTAAATAGACGAGGCAGGAGCGTGCGGCTGCAGGTACTGACTTGTCATAAATTGTCCTAACACCCCCACAAACAGCTATCCCCCTTCTTCTGTTTTTCCCTACCGATTCGCAAAACTTATTGACCGCCCCTCGTATGTCTTCACGACTAGCTAATGTACATCTACCGCGCCATAGTAAAGCATATTTCAGGCATTAGAGTCTCCTAGGAGTAATCAGACTTCTGATAGTGCTCAACTGGCTTGAAGATTACCCGCACGACAGTTCTCGATAGATGATAACAGATTTCTGATAGTCTTCCCCTGGTTTGAAGATTCGTGGCACGAGAGTTCTCGATGGGGAATCACACATTTCTGATAGTGTTTACCTGGTTTGATAATTCCAGGCATGAATCTCCTCTTGGGGTAATGTGAGATTTCCGATAGTCTTCACCTGGTTTGATTCTCCACGGAATGAGAGTCCTCAATGACTTATCAAACTTCTGATAGTCATCACCTGGTTCGAAGATTCCCGGCATGAGAGTCTTCGATGGGTTATCAGGCTTCTGGTGGTGTTTAAATGGTTTGAAGATTCGTGGCATGAGAGTCCTTGAGGGGTAATCAGACTTATGCTAGTTTTCAACTGGTTTAAAGATTCTCTGCAAGAGAGTCTTCGTGTGTTAATCAGACCTGATTTGAAGATTCCTAGCATTAGAGTCTTCAAGACGTATTCAGACATCTGGTAGTCTTTAACTGATTTGAAGAATCCCGCCATGAGAGTCCTCGTTGGGTAATCATATATCTGATAGTCTTCACCTGGTATGGTGATTTCCTGCATGAGAGTTCTCAAGAGGTAATCGGACTTCTGATGATCTTCACTTGATTTGATCATTTCCGGCATGAGAGGTCTCAAGGGTTAATCATACTTCTGATTGTCTTCACCTGGTTTGACGATTCCAGCCATGATGGTCCTCGTGGGGTAATCAGATTTCTGAGAGTTTTCGCCTGGTTGTGCCCTTCTCGGAACAAGAACTCACAATTTCGTATATTTAGCCATTATTATCTTAACTTCGTATATAGAGCCAATATATTACCATTACTTCAGAAATGAACCTTTAACTCATTTAATAGAACCTTATGATTCCTCTGTCATTCTTATGCGGTGCATTAACCTTCCCCAATTTAACTCTTATTAAAACGTCCATGGTTTTTAGTCGCATACGAGTCAGGTCGCGAGCGACTCTACATCTCACTGCACGAGCGGTCGGTCGGTCCCCGTTTTGCTTTTTTGTTTTGTTTTTGTAATAACATTCTAACTATTTGGCCGATTCTAACGAAATTTGAAACCCATATGTTGTTTAACATTCTCTTTCGAATGCTATAATTGCCAAAGTCCTCCCAAGTTTAGCCCTGGAATTATTTTGTTTAGGCAATAACATCATAAATATTCGGCCGATTCTAACGAAATTCAAAACCCTCATGTTGTTTTACATTCTCTTTCAAATGATATAATTGCCAAAGTCCTATCAAGGTTATCCTGGGAATTATTTTGTTTTGGCAATAACATCATAACTTTTGGGCGATAATCTGCTAGACTAGACTAGACTATAATATACTATACTCTGCTAGGCAAGCCTAGAATATGTTATGCTATGCTAGGATATTATAGGCTAGGCTACATTATGCTAAGCTATGCTAAGATATAATATACAAGGGTAAAATATACTATGCTAATTTAGAGTATAATATGGTATGATAGGATAGCATATAGTACATATGTTAAGATAGACAATAGTAAGCTATGCTTGACCTGGGTATACTATCATATTATAGGCTATACATGTCTAGAATAGTTAATACTAAGCAAGGTTATGCTATGCTAGGCTAGGCTAATCTATACTAGGCTAGGCAGAACATGAAAGGCTATACTAGGCTAGGCTACGCTATGGTGTGCTAGATTAGGCTATAATATACTAAGCTATGCTACACTAGGCTAGTGTTCGCTATACCAGGCTAGGATAAGCGAGGCTTTGCTTGGGTAGGCTAGGCTATGTTATGCATGTTATGCAACCCTAGGCTAAAATCTAATACTCTAGGCTAGGTAATACTATGAAATACAATGCTATACTTACTAGACTAGTGTAAGGTAGGGTAGGTTATGATATACTATACTAGGCTAGGCTAGAATATGCTAACGAAGCTAGGATAGGATAGAATATTCTAGGCTAGGCTGCACTGAACTAGGCTAAGCTAGGCTATACTAAGATAGTCGATACTAGACTAGGATAAGCTAAGCTAAGCTAGACTAAGTTTTAATATACAATTGTATGCTGCGCTAAGCTAGTCTAGGTTATACTCTGCTAGGGTAGGCTAGGCTAGGCTAGGCTAGACTATGGTTGGGTGTGCTATGCCAAGATATACCATGCTATAATAGGATAGGATATACTATGCTAAGCTAGGCTATACTATCCTAGACTAGTTTATACTAGGCTAAGTTATACTTTGCTTATACTATACTAGGCTAAGCTAGATTAAGGTAAGGTAGGCTATGGTAGATAGGCTATACTATGCTAAGCTTTGCAAGGTTATGATAGGCTAGCCTAGGGTATACGAGGATAGGCCAGGCAATACTATGTTAAACTATTCTAAACTATACTAGGTTAAGCTATGATATACTCTACTATTCTAGGCTAGGCTATACTATGATAAGCTATAATAAGCTATACTATGGTAAGCTTTACTATCCTATGTATGCTGTGCTTTACTAGGCTATATTCGGCTAGTTTTTGTTAGGCTAGGCTTAACTATGGTTTATAGGCTAAGATAGGCCATACTATACATTATCTGCTAAGCTAGGCTAGATTAGTCTAGCTAAGTCATACTATGCCAGGCTAAACTATACTATGTAAGGCTAGGCTATACTATGCTAGCTACGTTAGAGTATGGTATGGTAAGTTCTACTATTATAGGGAATCATAGGCTACACTTGGTTATACTAGGCTAGGCTAGACTAGGCTATCCGATGCTAGGCTATGCTATGACATAATCTACTCTGTTATACTATGCTATACTATACTATGCTATGATATACAAGGCTAGGCTAGGCTAGGCAGGATTTACTATGTTAGGTAATCTAGGCTAGTATATACTATGCTAGGCTTATTATGCGATTTGAGGTAATAATATGGTATGCTATCCTATGGCAAGCTAGGTTTTGCGAGGTTACTATTCAAGACTATACTAAGCTATGCTATAAAATGTTATACTATTCTAGACAATACTAGGCTATACTAGGATATGCTAGGCTAGGCTATAACTATTCTAGGAAATGCTATACTACATATAATATACTATATTATACTTTACTATACTATGTTTTCTATGCTATGCTATACTATGTTATGCTATAATATACTATGTTATAATATGATAAGCATCACTATGCAATAATATGCTGTTATACTATGTTATAATATGATAAGCACCACTATGCAATAATATGCTGTTATACTATCCTATAATGTGCTATACTATACTATTTTAGACTATGCAATTAGGGTGTGACTATTTTTTTTGCCTTTCCAATTCCATAAATTAGGTTTGTGACAAAAAGTTAAGGCCCGCCATTTTAATTAAAAAATATATATTTTAATATAATTTAGTTCTGCTTTTTAATAAGCTTTTAGAAAGTTGTGACTTTTTAGTCACGGGCGACTCTACATCTCACTATTCAGTCGGTCGGTCAGTCCACGATTTGCTTTTATTTTTTAATAACATTGTAACAATTCAGCCAATTCTAACAAAATTTGAAACCCTTATATTGTTTTACATTCTCTTTCGAATGATACAATTGGCAAAGTCCCCCCATGTTAGCCCGGGAATTATATTGTTTTGGCAATAATATCATAACTATTCGGCAGATTATAACGAAATTTGAAACCCCTGATGTTGTTTTACATTCTCTTTCGAATGATAGCCAGGGAATTATTTTCTTTTGGTAATAACATCATAACTATTCCGACGATTCTAACGAAATTCGAAACCCTTATGTTGTTTTAAATTATATTTTGAATGATCTAATTGCCAAAGTCCTCCCAAGGTTAGCCAGGGAATGATTTTGTTTTTGGCAATAACTTCATAACAATTCTGCTGATTCTAACGAAATTTGAATCCATTATGTTCTTTTACATTCTCTTTCGAATGATATAATTGCTAAGATCCTCCTAAGGTTAGCTCGAGAATTAGTTTTTTTGCCAATAACATCATAACTATTCGGCTGATTCTAACGAAATCTGAAACCCTTAAGGTGTTTTACATTCTCTTGCGAATTATAGAATTGCCAAGGTTAATCCGGGAATTATTGAAAATTTTGAAGGTCGTAAGGTCATAAATCAGAATAAGTGAGGGCACGCGACTTTTGAGTCAGCAGACCTTGTTCTTTTAAGTTTCTGTCTTACAGTTATGTTTAATTCTCCCTTGCCTTCTGATTTACAAAGTTTGATGCCATATTCTTAGTCATATCCTAAAGCTCTCACTCGGCTAGTGAATAAGGTATTAGATTTTAACGACCTGGTACCAGGTTGGGTTTCCTGCCAGAGCAGCGTCAAGAAAATTTGGACATGGAAGGGGGCGCTTTTACCGGCCACATACCCCACCCATCACATAGCCAATCCCAGCGTCGCTGTCTCTTCTACTCCCTACACCACACCCTCACCCTTCGCAAAGACGACACATAACACTTCTGTCTCGCCAAATGACGAAGAATTTTCCATATCCACACTTCATCGATGCATAGTGGTTGGCTCACCCTTAGGCCATGATAATTGACGGTAAAACCTAGTAAGAGTACTATTTCTCTTCCTGGACCCTCAGTCCCTTTGACGAGGAGCGCTACACCTTTGAGCTTGCCAGTAATTGTCAGTCTGATCTTTATGTGGATTTCATTTTCCGGTCATAATTAAAAATGGACGGGTGGTGCAATTATCTGAGTAACGACTTGAGTGATGCAACATCGTCGTTTAAGTTGTACTCAGTCAGCCGAAAAATTTGATGTCTTATGACAAAACTGCAAGGCGAGGACACCCCCCCCCCCCTCCTGTTTATATCTGTGTTCGAAGAATTTTTCAGGATTCTGGCAAAATTTAAGCAACCCTTACTTCTCTGGCGATATCGTAATGGTACGGCCAGCGACCACTGGAAACCCCATGAAGGTGACCCCTGGCAACTTTACGTCACGCAAGCATAATTAGTGGCACTGAGAGAGATGCTAATCATGTATCGTGTTTTCCTCGCCTCGACACTCGCTGCCACCCTCGCTCCACGCCCAGTGCCCTCATTCTACCTCAGGCTCCAAGCTCTCCAGTCACGCGAGCTGCAGCCACTTGACTTGAGTGATGACAAAGAATTCTTACCTGACCGGATAAATAAAGATATTTCATAATTGAAATATGTTTGTAAAAATCGCAACTCACCTAAAACTATCTTTAATCTGGTTCTTAGCCAGCAGATCTCATTGCGAGGTCCCTGGATTACGCAGGATTCTTTAATTGGTACCAGAAGCTGGAACGATTGCAAATATCGCTTATTCATTATCAGGTATAGACTCTCATTTAATAATATGATAAAATGTTTATTGGTGCAATAAATAATCCAGCTTAATCAAAAGATGATAGAAAAGGAAACGATGAAATGGCTATCATATTAAAGCTTTTTTCCTCCTTTAACGAGCGGGAGTTTTCCATTTGTATTATTTAAGAACGGTCGTAGCCGTATTTTTTCTAAATTATCCTCACTAAATTGACAAACTATGATCAGCGATGGTTGTGAAGGTTGTACAGACGATACTCACCACTATTCATGTGCCCTAAACTTCATACGATACTCATCACTCTTAATGTGTCTCAAATTTCATACGATGGTCATCACTATCCTTTTATCCTAAAATTAATAGGATGATGAGTATTGTAGGAAGTTTGGGACCCAGGAATAGTGAGGAGTATCGTAAGAAGTTTATAGCACATGAATAGTGATAAGTATATTATGAATTTTGGAGTACATGAATAGTATTGTATGAAGTTTGGAGCAGATGAAGAGTGATGAGTATCGTCTGAAGTTTGAAGTACATGAATAGTGATGAGTATCGTCTGAAGTTTGTAGCACATGAATAGTGATGAGTATCGTGTGAAGTTTGTAGCACATGAATAGTGATGGGTATAGCCTGAAGTTTGTAGCACATGAATAGTGATAGGTATCGCCTGAAGTTTGTAGCACATGAATAGTGATGAGTATCGTCTGAAGTTTGTAGCACATGAATAGTGATGAGTATCGTCTGAAGTTTGTAGCACATGAATAGTGATGGGTATCGTCTGAAGTTTGTAGCACATGAATAGTGAAGAGTATAGCCTGAAGTTTGTAGCACATGAATAGTGATAGGTATCGCCTGAAGTTTGTAGCACATGAATAGTGATGAGTATCGTCTGAAGTTTGTAGCCTATTTGCGCAATAGTATTGTATACAAATTTTCTTGCCCTGGATGTTCCCAGGGAACATATATTGGTAGTACTATTCGCTCGTTACACTCGAGGGTTTGCGCACACCTCGGCATTAGTTGCCGAACAGGAAAGCCTCTCGCTAGTAAGGAAGTCTCGCCAATCAGAGACCACATTATAAAGTGTAAGGTTGATGCAAACATCAATAATTTTGAGATTCTGGGCTCTAATCCTAACATCAGCCAGCTCAGAATTCTGGAATCTCTCTTCATAAAAACACATTCGCCCACGTTAAATTCAGACTTGACCTGCCACCCATTATCGGTAATAGCCACAACCAACCAGCTTCAGACCTGCTAATATTCTACCGACAACAAACTACCCATAATCATGTCCGACTTTGGTAAATTCCTTAGTCATTACTTTGACTCGCTGACAGCAGGTATGAATTTGTTCCTCTCCTTTGCTTTGAGCTTATCTGTATATTATGTACTTGTAATTATTAATACTTTTAGATTTATAGGTTCACTATCTAAATTATTTGATTTTGATTTGTATCCAGTTTATGTTAACATTTGTTCGCTTCACAAATTCTGTTTACCCTTTAGCCTGATGATGGATTGGGTAATCCGAAATATTGCTTGGAATAAATAAGAATGTCACTGATGGTCGTATCCTTCTTTCTGCAATTAAAATTACGCCTTCTTAGAAGCAACCTTGTCGAATATATATATATATATATATATATATATATATATATATATATATATATAATTTAAACCACATTGAATGTCACATATAATTCCTTTAAGCAGTAGGAACTGGAGTGCAAGAACTCCTTGATTCATTGCAAGGGATGCAATCATGAAAAACGACTAAGAGCCATTATTTAGAGAAATTTCGTAGTTATTTGTTTGCTGCTTTGATTGCTAATCAACCTTCAGATGACTATATGGAGTGCAACTACTTCTAATACCGATTTCCTTTGGTGGAGGATTGCAATTGTGTTTGTCGTGTTCTATTGATTAAGAATGTAAATATTTTGTATGTGCTGGGAAGAGCATAATCGGCATCTAATTCCATATTTCTTTCCTGCCTTTCTATTCGAAAAAATTCAACAGATGTGTTAATAAGACCATGCCTTTGATATATTCTCCCAAAGCCAAAATCAAAAGTACATAGTTCACGTCAATGTTCTCCCCATCCCTGATTATGTTGATTGTAATAAAATCACTCCCAGGTGCTTGGACCTTTGCATTTCCCTAAGATCATACAAATAGTGTATTTCTTTCCTGGTGAGTCCTTTACATTATAGAATTACTAGACTCTTTCCATAAAATTTTCTCGGTAATTTTATTACCCAGTTTGTCATTTAGGTCATATCATTTGTTGCTTTCCAATCCAATTATTGGGTATTGGTTCGTCTTTTCTCATCGACTACTTTTAATGGTATTTTATTTTTATTATTTTTTGAGATCATCCCTGACTAGTTTCTCAATAAACGGCCGGATTTATCGAGCCCTTAAATCGATCGACCATCGTTAGCAAGTAGGCCTTGTCTTCGCAGCGCCGAAGTGGGTCTACGATCACCAGGTGGGTTTTCTCGAACCGTTCAGAGACTGACGGTGGTGTGTTGCTGCACCTTTGAGCCTTGTCATTGTACGCAGGTACGAACCCAGCGACGAACGTCCTTATTGATCATCGGCCAAATGAACCTCGATGCAAGCGCCATTTGCAAGGCTTTAATCCCTGGACCGTAAAGATGGCGTATGACAGCGGAAATACCCTTCTCGAAGGATACATGTACACTATAATTCGAAAATCTTGGGACACCTCTATCCTAAGTGTTTTTTCCATTAATAAATCAGAAAGAATTAAAAGTAGCCCAACCAAAATTTCGATATGCTATTGGAAGTGTATTAATGCGTAAACATAAATTTTCAAGTTAATTGATCATAAATCAAATCAACTATAAACCAAAGATTACAAGCATGCAGGGACGAAAGTCATGGGATATATCAGGAAAATATTCAGAAAACTTGTATTTTAAAAATTACTTTGCTAAATTTCGGTAAGAACCAGATTGAAATAATATAGAACTAAAAATTAATAAATATTAACAGGCAAAAGGTGAATTAACTTGAAAATTTATGAATAGATGCATCAATCCACTACCAACTGCAAATCGAAACTTTATTTTCCTACCTTTAATGCTTTCTGGTTTATTAATGAAAAAACACTTAAGATGGAGGTGTCGCAAGACTTTCGAACTATGCTGGGAAGATCATGATTGGCATCTGGGAATTCCCCGAGTCAAATGTGACCTTTTCAAATTTGAATGCACCGGGGCGCTCAAGGGGGACATACGGGGTCGAGCTCGTCAATAGCGCGGCCGCATTTGAGTGGTAATCAATGTTTATGGAATTTGGATCGATTTCGGTGGTGGCTAGGGAAGAGGGAGCTTCTGCTACGACGTTGCAGTTCTCCATAGCATGACAACTGTCAATGGTGAATTGCGAGACATAATCCAGTTGGCGACAGTCTTTGAGGAATGGCGATCTGAAGTGGTCTGAATCGACCGTTAGGAGATCCCGCTGGCTTGTATATATGGTGATAGTTCGCCCTATCCCGAAGAGGAAAATATTTTACACCCAGGTGCCCAGCCAGGAGCTCACGTCTGAAGGAACAACGCTATGGGAATTCATGTTCTTTCATTTCCTTCCCTCAACACTCCTGAAGAGTCCACACCCCTACCAGCGAGGACCACGAAAGATTGTTTTCCTTAATGAAGTTTAATACATCCAAACAAATAGCTTTTGTTGTTGTACAACTTTTCATGAGCTGATAGAACAGCATTTCCTCCTTTACACTGTTGCCTGACAGTAAATGAAAAAACATCAGTAGCTGAGAACATTGAGCGATGTCAATTGTTTCTTCATAATGGGTCCAAAGACAGGAGAATCTCCTACTTAGTCCAAAATTTCAGCTTTTTTTTCTTGATTCAATTCATAAATCCTTCACTTGATTGTTATTTGACAGGGAAGTTTGCGAAAGCTTGTTTGCATTATCTTTCCTCAGAACGAGTTCTGCTGCACGGGGTATAATTTGTTTTATGAGACACTCTCCGATATTATGGTTCTTTTTGCTCTTTACAATCAACATAGCGATCTCATGAGAATCCTCAACAACTTTTGATGTAGGATAGCGGAATCCCTACTACCGTCTAACTTAGAGTGATTCAGTGAGTGTCTTTTTGTTTCAAGGAATGCCTTGGAATTGTCTGCAAGAGTAGGATGTGTTGTCCTCAAGTAGCGTTGTAAGTGTGAGGGCCGCATTCCATCATTGCTCAGAGCCTTGCAATATATCACAAATTGGAGGACCTCTGCTGCATCACCCTTTTGGAAGGACACGAATCCAAATAGAATATATTGGCAAGATACACTCCCTTCTTTGCCCTCATTGCCAATTATTTTATGTTCAGTTGGCAACACAAATATGTGAATAAAACCTAAGGCACGTTTAAGTTAAATAAACATCCCCACGTGCTCATAAAAACCCCAACATGATTAATAACAAACACATGATCATAAAGTTCTTAAACAATGCAAGTTACTACAAGCTAACATTATGATAAACACCAGCATATCATTAACAAACGATCACATGATTTAGAGCACCGTCAACTTCTGATAAAATACAAACGGAAATCAAAACTTGCGATAAATAAACAAAGCAACATATGTGTGTTCTTAATTCACCAAGAAATTTATGGCTACTTAGTACTTTTAGGTAAATAAATAAACTGAGATAAAACCTACCTGTAGCCAACCAAACACTCATTTTATTTATACAATATATTTACAAAGTTGTGCACAGGCGTAAGCAAGCAAGCGAGTACTAGTATGTGTGTGAGGGGGTGTAACCCGAATTTTATATGTTTTGCAGCGGAAATACATATTAGTTCTACAATTCTAGGAAGCGTAAAGAACACGTGTAATAGTGATTAATTTATTGTTAAAGCGATGTAAAATTTCTAAATAAACCTAATTATTGGGTTGTAAGTAAATTGTGATGATTAAATTTGAAGTCTCAATGATAAATTATAATATTACGTAGAATAAGTAGTACACTTAATTTACTCTTCTACTTATGGCCTACTTAGTATTGCCTTATACTTATAGCTTTAGTTTTCTATAGTTTACTAGATTAGACTATAGAAAACTAAAGCTATAACAGAGCCTTTTACATTTTTTCATATACTTCTCAATATTAGCCCGTGTCCTGTTAAGAGAATAAAAATACAAATAAACAAATTCATGTCCTTCCCCAATGGTTCCCCCCCTCCTCCCTAGAAATCAGTCATCTCCAGGTTATGAACCCCTTGTTTTATACAGTAGCGGAAAAATACTGGCAGATTTAAAAGAAGTAGGAACGACGACACAAGAGAGAGCATCAGTTTCTCTTGGGGCACTGAGGAAGAGAAGGCATGCTGCTCCTCCATGTTTCAGTTGTAGCATGGGCATAGGATGGGGAGCAGGTTCATACAATAGAATCTCAGTCAGCGGAGGTACGTTTTGGTGTTCCGCAAGCATCGCTCTTGGTCCGCTCCTGTTTCGCATCCTTCTTCTTCTTCTTCCTGGTATTTCTATGCGTCATCTTAGTCTAGCATTCCATTTATATGCTCATCACACCTCAAATCTCCATATCCAAGCCCTGAGAGCTCTATGCTCTGGGTCTGCCCCCTTCCCCCCAGCCCCCTATGATTGTTCTTCGTGGTCATCTGTACTTCCTTGGTGATCGTGCTTTCCCTACATGCTCCGAGAAGTTGGAATGATATCCCGGTTGGTATGCACTCATCCCAAACCCATAGGGCCTTCCTTCTTGTCCCTTGAAGAACATCCCCCCCCCCCTCCCTCTTCTCTCAAGCTCTTCCTTAGTTGATAGAGAGGACCTTTGCGGAGGCTCATAGCCTATAAAAGTGTCATACCAATATTTCATTTAATTAATTATTATTATTAAATCGCACTCTCATTTTTACTTGCTTTGATATGAACTCAGGTGTGACCTCACACTTTTTACTATTCGTGTCGCATAATCTATACTACCACCGTTTGGAGTCATCAATGTCTCCCCCTTATGCTCCAAAGCCGCCACCTTAACGCTGGCTTGCAATGGCGGAAAAGTTACAACGAGATTTTTAATTAGGAAACCAAACTTCTTATAACTCATCTACATTGGTCCGTCATCATCATTTCCTAAGACATTTATTCACTTGGCTTTAGACAAATGTTCATTAGTCTCATTTTCCGTATTTTTTTTAAATAAATAATTTCTTTAAAATCAAATTCTCACGACATCCGAGTATATTTGAAGGTTATATGCTAAACTTGGGTCCTTGAATCTCGATAAACAATTTCCTGTGCAGCGATAAACCTAATCTATAACTATGATATCATAGACGTAATCACGATCATTTTCTTCAGCCACTTGCAAATTATATTTACACTCGCAATTCCTCCACAAAATTAAAATATAGTTTTTCCAAAGTCTGATTGAAAAGAATTAAAATAATTAAACATGGAAAATTAATTTCTGAAGTGTAAAGTTCTAAAGAAAAAATTTCATCCTACAAGAATTGTAAAAATGGTCAAGAATTGTTTAATTGTAATCAAAACTAAACTTTTGTTATTTTAACAAAATTGCTATTTCATATTTAAATATATTGAATGGGAAATGGTTGAATACAAATGAAAGAAAATACTGGTAGCCAAAGGAAAGGGAGGGAAGAAGTAGATAGAAAAGCTCTACATAAACTTGAGATGATGACGTAAATCTGTAAGTGTCATATTCTAGCAGGCGTGCCAAATGGGGCACAGGGATACCAACAGAATCTGACGCAGTTCATTTTGTAATCGACTGCTATTTTGTTTTTTAAGAATTTGAAATTTAAAATAATGTATTTTATCTTTATTTTGGTATCTTCATGTGCCATCCCACTTTTTTACACATAAAAATACACTTGCGAGTATGTATCATCATACAGACGAAACTATATTTTCAGGTTGAAATATAAGATGGTTTTAATATTTTGCAGTATCTCTTCTGAAGAAACTAATTTTTAAGGTCTATTAAACGTGTATATATATATATATATATATATATATATATATATATATATATATATATATATATATATATATATATATATGCAATAATTACACAAAAATATCTATAAATATCTATAAAATATGCGCATTTGATATTTTTAACGAAAGTATCAATTTTGATGAATTATACATATATCGGTGAAAGCAGCAGATTTTCCAAGCGAATGAATGAACATAAATGCGATATGCGACGTGGTGCCTCTCCTCGAGTTTATTTCTACATATGTCCAATGAAAATCATCAAATTGATAATACTAAAATAGTTTATAAGTCTCACAATTATATACATCGACGCTTAATTGAATCGGCACTTCTAAAAGAAATTCCCAACTTTAATACTACCGACGGCCAATTCAATACTAATACCTTAATAAGCAAGAAATTTATACTTCCGTTAGTCAAAAATGCCGACACATTCTCGCATATTCCACCTTAGCGCAACTGATTTGTGTGTTTGTACGTTAAGCAACTTCTGTATCTCACTTGCTCACTCGCAACTGACGATGACGGATGTTTCTGTCATAACCTGGTTCCGCATATAAAATTAGTTCTATTAGTGTGGTTGTATCCCTATATTGCACGTACGCTCCTGTACTTTTTTGGATATATATATATATATATATATATATATATATATATATATATATATATATAGTTGGATAGCAGTCTTTCTTAAAGCAAATTTTGTTGAAGACCATGGTGTAATTCACCTTAGTTAATTTCCTTTGGAAACTTTCTATGCTTCTGTCTTTTTTATTCCGTCTTGTAGATGGTAGATCACTTGTCCTATATGCATCTCTCTTTTAAATGAATGGGTTTGGTAAAAAACAAACTAAATTGCTGAGCTTTCGATCTTTTTGATCATCTTCGGAGCGTCTTAATATATTCTTGCCTCCTTTACCAATGAAATGTGGAGTCGGAATCAGAGTGAATGAAAGAAAATTTTAAACTTATTAAAAGAACAGAGTTTACGGAATTGAGTATTTTAGATATAAGTAAAAAATTACATATAAGCAAAACAATTTAGATTAATAGTGGTGAATATACACACAAAAAAAGAGAAGGGAAAGTTGTCATCGAGAAGTAAGAAGAACGAAACTCCAGGAATTGTGGAGGTCATCGATCCTTTTTATTATATTTACATAGTTATTATATATATTTCAGTTATAAAAAAATTATCATATTGAATTATCACATATTATTTATTTTCATAGGTGGGCCCGATAACGAAAAAATGTATAACGATAACCGATAAATCGATAACGATAACCTTATCGGCGATAACCGATAACACTGGTCTGCGTTGTTTTCAAGGTCAAATATATAATACCTGATTTCAGTTCAGTTTTTTGCAATGAATCTGAAAATCATGCTCATTTTACCCAATCAGGTCAGGTTTTTGAAATATGAGCATGGAGGATTGGCTTTATGGCAGAAAGAACATCAGGGTATTGAGCATGGTGCTTGTTCTTGCGATTGATGCCTTTAGAATTTGTCATGCAGAAGTAGCAGTCGGTAACGTGATCTTTCCCTTCCCTCCACACCATTGGGACACCAAATGGCATACTCTTTCTTTCCCTATTCCTCCAATCCCGTAAGTTATCCACACATGTTTTACAGCAGATATGGGGAGCAAATGCCTTATCCTGGTCCCCTAGTTTGACTCCAAAATAAGCGTAATAAGCCTTCTTCGCAAAACCCGTGAATTTTGCTTGACGTTCTGGAAGAACCACGTGTCCGCAGATGAAACAAAATTTGTTAGGATGGTTCTTACACTTCCGATCCATCGTACTGCACAACTAGACCTGAAAAGAGAAAGAATAACTAGTTATTTAAGGTAACCCATGACCAGCTGTGGCAAAAACAAAGCCCATATACGCTTGGATGATAGCGCCATTTGGGAAAAATATGCTGTAATAAAAATCGAGTGTATCTTAGAAACCAGACCGGACCAAAGAAAATGAATAATATTTTTGAATTCAGCACGCAAATAGGATACTAAATCAGTTGGCAAACCCTTGACCTTTGAAAAAAAGTCTTGAAACGCAGGCCATTCTAATCGATACCTGGCGATAAATTTATCGCCCGATAAGGTGATAACCGATAAATCGATAAATCAAAAATGATAATACAATATTGATTATTGACTATATATTGCGTTATTTTAAAATACAATAGTAAGAATATTTGAATACTGTTTCTTAGTTTATTACCTGGTGAGGCTCTCCTTCATCTCTTCATAGGTTTTGAGGATCCTCCTCCCAGCGCGGACCTACCTATTTCTGCCTCCAAGGCACGCGCGGCTCGTCCTGTGCTAAACTGGAACCAAAAACTGAAACTATTGATTATCGCTAGTTTGGAACCAAGAGTATCGGCGATACTGATGAATCGATAATGCGTTAAAAATATCGGATAACCGATAACCCGATATCGTTAGCGCGATAATGCCCACCTATGTTTATTTTGTTATAGCTTATTTCTTATTTATACATTTAAAATTATAATTTTTGAGTAATTTAATTATTATTACTTTATCTTATTTCACATTTTTAACGTTTAACACATTATATTTATATTATTTCACATTTGTGGGGAAATCGATATCCTACCCTAAAAACAGAGGCCCTTATACTATGACATAAATATTTGGTGTCAGGTTTTGTGGGTATTTGAAGAACTCAATATAGTTGTTTCTGTTGCCTTCCCTTCAGTAATAATAAATTTGTGCCTAGCGTTCGAGGAGAAGTTAAGCATAATAAGAGGATCAGGTCCGTCTCTAAATTTGTGATTAATTGTCGGTGATTAGCCCGTTAATGTTATTAATTAATTGTTTTGAAAAGGTATTCCAATTAGCAGAAAGTGTTGTGGTAAGGGTGAGTTAGGCAGCGCGCTACTTGTTCGAAGTTGCATAAGTACCTTTAGCATATCGGTGAGTTTTTGACGTATAGATAGAGGTAAAATGGAATGGAAGCATGTACCGCCAAGTCGATGGGTTCTTTCTTTGCCAACTTCTATATGGGAGTGGTTAAAAAGGGTCTTCTCAAGAGTACCCAAGCCCCATATTTACTGCAGATACACAGACGACATCTAAATCAACGTACAAACACAAAAAGAAATACATAATCTGGAAAAAGCCTTTAAAGAATGTTCTTTCCTCAACTACACCATCGAAGAAAGCCACAACAACCAATTACCATTCTTAGATATCCTCACTACCAATATCAATGAAACAATAACAACTAAAGTTTATGTTAAACCCACCAACCCGGGATTTTGCATGAATGGGGACAGCGAATGTCCTAAGTGCTACCGAACAAGCGTGATATCGTCGTACATCAATCGTGCTTTTACCCACTGCACCACATGGAAGGACACGCACAACGAACTCGAGAGAGCCACTCAGGTACTCGTAAATAACGGATTCTCCAATAAAGAAATACAAACAGCCATAAAATTAAAATGGACAGATGGTACCTCTCAGAACCCAAGAAGAACAGGAATACGGATAATGAGGCTATTATAAAACTGTTCTACAAGGATACTATGAGCAGAGAACACCAAGCAGATGAAAGAGCCATCAAGGACATTATAGACCGAGGTATAAAACCCACAAACGCCGAGAAAAAGATCGCACTACTATCAAAATAGACGTACTTCAACCCTCTTCATGAAAAATAATCCCAAACCCCCGTTACAACCGAAACAAATGACACATCTGATATACGAGTACACATGTAAACTAGGATAATGTGAGCTCCTACCTAACTCGTATATCGGCATGACCGAAACCACTCTCTCAAGAAGAATGTCATACCATCTGAACAACGGTGCACCTATAAAACATACACAGGAAGTACACGGAACATGCCTCAACCGAAAAATAATAGAATAAAACACCAAAATTTTAGACTATGCTCCCAACAGGCGTCAACTGCTCTTCCTTGAAGTTATATATATCCAAGAGAAACAACCGAATTTAAACATACAGTCTAACTCCAATGAAATCCTGCCCAGCGCAAGAAAATCAAACAGAGGGACAGGTGTACTCACAGCTCCCCCTAGCCACTAATCCCCTCTGGCAAGCAGCTTAATCCCCCCCCTCTTTGGCTACCTACTTCTCCGACCTGTTATCAACTGAATCCAACCTGCCTATACGTGTATAGCTTTGTTCGTAATTTTGTTAATACATTTTGTAAAATATATAAACTGAATACTTTGTAATAATTCCCTATTGTAACTCTGAAGATGATACTCGATGTATCCAAACGCGTCAGTTAAATTAAAGAAAGTCCTAAATTACATTAATTTACTTCTACCTTTGGCAAAATAACAAACATCAGTCTCCGATGAACTTCGGTACGCTTATCCACAGGTTAAATAAACAATGAATAATTAGAAACTAGCGGTCGCTTTTAATAAAACATGCTATAATGAAAATATACTGCCAAAATTCACGCGTATATATATATATATATATATATATATATATATATATTACTATAAGACGTTCAAACCTTTGGATTTGTGTACTAATTTAGCTTTTAATGTTAACTTGACGTGTAATTTGGTTGTTTAGGTTCCTTTTATGTGTTTTTTTGTTTCTACATCAATTTCTACGTGTGTCTTATTTGATTTTATAAAATGTTTTTGTTATTTCTCGTTGGTTGTTTGTAATCGTGTTTAGTGTGTTATGTGATTCGTACTTACCTATTTTCTTCATTTTCATTCTTCCTTGTCATCACTAGGTAGTTGTGGTCTTCTTTGGTCTTGAGGTAAAATCGGTTTGGTTCGTCATTATTGGTTGCTTTTTATCATCGGTTTTGGTCGATAGTTTTTTCCTATGCAAAAAATGGGACAATTGCGTTTCCAAGCTTGCTGACCCTTCTTGGGAATCTTGCGTGACTTGGACCTCGTTGGTTTTCTGCGATGAGTGCTCTAATTTCATCGGTGCTATTCATTGTAATTTTCTCTTTCATATCTGACGCTCTTTCCTTTAAGATCGTATTGAGCGGTTTGATGTCCACTGATCTGTACAGATCCACTTGCGTCCTCCTATCCCTCCTTTGTGTATTGCTGATGATATACATCTACTTATTTTGTATCCTTTGCATTTCTTCTTTTGCTGCTTTTGAGACGCCGAACAAAGATGCTGAGGGATAGATGAGGGTGGTTCTGACTAGCGTCAGATACGGTTTTTTTTTTATTCTTTAGGTTGAGCTTTCTGAAACTATAAAGGGTTCTGACTGCCGAAGATGCCTTTTAGATCCGTTCTGTGGCGTGCTTCCTATACTCATTAGAAGTAACCTTGATCCCGAGTACATTGCACTCGTTCGTGTAGGGATAACGCGTATCCCCCACTCTCACATCTGCTGTTTTTCTTGCCCGCAAAAAGGACATATGCATCATGCCAGTTGACAAGGGCGGAGGAGTATTCATCATGAACACCAGAGATTATGAAGAGAAGATGACGAACCTACTTGAAAACCAAAACACATATCGGAAAGTCAACGCCGGTACAGCAATACAAAAAGCAATGACTTCCAACAAGGAAGTGAGGAAGATCCTCAGACGCACAGGGAGTGGGAAGAAGCTCCTTCATCTTCTAGAAGAGAGCCCGAGAACTCCGGTTATGCGAGTATCACCTAAGACGCATAAATCAAACATCCCAATGAGACCCATCACTTGCGGGATATGCAGCGCCCCACATAGACTGGCCATATTACTTGCCCGTCTACTGGCAGGTATGATGAGTAGCATTAGCAGGGCTCACCTAAAGAACTCGCCAGACCTAATGGAGAGACTACAGGGAGTAAAAGCCAACAAAAAGAAACTAATTTGTTTTGATGTTGTCTCCCTCTTCACTAATATCCCAATCGAAGAAGCGATGGAAACAGTCCGCATCGTCACCAGGGACAAGTCCAAGTCTCTACTCCTCCCTCCGCGCGATTTTCTGAAGCTGGTTGAGCTCTGCGCAAGGTTCAACACCTTCGCTTTTCGTGAGTAGGAGTACTAATAGGTATACGAGATGGCTATAGGATCGCCCCTGCCCGCCGTACTAGCCCACCTGTTTATGGAGAAAATGAAGGCGAAACCTATACGGGAAATACTTGGGCCACACTTCAAATGGCTCCGCTACGTAGACGACACGATCGTGATCATCCTACGACACCTCAACCATGAGAGGTTTGCTCCGTAGAATCAACGAGCTTCACGATACCATCAAATTTACTGCAAAGGATGAGGGAGAGGACGCCACTCTTCCATTCCTAGACGTTAAACTACACAGGACTGATGAAGACTTGAAATTCTCCGTCTACAGTAAACCGACCAACAAAGATGACTTTATCCACTATCTGTCGGCGCACAACTCTCGGACAAAAATGGGTATCGTCATCGGGTTCTTTCTGCCATCTCAAAGGATATGCAGCCAATAATTCATTTCATAGGAGGAAAAATACATCCAAGACTCTTTCCAGAAGCTGAGGTACCTGTTGGCCTTCATCGGGAAGTCAAGGAGCAAGGCCATCAGAATCGATCAGTGTGCTGCAGCAGCAGAGGAAGTGAGGCCTAGTAAAAAGTACATCTCAGCCCGAACTCACCCCCTATCCATCGCGGTAGGAAGAAAGCTGGCTCCATCTACGAGAGTCGACCTTCAAACAGGTGTCAAAGTGGGAGACATATGCCGCTCCAAACCACCGACGGAGACCAACAGGAACTTTGTGGTATACAGGATACCCTGCAGTGAGTGCCCCCAGGCCTACTTTGGTGAGACACACAGAGGAGTGGACACCAGAGTAAGGGAGCCAAAGCAGGTTATTTGGGAAGGGCGTTTCAGCAACGCTCTCACCGAACACCTGCGAGATGCTGACCACCACATCAGCCTGAGGGAAGCAAGAGCAGGCGCATATGCATCCAAAAAAGGAGGAGGAAGGCATGGGAAGTGGCATTCATAGCCACGTTAGAATGCCTCAACATCAAGTCTCGCTTATTCAACATAAGTTGGAACGTGGCTAAGCAATAAGTTTTTCCTTTTCCTTTGATTCCTTTACCGTGAAATAGATGCATAGGGACAACTTAGCGGCGCTGAACTGCCCCACACAGTAGCACAGATTCACCATAAAACTGACTAATTAGCGACGGGCTCAGACGATGGTCAGAGTAATGTTCAGTCACATGCATACATACGAGTAAGCCGGCGGTCTCATTCATTTCTTGTCATTGTTTCTTGTCATTCTGAGGAGCGAAACATCAGTAGTAAAGAACCTAGTACCACTCCTGGTTTCTCTTATTCTCCTTCTCCATATTTTTATATATATAAATATATATATATACATATCTATATATATATATATATATATATATATATATATATATATATATATATATATATATACATATATATATATATATATATATATATATATATATATATATATATATATATATATATATATATATATATATCAGGAATATCAAGACCCAGGTGATTACACTAATCATTTATTGGCCGGACGTTTTGGACCTTTACTAGGACCATCTTCAGCGACTGTGTCGACTAATGAGAAGGGGAAGGAACATTAATCGATAATAGTTAAAAGAATGCATTAAATAATGGCTAAAAAAGCGGTTGAAGACAAGTTAAAATAATAAAATTGACAAGTATTAAAATTTAAGTAAGAACACTAATAACAATATATAGAATTAATTAATACTACCCAGTGTGATTTTAAAAGAAATATTAGAAAGAAGTGAAATTATAACATAAACTGACTTGAATATCACATATTAAAAGTTACTGGAGTAAACCATAAAATAACCTATTATATTAAATTGTAAAAAAAAACAACAAAAACCCGAAACCAACCAGAATGAATTAAACAAAGTGACTAACCTTTATCATGGGAGTTGAGAAATCAACTAACTAAATTTCTTCAGATGATCGGTTGTCTAGTAATGTATTGAAGTGCTGGTTGGTTATATAGTGAATAGTTTAATTGAGGAGGAGTAATTATTTAGGTTTGGATTTATTTTATTGATATATAGTGACTCTAAGATTTTCAAATCGAGAGAAGTTAAGGCTGAAGATAATATAGTAAATGAATCAGAATTAAGAGGATGATGGTGATACTCAGAATCTTGCCTGATGGAAGAGGCTTCAGGTTTAGAAATGGGAATACCAGTCCTATGAGACAAACCCAAGTGCTTCGTGATCCTGCATTTGAGTTGTAAGCCAGTTTGGCCTACATAACGACCTTGGCAGGTCGTACATGTATAAATGTAAATTATACAGGATCGCAAGCCCAAAGCAAAGAGATTTGCTCCTTATGGAGAAAAAAGAAATTTAACGATACAGGGTTGGAATTTATACAAATGAATTGGCATTGAGGGAAATGATTGTTGAGGGTAGAAAGAAGGAGTTTGTTAAACTCGGATGGTAAATGCTCGAGATAGGGTTGTCTAAGGAAAACCTTATGTTTAGAAACAGTAGTAAGAAAGGGTCGAGGATAATATATTTTGGAGAGAAATTTGGATACTAACTGGTCGAAGATGAAATCGAGGTAATAATTAAATTTGAAGAAATCCTTTAAATAAGTCAGTTCTACACGAAACGATATCCAGTTAGAGCATATATGGTAGGCTCTATAAATTCGACTTTTAATACTGAATAATTTAAACTGACTGGGAGAGCTACTAAAAGAATGTGTACCCAATCTAGTGGTGGTAGGTTTTCTGTGAATGGATATATTGTAAGACAAACCTGTTCGGACAAAGTTGACATCCAACAACGAGATTTTGTTGTCCTTTTCTGTTGCCATAGAAAACCTTATGTTAGGATGTTTTTGGTTAATATAATTGAGAAATAAGGATGCATGATCACTGTGCTTAAAAATTAGAAAACAGTCATCTATAAATCTTTTGAAGACAATAGGCCTGAATTCTAATGGACACTTGTCCAGCCACTGAGTTTCGTGGTGACACAAAAAGCTATTGGCAAAGACGGACCCAGTGGGGAACCCATAGCCATGCCTTCGTGTTGTAAATAGAGCTCGTTGTTAAAAAAAATGGTATCACCCACAGCTAGCTTTAAAAGCTTGATGAAAAGTTGCTTAGTTAAACCCAATATTTCACTCGTATTATGAAAAAGAGTATCTGAAATAATAGTAATGGTTTCCTGTACCGGAACATTAGTAAATAATGAATCCACATCGATTGTGGCCATAAAAGAAGAATTCTCCAAACGGAGATCACCAATATATTTTGAAAAATCGAAAGAGTGATTGTGTGTCAAAGGATCAATAAAAGGAACACAAAATTTAGCTAAGTTGTAGCTTGGAGTATTGACTGCAGACAAGATAAGGTGGAGAGGTATTTCATTTATATGAGTTTTAGGTAAACCATAGATGACCCCAGGGGATGAACCAGAAACAAAAAGCTTATGATAAACATCAATTAAAATATTTCGTTTAGTAAGAGAACGTAGAAAATTATTAATTCTATCTTCAATTTTCAGAATATACTTAAGGGAATCTGTATTTACTTTTGAAAATTTCGACAAATCTGATAGAATAGTAGACATTCTGCGCATATAATCAGTACGATTTAAGATTACTATCCCTTTGCCTTTATCAGGTTTACAAACTACGTTAGATTGATCTTTGCGTAAGGTGGAGAGGACACTGAAAAGTTTAAAACTGAAAACAGGATTGGAAACTTTGAAACTGTCCCATTTGTAGTAGAACTTATTAGCCAAGCCTTTAATCTCATTAATCAAATTGGGAGTTGATTTAAATGATGGAAGAGTATTGAGCTGGTGGCAAAGTCTTTCAAAGGCAAGGAAATATCGATAGAAGTTCAATTTGAAAACAGGAAGCCTGAAATCTAATCCTAAAGATATAAGACGCTTTTCTGATGGAGACAACACTCTATCAGAAAAGTTAAAAATGACTTCATCTCTAGATATATTAAAATTAAAATTAAGATCCAAGTTATTAAGTTTACGGTTTAATCTATTTGAGGTCAAAGAGATATATTTATCTATTTGACGTGATATAAAACCAATTAAAACAATAAAATCCAAATGAGACGTGGAATATTTCAACGATAAAGAAGTACGAGATACTTTAGTCGAGAGTTTAGATACAAGACCTTGTTTAAGATGGATTTCTTTCGAAAGAAGTTTGAGGGTCCAGGATTTATAAAGATTCCGTGCATTGGAATCAACTTCAAAGAAACTGGAGAAAGCTGAGCTTGACGTTCAATTTTTGTCCACTTGCAAAAACTTCAATTACGCCCCCAAGTTTCTCCGCGTTTAACTATTCCTTATTTATTCTTTGAATTCCCAATTAATTTTCTATTTTATTTCATAGTCCCCGTTCGAGCTTACGAAAGTGTTCCTTAAGAGCTATTTTATTTAGAGAATTGGGGGGGGGGAGGGGTCTCTGCGTAGCATAGTGCACCAAAGGCATACTTTTAACTGTGATCAAAGCGTTGCTCGCTGCCTCAGTGTCCATGGTTCGAATCGCTTCCGGAACTGCACGGATTTTTTCGAAAAAAGGTAAAAATATTAGTGCAAGGAAAAATTATTCCGTTTTCTCTTTCAATGTGGTTTATGGATCCATTTTCATAATTCTCTCGCGCTACTTTGATATATATATATATATATATATATATATATATATATATATATATATATATATATATATATATATATATATATATATATATATATATAGTATATATACAGTATATATTCAAAAAATCTCTAATGTACGTTTGATTATTAAAATAATTGTACAAATATATTAAGGGTAATTTAGTAACATTAAATTGATTTCTTCAAATACCTCTAATCTAAGTAAAATGATTTTACAATTTTATTTTATGCTATTTTCACTTTATTTCGTCATTTTTATTATTGTCACTCTACGTTAATATTATTTTGATATATTAATGATTACGTTATAACGTTTGATTATAATTCGAACTATTTCAACTTTATTTCTAAAACCCTTGCTCTCTATATTATCTTTGAAACTTCTGTTACTACCACTATTAATTACTATTATTATGATTAATGTTTATGACCCCGAACAGAGCACTCACTGAAAAGTGCATCCAAGCAGCTGACGAGTTATCACCACTTCCACGAGAGTTAATCGCCCAAGAATGTTACCATTTGGTAACTATTAACCTTGAGAGTAGAGCAAAGAAGGTTGCCTCGTTTGTCTCATAAGGGCAGCTACGGTCTCATTGGAGATTCCTCCTGTTTCCGTGGCTCTCAAAAGAGACAGAAGCAAGCGTGGACGGGTTGATTGGAGATACCTCCTGTTCCTGTCCTGCTTGTAAAGAGGGCATTGGTCTCTTCTCCCCTTTGCACCCGTGGCGCTGATGGGCGAACAAGAGTGACGCCACGATGCAAGGGTCGGCGTCCATAGCCACCACGCCGATGTCTGCCAAGCGGACGCGGAATGGGTTAAGTCCACCCTCACCCAACGAGACTTCCACGCCGAAGAGGACCGCCCGAACACTGGAGCCGGAGTTCTCACAGGCAGAGGAGGCCCCCAGCGATGAAAGTGGTCGCCTCGTCATCGACGAGAGCCCCCAGACCGAGGAGGCCCAGCAGGAGAATGAGGCAGGCTGGGTAACAGTGTCTCATTCCCGACGAGGACCTCGGCACAAGTTTAAACTGGTGCACCAGAGCAACACTAGCAGTGCCTACCAGGCTGTGACGGAGCTGGAGAGAGCACATCCTGGCCTGCGGATAGTCATTCGCCCTACTCTCAACGGCGAATACGTCCTCACCCCGAAAGACGATGGGTCGGAGGCCATGCTGCGCCGCCTTGCCGAGGAGGGGGATCGAGTGATCCTTCTCGACCCCAGAGTGAAGAGGCACAAGTTGGTGCTTCAACGATATCCGACCACTCTGCCACTCCAGGCCGTCGAGGCTCACCCCCACGTGCACTCGGCAACACGGCTCCTCGCACACAGAGACAAGGTCCCAACCAGGCAGATCCTTGTAGTGTACGAGGGGCCGCCACCACCCAAGCTGGACCTGGGCAGCTGGGGCCGCTACGCCCTGCGCCCCTACCAAGGTGAGCCTGTGAGATGCTACAAGTGCCAGCGCTTCGGGCATCTCCAGGTCATGTGCCAAAACTCCGTCAAGTGCGGCGTGTGCAGCCAAGCGCACCCGACGGAGGAGTGTATTGGTCGCCTCAAGGCCAGCGAGTCCACCACGGCACGGTGCCCCAACTGCACCAAGGGGTACCACGCTTGGAACACGAAGTGCCCCGAGCGACAGAGAAGGATGCCACGGGGTCACCGGCGGCAGCAGCAGCAGCAGATGGAACCACGTGCCCCCCCAACCCAAAGAAGAGAGCGTCGGTTCATTGCCGCGCCACCCCTAATTGGGTCGGCGTGGGTTAGCCATCAACCCGCGACTCTCGGCCTGCCCGGCACACGTCTGGGGGGTACACAGGAGGAGGAGCGGCAAAGGCTAGGGGAAGCACGTGGGCCTTCCCAGCAACAAGGCAACCGACGCCTTGTTCCAGCGCCACCACCAAACAGGCTGGCGTGGGCTTCCCACCCACCCCTTACCCCTCAACAGCCTGGCACAAGTCAGGTCGAGACAGGGGAAGATGACAGGCAGGGAGCGAGAGAAGGTACCAGTAGCTGCACAGCCAGCAACTCCGCTCACACCTCCACCCAGCAATCCACCCCCTCTGTCCCCAAGCCACAGAGGAGGAGGGGACACAGGCGTCGGGCCCACCGCGCCCGCCCAGACGAGGAGCAGTCCACGGTGCTACCCAATGCCCAACCAGCGACAGGGTCTCAACGTGGACCCCCAGGTTATTGCGAGGGACTCAATGAGGAGGGCAGAGCCATCGTGGACGTCATTCTCGCGTGTGTCGTACAGCTGGTGAAGAAGCTGCTCGACCGCCGGCAGGGCACCGCAGCCCCCACCGAGCAGGACCTCGACGCACTCCTCCACGAAGAGGTGTTAACCGCCGTCACAGAGGGTGCCCTCCAGCCCCCCCCCATCATCTACCACGCCGAGAGGTCCCACTCAACAGCCTCTGCACCCATCGCACGCCCACAACCAAGATGGAGGCGCGGATTGACAGCCCAGCCCACGCACCGGCGCCCACGCTGAGGGTGCTGCAGTGGAATGTGCAGGGGCTCCGCCCCAAGAAACATGAGCTGCTGCAAGCCGTCTTCCAAGAAGACCTGGGCCTGGTTCTCCTACAGGAGACTCTCACGCCCGCCAGCTTTGAATGGCGAGTCACAGGCTACACCCTCCACTCGCTTCCGGCTGGTGACGGAAATTGGCGTGGCTGTGCAGCCCTCATACGAAACACCATCCCGCACAAGAGGATCGCCGCACCCGTGTACTGTGGTGACGGCGTGGAGGTCCTGGCACTGGAGCTACAACTGGGGCCGCTCACTCTCACTGTATACAATATATACAGGACAGGAGCCAGCGGTACCCGCTGGATGTTGGGGAGCTGCTCTCCCTCGCATCCCACTCCAGCCTCCTTGTAGCGGGCGACTTCAACGCCCACCACTCCGTGCTGCAGTCTGTGTCACCCACTAGTGTGACCGGGCGCCACCTGGCCGACCTGCTCGAAGAAGTTCCTGCCGTTCGACTACTGAACACAGGGGAGGCCACGCACGTCCATGGGGGGTGGCTCGACCTCGCGCTGGTGTCGGGCGACCTACAGCCCGATGCCACCTGGCAGGTCCACCCTACCCTCACCAGCGACCATTACGGGACCCTCACCACCCTCACTGTGGCCCCACCAGCTCCTCCTTTCCCGTCGCCCCAGTGGAACGTCCGGAGGGCGGATTGGGCAAAGTTCCAAGCCTCCCTGGCCGAATGGTGGTCCACGTATGTGCCTCCGGCGGACCTGCACCTGCAGGAGAGGGACCTTACAGCGGCCATAGAGAGTGCAGCTTACGCGGCCATGCCCAGGACAGCCTCAAATCGCCGCCGGCGCCCGGACTGGTGGTTTTATAACGAGGAAGTCCGGGAGCACAATCACCGCGTCAACGTCCACAGGAGGTTGTACGAGAAGCGCCCAACGGCCATCAACCTGCAGCTCCTGCAGGACGTGGTAGCCCGCGCGCGACAGGTGTCCCTGAGCGCCAGGGAGGCAAAGTGGCTGGAGTGGTGCGCCTCTTTCAGCCAACACACCTCCCTCGGCCAGCTGTGGGGAAGCTTCAGGAAGGCCTCAGGTGCCGCCCCGACCCGCCCAGCTGCCCACCCACGCCCACAGCAAGAGGCAGATCGGCTTGCGAACTGCTTTACAGCGAGGGTTTCTAGCGAGCAGCTTCCTCCCCACACCAGCTACCTCCAGCAGCAGCTGCGCCCACAGCGCGACGCAGAGGTCAGGGAGGCGCGAGGCCAGCCGCACGTGACGGACCAGCCTTTCACGCTTGAGGAGCTGGCCAGGGCGAAACGTCGACGTGACACAGCGGCGGGAGCCGACGGAGTGCGGTACTCTATGCTGGCGCACGCTGGGCCCGCCGGGGACGCCGCGCTGCTAGCCCTTCTGAACGCGTCGTGGTTGGCAGGCCGTCTGCCGCCCTCCTGGAAGGACGCCGACATCCAGCCCATCCCCAAGCCGAAGGATCACACCACCTTCAGGCCAATCTCCCTCCTGAGCTGCACCGGAAAAACGGCGGAGAAGATGGTGCTGACTCGCCTACAGTGGAGCGTGGGAAGCCTTCATCACCACGTGTTCGGCTACACCAGGGGGGTGAGCACGGCGGACTGCCTCATCACCCTCCTGGCTCACGCCAACAACCAGCCCACCATCTTCGTCTTCCTTGACCTCGAGAAGGCTTTCGAGCTGGCTAGCCCCCGCGCCATACTGGCCGCCCTTGTGGGGAAGGGCATCCAAGGGAGACTGCTGGGCTGGCTCCAGGACTACCTTCACCAGCGCCGAGCCCGCGTGAAGTTCCAGGGTAACATGTCTTCCTACCTTACCTTCGAGAACGGGACACCCCAGGGCGGCATCCTCAGCCCGTTACTTTTCAACGTGCTGATGGAACAGCTGGTCGCCCTCCCCTATCGGGAAGGAACCATCCTCCTTAGCTACGCCGACGACCTGGCGCTCGTCGTCACCGGGCGCGGCGACAAGCTTGCGCGGGCCCAAGAAGCGCTGCACCTCATCACTGCCAAGTGCGAAGAGCTGGGGCTCAAGATCTCGGCAGAGAAGTCCCGGGCCATGGCCATCAAGACTTGCACACCTGCTGATCAGCAGCTTCGCGTCCAAGGAGTCGGCCTGGCCTGGACCGACTCCTACCAGTACCTCGGAGTGTGGGTGGACAGACGGCTGTCCTTCACGCAGCATGTCACGCACCTGAGGGAGCGGACGCAGGCCCGGCTCAATGTGATGAGGGCCATGACGCGGCCGAGCGCTGGTGCAACCTTCCCCGTCCTCCGCCTCTACTACCTCCAGGCAGTGCGCTCCTTAGTGGACTACAGTGCACCGGTCCTTGTAGCGCTGCCCCGGCAGCAGCAACAGCGCCTGGAGGTGATACAAAACACCGCCATGAGGACCATGTTAGGGGCATCCAGGTGGTGCACTGCCTCTGTCATGCAGAGTGAGGCCAACCTGGTGCCCCTCACCGCCAGGGTGGATTGCATTGTGGCCTGTCGGGTGGCCAGAGTGCTCCAGCGCGACTTTGAAGGTGTTGCGCAGAGGAGACTCCGAATGGCCGTGGCGCAGGGCATCGAGTGCCTGCGTAACAACAGGTGGCTCGTAAACGTCAGCCTAGCAACCAACTCCCTCAACCGGGCAGGGAGCTGGCTGTGGCGCGACCCCGACACCCCCAACCCCACCTACGTTCCACCACCACCATGGGACCCCCCCGCCGCACACTTCACCGCCACACAGTTGCCAGACAGCAAAGCGAACTGCCTCACCGAGGAGCTTCGCCAGCACGCCCTCATGGCCATGTCTGAGGTCACGGAGCCAGGCAGCGCAGTGTACTTCACCGACGGTTCCGTCGACCCCGACAGCGGGAGGTCCGGCGCCGCCTTCGTCACGAGCGGCTTGACGCAAGCGTGGAGGACATCAGACCACTGCTCCACCCTCCAGACGGAACTGGTAGCAATCCTGCACGCCCTCCAACACGCTCTGCTCCGCCGGGAGGCCACTGTGGTGATACACACTGACTCTCGGTCGGGACTACAGGCGCTGCAGCACGCCCACGCCCACGCCTACACCCGGGACAACATCCACCTCACCACCACCATCCTGTGCACCCTGCAGGACCTGGTAGCTCAGGGCAGGCGTGTCCGGCTCCACTGGATTCCCAGCCACGTTGGCGTGCGCGGCAACGATGCTACCGACGAGGCTGCCGACGAGGCTGCCAAGCGAGCCGCCCAGGGCCCCATCATCACCTGGACCGTGCGCCCCAGCCTGCAGCAGCTCAAGGTGCAGCTTAAACGCAGGGCCGCCCACAACGCCCACCAGCAGCACCAAGAATGGGAAGCATTCAAGAGGCAAGCGGCGTGGTATGCTGCAGCCACAGCCTATCGCCCACTGAACCCATCCTTCCAGCAGCCCAGAGCGAACGGCGTGCTGCTACAGCGTGTGAGGCTGGGCTACTCCACGCGGGAAGAGCTGCACGCCGACTTTGTGGCAGGGAGGTGCGAACACTGCAGCGGCCGCTCCCGGCGCCCACTGGTGCACTACCTCCTCTCCTGCCCAGCCACCGCCCGCCTCAGGCCAGAGCGAGTGCCAGCCCCTGCCCCTGTAAGAGGCGCCCTAGTGAGGGCGCGAGAGGCAAGAGCCGCCCAGGTGGTCCGTCACCCCCCAACAAACGAGCTGCTGGAGGTGCCCGCTTTGTGTAATGTGTGCATTTATACATGTATTTATATTATTGTATCATATTATTACTGTATTTGTCTTTTTTGTCGTTTTTTTTTTGTTGTTTGTTTGTTTTGTTTTTATTTTATTATTATTTGTATTATGATTATGTATAAATGTACTCTATTGCACAATAAACCTATAAAATCAAAAATCAAATGTTTATGACACCTGATTTTAATATGAACTGTAAACACTTTTAACTCATTTTAAAATTAATGTTTATGTCATCTGATTTTAATTTTAACTGTTAGCACTTTTTAAGACACTTTAGTTATCACTTATCGGCTTTTGATTTTTTACTTGTGGATTTCGGAAGTTATTTGTCCATTATAAATCTCTTTGAATCCGGACATGTTGACAACGCGGAGTCACGAATCTGGGGTGCAGATTGCGCGATTCAACAACAGTTCCATAACGTCTTTGGGAGAAAACAGACCCTCAAACGTCCACTTTTATTTCCCTTTCCCGATGCCCTCGAGCAGAAGTCGCGGCTTTCCTTTTGGGGGTGAGCAGACTGGTGTACCGAACACCTTGAGAGACAGTTCCTCTCCGTCGAAGAAGACGCCTTGTTCAAGGACTTTCCTTTTCTCGGTAAGGGGAACTTCCTCGTACACCGTGAACCTCAGGTTCCTCTTCTTCCTCCATCGAAGGGGCATCTTGTCCTACCTCTTTTTCTAGTACGTTTTTCTTTTTCTTTTTTCCCCGTTTCTTCTTCTTATTGGAATATTTCTTGCGGCTGTTATTAGTGGTAGTAGAAAACGGTTTTTAGGAGATATTTATTTCTTCTCGCTTAAACATAATGTGAAGGGAAACGCGCTAATCCGGCGAGTGGAATAATTTTTAAAACAATTTTAATGTTCGATTCCAGCCCGTAGCCTGAGTGTTGAGGGCCGGCTTTTCTTCGTTTATTAAGATAGCTTCTAAGATGTACAGCCTAGCTTTATTTCCCTCCTTTCTTTTAATTGTGGTGTTTTCAACTAGAATATCTCTAGTTAGGCTGATGTTATGTGCTTTCTTCATATGATTTGGGTGGTCTCCGTTTCGCAGGTTCATGGTTAAACGCCTTGAAAGGGTGGTGGTTGTCATGCCAACATATTTTTAGTTATTCTGAAGCTTGCAGTCTTCATGGAGCAGGTAAACTTGTAAACTATATTGATAAACTTAGGTTCGAGGAGTTTTGGCAGCTGTTGTTTTTCATAAGGACATTGTTAACTTTTGTCGTTTTATGGTATATATTAAGGTGAATTTTGTCCATTTCATTCTTAACTTGGATGTTACGGTTAACAATGTCCTTGATGTTTTTTTTGTCTATTTTATAGGCCGACATGTGATTTCTGTAATACAGTTTGATGTTATTTACTGCTTCCTGATTACTTTTCGTTTTATCCGTGTCTTTGAATTGCATACTTAAAAATAATATTTGTTTTTCAATCATGCTGTTTGGGAAACCATTGCTCACGAGGGTTTGTTTTTATGCGGAAGATCTCTTGATGGAACAGTTCCCAAACGTGGAGCAGCATTTGTATGTTCGGCGGATGTATGAGCCATTTACACTTTTTTTGTACCTTTTGGGACATTCACCATCCGCATTAAGGCATTTTCCCATGTCCGTACCTTATCTATATATTTTTGTGATGTAGTTTATATGGATGTTATTTACCTCAACGTCCAGAAAATAGAGTGTATTGCCCGTGCTCAAAAAATAAGTGAATTTTAATTGCTGTTTCATGTTCTCCAGATGTTCTTTATTTTCGACGTTGATGTAGCTGTCGTCCACGTATCGGCAATATGTGTGTGGCTTATTTTCACTGTTGTCAAATAAGCTCTTCTCAAGTTGACCTATATAATAGTTAGTGAAGGTCGGCCCCAGGGGTGATCCCATATCCAGTCCATCCACTTGCGTGTATATTTATTTAGTTTAAGGATTTATAGACCTTTAGCCGTATAGGCTCATCTGGATTAAGTGGTAATAAAAACAAGAGATAAAAATACGAACTTCCGGAAAAAGAGGCAGTCAAATAATGTGGACATAAATATTATCAGTTTAATTAAAAGATTAAAAACAAAATAAAACGAGCACTAACATGGGATTAGGTAAAATCTTTCATGTAAAAATAGGAATGGACAAGGCTCGGATAAAACTAGGCAGAGTAAGATATGGTGAAAATGCAGGGAGGGCAGTAAGGAAGTAACTAAGGTATTAGATAAGTGGACATAAATATTATCAGTTCAATCAAAAGATCAAAAACAAAATAAAGGGCACTAACATGCCATTAAGTAAATCCTTACATGTAAAATACGGATGTACAAGGTTCGGAAAAAAAAACTAAGGGGAGTAAAATATGATTCAAATGTAGGGCCCTAAGTAAATAAGATATTACATTTTGGAAGAGAGGACAGGATCTTCCGGGAATCGAAACAAGGTGGACATAACATCGGGGGAATCTTCGCGAACAGAGACAAAGGTGGGGTGAAGACCGAAGTACTTATTTCGATGGGCAGAGCACTGAAATACGAGAATGGCACGTCTGGCAAGATGGTGGTTCCTCTCTGGCCATTAAGGTGAGGTGACAGTGGCCGATTCGCAGGTGGCAAAGCATAACTTCATGCCGTCTGGTGAGTGAGTAGGATGATGCCACGGGGAAGCATTTTTCTTAAGTTGGAGTAGGTGAGGGTGTCCATAAGTGTTCTAATATCACTCCCATTCTTCTCTGACTAATTTACGGATGAGAGGGATGTAGTCTCGGTGAAAGATGTGCGGTTCAGGTATAGGTGGTGCAGTATCAAGGGCGGTCTTTTTATGAGGGGTGGTAAATAAGTTTCGCGAATTGGTAGGGCAAAACAGAGGAAGGGGGATGGCTGTTTGTGGGGGTGTTAGGACAAGTTATGACAAGTCAGGACCTGCAGCCGCACGCTCCTGCCTCGTATATTTAAGAAGCAGTAGCTGATCGCAGATCGTCAGTCACAAATTTTTCAACAATGGAAAGGTTGAGCACCGCGCAATGATCAAATTTTTGACCAAAGAAGGCAAGAATGCAAAAGAGATCCCTGAACGTATGGTTGCAGTGTACACCGACACCGCCCCTTCCTACGCAACCATTGCTTGCTGGAATAGGGAGTTCCGCCATGGTCGTGAGTCCCTTGAAGATAACCCCCGTCCAGGACGCCCGTCAGACGTGACCAACGAGGACAATGTGGCCCGTGTGGAGAGGATGATCCTCGAAAATCGACGGGTGAAGGTCGAAGAAATCGAGTGAGAACTTGGAATATCACATGGAAGTGTAATGAACATCTTCCACAACAATTTGGCCATGACCAAGGTCTGCCCGTTGGGTCCCTAGGAGCCTCACGCCCCATGATCGACTTCAACGTCGTCAAAGTCCACAAGGCCAGAGTTGCAAAAGCTGCCCTGCGCGAGTGCAGATTCGAGGAGCTCAACCATATCCCCTACAGTCCAGATCTAGCCCCTAGCGACTACTTTTTATTCGACCAGCTCAAGGCTGCACTACGTGGACGCCGGTTTGGGAACGATGAAGAAGTCCAGCTCGCCGTCCAGGAGTAGATTGAACAGCAGTCGGGAGATTTCTGGTTGTCGGAAATTCGAAGCCTCAGGGACGAGTGGCGCAAATGCATTGAAGTCGAGGGTAGTTATATTGAAAAATAATAAAATACTTTTTCATATCTCGTTTCCTTATATCCGAATTGCAAAACTTATTGACTGACTGCCCCTCGTATATATATATATATATATATATATATATATATATATATATATATATATATATATATATATATAGAGAGAGAGAGAGAGAGAGAGAGAGAGAGAGAGAGAGAGAGAGAGAGAGAGAATCTCATCATCAGTACTTAAAGAATCAATAAAAAATACAGATTTCACATCTTTCAATGCATTCTCAAAATAATCATTAAACATGAAGCTTAAATTTGAAATGAATTAAATACAATGGGAATGCACAGAGAATAAATACTCTACGAGAGAAGGAATATAAAATAGGGAAAAAAATTGACAATTAATTTTTTACAAAAGAATGTGAACTTTCCTAACAAATTATCAAGATTGTTAATATGTGACTATATTTAATGGAACAGATAAAGAGTTATTATTCAAAGAGGGTTGAAGTTATTTAATTTAAAATGACTCTAGCACGTAAAGGTCCGAGATGTTGCGTACCGTATCAAGTATCCTGAAGTTCTTGAGTGTGACCCTAGAACCATATTGCGAAAGGTGGTTTCGAGTCGGGGATAGGTTAGGATTACGAAGGTGAAAACCAATTTTCTCACATTTACCCATCTGCTGCAATTCGTCTCGTCTGAGAAGAACTAAAGCGTACCAAGATTGAGGGGATGCTTCAGTTTGTTCGCAAGCTTGCAGCACGTTCCTTCCGCTTGTCCTTCATCTTCTGCGATAGAACCTTGTCCTTTCTCATCGCGTACGAGTAGTAGCGGATGTCCTTATAGATAAACACCCTGATTAAAGACTCTGACACTCCCTTGTCCCTGGCTATGGACCTCATTGACTTCTCTGAGATCGTTGCCAATGCTGGCCAGGATATCCGCGACAAATTCGGAGCTTATTTTCGTATCAGAACGTTTAGAGAGATATTTCCGATACGCCATACACTCTTAATCACAGTTTAACTCACCCAACTCTTTCCTGATGCTCCGCACCGTCTTTAGATTGACACCCAAACACTCGGAGATCTTCGCATTGGAGCTACCGACGTGAATACCAAGCAACACAGCTTTTGCCTTTTTTAAATTTTGGAAGGATTGAATTCAGCCTTGATGGAGTGAATTCAACCTTCGCAACTGAGCTGAATGTTTCTATTTTTCTTCCTAAGCTTTCGGACTCAAACTAGAGTTCTTTCCTCCTAGGCAGTGACGTTGATGAGAATGATATTTGCCAATACTGTGTGAACCTTAAGGTTCTTAAGGTATAATAAGTCATAAATTAGTAGGAGGTGTTATAAGATAGTGTAGAAATTAGAATGCGTTCTAGTTTTCCAGAAGACTGGATTATCTCTTCATCTACTGATTTATTCTTCCATTCCACTTCAGTTTTCATTGTTTTTCTTCGTATTTTAGCTTATATCTATACACTCTTTATCTTACTTCATCTTCCTTTCCTTGGTTAACTGTTTCAGTCTTTTTCATATTCCTTTGCTTATATCGAATTTACATTCTATTTCGATTCATAGATAAAACGGAGCCGGGTCTTTTCTTATTTTCCTCCTACTACTTCGGAATTGATGTTTCATCAGAACTCCCTCTCTTACTCTCAGTTTATCTTTTCATTCATTCTTCGACTCTTCTTCATTTCTCCTCCATATCTTCTCCGCTCTTTCGTATAACACCCCATTGACAGATTTAATTTTAACTGATCTATCAGTTCCTCTTCTCTCTTCATTTATCTTGTCCTTGTGGTTGTAATCCATTGGATAGCTTTGTTTTGGACCCTTTGAATTTTAGCCATTGAACTCTTTGTGTTAAAATGAAGCGGAAAAGTCGAGTAGAGAAGGGATTGTCCTAAGTATCGCCAGGTAAAATTTCATTTAATTTCTAGGCGACAATCCCGTAGAACTTTACAGCTGTCCCAACTTACTTTTTGCTACCCTTATCATTTACATTTCATGTAGCCTATATCCGGGTTTCAAAATCTTTAGTCCCGCACTTTCGCTTCATCCGCACACTCGTATCTCTTGCTCTCAACATTAATCTCCTCTACCTTTCTCCTGGTATCAGCAAAAACATCCCTATTCGTCTTCATTTTCCATTTCCTATCGTATCTATTGAAGGTTACTAATTCCTTGGCCGTGTTTTCAGCCGCCTTCCTTGCCTTTCTTGTCGATATTGCGATCATTTGTGTGACGTCGTCCGCGAACTGCACATAGGCTGTTTCTCGGCAAGGCGGAAATGCCATATCTTAAGTATAAATTGCGTAGAGGGCCGGGGAGAGATAGCTCCCTTGCGGGAGCCCTTCGTTGGTCTTAAAGAGTAGCTATTCATAGCGACCGAGAGCTATGTAGACCTGTCTGCCACTGATGAAGCTGCACAGGAATCTGTTCATCGTCTCCTCTAGTTCCATCCTCGCCATTTAATAATTAAACCCTTTCCTCCATACCTTATCAAACGCCTACTGCACGTCTCGCGCCACTAAGTCAACCATTTTACCTTTACTCTTAGCTTTGATCAGCCTTTCCGTTATCCGGGCTAGGGCCATCTCCGTTCTTTTCTTTCTTCCTAATCCGTATTGGTGAGGATTGTACTTGTGGTTAGTTTTAAGATGATCCACTAATCTCTTGCATACAAATTTTAGTTTTAGTTACAAAATTGAGCAGCGAGATTGGTCTCTAGCCATTCAACACCGTTGCCAGTTTGCCCGGTTTAACCACAAAAATCATTCCAACCACCTTGTGCATACCCGGGAAGTACCGATGTTCCAACATGCATTGAATATTTCGAGGATCCATTCCAAGACCTTATCCGGAAACTTGATCAGACTTGCCCTCGTCAGTCACGACGAGGACAAGGCTTGGATTACTGTTCTAAGTTCTACCGTAGACTGGCGTTCAGACTTGAATGAGGAGAAAAGACCGGGGCAAAGAACGCAAAAATAGGAAAATTGTAGATTAAATTACAACTCATAAACGCACAGAATGGTAACTAGAATATCCTAAAAGAATACTGAAAGAGTAAATATGTTTAAAATATAATAAGACTAGCTAAATAAAAAATATAATAAATACAACCAAATTCTATTTCAGACAGTTGTATACATTATTTGCATCTAGTCTAATCTCCATGGATACGAAAATTCGGGAGTTTTATATAAAGCTATTTGGTCTCTAAGGCGACGGCAATTCTGTTGATTCATTAATCGCTATGCCTAGGCTAGGCACTGCGGATATGGATTTACTCCCACTCAAGGCTATTTATGTTTAATTGTATTGATAAATATTATTTATCGGGCAAAACTCCCTATTCAATGCAGCAATTTAACTTAATAGTAAAAGGAAATTAAACTCTGCCTACAAAGAAAACCAAATTCAGTGTTTTAAGAACAAAGAACAAAGCAGGATTAATAAAAGAACAGACGGAAAGAAGTCGTAGAAATTAATTGGAGATAAAAAGGACTTAATAATAAATCGTTTCAGAAATTAATGTTCAAAATAACAAAGAAAAAGCACGTACAAAGGGGGCTTAAGATTCGAGCTTATCAATATTCTACCCACCTCCCTCGAAAGAATATTAACAGGAAATTATAAATTATGGTGAACTTTATTATAATTTACCCTTCCTCATATGATCAAATTCTTCTAATTTACAATTCTCTCACATCAACTAAATCTTCTAATTCATACATCTCACTCTTCGTCTGAATCTTCTAATTCACACTTTTTCTCACATCATCTAAATCTTCTAATTCACACTCCTCTCACATCAACTAAATCTTCTAATTCACATTTGTCTCACATCAACTAAACCTTCTAATTCACACTTCTCTCACATCAACTAAATCTTCTATTTAACACTTCTCTCACCCCACCTTAACTAACTCTTCGAATACCAGATTTAATTCACAATTAAACTTCCAATATCAGATTTAACATCTCGTGTTCTTTCTCTACCAGGTCCACTCGCCACACAGCAGTTACTGGGATGAGCTCTCTGGACATCCGAAATCCTTCCTCTTACTTGCGACGAGCCCGATCCACGAACGGAGGAATGACGGTGCTCAAATCCTGCACTGTCCCAGCCAAGTCTGGCTCTAACTTGAAGTCAGCAGAGATGCAAAAATGTAATATTCAAGACACAGATTTCTAAAGAAAAGGCAAGAAATTCATGTGTGGGTCACGAAATATGTTGACTTAAGTTTAAATGCGTCAAGGTGACTAAAAAACCTGTTAGTGTGAATCCAAACAATCGAATGTTCTTTCACCTAAACTTTTATCCGCATGAATATATTTCAATCACACTGTGATTGCTGGAGAGGAAACGTTTCTGTTGTGCTTCATCCAACTTCAACGGAAATCTAACCAGAACATCTGAACAGAAATATATCACTTAAATCAATTAACTTCTTTTTACCCGCATATTATTTGTAAATAAGTTTAAAATGTCGAGAACAAATGATATAGGAGTAGTGTAGCAAATTGTCGCAACTTTGAATCAAATGCGAAATATCGCTCAAATACGGAGGTACTTTTCCTTCACTCATCTCCATTCATCTCAACACAACTGTGCCGTTCACCCTAAAATAGTAATGAAAGTTGGGATGGGTGTATATCAATAGGCAAATGTACATACAAGTGCAATGTCAGCATGACAATAAACAAGTTTTAAGTATATGAAAGTTCTTAAACTTAGGTATGTTTGTTTATTTGAGGATTTCTTTGTTTTAAAAAATGACTTTTCGCCTTTTTTTTCCTGGGGAGAGAAAAGAAATGGCGAATGAGACTTTTTAAGGAGATTCTTTTCAACATCCTCTCTTTCACAACAATAGATCTTTTCATATTACTCTTCTCATTTCTTACACTGATATTGTGCACAAACTTTATATCACAAGTTACCACTAAATACACAAGCACACACATCTGCTAAGGCAATATAACATCACCAATACATACCATACATTTCATCATATTACAGTTAATCCCGGGTCCTCATACGCCCACATAGTTATACTAACCACGAAATTGAACCATTGATACCATATACATAAAACCAAGCTACACACACACCCATTCAACACTACTCTACCAAACCATTCAATATATCCATAGTCTGTGAGTAAAAATAATAACGCGAAGGGGTTCGATCTATAATTGTAAAAGCGATATTTGGGGCATTTTTTAAAAATTATAATCAGCCGTGAGTTTAGTATATAATTTTCACCATTTAATTTAATTAAGGAAAAGACTAATGGGGTCAGGCACGGTAAAAATGAGCTCTAAAATTTGGTATTATAGAGGGTTTAAAGATTATATAGATTAATTTGGTGCGAGCGCATGTCATTCTGATCTTTATGTGCATTTGATTATCCGGTAGAGGAACCGCTTTAACATATGGCGGAAATTACCACATTTGTTTTACGGGTCCATTGTTGTATTTCTTGGTTCGAAGAAGTGATTTGGAAAAGTCAAATGTGATTACTTTTCAGCGGTAAAACGAATGAAATTTCACAGAAAACGAACATTATTAAGCAGAAACTTATTTAATAATTTAATATTTTTAATCTTTTTTTCAGTCATTTTGAATTGCTTCAAACCTTAGGATAGATGAATATACTATCTTGTTACAATAAGGACTGTGTGGTACAAATTTACAGGGTAAATAAATATTGTTTTTGTGACAAAGGTGGTAAACTTTGCGTCTCTTCAGAATCAAAATTGCCATTCTCAGATGAAGTCCTCGAAAACTTTCATCCAGTAATAATGTTTGAAAAGGTTTTGTTTTAATTTAGATACCTCGAAATTTTAATTTACAAATTCTTTATGTCGATAATGCCTACCAATCTTTCACACAAACCTCATTAATTATATATTTATAAAAGATCGTAATTTATTATTAGCACTCAATAAACAAAATTTAGTTTTCGTACATATCAATTTTGGTATAAGCAGGAAAATTGTATTGCTGCAATGTTTATGTAAACAGTTCTAAGTGTAAACAAATCCAAAAATCAATTCACAATAAATTAGAACGCTTGTATAACATATAAGTACGTGAAACAATAGAATTCTCATTTGTGGTGAAACTATATTTAAACTACTCGATATATAATTGTTTCTATGTATTGCGATGTTTACAATTAATACCTTTAATTTAATAAAGTAAGTAATCGTTTACCTCAACTGTTTTGAATCTCAATAAAAACCTATGAGAATTAATTCAATTTGGGGGCATGAAATTTCGTCATAGAATTGACTATTAATAACAATAAATTGTCTCTCTCTCCGTTTTGGCCCTTTCTCTTTCATTCTATCTATTTCTTTCTTTCTTTCTTTCATTTTCTTTCTTTTTCTCTCTCTTTCTCTCTTTTTCTCGATTTCTCTCTCTTTTATCTCTCTTTTTCTGTAACTTTCTATTTTTCTCTGTCTTTTATCTATCTTTTATTTATCTTTAATCTCTCTTTTCCCACCCTCTTTTATCTATCTTTTATCTCTCTTTTCGTCCATCTGTTATTTCTCCCTTTCTCTATCTCTCGTTCTGTAACTTTCTCTCTTTTATCTCTCTTTTCTCTATCTCCTTTCTTTCCTTTTCTCCATCTCTCTTTCTGTAACTTTCTCTCTTTTAACTGTCTTTTTCTCTCTTTCTTTCCCCTCTTTCTCTCTTTTTCTATCTCTTTCTCTATTTCTCTTTCTTTCTCAGTCTCTCTCTCTCTTTCCCTATCTTTCTCTCTTTCTCTAACTCTATATACTCCCACTATCCCCCGACCCTGCCAGCTGTTATTCGTTGCAATGCACGAGTTCAAATGTGTTTTCCATGTTCCTTCTTCTCGCTTTCCTCTCATTATAATTCTCAACGCTAGACGCCGTCTGCGGGATTTTTTTTTATTTTTATTTTTTTAAGGGGATATCTGGCGACTGCCACTTGGGCATAAGTCGCCGCAAACAAACAGCCTAGTTCTTACGTCTGCGGGAGAGGAGAGATGCGTTGTTCCTCCCAGCTATTTGGGTGAGAGAAGTATTATGAATATTAGAATCTGTACAGTAATAGGTACACTCGTACATAAGTGTGTACCGCCTTAGAAATTGCATATGAAGGTACACCCATACATACGAGGGGCGGTCAATAAGTTTTGCGAATCGGTAGGGCAAAACAGAGGAAGGGGGGTGGCTGTTTGTGGGGCTGTTAGGACAAGTTATGACAAGTCAGGACCTGCAGCCGCACGCTCCTGCCTCGTCTCTTTAAGAAGCAGTAGCTGATCGTAGATCGTCAGTCGCGAATTTGTCAACAATGGAGAAGGTTGAGCACCGTGCAGTAATCAAATTTTTGACCAAGGAAGGCAAGAATGCAAAAGAGATCCATGAACGCATGGTTGCATTGTACACCGACACCGCCCTTTCCTATGCAACACATGCTTGCTGGAATAGGGAGTTCCGCCATGGTCGTGAGTCCCTTGAAGATGACCCCCGTCCAGGACGCTTGTTAGACGTGACCAACGAGGACAATGTGGCCCGTGTGGAGAGGATGATCGTCGAAATTCGACGGGTTAAGGTTGAAGAAATCGAGCGAGAACTTGAAATATCACGTGGAAGTGTTATCAACATCATCCACGACAATTTTGCCATAACCAAGGTCTCTGCCCGTTGGGTCCCTAGAAACCTCACGCCCCATGATCGACTTCAACGTCGTCAAAGTCCACAAGGCAAGAGTTGCACAAACTGCCCTGCGCGAGTGCGTATTCGAGGAGCTCAACCATACCCCCTACAGTCCAGATCTGGCCCCTAGCGACTACTTTTTATTCTTGCAGCTCAAGGCTGCACTGCGTGGACGCCGGTTTGGGGACGATGAAGAAGTCCAGCTCGCCGTCCAGGAGTGGATTGAACAGCAGTCGGGAGATTTCTGGTTGTCGGGAATTCGAAGCCTTAGGGACAAGTGGCGCAAGTGCATTGAATTCGAGAAGGTAGTTATATTGAAAAATAATAAAACACTTTTCCTCATATCTCGTTTCCTTATATCCAAATTGCAAAACTTATTGACCGCCCCTCGTAAGTGTGTACCTGATCAAAATATAATTATTATTAAATGCATAGACTCTACTCAGGAAGTGGAGGTGGTATTTACTATATTACCTCTCAAACTGGCCTTGAGGGACCCTAGGTTCTTTGCTGGTTCTAGTTCTTTAGTTATTTTCTTTTTTAACTCTTTCTCTTCCTCTCTCACACCATTTTCTATCTCTTCCTTTCTCACTTTCTACCCCCCTCCCTTTCTCTATATATCTATCTATCTCTATCTTTTTCTCTCTCTCTCTCTCTCTCTCTCTCTCTCTATATATATATATATATATATATATATATATATATATATATATATATATATATATATATATATATATATATATATTCAATCGGTTTGCTTCTAAGAAGTCCTTTTTTTAAGTAAAGATGAATCCGAAAATGAGACGGGTAAAAGTTCTCATTTAATTATAACGACGTTTTGGGTACAAAAGAAAAATCAGACAAGCAAAGAAAGATTAATTTGAAACTGTGTAAAGTGCTGGTGGGTTTAACAAATCTATAAAACAAATTCCTTGAACCTAAACGAAAACCAGTAAACCTTTCTTTCCTTAACTTAGATGACCCATATGAAATAGCTAAAGCGTTAAAGGTACATTTTGCCTCGATATATACTAACTATCTGCCCCTAGAACCAAGTGATATACCCGCCAACCAGCCTTCATTGCCTCCCCCATGTTATTCGAAATTAGATATTTATAAAGATTTAAAGAAAACTCAGGCAAATAAAGCCACTCCCCCAGGTGAAATTCTCCTAAAACTAGTTAGAGAATTCGCATACGAACTCAGTCAACCGTTTGAAATAATATATAACAAGAGCCTTCAAACTGGATTCTACCCTGACCGATCGAAAAAATCAACAGTGACAGCCCTACCCAAAGTGGCAAATGTGACCAGTCTGAGCCAGCTGCGCCCTGTGTCCCTCGCGTGCAATTTTGGGAAGGTATTGGAGGGTCATGTGGCGAGAGTAGTATTAGGGGACATGCTACCGAACATCGACCAATACCAGTTTGGGAGCCTGAAGGGACGTTCCACCACCATGCATATGGTGTTCCTCCTGGACACCATCCTAAAGGGCATGGAGTAGCGTGACACAGTAGCCCAGATATGCCTGATTGATTTTAACAAGGTTTTTGACAACATGGAACACAACGTAGCAGTAACCCAACTGTACCACCTCGAATTCATGACGTCACTGCTGCCCTTTGTAGCATCCTTTCTCATCCACCTGGCTGCCCAGCACTTGAGGAGTGCCCCAGGAGACCTGCATTGGACCAGTAATCTTCTTCGCCGTTATCAACAGCCTATTGAAAAATTCACCTAAAAAAGTAAAGTTCGTAGACGATGTAACTGTGCACACAGTGGCGAGGACCATCGACCTGCACACAACACCCTACAACAACTCATCACCACCATTAGTATTCAGTGGCAGAAACTGAAATTAATTCCCAATCCCACAAAATGCGAACTGCTCAACATCAGCTTCTTGCGACAGGACCTGGTATTCCCTGGTGTGAAACTCGACGCGAACGTCATAACTTGTGTCGAAACAGCCAAAGTGGTCGGGCTGATTATCAACTCAAGCCTGACTTGGCAGGACCACGTCGATTAAATCGTCATTCGGGCCTCCAAGTGGCTTTTCATAATGTTCCGAGCGAGATCGTTTGGGGCATCGCAAGAGCAGCTGGTACAGCTTTACTGCCAGCGCATACGACCTGTGCTGGAGTATGCGTGTCCGGTGTGGCATCCAGCTCTCACGGCTGAACAGCGAACCGCTCTGGAGCGCATACAGAAACGGGTGTGTCGCATTGTTATAGGTGGCCATTTCAACAGCTATACTGCCACGCTCTCCACCTTTGGCTTGCCATCTCTGGAGAACAGGAGAAGCCAACTCACCTTTAGTTTGGGGGAGAAACTAAGAGAAAATGACCACTTGAGCATTCTGCCAGCAAGAGCACCCTCTCGCTACCAGAGAAGACACAGTGCTAGATCGCTATCGGCCAGGTGCCGAACAAAGCACTACAGGCGGGCACCATACCCTATGTGGTTCGCCTGTTCAATAAATAGACTTTGCACATGTTGGACATTAATTGTTTTATTAAGATCTTATCTATTTTAATTTTTATTGTTCACTGTTATCTTTTAATTATTTTAACCAATATATATTCACTGAATTTGTAAATCGAGATCTTTTCAGTAATTGCACATTGTACAATGCACTGCTTCTTGATGAATAAACCAATTATTATTATTATTAAAAATGGAGAACTGAGGGAGAGATTTTTTGTATGTGACGTCATAGGATCGGTAGGTTGTAAACTTTGAGATTTATGCGATGAAGAGGAGGAAGGCAGTAGAATCAGTAGTGAGATTGGGGTTTAATTGCTTTACGAACAGTGATTCAAGAATACGGAGGGAGGTAGGATCTTTGGAATGTCCTAAAATCCCAAAGTTTACGTGGGAAATATCAATCTTACATAGAATGGAGTGATCACGGATGAGGGACTTCTCTTTATTAGTGAAAACGGAGCCAGTCTGTTCCCACCTAGGCATAAACTAGCGTACTGGCTCCGTTCTCACTAATAAAGATAAGTCCCTCATCCGTGATCACTCCATTCTATGTAAGATTGATATTTCCCACGTAAACTTTGGGATTTTAGGACATTCCAAAGATCCTACCTCCCTCCGTATGTAGAACGGTGTGGAAGTAGAGTCCTTAATTAACTGAGGCTGATTGTGTTTAATTAATAGGGACTCAATTATGAGTAGGTCAGATAAAAAAGTTAGGTTAGGTAAGGTTACATTTTGACTGATTAGGTAAAGTTTGGTTAGGTAAGGTTGGGTTAGGTTAGATTAGGCTAGCGATTTATGATTGTCGTTGTCTCCGCAAATCGCTTATTACCGCCGAAAATTGCTTACTTTTTGTAGTAGCTGCGCTCACACTATTGTAAATTTAACTCGATGGTAAGCGTAAAAAAATTATAAAAATATATTTTATTGCCAAAATCGTAGTGGCAATGTTCTGGAAATTTACCCTAAACGCGCGAGCGAGCCTAACTTAGTCCGACTCTCAAACAAATACTGGTTGGCGCGCGAGCGTTAGCATTTCAAGGTGGAGTCGTAGATGAACTATTGTGTTTCAGGATCAGGTTGAAATAGTCAATTTGACTTTATAACGTGTGATAGATCTTCTACCCCATCAAAATATTATTGCTATAAGACTATTTCAATGATACGAGGCAATATTGCAAGCTTTTGTAGCCTAAAACGGGTCGAAAATAAATATCAACATTAAATAGAAACGCGCGACCGTAATTTAGTCGTCTCATGACAATTGACGATGGTGTCGTGGACAAATTCTTAAGTTACAAAATCGCGTTGAAACATTCACGTTTTGTGACTTTATAAGGTGTGTTAGACCATCTGCGCTATCAAAATATTACTCCTACGACACTATTACACCGATACAAAGCACTATTAGAAGCTTTAGTGGCCTAAAACGTATACGGGAGTCCCTGATTATCCCTTACTGCACCAAATGAATTAAAGTAATTGCAAATATAAATTACAAGCAGACGGCTTTAAATTTAGAATAAAATTAAAAGGGGGTGAAGCCTCAACTAAGGCTGTTAACCGCGGATCCAAAATATCCTATGGAAAAGGTCACAAATGTTGTCTTTTTAGTATAGAATCTGAACCGAAAATAAGCAAATTTGGGGATGACCGCTATGGATAAATAAACAACACGAAAAGCAAAAAGGGAAGGCTATTTGAGCGGAGGTTCACGAATATAAAGACGAAAACGTCGCTTACTCTCTCGTTCCAAGCAAAATATAAAAGGACATACATCTGCTCATAAATTGGTAATTATAATTTAATATAAGAAAAAATGTCCATAAAACACAGAGACGGGTTAACCCGAACTCAGTGCAAGTTGCTCCAAGGCCTTACATGATAATTCATTATCATATATAGACAAGGGTGGGTGTCAATTAGGAAGAGCCGCACCCTGCTTCCTTGATGAAAAGTTGCACGTAATTCTTGGAGAAGGAAAACCTGGCTGTTCAGACTGCGGATCGTTTCTCTTTTCGCGAGAATAAGGAGTTGGTCCTGGTCCAGCGCTACCAGGGAAGTCTCCTTTATCAATTTTTAAAAAAGCACCTCTGCTCTTGGCCCCTACATGCCTACAAGCACGGTCGCTTCCGCGCCCATTCGGAACCCTTGTTTTCATGTTCGAACACTCCCCCTACACCAGAGTGCTCACCTGGTAGAGCCAGCCGCACAGAGTGTTCACACCCAACCTTGCTAAAACAAGCCCTCCATAAAGTGAAACGGCCGCGCATGTCCACCAAGTCGTTACACTCACAAGAAACAAACCCCTCGAAGGTGGTCGTGAGGCCGTCTTTGGGAACTTCTAATGCTGTCCCGCGAAAGAAGGACAACATCCAAACAGCAGCGGCTCCTACAACCCCAACCAAGGCTGAAACTATCTCTTTGGAGACCCCCCCTCCCTCCCCAAGAGCCTCGAATAGCGAGCCGAGCCCAACCTCCTCCGATAAGGACTCAAAAGAGACAGCGCTTTCAGCGTATTGTACCGCAAACAGCCGATGGGCTCTACGCCTGAGAAGCCTACGACCATTCCTGTGAGGGTCTTCTCTTCGAAGAGGGCCAATGCCTCTCCCCCGAGCTACTCCTTGAGGGCATATTCCTTCAATGGAATTGAAGGGGGACATGGACCAACAGGAAGGAGCTGCGGAGGCTCGTCTCCTCCCGTTCCCAATTACATATTTTTTTTATAGGAGACCATGCTGGGCGCTTGCCCCTGCCCATTGTCCCAGGGTATAAAGGTCTTAGGACCCCACGACAAGGGGGTGGGTGCTGGGAAAGAAGATGCGCTATTTACACCCGGTATGATTTCTCAGTTCTTTTCTTTGCTATAAATACCTCCTTTTAATGAGATGCAGTGCAACTCCACCTGGATAGGGGGTAAACTATTATCTCTACGTATATTCCACCGTCAGTTGACATCGACGCTTGGGACTTTGCCTCGTCGTGGCACAGGTACCGAGGGCCTTTCTCCTTCCTGCTCAGAGATTTGAACTAGGACCACGCGATCATTCTCAGGGATTGGGACTTTGCCGACCTGATTGAGAAGCTGGAGATAAGGGCCCAGTCACGCCAAGCTTACGATCTGTTTCCAGCCACAGGCCACCGGCGACCACCTGGTCACCGGCCAGTTGCAGGTAGTCTTTGAAAGTCGCTGGTAGTCGCTAATAAGGTCATAGCTGGTCGGCCGAGCAAGACTGATCTCCGGTGGTTGTCGATGTTACATCGAAAACCCCCTGCGAAACAGTTTGTATGGCAGAGATTCCTCCGGAGGTCGTCCACCAGACGAAGATCGGTCGAACACCGGTGGCCGATCGGTTGGCGACAATTAACCGTTAAAAATATGGTCGTCGACCGGTGGGCGTCCAGTCGTAGGTGGTGCTCAATCAGACGCACGTGGTCGCAGGTATTCGGTGACCAATCAGGAGCTGTCAAAACTGATTACTGGGCTACCACCACTCGGCGTGTGGTCGCTCATTGGTGGGTAGTTGGTCGCCCATTGATTGGCGAGTGGTGGGCGACCGATCGCCCCCTGGTCTCAGTGGGAGTCGCTGTTGCAGTCATGACATCTGGCAATTAGCGGCCGACCGCTCTACCACCAGTACAAATCGACCCGGAGCGTCACGCTCGCCACCTCTGCCTGCCGCCTGCCGCCTCCCGCTCACTTCTGCTTCTATTTATTCCCACTGATTCCAGTAAGTTAATTACCGTATGTTAGTGACTATAAAACGTACCTTTTATGTAGGTATTTCATTTATTTGTGATTGTACGTCCCAATAAACCTGTGAAACATGAAAAACGATTTAATGCATATACATTTCCCCCATCCACAGGAACTTTGAATAATTTTGTAAATACTCCTTGTTTACAGTTATGGTTAAGAGGCGCGTCAATACCGGTCATGCTGCCACCGAGGACCCTGCCACCGTGAACCCTGCCCCCGAGGTCCCTGCCTCACTTAGCCCGACTCCACCACTGCTTGAGCAGTTGCCCCAGGATGACTTGTTCACAGAGGCCTCCGGCGACTCTGACGATGTCGGGACAGACCCCGGCCCTACCGGTGACAGGCCTACTAAGGCAACCAAGTTGGGCGACTTGATGCAGGACGAGGAGGATGAACTCGTCGCCTGGTTTGATGCTCACCCAATGTATTATGACCAAACGCGCAAGGACTTTAAGAACAGGAGTTTGAAGACATGGGTCGTGGATGAGAAGGCCAAGGAGATGGGCCTTAATCGTAAGTAATTTGTTGTCACGCACATATGTTTCAAATTTGAAACCATTTTTTACTTACTAGCTCATATCGTGCCAAATTATAATTTATATAATTTGTTGTTTCAAAAAAAACAGAGTAATTCAACTTGTCATTGAAACTTTTTATATTCTTTTCAATATAGTGCCATTCAAAGTAATACTTTGTCATAATATTTATTAATTCATTGAGAGGAAAGTGATTTTCGTATTTCATCGGTCTTAAACATCATGTTATAATTTATTTTCCTTGTTTTTTTTACAGCCACCTTGATCTGGTCTTGGTTCAAGTCCAAGCGCACAATCTACGGCAAACTGAAGAAGAGGAAGTCTGGCCAGGCTGCGAAGCTATTCACACCCCGTCAGCAATGGATGATGACCAGCTTCCGCTTATTGGATTCACACCTCACTGTGCGCACCAAGAGTCATCAGTTGGGGGTGAGTGTGATGAAATACCTTGTACTTTTTTATAATAATATGTGAATGATAACTGCCTTTAAGGCCATGGGTGATCCTAGGTCTATATTCTCAATTGTGGCTCTGTCTCGAATCGGCAAACCTCTAGGTATGGGGCATGTGCCAGAGTATGTACATACATAGGAAGGTATTATAGTACCTACATATTATTATTTTTATGATGTGTTATCTGAAAAGTGTTGTTGAATGTACATTACATCCTGGTCTCCTCACAGGCTGCTGGACCGTTGACCGAGGTCCAGACAGAGGAGATTGAGGTCGCGACTGACAGCGACAGCACCACTCTCCTAAAGAAACCCTCATCACTCACCAAGACACCATGATTGAGGAGGCTTTAGTGCACCTGATTGAGGGGGTGAAGGGAACTGGTGACGTCGGGAAGCAACTTTCCACCGCCATCAGGGCAACCACAAACGAACGGGTCGCTTTTGGCCATTGGCTGGGCCTAGAGGCATGCAAGCTGAAAGAAGCACAATGGCAGGGCTTGCAAACGGATATATTTGCAGCTCTTGTGCTGTGGTGACAGGCTGACGTGTCACCGCACACTTAGGCCCAGCCATATAGACACCAACCACCACCACCACCACAACAACAAGTATACCCGGGTTATAGCCAGGCTCCTCCAGGAAGCTCTAAGCCTAGCCCTGGGCCGTCACAGGATTGGCAAGTCCCCCCCCCCTGGATGGTCTCCACGGATGAGTCACAACCTTTCCGGCTTTTCCGACATATTGGGGCGTCGACCACCAGCCGCCCAAGAGAGCATAGGAAAATCCCCTATAGCAATGCCCTCTAGGCATTCCTATAATAAAAACCTCCTGGGAAACTTATATATATATATATATATATATATATATATATATATATATATATATATATATATATATATATATATATATATATATATATATATATATATATATATATATCAATTATTATGTAAAATTCATATCATGCAATCCTTTAACTTTGTAAATTAAATCATTTTATGTACAACTTAATAATTAATTCAATAATTTTTTACTTGTCAATTCATTTAACGTACTACTGTTTCAAACAACATCTCTTAAAATTTCACACACAAACAAACAAACACGCTTTCAGCTCGACCTTCTGAAACAATATTCTTTTCCATCGACTCTCACCATTCTCCGTATAAAGGTCGGTAATCATTCCTTCTGCAATTAGTCAATTACCTCCAAACAAATCATACTTAGTTAATTCCACTTTCTCTCACAATTCTTTGCAAACAACCATACGAGATTAGGTCCTAATTATATTTACTTCTCATATTGCAGCCTCTAATTTGCAGTTCATCATAGTCACCATATTATTTCATATTGATTTCACATACTTCAATTCTCTTCGCATCTTGTTACTGTAAATCATATTTTACCATATCTTACATTGTATACCTAATCCAACTTATCTCATTGTAAATTCGTTGCTTCTATGAATATATTTATATTTGTTTAATTATTTTCTTAAAACCCAGTTCATTATTTCAAAAATTTATTTCGCTTTTGTCTTAGGCCTAAAAACTACCTGGCGACAACTTCGATCAAACAAATTTATGGTTATGGTTTTCGAACCGCTATTTAGGCTGATTTATTTACAGAAAATGAATCACATGAATAACCATATACTATACCCCCAAGGGGTCCGCCGTAGATTGCCCCCCTTAGCCTTTAAAAATTGCATTAGCCTTTAACAACTGTATTATCTTTGAGAAAATAAACCTGACCCATGGAAACAATTTTCTCTTGTCCAATGATAGCACACCTGTCCTTCCCTGTTAATGATTTTGCTTAATAAATTTAATATTTAAGTAATAATTTAATAATTGCCTATTTTGTAGGAGTTTCTTAATAAATATATAGATGATGAATGCAATACTCTTTGCAATACTATTTCTTATTACTATATATGTTATTTGTCTATAAGTAGTAGTACTATATAGATTACTTTCATATCTTTAGTAGTAACAATATTAATACCATGAATTAGGAGTTATAATTTGAGCATTACATTTTACTTTACTTAATATCTGTATTATGACATTATGAGAAAGTACATGTTCTTGAAGCTTCAAATCATGCCCTTTTGCCACGGTACAGCACCAACGCCATTGAAGTACTATTTCAAGTACATCCGGAGCTCATTCCCCGCCAGAGATGCTTCAGTAGGAGTCCGTGGTGGTTCGTCTCTGGTCAGTTCAGCGTTGTTCTTCCATGCGCCAGGGACAAGGTTGTGATTTTCCGTCTCCCGGTCCACAAAGGCGTTGTGTCCTCTTGGATTGTTTCTTGTCAAGAGATTGTGCAGGCAGACACATGCTAGCACGGCAGACTGCAGTCGCGTTGGGTGGAGTTAGAGGGGTGAGCAGGCAACGAAATCTATTTGAGAGTATTACAAAAGCGTTCTCCACAATCCGGCGGGCGCGAGACAGTCTGTAGTTAAAGATTATTTCTTCATTTGATAGATTGCCCCTGATAATGGCGTCATGAGCCACTTTTTTTAAGGGAAAGATATCATCACCAACAATGAAATACGGGGTCGGTCGATCGCCACCAGGAAGTTCATCGGGCGCGGGAAATCCAAGGGAGTTGGACTCCAAATCTTCTTTCAGCTTGGACCGATTGAAGACAGCACAGTCTGAGGTGGAACCGTTGCCTCCGACATCAACCGACATGAACCTGTAGTCCCCATCCGCAAGTCCCAGCATAATTATAGAAAAGAATCCCTTGTAATTGTGATAGGCAGATCCTGAATTCCTTGGCGCTTATATGGCGATGTGCTTCCCGTCAATTGCCCCCACTGCATGAGAAAAGTTCCAGTCGTCACAAAAACGCTCGCTGACCTCACGCCATCCGTCCTCGGTAGTTGGGAGAGACACCACTTCATGAACATACTCCTGGATGATTGCCTCACGAACAATGGGCACGAACACATATATTGTGTTGTGAGGCACCTTAAAACTGTAAGTGAGACTGTGGCAACTATCGCCGGTTGCCAGGAAGCGGAGAGTGACTGCGAGCTTGAGTCCAGGAGGCAGGGGCTGTCTCTTAGTTGGTGGTTATCTTCGTCAAACTTGGAGATATCCGCACTAAAATCTCGTAAAACATTGCAGATTCCATTCTCATATAGTTTCCAAAATCGCCTTGTCCTTCTATCTGCAGCTCTTCCATGAAGGTAGCGTAGTTGCCGTACTGTACACGCCGATATATCCAGCGGCGCATCCAATACCTCCGCTTTGTGCATTTCAACAGTTGCTTCAGGCGATACCGGAGAAGGATAACTGCAAAGACATCCTGCTGTTGTTCAAGTTCGAGGTTGCGAGAAACACTAGTTGGTGAGATGCAAGTGGAGTGCCCATGGTGTTGACCCTACTGAGGTAGGCAGAGGTGTGTGCAGGGCCCCCACAAGCCGCCCTATATATAGGGTCATTCTAAATGGACGACCGCTGACCGAACGCTCACTGATTGGTGGGCCACCCATCGACGAACAGTGAGCGGCCTACGAAGACTCGTTGCGAACGAGAGGTGGTCACCGGAGACCTGTCAGAAGTTTGGTGGTCGTGACTAGTGGCCGACTACTCGGCCACAAGTGGCTGACTGGTGGGTCACCAGTGGCCAACTACTCGTAGGTTGTCAGCGCCCGATGCCAGGTGTCAGCCACACGGATCGCCACCGGATGCCTACTAGTGGGCTACTAGTCGGCCACTAATAGCCCACCAGTCACATGACTACTCGCCCACACCACCTGCGACTACCTCTTTTTAGGTTTTGTGTCGCCGACCGATGGCTTGATTTTCGGTCGCAGGTGGTCGGAAACAGGTCGTAAGCTTGGTGTGACTGGGGCCTAAGTGTCCTAAATGGTGCTGAGTTTACGCATCGCTGACAGAGAACCGGTACATTTTTCTACATCGATCTGTCCCTGATCTGTTCGGATTCACAGCCAATTTTAGGTTGTAGGTGATCACTAAACTCTATGGGCCTGACCACTTTCTCATTCAATTACAATTTTATGGGGCACCTGAAAATCCGTCGCGGTGTCTTTCGGAGCAGGCGGAGTGGTCTACAGTTCAGGAAATGACTGGTTTCTCTGTCACAGTTGAGGAATTTAGGTCAGTGGATGAGGCCGTCGGCCTAACTACTATTGCTAGAGCGTCTGGTCGTTTTGCACGCCGTATATTTCCTTAGTTGTCAGCGAGTGTGGGAAGGCCTTCAGACAGAAGCAATATGCCAACATGTGCTATAAGCTCTGCCCGAACGATTTCACTCACCCTCCGTGAATTTCGTTGAGCTATGGCTAGGTTCCGGTATGTTTTTAAACACAACCGCCTCTTTTCCTGGTAAGCATACGTGTCTTCACTTAATGGGAAATCCCCTCCTACATAGGTGTGGAAGTGAGTCAAAAGATTCGGTGCAAGTTGGCGCAGGACCCACTCCTTTCTTTCTCCATGAGAACGAGACAGGAATATCGGACCCCTCCTACTTGACGAAGTCCTTCGAGACCACTTTCTACAGATTCTCTAATCGGGGTGCTGTTCCGCCAGCATTAAATGTACGTTTTGTTTTCGCTGAAAGCAACCGACTGGATTTGACGCACAGAGGCGGAGAATCCTTCAAAGATAGGTGTCGAGAATAGAGGCTCCTGGCAGCCCGTCGAAACAACGAAGACAGGAATCTCAAGCCCACGTTTCTCTCGTCTCTCAGGTATAACGTACGAGAAGTGCAGGCGAGCGGCTTAAAAGCTTCGTTTGAATGAGTCTTTTTTGAGACTCAGGATGGCCGAGTGGATTCGCCGCTGGCTAAAAGTGGTCCAGCGACGCGGGAAGCTGTTCGCAACTCGCCTACGCTATTATTTTTGCTTTGCCCCTTTTCCTACTCCCCATTATCTACAATGGTGCCCAGACCCGGGAGTGGGAGTGTTAGCCCTTGGATAACATTTCCAAACGGGCTCTCTTCATTTCTTCATTCACGCTCCGCTTCTAGGAGGGGGGGAGGGGTTGTATAGCGTACGAGAAGTGCAGGCGAACGTCTTAAAAGCTTCGTTTGAATGAGCCTTTATTGAGTTCAGGATGGCCGAGTGGATTCGCCGTTGGCTAACAGTGGTCCAGCGACGCGGGAAGCTGTTCGCAACTCGCCTACGCTATTATTTTTTCTTTGCCCCTTTTCTTACTTCCCTCTATCTACACAGGGGTTATTAAGAAACCCCCGTGGGATTGTCTCCCATCCCTCAAGCGCTGTGTTGGTTCGTGGAGAGATTTTCCCACGCCCCCCCCTCTTGGTGGAGGCAGTAACGGATCTGGCTGTTCCCTATATATTTTCGGTCCCAATAGGGCATTGACAGTATTGGCCTGCCTTTCACAACAAAACACGTCATTCTTGACCGTGCTTTTTTTTTCGACGAGCGGAAGGTTAGAATTATACGGAAGGATCTGAGCCCCAGTCAATTGTCCCATCCTTAGTTTCGGTACATTTCGTTTGGCACGAATACTCCCTCCAGTTAGACACTCAATCCTAACTATCTTCCCGAACTTAAATGTATTACACCGAAAAATACAAAACTAAAAACGTCACTGAATAGAAAGATCACTGAGAACACATCTGATCCCTACCAATTATGGAGAGGGTCAATATGCCATGTAAGTGCAGTAGATAGGTTTGTGCACATGACTGCAGCTGTAGTTGAGGGTGGATTGGTGTGGAGGGAGCCATCTGTGTATGTGGCTAGGTAATCCTTGTAGGTAACATTTTCCAGAATGCTAAAGATTGACCTTATTATAGGAGGTGGGTCATGTTTTGTCCATTGGCAGGGGAGGGAGAGCGATATCGCTGAGGATAGTGATACCCAGCGGGTAATGGGAGGGGTTTCTGCGAGTGGTGATTGAGGTGGGTAAGGAAAGGAGAAATGTGCAAAGGTCTGTGCTGCACGTACCAAGAATGGGAGGTGGTTGGCCATGGTTAGAATGAGGCGTCGGAGACTAGGATTATGGCTAGAGGGTGGTCTCATCGCAGGTGTATTAAGAGGAGACAACATTGGTTTTTTTTTCAACTTTATACTGCATGAGCTTACTATATATGAAATTAAAGCTGATTAAAAGCCCTTTTTATTTCTGCCAAAGTCATAATAACTTTTGCAGCCGTTTTTTGAGATACATGGGAGCCTTTCAGAACACCCCTCTTTAAACCTGATATCATTTAAATTGCTATAGAATAACTAAAAATGAAGATATCGAACACAATTCACGAGCAAATGATTCCTATATGATTTATCATTTGAAATCAGTTTTCTTTAGTTCCAAGAAAATTTGTTTAAAGGGTGGACTTACTTAAACTTTTCAGAAAAGGTCAAATATAGGTTTCGTTCTCAGGGGGAGGGGGGGGAGGGGTTAGGTGAATAGTAGGAGTGTTCTGAATGCCCTAGAATTTAGTTCAATCTATATTCAAATGATGCTAAAAATATAAACCAGTTCTTTGCAGCCGGTTTTTTATAGCAATTATTTAAAATCGCATGGTGTAGTTTTGGGTTTTTGTTCATAAATGAACTAAAAATCTAAGGAAAAGTGTCCGCGAATGTAAAAAAAATTGCATTATTTTAATTTTCACTATGTTCTAGTCATGTTGCTAAAAAAAATATATACTATCCAAAAGTGCATAATATTTGCAATAAAATGATATAAAAATCCAAAAATGCGTTTTCTGAACAGAAATACTGAAAAAGTGACAAGTGGCTATCTTGAACCCCTTTAACCGATAGAGCTATTTTCCTAGTAAATATTTACCATATTTTCTTGAGTCTTTGGATTTTAGATGGTGTTGAGGTATCTGATTAGCTCCGCATAACTAATATTTCATTAACTAAATCGGGAATTGTGAAGACTATGGGCAGATCGTAGGTCTATTTTGGGGGGGCTATTTTGGGCTACTTTCCGGTGTTACTTTTTTAGAGATGAAATTGAAAAATTTTATGGCTATTTTCATTTTTATACTGGGTGCTGTGCCCCCCAGACCCCCCCCCCCAAAGGATTGAAACTCAGGGTCATCGCAGTGTTATCCCCGCGGCGAGCCGTACCCAACAACGAGCCGACGCTCAAAATAAGCGTTAATACTTATGCCAGACAACAGAAAAACAATGAAAAGTAGCCCCCAAAATAAACTAGAGTCGCAGATCGTAGGTCTATTTTTTGAGGGCTATTTTGGGCTACTTTCCGGTGTTACTTTTTTAGAGATGAAATTGAAAAATTTTATGGCTATTTTCATTTTTATACTGGGGGGCTGTGCCCCCCAGACGCCCCCCAAAGGATTGAAACTAAGGGTCATCGCATTGTTATCCCCGCGGCGAGCCGTACCCAACAACGAGCCGACGCTCAAAATAAGCGTTAATACTTACGCCAGACAGCAGAAAAACAATGAAAAGTAGCCCCCAAAATAAACTAGAGTCGCATCTGCCCATAGTCTTCACAATTACCACTAAATCTTTCTATATATATTTGTAGTAATTAAGGTTTGCTGCACTTATTTATAATTGGGAGCTTATACAGGCCTACTGATTTCTGGTAGGTCTTTTGAAATGGAGGATGACCCCGATGGGTCTCCTCCTGATAATATAAATCTTCCATTCAAGTACTTAATAGTACCTGTAAAAGAAGATGATACATTTAATGACAAGCCCCTTCAATTTAGCATTGCCCTTAAAAACAGTAATTTACTTAATGATATCCAACGTCATGATGTAACTTTTACTGGTCGCACAAAAAATTGCATTATTAGTACCAGTATTAAGATTAAAAATATATTCTTAGATAGTGCAGGTTTCTTACTAGGTGAGTGGAAAGTAACTTGTAAATTACTATCAGATCTTCCAAAATCCTATGGGTTTATTGGCCCAATTGCTCTAAATGAGAATGTAGTGGAAATAAAGAATGAATTATTATCTAAAGGCTACCCTATACTATCAATGTCTCGTATCAATAAAAGAATAAAAAAAGATAACAGTCCAACACAATTTATTAAAATTGACTTCTCAGTTTTAATAAATCTAACTATAATTAAAATACTGTATAAAAATTTCCATGTAAAAGATTATACTCCACTACATAACATAATTTCACAGATGACAAAAGCCACAAGGGCCTATCAAAGGTCATCTGCCTCCGTCAAAACCCACTCACAAAAAGCACCATCACCAGGGGAAGACAAAATCAAAGTCCCCCACAATATAATATAACAGATGACAAAAGCCACAAGGGCTCATCATAGGTCATCCGAGTCAAATGGCCTCTTTTTTAAGGCACCCAAACTCCCAAGAAAACTACATCCAGAGGATTGCGTCCAGAAACAAGGGCATCACCAATCAAGGCTTGTCAAGAACTAAATCATGCAGCTATATATATATATATTAACAATATTAATATATACAAAACTTAAGAACCATCACAAACTTCCCTCCCCATAAACTTATCCAACCTACTCTTAAATACATTTAGATTTGAACTACCTACTACCCTCTGCGGCAATTTGTTCCAGAAGTCTACCACTCTATTGGTGAAAAAATATTTTCTTCAATCCAACCTACACCCTTGCTTTTTAATTTTCAAGTGGTGACCTCTAGTCCAATTTCCATCATCTAACTCAAAAAACTTGCGGTCTTGCTAACATCCAATTTATCTATCCCAGAAATTTTTTTAAAGAGCTCAATCATATTCCCTCTCACACACCTCCTTTCGAAAGAGAACATATTTAATACCCTCAGTCTATCTATATATTCAAGGTGCCTCAGGGAAGGAATAATCTTTGTTGCCCTCCGTTGCACTGACTCAAGAAGGTTAATATCATGTCTAAAATGTGGGGACCATGCCTGTATACAGTACTCTAGATGTGGCCTAACATAAGAGTTATAGAGTTTAAGAATAACCTCCTTACTTTTTTAACTGACATTTCTCTTAATGAAACCCAGCACTCTATTTGCCCCATTTCTTGCTTCAATACACTGCTTAGAAAACCTTAATGACTTATCTATTACTACTCCTATATCCTTCTCATCCTCTACTGAGCTCAGCCAATGCCCATCCATTTCATAGTTAAAATCTCTATTATCTTTTCCATGTTAATATCTTTGCACTTATCAAGGTTGAAAGTCATTTGCGACTTATGTGCCCAGGATAACAATTTATTTAAATCCCCCTGCACTTTAAAATTATCATCAATATCTTTAACTACAGCTGGTAATTTGTTATCATCAGCAAAAATTGACACTTTATTATTAACTGCCTCCCCAAGATTGTTTATATAGATGACAAATAATAATGGACCGAGAACTGATCCCTGAGGAACCCCACTGATAACATCCCTCCACTCTGACTTTACACCATTTAGCCCCTAGCATGCATCTTTAGAAAATCATTGGAGAGTGGCATGGAAGAAAGCCAATGTGATACCTATATTTAAGAAAGGGGATAAAATAAAGATGTCTAATTACAGACCAGTAAGTTTGACATCAGTGGTAGGGAAAATGATGGAATCTATTATAGCAAGGAATATTAGAGATCACTTGGATAAGCATAAGTTGATAAAAGAATCACAGCATGGCTTTAGTAAGGGTAAATCCTGTCTGACTAATTTGCTGTCTTTTTATAGTAAGGTGTATGAAACAGCAGATAATGATGAAAACTATGATATTTTATACTTGGACTTTAGTAAGGCTTTTGATCGATTGCCACACTTACGGCTTCTGAGCAAAGTTAAGGCACACGGGATCGATGGCAGTATATTTAGGTGGATTCAGTCATGGCTTGGTGACAGACAGCAAAGAGTTAGTATAGATGGAGTTAAATCTGAGTGGGGGTGTGTTAGCAGTGGTGTTCTGCAAGAAGCTGTTTTGGGTCCCTTGCTATTCTTAATTTATATTAATGATCTTGACATAGGTATAAGTAGTGACCTGAGTAAATTTGCTGATGATACTAAGCTAGGTAGGGCCATTAGGGCTGATTCTGATGCTGTTGTAATGCAGGAGGAATTGACCATTCTGTCCAATTGGGCCGATAAATGGCAAATGAAGTTTAACATAGACAAATGTAGTGTACTTAGTATAGGTAGAAATAATCCATTAAATAGTTATAAATTAAATGGGAGAATTTTAGGGAGGACTGATTGTGAGAGGGACTTGGGTATTTTGGTAAGTTCAGATCTTCGTCCTAGAAAGCAATGCCTAAATGCTAAGAATAAAGCTAATAGGATATTGAGATTCATTAGGAGGAGTGTAAGCAATAAGAGTGCTGAAGTCATTCTAAAACTGTATCTGGCACTAGTTAGGCCTCATCTAGACTATGCAGTACAATTTTGGTCACCATATTATAGGAAGGATATTGATTTGCTTGAGTCTCTGCAGAGAAGGATGACAAAGATAATTGGTGGGCTAAGGAACTTACCTTATGGTGAAAGGCTCAGTAAACTAAATCTACATACATTGGAAAGGAGAAGAGTCAGAGGGGAATTGATTGAAGTCTTCAAATGGGTAAAAGGATATAATAAAGGGGATCTGGGTAAGGTTCTTATACTTAGTGAACATGACAGGAAACGTAGCAATGGGTTTAAGCTTGATAAGTATAGGTTTAGGAAGGAGATTGGTTTACAAATCGTGTGGTAGATGAATGGAATAGTCTCACTAGACATGTGATAGAAGCCTCCTCTCTGGGTAGTTTTAAGAATAGATTAGATAAATATATGGATGAAGCTGCTAGATGGGACTGACTTCTTTTTTTTATGTACATATGTATATATTTTTCTAAGGAGTGGGGAGATTATATTTTGCAGTTGCATGAATGAACATAATCCTCTGGATGCATTTTATGTATATTGTAGATTAGATCTGATGAACTCCTTAAAGGGTGACAATGTTGATGACTTTTCTCTGGTAAGAAATCCTTTGTGTGTTGACTGGAACAGGAGCTGCCAAGTGTAGGCCATGAATGGTCTTTTGCAGTCTCCTTCTTTTCTTATGTTTCTTATGTTCTTATTTTCCTGTCTTTCAGCCAATCAGCTATCCAATTTGAAACACCCCCACATATCCCTATCATTTTTAATTTATGAACTAGTCTCCTATGTGGTACCTTATCAAATGCTTTACTAAAATCTAAGTAAATTATATCTACATTCTCTCCCTATCTACTTGATCTGTTACAAACTCCAGAAAGTCTAGTAAATTAGTCAAACATGATCTACCTGATCTAAACCCATGCTGAGCATCGCTGATTACCCCCCCCCCCCTCTCTAGATGTTGGCAAATCCCTCTTTTAACTATTTTCTCAAGAATTTTACAGACTACAGGAGTTAGGCTAACCGGTCTAAAGTTATTTGGATCCTCTTTACTACCCTTCTTTAAAATGGGGACTATATTCGCTCTCTTCCAATCATCAGGTATTTCTCCATATTACAGTGACCTAGTATACAACTTCTCCAGAGCTATTGAGATACTTTCTACCCCTTCTTTAAGTATCCTAGAGTGAATATTATCAGGGCTGGAGGCCTTGGTAGTATCTAACTCACCTATTAGTCCTTTTATTGTCCTCCGATCCACACTAATGGTAGTAAAGACCTCTTCCCCTGACCCATGAGTACTATACATAAGACTATTTAGTTTCTCCTTTGTAAATACTGATGCAAAATGACCATTTAGTACCTCAACTATTTCCTCATCAGTTTCTCTCACAACCCCTTCATATTCGATAGGTCCTATTTTATCTCTGCCAGACTTGTTATTAATTTTATAGTAACTAAAGAACTTTCTAGGATCTTTGTTGCTATCCTGAGCTAATTTAATTTCTGACTCCCTTTTGTTCTTCTTTATAATCTTATTTAACTCATTCCTAGCCATTCTATAATCACTTAAATTTTGAATATTATTTTGTACCTGTAATTTTTTATATGCGCTTTTCTTCTCTGAAATTTTTCTAGCTATCTCCTGATTCCACCATAATAGTTTCCTACTTTTGTTCCTAATGGCCTTCATTGGGATACATTGTTCTTGGACTACATTTATTATATGCTTGAAAGTATCCCACATCCCATAAGCATTTTTACCTCTGAACTCTACATCCCAGTCTACAAAATTTAGCAAGCTTCGGAGTTTTACATAATCTCCCTTATGAAAATTTGGAACTTTTACAGCATTCTCTGTTATTTTAACCTTCTCAATTCCCAAGTTAAAACGAACTATCTGATGGTCACTATTTCCCAATGCTTCCCCAACAGTCAATTCTTGAACTAAATGATCACTGTTAGAAAGTACTAAATCTAATATATTGTCCCCCCTCATTGGCTCATTAACAAATTGATTCCAAAAATTATCCTCAAAGCATTCTATGAACCTGCCACTTGTTCTATCCCTACCTATCATATTTTCCCAGTCCACAGAGTTTAAGTTGGAAGTCCCCAATAATAACTGCATCTGTTTCACATCCCTTACTTATTTCCCTTATCATTAGTTCATCCATATCATCAGTCTGCCCAGGTGGCCTGTAAAAAGCTCCCAAATGCACCATTCTATTTTTACTGAACCTAATATCTATCCAAAGTGACTCAACTCCATCCTGCTTTATTGAAGTATTTAAACTTGAAACAATGTTGTTTTTATATAGATAATTATTCCTCCACCAATCCTACCTGTCCTTTGACTAATGTACATATAGCCCTGTAAATCAAATTCACTTATAGTGTCACTAAATTATATTTCATTAACCCATGATTCAGTAACACGTAATGTATCTATATCCTCATTGCTAATATAACTAAATAGCTCATCCTTCTTGTTTCTAAGACTACAAGCATTTGTATAGAAACAATTTAACCCCCCTTATCCCTGAAGCACCTCTTGAAACCTGAATGACCTCACCTCTATCGCCTTAGAACCTATTTCTGTTATCTGCCAAGTCCATTCTACTTTCAGTACTATAATGTTCTCTCATAATTCCCTGAACACTATTAGTATCTAGTTTCCCACCCGCAAAGACCTAATAACACGATCATACTCCTCCCACAACACATCTACCCCCCTCCTACTCAAATGCAGTCCATCCATCACATACATTTCTTTCATTCCAACAAACCTATCCCACACATCCACAAACATGACACCTTCCATCTCACACATCCTCCTCACATAATCATTCAGCCCAATCACACGAGACATCCATTCTTGGAAGCACACCTGTCACAACACCTTTCATTCTACTTTCTTTCACCTTTTCAATCAACCTTTTGTACCTCTCACGTAACTCACATGCACCCACTTTCTTCACATCATTCACTCCTACATGTGTAATCACATTTGCATCCCTTGCACAGCCAGACACCAGCTCTTCATACCTATCAGACAGATCTCTCACTCCAGCACCCGGCAAACACACCCTCAAACCATTCAATCTACTTGCATTCAACTTCCTATCTAAATATCTAACTCGCGAATCACCCATCACAAGCACTTCAGTCAGACTCCTATTCCTAACCCCCACAGGCCTAACTCTATCCCCACTCCTATTCTCATTCAAACTACCAGTCACTCTACCTTCACCCCCATCAGTCATATCACTTCCAGTTACTTCCTCTCTTAGGGCACTGAATCTATTAGTCAAGCTAATAGGTTCTGTGTCCCTCTGACTCACACACCTATTCTCCCCCTGGCTAACCACTTCAACAGAGGCAACCCTATTCTCACAAAGAACAGGAGAAGCCTCCCTAGCTTCATGTTTCCTAACCACTCTCCACTGTCCCCCATCCTCACTAGGCCTATTTCTAACTAATCTAAGGGGGCTAACTTCACTATCCCTAGAACTATCATATCCTACCTCCTCCACCGGCCCTCTACCTTCACCTGAAACATCTAACTGGCCTACCTCACTACCTAACCCATTCCCAGCTCTAGGCCTAACACTAAGTTCCCTCCTGAGCTCAGCAACCAACCCCTCCAGCCTACATATCCTGTCTAAATCCTGCATTCTCATCCCCTCTAAATCTACAATGCATTCACGCAGCCCACATACAACACATGTATACCCCTCACCAAATACATCACAGCCAATGCATACATTCCGACACTCATGCTCACTTTCATCCCCGAACTCCATCACTTATTCAAACAAAGAAAGAACTTGAGTAGTAATAAGAAAAAAAAAGAGCAACTTAGCTTTCGCTGATTCTGTGGTGAAAAAAAAAACTAGAAAAATCCGAAAAATAAATCAACAGACTGAAACGAGATTTAAGGCACAACACAGTCCAAATCAGTTGCTAATTAAACCGTCAACCTAGAAACGAGGTTTCAAAACACTGAAAACCGATACAATGCTTCAGATGTCAAAAATATGGACATTACATTTAATTCCTGTCGATCAAGAGCAAAATGTCTAATATGTAGCAATGACCACTCAGCTAAAGACTGCCCAAGAGTCACTTTAAAATGCACAAATTGCATCTTAAACCATGTATCAACCTTCAAAGGATGCAAAGTATACCAGGAAGCTAAGAAAGTTGAAATTGTAGCAAAAAAGTTAAATATCAGTTATGAAAGTGCTAAAACACAAATAAAAGAAATCAATAATAAACCTTATAATATAAACTCTTATCCATCCTCTATTTCCAAGGAAACTGCTGCAATTATTCAAAACTCCCAAGAAGTTAACCAAGCTAGCTATGCGCATATCTTAAAAACTAACCTATAAGATAGAACCATCAATTATAATACAGCAAATGGCAAATTAATTCACCACCAAACCTTGATTAATAACCTCAATCCACTTGTTTATGATAAGACAAGCAATCCAAATTTTCTTACTAATTCAAATACATCCTCTACCGACCCCCTCAAAATTAGTAATCATCAAAATAAAGCAAACGATACACATATTTACAACTTTCTCTTAATTGCTTTGCTTAAAAGACTTGGGACAGAAGGAATTCGAAGAAGCATTAGTTGAAGCAAAACAAATGCAACAAGAAGCTATACACTCTCAATCTGATGATACAACGCTTAATAATGAAACTCAACTAATATTAAGTGAAAAAGGGAATAAAAATCAGGAAATGCTCACTGAAGCTGATAATCAGGGCAAAACTGTCAGGCAAGACACAAGTATTCCAAAACCTAAAGAAAATAAACTAAACATCACTATATCTCATATAAATGTAGCCCCAGATAAAAGTAGACAAAAACCTCCCATTGTTGAAGCAAACGATGCAGTTAATCTTAAAGGTAAAAATAAAACCCCCCTAAATTCTAAACCTGAAAAAAATAAAAGAAACGGCAAAACTAATAATCCAAACTTAATCAAATCAAGTAAAAGACCCGTTTGTAGTGAACCTGAACCTATAAATAAAAAAGCCAAGTAAAATGGATAATAAAACAAACAAGATAAAAATTTTGCAATGGAATTGCCAGAGCTTATTTTCTTATCTATTGGAATTCAAAGTTTACTTATATGCTAACAAACCCCACTTGTGTTGTATATGCGAAACACGATTGGGCATCAAATCAAATGTTAATTTTATTAACTATGCAATTTTTAGAAGAGACAGATAGAAGGGGTGGAGGTATAATGATCTTAATTCACAAAGACATTAACTATAAAATAATAAATCTAAATGACTATATTAACAAAGCCCTTGAAGCTCAGGCTATCAGAATTTATCTAAAAATAATAATGCTGTAGATATACTCAATTTATATAATCCCCATGCAAACAATTTTATTGAACAAGAACTAGAATTCTATACATTTCAACTAGGTAATAAATTAATTATTTGTGGTGAAATCAAGAAATAGCTAATAAAGTTTCAGAGAAAAAAAGGGCATACCAGAGATTACAAAGTGAGAGTAGTTTAGATAATTTAAGCCATTATAGGTCAACCAGAAATGAACTAAATAAGATTATTAAGAAGACCAAAAGGACAGCAGAAATTAATTTAGCTAAAAATAATAATAAAGATTCTAAAAAATTCTTTAGCTATTATGGAATCAATAATAAATCTAACAGTGATAAAATAGGGCCTATTAAATATGAAGGGGTTTTGAAAGAATCTGATGTGGAAATAGTAGAGGTCCTTAATGATCATTTTGCTTCAGTATTCACAGAAGAGAAACCAGTTAGATTAATTGATGATAATTCTAGGTCAAGGGAAGTAGTGATAAATTCTATTAATATAGACAGAGAAGAAATTAAAGGGCTTATAATGCAGTTAAATACTAGTAAGGCATCTGGCCCTGACAACATTCATTCTAGGAGAATTTAGAATTTAACTATATAATGGATGGGCATTGGCTGAGCTCAGTAGAGGATGAGAAAGATCTAGGAGTAGTAATAGATAAGTCATTAAGGTTTTCTAAGCAGTGTATTGAAGCAAGAAATAGGGCAAATAGAGTGCTGGGTTTCATTAAGAGAAATGTCAGTTAAAAAAGTAAGGAGGTTATTCTTAAACTCTATAACTCTTATGTTAGGCCACATCTAGAGTATTGCATACAGGCATGGTTCCCATATTTTAGACACGATATTAACCTTCTCGAGTCAGTGCAATGGAAGGCAACAAAGATTATTCATTCCCTGAGGCACCTTGAATATATAGATAGACTGAGGGTATTAAATATGTTCTCATTCAAAAGGAGGTGTGTGAGAGGGGATATGATTGAGCTCTTTAAAATTTTTTCTGGGATAGATAAATTGGATGTTATCAAGTTTTTTGAGTTAGATGATGGAAATCGGACTAGAGGTCACCACTTGAAAATTAAAAAGCAAGGGTGTAGGTTGGATTTAAGAAAATATTTTTTCACCAATAGAGTGGTAGACTTCTGGAACAAATTGCTGCGGAGGGTAGTAGGTAGTCCAAATTTAAATGTATTTAAGAGTAGGTTGGATGAGTTTATGGGAAGGGAAGGTTGTGATGGTTCCTAAGTTTTGTATATATTAATATTGTTTGTATATATCTATAGCTGCATGATTTAGTTCTTGACAAGCCTTGATTGGTGATAGCCTTGTTTCTGGACGCAATCCTCTGGATGTAGTTTTCTTGGGAGTTTGGGTGCCTTAAAAAAGAGGCAGTTTGACTTGGATGACCTATGATGGGTCCTTGTGGCTTTTGTCATCTGTTATATTATATTGTGGGAGACTTTGATTTTGTCTTTCCCTGGCGATGGTGTTTTGCTTTTGATGGTGGGTTTTGGAATAGGCTCACTAGACATGTGATAGAAGCCTCCTCTCTGGGTAGTTTTAAGAAGAGATTAGATAAATATATGGATGAAGCTGCTAGATGGGACTGACTTTTTTTATGTACATATGTATATATTTTTCTAAGGAGTGGGGAGATTATATTTTGCGGTTGCATGAATGGACATAATCCTCTGGATGCATTTTATGTATATTGTAGATTAGATCTGACGAACTCCTGTAAAGGGTGACAATGTTGATGACTTTTCTCTGGTAAGAAATCTTTTGTGTGTTGACTGGAACAGGAGCTGCCAAGTGTAGGCCATGAATGGTCTTTTGCAGTCTCCTTCTTTTCTTATGTTCTTATGCGGATAACCTTTGATAGGCCCTTGTTGCTTTTGTCATCTGTGAAATTATGTTATGTTATGTTTTAGGATACTCAAAGAAGGTGTAGAAAGTATTGCAGTAGCTTTTGAGAAGATATTTATTAGATCACTAGAGTCTGGAGAAATACCAAATGATTGGAAATTGGCAAATGTAGTTCCAATTTTTAAAAATGGAAGCAAAGAGGACCCAAATAACTTTAGACCGGTAAGCTTAACTTCTATAGTCTGTAAAATTCTTGAGAAGATGGTTAAGAAGGGAATTTCTGATCATATAGAGAGTAGCAGGTTAATTAATGATGCTCAGCATGGTTTTAGAAAAGGTAGATCGTGTTTAACTAATTTAACGGATTTTATGGATTATGTAACTAAAGAATTAGATAGGGGTGAGAAAGTTGATGTGATCTAATTAGATTTCAGCAAAGCTTTTGATAAGGTTCCACATAGAAGACTAGTTCATAAATTAAAACTGCATGGGATATGTGGGAAGGTTTTAAATTGGATAACTGAATGGCTGAAAAATAGGAAACAGAGAGTCGTACTGAATGGAGGGAGGTCAGAGTGGAGGAAGGTTATTAGTGGCGTACCTCAGGGATCAGTTTTAGGCCCTTTATTATTTATAATCTATGTAAATGATCTTGGGCAAGGTGTAAATAGCAAAGTGTCAATTTTTGCTGATGACACTAAATTGGCAGCTGTAGTCAAAGAGGTTGAGGGCAGCTTTAAAGTGCAGGGTGACTTAAATAAGTTGTTAGCTTGGGCTCAGAAGTGGCAGATGACTTTTAACCTTAATAAATGTAAAGTTATTAACATGGTGAGAGATAATAGGGAATTTAGCTATGAGATGGATGGGTATTGGCTTAATTCAGTTGAAGATGAGAAGGACTTAGGAGTAGTAGTAGATAGGTCACTGAAAATTTCAAAGCAGTGTATTGAGGCAAAAAATAGAGCAAATAGGGTGCTAGGTTACATTAAAAGAAATTCTTAGCTACAAGAGTAAGGAGGTCATCCTTAAACTATACAACTCTTATGTCAGGCCACATTATTTAGAGTACTGTATACAGGCATGGTCACCACATTTTAGACATGATATAAACTTATTTAGAGTCAGTACAAAGGAGGGAAACAAAAATAATACCATCCCTGAAGCACCTTGAATATGAAGATAGACTGAGGGTATTAAATATGTTTTCATTTGAAAGAAGGTGTGTGAGGGGAGATATGATCAAGCTTTTTAAAATCTTTTCTAGGATGGATAAATTGGATTTCAGCAAGTTATTTGAGTTAGAAGGTAGTAATAGAACTAGAGGCCACCACTTAAAGATTAAAAAACAGAGGTGCAGACTGGATGTTAGAAAATATTTTTTCACTAGCAGAGTGGTGGATTATTGGAATAGTTTGCCACCTGAGACTGTAGACAGCCCAAACATGAATGTTTTCAAGCACAGATTGGATGATTATATGGGGATGGAGGGTTAATTTAAGTATCCTAGAATGAATATTATCAGGGCCGGAGGCCTTGGTAGTATCTAAATCACCTATTAGTCCTTTTATCATCCTCCGATCCACACAAATGTTAGTAAACACCTCTTTTCCTGACCTATGAGTACTATACATAGGACTATTTAGTTTCTCTTTTGTAAATACTGATGCAAAATGACCATTTAGTACCTCAACTATTTCCTCATCAGTTTCTCTCACAAACCCTTCATATTTGATAGGTCCTATTTTAACTCTGCCAGACTTGTTATTAATTTTATAGTAACTAAAGAACTTTCTAGGATCTTTGTTGCTATCCTGAGCTAATTTAATTTCTGACACCCTTTTGTTCTTCTTTATAATCTTATTTAACTCATTCCTAGCCATTCTATAATCACTTAAATTTTGAATATTATTTTGTACCTGTAATTTTTTATATGCCCTTTTCTTCTCTGAAATTTTTCTAGCTATCTCCTGATTCCACCATAATGGTTTCCTACTTTTGTTCCTAATGGCCTTCATTGGCATACATTGTTCTTGGACTACATTTATTATATGCTTGAAAGTATCCCACATCCCATAAGCATTTTTACCTCTGAATTCTATATCCCAGTCTACTAAATTTAGCAAGCTTCGAAGTTTTACATAATCTCCCTTATGAAAATTTGGAACTTTTTCAGCATTCTCAGTTATTTTACCCTTCTCCATTCCCAAGTTAAAACGAACTATCTGATGGTCACTATTTCCCAATGCTTCCCCAACAGTCAATTCTTGAACTAAATGATCACTGTTAGAAAGTACTAAATCTAATATATTGTCCCCCCTCGTTGGCTCATTAACAAATTGATTCAAAAAATTATCCTCAAAGCATTCTATGAACCTGCCACTTCTTCTATCCCTACCTATCATATTTTCCCAGTCCACAGAGTTTAAGTTGAAGTCCCCAATAATAACTGCATCTGTTTCACATCCCTTACTTATTTCCCTTATCATTAGTTCATCTATATCATCAGTCTGCCCAGGTGGCCTGTAAAAAGCTCCCAAATGCACCATTCTATTTTTACTGAACCTAATATCTATCCAAAGTGACTCAACTCCATCCTGCTTTATTGAAGTATTTAAACTTGAAACAAGTTGTTTTTTATATAGATAATTATTCCTCCACCAATCCTACCTGTCCTTTGACTAATGTACATATTATAGCCCTGTAAATCAAATTCACTTATAGTGTCACTAAATTCTATTTCATTAACCCATGATTCAGTAACGCATAATATATCTATACCCTCATTGCTAATATAACTAAATAGCTCATCCTTCTTGTTTCTAAGACTACGAGCATTTGTATAGAAACAATTTAACCCCCCTATCCCTGAAGCACCTCTTGAAACTTGAATGACCTCACCTCTATCGCCTTGGAACCTATTTCTGTTATCTGCCAAGTCCATTCTACTTTCAGTACTATAATGTCCTCTCATAATTCCCTGACCACTATTAGTATCTAGTTTGCCGCCCGCAAAGACCTAATAACACGATCATACTCCTCCCACAACACATCTACCCCCCTCCTACTCAAATGCAGTCCATCCATCGCATACATTTCTTTCATTCCAACAAACCTATCCCACACATCCACAAACATGACACCTTCCATCTCACACATCCTCCTCACATAATCATTCAGCCCAATCACACGAGACATCCATTCTACCCCAACATCCATTCTTGGAAGCACACCTGTCACAACACCTTTCATTCTACTTTCTTTCACCTTTTCAATCAACCTCTTGTACCTCTCACGTAACTCACATGCACCCACTTTCTTCACATCATTCACTCCTACATTTGTAATCACAACCGCATCCCTTGCACAGCCAGACACCAGCTCCTCATACCTATCAGACAGATCTCTCACTTCATAATTCCCTGACCACTATTAGTATCTAGTTTGCCGCCCGCAAAGACCTAATAACACGATCATACTCCTCCCACAACACATCTACCCCCCTCCTACTCAAATGCAGTCCATCCATCGCATACATTTCTTTCATTCCAACAAACCTATCCCACACATCCACAAACATGACACCTTCCATCTCACACATCCTCCTCACATAATCATTCAGCCCAATTGCACGAGACATCCATTCTACCCCAACATCTATTCTTGGAAGCACACCTGTCACAACACCTTTCATTCTACTTTCTTTCACCTTTTCAATCAACCTCTTGTACCTCTCATGTAACTCACATGCACCCACTTTCTTCACATCATTCACTCCTACATTTGTAATCACAACCGCATCCCTTGCACAGCCAGACACCAGCTCCTCATACCTATCAGACAGATCTCTCACTCCAGCACCCGGCAAACACACCCTCAAACCATTCAATCTACTTGCATTCAACTTCCTATCTAAATATCTAACTCGCGAATCACCCATCACAAGCACTTCAGTCAGACTCCTATTCCTAACCCCCACAGACCTAACTCCATCCCCACTCCTATTCTCATTCAAACTACCAGTCACTCGAACTCCACCCCCACCCCCATCAGTCATATCACTTCCAGTTACTTCCTCTCTTAGGGCACTGAATCTATTAGTCAAGCTAATAGGTTCTGTGTCCCTCTGACTCACACACCTATTCTCCCCCTGGCTAACCACCTCAACAGAGGCAACCCTATTCTCACAAAGAACAGGAGAAGCCTCCCTAGCTTCATGTTTCCTAACCACTCTCCACTGTCCCCCATCCTCACTAGGCCTATTTCTAACTAATCTAAGGGGGCTAACTTCACTATCACTAGAACTATCATATCCTACCTCCTCCACCGGCCCTCTACCTTCACCTGAAACATCTAACTGGCCTACCTCACCACCTAACCTATTCCCAAATCTAGGCCTAACACTAAGTTCCCTCCTGAGCTCAGCAACTAACCCCTCCAGCCTACATATCCTGTCTAAATCCTGCCTTCTCATCCCCTCTAAATCTACAATGCATTCACGCAGCCCACATACAACACATGTATACCCCTCACCTAATACACCACAACCAATACATACATTCCGACACTCATGCTCACTTTCATCCCCAAACTCCATCACTTATTCGAACAAAGAAAGAACTTAAGTAGCAATAAGAAAAAAAAGAAGAGCAACTTAGCTTTCGCTGATTGTGGTGAGAAAAAAACAAACAAACTATAGAAAAATCTGAAAAATAGATCAACAGACTGAGAGCTCTATAAAACACTTGCTACCTGTTCGAAGGTCAGTCGAAGACTGACCTTAGTCTATCTGCAATATCATAAGGGTTTATGATGTATGTTCCATTTTCATCTATTAGAGGTCTAATTTGAGCATTGATCTTTTTATTCTTTTTTGACATAATTAAAGAAGTACTTACTGTTCAACTTAATTGTAGAGGAAAGAAATTACAGGAAGGTCTTCTTCTATCTGATGGATATTGCAGTCTGGAATGCCTACCTATATCCTGTACAATAAAGGACTCGTGCAAGCAGGACAAAACAACCCCATCACATATCTCAAATTCTCTCTCAACTACTATCAAAAAGATCAGTTAGACCTTCAACATCCCCAGGAAGTTTATAGTACACACCAGGAGGACATTTCCAATGGAAGCCCCTTCCCCCCCTCCCAAGACATCCACTGAGAAAATGCCATGTGTGCAATGGGGAACAAGAGCGAAGAGAGAATCCTGTCAGAAAAGTGACACGATATATGTGTAAATTGTGTAAAGTATCCCTATGTTTAGTGCTATTTTTCGAAACTTAGCAGACAAAATTATTTCATTCCTAAATGGCAGATTGATTTTTTTTATTATTATATTGTCTTATATTTTTGCTAGTAAATTTAATAAAATATAAAAACATATATTTTTCATTTCCCTTTACTTCTGGTAATATAATTCTATAAGAAAATTTGGTATTTAAAAAATGGAGTAAAGAATATGATTTATGGCGAGATGCATATACACATTTCCGCTGAAAAGGGATTTTCATAATATAGTTTCAACCATAAACAATTATATAGGAAATCAGAATAAAAAGTACTATAATAACAACAAATAAAAAAAAATTGGTTTGAAAAGAAACACTTTTCCTGAAATAATGTTTGCTGAAGAGTTAATATTTGTTTGGATTATATCCTGTATTAAAAGGAGCATAATCCACTATAAAATAAAAATAATTTTAAACCCATTAATTATAGCTAGATACAGATTCAGGGTAACTAATTCAACCATATGTATGAGAGTCGCTCTAAAATTAATGCCTCTTATTTTTGGAATCAAAAGTTAGAGTTACAAAGACAGGAGTGGCACAAGTTGAAATGAGTGGATATTTTTACATCAGAATGTATTTTTCTATGTAATACCATTGTCAATGCATTTCTGCCAGTGATGAGCAAGGTCCTGAATGCTATGCTGCTAAAAGCCCGGACTTACCCAGATGGTCCATTTCTTCATGGCATCATTATCTGGAAAATGCTGGCTTTGTAATCTGTCCATCAGAGGACTGCATAAGTGGAAGTAGACAGTGCCAAATCAAGGCTATACAGTGGGTGTGGCAGCACCATCCGGCCAAACTTTGTCATGCGTTCTGTAGTCTTCAAACTTGTGTGTGGTCTGGCATTATCGTGTTACGAACAAAATGTTTCATAACATAACATAATTTCACAGATGACAAAAGCCACAAGGGCCTATCAAAGGTCATCCGCATCTCTCAATTTCACCCACAAAATGCATCCATAGGATTGTGTCAGATCATGCATCTACAATATACAATTCAAACCATATACAAGAATGTGTCAAATACAAAGAGCATCATCATCAAGACTCGTCAAAATCCAAATCAATCATAATATATAATAATAAAAAACTGCATCCACAGGAATGAGTCCAGAATACCCCCCAAAGTTAACCCTCCCTCCATATAAAATCATCTAATCTGCGTTTGAAAACATTCAAGTTTGGACTGTCTACCGTCTCAGATGGCAAACTATTCCAATAATCTACCACTCTATTGGTGAAAAAATATTTTCTAACATCCAACCTGCACCTTTCTTTATTAATTTTTAAGTGGTGACCTATTCCAACTCAAATAACTTGCTAAAATCCAACTTATCCATTCCAGAGCAGATTTTAAAAAGCTCAATTATATCTCCCCTCACACATCTTCTCTCAAATGAGAACATATTTAGTACCCTTAGTCTATCTTAATATTCAAACTGCTTCAGGGAAGGTATTATTTCTGTTGCCCTCCTTTATACTGACTAACAGGTTGATGTCATGTCTAATATGTGGTGACCATGCTTGTATACAGTACTCTTAAATGTGGCCTAACATACGAGTTATAGAGTTTAAGGATAACCTCTTTACTCTTGTAGCTAACATTCCTGTTAATGTATCCTAGCACCCTATTTGCTCTATTTTTTGCCTCAATACACTGCTTTAAAAACTTTAGTGACCTATCTACTACTACGCCTAAGTCCTTCTCATCCTCAACTGAATTCAGCCAATACCCATCCATCTCATAGCTAAATTCCCTATTATCTCTCCCCATGTTAATAACTTTACATTTTTTAAGGTTAAAAGTCATCTGCCACTTCTGAGCCCAAGTTAATGACTTATTTAAGTCACTCTGCACTTTAAAGCTACCCTCAACTTCTTTGACTACAGCTGCCAATTTAGTGTCATCAGCAAAAATTGACACCTTGCTATTTACAGCCTCCCCAAGATCATTTATATAAACTATGAATAATAAAGGGCCTAGAAAGGATCCCTGAGGTACACCACTGATAATGTCCCTCCACTGTGACCTCACCCCATTCAGCACAACTCTCTGTTTCCTGTCTTTCAGCCATCCAGTTATCCAATTCAAAACTTTACCACATATCCAATGCATTTTTAATTTATGAACTAGTCTCCTATGTGGAACCTTATCAAAAGCTTTGCTAAAATCTAAGTAAATTACATCAACATTCTCTCCCTTATCTAATTGTTTAGTAACATAATCCATAAAATCCAATAAATTTGTTCAACACGATCTACCTCTTCTAAACCCATGCTGAGCATCATTTATTAACCTACCACACTCAAGATGGTCAGAAATCCTCTTCTTAACTATCTTCTCAAGAATTTTACAAACGATAGAAGTTAAGCTTACTGGCTTAAAGTTATTCGGGTCTTGTTTACTTCCCTTTTTAAAAATTGGCACTACATTCACTAATTTCCAATCATTAGGTATTTCTCCAAACTCTAGTGATCTAGTATATATCTTTTCAAGAGCTACTGCAATACTCTCTATACCTTTGAGTAATCTAGAATGAATGTTATCTGGGCCAGATGACGTACTAGTATTTAACTCCAATATAAGCCCTTTAATTATTTCCCTGTTCTCATTAATGGTATTCAACACTACTTTCCTTGGCCTAGAATTATCATCAATTAATCTATCTTGATTTTCTTGTGTAAATACTTAAGAAAAATAATCATTAAGAACCTCTACTATTTCCTCATTAGATTCTTTCAAAACCCCTTCATATCTAATAGGGCCTATTTTATCACTGTTAGATTTGTTATTAATTTTATAATAGCTAAAGAATTTTCTTGGATCTTTATTATTATTTTGAGCTAAATCAATTTCTGCTGCCCTATTATACTTCTTCTTCTTAATCTTATTTAGCTCATTTCTGGTTGACCTATAATGATTTAAATTGTCAAAAGTAATCTCTAGTATGCCCTTTTCTTCTCAGAAATTTTCCTAGCTATCTCGTGATTCCACTACAACGGCTTCCTACATTTCTTCCTAATAGCCTTCATTGGAATACACTGCTCCGGGACTATGTTTAATATAGTCTTAAATGTGTCCCACATCTCATAAGTATTCTTCCCCCTGAATTCTATATCCCACCTAATCTGATTTAGCAAGTTTTGTAATTATCGTAATCTCCCTGATGAAAATTTGGAGTTTCTGTAGAGTTTATTGATGTTCTACCTTTCGCTATTCCTAAGTTAAAACGAACCATCTGATGATCACTATTTTCCAATGCTTCCCCGACAGTCATTTCATGAACCAAGTGATCATTATTTCCTGGGAGTTTGAGTGCCTTAAAAAAGAGGCCGTTTGACTTGGATGACCTATGATGAGCCCTTGTGGCTTTTGTCATCTGTTATATTATATTGTGGGGGACTTTGATTTTGTCTTCCCCTGGTGATGGTGCTTTTTGTGGGTGGGTTTTGACGGAGGCGGATGACCTTTGATAGGCCCTTGTGGCTTTTGTCATCCGTGAAATTATGTTATGATATTGGCACCCCTTGTTGGCTTATTAACAAATTGAGTCAAAAAATTATCCTCAAATATTCTATAAACTTATAACTTGCTCTATCCCTTCCTATCATATTTTCCCAGTCCACAGAATTTAAATTAAAGTCACCAAGAATAACTGTATCTACTTCACATCCTTTCCTTATTTCCCTGATCATTAGCTCATCAATACAGTCAGTCTGTCTGAGTGGTTTGTAAAAGGCTCCCAAGTGTATTATCCTATTTTTACTGACCCTAATATCTATCCACAGTGACTCAACTTCTTCTTGCTTTATAGAATTATTTAGATTTGAAGAAATGCTATTTCTGATATAAATAATCAACCCACCACCAGTCCTATCTCTCCTTTGACTAATGTACATATCATAACCCTGTAGTTCAAATTCACTCACATTGTCATTAAATTTATTTTCGTTAACCCATGATTCTATTACACACATTATATTTATATCTTCATCAATAATATAACTAAGACTACGAGCATTGGTATAAAGACAACTCAGCCCTCCTGTCCCTGAAGCACCTCTTTTAAAATGTATTCCTTCCACTCTATCTCTTCTGCATCTCTTTCCTTTCCCTGCCACACCATGTACTCTTATATTTCCCTGACCACTATCAGTAACTAGTTTCCTGCCTGTAAAGTCCCAATGACACTATCTAACTCCTGCCACAACACGTCAATGCCAGCCTGGCTCAGATGGACTCCATCCAATGCATACAATGCCTTATTCCAATAAAACTCATTCGAAACATCTACAAACAATAATCCCGACTCCTCACACAGTCCTTTCACATACTCATTCAGTCCAATTGCACAAGACAACCATTCCATCCCCACATCCAATCTCGGAAGCAGACCTGAAACAACACCTTTCACTCTACTTTCACTCATCCTTTCAACTAACCTTTTGTACCTCTCTCATAATTCACATGAACCCACCTTCTTTACATCATTTACTCCCACATGCGTAATCACAACTGCATCCCTCTCACACCCAGACACCAGAGTATCATACCTCTCAGACACATCATTTACACCAGCACCCAGCAAACAAAATTGCACTCCCATTTGCTTGCACTCAACTTCCTATCTAAATATCTAATCTGAGAGTCACCCATCACAAGCACCTCAGTCTTCCTCCTAGTCCCCCTAGGCCTAGCATTACCCTCCCTTCTGTTCTCATTCAAACTACCACTTATTTCACTTTCTGGCACAACCACCTCAGACAAATTACTTTCAACCTCTTCCTCTCTCAGGGCATCAAATCTGTTAGTCAACCTAACCGGTTCCATGTCCCTCTTACTCACAGACCTAACCTGTCCTAACCTATCTATTCTATCCATATTCACCCACCATTCATCTTCACTCACATCAGTCACTTCTTTCTCTCCAGTCCCTACTCTAGGCCTATCTTCCACCCTCCTGGTTCCAGCCACATTCTTCATGTGTACACTTGCATCCCTTCTCACTTCATTCACCAACTCACTTAATATCTTGCACTCATCACATAACCGACTCACCTCCTCTACCAAAGCCACATTTGCACTAGTCACATAACAAACCGGGCATTCAAATACATTTGCTCTTCTTTCAACACAACAAAAACCACAAACTACATGCACACTGCTTACATCAAAAGGCATACTCACTTCATCCAAAGAAACAGCCATACTGAGAAACTTTTCAAAGTATAATTAAAATTTCCTTTAGTATTATGTCTAACACTCAAAGTTAACTATCTTCCCGAACTTAAATATATTACACTGAAAAATCCAAAATGAAAAAATGTCACTGAATAGAGAGATCGCCGAAAACACGTCCGATCGCTACCGATGCTGAAATTCTCTGATCTTTAACAGGCAATCCAGCCCTTCAGCTTAATCAACATTTCAACGTAACGGTCAGAGTTGACAGTTGCCCCTGGTTCCAAGAAATCCATGAGGATGATGTCCTTTCTGTCTCAGAAGATGGTGCACATCACTTTGCCTGCTGATGTCTGCATCTTGAACTTCTTCGCTGGGGAGCCTGAGTGATGACATTTGGACTTTGGTTCATAGTGGTGACACCACGTCTCATCACCAGTGACGATGCAGTCCAGGAGTGCATAACCTTCTGCCTTGTTCCAGTCCAACAACTTCTGACTGACAGCCAGCTAGTGGTCTTTTTGCTACCCCAGGGATGATAACACCATTTCCAGTGCACTGACACCCACTTCCAACTCTGCATGCATTTCACGCCAATTAATGTGGATGAACTGATCAGGTGAGCTTCATTTCCTGTGGTGGCGGCTGTGCATGGGTATCCTGAGCATGGTTTGTCACTCATATCTGTTGCCACTCTTGAATCGACAAACTCATCTTCTAACTGTGCTGACTTCAACTGCCTCGGCTTTGTAAATGTTCCCCAAACTGGTGACTGTCATTTGGTTCAACTTATGCATGGAGGAATTCAATGACGCATCTCTGTTTCTGATGCACATCCATGAAAATTTCAGGTTATTAGCGCAAAGTTTCAGTCATCATGACCATTCTATAAGCAATCTCCTCAGACTCCTTGGGGCAGAATAAAAAATTAGGAGGCATTACTTTTGGAATGACCCTCATATTTATACATATAGTCTTTTCTCTTGGAATTATTTAAGCACAAATTGCTACACTAAGGTTCCAAACACTTTTTTAACTATATATGATGGACCTTTAACCTACCCGCTGCTCCGGAGCCTTTTGAGACTTCAACTCAGTGCTCTGTAATTGCCAGAGAGCCTTTTGTCAATCCATTTTTTGGTTTCACACTTATGTAGTGATTAATCATGCAATTAAAATACATAAATGCTTTAGGTCAGTCCTTCTTTGTTTGTAAACAGAGATTTATGAGTGAAAGTAACTTAACCCCCAGCTTGCTAGGTGAAAAATATTTGTTAAATTTTTTTGTTTAAATTAATCATTCTTTTAGATATAAAAATGTTTCTCATAAATAGAAGCAATTTTTCTATAAAATAGGAGTTTTAAGCGATAACTAAAATGTAATAATTAATTTTAGGAGTTAACAAGAAATCATTTTGAGTAACAACCAAATATTTCCAATCATAATTCTAAATATGTATAATGTTATTAATAATTCTTAAGTTAAATCAATAGAATAATTCTTTGCAATTAAAATATATTATTTTATTTATAAAAAGGATTTAAATATTTTATTTAATTATTTTTCCTAATGATGTACCATGGCTAATTTCACCCACAATGATTTCAAGCAAATTTGTTTTGCGGTTTAAAAGTTAAATAAACACTCATTTTGGTTTGAAGTGATTGCTCGTAACCAATGCTACTCACTAAATTAATATAATTATCACAATCTTGTTGAATCTACACTGGGAAATTCTTTTGTATTTCTAAATTTGCCTTATTCTTTGACAATGGAAAGTGAACCATTATAGTGGGTAAAGATTTGTGAAAAAAATAAGCTTTGCAATAAAAGTATCATCTTTCCAGTAAGTTATTCAGTTTGAAAGATGAGTCTTAGCTTTGTAAGAAGGCCTCAATTTTGTTATGAGAAATACTGCTGCAAAAACAAGCCTCAACTCAGCAAGAAGGCTGTAGCTTTGAACCCTCCAAGACATTGCAGCAAAGCAGGATCAACCTGATTTACAGATTTGAAGGAAAAGACAAGAAGCAGAGAGGTAATTATAGGCCAGTAGCTATAATGTGTGTGGTAGGTAAGATATTTGGCAGGATTATGCCCTAGGAGCTGAAGGAATGGGAATAACATGAAGGATACATAAGGATGAACAAAATGGATCTAGAGCTGGAAGAGGAGTTTTAAACGGTAAATTTTCAGAGTGAAATAATGTAACTAGTGTCATGCCTCAAGGGTCTCTATTGGGACCATTGTTGTTCCTTATTTATGTAAATGATATTTGCTTACTTGGTAGCTAGACAAGCCGGCACCAAGAAGCTGGAAAGGAGAAGGCATTTTCAATCACCCAATCACTGTCACACTTAAAACATTCTTATACTGACATTTATACACGCCCATCCATTCACACTAAGACTCACCTGAATAACTATTCAGCTTCTTTCTAAATTCTAATTGAACACATGCACTTTGTTATTTAATGACTATCAAATTATATCCAATATAATTTTGAATGTCTCTTTCACTATTAAACTATCAAACTATTCTCAATTTCACCTGGGTGGGGGGGAGACAGGGATGAATGGGGACACATTAGAAGTCTATTGAGTCCCCCACCCAGAGCAACAACAATGACGCAGCCGCAACACACACCCTGAAAAGAGATGAAAGGGAGGAGAGGCAGACAACATTAGACTACTACAACATCCAAGAAGTGGTGAATGAGTATAAATACCTATGTATGACAGTTTGCAACTGAAAGATGTATTTGAAAAGCATAAGAGACAAAATATGATAAACATGCTAAGAGGGGTGGGCATGCTGCCAAACCTGGCAACTAAGCAGGCTAATTTAGGATAAGGGAGTTATGGAAAGGGATAGGGAGTTCCAAGAAGCTTGAATGTTTATGAAATCTGTAAAGTGACAAAGGTAGAGGTAGAAAGAATAGAGAAAATCCAAAAAGAAAGTGGCAAAAATTGCATTAGCAGCCATTTAGAGTCATCGGTTAATTAGAGCTTATAGGGAGAAGATTAGACCCAATACTATCGACCCTAAATGGATGTCAGATAAAATTAAGCATTATATTGACATTAAAAGAGGCATTTATAGGAAAATAAAAAATGATGAGTGTAGCAAAGAGAATTTATGAAATTAATATAAAATTGAGATAATATCCACTCACTTGGTAAAGTGATATAATCAAAGCAATGTCAACCCTTGCATAAGAATCCATTTCTTCAGAGTAATGTTTCTTTTCCTCTAAGTTTATTTATTGCTCCTTAATTAATTCCTAATACTATGTTCTTTATTGCTTGGCCAGGACTTGCCCTCTAATATTGGCATGTCTACACACAATTATGCCTGTTTTTGGTAGCCATATTGTTTTATGTTATATCAGGCTTTTTATATCCACTTCTTTACTTTATTGACAACTTTATAACCAACACATTCCCCTTTTTTTATTCTTTTTGTTAATTGTTTGCTCAGTTCTTTCAGTAATATCATAGGTGAAGCCCCAATCTTCATAAGGCAATCTGCTCCTGGCTTTGATGTTTCTATCCACTTCACCGGATTGTGATCTATAGCGACTCACAAAGCGCCCTGAGTGCTCTCGGGGCATTGGAATCTCCGCATCCCCTGGTTCGCGAAATCCGTGACGCCGCGGTTTTGGCGAGCCGGGCAGATGTCGGGGAATGAGGGCGCCAAAGAGTCCGCGAGGACTCTGCGACCGGACCAGCGTTTTGCTCTTCCTCACACTGACTACATGGCAGGAATACGGGCAGCTCTTCGGACTGCTTGGCAAAGAAGATGGGAGACGGTCGAGGGGAACTTAAAGTTGCGTGCCATTGCGCCGCGACTGTTCCCATGGACCTATCCCCCAATGCCGCGGCGGCTTCAGGTTGCTTTCTGTCGTCTCCGAATCGGGCACACTCGTGTGACGCATCGCTATCTGATGGAGCGCTCGCCTGCGCCCTATTGCAACGACTGCGTCGTCCCCCAGACTGTTCGGCACATTCTTGTCGAATGTCCCAGTCTGGGTGATCTTCGCGTACGACACCTGTCCCGGTACCGGGATGGGCGGAGTCGCTACCGCCTGTCCCTTGTGCTCGGGACGAGTGCGTGTACTTTGACTGGTGGACTTATTGACTTTTGGGGGGAGGCCGGCCTTCTCCCTTTTATTTAACCCGATTTAATTGTTGTTGTTTTTGTAATTGTTTTTGTTATTGCTTTGTTATTGTTATTGTTATTTCTTTTTATTGTTTTCTGTTTAATTTTTTAAAGTAGCCTAGAACTAGGCTGTTTTTTACGGCGATCTATGCCTAAGTCGGCAGTCGCCAGATAGCCCCTTAAATAATAAAAAAAAAATCTATCCACTTCACTTTCTGGATTTCTTTTTTCTCTATCATATCCTTTAACATGGCTATGTTAATCATTAAACTTCTATCTTCAACTAACTTAGTAGATTGTCAACACTCGATCAGAGACTTGCTATCTACATAGCATCTTACTGGCATTCTATTTTCTTGTTGCAATTTATGGTTTCCAGTAGATGGGCCCAATACATTCCATTCAGAGTTTCTGCTGCCAAAGTCAATTTCACTACTTATCTCACTTTCTTTGATTTCCATGCAATAAGATAGCTATTTCCTTCCTTGTTTGTTAGAAATATACTATAGCCACCTTGAGACCCATGATATATCAAATTGCCAAATGATGCATTACTATAACATTCAAGTGCACACTCATCCAGATCAACTTTTGCAAACCAAAGTGAGTGTGTTATCCTTCACTTTCCCAACATTTTATTGGCTCTGATTATATCTCCCATAGTTTGATTGAATGTTGTGCTCAGTTCACAGACATCATATGCAACATCTGATCTTGTTTGTGTAGCTACCCAATTTATTTGGCCCACATCGACTGGTAATTTGTTTTCTCTTTTTGATTGACTTTATCATTTTTTCTATCTTTGTATGATAATTTTTATCTCTTCAAGTTCAAACTTTATATAATTATCCTGATTGATCAGAACACCAGTTTCTTTCTATTGTAATTATACCCAGGTACTGGAAGCAATGTCTCTTCAGACCCAATAAGAAGTTTTTTCCAGCTCTGAAATCACAGTTATCTTAAATTCAATTAATTCATCTACATATATGGAAATTATTCCCTGAACATGTCCATCATTATGCCAGAAGAACAGTGTTGATTCCAAGGCACACATTGACATATCCTAATGCAATAAATTCCTATTTTATTCTTTCATACCATGCTCTAGCTGCATCATTTAGGCCATATAGCCTTTTTTTCTTTAAATTCCATAAATATCCTTTAAAAATTCTTCAGGAGGCAATCAGAATACCTCTCTATTAACCCTTTTAATGCTTGTGATGTATCTCAGCCATCATTGAAAACTCCCATCAGTAACACGTGACATCGCACATCTATCATGATTTAAATTACATTATATAGACATTTCTGTTATGCATGGATATTTTTATTCTGTTATATACTGTTTCTAGAAGTAACAGGCACCTTTTCATATGATCATGTCCTTAAGGTTTGTTTTATTTGCTAATTAGCGCCCTTCAAAATGTGCATGGCCTTGATTCCGATTTGCACTTTAGAGAAACTAGTGATTTAGATGATGATGATTTTGATAATGATAGTGAAAAAGATGCATTTGCCAATGAATTGATTGATAATACAGTTTTTAGAAATTTCAATGAAAATAATGCTTCTGTTGATGAAGAAAATCAAACACAAGTAGAGCCTAAGGAAAAAAACTAAAAGTGACATTTTCTATAATTGGAAAAATCTTGGTGATAACATTGGTGGAATGAAATGTTGTGAACTTTTTACTGAGAAAACAAATTCAATTTTAATTTTGAAAGCATGAAATTTTTTTGTTTTTTGTCAGGTTTTTCCTGATAGTATATTCAAACTCATGGTGACTGGGTTCAAATGATTTTTCTGAATTTTTTTTCCGATCAAACATCTGACTTGCCACCAAAATCTAGGTACAGGCAGTGGAACCCGACAAATTTAGTAGAAATGAAAAGTTTCATTGGATTATGTTTACTCATGGGAATTATTCCTACGCCAATTCCTATTGGTCAACAGATAAATATATGGCAACTCTAATTTTTCGGGCAGTGATGTTGCGCATGATAGACTTTGCAACATTTTGCATTTTTGGTATTTTGAAGATGAGTCTTTGTAGCTAAAGGGCACCTGACTAAAGAAGATTGCTCCTCTATTGAAACTTCTTGAGGATGCATTGAGTGAAAAATACTCTCCTTAAAAAAATTTGAGCCTAGATGAATCGCTACTTCTATGGAAGGGCAGGCTTATTTTTTGCCAATATATTACAACCAAGCACTCTAGGTTTGGCATAAAAATCTTCAAACTGGTTGATGCAAATGGTGTAGCAATGCGGTCAAAATATTATATGGAAGTAAAAACTCCTAATATTGTTTTTTATTTTTATTTTAGCCCTTAAACAGAGATCATACAATTTGTGGCGATTTTTGTAAACACACTCTCATCATATGCACTGCTCAAGTACCAGCAGTGAAAAGGTTAATAGCAATTCCATTTCTTTGCAGATATAATAACATAACATAACATAATTACACGGATGACAAAAGCCACAAGGGCCTATCAAAGGTCATCCGCCTCCGTCAAAACCCACCCACAAAAAGCACCATCACCAGGGGAAGACAAAATCAAAGTCCCCCACAATATAATATAACGGATGACAAAAGCCACAAGGGCTCATCATAGGTCATCCGAGTCAAGCGGCCTCTTTTTCAAGGCACCCAAACTCCCAGGAAAACTACATCCAGAGGATTGCATCCAGAAACAAGGGTATCACCAATCAAGGCTTGTCAAGAACTAAATCATGCAGCTATAGATATATACAAACAATATTAATATATACAAAACTTAGGAACCATCACAACCTTCCCTTCCCATAAACTCATCCAACCTACTCTTAAATACATTTAGATTTGGACTACCTACTACCCTCTGCGGCAATTTGTTCCAGAAGTCTACCACTCTATTGGTGAAAAAATATTTTCTTAAATCCAACCTACACCCTTGCTTTTTAATTTTCAAGTGGTGACCTCTAGTCCGATTTCCATCATCTAACTCAAAAAACTTGCTAACATCCAATTTATCTATCCCGGAAAAAATTTTAAACAGCTCAATCATATCCCCTCTCACACACCTCCTTTCGAACGAGAACATATTTAATACCCTCAGTCTATCTTCATATTCAAGGTGCCTCAGGGAAGGAATAATCTTTGTTGCCCTCCGTTGCACTGACTCAAGAAGGTTAATATCGTGTCTAAAATGTGGGGACCATAATGCTTAGAGCCAATCTAAATGCCCCTTTAGAACATGTTGGTGAGTCAATAGGGACATCTTAGTTTTTCCTCCAAACCTCTTTCTACTAACTGTGCCTTGATAACATCGGTACCTAATTTCTTTTTCTGGGTTATTATCTATCTTGTTGATTAGACTCTGGTTTTCAACTTCCTCAAACATCATTGTCAATCCAATTCTTCATTTCTGCTCTCTTCACCTTCAAGCATTCATCATCAGAACATGCTATTATTTCCTCTTGTATCTTTTACAATCCACCAATCATATATATCTTTATTGAAATCAATCCATCCTATTGTTATTTGACTCATTTCTTATATTGAAACATTTTCTGTATCTTCCTGTTGCTATACCAGCTCTATTCAGAATAGTGATATCCATTTTCTCATTCTCAACCATGTATTCTTCTATTCTCTCTCCTAATTTAGGCATTCTAGATTCATCATGAGATCCCTCTTCAAACTCATGTCTCTTAATATATTCATTGTTTGTATCTCCATTATTGCTTATATTATCATGCTCATTCTCTGTATTCTTATTACTCATGTTATCATTTATGCCTTCTCCTTCCACTGGAATATGTAATCCTGTCTTGTTACTCTTGCTCCAAGGCTGCATATGTTAAGTCCAAATTGTGTGTTAATTGCGGAGAGCCGCACCCGCTACTTCGAAGCAATGTGCTGCCCATCTCCTTGAGAAGGAGCCTTCATCCATGGCTCCACCCAGACCCAGACTTTTTTCTAAATGGGGTTTGCCTGGAAGGGGTGGACTTGCACCATTTCCTTGGTCTTGTATTTGACTGACGCCTCACCTGGGAGGCTGATATTCACAGCCTTATGGTCTCTTGTACCTGTGCCATGGATATTCTTTGTTCCATGATGTTCAGCTTCAAGTCGAGCTTGAAGCTCGACTATGGATTTGAGTTTTAAGCATCCACAGCCAAGCATGTATTATGGAAGATAGACTCGATCCACCACACTGTCCTTCATCTGGCAACTGGTGCCTTCCACACATTTCCCATTGAGAGCCTACTTGTCGATGCTGGGGAGATGCAATTGCTCTGCGCTGTGCAAACCCCGTAAGGGGCGCAGCGATTTGCCATCCTGGCTGCCGTGCTGACGGGATCCAGCGCTCCGTCTGGCCCCAGCTTAGGCTCTCTTCCTTCCTTCAAAATACTTGTTTCCTCTCTTTTCACACAACCTCTCCCACAACTTTCTCTGGTCAGCCTCTAATTTCACAGGGTAGATGCTGACCTTCCTTTCAGCCAACTGTCCCGCATCGGGGCTGAGGGGGTGGGGGACAATATTCCCTAACCCCTGAGCTCCGGTCTGGGGTGGCTGGTTTTTAACAACCTGCTTCATCCCCACCCATACCTTCCTCACATCCCTTTTCCTATCCTCTTCACAATCTATTATTTTTTACGCCGTGTCCAAGGTGGAGCCGCCATGCCGATGGACTGCCAGGCCACCAGGCGGGAGGGGTGGTCTTAAATGGCGGCGCCTGGCTCTGCCGGGCTTGTAAGCACCTCTCGCAGTGCGGGCTACTGCGAGAGGTGATGCGCGATTGCGTCCCATGTCAAAAAGAGGGTCACCATGCCCAATGATGAATTTTAAAAAAAACCCCAACTTCCCCTATAACATCGACGGAGCCGCCCTTGGGCAGCTCCAGCAAAAAAATGGAGGTCCCCCCCCCCTGTGCTTGCTCAGGGGACCCTCCATATATCTCTAACCGGAGAGGAGGCTTACTCCTCTCCTTCGCTTACAGGTGTAGGGGACTCCCCCTCACCCCCTTCTCTGGAGGTGCTTTCGGGCGCCTCCCTTTTACCAGCGGCAGTCCCCTCTGTTCTTTCCAAGGGGACTGCCAAGAAAGCCAGCAGGCAGCCCTTAGCCAGTTGCTCCACATCGAAGCGGCTCGGTAGGGCAAACCCCCTTAGGGGGGAGAGGGAAGCCAGGCCCCTTCGGTCGCTTCCCTCAAAAGACCTGCTGGCAAGAATACTGAACCTTGCCGGGGTCAAGGCCCATGCCTCCCCAAAGAAGACTAGTGACGATACTGCCAACGGGACCTGCGATGTCTTGGGGGGGGATGGCTAACTGGAGGCCCCCCCTAAGATAGACATGGTCCTTGAGGAAACCCAGCCTCAGACGGTAGGGCCTTCCATGGGGGGGAATCTGGGCTCGGCGCCAAGCACCGAACCCGAATCCGCCCCGATGCAAGGTCCTCCTCAAACGGCTGTGGTTTCCGAAGCAGTACAAGGAGGGGAGGGATGTCCGCCGACCGGTGCCCCCACGACTACCAGGACCTTCTCCATTTCAGAGAATGACCTGGCTGAGGCCGGTCCATCTGGCCTGGGGGCTACTTCCGGCGGAGGTGAGAAGCGGGTTCATTCCCCGCCCTCCTCTCCAAAAAAGAAAAATACTAAAAAGACAAAAAAGACTCGGGGCTCCTCTCCATCCGCGGGGGCTGCGGGGACGGATGGGTCTGCGGCCACTCTGGCAAGCGACCAAGCCAAGATCGGCACATCCGCCCCCTCTGCCCCCCCGGTTGCGGAGCCCCTGACAAAGAAGACTAATACCAAGAGTGCACTGGGCGGAGCCTCAATGACATCGGGGCCCCTCATTCAGAGGTTACCTGGCGTTTTCGAGCCCGCTGGCTTCAAACGCTTCCTCGTTATTCGCTCCACTGATGGCACCATGTTGTCCAAGGGCAACATGATCCATCAGAGGAGAGGATTAGCTAGTGCAATTGGTAGAGAGCCGAAGGTGACCCGTTTCTCAGACAGGAGCCTTCTGGGGAATGCGGCGAATCCCACCGAGGCGGCCAAGATAAGTGCTCTTCGGACACTTCATGGCACCCCGGTGAGTGTGACGCCGTACTCTACCATGAACTTTGTGAAAGGAGTAGTTTATGCGAGAGAACTCGTTGACTACTCCATTGAGGACATCACCCTAGAGCTGGCCGATCATGGGGCGGTCAAGGTCGAACGTGTGATGAGAAAACAGGGAGGGGCTTCGAGACCCACCCCTACACTCTTCATCACGTTCGACTGTGACAAGCTCCCTGAGTCGGTGCGTGCCGGTTGGTACCGCTACCACGTGAAGGCATTCGTGCCACTGCCGCGGCGGTGCTATTACTGTCACCGCTTCGGCCATACGAATCGCTCATGTAGACGTGCAAAGTCGGGGTCACCCGAAGTCTGTGTAAATTGCTCCAAGGTCGCACACGATAAGTCCAAATCGTGTGTGGCCAAGTGTGTCAATTGCGGAGAGCCGCACCCTGCTTCTTCGAAGCAATGTGGTGCATATCTCCTGGAGAAAGAAATCCTGGCCGTTCAGGCCCAGGATAGACTCTCATTCCGCAAGGCTAAGGACTTGGTCATGGTGCGCCCAGCTCTGCCTGGGACGTCATATGCCTCAGTAGTTCGAAAGGCACCCTCTGCTCCTGGCACGGTTGTTTCCGCACCCATTTGGAGCCCTTCTGCGGGCTCTACCCAACCCGGGCGCTCCCCTGGTAAAGCTGGCGGCAAAAAGGGTTCATACCCAGCCCCGGCTAAAACCAGGGCTCCCCCGTCTTCCCCCAGCGTGACCGTTTCCCGCAAGGCGAAACAGCCACGCGCCTCCACAGAGTCGTTAGACTCACAGGAGGCAACACCCCTGAAGATGGTCGCTAGGCCATCTTCAGGGGTTCCTAAAGCTGTCCCCCGAAAGGAGGACAGCAACAAAGGAGCTTCAGCTCCTTCGCCCACGCCCCGAGGTGGAGCAAGTGGCTCGGAGACGGTGGTTCCTCGAAAAGAGGGCCCCCCGCCTCCGAAGCCGCAGCGCCCGCCTAAGGTTTTTGAGGCGGAGGGAGGAAAAGACTCGCATGGCGAGCCCAACCTCCCCCAATAAGTCCTCGAAGGCGACAGCGCCTCCAGCGCTTTGTCCGGCCAACAGTTCCCGGGGTTCTGCCCCCGGGAAGCGTACGGCTATTCCCGTGAGGGTCTTCAATTCGAGAAGGGCCCCCGCGTCTCCTCCGAGCTAGGCCTGGAGGGCATATTCCTTCAATGGAATTGCCGTGGACTCCGGGCCAACTGGGAGGAGCTGCGGAGGCTCGCCTCGTCCCGTTCCCCGTTAGCTATTTTTTTGCAGGAGACCATGCTAGGCGCGTGCCCCCTGCCTGCCCTCCCGGGGTATAAGGGTCTTGCAACCCCACCACCGCGGGATGGCCGGGCTGGGGGATGCGTGGTTTACACCCGGCATGATGTCTCCGTTCTTCCTTTCTCTTTAGATACCTCCTTTCAGGCAGTGGCTGTGCAGCTGCACCTGGATAGGAGGTATACTATCATTTCTGTGTACATTCCACCGTCAGCTGACTTCGACGCGTCGTGGCACGGTTGCCGAGGCCCTATCTCTTGCTTGGAGATCTGAACGGCAGGCATCCTCTCTGGGGAGATTACTCAATAAATCCCAGGGGACAAGTCCTTGCCGATCTGATCGAAGAGCTTGAGATGGGTGTCCTAAACGTGGATGAGTTTACGCATCACTGTCCGAGAACCGTTTCATTTTCTTGCCTTGACCTATCTTTGTGCTCTTCGGATGCACAGCCTGATTTTGATTGGGGGGGGTGGTCGATGACCTCCATGGTAGTGATCACTTTCCCATTCAAATATCATTTTCAGGGCAACTGCCGCCTGAGAGACCACCTCGGTGGTGCTTGGCGTGGGCGCGGTGGCCTGCATTTCAGGAAATGACTGAATTCTCTATCTCAGTCGAGGAGTTTAGGTCGGTAGATGAGGCCGTTGAGTTCTTCTCCGGCAACCTCATCGCCGTGGGCCTGACTACTATTCCTAGGACGTCTGGCCGTTTTGCACGCCGACCGCTCCCGTGGTGGTCGGCTGAGCGTGAGACGGCCCTCAAACAGAAGCGTTATGCCTACATGCGCTATAAGCGCCGCCCGAACGATTTCACTGTCGCTGAATTTCGTCGGGCTAGGGCTAGGTTCCGGTATATTTCGATGCACGCCCGCCGCTCTTCTTGGCGGGCATACGTGTCTTCACTTAACGGGAAGACCCCTTTAGCTGAGGTGTGGAAGCGAGTCAAAAGGATTCGGGGCAAGTTCTCACAGGATCCCCCCCTCCCGTTCTCCAGGAGAATGGGACCGCAATCTCGGACCCGCGTCCGTGGCGGAATCCTTCGCGACCGCTTTTTCTGCATTCTCTAGCCGTGATGCTGCTCCGCCAGCATTCAATGCACGTCGTGATGTCGCGGAAGGCCGCCGGCTGGACTTTACCTCCATCGGCGGAGAACCCTTCAACGACAAGTTTACTGTAAGCGAGTTGCGTTCCGCTCTTGCTTCGTGCGCGGACACCGCCCATGGTCCGGACGATGTCCCGTACGCCATGCTTCGACACCTAGGTGAGCGAGGCACGGCCTTTCTGTTAGATTTGTTCAACAGGATCTGGGTGGAAGGTCTTCTCCCAGACTCCTGGCGAATCGCTACTGTGCTTGCCTTTCGCAAACCGGGGAGAGATCACTCTACTCCGACCGGTTTTCGCCCAATCTCTCTAACCTCTTGCGTGTGCAAGTTGATGGAGAAATTGGTAAATGTTAGATTAGCCTTTTTCCTGGACAGCGGAGCCCATCTGTTTTCCGCACAGTGCGGCTTCCGCAAGTTCCACTCCACGTCGGATGCTCTGCTCCGACTGGAAAATGCCGTCTGCGAGGCTTTCCTTCGTAGACAGCACTACGCCACGGTCTTTTTCGATCTGGAGAAGGCCTATGATACCGCATGGCGATACGGTATCATGTAGACTCTCCACACGATGGGGGCGAGGGGACTCCTCCCAATTTTTATATCTGAATTTTTGCGAGATCGTCGATTCCGCGTACGGGTGGGGGGAGCCCTCTCCGGCCCAAAGGAGCAGGAAGAGGGTGTCCCGCAGGGAAGTGTCCTCAGTGTCACACTCTTTGCCCTGAGCATCAACGGCATCACCTCGGTGCTGCCGGAAGATGTTCTCGCTACGCTCTACGTGGACGACCTTTCGATCTCTTTTGGCGCGGCCCAGATGCCAACTCTGGAGCGTCGACTCCAACAGGCATTGAACCGCGTCTCTCGCTATGCCGAAGCGCACAGGTTTCGGTTTTCTTTGGCCAAGACTAAGGTGGTGCACTTCTGCCGCCATCCACGGCTTCACCCCGACCCAGATTTGTTTCTTAATGGGGTGCGCCTGGATGTGGTTGAGTCGCACCGTTTCCTTGGTCTTGTATTCGACCGACGCCTCACCTGGGAGGCTCATATTCGCAGCCTTAGGGTCTCTTGTACCCGCGCCATGGACATTCTCCGTTCCGTGACGGTCAGCGCTTGGGGCGCTGATAGGGCTACTGCCTTACTTTTTTATCGATCCTTTGTTCGCTCGAAGCTCGACTACGGATGCGAGTTTTATGCATCCGCAGCCGAGCGTTTATTGCGGAAGGTAGATTCGATCCACCACACCGGCCTTCGCCTTGCGACCGGTGCCTTCCGCACTTCCCCCATTGAGAGCCTGTTGGTCGATGCTGGGGAGATGCCACTCGCTCTGCGCCGCGTGCAGTGTATCACTCCACTGTACGCGCGAGCCCGGCGCCTCCCTCAGTCGCCAACAGCTCTCACTGCATCCGCAGCTGATCTCGATGGTGCCTATGCCGTCGAGAGACGCCAGTCATACCCTAAGCCTTTTGGGTTTAGGGTCAGGAAACTCCTTCGAGAGGTAGATATCGCTCTCGGGCCGGTGCCGCCCCTGGTTTTGCCCAGGACGCCACCCAGGAGGGTACCACATTTGGCTATTTGTCGCCACGCTTCTGCTCCCAAAGCTTGTACTGCGCCGGGAGTATTGCGTTCGAACTTTTTGGAGCACACATCGTGTCACGCTGGAACCGTGCCAGTGTATACGGATGGCTCCAAGTCCCAAGAGGGGGTCGGCTTCCACGCCGTATCCCCTCTGTTTGAAGTCAGCGGGGCTCTACCAGGCGCTGCGTCTGTCTTCACGGCCGAGCTGGTGGCAATACACCACTCGGTACGGGAGATTACGCGACGTGCCCGGTTCGGAGACCGGATTGTGATCTATAGCGACTCACAAAGCGCCCTGAGTGCTCTCGGGGCATTGGAATCTCTGCATCCCCTGGTTCGCGATATCCGTGACGCCACGGTTTTGGCGAGCCGGGCAGATGTCGAGATTATCTTCTGCTGGGTTCCTGGACATGTAGGAATTGCGGGGAATGAGCGCGCCAAAGAGTCCGCGAGGACTCTGCGACCGGACCAGCGTTTCGCTCTTCCTCACACCGACTACATGGCAGGAATACGGGCAGCTCTTCGGACTGCTTGGCAAAGAAGATGGGAGACAGTCGAAGGGAACTTAAAGTTGCGTGCCATTGCGCCGCGACTGTTGCCATGGACCTATCCCCCAATGCCGCGGCGGCTTCAGGTTGCTTTCTGTCATCTTCGAATCGGACACACTCGTGTGACGCATCGCTACTTGATGGTGCGCTCGCATGCGCCCTATTGCAACGACTGCGTCGTCCCCCAGACTGTTCGGCATATTCTTGTCGAATGTCCCAGTCTGGGTGATCTTCGCGCACGATACCTGTCTCGGTACCGGGATGGGCGGGGTCGCTACCGCCTGTCCCTTGTACTCGGGACGAGTGCGTGCACCATGACTGGTGGACTTATTGACTTTTTGGGGGAGGCCGGCCTTCTCCCCTTTATTTAAGGTTCCTTTTAATGTCATTGTTTTGTTTGTAGGTTGCACTCTCCTGCACCGGGGTGAGGGGGACCTCCCCCCGCTGCCGGAGATTGCTTCGATTGTTAAGTTTTTCCAATTTATATCATTGTTAAGTTTTCATATTTTTACTTTAAAGTAGCCTAGTTCTAGGCTGTCGTGTTTTTCGGCGACTTATGCCCAAGTGGGTAGTTGCCAGATGGGCTCCATAAAAAAAAAAAAATAAATAAATGCGCTGTGCAAAGTGCATTATTGCCTGTCAGCGTGAGCCCAGCGCCTTCTTCAGTCGCCAACAGCTCTCACTGCATCTGCAACTGATCTTGATGGTGCTTATGCCACCAAGGAATGCCAGTCATACCCTAAGCCTGGGTTTAAGGCAAGGAAACTTATTCAAGAGCTCAGTATAGCTCTCTGGTCATTGGCACCCCTGGTTCTGGCCAGGATGCCACCCTAAGTGGTACCACCTTTTACGTTTTGTCGCCATGCTTCTACTCCCACAGCTTCTACAGCGCCTGGAGTATTGTGTTCAGCCTATTCAGAGCACACTTCATCTCTGTCTGGAACCGTGCCAGTGTATACAGATGGCTCCAAGTCTCAAGAGGGGGGGGGGGAGTCAGTTTCTGCACCATATCACTTCTGTTTGAAGTCAGGCACTGTGTCTGTCTTAACAGACTATATGACCCTTTGAGGCCTTGTTCAGCAGCAATTTGCCATCAACAGGTGTGAGCTCTTATATATACTCCTCCAGGTCTCACACTAATTTACCATCTTTTCCAATCACTGTACCATGGCCTCCACTGGTTTTCATTGCCACATTTAAAATAGACCTGGTCTCCATTATGTAAGCCTTCCATCCCGTCCCCTCTTACATTATTTAACCATGCCCTTTTAATCATTTCACTAAACTCATTTTTAATAAATCTTCTCTGGCCACACATATGGCATTAGATTTTCAACTACTATTTCTGATGTCCTGTTTTCAAGATCCGGAATTTTATTATTTAGCACACTAGGTAAGCTCGGGTTGAATCCATACACCAGCTGGTTTGGGCAAAAACCATTGTTTTTCTGCAGTGCATTCCGAGCTGATATGGCCCATGCCACTGCTGTGGACACATCACACTCTGCATCCAACATAATTTTTGCCGCCCTATCACCAATTAGAGAATTCATTCATTCACAAATGCCATTACTCCATGGACTTTCTGCAGCTGTGCACATCACTTTAACTTTATAATTTCCAGCCAAACTTTGAAAATTACTATTGTTAAATTTGCCACCATTGTGTGATAAAAACTTATCCTGACTAATCCATTGAATTACTACTTCTTTTATTATGGTCTCAGGTTAGTTTCTTATTATGTACAACTGTAGCTACACAATATCTTGTAACCAAGTCACTCAATATAAGAAAAAGGTTACTCACATATACTTTCAGATCCACACTTTCATCAAATATTTTGCCAATGGGAAGTGCTACCACTGGAAGGGGAGGTACTTTCTTAAATATTTTGCTAATATCACAATTTTCACTCTTTATTTTTTGTTTCCATTGCTCATCAAATTGCCCAGCCTCTTTAATTAACTTTATTAATTTCTCTGTAGTCACATGTGAAAATTGCCTATATAGCTTCAACACTTTCTTGGGTATTTCTTCAAGGCTATTTGTGGCCAATACCCAAACTTGAATTTGTTTACACAGTGTGATTATCATAGGTATTATATAATGTCCTGTAGAGGTGACATGTAGCATACTTTCCTTTCCAAGCATGTACATTGTATCCTTTTTAAAGTTTAAAATTATGCCTCGAAATTTCATAGCAGATTTCCTTATCAATTGTGAGATTCTACAACCAACTCAATCAGATTTAACCATGAGCTTTACTCCATGCATATAGAAGGGTATATGCACATTACCTTTAGATGTTATGTTTACCATCTCCAAATTTAAAAGATATTTCAAACTCTTCTCTTTTTCAACTGTGCCATCTCTGGATAATGTATCTATATATGCCTGTAACCAGTCTTTACCACACAGTTGTAGAACTCCTGGAATCCAGAACCATCAATTTTTCTCTTTGGTCAACACAGTCCAATAGTAAGGTTAACTGCACTTATGGCCAATATCATCTACATATTCCTGATTTTCCATTTTTCTAGGACAATCTTGCATCAAGTGTTTCATCGAACCACATACAAAATTCTTTGTAGGATTACCACCTGGACCCAGTGGATTTCTTGTATTATTACCAACTGAATGCACTTGAGACTCATCTCTGACTTAAGAATCTGTTAGACATACATCTATGTCCAGATAGCTCCTTCAAAACTTTTCCCCACCAACCTGTAAGATGGGCTTAGACTTCACCTGCACCATGCAGATTTCCACTCAAATTATAATCCCCAATTCTACCTCCAAACATTGTGCAGTCTCTTTTTCATCTCATCAAATGTAATAGTTGTGGTTGACATTGCCAATTGAAAAGGAATATCTGATACATCACAAAGCTAATTCTTGGTCAGGCAGTTCTATGCCAGGTTTCTTAAATTCTTAGTATCTTCTATCAAATTCTACCAATTAATAAGTAGGTATGGTTATTACAGTAGGGCACTTAAACATTTCATATTCAGGATATGTTGCAACATAAACACTGTCTAATTTTTTGTAACTAAATTTTTGTTCCATTTTCACTTGCCTAGTCTTTTATATTTATTTCACTATTAACCTCCCTAGCCTCTACAGTTAATATCCTACCAATGCCTTCTTAGCAGGTGTCACACTAGTTAATTTTTGCCATATTTTTATTATTTTTTTTCTCTTGTTCATATTCACTTTCTGATGTCATTTGGAGAGGATTCTTAATAACAGATGCCATCTTGTTTGGAACCAGGTTCTGCAACCAGTGTAAAATTGAAATAACCAACTCGGTAAAGTGATATAGTCAAAGCAATGTTGACCCTTACATAAGAATCTAATTCTTCATAGTAATGTTTCTTCTCTTCTTAGAAGTTCACTTATTGCACCTTAAGTGATTCCTGATACTATGTTCTTTATTACCGAGACAGGACTTCACCACTAATATTGGCATGTCTCTACACAATCATGCCTGTCTTCACACTAACTAACTTATCTTCAAAACTGTTTATGTCACCCCTTTTTGAAGGTCATTTTGTTTTATGTTATATCAGTCTTTTTATATCCATTTCTTTAATTTATTTATTGACAACCTTATAACTAACAATTAAAGTGGCAAATAAGGCAAAAGAAGATCCCAAAGGTTTATTTTAATTATACAGAACTAAGACTAGTCTTTAGAAGTGACAATGGTATTTCATCTAGCTAGGGATCCAAAACCTCCTTCAAAAGATTGCAGTAGGCAGCTGCGGTCACTTTAACCCCACCAAACACCCTGCCTAGGCCAACAAATCTGTATCCAATTATACCTGTCCATAATATGACTCCTCCTCCTTATTGTTGGTGACACTCATCTTTGAAATAGACCCAATCATTTGCCTAACCATCAGGTTTGTCAAGGGTCACCCTGATCTTGTCAGTGAAGAGAACACAATTCATATTCAACATCATGTAATTCCTGGCCCATTAAAGCCTCAAAGGAGGCAGTTTCCAGGGAGCTCGCACAGATGCAGATGCAGTACATGGGGACAATCAGTGGTGGTGAAAATGCCTTTGCTCCTTGTCCAGATTTTCCACATAACTGGCAGCCAATATTCCTCAAATCCTTAGCTGTCACAGTCTGAGAGGCCCCACAATCGGATCGCTTCTTCCTTAGCGAAGGGTCTTTCAAAAATGGTCTAACCATGTCCACATGGCAAACTAACTTCTCGACAATAACATGAGCAGAGGTGCCTTCAGCCCTTTCCTTGATGATGCAAGACTTTTCTTCATTGTTGAGGCTTCTGCAAACATGCTATTAGCATGGTTCACCTTAAAAATTATGAATCTGAAATAAAAAATTAAAGGACATAACATAGCATAATAAAAACATAACATTAGTGTTGCCATATTGTGAAGACCAGGTGGGAAAAATTTCATTAAAATTGATTCACAGAGCACCAAGAAATCCTAACCATCTCAACCAAGCTCTTAGCCTGGTTCAGGGTATATATTTAAATTTCTTTTCAAAATTTGTACTTTTTTCTTTTTTTTTAGTTTAATATTTAATCAACTTGCTAAAGAAGGTATATCCATATTATTTCAGCTATAAAATGGAAAAATGGCGCAGTCAATTTCCTAATTGTTTTTCTTTTCTTCTGGTATTTAATTAAGCATTTTTGTATTGAATATACAGCTGAATTTGTCATTCAGTCCTGTATTCCCAATTATTATGAATGTAACCATTGATCCTAAAAGATCCTCTTGTGTTATTAGTCAAATGGCCCCCAAATTATATGAAATTTCTTTAACTGCAGTAGCATTGGCATATAGCAAATTATATTCAGAATTCCATATATTTCCTGCAAATATATATTTTGATATTCTTTATGCTGTAAGTAACCACAAATTTTTATTACAACATTTATTTAGGCTTAAGTTTTTGTGTAGTCAGTGGCCTGTAATAACACCACCAAAATGCTAATTGCATTTGATAGATTATCTAAATCTAAAATTGGCTTAGATGATGACTTGTATAGACGCACTTATTTCTTCACAATTTGGTGTTTAATGCCCTTGGATCAGGTTGGGAGACCTATCAGCCATGACCTGCCTTAATTTGGCTTAATAGTATGGATAGATTATGTCATAGCTGAGTGTTAATGCCACTTCCTACTATAAACAAGGTTAATCCACATAGGATATGGTTAGTCACAAAATGGCAGTCCTTATTCAGGTCAGCTCTATGGTTGTTGGCGAATAAGAACTTGTGCATCAAATATCACATTAAACTGTAGACCCAGTGAGATAAATATTAGTTTAAATCCTTGGTAAAACTTGTATAAGATAACGAGAGTATATATACATCTTGGGTTCTGTAATGTGAGGTTGATGTATGACCTGCAGGAATGTTGGTTGCTAGAACTTTACTTGGTGCCCTCCCTACCTCTTTGTGTGGCAGGCCACCCCCCAGGAATCCCACCATGTCCCCTGTGTGGGTTAATAGGTCCCTGAGTAAGAAAATAATGTGGTGTTTTATGTCTTTTGGGTCTTATTAGCACCTGGTGATGTTTGTGTTTGGATGAAGTTTATTCTGTATTTGGACTACACTATAGATGACATCACATTAGAGCTGGCCGACCAAGGAGGTGTCAAGGTCAAATGTGTGATGAGAAAACAGGGAGGGGCCCCGACACCCACTTCTACACTTTGTCCTATTTGACTGTGACAGGCCCCCTTAGTCAGTGCAGGCCTGTTAGTTATGTTACCACGTGAAGGCATTTGTGCCACTGACACATAGATGTTACTACTGCCACCGCTTCAGCCACATGAATCGCTCCTGTAGATGTGCAAGGTCAGGGTTACCCAAAGTCTGTGTAAGTTGCTCCAAGGCTTCACATGATAAATCCAAATCGTGTTGTAGCGGGCACCAAACCTACACTCTAACCCCAATCAATCCAACCTGCTTCCTACACTAAGTTGGATGTGAGAAATCGAAGGAGAAATGAAACAGATTAGACATAGTCCTTTATTTAAAAAAATATGGGGTAAATATATTTGAGATCTCGGGTATATATATATATATGTACAAAAAAAAACAATTCTATCACCAAACAATATTTTATATACAAAAGAAGAAATAAATGAGCAAAGAAAACAAATACACAATCATACAAAAGAGGCCTAACAAACACACCAGAAGTTAACAAAAACAGACCTTATTCTTACGTGCTACCATGGGTTTTATATTTAGGTTCCCTGGGGGCAAGTCCTACCAGCTGCCACTCGTGTGGGCACAATTGTTGCTAACGTCTTATAGGCCTACTGCCTCCGAGCTCAGCTTTTCTATATGGGGCGCAGCGATTTGCCATCCTGGCCGCCGTGCTGACGGGATTCAGCACCCTGTCCGACCCCAGCTTAACCTCTTCTCCTTCCTTCAAAACACAAAACACTTGTGTTTCCCCCCGGTTTCCTCGCTTTTCATACAACCTCTCCCACAACTTTCTCTGGTCAGCCTCTAATTTCACAGGGTAGATGCTGACCTTCTTCTCAGCCAACCATCCCGGATCGGGGCTGAGGGGAAAGGGGACAATGTTCCCTAACCCCTGAGCTCCGGTCCGGGATCTGTTTTTTTTAAAAACCTGCTTTATCCCCACCCATACCTTCCTCACATCCCTTTTCCTTTCCTCTTCACACTCTAGCAATTTTACCTGTGTCTAAGGTGGAGCCACCATGCCGATGGACTGCCAGGCCAATAGGCGGGAGGGGTGGTCCTGAATCGTGGCACCTGGCTCTGCCAGGCCTGTAAGCACCTCTTGCAGTGCGGTCTACTGCAAGGGGTGATGAGCTGTTGCATCCTGTAATAAAAAGAGGGTCACCATACCCAATGATGAGTAAAAAAAAAAAAAACCCTTTTAATTCCCCCTGTACCAACGATGGAGCCACCCTCAGGCAGCTCCACTGAAAAAATGGAGGTCCCCCTTCCCCCTGTGCTTGCACAGGGGACCCTCCATATTTCTCTAACCGGAGAGGAGGCTTACTCCTCCCCTTCACCTACGGATGTATGGGACTCCCCCTTACCCCCTTCTCTGGAGGTGCTTTCGGGTACCCCCCCTTTTCCAGCGGTAGTCCCCTCTTTTCTTACCAAGGGGACTGCAAAGAAAGCCAGCAGGCAGCTCATAACCAACCGCCCCCCAGTGAAGCAGCTCAGTAGGGCAAACCCACTTAGGGGGGGAGAGGGAAGCCAGGACCCTTCAGTCGCTTCACTCAAAAGACCTGCTGGCCAGAATACTAAACCTTGCCGGGGTCAAGGCCTGTGCCTCCCCACACATGACTGGTGATGCTGCCAATGGAACCTGCGATATCCTGGGAGGGGATGACCAACTGGAGGCCCCTCCTGTGATAGACATGGTCCTGGAGGCAACCCAGCCTCAGACGGTATGGCCTTCCATTGGGGAAAATCCGGGCTTGGCGCCAAGCATCGAACCCAAATCCGTCCCTATGCAAGGTCCTCCTCAAACGGCTGGGGTCTCGGAGAGAGTACAGTAGGGGAGGGATCTCCTCCAACCGGTGCCCCTGCGACCACCAGGACCTTCTCCATTCCAGAGAAAGACTTGCTGAGGCTGGTCCATCTGGCTTGGGGGCTCCTTCCGGCGGAGGTGAGAAGCGGGTTCATTCCCCACCCTCCTCTCCAAAAAAGACAAAGAAAACTCGGGGCTCCTCTCCATCCGCCGAAGCTGCAGGGACAGATGGGTCTGCTGCCACTTTGGCAAGCGACCAAGCCAAGATCGACACATCCAGCCCCTCTACTCCCCTGTGTGCAGAGCCCGTAACTATGACTAAGACCAAAAGTGCACAGGGCGGAGCCTCGATAACATCGAGGCCCCTCATTCAGAGGTTACCTGGCGTTTTTGAGCCTGCGCGCTTCAAACGCTTCCTCATTATTCGCTCCATTGATGGCACCATGTTGGCCAAGGGCAACATGATCCATTAGAGGAGAGGATTAGCTAGTGCAATTGGTAGAGAGCTGAAGGTGACCCATTTCTCGGAGGGGAGTTTTCTGGCCAATGCGGTCAGTCACGCCGAGGCAGCCAAGAGAAGTGCTCTTCGGACACTTCATGGCACCCCGGTGAGTGTGATGCTGCACTCTACCATGAACTTTGTGAAAGGAGTAGTTTATGCGAGGGAACTCATTGACTACTCCATATAGGACATCACCTTAGAGCTGGCCGACCATGGGGCGGTCAAGGTCGAACTTGTGATGAGAAAACAGGGAGACCAACCCCCTACACTCTCCATCACGTTCGACTGTGACAAGCTGCCTGAGTTGGTGCGTGCTGGTTGGTACTGCTACCGCGTGAAGGCATTCGTGCCACTGCCGCGGCAGGGCTATTACTGTCACGGCCTCAGTCATACGAATTGTTCTTGTAGACGTGCAAAGTCGGGATCACCCGAAGTCTGTGTAAATTGCTCAAGGCCACACATGCTAAGTCTAAATCGTGTGTGGCCAAGTGTGTCAATTGCGGAGAGCCCCACCCCGCTTCTTCGAAGCAATGTGGGGCATATCTAATTGAAAAAGAAATCCTGGCCATTCAGGGCCAGGATCGACTCTCATTCCGTGAGGCTAAGGACTTGGTCCTGGCGCACTCGGCTCTGCCTGGGACGTCATATGCCTCAATAGTTAGAAAGGCACCCTCTGCTCCTGGCCCATCCAGGCCAACGAGCACGGTTGTTTCCGCGCCCATTCGGAGCCCTTCTGCGGGCTCTACTAAACCCAGGCGCTTCCCTGGTAAAGCTGGCAGCAAAAAGGGTTAATACCCAGCCCCGGCTAAAACCAGGGCTCTCCCCCTCTTTCCCCAACGTGACTGTTTCCCGTAAGGCGAAACGGCCACGCACCTCCACCGAGTCGTTAGACGCACAGGAGGCAACACCCCTGAAGTTGGTTGCCAGGCGATATTCCGGAATTCCTAAAGCTGTCCCTCGAAAGGAGGACAGCGACAAAGGAGCTTCGGCTCCTTCGTCCACGCCTAGTGGTGGAACGTGTGGTTCGGAGACGGTGGTTCCTCGAAAAGAGGGCCCCCCGCCTCCGAAGCCGCAACGCCTGCCTAAGGTTTCGAGGCGGAGGGAAGAAAAGAGTCGCATGGCGAGCCCAACCTCCCCCAATAAGTCCTCGTAGGCGACAGTGCCAGGGGTTCTGCCTCCGCGAAGCATACGGCCATTCCCGTGAGGGTCTTCTGTTCGAGGAGGGCCCCTGTGTCTCCTCCGAGCTAGGCCAGGAGGGCATATTCGTTCAATGGAATTGCCGTGGACTCTGGGCCAAATGGGATTTGCTTCGGAGTCTCGTCTTGTCCCGTTCTCCGTTAGCTATTTTTCTGCCGGAGACCATGCTAGGCGCGTGCCCTCTGCCCGCCCTCCCGGGGTATAAGGGTCTTGCAACCCCACCATCACGGGATGGCCGGGCTGTGGGATGCGCGGTTTACACCCGGCATGATGTCTTCATTATTCCTTTCTCTTTAGATACCCCCTTCCAGGCAGTGGCTGTGCAGCTGCACCTGGATAGGAGGTATACTATCATTTCTGCGTACATTCCACCGTCAGCTGACTTCGACGCGGGGGACTTCCGCCGCGTCGTGGCACGGTTGCCGAGGCCCTATCTCTTGCTTGGAGATCTGAACGGCAGGCATCCTCTCTGGGGAGATTACTCCATAAATCCCAGGGGACAAGTCCTTGCCGATCTGATCGAAGAGCTTGAGATGGGTGCCCTAAACGTGGATGAGTTTACTCATCACTGTCCGAGAACCGCTTCATTTTCTTGCCTTGACCTATCTTTGTGCTCTTTCGGATACACAGCCTGATTTTGATTGAGGGGTGGTCGATGACCTCCATGGTAGTGATCACTTTCCCATTCAAATATCATTTTCAGGGCAACTGCCGCCTGAGAGACCACCTCGGTGGTGCTTGTCGCGGGCGCGGTGGCCTACATTTCAGGAAATGACTGAATTCTCTATCTCAGTCGAGGAGTTTAGGTCGGTAGATGAGGCCGTTGTGGTCTTCTCCGGCAACCTCATGGCCGCGGGCCTGACTACTATTCCTAGAACGTCTGGCCGTTTTACACGCCGACCACTCGCATGGTGGTCGGCCGAGTGTGAGACGGCCCTCAAACAAGCGTTATGCCTACATGCGCTATAACCGCCGCCCGAGCGATTTCACTGTCGGTGAATTTCGTCGGTCTAGGGCTAGGTTCCGGTATATTTCGACGCACGTCCGTAGCTTTCTTGGTGAACATACGTGTCTTCACTTAACGGGAAGAGCCATCTAGCAAAGGTGTGGAAGCGAGTCAAAAAGATTTGGGGCAATTTCTTGTAGAACCCCCATCCCATTCTCCAAGAGAATGGGACCGCAATCTCTGATCCCGCGTCCGTAGCAGAATCGTTCGCGACCGCATTCTCTATCCAGGATGCTGCTCTGCCAGCATTCAATGCCTGTCGTGATGTCGCGGAAGGCCGCCGACTGGACTTGACCTCGAGAGGCGGAGAACCCTTCAATGCCAGGTTTACTCTGAGTGAGTTGCGTTCCACTCCCGCTTCATGCGCGGACACCGCCCCGTGTCCAGACGATGTTCCATACGCCATGCTTCGACACCTGGGTGAGCGAGGCATGGCCTTTATCTTAGATTTGTTAAATAGGATCTGGTAGGAGGGTCTCCTCCCAGATTCCTGGCGAATCGCTACTGTGCTCGCCTTTCGCAAACTGGGGAGAGATCACTCTACTCCGGCCGGTTTCCGCCCAATCTCTCTAACCTCTTGCGTGTGCAAGTTGATGGAGAAATTGGTAAATGTTAGATTAGCCTTTTTCCTGGACAGCGGAGGCCATCTGTCTTCTGCACAGTGCGGCTTCCGCAAGTTCCACTCCACGTCGGATGCTCTGCTCCGACTGGAAAATGCCGTCTGCGAGGCCTTCCTTTGTAGACAGCACTACGCCACGGTGTTTTTCGATCTGAAGAAGGCCTATGATACCGCATGGCGAAACGGTATCATGGAGACTCTCCACACGATGGGGGCGACGGGACGCCTCCCAATTTTTATATCTGAATTTTTGCCAGATGTTCGATTATGTGTATGGGTGGGGGGAGCCCTCTCCGGCCCAAAGGAGCGTGTCCCGCAGGAAAGTGTCCGCAGTGTCATACTCTTTGCCCTGAGCATCAACGGCATCACCTCGGTGCTGCCGGAAGATGTTCTCGCTACGCTCTACGTGGACGACCTTTCAATCTCTTTTGGCGCGTCCCAGATGCCAACTCTGGAGCGTCGAGTCCAACAGGCATTGAACCGCGTCGCTCGCTATGCCGAAGCGCACGGGTTACGGTTTTCCTTGGCCAAGACTAAGGCGGTGCACTTCTGCCGCCATCCACGGCTCCACCCAGACCTAGACTTGTTTCTTAATGGGGTACGCCTGGAAGTGGTTGAATCGCACCATTTCCTTGGTCTTGTATTTGACCGACGCCTTACCTGGGAGGCTCATATTCACAGCTTTAGGGTTTCTTGTACCTGCGCTATGGATATTCTCCGTTCCGTGACGTTCAGCACTTGGGGTGCTGATAGGGCTACTGCCTTACTTTTTTATTGATCCTTTGTTCGTTCGAAGCTCGACTACGGATGCGAGTTTTATGCATCCGCAGCCGAGCGTTTATTGCGGAAGGTGGACTCGATCCACCACACCGGGCTTCGCCTTGCGACCGGTGACTTCCGCACTTCTCCCATTGAGAGCCTGTTGGTCAATGTTGGGGAGATGCCACTTGCTCTGCGCCGCGTGCAGTGCATTACTCGCCTGTACGCGCGAGCCCGGCGCTTCCTTCAGTCGACAAACAGCTCTCATTGCATCCCCAGCTGATCTTTACGGTGCCTATGCCGCCGAGAGACGCCAGTCATACCTTAAGGCCAGGAAACTCCTCGAGAGCTAGGTATAGCTCTCGGGCCGGTGGCGCCCCTGGTTCTGCCCAGGATGCCACCCTGGAGGGTACCACATTTGCTATTTGTCGCCACGCCTCTGCTCCCAAAACTTGCACAGCGCCGGAAGTATTGCGTTCGACCTTTTTGGAGCACACCTCGTGTTACGCTGGAACCGTGCCAGTGTATATGAATGGCTCCAAGTCCCAAATGGGGGTCGGCTTCCACGCCGTATCCCCTCTGTTTGAAGTCAGCGGGGCTCTACCAGGCGCTGCGTCTGTCTTCACGGCTAAGCTGGTGGCAATACACCACTCGGTACGGGAAATTACCCGACGTGCCCGGTTCCGAGACCGGATTGTGATCTATAGCGACTCACAAAGCGCCCTGAGTGCTCTCGGGGCATTGGAATCTCCGCATCCCCTGGTTCGCGATATCCATGACGCCACGGTTTTGGCGAGCCGGGCAGATGTCGAGATTATCTTCTGCTGGGTTCCTGGACATGCAGGAAACTCGGGGAATGAGCGCTCCAAAGAGTCCGCGAGGACTCGGCGATGGGACCAGCGTTTCGCTCTTCCTCACGCCGACTACATCGCAGGAATACAGCCAGCTCTTCGGCCTGCTTGGCAAAGAAGATGGGAGACGGTCGAAGGGAACTTAAAGTTGCGTTCTTTGTGCTGCGACGGCTCTGGGCGCTTTCTGTCGTCTCCGAATCGGACACACTCGTGTGACGCATCGCTATTTGATAGAGCGTTCTCCTGCGCCCTATTGCGACGACTGCGTCGTCCCCCAGACTGTTCGGCACATTCTTGTCAAATGTCCCAGTCTGGGTGATCTTTGCTCATGTTACCTGTCCCGGTACTGGGATGGGCGGGATTGCTACCGCCTGTCCTTTGTACTCGGGACGGGTGTGTGCACATTGACTGGTGGACTTGTTGACTTTTGGGGGGAGGCCGGCCTTCTCCCTTTTATTTAACTAGGTTTTTTTGTTGTTTTGTTATTATTGTTTTCTTTCTAGGTCACACGATCCTATGCCGGGTGGAGGAGGACCTCCCCCCGAAGCCAGAGCTTGCTTCCTAATTGTTATCTCCTTTTATTCTTGTTTTCTTTTCAAATTTTTATTTTAAAGTAGCCTAGAACTAGGCTGTTTGTTTTTAGCGACTTATACCCAAGTGAGCATTCGCCAGATAGCCCCCCCCCGCCCCCCCAAAATGATATGCAATCCGGTCAAGGTCTAGAGGCTATATAAGCCCTTCTGTCATACATATCCACTAATTTGGCTCCAATTATTTAATGCCAACACTCTACAAAAAGGAAAGATTAAATCTTGCAAATCTTTAACAATAATAATTAAGTGGCTTTTTGTTTTAAATATAATGATATAGGAAACTAAGTGCAATCTTTACAGAATATGGCTCCTAGAAAGAGAAAAAAATACCTTTTAAACAAATCATGAATTTGAAAATATATATATATATATATATATATATATATATATATATATATATATATATATATATATATATATATATATATATATATCCCATTCACACACACATTCTTAGAGAGAGGGGGAGAGAGTATTGGAAAAGGGGTGGGAGAATGGTCCTACAAACACTCTCACATTCGCTCCACCACAGTGTGTGGTCTATTGTGGAGAGCCGGATTCCGCTTCTTCAAAGCAATGTAGTGTGTATCACCTTGAGAATGGATTCCTGGCCATTCAGGCCCAGGATTGTCTCTCATTTCGCGAGGCTAAATACTTGGTTGTGGTGCTGCCTGGGGCGACTAATGCCTCACTGTTAAGAAAGACACCCTCTGCTCCTGGCCCATCCAGGAGCAAGGTTGTTTCTGCACCCATTTGGAACCCTTTTGCGGGTTCTAGCCACCCTGGGCGCTCCCCTGGTACAGCTGGCAGCACAAAGGATTCTCATCCAGCCCTGGCTAAAACCAGAGCTTCCACCCTTTCCCCCAGCGTGACCGTTTCCCGTAAGGCAAAACCACCTCCTCCTGACTCATAGGAGGCAAACCTCTGAAGTTGGTTGAGAGTCCATCTTCCAGGATTCTTAAAGCTGCCTCCCGAAAGGAGGACAGCAATAAACCAGCTTTGGCTCATACACCCACACCCAGCGCTCGTTGGGTTGCTTGAAGACAGTGGGTCCTCCAAAAGAGGCACTCCTATCTCAGAAGCTGCCCTGTCTGCCTAAGGTTTCAAGATGGAGTGAGGAAAAGACTTGCTTGCAAGCCCAACCTCCTCCGGATAAGCCAACCTGATCGACGAGCTGGAGATAGGTTTCCTAAATGTGGATGAGTTTACGCATCACTGCCCAAGAACCGCTTCATTTTCCCATCTCGCTCAAACTTTGTGATCTCCGGATACACAGTCTGATTGGGGGGGGGGGGTACCTGATGACCTCCTTGGCAGTGATCACCTTCCCATTTAAATATCATTTTCTGGGCCACTGCCGCCTGAGAGCCCACCCCAGTAATGCTCTTCCTAGAATGCCAGGCCATTTTGCACACTGACTGCTTCCATGCTGGTCAGCCAAGTGAGGTGGCCCTCAAACAGAAGCCTTATGCTTACATGCATTATAAGCACCACCCGAATGATTTCACTGTCGGTTAATTTCGTCAAGTTAAGGCTAGGTTCCAGCATTTTTTGAAGCATGCCCGCCGCTCTTCCGGGTGGGCATAGATGTCTTCACTTAACGGGAAGACCACTCTAGTAGAGGTGTGGGCCGTGAGTCAAAACAATTCAAGGTAAGTTCTCCCTTTCTCCAGGATAATGGGACTGCAATCTCAGACCCTGAGTCCGTGTCGAGTCCTTCTCGACCCCTTTCTCTAGCCGGGATGCTGCTCTGCCAGCATTCAATGCATGTTGTAATCTTGCAGAAGTCCGTTGATGTACTTCACCTCTAGAGGCGGAGAACCCTTCAATGACGGTTTAATTTGGGCGAGGTGCGTTCTGCTCTCACTTCGTACAGGGACACCTACCCTTTTCCAGATGATGTCCCATTATAGCGGGCTGAAAATCTAGACTAACCCGCGTTCCAACCTTATCCTAGGATTTATGGACCTTGAGAACCCTGAGGAAGAATTGATACAATTTGATATACAGTCCTTTACTTTACAAAAAAATACAGTTATATTTACAAAAAAAAATAGATAAACACCAGTGCACATTCAAATAAATATTTTATACAAATTGTAATTTTCCCAACTGAAAACAAAATAAAGTATGACGGGCACAGAGAACAAATGTCAACAACCCAACCAAGGTCGACACAACAAATCAATCACAACAAAAGAGCACCCGAACGTGAAGGGGCACAGGGCTATTTCTTGGTGCTGGGTGGTAGTAGCAGTCTTATCAAATAAGAAGGGGCACAGGCTCGTCAGCCAATGCAGGTAGGCAGTGCAGATACCGCCGGGTGGAGCACTCGCCTCGAGGATTCTTCTTACAGTGCATAAAAGCTTCCACTCTAAGGGAACATCCACGTGCACACGACAAATTCCCGTTTATAACTTTTATAATTCTAGATATTTACTGTTATGCTTTATAACTGATTTAACACCATACACCATGCTTCGACATCTGGGTGAGCAAGGCATGACTTTTAGGTTAGATTTGTTCAACAGGATCTGGACCCTTGGCGAATCGCTACTGTGCTTGCTTTTCACAAACAGGGAAAGATCACTCTACACTGGCTAGTTTCCGCCCAATCTCTCTAACTTCCTGCTTTGATGGAGAGATTTGTAAATGTTAGATTAGCATTTTTTTTTCTGGACTGCGGAGGGCCATCTGTCTTCTGCAGAGTGTTGCTTCTGGAAGTTCCATTCCACGTTGGATGCTCTGCTCCAACTGAAAAATGCTGTCTGCAAGGGCTTCCTTCATTGACAGCACTACGCCACAGTTTTTTTTTATCTGGAGAAGGCGTATGATACCTCCATATGATAGGAGTGAGGTAATGCCTCCCAGGAAGGGTGTGGGTTTTGTAAAGGAAGTGTCCTCAGTGTCACACTCTTTGCTCTGAGCATCAATGGCAACCTTAGGGTCTATTTTCTTTGCGCCATGGATATTCTTTGTTCCGTGATGTTCATGATAGGGCTACTGCCTTACTTTTTTGCTGATCCTTTGTTCGTTTGAAGCTTGACTACAGATGCGAGTTTTATGCATCTGCAGCTGAGTGTGTATTGCAGAAAGTGGACTTAATCCACCACACTGGCCTTCACCTGGTGACCGGTGCTTTCCGCACGTCCCCCCATAGAGAGCCAACTTGTCGATGCTGGAGAAATACCACTCGCTCTTCGCCGTGTACAGTGCATTATTCACCTTAATGTGCGAGCTTGGCACCTCTCTCAGTCGCCAAAGGCTCTCACTGAATCTGCAGCTGATCTCGACGGTGCCTATGACATTGAGAAGGGCCAGTCATACCCTAAGCCTTTTGGGTTTAACGCTAGGAAATTCCTTCAAGAGCTTAGTATAGCTATCGGGCCAGTGGCACCCCTAGTTCTGCCCAGGATGCCACCCTGTCAGGTACCACCTTTGCCTATTTTTTGCCATGCCTCTGCTCCCAAAGCTTGTACAGCGCCGGGAGTATTGTGTTTGTGCTTTTTGGAGCATACTTCGTGTCACGCTGAAACCATGCTAGTGTATACCAATGGCTGGCTGCAAGTCCCAAGAGAGCGTTGATTTCCACACTGCATCCTCTCTGTTCAGAACAAAGTCAACGGGGTTCTGCCAGCTGCTGTGTCTGTCTTTGGCCAAGCTGGTTGCAATACACCACTTGGTATGGGAGATAACGCAATGTGCCCAGTTTGGAGACTGGATGGTGATTTATAGCAACCTACAAAACACCCTGAGTGCTCTCGGGGCATTGGAATCTCTGCATCCCCTGGTTCACAATATCCCTGATGGATGTCAACATTATCTTCTACTGGGTTCCTGGACATGTAGGATTGCAGAAAATGAGGGTGCAAAAGAGACCACAGGGACTGTGTGACCAGACCAGCATTTCTCTCTTATACTGATTACATGGCAGGAATGTGGACAGCTATCCGGGCTGCTTGGCAAAGAAATTGGGAGACAGTAGAGGAGAACTTAAAGTTGCATGCCATTGTGCCACGACTGTACCCATGGACCTACCCTACAATTCTGCGATGGCTTCATTTTGCTTTCTGTCTTCTTTGAATTGGACACACTCGTGAGATGCACTGCCATTTGATGGATGCTCGCCTGCACCTTATTGTGATGACTGCATTGTCCCCCAGACTGTTTGGCACATTCTTATTGAATATCCAATTCTATGTGATCTTTGAGCATGTTATCCCTCCCAGTACTGGGATGAGCAGGGTCACTACCGCTTGTCCCTTGTACTTGGGATGGATTGGTACACCCAGACCTGTGGACTACACGACTTTTCCTCCTCCACTTTATTTGACCGTTTGTTGTAGGTGCAGGCTTCCTTGTAGCCTTTTTGCTTTGCTTTTTGTTGTTGTTTTTTTAGCCTCTATCCTTTTCTTAGCATTTTTATTTATATATTATTTGTTTTTTAATATTGCCATAGGCCGTGGTGAGTATGGCAACTTATGTCCCAAGTAGGCAGTTGCCAGATGGGCTCCTAAATTAAAAAAGAAGAAAAAAGCCAGACCAAACAACTTCATTCATAAGTTTTGAGGCTGAAGTGGTTGGTTTGAACCTCAAACATAATAGACTGACCAAGGTCATAATTTTGCTGAGGCTGGGGTGGCAAAAATGGCTAGGGTTAGCCGGGTCCCTGTTCACTCTATAGCTGAGCCTATAGACCGTCCGGTGTTGTAATTTTGCCAGTGCTTGGGTTAGCCATAGCCCCAGTTGGCTTAAGATAGAACTTGATACTCATATAGACTCAGATATTTTCTAAAAATCAGCTATTTGCAAATCATATATTTAATCAATTATGTTGATTTTGGTTCTGGTATTTTTTATAATTGAAAGCCTTTATCATATTATCTATTTCTTTTAATATTTCAGAAATTTTTTAGATTTGGCTAAATATTTTTAATTTCTCAGTGTTCTGAAGAGTACATATTCTTGATTATTTTTTTAACTATATTTCTTTCATTGAGAATTTGCACAAACCTTTCTTCCCTATGAACTTTTTAAGAAATGTTCATAGTATTGGCTATTCTACAAAGATTAGTTATCATAGGTGGGCACTGCATGTCATAAAAAAAATGCTTACCTTTCAAGTTTTCTTGGTTATAAAACATTGTTGCTTGTCTATTATTAGTGATGCACATGGTACCAAAATATACAAAAAATAGTTTGCAATTTTGGTTTTCAGTATCCATCTCTGTTAGTTATAATAGGTAGGATTGTTTATCATATTATTTTATGCTTTTTTAAAACATTAATATCACCATATTTTTAGATGCATTGTAATCAACAAAATGCAGAACTCTCACAAGAGTTAACCAAGTTAGAAAAGTTTAGCAAAGTATTAAAAGTAACTTCAAAGAGAATCAAACTTCATAGATGTTTTCAAGTAAGTTTATAATATAAAAAATCATATTATGATTTAAATTTAGTCTAATAGTCCAATAGCCTTAATATTGTTTTCAATGACTTTCATATATTTATATTTAATTTTCATCATTTTATCAAATTTGTTACCTAAAAAGATTTCCTGCCCTAACCTTCTGACTCCTTCTTACTGTGAGAGAAATCTGACCTTGGGACCTTTCAAAAAGTGCAATAAGGATATATTTTGTGAAATATATTTATGCTCTAAAATGGCTAAAAACAAATGTACAGTAGTTGAAGATTTGGAATTGGCATACCTAGATTATAGGGAGAATGCAAAGGTGTTATTGTATACAGATGCAAGTGGGTATTGTATAGGTGGATATAGAATTCACTGCTGACCCATATCTAAAAAAATAATTGGCTATGTATCTAAGGCTTTTTGAATGAAGGAGAATGAAATTATTTAACAGTTTACAGGGTGGCGGAGGGGGAGTACTTTGTGGTCTAACTTAAATATAAAAGAAAATAATAATTCATTTATACAGATATATTTACCAAAGTTCCATGTTAAAGATTTTAAGGATTGCTGTACTATTCATTTTATTAAATGAAATTGCCATTGGCCTCAACCACAGCTTCCAGACAGTGTTGAGACCTGCTGTAAGCCTTCTCAAAAGTCCCCCTATTTAAATGGGTGAAAATTGTGCTAATCCTGGACCTATTGTCCCACACAATAGTCAAATGGTTTGCAGTTTGTGGAGTTAGGTGGCCATATGTTCAGAGGGATGTGGTCAATGAAATTGTCTGACAACCAAAACTGGGTCCTCCTGCTTGCATAGCATGGTGCAGTCTCCTGCTGCCACATGTACAGCATACTATCGTCCAACCTCCTGGATCCATTGCAACACCAACTCCTCCAATCACTTGATGTATCCCTCTGGAAAAATACTCGTTATGGACCTCATTGAATTGCTGAGATTATTGTCAATGATGGCCTGGTTCTCTGTGACAAATTTGACAGTTCTTTACATATCAGAATGCTTAGAGTGAGGTTTCTGAGCTGCTGTACTCATAATCACAGTCTGACATATACAACTCTTTCCTGATCCTCTGCACTGTCCTCTAATTGATACCAAGCACTCAGAGATCGTCACATTGTAGCTCCTGGCATTAATCCTAAACACCACAGTTTTTCTTTACCAAATTTTTGAAGGATTAAATTCAGCCATGGTATTGCTTCCTTCACAGACAATGCATAACTAAGTCTACTATGATACAAAGAAGAAAGAACCAATACCAGACAACCTGCGTGCACAGAATTCTGAGTTGCCAATGATGGCAAATTACCCACCTCACCCTGTAAGGAGAGCTAGCTGCCAAAATGTAGTTTGAAACTGTTAAGATTGGTTGATAGTAGGATTGCAAGGATGATTAAGGGAGAAAGCTTTGACCCTACATCCGTGTTGTAGATATGTGGTCAGTGAGAGGAATGATTTTGTTGATTTCTTGTTTATTGTTCAACTGGAGAGTGAAGTATAGTAACTCAGAGTTCTTGAATAAAGGAATAATGAAAATAAAAGATAGTGTGGAGGTGATTCCTTGTTTGTTAGTGTGTAGAATGGATTATGGGATATAAAAGTGGATAATTTGAAAGTTAGAATGCCAGATATGGTCACTGATATGAGACAAAAGTGTAGAAATTCATGAAAGAATTGAATGTGATATGCTTGGAGACTAATTGATCAAGCACATCCTTCAAGGATGGGCATGAATTTCAATTGCAAGCAGGAGAATTGATTAATGATTTTCAAAGTATGATCAAAGAAATAATTGAGAGTATGAGTTTGGAAGGAAGGGGGTATTGAGACTGACTCTGAATAAGACTACTGCTTGAGAAGACTGATGTTTTACAGGACTGACCCATACAACCAAATCCACTGTTAAAACTAGATGGCCTGCTACACATAACCATGGATCAGTGAAGGAATATGAATGGGTTCAGATATATGTGAAAATGATGGTAAAAGCTCTAATAATTGTGATAGTGGGATGAGAGTGACAGAAGAAAATGGATTGAATGGCTTAGGGAAGGAAGGAAGGATGTGATGAATGTTTGAATTAGATTATATATGGGAGCCATTCCCACCATTTTTTCTCAATGAATTTTCACCCTTCGCCTTAGTCTGTCTTTTTACTCTCCTTTTGTTCCATCGTGCGTAAATGAAAAAGATAGTGATAGGCTTCAGGAAGGTATTTATTGTTACTTTTAATTGTTTTTTAGGTCAATTATTTAAAAGATTGGGCAAAAAAAAATTCATTCCAGCTAGATTGATTGTAATGGGTCCTTGAACCTTTAAATTTAATATATTATTTACAAAAATGTAAAATAGTACTAAAAGGCCTAGACTGATATAATTCAAAGAGAAATGAAAGGTGATTAGTCCGACCATTCCACTTTTTTGGGTCCCACTTTCCAGATCTTTTGGAAGAGCAGAGCCCCACTGTCCAACTCTGATGTAAGAAGATATTCTCATATACTTACTTTCCCTGAGACAAGACACAGCAAAACGTTCCACTTCGTTTTTGTAGGATTATTGTCTATGTTTTGTGTATCATCCTTGTTTGTTTGAAGTGTATGTTACTGGCAATGTTGAGTGGAATGATGATAGTCTACTGAAGTGTGCTAGTGGCAATGTTGAGTGAAACAATGATAGTGAATTAATTTTTTTTTTAATCCTTTCTCAACTTCAGTCTCTGAGTCTACTCCAGTTTTTTGTTCTACTCTAATGAAATTTAGAAATTCTGCCACAAGAATACCGATTTCTCTCAAGTACAATCTGGTTCAAAACAACATTTTCAAAAATGACTCAAAATATTCAGAATCTTTAGTCATCATTCAAAGTAAGATTCTTTAATTCCAGAATGAGTCATCAAAAGATCATTTTGGTGGCAACAAATGTTCCCATTTTCTTTTAATTGCTGGTCTTATCACTAAAATAATCATTACTCTCAATATCACTCAAAATTACTAGAATCATTGCTGTCATTAACACTTTCACCACTATTTTCTTCAATATCACTTTCAAAATATACATTCATTATATTTCCGATTGTATGCACTTCTCTAAATTTCTATCAGGGTATAAACTCCGGTTAGTATAGCAATGAATAGCCACTTTTAAACTGCATGAATATATGGATGGGGTGTTGTTCATCCACACTAAGCAGGTGACTGCATCCAAAAGATGAATCTAACATCCCTAAAAGAACTATCATTTAGGTATTTTAACCTTCACTTTCGCCATTGCAGTACAGTTCTTTTAGAGCTGTTAATTTGGTCTATTGGATAGTCACTCGCTTGGCATGGATGAAGAAATTCTCCCACGCATACTTAGGATAGATTCGTGTACACATACTTGTTGAGTATTTGACTTTTGTTTCTTGTTTTTTTTTTGCATTTAATGTCTGTTGTTTGGTTCTTGATTTTGTTTGTTTTTGTTTTTTGTAAATTTTAAAGTAGCCTAGTACCTGGTGGAAATTTTAATTATGGCATTTGTGCCTTTCCGTGCATTTGCCAGATGGGCACTTAAAAAAAACAAGTCTCCCAGGCATGCCTGGTGTAGTTTGAAGGTGGCTATTCAATGCTATACTAACCATATTACATCATTGTGTACATTGTAGTTTACCTTATTTGGGTATAAACTGTGGAAACATTTGTGCCATTTCACCGTAAGGGGCACAGCGATTTGCTTTCCTGGCTGTTGTGCTGACAGAACTCAGTGCCCCATCCTGTCCCAGCTTAGCCTCTTCTCCTTCTTTCTGAAACCCTGTCTTCTTACCTTGCCTTCCTGACTTTCCCTACAACCTCTCCCACAGCTTTCTCTGTTCAGCCTCTAATTTCACGGGGCAGATGCTGACCAGCTTCCTCTCACCCAATCATCCCAGATTGTGACTGGGTGGAGAGGGGACAATGCCCCCTCACCCCTGAGCTCTGGTTTAGGGGTGGTTAACAACCTGCTTCATCCCCACCCACACCTTTCTCACATACCTTTTATCTTTCTTTTCATGGAATATTAATTTTATGCTAAGCCTAGGGTGGAGCCACCATGCTGATGGGTTGGCGGAAGAAGTGGCCTTAAATGGCAGCAGCTTGCTTTGCCATCCCCACATTCACCCCTTGCAAGGCAGGCTACTGTTTAGTGATTAGCGTTTGCGTCTTGTGAAATAACAAGGTCACCATGCCCACTGATTGTCTATTTAGACTCCCTCTTTACCATTGTCATTGCCACCTTACGGCAGCTCCACAAAAAATGGAGATCAACCCCACCCTCTGTGGTTTTTCAGGGGCACCTCCAAACTTCTTTTACCAGAGAAGAGGCTTCCTTCTCTGCTAGGCCTACAGGTGAGGGTGAATCCCCACTTGCTCACTTATATGGAGGCACCCTCAGGCGAAGCCTCACCTGGGAGGCTCATATTCATAGCCTTAGGGTATCTTGTACCCATGCCATGGATATTCTTCACTCCGTGATGTTCAGTGCCTGGTGCACTGATAGGGCTACTGCCTTACTTTTTTATCAATCCTTTGTTCGTTCAAAGTTCAACTACGGATGCAAGTTTTATGCATCCACAACCAAGTGTGTATTGTGGGCTTTATCCACCGCACCGGCCTTCATCTGGCGATCAGTGCCTTCCACATGTGCCCCATTGAGCCCCTACTTGTTGATGCTGGGAGATGCCATTTGCTCTGCGCCATGCACAGTGCATTATTTGCCTGTACACGCAAGATCGGCGCCTCCCTCTGTCGCTAACAGCTCTTACTGCATCCGCAGCTGATCTTGATGGTGCCTATGCTACTGAGAGATGCCAGTCATACCCTAAGCACTTTGGGTTTAGGGCTAGGAAACTCCTTCGAGAGCTCAGTATAGCTCTCGGGGCACCACCTTTGACTATTTGTCACTACGCTTCTGCTCCCAAAGCTTCTACAGCGCAGGGAGTATTGTATTTGGCCTTTTTGGTGCATACTTTGTGTCACACTGTAACTGTGCCAGTGTATGTGGATGGCTCCAAGTCCCAAGAGTGGGTCAGTTTCCACTCTGTATCACCTCTCTTTGAAGTCAACCAGGCATTGCATCTGTCTTCATGGCCGAGCTGGTTGCAATACCTCTTGGTACGCAAGATAATATGTCATGCCTAGTTTGGAAACTGGATTGTGATTTATAGTGACTCACAAAGTACCCTGAGTGCTCTCAGGGCATTGGAATCTCCTCATTCCCTAATTAGCAATATCTATGATTCCACGGTTTTGGCAAATTGGGCAGATGTCGAGATTATCTTCTGCTGAGTTCCTGGACATGTAGGAATTGCGGGGAATGAGCGCACCGATGGAGGGCGCCAAAGGGTCTGCAAGGACTGGGTGACCAGACCAGTTTTTCACTCTTCCTCTCACTGATTACATGGCAGAAATACCGCTTGTCCTTTGTATTCAGGACTGGTTCGTGCACACAGACTTGTGGACTATACAAATTTTTGGAGGAGGCCAATCTCCACTTTATTTGACTTTTTTTTGTAAGTCGCATGTTTTTGCACCCCAACGCCGGACCGCGCTTCCTTCTTGTTGCCTTTTTGCTTTCTTTCCTTTTTTTTCTTTTTTAAGCTTTTGTCCTTTCTTATCTTTGTTATTTATATTTTATTATAACATAGTAGTAGGTTATGGTGTAGGCAGTCACCAGATGGGCTCCTAAAATAATAATAAAAAAAAAATGTTCCATTTTTTTTAATACAGTGGAACCTTGGTTCACAAACTTAATCCGTTTCAGGCCTTGGTTCGCAAACCAAAACAATTTTTTCAATTGAAATTAGTGTAAATACAATTAATCCATTTCAGCCTCAGAAATATGGTATTTTTACATATTTAAGTGGAGTCTCCTTTTGTGATGAAGAATATTGTAGAATGAAATTGAAATACATGTACATATCCTTATGTGGTGATCATAATAAAGCATCAATAC